>CM057384.1:96572500-97822500 GCA_030015415.1 Cynopterus sphinx | reverse complement strand
GGGTTTCTGCACATGTTGAGAAAACTGTAAATTGGATTCAGCCTGTTCTACTAGGATGGATTGTTATTGCTGAGACTGATAAAAGTTGCTGGATTCATAATCACAATGAAAACAACCTCAAAAAGAATCTGAAGTCTTTGGCTAGAAAAAAATAAAGATTATTCAAGGGTCTCAGAGTTTGCAAACCAGAAGCACAACTAGGTCATACCTAGAGTGTACTGAAGAAGAAAAAAAAGAGTTCTTTTAGTAAAAAGTACATCTTTAGAGGAATCATTCTTAGCCTCTGAATTGGTCCAAGACGGTAAGCCTGTAGATGATCAGTAGTTTGCATAACGGATATCAGGAGGTCTGGATACGTGAACATTCTTTCCTTAGTCCTTAGGAAATCAGAGGGTTATCTGGAGGTTTGATATATGTCCAGGCATTGACAACAGGACTGAAAAGTTCAAAAGTTTATGTTCCCAGACTAGTTAAAACAAGAGTAGAGTCATTTCCTCATGTCTCGACCTACTCGATTTTATTAATTTAGTGGCTTTACTATAATGACTCCATTTTATTTCTTCACTATTTCTCATTAGGAACGTAAAGCAAATAGAAATGAAAGAGGAGCAATCCCTTCTTTCTCCTTAAGCCTGCAGTTTTCCTATAGTGTTCTCTATTAGCAGAACATAACAGGGAGCAGCTGACCAAACAAAAAATTGAAGATTCCCAGCCCCTAGCATGATAGAGCTCAGTTATAAAGTGTGGATTTGGAGCTGGAGTAATAGCTTAATATGCCTATAAGCAAGGGTACAGCTTCAGAAAAAACCCTCAAGAGGGCAGCTTCTGCCTGACAATATAGGGGAATTCTGGAGTATAAAGTATGCCTCAAAGTTGTTCCCACCCAAGACAAGGGAATTAGGGTTTTCACACTCCTGCATTTATCAGTCCTTGGTTAAGAGCTGGCTCTAAAGAAAAAGAAATTCCCAGGTATTTCTAGTCTCTGTGAAGGCAGGCAAAGTGCCTCCAAAAGTCTACATTCAGTTCCCTAAAAAAAGAGCCGTAGATCCTATAGGATGTAAAAACACAGTGAAACTTGGTGCAAAGGGAGCACCCAAAAAAGGTGGCAGAATATTCAAGAGTAATGGTTGAAACACCAACAATATTCCCTCTGGAGACATAATTCTAAAAGCTGACTTATTTCTCTACTTTCTTCACCAACTCTCTCTCTCAAATTAATAGCTGCTACTTTATGGAGATGTTCGTCAAAAGCTTTCAATTGCAAGATGACCAAGTTCTGAGGATCTAATGTACATTATAATATTGTATTGTATACTTGAAATTAGCTGAGAGTAGATTTTAAACTTTCTCACCACACACACACACACACACACACACACACACACACACACACACAGTAACTATGTGAGCTGATGGATGTATTAATCTGACTGTGGAAATCATTTCACAATAGATATGTGTATCAAATCATCAGGTTGCAATCAGGTTGTATACTTTAAGTGGATATAATAATAAAGTTATATCTCAATATATCTGGGGAAAAAAATAATAGCTGCTACTTTGAAATAGTAGTGCTGATACATGTATTATCTGATCTTTTCCTAAAGGCTGAGTCATTTTGTTCAAATCCTGCCATGGCTTTTTGCTCATAACCTTTTAAAATCATCTCTCTTTCTTTTTGGAATCTGAAAGTATTGAGTTTTCCAACCCTGCGAGACCCCTAAATACTGGACTTTCTCTATTTCTCGTTCATTTCTATTTGTACACTGGTTAATTCTGTTCTACGCTAATCTCTTTCTGGTAATACCTTGCTAATCACATAGAAATCACCAATATCCACTATTAGTATTGCTTTCTGAACTCTTCTCTTTGAGTTACAAATTATATACTTGTACTGATCTGCTTTCTAAGGTATTGTAGGCAATAGCCACTGTCTAATATGAATCTTCAGTTATCCAGCATATTACATGTTTTTGTAATTCCCACATGTTTTCTATATAAACTGATGCTACACATTTTAGATTTGTTATAGTAGGGCACCATTTCTATTATTAATCAAGATTAGTGATTGTAGCTATTGTAAAGTAACTGTGGACAGGAAAAAAAAAGGAGGTTCTATGGAAAGTAATCTCAGAGGGTAATCTGATCATAAATTTCTAACTGGGCAGGTCATGGTGGGTAGTCATGCTTTTTTAGTAAAAAGTCTATCATTGCCTTAAGCAAGCCCTGTTCATTGTTTCTATGCATCTAGGTTAACACACTTTGAAATAAATCACCCTCGAGAGAGCAGTAATCTGTTAACTATCCTGTAATCCAATCCCTGCCTTGCTTTTTCCCACCTCCATGTAATCTTCCTTACATTTCCTCACTAATTTCAAACGCATTAAAGAAGCTGCAAAATTGTTATTCTGTGGAGTATACGAGATCTTGCTCCCCAGCATATGTCATCAGTTTGGCTCAAATAAACTGTTATAAAAATTCTGCACAAGTTTGGACATTTTTTAAATAACAAACAATCCTCTAATCTCAGTGTCATAAACTAGTAAAGGTTTATGTTTTGCTCTAATCAGTCCAATAAGTATCAGTATATTGGATATGCTCATGCAATTATTAAGAGACCCACACAGGGTTCTTCCATCTAATGTTGCTGCCATCAGGTCCTCCTAGTTTATTGTATCTTGCTGGCTGATGCATAAACAACAAAAAGTAACTATAAAATCACAAGAAGTTCTAAGGATCAGGCTTACATTGGGCAATCACTTCTGTCTACATTCCACTGGCCAGAAACAATCACATGCCCAATGTAGAAGGGAGCTGAGAAATATGGGTTTCTTGGGTACACAAGAGGCAAATAAGATGGTGAATATTTAAAATTGTCTCCTCCACAGTTGCTTTCAGTTGCAGGGAGCAGAAAACCCAACTCAAACTGGCTTTGTCAGGAAGGAAAAACTCTTCTCCCCTCTTAGATTTAGTTTTTGGGAGCCTGTGATTTAAACCGACAGATAGGCTAGTAAGAGAAAAGATAGACTTTAATCACATATTATGTAGAGGAATTTACAAAGAAATGTGACTCACAGGGGTAGTTAGAATTTGGGGCTTATATACCCTTTTAGTAGTTGAAGGGGAGGGGAGGATACTTAGGTAAAAACAAAGGACTTCTTAGAAGGTGGATGGGGGAGAGAGGGGACTTATGAGAAAAAAAATTTTGGGAAAGATAAATGGGCCCTTAGGAGAATAGATGGGAGATATGATAGGTTTGTGACAATGTTTAGGTGTGGTGACAATTCTCATTGTCTCTAGGGATAAGAATCAATCTTTCCTGCTTGTTCCCTGGGAGATTTATGATAACTGAGGTTTTTTGTTTGTTTGTTTGTTTTTTTTGGAAGCTCTGCCTTAAAGGCAGATAAGGAATTTCAGGAACTGAAGTGCCTTCAGCTAAAAATAATTTTAATGCCACAGTGACTTAATCTGGACCTGTTCAGCTTAAAGGGAAAGGGAATTTATTGGCTTATATAACAGAGATGTCTAGAGGACGCATGGTTTCAGGTTAGGTTTGATTTGCAAGATTATGATTCTCTCAGGGATTGACTTCTTTTTCCTATAGTTGATTTGCCTAGCTCTCCCACCTCCACATATTAGCTTTATTCTGTAGGCTCTCCTTACTAAAAAAAAAAAAAAAAAGAGAGATTGTAGTTTTAAAGGAAGAGAGAACTCAGATTCTGTCCACAAAAATCCTGTGCTTCACTCCGATTTCCTTTTGAAATAAAAACTGGTTCAAAGGGAGGTGAGAGTAATTCTGATAGATTTAGGCTAGATGGATCATTCTTGGAGTTGGGGGTAGGCTATTTCACCCAAATTGCATGAGTGAACACAACAGATTTGTGGAATGGAAGCTGTGACCTTTTATCTGTAACAGTCATAGAGAAGAGTGTGGAGCATGATTTCACGTAAGAATGAGTGCTGTGAAGATACTTAGAAAGGGTGTACGTAATGGAAAGGGACAGAAATACAAGTCAGGAAGAGAAGCTCTTATAAAAACAATGACAAGGTATGGACAGTAAATGAAGAGAACCAAGAGTCATGTTTTAGAAGCCAAAGGTGGAGCTTTAAGGATGAAGTAGTGAAATAAATCATCTAAATTACTCCCTGTGAGTTGATAGCATACTTATCATGCATCCTTTATAATTGGGTTTTTCATATAAATGTTACTTTTGAGTAAAAATGTGTGTACCAGAGTTTTCTGGTCTTCATGGTGGTGGTTTTTCATGAAAAAAAAAATGTAATTTTGGTTTACATATCATTCTAGTAATTTTGGTTGGCATGAGTCATTCCCCTGGATTCAAATGACTTCGGGGCTAACTTTAAATTTCTGTCTCTGCAAACTCTGGACCAGGCTCTAGAATACAGAGTGAAATCTTAAGTTCGGTTTCATACTCTAGCATGCCTAGCTAACAATTAGGAACTATATTTGAAATATAAGACTTAAGAATGCACCAACTTTGTGCTTTTAGCTTTCCATGTTTGTTATTTTGATTATTCTGTCTTTTCCTGTAAAGCTTATCATCAAGGCCAGCAAGAAAGGGAAAGCTGGGTATACTATCCCTGGCCTCCTTAAGAGAGATTGGTGGTCATGGTTATTTGTAAGTTTGCCAGGACTCTAGGGGTAATGCAAGTGACCTTTGGAGAAGATTGATCTGGGAATGGTAATCACTAAGGAAGCAACTGTAATGATGAACAGCAAAGAGTTTGGAGCCTTCAGGATGAGGAAGAAGAAACTAATTTAAATAGGCAGGAAGAATCTGTATGATTCAGTGACTGAATGCTGTGTGTAGTGAAGCCATGTGTGTTAAGGATCTAACAAGAGGCAAGATTTCAAAACTGGGTTACCCTTGAGACCTGAACCGCTACTACCACTGATCTTGTTAGGACAACTGGGAGAGGAATACAATATTTATTAAGTATTTATGTCAGCATATCTTGACAAGTGTTCTCGTACATGCATGTATCTTGCTTTGCTTTTGTCATTATAGGCATCCATATGGCAAGAGTTAGGAATTCAAGGAGACATGAGGGAAATGGGTCTGTTTGTGACAAATCTGGCAAAATTAGCCAATCGTTAAAAGAACCCCCCTTCTTATCTGGTTTGTGTTTTTGCACCTCATGGAGGGTTATGTCATTTTTGATGGCGCCTCTCTCTGTAGACCTTCTTGGAGGAGAACTGGCTGTTGCACACAGGGAGGCCCCGGAATGCACGTGGCCACGCCTTCGGATTCGCTGCGGCCCCGATTTCGGAGCCGCTGCCCGGGCGGGCTGCGGGCGAGCAGACGCCGCACCCCCAGCGGCGCCGGGCCCCGGCCCAGGCCCCGCGCACCCTTCGAGGGCCGGCCTCGCGGCGCACATGCTCGCGCCCGCCCCCGCGTCGGCGGGAAGAGCGGGAGCCCGGACGCGCGGAGGCTGGCCCGGAGCCTACCCATGAGGCAGCGCGGCGGCTCCGGCAGCGCCCCCCGCCCCCCGCCCGCCCCGCGGCTCCGCTGCGCGCTCCGCAATGGGAGCCGCCGCCGCCGCCGCCGCCGTGTAGTGTTCCGCGCTCCTCCTTTTCCTCCTCCTCCTCTGTCTCCTCCTCCTCAGGTCCCCAGTCAGGCCGATCCGCTCCGTTCACGGTAAGCGCCCCCCGCCCCCGCCCGCCCCGCGCGGCAGCAGGAAGCGGCCCTCCCGCGCGGCCTGCGCCGCCTCGCTCCGGGGGCGCCGGGTCGGGGGCGGCGAGGCGGGCGCGGGTCGCCGAGCGCGCCCCGGGCGCGGGGGAGGGGACCGGCTGCGCGGCGCCCGCCATCTTGCGCCGGCCCCGGCGGGGGAGGGATCCCGGCGCGACGCGGCGGCGGCGGCGGGCTCGGGGCGGCGGGCCTGGCCCGCGCAGGCCGCCGCCCGCGCCGCCTCCTCCCGCCGCCGCCTCACCTGCCCCCCGCCCGCTGTTGGCTCTTCTCCGCGGAGCCGGCTCCCTTCGGTCCTCCATACGTTCTGGCTGGTGTTTGGCGGAGACCCATCTTGCAGCAGCTCCCCCGGGAGCCTTCCGGCGTAGGCAGAGACCCCGCAGGCGGTTCCGAACTTGCAGGCGACGCAGACCCCGGGGCCCTGGCTCCCCGGCCCAGTGACCCAGTCCGTGCACGCTCAACCCCTCAGGCTTGTCGAAGGGACTTCCCTTCTCCCGTACACGTCCCGTTATTGTCTCCGAGAGAAAGGCCCGGGGGAGAAACGTGGAGAGGCGCAGTTGTGGAGCTGAGCTTTCAGGTGTCACTACAGGAGGCTTCGGAACGGATGATCTCACTCTGAGGTTTTCTTTTACCCTGCTCTAGAGAGATAGGGCGTTCCTCCCGACTGGCCTCAAGTTTTCACGCTTCTAAAGGAGGAATCTGCCAGAGAGGATGAAAACGGCAAAGTGAATCCGCTTCTGCAAGCACGCGAGGCCTTCGTCCCAGGGGTTCTCTTTGTTTGCAAAGATGTGTTAGTTTATAAGAAAGCCTGTGGACTTATGATTTATTTACTTATAATTCTCAGGTTTGGCCTGCGTTTTAAGAATGTGACGTCTTTTAGTGCCTTTAAAACGGAAAATTGAAATGGAGGAGGAGAGTTCTAAAGCACAAAAGCCACCTACCTCTCTTGGCATTTGTGAGGCGTCCTTCCTTGGGGGACTACTGTGCCAACCCAAGCAGAAACTTACTGTGCCCGTGGAGGCACTGGTGTGCTTGGAGAATTAAGTTAGGGCTGCGTGCTGTGGATGTGTTAAAACATCAGTGCCAGTACCCTTATAATTGCATCCTGCATCGGTATCTGTCACTTGTACCTCAAAACTCCTTTTACAGTGGTCCGTGTTGATAGGACTGTTTTGAAGGTGAGGAAAGAGCTTCAGGGAGAGTTCCTTAATTAGGTCATGGCTAGGAAGTGATAGAGACATTTCTAGAACCTTAGGTCTTCTGATTCTTCATCAGTGCCCAATTCACTATATTGTGTGTTATTTTTTGATGTGCAGTACGAAGAGGCAAGGAGGCTCAGCTACAAAATTTAAGAAATACTTTTCAATTGCCCCTTCTATTACATTATTTTTAAGAATTCATTTCTTACCCTTTCAACCTGTTATTGTTCATGTTTTCCACCAAACATCGAAAAGTTGAAGAAAGTACATTCGAACACTCATATTACACCCTAGTTTTAATAGTTGTTACTATATATGTAACAATATAGTAGTATTATATATGTGTGTATCATAAGATTAAGGCCAATTTTTTATGTAACAACACCATAATTATACTTAAAGGTTAGAATATAGCTATAATCTAAATTATGTAGTATTCACATATTGATGGTCCCCAAAATATTTTTTTTTATCATTTATTTTGGAGCCAGTATACAATCATGCATTTCGTTTGTGTTAGTTTCTAGTGTAATTCCCTCCGTGTGTGTGAGGATGTTGACCTTTTGAAGAGACCAGGCCAGTGGTCTTCTAGAATAATCCACAATCTGTATTTTATTGAGTTTCTCTTATTGGGGTTTAAATTATAGCCTCAATATCCTGTATTTTTTGAATAGATCAGGCTTAATATTTTTGGCAAGAATACTTAATAAGTCATACAGTGTCCTTTGCATTATACAACATTAGAAGACAAAGTGAGTTTATCCTATTAGTAATCTTAAATTTGACCTCTTGAGTAAGCTGTTGACATACTCTCCATTGTAAGGATTTCCTTTTGCAATTAGCAAGTACTGATGGTTTCAGACCTAGAGTGGTTCAGCTTATGGTTTTTCTTCCACTTTATCATGGTGTGAAAGCAGTACTCACTCAGTAGAAACTGAACTTTGAAATTTGAGTGTCGGTCTTTTCCCCACCTAGTAATACTCTCTCATGATGCTGGACAGCGGCTGTCAGATGATTTTTGCCCAGCAGTAGACGGATGTGTACCCACATGTTGTCTACCTTGCTCCTCAGGGACCCAAATCAAGAACCTTCTGCCTAGTGCTGTTTGCTCCAATAGAATGAGAATGAGTTTGGTAAAATAGAGCAGAAACTTTCTTTGATCAAGGAATGGAGAGTGGTGAGCTCAAAGGGGAAGGAGTCTCCTGCATTTGTAGGCTGTGGCTTGGAGTTATTAAAATCTTTTAGGCAGGTGTAGTTGTTCTGTTGCACTTGGCCCTGTTGTGCATGGCCCTTTTTGCACACGATGTCTCATCACCCTGTTGGTCTTTGCAGTTGGCCCTCTTCATTTGCCAGGAATCCTTTTGAGTGCCTGTAAGCAAGCATAGCTTGTGACATCGTTAGAGAAACGTTAGCCCAGTGGCATGAGTGTTTTGAGCACCTTTAGGTAGGCTAGGCCAAGTCAACACATTTAATAGGTTAGGTGTACTAAATGCATTTTTTTTTTTTTGCATTTTTGACTTAAGACATTTTCATTTTATAATGGATTTATTGGGAATTATCCTGTTGTTAAATCTAGGGGTGATATTGGCATTAGTATTTGGTATGCATTTATCTGCATTAATCTGATATAACATAATTGTGAGCCATCCTCTAGGAATGGGTGTTTGGGGGAGCATTTTTGGAGAATAGGACTAACTTATCTAGTTTAGAGAACTTGGAATTGCTGTTGGCATCAGAGCCTAGGGTAACTAGGGGAGAGAAAGCAGAAAATAAATGTCAGAAAGACTGCCACCTTTGAATGTTTTCTTAGTGTCCTTATGGCAGTAGTGAGCTAGATTAAATAGAAAAATTCTGAGGTAGTTTGGTCTAGGAGGACTACAAATCTCAACATAGCAACTTCAACCCACTCTTTCCAGTCAGGCTAACTAGTCCAGTCTTGTTGCTTCTGTCCAGTTGTTTTATTGATCAGCATTGGCTTTTTTAGTAGGGATGAGGAGGGCAAAGGAAAAGAATATGTAATTTTGTGCCCTCTTCTCCCATATTTGTTTTCTTTATTCAAGAGAACCATACCAAGATTTTTTTTTTAATTTTCAGTATGATTTAGGCAGTGGATGTACCTCAATGAAATAGCAATTTTTCTAAATAGAAAATAAACTGTAGTTTTAGGTGGCAGGAAATGAAAGATTATTGATGACATTTTGTTATTCTCAAAGTAACTTTTGAAAGATGAAAAATGCTTATATTTATTGATTTAATATATAATCCTGAATAGTTTATCTTTTCCTGCTTCAAAGGACTAAAAAGTATTTGATTTTTTAGGCAGTTGTTTTAAAGATAAAAATAATGACTTGATTTACTCGGTAACTGTATCAAAAATGTGTGTTTGGAATTTTTATTCATTTCTGTAAAACAATATTAAGGATTATTTTAACTCAAAGTATACTGGGAAAAATAGGTATCACTAATTTTTAAATATTTTAAATCATAATTTTATATCATAATTTACAGAATAAAGGGATAATCTAAGATGATTTCTTAGAGTTTTTAATAAGAATCTAAACAGCAATCTCTTTGTATGTACTCAGAAAAATGAAAAAATAGAAAATAGATATCTTATGCATTTAATTATATATTACCCCTGCTGTGAATATACATCACAAATGAATGCTCTTGGCAAACATTCTTATTACAATTGCAGCAGAATTTGTTAGGGTTTTTTTGGGGGGGTTTGTTTTTTTTTTATCTGCACAAGGAACATCTTCCTTGATTCTTCCCATTTTGGGTCCTGTGCAAAAGAACATTCTGGTAAGAGGGTAAGACAAAATTCCTAATTACTCTAAGTTCTTTTCCTAGATCAAGAGGAATTATTATTCTTGGTAACTTTTGGTTTTGTAATTGAAGCTCCGTTACAATGAAAGCATTCTCTACATTAATATTAGTCAGAGGCCATCATTTTCAAGTTGTTCTTTTGCAAGTATAGGTTCTGACCTTCTTAACGAGTGTATCTATCACTCTTTTAGTCCTTTTGTAATACAGCTTTCTTCAGGATATATACAGGTTTTTTTTTTAATTCATTGATGCTTGAGAATGCATTGAGAAAAGTAACTGGTTTTTCTTAAGCCACTAAGAATCATCAAATATGTTTAAAATCCAGACTATGTGAAATTGACTTATCTACTTTCCATTTGTTAAATTTCACAAGTTTTTTCAGTCTTGTTCGACCATATATTGCCAATAAAGGAAAATTTCTTGCTGGATAGTACTAAGCCAATTCTACACTTAAAAAATTTTGTCTCAAGTTGTTATTTCTGACAGAATTTAGTTTTTTTAGTTTTAGATTTGTAGACACCAATTAGCATAAACAATCCAATGAATTAAAAAAATTTCTGTATTTCTTGTCACCTGCATCCAGCACTTGTCCACTTATGAACTGTATCAAGTTGAATTTCAGCACACAAACATGAAGGATGAACAAATACTATCACATGTCCTTTTAGCAAAAAAGCCTGGTTTGCATTCTTATAAAAATATTGAATGATGAAGTCCTTTGTGCTAAATTTCCTTTTAGTTTTTAAAAATACCTTGATCACTCCTTGATTGTTGAGTTTGAGGAAATTTATCTTGGATATCTCACCTGAAAACTCAGTTTGAGATTTCCCAATTTCTCTGATTTCTCTGTCATCATTAGAGTTTGAAGTCCTTGCTCTCTATCTTTGCTTTTGCCTTCACGTTCATCTAATAATTATGAAATGTTTCCTCTGTCAGTTCTCTTCCATTATGGGTAGAAAATAAAAAGTTCTTAGTTCTTATCTGTATTCAGTGACAACTAAAAGCAGTTGGAGAGGATCAGGATATGGCACCCAGAATGTAACACTTTAACATAATGATTATTTTGAGCAGAAGGCAATTGAGAATCAACAGATGCAGGAAGTGTTTTCTGCCCTCCTGTTTGTTACCTGCCTAAAGTAGGGCATAAATTTTCCTTTGTGGTATTCCCTCCTCCTCCCATACTAGGAGGGAAAGAGTGACTCATCACCTGAGATGGAGACTTGACACAGAGATGAGTTTGCATAAACAAACCTAACTAAAATAACCTTATCTTTAATTAGTTGCCCAATATTTCCTAGTTATTTTCCTGTGATTTATTGTCTCGCAGACAAAACTTTCCATTTCCTTTGTTAAAATGGTATATAAGCTTTGAGTTTTACTTCTTTTGTGAACTTCCATGTAAATATTAATAAAAATGGTGTGCTTTTTCTCCTGTTAATCTTTCGTTATTTTAAGTCATAGACCCCCAGCTATTACAATCTAAGGGGTAGAAGTTTTTCCTTCCTAACACAGACTGGAAAGCCTTCTATTACCTTTTTGAAAGGTGATATGCTGTTTTGTGCAAGAACATTTTTAAAAAGAAAGTATAATACATTAGTGATTGTTTCACTCTTGGGTTATCCTTATTAGACAATTAAATCTCTTTACTTACTACTTTAGGTTTTTAAAAGAATATTTGAGAATAATTGAGCAGAGGTGAAAAAACATCTAGAATGATGGAATTAGCAAAATATTTCAAGGTGTAAGAAAAATGAAATCACTAAGATCCCATAATGTATCTTAGACTTATAGAAGGATTCTGCAGATTCACATAGTAATTATAAGATAGAATGTACAGAGTGAGTTTTATTCTATTTAAAAATAATAGATTTTCTCTTCGTTGTTTGAAGATCTTTGGGGACAATAAAAGTCATAAAATGTCAATATTTACCACTAGAACTACTCAAGAAAGAAAAGAACAAAAATTGTTTCTATGGACTCATAGTATACTGAAGATGAATGGTTAATTAGGACAGATAGTGAGTTCCACCTCTCTCCAACACATTAAACCTGTCTGCCACTCCTTGCACCATGATAGGTTTGTCAGCTTTTTGCATTACATCTCTAATGAATGCAGGTAGTACTTAGAAAGTTATTCCTTGAGGTTTCCATTCCAAAATATTTTTATTGTTGCCATTTTTTTCTTCTCTTCCTTCTAAACTTAACATTCAGAGATCCTCCATAGTGAAAAATGATTAACTGAAACCCTATAGGATCAGGTTATAATATTTAGGCTTCTTGGTGAACTGAATTAATCCAAAAATATTTTTTATTTCAATTATTTTTATTGCAAGTATTTCAGCTTTTCTGGTTTAGTGTACCATGATAAACAATACGTGATTTTTGGAATGACATATGCTTTGCTTCTTTGTGTTTTTAAACACAATGACTTATACATAATAACTGCTTAAGAAATGCTTCTAAGTGTTGTGCTCATCACTTGAATATTCTCTGAGTTTAAAATAATTACTCTTTGTGTATGTCCAAAATTTTGACTAATCCATATAGCCAGTATAGTAATTTATCCCCTTTTTTTAAATAAAAGCTTAGACTCAGTTTCTGGTGTTGCAGTTCTTTAAGTGAGATCCTCAGGTCTTGAGATGCTTTCAAAGGTTCAACAGTGCTCTCTCTACCACCTACCTATCTCATGAGGTTGAATTTTCTTCACTTCAACAGAACAATGTAGTACAATAGATTGAGTGCAGAAGCAGATAAGAGAATCCATCTATCTTTATTAAGACATTAATGAGATTTATTAAAATGTAAAAGTGCCATTCTAAATTTTTTTGTTTTGGAAAAATATTTTTCATAAAAATACTTAACATTAAGTGCAATGGGTTTATTATAGTCATTTAAAGGTAAATTAATATATATTTATTAAATTTCTCAAGTTGGGGTTTGTGAATTCAAGGTTGAAGATTCCATCCTTAGATGTTAGTCAGCCACACTTTTTTTTTTTTTTTTTTTTTTGCCAGGTTTGAGATTTCTTCAACATAACAACTGCCTGAATGCCTTTCACTTGAGGGCTATTAACCAAAGCAAAGATCATTAGTCTATGAAATAATTTGCTCCTTGCTTGTAAACTTTACCCCTGTGTGCTCCTTATTTTGTGGGTAATTATTACCTTTGGCAAGTTGAAAAGCAAAACTTTGAGTGGGTTGAGAGGCTTTGAGAGAGGTCTGTGGGTTTTAGGTATATCCTAATTCCTATTTCCCGCTTTGTTTACTTCAGTCATTCATCATTCAGTTTGCTTTTCCTATTCAAGGGGTAAGATTATCTGTCAACTCTACAGGATTAGTAACTGCTGATAGAAAGGCCCTCATAAAGACAATGCAACATGGAAATGGTTTTTTTAAGTTCCATGGAGAAAAATAATAGATCTCCCAATTTTATTGAATAGAAAAATGTAAAGAATATTGCCAATGCTTTTTTTGACACTGGATTTGTTAGGATTTGTGTTCATTTGGGAAGTTATAACACAGGAGATGTCTTTCTACTCTTTTATTGTAGTATTTTAGAGATTACAAAATTTTTCAGTTTAATTTCACCCTTAAATACTTAATTGAGTTGGGCGATATATCATCATCTATACTTTGTAGAGGAATTTGAGTCACAGAAAAAGTTCATTTCATTCATTGAAATACTGGGTGCCAGATTATGTTTCGTCATTTTGTAAATGTGGTGCCTTGATATTCCCACACTTCGGCCTCTCAGTCTATTTTGGGGTTATGTATGTTCTCTCTGTTGGGCTACATAGCACAGGACTAGTCTTGCAGCCTGGCAGCACCAGCGACTGGTGGAAGCACCAGCTCCTAGAGCATTTGGCCAACTCTTTACCTCACTGCATTCAGGAAACTTTTAGCCCTAGGATAACCCAGCAATGCATGGATTGGTGGGGAATTATTGAAGAGTTTGGAATTGATAAGAGATTCAGTGAAAGCATTGTTTTAGGAAATTGCTAATTTGGTAGTTATGTATTGAGTGGATGAAAGCAGATCCAGATGTGGAAAGACTAGATATAAAGTGAATCTTATAAAGTAAACTTCGTTACTACTGTATATAGGTGTGAGATGAGGGTATGAACAAGTACTTTGTAAATGGAAAGGCAAGGGTGGTTTTGGGAAATATTTTGAAAGAAGACTCTAAGACTAGAGAATTGATAAGATGATGAATAAAAGAGGGTGACATTGAAAAATACTCAAAGGACACAAGATCAAAAGGATGACAGTTTTCATTTGTGGGAAAAGCGAAGTGGCAAAGGTAGAACTAGTTTTTATAAATTGAAGTAAGATTAATATAAAATTCACTGCTATAACCTTTTTTAAGTGTACAATTCAGTGCCATTTAATACATTCACAGTGTTGGGCAACCATCAACACTTACCTAATCCCAGATTATTTTCAACTCTTCAAAAGGAATCCCATTACTCATTAAGCAGTCTCCCTATTCTCCCCTTCCCCCAGCATCTGGCAACTACTGATCAGCTTTCTGTCTCTGGATTTGCCTATTTCAGACATTTGCTATAAATGGAATCATACAATATGTGGTTGACTTCTTTCATTTTTAACAAAGTGTTTTCAAGGTTCATCCATGTTGTAGCATATATCACTACTTAAGTTTTTTAAAATTTCTGAATAATATTTCATTATATGGATAGACCAGATTTTGTTTCTCCATTCATCGGTAGATGAACATTTGGCTTGTTTGCACATTTTGGCCATTATAAATAAAGCAGGAGAACTAATTTTTGTGGGGAAGTTGTTTTCACTTTTTGGAAATAACTGAATTTGACATGAATTTAAGTTATCCATATAGCAGTTTTCAGCAATTAAAAGAGAAGTCATTTTGGGAGTTTAATATTTTATGATTTTATAGGCTACTAGTGAGAACTGATAGCTAACACTGTGGAATTTGTTAGATCTGTCTTTTAGGGCACAATTTGTATAGGGTCAAGGTCTAAACTTTATGGGAAACCTGATTTTACATTATCTAAGGAGGAAGAGAATATGGAAAATCTGTGGAGTTGAAGAGGAGGTGGATAAGAAACCAGTCTGTTGGCATACAGAAAATTACTAAGGATATTTCAAGAAATTGGATTGAAATAGATAAGGAAAATGTAAGGGTAGTTTAATTTTGAGGGTTGTTGGGATCTTCAGATGGACACCTTCAATGGAATACTGTGCAGAAGAAAATGTTGCTGTGCCTGATGCACTCGGCTTAGTTTTGACTGACAGTGGTATCCAGAGCAAATGATCTGCAGCCTGGATCAAGATCAGCAGGGGATATTACTTGAAGTGGAAGGTGGTGCAGAGAGAGATTCCCTATACCCTGTTTTGAAGAAGGATTCTTTTTATGTAGATACTTTTCATGACTATTTCAATTTAGATTGATTTGTAGTCTTATGCAGTCTACTGAAGCCCAGGCTTTTATTTATTTATTTATATATATATATATATATATATATATATATATATATATATATAGAGAGAGAGAGAGAGAGAGAGAGAGAGAGAGAGAGAGATACTATTCTGCTACATTTTATTCCATATATTTTACAAGGAAACAACAGTGACAACTAAAAATTGTTACATCTTTCTTACTACAGATATTATAATTGGTAACAAATATACAACATGTATTATTCTCGTCTCCTTACTCTGTGTCATTTTGAAGTATAATTAATACAGAAGACTTTATAAAACTATTTGGGTTCTTGTGTATTAAGTTAACCTACTAGTAGTTTATAGAAGGAAAGGTAACACAAGAAGTGTCTATCTGCAGAGGCTTTCTGCTTATTAATATTATCTTTAACATTTTTGTAGATCTTGCTTACATTGGGAGTTCTGAGTTAAACCATCAAACAGATTTACTTATTAAAAGGCACTTTTATTGTTTATTTAAAATTATCAGCTATTTTTCTTCAGGAATTTATCTGCTTTGAATAAACACAAATTTCATCCTTGGTGTTGAGTTTCAACCCAACTGCTTTGTTCATTTTATTGTACTTGAAAGTTTCTAGAAAATATTCGAGTATAGTAGGTTGGTTACCAAAATGTTTTATTGATAATTATAAAATGAAGTTTTGTAATTCAACATTTTCAGTTAGGACAGTTTTTCCTTTTTTAATAAAATAATAAAAATTCTTTTAGTCTAGACAGAAATTCACATGCTTGTGTTGGGTGGATATGTTTATAATATTAGGCTTGGAAAGGTCCTTGGGGATTTTGAAAGTGACTATTTTCAATTACATAATGCTTGAATTTTTTTTTTTTTGAGATCATATCTTGAGTTCATTTCATTTGCTGATATTTTAACTAATTTTTTTATTCTTATATTAGGATGAAATCTGCTTCCCAGTAATTTTAGAGGCAAATAGTGTGTGTCTGAAATCTCTGATGTTTGAAGTGCCTAGGTTTGAATTTTTGAATTTTTGCTCTACCACTTAGTTGTTACTTAGTTTGTGTACTTGTATGATTCAATTTCCACATCAGTAAAGTAAGCATAATTATGGGGTCAACTTCATAGATTTTTTTTGAGGATGAGATGAAATCATATATGCATTTACTTAATATTACCTAATGGTAGCAGTAATTATTATATAATGTATAGTAGTATATAATGAACTAAGCATTTGAAGCTCAATACTAGGAATGAAGTTCTCTCATTCAGAATAAATAAATATTACTAGTATTGTTATTGTTATTATCACTTGGTCTACAAAGAACAAGTCACCCTCTTTCCTTTTAGTGGACATCTGTTGTTTTTGCTACCCAACATCCATTCACTCTTACATTGGTAACATGTTTTGATTTTCCTTTGAGGAACTATTCCCCTCCTCTAGTTTTTAATAGTGGGTTTTTGGTTTGGTTTGGTTTGGTTTGGTGGTTGGGACGCTACCTCTGGTATCATGTGATTTAGGAGTAAACCTATCACAGATTCTTAGCAGTAGTGATTGGCTTAGGGAAGAGCATATGACTTTAGCAAACCCTATTAATTTCGGTCAAAGCTGGTCCTCTTATTATTGCCTGGAACTTAAAATTTGGAAGGTGTTAGGTTAGAGCTGTTACTATCCATTCACAATAGGAGACCCTTTCTTGAAGATAGAATCAACATAGAGGAAGCAAAGCCAGAGCATGGAGAGAGAAAATCCAGGTTTATATACCATTGTTTTAATTGTGCCTTTAGCTAGCTTTGTAAATGAGCCAATAAATTCTCTGTTGCATGGCCCGTTTGAGTAGAGTTTTACTTACAATCCAAAGAATCGTAATCACAGTATTCTAAGTAGGGCTTGAAATAGAACAGATTGTATAAAACCACCGTCTCTTTGATTTTAGATTCAAATTCTGTTATTTTGAAACTATCACAGATCTGATCATATCAGTTCCTGCTTAAAATTCCCTCAGTGGTTTTCCATTACTCTTGGGATAAGGACAAAATTCCTAAACATGGTCTTTAAGGTGCTGCATTGTTTGATTCCTGTCTTACGCACTACCATATAACCCTATGCTTCTTTTCTCCAGTCACATTGGTTTCTTTGCAGTCTCTTATATTAGCTGTGCGATAGATCTTTTGCACATGCTGTTTCTTCTGTATCAGAAGTATGCAACCTTTTTGGCACCAGGGACCATGTCTCCTTTGAGAATCTATTGCCTGATGATCAGAGGTAGAACTGAGGCAGTGATGCACACTGGGGAGTGGCTGTAAATACAGATGAAGCTTTGATCTCTCGCTTGCTGCTCACCTCCTGGTGTGCGGCCCCCATTCCTAAAAGGCCACAGACTGGTATCCTTGGCTTGGGGATTGGGGACCCTTGTTCTGTATGGAATGCTTTCTTCTGTTTTCCCGGTTAATTCCAAGTCATTCTTTAAGCAACAACTTAATCATTACTTCCTTAACCCATTTCCCATTTAGAAAAAAAGTGCAGCTCTCTGCCAATGTTGTTAATTTTACATAAACACGCTCTTTGAGGCTGAAGCAAAATGACCAGTTTTTAACGTGAAGATAAATTATAAAAACTGTTCTTGGAGTTATTTCTAAACAGAACTTGTCTCTAATCGTAATGTAACAAATGTATACATAAATTGGATTCATCAGATGACTGGCTAACAACTGTTGGAGAACTATGTTAACACCACATGTAGGAATGCTATGTTTTCTAGGATTTACCGTTTTTAGCGATCGAGGATTACTATGTTTTGCATACGGAAATACCACTATTAAAAGCAGATGCTATAAATAGAATGATGTCATTTGCTTCCAAAGACTATCGACATTCTAGAGTGATGCAAAATAATAATAAAGGCAAGATATTTCATAGCAAACTTTAGAAGTAAGGCCAGGACTGTAATCTGAGTTATTTCAGGGTAAACTCTTTAGCTGCAAGCACCACCAATGAGTATTCTTGAGGCAAATGGGTTAAGGAAACCAATTTTGATTATGCTAACTAGACCTAATTTCCTTACTCTGTGAGCTTTTAAATTCCAAGTTCATAGCCTTCATAGCACGTACTCTTGTCAATTTACATCTCTTTGTGTGAGTGGTTGTTTCTGTCTCTACACTGTTTTATGAGTGCAAGACCTGTCTTTACACTGTAAGTTTCATGAGTGCAGGACCTATGTCTTAATTTTTGATCATCATTGTATTCCTTCCTGGCACAATGCCTGGCACACAGTACATGTTTAATAAATATAATTTTTAAGTGATTGAACTTCTGACTCATTGGATCTCTGATAACCAAAAATGATAAGTAGTATATCTTCCATTTGTATTTTTGTAAATTTTATTTTTTGAGCAAATACAAAATTTTAGACTTTACCATTCATTCTAGCTTTTTGAGATCTTTGAAAGCCTTGTTCTTTTTAATATGCATTATATTATTTATTCATTTATAAATTTAATCTGCACACAATATAGTGTTTGAATAAATCATTGCTATGAATATGGCCTTTTGTTAACACATATAAGGCATATGAATGCCCTTTTACCACTGAACCATAAGCTTAACTCTCTTCAGCCACTGTTATTATCCATTGCATCACACACTGAACTCTCATGAGCATGATTGAGGATAGGGTAGGGGAAGGAATAAGGATTCATACTTTTTACCTCATTTACTCTTTTATGTTTGAATAATTTTCAGTGAACATTTTTACTTAAAAAAAAACACTAACAAAAACATCTTTCCTTTAAGGATTAATATATATGTTTCTTCCATGTGGGGGCATTTCCAAATTCCCCAGCTAGATGTGATTTTTTTTCAATCCCCTAACCTAGAAATTCTTCGCGTTTTTGATTCAAAGACCCTTATGAGAATTTCATGCTCCCTGAAAGTGTAAAAGTGTTCACAAAATTTTGCACATTTCTTATTTTTGTGGTTCCCTCAAGACCATATCAAGAACCTCTGTTATAGCAGTTTTAATTTTTATTATTATAGCTACCATTTCCTGTTTTGTATAATTCTTATGTATTTATCATAATCTCCCTAATAGATAATTTCTTGAGGTAGGAACTTTTTTCATATTCTATGTAGTGTTGAGGATTGTGTCTTGTGTTAGATAGAAAGTGATTAAGTGTATTATTTTTTAAAGTTTCAGTTGTTTTTATTATGAAGTATATTGTCTTTAGAAAATCTGACTGAGCTTGCATACTTGGGGAATTGTTTTGTAATATAGGAAAAATTTTCTTTATCCTCTTAGGTTAAATGCCTGGGACCCACAAATTAAACTTAAAAAAAAAGGGTAACAGGAGAAGAGTTCCACAAATTTTATTTGATGTTAGTATTTTAACTTTTATGTTCATGGTGGTCTTCGTAGAACGAAAATGAAGACATAGATCGGTGTTCAGACACTGACGGGGGCTTATGTTTAACATTTTAACAAAGGATGATAAATTTGTGGAAAAGTGACAGGACAAAGGAAAAGGAATTTTGTCTCCTAGGAGTGATAAGGTGAAGGATGGTAGATAACTATATAGAGGAAACTAATAAAAGAAAAGGGTTATTTTAGTAAGATTTGTTTATGTAGACCCAACTTGGTTCTGACTTTCTGTCTCCAATGATAATGGTAATTTTTCCTTTTGGTATGGGAGAGGAGACGGGGGAAAACCTTCATAATAGGACAGTTTTGTCCTGCTTTTAGACAGATAGGTAGAGGGCAAAGAACTCTTTCTGTGTTTTCTGTTTCTTGTCTTCAGCTCAAAGCAATGCTTATGCCAAAGTGATACATTTCATATTCTGATCCCCTTCATGTTTTAAGGAATCCATCTGGATTTCTCCTTATTTTGAGAATTAAAGTAGTAATTCTGTGATTACCTACCTTCAGAGGATGAAATTTTTTTTTTTTTAAGTTAGGAGGTGGACAGGAGAATCTAGGCTAATTGCTCTTTGAAATAGCTAGGGCAACCCCTTTTAGGATCTGGATTTTTTTTTTTTTTAATCCTAGTTCTGATCTAATTTATGGGCCATTTTTTTCTAGACTGAGTCCTAACCCTTCCGTTTTTCTGTTTGCCTGTTAAGATTCCTGAATGTATAATCTTTTTAAAATATGGCGTTTGAAGTTTTTGATTTATTTAAAAAATAAAACTAAGTGTATCCAGATTCTCCCTTTTATAGGTCTCTTTCTACTTTTCTTGGAGTGACCATTTTCAGAAGGCAGTATTCTACTTGAAAAAATTAGATTCTTTCAGAAATTAAGTGAGATTTGATAACTTCTAAAGTTTCTACGATCCCTCAATATTCTGTCTAGTATTTTAGCTGCTAGTGACCTGATGTTTCTAATTGTGTATTTGGTGTGGTTAGAATGTGTTCTTTTCAAGAATATGTCTGTGACTATGTCTGTTTAATTAAAATTAAATGAAATTTAAAATTCAGTTTGTGACATTTCAAATGCTCAAAGCCACACGTGGCTGGTGGCTACTGTATTGGACACACAGAATATTTCTATTGAACAACACTAGTATAAAGAATCATTGCCTATTTAATTCTTGTTTTTGATTAATAAATGCTTTCATGGATTCCTTTAGCATCTCAGCCACTGGAGTATGCCAAAACTATCACCATAAAAACCCCTCAAAAGTAACCACTTAAGAATTTTGGTGGTAAGGTATAGAATTCTATGAAGAATTATATCAGTTGATATTTGAAATGATATGAAGTGGGAATCTCAAAGCTCCAAAAGATCTCTGGCTTCTGCAGCTCAGACCTGACTCCAACATAGCCAGAAAAAGAGCACACTCTACTTCAGCTCCTGACTCAGGTAGAAATTTCATGCCTGCCCGTGTTTTGTACACTTGTTTCTACAGAGAAAAAAAAATAATTCCAAGTGACTTATCAAAGATGGTCATTCACTTTTGGAGACTGCTAACATAATTATAATTCCTATTTTATTTTATTGTTTCAGCTTTTATATATCTAACATTAAACTATGTCTTAAATAATTTTTTCTATAAAATTTTTAAAAATGGAAATGTGGGTCTGAATTTTTAATTGTTTGAAAAATTTACTTGAACCCATTGGTAGGTATCAACTGATGCAATGTCACTGTGTTAAACAATAAAGGCAATGCATTTGACCTAGCATATAGTATACCTATGCTATAGTGCATATTATAGCATAGGTGTTTTACATACTGTAGATCTGTTTACTATCTGATAAGGGAAAAGATTAAGCAATTTCACAAACCACAACTATAGAGTCTGCACATAAAAAAGAGCACTAGGGTAGTAGCCAGAAGAACCAAGTCATAGCTCCAGCATGCCACAACTTTCAGTTAAGTCACCTTGCAATTCTGGATCTAAGTTCTTAGTTCAATTGAATGATCTTTAAGGTTTAATTCAGCACTATACTTTATACTTTACTGTACATTATATACTGTAAAGATTTATTAACCATAAACATTAAAACCTGGTAAAGATTGAATGCCAAATTCAGTTTCTGATTCAACCACATATTAGCCGTATGACCTTGAGCAAGTTAATCTCTGTGCCTTGCATTTCTCTCTCTCCTCCCCCTTCATCCCTTTCTCTATCTCTGTATATAGTATATCACAGAGTTATAATGAAGATAAATGAGATAATATACACGAAGCACATAGCTCAGTGCCTGGCACACAGAAATAAATCTTAACCATTTTTAACTCCTGGCTAAATCCCATTTTTAAAGAGCAGATCACAATTTGATTATAATGGAATTTACAAGCTCTCAGCTGAGCATTTAGAAATCATTTTGTTATATAAGATGTTATAAGATCTTCATTTCAGTAGTATTTCTCATGATGAAATTTTAGGTTTATAAGCCTTGTGGAATGTGGCTGTAAAATCAGTCCTGCCACATTTTCATTTTTTTAATTTATTTTTTTATTATTTATTATTATGCCTACAGCACCTGGTCTTCCTAGGTGGTCTCCCATCCAAGTACTAACCAGGCCTGAACCTGCTTAGCTTTTGGGATCAGACATCGGGCTTGTTCAGGGTGGCATGGCCATAGACCATGGACCATGCCTCCATTGGGATGCAAATGCAGGACATGTGTGTAAAGGAGATGTGCTAACCGCTGCACTATGGAACTACATCCTTTTCCTCATTTTTAAGAAAAGCATTATAAACTAGATAAAACACACATATAACTTTAAACCCTCATATAAACACAACACACATACCTACAATTTATCAACATGCTTAAATTATACACTACTGATCTCATAGAGTGAAACAAGTATGTAATTCAAAAATACCAACGTAAAAATTAACATTTGAATAAAGTGTCTAATAGGATTTTCATTAAAAAAGAATACTTTCATTGTACATACATCTTGTATTTTAATGTCTAAAAAAATCCTTTTTAAAAATGAGTTGGCTATAAGTAGAATACAAAAGCGAATGTGAGGAATATGGTAAGTGGTAAGTTCTCCATCTTCCCAGACTCCAGAAGTTAGTTATTCAATAAAATAATCCAATAAACCACTATATAAGATTAATCTTTCTCATCATAAAAACAATGTTTTAATTGGAGGTTGCACTCCTAACCAAGAAGTTAGCAACACCAAAACCAAATATGATTAACTTAACATGAAAAGGAAAATACAAAACAAATTAATCATTTCAAATAGTAAAATTTTACATTCAAAATAAGTGCAACAGAAAAATAAAGTTCAACTAACTTATAAATTTACTCTAACATGCTAACTGTAAGAAACATTAAACCTTCAACAATGTTGCTTATATACTTAGAAGAATTTTTTTTTTTCCAGCAGAATGATCTGGATGACACAGGGTCACTGAAATATTGTTCAGAAAAGATTGATCTGTTACTTTTTTTCTTTCACAAATTTTCAGAGAGATCAGGCATTCATATCATTCCACTAACATTAAAGCTTTGGTTTATGTTTTATTTCATTTTATAAATAATTCTTTAGTCTTTGTCACTAATGGCATATTGAAAAGGAGGTCTTTAATTTTAGAATTCCAATCCCAGGTGAATAGAGCTTTAAGGATTCAAAGTGAGTTCTTAACTATGAGTGACAATCTGATATTTCCAACTCTGGTTTTGTGAGTTCAAGAATTTCCAACTATCTCAAGGAGACACTAAAAAATTAATTTAATTTAATGTTCATTATCTTAACACACGGTCTTTGAAGAAGAGTCATTTTTAAAACTCTAGTTTTATATCACCTTAGTATCTATCACCTGTTGATTTCATCATGGAAATTAATTGTAACATGTTTTGAAAAGCAGATAACAATGATATCTAGTTTGACATTATAAGACAAGTCACACAAATAGAAACCTACTTTGGAAGCAATAAACCCATATGTAATTGAATGAGAGACCCACAACTAAAATGTGATAAAATTTAGGTATTTAAATATGAAATTTTATAAAGAAATTAACTTATTAAAATTTGTGTTTATGAACATTAAGCAGTTCTAGGCTGAAATTAATGCTTCTAGTTGCATATGAAGATTTCCAACTTTTTAGTGTGTTGGCAAATGTTATGAATTTAGGTCCCTAAGTAGCTATTATGGACCTAAGGCTTTTGAAGTAGGTTATCTTAAAGTTACCTGCATAGTCACAGGCAGCAGATAGCTTGTTCATATAGACAGGTCATTTATTTGTAAATCAAATATTAATTTTAGAGTTTTGCTAAGACATTTATATGATCATTTAACAAAAAATATTGTATAATAAGTCTCATAAGCCGGGAAATTGTGGTTCTTTGTAGTAGGTCCTTAATGCTGAGCAAGAAATATCACATATTTATCTACCTGACGTGTGTGTGTGTGTGTGTGTGTGTGTGTGTGTGTGTGTGTGTAATTGATTTTAGTTTACAGACAAGCTGCAATTATTTCGTTTAGAAACAAGCTGCAAATAATTGAGCTGAAGAGATCTAAATAGCTAGACTTCAAAACTTGGTGAATTTAGTTAAACACATGAGTCACTAGAGTCTCTTGTGGTGGTAGTTCAAACATCTGTAGCAATTACTTATGAAGTTAAAATAATATTTTTTCAGTTCTGTGGACTATTTCAGTTCAGCCCAAATACCTTAGAAATTGAAAAGCAGGAAAACTTGTTTTTGTCAACCTGAGGATAAAGAGGAATGTGAAGGTTGAATTAACTGTGTATCTCAATATCTTAAGTTTCTGCCATCTAATTTTTGAACTTTTTTCTTTTATAACTAAAACAGTTTTAAAAAAATTTGTATATTTTGTAAAATTTATGCAGTTTGTGTGTGGGAATCCAGAAAACAAATTCTTGTTTTAAAGCAATTTATATGTTTTTTAATAATGTTTATTCTAATAGCATTTGTTTTTCAGCCCAAGGAATTATAGATACACTATGGTTTCTGAAGGCAAAGAATACAACTTGTTCATCTTTGATTTTTCTCAGGACGTAGTACATTTACATTACCTTGCATACAGAAGACAATGAGTAGTATTTTTGAATGAATTAATCTAACAAAATATATCCAACTAATGTTCTTTTCCTTTTAAGTTCATTGAAAAAAATCAGTAAAATATAAATTAAAATGTATTCTAATTGTTTTCTTATGAAGATAATTTCATTTATATCTGAAATATGAAGAATAGGTAACAGTAAAGATCAATATCACTTAGCATTTGAAAATTAGCTTACTTAAACAATACATTATGAGGTTACTAGCCATTTTTACAAAAGGATGCTTTTGAACAATTTATAATTGAATAATTTAGACTTATTCAACCAGTAAGTGCTTACTAGAATTGCAATTTTACTTAATTACTAAATTTGGGTTCATTCAGGAATGAACCAGTTATGTAAAATATTATATGTATATGTCAAACATATCAAACTTAAAAATTGAGCTTTTTATAGGAAAAAAAGATGAAATAAATATTTGTACATTTAAAGAAATTCACTTTAATACTAGGTATCTTTACTTTATAAAAAGGAAAACATATAACTTGCTCTATTGTCTGAATCACATGGTGAGTTTGAAGATCAGAATTAGATCCAGCAATTTTTGAATTTTAAGTTTCATGTTTTAATATTTGGTATTACGTAATGTGAGTCATAAAATTTATAGATATAATGTATCATTACTTAGTTGGCAATTTACAGAAAGTCAACTCTGCAATTTGATGGATGACATTCTTTTTCAGGCAAAAAGGTGTTGCTGCGAGGACTAATACTAGTATACCTGGCTTTATGTAATGATAACTTTGCTTCAGGAGAAAAGAGGAGAGCTAGGCACATTTTCTGAACCCATTTCCCATTTGCCCCAAGAATACTTGTTGGCTACGCTTGTGGCTATAGCATTTACCCCGAGGTAACTCATGGGTTAAGTGTTGGCCTTACCTCTAAAGTTTGCCACATAATAATGCCTTGCCTTTATTATTACTTTTGCATCACTCTAGTATGTCAATAGTCTTTGGAAACAAATGACATCATTCTACTTATAGCATTCTGTTTTTAGTAGTGATATTTCCATTTTACAAAATGTAGTAATTCTCCATCGTTGAAAATGTCAAATCCTAGAAAACGTAGCGTTCCAATGAGTGATGTTAACATCATTCTCGAACGTTATCCAAAGAGTCATTTGATGAATCCAATTTATGTATACATTTGTTACATTAGGATTAGAGACAAGTTCTGTTTAGAAATAACTCCAAGAACAGTTTTTATATTTTATCTTCACATTAAAAACTAGTTAGGTTTGCTTCAGCCTCAGAGAGTGTTTACATAAAACTAAATTAACTTTGCTAGAGAGCTGCACTTTTTTTCCTAAACGGGAAATGCGTTAAAGATAAAAACACTTCAAATTGTTAAAGTAACAAATGTTCACATATAAACAAATTAAGAGATGAGTAAAGTAGAAATGAAATGTTTTCTTCCTACTCCCCATGATAACTACTATTAATTATCGGTTTGTTATACATAATCATATATGTTTCTTATTGCATAGACAAAAAACATTATTTCTAAAAAAATCATAAGGCTATTATATATCTTAAAATTTTTTTTCCAATACTATATACTGGATATACAGTAGGCCCTCCTTATCCAAGATTGACTTTCTATGGTTTCAGTTACCTGTAGTCAACCATGGTCTTAAATATTAAATAGAAAATTCCAGAAATAATTCATTATTTTTAAATTGTGTACCTTTTTGAGTAGCGTGGTGAAATTTTGCTGTCCAACTCCATCCTGCACTGTGTGAGAATCATCCTTTTGTCCAGTGTGTCCATGCTGCATAATACAACCTGTCCTTTAGTCAAGTCACTTAAGTAGTTGTCTCAGTAGTCAGATCAACTGTTGAGGTATCCCAGTGCTTGTGTTCAAGTCCCCTTATAGTAGCCTAACATTATGTCACAATGCCTGTCATTCACCTCACTTTATCTTATCATGTAGGCATTGTATCAACCCACATCATCATAAGAAGGGTGGTGAGCACAGTACCATATGATATTTTGAGAAAGACCATACTCACATAACTTTTTCTATTTTATTATTAGTTCTTGTTAATCTCTTACTGTGCCTAATTTATAAATTATATAAGCTTCATCATAGGTATGTATGTATGTATGTATAGGAAAAACAAAGTATACATAGGGTTTGGTATCCACTAGGGGTCTTGGAATGTATCACCTGTGGGTAAAAGGGGACTACTATGTTGATAATGGCAGTGCCATGTCAGAAGAATGAGGAAGAACTTCTTCTGCATCAGTTTGCTAGGGCTGCCATAACAAAGTACCAAAGACTGGGTAGTTTAAACAACAGAAATTTATTTTCTTACAATTCTAGAGGCTAGAAGATCAAGGTGTTAGTAGGGTTGGTTCCTGTTGAGGGCTGTGAGGGAAGGATCTGTTCCAGGCTTCTCTTCATATAGAAGGCCATCTGCTTCCTATGTCTTCAGTTGGTCTTACCTCCATGCATATATTTGTGTCCCGATCTCCTTTTAAAGATACCATTCATATTGGACTAATGTTCACTGTTGTAACCTCTTTTTAACTTAATTACCTCTTTAAAATCCCTGTCTCCAAATTATAGTGAGCTACTGACATCGAAGACTTCAGCACATGAATTTTGGAGACACAGTTGAGCCCGTAACATATACCAACTGGAAATAAGTGATACCTTTTTTATCAGTATACACCCAATCCTTTGATTTACGCAATATTTTTTTTATATATACACGTAGTAAATACTTCTTCCCTTCCCGTTCGTTTATGTGGATTTTTTTTATGCCCGGTTTCCATTTACATGGTCTCATTTTACACTGTTCTTTTTTTTTTTTTTTTTAATTTTCATTATTGGTGATTACTCTTTGTAAAAAAACAATAGCTTAACTCAGCAACATACAAAGAAATAATATTAATACACAATTTCACTGCAGCATTTGAAAGTTGATTATTGTGCTGCAGTCAGTAACAGTTGAAACTAACAAAATGTTAAATCACTGATATCTGTAAGATTGACACAACAAACCAGTTGCAACATAATTCAGTTAAAGATGCTAGTAACACATGCATATTGCTTTGTGATTACATCACTAACATGTCTTAACAAAGTGTAAGTAAATTCAAGTAACCAATATTATACATGAGCTGTTTTTTTTACTTATAACAATTTTAAAGGGGACATATACTTATAAAAAAAGATTTTTTGAGAAAATTGAAAACCTGGTATTGATGCTGCATAAAGTATTACATATAGCCATGTGAGTATGTATAGCCAAATATTTCGAGTGATGAAGAAAGTGACTGTGCCAGTTAAAAGAGAAGGTTGATTGCTTTAGGTTACAGCGCAGACACTGACAGCGAATAAAATTTATTTTGGTTATTCTGAATTTTCATTAGCACTTTTTGGTGAAAATATGTGAAATAAGTATTTTTATGATTTATATTGGCCTGTTTCTTTAGTATCTTTTTCATACTGGTGGACTCTACAGTTTTCTTCCACATAAAAATGCATGTAGCAGATAATCTATGTAAATTGAGGGACGGGTGTACAGTGAATTTCTCCAATTCTTTAAAAAATTCAGTATTGTCTGAATTTGCTTATTTAGTTTCCTACTTCATGGATTATTATATACTGTGTGCCTCCTGCCTATCTGAAGTGTAAAGAGAAATATACTCTCAAGATGCTCAGTTTGATAATATTTTTAAACATCTGACTTAACTCGTATATAATTAGTGAAGCACTATAGGTTAGAAAAGAAAGTAATCAGTTCATTATGTTCATGAAATTTGAGGAAAAAACGACAGTTTTTTAGTAGGTGGACTACTAAACATTTAAATAATTTTTTTTCAAGAAACGATTTATTATATAGTTTTATAGAAAGGAAAATTTTTAAAAAAATGTGTAGAAGATTGGAACCTAATTTGACAAAGTATTTCTTTTGTAGCCATCCCCAATGCACTGTAGTCTTTTATATCTTATTTCATTTATCTAATTTAGTACCACTTATATCCATCTGTTGCTATTTCTTTTGGCCCTCAGTATTGTCTTTCTTCCCTTCCCCTTCATTTTTCTCAGCTTACAGAAATATGTAAACATAGTTTTAAAAGTCAAACAATCTGAAAAGGCTAGAAATGGCTTAACCACAGTTTCTTGAAGAGTGCTTGTATGCCTATGTACATATGTATGTGTGCCAACTGTTGCATAATGTTTTAACCATTTCTAATATTGATGATTTTTACTTTATTACAGCTACCCTTTCCACTTTTTCCTAATATAATCTCTCAATTTTTGATTAAATCCATGTTTGATGTTTTAATTATGACCATAATAAATAATGTTCATTGAGGATGAGTGTAGTAATGTTATTAATATGCTGTTATACAGAGACTAGCATATGGGGGATGCAGATCTTTCTTTTTTCCCCCCCTTTCTTTTGGTTTATCCAGTAATCAATACTTTCATTTGCTAAGTTTTTAAAAATTTGTAGTCAAGTCTTCCACATACCCTTCATTAGTTTCTCAATTCAATTTTTTTACACAGTAAAACTTGGCAGGTAGGTAATTGTAAAGTTTACATTTTAATCATTTTTTTTCTTTGGTCTCTCAGAGACATTTCTTCTGAAGCACAGTTCTCTTGATCTAGCCTGGACTAGTGGTTCTCGGCCTAGTGAACTTCTCTTGTCTTGGGACTTTGTTGAATGCCATGTTTCCTACAACTGTGTCTTCCTCTTTTTAAGACTCATGTTTTGCTGGATTCTATACTAGCTTCCTGAGAAAGGCTGCATTGGCTGTCTTGTGTGATATTGCTAGTCTTTATTCTCACACCTGAGGAAAAGTTTGGGTGTAGAATTCTAGACTGAAAATTAATTTTGGTAAGATTTTTAAAGTATTATTCTACTGTCTTCTAGCTACTGTTCTTATTCTTGATATTTTGTCTGAGACCTGTTTATGTCCCCAACTCTCACAGATCTGAGAATATTCTCTTTACTCTTTTGTTCTGAAATTTCATGATGTTATAAATTTTGATATAAATTTTTCTTGATCATTGATGTGGGTATTTAGTGGGGCCTTTCAACACAGAGGTTTATGTCTTCTAATCTAGGAAATTTTCTTGCATTATTTCTTTGATTCCTTACCCCTACTTTTTTTCTGTTCTCTTTCTGTTAATTTTATTAGGTGAGCATTGTACTTTGAAATTACTTTTCTAACCTTGTATCTATTTAGTGTGGTGTGTATGCATGGTTCCCTGTTTTTTCTCTCAGTTCCACCTCTAGGGACGTTTTCAATTTTTTAAAACCTGAGTTGAAAAATTTTTGCTATTATATTTTTAATCCTACTTTTTTGTTTTCTGAGTATTTTAACAACATTATTTTTCTTCTCATAATAGCTCTAAAGATGCTAATTGTATTTTCTTTTCTTTTCTTTTCTTTTTTTTTTTTTCCTGATCTCTGTATCACCTCTTTTCCTTAGGATTCTTTTTCTGTTTTTTTTTTTTTATTTTGGTCTGAAAGACAGGAAGTTTTCCTAAAATTTCTAGTACTTATTGGTTGTCAAGCCATATGTAAGAGCAAAGCAGAAAAATGCTTCTTGGTTGCTCTGTCTTTGGTCAGAACATCTAGGGTGGTGATATTTACTGAATGTTCTTTAGTCTGTATCTTCAGGTGAGAAATATCTAATTTGCACTTAATGGAATAAGCCTCATTTTGCTCCTTTATTTTAGTCTAGCATCTCATCCCTGCTATGCTCTGTGCCTGGCATTTACTGAATTTGGTTTACTTTTTCTAGTACATCTCCCACCGATTTCCTCTTATTTTTAGTTTATCTCTCATTTGTTTGTACTTTTTTTTCAGATAATGATTAGGTGCAGTCTTTTTTGTAGGTATAGTCTTATTCCAGGCGTATGACTGAAACTCACTTTGACTGTTCCTAAATTTTTTATTCATTGTAATTAACTACAGTCAACCATTATCTATTTATATCTCTTTATCTGTCTCTCTAGTTATGTGTCATCTCTATCTTAGAGAATGAGCTCTGAGTTTCTCACTGTTGCTACCATGTACTAACTGCAGATATCAATTTAGAAATTGCTATTGGGGTTATTAAAGAAGATCTTAAATATCATATGTGTTACAAAAATTTATTTTTCTTTTTGAAAATAATGTTTGCTTTTCTTTTGAAAATTAGGTAATTCAAAAATGGCAGAACTCTTTATGGAATGTGAAGAAGAAGAGTTGGAACCATGGCAAAAGAAAGTGAAAGAGGTTGAGGATGATGATGATGATGAGCCAATCTTTGTTGGAGAGATATCAAGTTCAAAACCAGCAATTTCAAGTAAGCATTTGCTTTCAGTGAAGCCAAGTTTTATAAGATATTGTTTCCAAATGAAAAAATTATAAACTGTCTTATAGGTACTTATGTCCTTGTTCTTCTGTAAGGAGTTGTGGATGAAAGGTTGGGTGGGAGATAAGTAAAATTTCAGAAATAGGGTTGGGATATGATTGGGGACTTGAGGAAGGAGGTAAGAAGTTAGAATATCAGATCTGAGGAAAAAACATGGACTAAGATTAGCCAGTGACATTGGAGATCTTTTGATACTGGAAATCATAATTTTAATGGAGCCAGCTAACCTATTTATCCGTTCATAGCCACAAAATGTATAGGCAATGAATGATTGCACAGTCACTGGCTTGTATGCCAATAAGGGCTTTTGACTACTCATTTTTCAGCAACTCCCATTTATATTCATGGAAGAGAAGGTTACTGTCTATAGCTACTGTACTTGAATGACATAGCAGTTAGTATAAACTTAATGGCTTTCTAGCAGAACACCTCAATACCTTTGTGGATTATTAGATTTCAGTTAGAGTAATTGGATTTGACAGTGACATCTGTTAAAAAGTCTACTCAAAAATATAGGGAAACACGGAGAGATAATATACAACTTTTAGGTTTTCTTACCAAGGCAGTGCTTAAAATTAAAAGTATTGTTAAGAAACTATTTTAAAATTTTCTGAAAGCTCATTCTTTCTTCCATTACCCCTAAATGTATAATGACACTTTTATTCAGTTTTATTAGAAGGAGAGTATCTTAACCAGTTCAATTCTCAATACCATTTCCTGTGACAGGTTAACAATCTCATAGAGGTTTCAGGTGGAGTGCCACTTTGATTATAAATTGAATGATGCTTGTTGATGATAGTGGAACATAATTATATATATTTTTAATTATTGTTTCTGGTCATTACGATTATTTTATACTGGAATATTACCATATTGCAAAATTGTTATTGAAATTCTCTTATTGAAAACGTGACAGTTAAGATTCAACTTGAATTTATACTGATTACAGATGATTTAAAAGTGTTCAGCTAGAAGAGTGTATATTAGTTTTTAAATAATCCTACCAAAAAGGAGATTGACCCCAGTATGGTTTATTTTCTGAACTGTTAAGATGCAGAATTTAAATGATTTTATTGTTGGTTATAAAATATTTTAACAAAAGGATTATGGGTTGAGTGTTTATATAGAACTGCCAGAAGGAGGGTAAAATTTTGTGTTTTGTAAAATGCAACCACCAAAAAGTGCTTTAGCAATAGTTCTTGAATGGTTTAGGTAAATACTTAATCTTGAATTTCTGAATGAAAATGGTGTTAAGTAATTGGAGCAGATTTTTCTTCTATAAGACATCTGTAGTGTTTAAGTATAGAGTACTGCTTTGCTGTTATCCGAATACACCCTACTTTTTGTGTGGCTCTTTATAGAATTAATTTTTGAGATTTTGTTATTTTCTACTATGAGGGAAGAGAAGGAAATTTCAATGATGTTTGGTGTGCATTTGTCCTTTAACCTTTTTCTAACCAACAATTTTAGGCAAATGCTTACTCTTCCAAATTTTAGTTTGATTGTTGAGTAAACTGGAAGTCCCAGAGTTCACATGCCTACAAGAATTAGGAATTTGAAACCGTCATGATAGTCTTATTAGGCTCATATTGACTTCTGGTATAGAGGTAGATTTGAAACCCCTTAAGTTATGAGATATTCTGGAGTACTCTAAGTTCATTTTAGTCTTCAGTCTCTGATAGTTTCCCTTTCAGAACTCAAAAGAGTAATGGTGCAGATAATCCAGTAAAATCTCTCACAAAGATATCTCAAGGCTTTTAGGGATGTGAGTAGGATATGGAGTTTGGACAAGGGTTTGAATTTGCGTAATAGGAACCTGAGTATATATAGTCCTGTCATCTTCAAAGAAAGTTATGTACATAAACTGTAGGTTGTATATGAAGGTATTTTTGGAAAATTTTTACTAATTATTGCCATGCAGAGGGTTTGACTTGTATTTAGTCTGATTTATTCATCTTTTACTTCTGGCTTTTGGATTTTGAGTTATAATTAAAAAGGTTGTTCTAATTCTGTGAGGCAATTAAGACTGGTAATCTTGTGTCGTTAGTAAGATACATATGTTTAAAGTTAACTGTATTTTTAAATCAGTGATAACATATATTCCTTCCAGGAATCTAATTATTTTCAATTTATGATTTTTGTTAATATATATTTTTACTTTATTAATATATATATTTTATATATTATTAATATTTTTATTAATATATATATTTTATTCAAACAACGAATTTTAAAATAAATATTTTTTATAGATATTTTGAATAGAGTAAACCCCAGCTCATATTCGAGGGGAATAAAGAATGGCGCACTCAGTCGAGGTACAGTATAATTTTACTATTTTAATTTTAAAATGAAGTATCTTGATATCATTGATTATATGGAAATATATTCAATATATTGTTGTGTAATTTTGAAATACAGGTATTACTGCTGCATTCAAGCCTACAAGTCAACACTACACGAACTCAACATCAAATCCAGTGGCTGCCTCGCCAGTAAATTTTCATCCTGAATCTAGATCTTCAGATAGTTCTGTTATTGTTCAACCTTTGTCTAAACCTGTAAGTGTTTCTTAAACTACACAGTTAGGTCAGGGATACATTGGATATTATTTGTCAATATCAACAATACCCAGTTAAAATTCTGGACTGTTATGGGTAGTCATCAAATAGAAGCATAATCGGCATCAGAAAATGTCACCATCTTTATCATAATTCAACCAGTTCCCAAAGTAGTAACTGCAGGAACTAACTACCCAGACTGTTCCTAAATCAGGTATTATGCTTAAATTAAATAGGTACAGTATTAAAAACTGTGCCATCAAAACATGACTTACAGTCAGTGTGAATACTGCATAATGCCGGAACTATTCAAGGTTGTAAACTGGGCCAAGTGTTCTTACATCTTAATTGGGAAAATTGTTGAGAGGCTATCATAGCTTTTTATTGAAAACATACCTTCATAGTTTAGTATAAAAAGTTCTTAACGAAAAGTAATAGTTACCTGTAATAGTTAATATTTATTGAACTCTTAATATGTGTCAGGCTTTGTGCTAAATGCTGTACATAAATTAATCTAATTCAATTCTTAAAAATTCCTATGAAGTAGGCACTGTTATTAGCCCTGTTTTATAGTTGAGGAAACTGAGGCTCACAGATGTTAAATAATTCACTCAGGGTCACACAGCAAACAATAGATTTGGGATTTTAATCCAGACTCACCTATAGTTCATATATATTTGCACACATACATACATATATGTTGTGTATAAATGTATATACTTAAAAAAAAATGGAAGTATTGCCACAGTGTGCCAGTTTTTAAAATGCAGTTTTCTGTCCCCTGGGGTTCCCCTGAGACTCTTCCATGGGTTTGGGCTTTGGCAGCCAACACTATTGTCATAATACAGAGACACTACTTGCCTTTTCACCATGTTAACATTTGCACTGATGGTGCAAAAGCAATAGTGGTTAAACTGCTAGTGCCTTAGTATGAATCAAGATAGTGGTACCAAGCTGTACTAGTAGTTCTTGTATTAGTCACCACCATGCACTCACAATAAATAATATTATAGTCTTACTCAATTTCTTTGATGGAGTATTAAAATGTTATTAATATTTTTAATTCTACTCTTGAATATGTCTTTAAAAAACGTGTGATAAAATGGGTAATATTCATAAAGTACTTCAGTATCTGAAATATGGTTATCTTGAGGAAAAACATTTGTATGATTGAATTGTGAGCTGAACTACCAACTTTTGAAAAATAGAAGAGCATTTCTACTTGAAAAAATGACTGACAGACCATGGTGTATTATTTATTTCTGCATATAAGTGTTATTACACACATTTCTTATCTCACAGTTTTAGTGCATTAGGAGTCAGGTTATGGTTTAGCTGGATCCTCTGTTTCAAGATCTCACAAGGCTTCATTCAAGTTGTGGGCTCTGAGGTTGCAGTCTCATCTGAAACTCAATTGGGGAAGTATCTGATAACAAATTCTCATGGTTATCAGCAGCATTTGATTCCTGAGGGTTATCAGATTTAATCTTGGTTATTTGGCAAACATTTCCTCAAAATTGAGCAAAGGGCAGCTATCACTTAAAGGAAAACAACTGACCGTATTTCTTGTGATTGATAAAATCTGAGCTTTCAAGCAAAAATTCGAGTTTTGAAAAACTTGGATCTACCACCATGATCTTGATAGCTTCTCAGTGCTTAAAGACTTTTGTCATAGATGGTGGTATTAATAAATGTGATTTTTTTGTTATTGTGTAGTGAACTCTGTCACCATTTGGAAGATATGCATAATTCAAAGAAATCACCATTTTAAAAATAACCAATGCATAATGTTACAAAATCACAGATAAAAAGTCCATTAAAGTGTAAGACAGAACAATAGATTTTAATGTAACAAAGTACAAAAAGTTCAGTGATAAAGAATAAGATTCCACATTGAAACAAACCTTTAAGAAAATACCAATTGTCGAATTTTGGTGTAGTATCAAAGAAGTATATCTACAGATATACTAAATTACTATTAAAATACTTCCTTTTTCAACTGTATATCTTTACAAAGCCAGATTTTTTTTATATTTACAACCAAAATAACATGTCCTAAAAGATTGAAAGCAGAACCAGATATGAGACTATAGCAGTTTTTGATTAAGCTAGACATTAAAAAGAGATTTGGGGAAGTGTAAAACGGTGCCACTTTTTTCACTAATTTTTTTGTTTGCAGCATAGTCATTTTTTATAAAAATGTTATTTATATTTATGTTGATTTGTAACGGGTTTATCTTTGTTTAAAATTAATAAACATTTTTAAAAAATTCTCTGTTTTAATTTCTAATGTAGTAAATATCAATAGGTATAGCCTATCTAAATAAAAACTCTTTTGGGTCCTGAGTAATGTTTAATGTAAAGGGATCCTGAAACCAAGGAGTTATAGTACAACAAAAAGTTACCCAAAATGTAAAAATTCTTTGCTATTGGTTGGAATCTTATTAACTCTGTTTTTTTTTTTTTTTCATTCTTATCATAAGCTATTTGAAATTGGCCTTAGAGAAATAGTAAATTTTCTTTAAAATGTATTTTTGACAGTAAAGGAAATGACTACCAATAATCTATAAATTTTCTTGCAAATAATCAATTTTAATACCAGAATTGAATCCAAATATTTTTAGTATGAATAATCCATTGTTTTCTATATTTCATATTACTATAAGATAACCTACCTGTCTGTTAGCACAAAAAATTGATATTTTGAGGTAGTATCTTTCATAGAAGGTAATTTTACATAAACTTAAAAGGCTACAGCCTTTCTAATCTATGACTGAATATATTCAACTCCCACTTATATTTTGAAGATGTAATAGGTCATTAAAAATAAGAATGTCTCTGGGCAAGCACATCCCCCCAAAAATCCCAAATCCTTTTCTGTGGTTTCAGCATTCCGAAATAATGATTAATACTGATATGAGCCCTGGATTTGTAGATTAAAAAACTTCTATTAAAGCAAGAGACTTCAGTGCTGATTTTGCTTTGTTCTTAACCATTGTCAAAACCTCTCTGAGCCTCATTTTCTTCATTTCTAAAACTAGAGATTTTAACCAGACAACTCTCAATCTTGGGTTCTGAAGTTCCACAGGCTATATTGTAATGTTTCAAAAGATGGCAAGCTACCCAAAATACTAAGATTCTTTGCTATTAGTTGGAATCAAAGCAATGGTTTTTTAATGCTTATCATGAGCTGTATGGCATTTGGAGGATAGAAAACCAGAAAAAGAAACTTATATTTCATTTAGTTGGATAGAACAAAGTTTTTCAAACATTGGACTCAGAAAAAAATTAAGTGAGCAGTGGTATCTTTGGTGTTATAAAAGTTAGAAACTAGAGCTTTCTAAATCAGAATGTTTTATTTTTATGGGCATAATTTTTAAATCAAAGCACTTCAATTGGTGGTTCCCAGTCTTGGGGAGTTTTCAAAAGGTGCAATTTTGCCATTCTGTGTGGGTCCAGAAATGATACATTAAAAAAATCTCAGAGTGATTCTAATGTGAAGCCAAAGAATGACAGAGGTGTATTCTGGAATGAATTGAGACTTCTATTTAAGGGAATTTACTTTGAATTTCAGAAGCCACTGCTTTTAATAAATTATTGTTGTTTTTCATTTTATGTTTTTTTGTGTGTGTTTGTGTGTTTACTTTTTCATGAAATATCTTTATACTTCAACATTTTCAGTTCTCTATCAGGTAGCAGAAATATATTATCACTTTTAAAGTCAGTATGGTATAGTCAAAGGGCATAGGCTTTGTAATCAAACAGACCTGGTTTCTAATTATAGCTCCCTCAATAAAAAGTAGGGCTGTACTGAGAACTTTACATAACCACACCTAATCTTAGTTTACCTTTCTATAAAATGGAGTATAATATTTGGTCTTTGGTGGTACTGTTGTGAAAACTATTTGATTTAATACATACATGTACCATGAAGTGCAAGTATATTTAAGTTTGAAAGGTTAATAACTTGAAGCTCAGAATGACTTGCCCAAGTACTAGTTAAATAAATGTGCAGGTATTCTGAATCCCAGTCTAGCACCTATTCTACCCTTACTATTGTGTTTCATACATTTCTGAACTGTCTTAGAAGACATTAACATTTCCTATTGCAGAATTATTTTACCCAGTTATTGTTGGATAACATGTACCTGGTCTCTGAAATTGTGGTGCTTAATTAACCAGAGTTGTTTCCTAGAGAAGTGTTTATCAGTATTACATTTATATTTCTGATAAAGTATTATTTTGGCAAATGCAAGTGAATATTTTTCATTTTTTAAAGTGTAAATATTTAGAGAAAATATTTATCTTGAAATAAGATTGTGCTAGGTTACAAGTAAGTCATATGGCATTACTGATTTTTAGTACTACACATTAAAGCTCCAATGCAGGTATCTGTCTGGTAGCCTCAAATACTAGGAGTGATTTGGGTTACTTCAAAACCTGTTTCCATAACTTCTTTTTTTTTTCTTTTTTTAAACAATAGAAGTCATTTAGTCATAAATCTGTAGTTTGTGTAGGGTGTAGTAAGGAAGGCTCATCTCTGATTTTTTATTGAAACATAATTGACATACAATATTACATGAGTTTACGTATACAATATAGTGATTTGAAATTTGTATATATTACAAAATGAGCATCACAATAAGTATAGTTAACATTTGTCACCATATGTACAGTTTTTTTTTTTGATGAGAAATTTTAAGGTTTCTCTTAGCAGTACAAATATGCAATACAGTACTATTAACTGTAGTCACCATGTTGTACATTACATCCCCAGCCCTTATTAATAAGTGGAATTTTGTACCTTTGACTCTCCACCTATTTTTCATAATTTCTTAAGAAACCCGTGTCAATAGAATAGTAGCAAACCAAAATTCTTAAAAGTTAATTATCCCTTTTTAAAACACACTTCAGTTTATAAGCGCAAAACAAAATCTTTTGTTTCTGTTTTATATGCATTTTGGGAGAAAAGTTTAGAAAGAGAGAGTATGTATTGTATTTTGATATTTTTCTTTGCAGGCAGTGTAGAGTATCAGATCTGGACCATAGTCTATATACAGATATCCCTCTTTTTTCACTGCATATTCTACTGGGAATATGTATTTTGGATTATCCTAGGAAAAAAAAAAACACTAGTGGTTGCATGATAGTCTATCATTTATTTAACCATTCTTCCATTGTTGGACATAGAGATTTTAATTATTTTTGTATTAAAAATAATTCTTCTTTATATATTTTAATTTTCTAACCATAAACTTTTAAAGTGGAATAGTTGAACCAAAGGATATAAAGCCTTTGATAGCTACTGCCAAAATTTTTATGCAGGAAAGTTGTACCACAAGATAACCTTTACTTTGCCAATAGTGAATGTTATCATTACTTTTTAATTCTTAAATGTTAACTTTTTAAAACTAATTTTAGACTTAGAAGAAAAATAAAGCTTTCCATATACTCCTAACCTAGTTTCCCCTAATGCTAAGATCTTATGAAAATCAGGTACTTAGCATCAACTAAACTGCAGATCTTATTTGAATTTTACCAGTTTTTCTATTAATGTAATTTTTCATGCCAAGGCATCTTATTCAGGATCACACCTTGCAGTTAGTTACATCTTCATAGTTTCATATTTTTCTAGTTATTCATTCTTTGTCTTTCATGACCTTGATTCTATTAAGTGGAGTGGCCAGTTACTTTGTTTTAGATATTATCTTTAAAATGATGCCAATTCAGTACTATAAAAATTGTCTTTATTTGCATTTCTTTAGCAAGCTGGAAAGTTTTTTGTACGTATTAATCATTTATTTTGCTTTTGAAGTGTCTTTATGTCCTTTGCCAATTTTTCTCTTGTGACTTTTTCTCCTTTTGATTGTTAAACATGGTTAATCTGAAAACTTTTGCTTTTATATATTAAGATAAATAGAATCATCCAGAAGTCACTCTGAGAGCTTACTCTCCACATTGATGGTCTTTTATAAATAGCATTGGAATATATTTTATGTGCGTGTCAGTATATTTGATAGTATATCTATATATCCCTAAATTATATTGCCTATATTTTTCATACTTATACTAAACATACGTGTATGCTAACATAAATTATACTACCTTATACTTGACCACATTTTGCTTCATCTCATGTTTGTCTCTTCTTGCAATCTTTCTGCTAGCTGGGACAACCCTATGAGAAAGGGCTGAAACTTTCCTTAACCCCTAAGGCTTCATTCAGTTGGCCTAGCTCATTTCTATAACAGCTTCCAGCCTAACCCCTGTCTGCCTGGCTTTCTTGTTTGTTCGCCCAAGCAGCTTCTATATTTGCCCTATGAGATGAGAGATTGCCTGGCTCAGCATGGCTTTCCCTGGGATAATTGAAAGAGTTGGGGGTTCATTCTTGACTCCCAGACTCTTGGCTTATAAATTTTTCCAGGAAAGATGATTCCGAAAGTTATATGATGTGATAGATTCATCCCTAACCCTGATGCATAATACTGCAAATTGATTCTCAGTTTATGCCTTGATATTTTGTCTTTACAGAGGTATAGAAGCTTTAAAATTTGTAGTTATATCAGTATGTTTTCCTTTTTTTTTTTTTTGCTTGCATTAACCCACAATTTTGCTTAGTTCTATTATTTGCTCTGATGGGAATACTGAATTTTTAGTAGCCCTCTAAAGTATCCATCGTTGATTTAAAATGGTTTTAATGTGTCTTTTGCCTTGAAAAAAATCAGACTAGCCCTTGGCCCTCATTTTAATTAACTAGTCTGGAATAAGCCGACTCTTAAATTTGTTCTCAGGTCTAATAGATAACCATTTGGCACATAGTGATAATTACCCTTTTGTTTTATAAAATTAGTAATTGAGTCATCAAAGATTATTATTTTATACACTTAAATTTCATAAAAGTTCAGAAAACAAAATAATTATAACTTGAATAAACGTAATATTCTTTCTTTGGAATATTTTAACAGGGTTATATAATGAACTCATCACGAGTTGCATCTGGTAATTCTTCAGAGTTACTGTTTGACTTGACCCAGGATACAGGATTATCACATTACCAGGGGGGGCCAACACTTTCTATAGCAGGTTTGTTTTACTATTTTTTCAAAAAATTAAAAAAAGTAAATGATGAATATACATATGGATGTTTTGAAGTCCATACCTTGGAAATGTTGTTTTCATATATTGTAAGACAGAATGGCACTAATCTTAAATGCCTTTCTTGGGTAGTTTTAAATAAAATCATTAATAATATAATATTTTATTTCTTTCTGTTGATTAGGCTGCCTAACTTTGAGATTGTTCTCACTTGGCACTACATGTGGGCCAAAAAATTGGGAAATTTCTGTAAGTTAGCAAAAGTCTTTTGATACCCTAAATGCTCTGATAAAAGAAATATTAATTAGTTTCTGTGTCGACTAGCGTGAATAAGTATGATTATAGTTGGTTTCTTAAGTTAGTGCCTTTCTATTTCATAAGAGTTTCGTATGATAGTTAAATATGATTATAGAATGCTATTCTAAAATAGCTGCAATATACTCAGTGTCAATATTCAGAAAGTGCTTATTGAAGGAGTAATGAAATTTCCCTGTTGAAGAAACGTTTAAGTTCTTTGTATTTTATAACTGAGTTCTTCATTAACCTAAAATAAATTAGTGTGCTATGAAAGAATTTTATCTAATTGAGAATTTATGGTAATCAAGGCAGTTATGCTTTGTATATTAGTAATTTTGATATATTACAAATATTTGACTCAATAGAGGTACACAAGACTTTTGAGAATTTTTAGATTATTTTCTAACAAATCAGTGGAGAATTTACCAAACTCACCCCCGTTTTTTAATAGTAATATCAATGCCTAAGATGTTCATTTATTTCAATAAAATATAGTTGAAATTCACTTTTCTTGGTATCACTTTTACATTCGTAAAAATCTAGTTTTTAAAATAGGTAAGACCCAAAAGAAACAAGGAGAAAATGTAGTTGTCACAAGTTTGGTTTTACAAAACACATTGACTTTATTCATAGAAAAAGTCAGAATTCTTGAAACTTCTTGGAGTAAGGGCAGTGACTCTTAAGTTTACTACTGCAGAGAGAGAGAGAGAGAAAGACTTCAGCCTGTGCGGTAAGTAGGATGATTTAGAAAATGCAAATTTTAACTGTTACTCTTAAGATTTTTGTAGTCTTTAGCAAGTCTTTACATTTCAGTTTTCTATTATTAAAATGGAGATTTTTTTTTTTCTTACTGAATACATTCATTCTTCAGACCTGGAATCAGCCATTTGGAGATAAAATTTTTAATTCTTGCTCTTCTTTAGTCAGAGTGTTTCAAGGTCCATATAAGATAAAATGTGAAAATGCATTATGAGTTTAAAGGACTTGACAACAAACAAGTTGTTGTGATTGATAGTATGTGCTCTATGTTTAGTAGCATGCTTAATTGACCACTGTCAAGTCATCATGGATGTTTGGAGATTAGATTTGAGCTTGATGTTGAGGAAAAATAGGATTTGTATTGGCAGAGATAGAGCTGTTCAATGTTAAACAAAACAAGCCAAACACAACAGAGAGAAATAAATGGTCAGAATTTAAAACTCTTAAATGCAGAGTGATTTTATTTCTTATGTTTAAAAAGTTCTTACAGTAAGGTGGTTTATTTCTACTGTCCAGCCTGTTAGGTTATATAATAAGATGCTTAATCCAAAATACCAGCACTCATTGGTTTTTCAAGTAATCCGAGCATCACACAAGAATGCTACTGAGATTAAGCACAATCTTTCCCAAGTACTCCTAGTATAGCCATTGTAATCATAACTTTGAAGATGGAGGAAAAAATTGATTTTATGTTATCTCAAAGGACGAAACAGAGGAGCCAAACAGTAAAATGTTCTTATTTTTCTGGCATGTTTCCCCTTATTAAAAAACTGACAGGTTACTCTATTAGAATAATTTATTTTCCTCTAAAGTAAATTAAGATATAAAATATTTTTTAGTAAAAATAATAGCTGTTATTTATTATTGAATGTTTTCTTCGTGTCAGATGTTGTATTGCATACTTTAAATACACATTCTTGATCTTAAAAAAAGGTCTGTAAAACCTTATATAATAACTTGTTTTACAAAATAGGAAACTGAAGCTTAGAGAAGTTAAGTAAGCCAAGAATACATAGCTAGTCAGTGATAGAACCTGGATTTCAATTTAATCCTGTCTGACTTAAAAACCTGTAATATTTTTAATATATTTACTTTATCAATTCTACTTTTAATGTATAGTTGGGAATATTAAAACGTAATGTACAGGTTTAGAATTCTTATTACCAAGTACAGTTGCATGTTGTTTTCAAAAAGGATTTTTGCCTAGCCTGATTATAGCCTAAATGTCCCCATTTCTCTTGCTAATGCTCTGAATAAGACTAAATCCTTTAGCTTTAAGGTGATGGTTTTCAGACTAAAAACTCTTTTTAGGAATGAAATCCCTTACAAACAAAATTTTAGGCAACAGTCTAATAAATAATCTGTGAAAGAACAGTTTCTCTGTCAGACACACCCGATATATTCTGTAAGAGGAGCCTATGAATATCTGGAAACATAATTTGAAAACCGTGTACCAATTCCTTCTATTATGAGCCTTTTCATACTGATGAAGGAGGTATTATTCAAGAGTAGTTGTTTTCAATTTGTATGTAGGAATAAATGGATAATATAACCTAAATCCATGAGTAGACCACCTCTTTGTTAGGTAAGAAAAAGAACTAACTTTCCATTAAATATTTTAAGTTGTTAAATAAAAAGCTCTTAAAGGATTTCTCTAAATTTTTAGAATACTTTTTTATAACAAACTCTAATGCACTTAATCTTCTAAAGGTAATTCATTTGTAGGGACTTAGTTTGGTGTATTCTCTATGCTTTAATTTTTTTTTTTTTTTTGCTTGGGATATTTTAATCTAGCTTCTTTCATAGTAGCTGTTTACATATTTATTTGTAACCATATTTAATATTTTCTTGCATAGAAAGATTATTTTATGAAAAATTTGAATATGCAGTTCATAATAGATGTTTGTACAGTTTTTCTACATTTTCTAATAACACCAATTTTTATCATTATTTGTTGTCATTTTTATGATATAGTTCAATTATGTTAACTTTAATTTAGCTCCAAAGTATTTTATTTAGTTGTAAGTGATATTTTAGTGTTTTAAAATAAATACTTTTCCCACTATTTATATTATTGTAGGTGTGAATGAAAGTTCTTTTTTATCAAAACGTCCTTCTTCTGAAGTAAATAGTATTAATCCAAAAAAACCTAAGCCCAGTGAAGGCATTTCTGGAACAAATTCCTCAGCTGTATTTCCTTCAGTTAAATCTCTTTCAGTGACATCTCCCCAGGCAATGTCATCAAAAGGTAAATATGAAATGTAGCATATGAAAAAGAAATTGTTTTTATACATATATTTTAGAAATTATAGTAAATTTACAAACTATTATTAGTTATTTAAGGTTAAAAAGTGATGAACTGTGAATATGTTTTGAATTTATTTTAGGTATAACTTCCTCATCACATCAATCTAAAAATGGAACACCTTTTCCAAGAGCTTGTCCAAAGTGCAATATTCATTTCAACCTTTTGGATCCTTTGAAAAATCACATGAAGGTAAAAACTTTGAAAATTTAATTTTAAAAAGGTTTGCTGATCCCTGAAACTATTGATTGGTTTATAGTAAATATTGGTTTGTTCAGTGTTCAAATATTTATATAAGAAATTTCATATTGGAATTTTTTTTCTTTTTTTTCTGGATTTTTTATGAGTTTATTTGCACAAAACTAAAGATATATGCCAGGGAGCAATCTCAAATGCTTCTCGTATTATTTCTAAATAACAGGTTAAAATTAATATTTAAATGATTTATCTTCATATAAAATTTTAAAATTTCTTCTGTTTGAGCAAATTAAAAAGTGAAGTTTTCATACATTATAATATATGCTTCTAATTTTAAATGCAAATATTTTATTAGAATATTTTATTTACTGGATGTGCCATACTTCAAACTTTTTAGGAAACAGGCATTTTATTATGTGTTTAGTATTTATATAAATTAACAATTTCTTCAGTTACCTTATTTTTGTGTCCTTCTAACCATGTATATGTCACAATACACAATGAAAATCTGAATTTCATATTTAATTTTCAACACTCAGACACTCCAAATGGTGGAGAACTTTATATGAAAAAATTATTTTCACTCAATCCAGAATGTAGTTTGTGTAATTGTTATAAAATAATTCAAGCTTTTTATTGGTAAAGGAAACTCTCGAAATTATATTTTAAGAGTTTTTCAAAGCACGAATGAAATATGGGGTTTAGGTAATACTTCACTTAGAATATTTTAGTAGATATTACAGTATTCTGCTGTGTCTGTATAGGTAACCTGTATTCTCTCCTTCCATGCCCAGTATAAATGGCAGGAAGTGGCAGAGAAGAAAAAAGGTAGTGTGAATTATATGAAGAAAAGAAGGAAGAAGAAGAGTGCAATGGCAAAGAAATAACTAAGGAAGAGTTCTTACTATTTCAGACAATGACAAATTTTTATTGAAATTTAACATTTGACCAAAAAAAAAGTAGAAAAAAAGGAACTATCTTAGAATTTTAAATTCTGTTCAGGTACAAAACTGTATTTGGTCTGTCATTACTTCCAGTTCCCAAAGTGTGGTCCCTTATAACTGTACTTGGTGCTATGTTCTTAGGTGAGAATCAACCTGTACAAGTGCTTTCAGTTTTCCTATCTATGTACTGTTTTGATGTTTTTATGTTTTATATTTTGGATGGAGAGAATAAAAGGGCTAAATAATTTGGTTATCTTTATTTAATTATTTGAGTACATAATACAGTCATATGATATAAAATAAAACAGTTTACAAAGACATACAAGTGAAAAATCTTAGTCCTGTCTCTAATGTTCCTGGTTACCAATGTGAATCGCAAAGAAAAACAGTTTATTTTGTATCATCCTCAATTTTCTTTCTGCATATACAGATAAATACAAATGTTTTTATTTTTCTTTTTGTGTTATGGATGAATCTCTCATAATTTTATTTGAATGTATCCTTTAGCATTTTTATAAAATAAAAAAATCAATGTTCAATGCCTTTTAGGTTCACAGCACTTGTTTTCTTATGGTTTCCATTTGCCTGATATAGTCTTTGCTTATCCTTTTATTTTTAACCCTTCCAAATCACTTGTTTTAAATATCCCTCTTGTTTTCATCAGATTTCTATTTTCCTTTGTAAGCCTGTATGAAAAACTCTGGTTTTAGTAGTTGAGTTAAATTTATTTATATTCATTGATTTGATTAATCTATATGGCCTTGGTTGTGTCACAATTTTTTGTTGTTTTTTATTTTTTGTTTAAAAAATATCTTTTACTATGTGGTTGCTTTATGTGTTATATAGTTTGGATTTTTAGGGAAGTCATATTTTTGTTCTCTCGTTTATCATAATTTTAACATTAATGTAATTCCAGTAGTCTATTTCTTTGGCATTCTCTACTATTAAAATTGTTTAAAGTAGTATTAAATTTTCTATTTTTAACCCATTCATTCTTACCTTCTCCTCTCCTACTTGATTTTACTTAATATTATTTTTCTGAGTGTTACCTTTGTACTGTTAACAATGCTCATACCTATACTACTTATTCGGTAGCTCTAAATGATATTCCTTGATGTGCTGCTAGCATATTTGTGGCACTCTGAACTTTCTGACCACATATTCATTGTCCTTTTAACCCCCTCCCATTTTTTATTTGTTGGATGTATCATTTTTCCATTGTCAGGGCCTATATCATTTGCATTTGATTTTTGTAACCTTATTTCCACATTTGTCTTAATCCTTTATCACAGTAAATATATTCAGTATTCATCACCAGTCTTTTTGTAATGGTTTCTTTGGTTATCTCTTGTCTGGCTGAAGTTCATCCTCTAGTAATTTCCCCAAGAAGAGCCTGGAACAGCATTCTTTGAGTCATTTCATATTCAGAACAGTTTGACTGTAATCCATTCTTTAAAAACAGTTTGTATAGATATAAAGTAGGTTGGATTTCAATCTGAGAATCCTAATGGTGCTTCTATTTTACAATTTTGAATGTTGCTGTTGAGAAATCTAGGATAAGCCTGAATTACTTTGCCATTTATAAGTAATTTGAAATCTTTGCCGGACAATCCACAGGATTTTTTGTTTGGCAAGACTGATAATTTTATAGTGACATGGCTTGGTGTGAAAATTTTGAATCAGTCTTCTGACATACAGCATGTTCTTGATTTGTATTTTTAAATATTCCATGAAGTTATTTTGCTTTACTTTGGGAAGGGGCGTCGCCCAGTATCCATTTGTTTGATGGCCTTTGTCATATCTGTTATTATCTTTATAATTCTTTTAACTTTTTAAAAAATTTGTTTCCTTTTCTCAGTAGGATCTGTGTATTTTACTTTATTTATTTTTAATTATTTTTCAATGTCTGTTCACTACTGTATTCCATTCTATACTGTCATTATCTCTCTGACTTGATTTTTTCCCCTCAACTTTTTCCCTCAATTTTGTCACTTTTACATCATCTTTTTGTTTTGCCATCTCCTCTTGCTTTGTAATCTTCCGGATAGACACATTGCTTCATTAGGTTTTTTAAAAATTGTGGCAACAATTTTGGCCTATTACCTTCTACATGGATCAGCTTCATGGTTTTTTGTCAGAATTTTACATTTTCCTCCCTTTTAGCTTAAAGTATTTTTTTTTTTTTTAAAGAAATAAGTTTCTATCACAATGAACATGTTGAATTTTGGGAGGCTAGCTTTTTTTGTACAAGGCACCTTTCGGGAAACATAGGGCGCCAGAATAATCCCACAGTTTACTAGCTTACTCTTTGGGGGACAGACAGCTTCCTCCAAGTGTGACTTGAGTATCTGATTTTATACGTAGCATTACCTTTTCTGTTCGTTTGTACCAAATAAGGTCTGAAGGACTTCTGCTATCCTTGTACCAGCTTTTGTACCTGTCTTTGCAAACAAAGGATATAGCTTTGTCCTTCAATTCAATATGTACCTTTCACTTTTGGAATGTATATTTTTGCTGATACTTTCTAAGATCCATTACCATTGGGTCCTTTTGACTTCTCTCTCTACTTCCAACTATGTGTCTTCTTTATGATCTTGGCTGCCTTGGATAGCGCTTTTATATGTTGTGGAGTCTATGGATTTTATCCGGCTCATAGTTTAATGAAAACAAAATCTTTAGAATTTGGTTGTTGACTTTTGAGTGAATGCCAGGAGAAGGGGAAAATGTTGACTTAATGTAGGACAATCATATGGGAAGTTTTATTTTACTATTTAGAAATGGCACCCACCTTCTTTGCTCTGAAAATCCTACCTAAATTTTTAGATACTTAAAAAGCAGCAGAACGTGATCTGTCTGCTGGGAGGAATAAAGATAAAGATGGTGGTTAGATAATATCTCCTCTTTATCAAATTACAGTATATGTTATTTAACATTGCAGAATGGCCAACCCAGGAAATGAGGGATATCCTGGGGGTTATAGTGAAGAGCTAGATCCAAGAGAGTAGTGTAATAAGGCTGAATGAAAAATGACCAGTTGATCTTGGACCATAGCTCAGCCATGCCATCAATAACTTACCCTGTCCTCCTATAAAATAATATGAGCCTAGTTTTCATTTTTCTTCTTTTTTTTTAAATTATTTATTAACATTTATGCCTACAGCACCTGGTCTTCCTAGGTGGTCTCCTATCCAAGTATTAACCAGGCCTGAGCCTGATTAGCTTCTGAGATCAGGTGTTGGGCTTGATCAGACGTTGGGCTTGTTCAGGGTGGCATGGCCATGCACCATGGACCATGGCTTCACTGGGGCATGAACCCAGAACCTTCTGTGTGTAAAGTAGATGTGCTAACCGCTACACTATGGAACCACCTCCTAGTTCTCACTTCTTAAGTTACTTTCTTGCCTTTTAGATATTTTCTTTAGGATACTTTGCTGTCCTCTCAGTTATTAAATCCCCAGTCTAGTTCGCTGCACCTTATTGTTCATTCTTGGTTGTTAGTGGTTTATTATTTAGCTATTTTGTAGAATACTATGAATGAATGTTTATTTTAAAAAATTGATTCTTTTTCTGTAAAATAAAATGGAAGAACAACAGGCAGTTGATCATCTGTTATTGGTATTTAAGGTAACTTTAACTGCAATAGATGTACCAAATTAGACATTTTTAAAGAATATAAACTTCGTAGCACACTCTAGTATAGATTACATAGGTTGTTTTGTAGATTTGCAGAAAAGATTCAAGTCTCAAGTATTGCTCAGAATAACTTCTGTAGTCTGAAAGCCAGATTTAATGTTTGAGTGTATAAGATGATCCACATTTCTAATTAGGGAAATTCTTCTGCATTACATTGTATTTGTGTATTATAATTTTTCCCATTGAGATCATATCTGTAGTAAAACTATAGTAAAAAGAGAGGAGTTTGTCTGTTAAACTGATTCTACTGATAACATCATTTGTATTAAGACATATATTTTGAATAGTTTTTCTAATAATGCTAGTGGATTTACTCTGAGCCACCTTTTTCTCCATTTGTCTTTAATGTCAAAAACATTTTTTCATAGGAAACTTAGCCTAGTAAAAGTTCTTGGAAATAGTCTGACTTTCTTGAGTTTGAGCTCTTATATATTTTTTATGTTTCAAGAAGAATCTGGAAACATACATAGAAAAATTTTTCTCATTTTTTTTTGTTGTGGTTTCATTTCAACTGTATTTATTCTGAGTAATAGACTACAGAGGATCATAGTATATTAGAGAACTAATTTATTCAGTATTCTCTCCTCCCGCCCCCTGATCTATTTCAGCTTTTGCGAGGGGTATTTTTTGGTGTTTTTTTCTTTATAGGCTCCAAAATTGACAAGTGAACAAAATAAGTGCAACTGAAAAAAATATTAATGGTTTAACATTTCAGTGTGCCAGGATAGGAAGTGTATATGGTTATTTTAGAAATGGATTAAAATTGTGTTTAGATTTTCAAATTTTTTTATGTTACTAATAATTTACTAATAATTAACACATTTAGGAAGAGTTTAAGTGAGTTGGTTTATGTTATAAAAGAATTACCTGGATAGCTTGTTAAAAACTGTAGATTTCTGAGGCCCACCTCTAGACATTGTGGTTTATTGGTGTGAAGTGTGCCTAAGAATTAGCATTTTGACAGGCATTACTGGTTTTTCTAATTCAAGTTTTTCTTAGATTGCCCTCTGAGAAAAACTGCCCTAGAGAGATTCTACAAATAAAAATTATGTAAATAAGGAATTAGTTTTATTGGGGGCGGGGGGAAGCTGATGTATGAAAATATTCCACATTAAAACCAGTTTAAGTAACATCTTGATTTTACTCATGAGGAACTAAATTTTCCCTTTAAATATCAAACATTCTGGATGTCAAGATGTAAGTGTTAAAGTTTTTAGGAAATAACTGATACTTCTTTCTTTTTTTTCCCCATACCTTTTTTAGCACCTTGAGTCTGAGGAATGGCAGGTTAGCTGTGCTAAATGTCCATTTCCAACCAGATATTATGAAATTCACTGTCACTTGATAAACATATACATTACAGCACATAAAATTATATTTCCTTTGTATGCTTTATTCTTACACGGATATGAAATGATGATATTTAATTTGGTTAATTTAAGTATTTAAATTATTATTAAAAATTTATATCTGAAAAGGTAAATTGCAAGGAAAACCTATTAGACCAATAGCCAAGTCCTGGTTTTAAGGTTTTTTTCTTTTTAACTTTTTTTGTTTGTTTATTAAGATAATAGATGTTTATTGTTTGTATTTTTTAGACTAGGTATATGCATCACAAACTTGTGGTGAATATTTTTTTAGATATATTGCCAAGCATAGTATATATGGCCTTAGATGTAAATCATTTTTTAGTATCTATTTTTTGAAGGATAAATAAGGCTTCTGTATTTTTTCTCTTTCAGTACTGTTGTCCAGACATGATAAATAACTTTTTGGGATTGACTAAAACAGAATTTTCAAGTACAGCAAATAAAAATCAAACTATTGATTCAGAGAAAGGAAAATTGATCATGTTAGTTAATGACTTTTATTATGGAAAACATGAAGGAAATGTCCAGGAAGAACAGAAGACTCACACAACCTTTAAATGCTTCAGTTGCTTGAAAATTCTTAAAAATAATATTAGGTATGTAAATACTTATTCTTATTTCTATTTGAAAATTGGAATGCTGTAGTTAAAAATGTTGTGTCTTTATCTTGCCTTTTTCTGTGCCATTCTAAGATTTTAACACTTTCTCCAGAGAACAAAGGCAGCTTCTCTTGTTGAAAAGCTTTTGTCTTTTCCTGTGCTTTGGAGTTGACTATGAGATCCACTTGTTATATCTCTTTAAGATAAGAAAGGATGAACATTATTTCACATAAGGCAAAATTAACTCCTTTCCCTTTATTATCAATGATGTAGGAATTTATGAGGTTTTTTTTTGTAGTTGCTTTTAAATTGGAAATTTTTTTACATCACAGGAAGAACCACTTCTTTATGTTTCGTCCAGTTTGACCTCCTCCAAACTAATCTTATGCTCAAATCTCTGTTGATCTTTATAATTTTTAGAACATTTACCTTGCAGAAAAAGTGATCTTTAGAGAAGTACCAGTTTTATTAAGCATGTCTGCTTTATTTTGAAATTTAGCCTCTTTAAAATTAGAGATTTAATTTTCAGTGGAATTTTGAAGAATTTATACATGTATGCTTTAAATTTTAGGAACTTACACCTTATAATCTTTGAGTTACATGGTAAACTACTAGCTGTCATAAACGAGTTAGTAGCAAGAATAAAGTGACAAGAGGTGATGATGTTTTTCATTGGTTATATAGCTTTACGTTTCTGTTAGGTAAAGTTGTTTTTCCCCAATTTTATTGTAAAAGTTTTTTAAACATTCAGAATTTTAAAAATTTTACAGTGAATACCTGTTTACTTAACACTTTGATTTATTTTACTGTACTTGCTTTATCATATATCTATTTATCCTTCCTTCAACCTGTTTTTTTGTGTGCATTTCAAAGTAAGTTGCAACATCAGTTTACTTTCCTTAGTTGAGGGTGTGTGTGTGTATGTATCTGTATGTGTACACACAAACGTATGCATGTCTTTTCATGTTTACCCTTGATAACTATTTGAAATTAGCATTCTTAGACATTAATAGGTTACTTCTGAACCCAGAATTTATTTTGTTTTCCTGTGACTTCTTGGGTTCAAAATGAAGGTTATAGAAAACCCCTGAAAAACACTGTGATGTACTTCTATAGCATTTATTAATGCTTTTTTTATGGTAATGTTTTATAGTTTTAAAAATTCTTTCACATTTATTATTTTATGTGAGTTTGCACATTTGCTTTTATCAAACTTAAACAAGGGATATTGTACTTTGTGATGTAACACTGAAACAATTGAACTCTGTCACCTATTTCCATATTCTTATCATTTTAATAGTAAAATGAATGAGAAAAATACATTAGTATATATGGTAAATTACATAGAAATGTGGTTCACTTAGTTCCTTGTTATACCTAAATATTATGTATTTGACATTAAAAGTTTTTTCAGCAATAGTTTTTTGGCTTTTCCTTTAAGATTAGGCTATTTGATATCAAACATATGAAAAATTTTTTTTTGTTATTGTTTTAGAAGACTAGTTAAATATTTCTAGAGTATGAGAATATATAGACATTTTAAACAACAGCATTTGATGACATCCAGGAATTGATCATTTTTTGAAATTTTGATTAGTAAATGTAACATTAATGGAACACTTTATAATCAACAAAGTTATATATGTTAAATAATATTTTACCTTAACATTAGAAACTGGAAAGGCAAATTAATGTTTGTAGAGAATGGTAAGAAACTGATAGATCTAGGTTTGTATTCTCTATTCTGTCAACATATTGTGATGTTGTCTTTTTCCCCCCCTACATTGAGTGTCACCAAAAAGACACTTGTTTATTTTATTCTGTCCACATTTTCATCCATTTTCATCCATTGGTTTAATTAATGTGAGCTTCTGATGGGGGCCCATATAATAACAGAGAAAACTTGCTAGTTAAGAGATTATTTTATTTAGATAAACTTAAATTGCTTAAAGTTGTGAGCTGAAAGTTTAATGGCTCATGACTTTTTCTCTCTATGTAAATATTTAGCCAAGACTAAGATTTTTTATAGGTGTTTGTAGAGCTGAAGTTAAAAGTAAAAAAGGACTGAAAGGTATTTCAAGGCATGCCATACCTGTTTTAAATAGGAGTTATGTTCTGTAGGTGTGAAAAGAGATAATGTTATGATCTTCACGATGGTTGCTATCCAGATTGATGACATTATCACTTCTTTTTTAAGATTATTTCCTTAAGGGACTCAAAGTGAATAATTGTTAATAGTTGCCCCAGTCTAAAAATTGTTATTTTGATTGAATAACTTTAATTTCAAATTCAGCAAAAAGCTTCAGTAAGCTCTTTTAAATAGGTATTCCCATTTATATTGCATTCTCTGCTGTTAAAGGTCATAGTTCCTACTCATAAGAAGCATTGTAGGGAAGCTGAAATGGCAGAATGTAAAACTGAAAAATGGACATTGCCTACAAAGGGCACAGTCTGCAAGTTAAAATGAATAGTCTGTGCTAACAGTAAACCAGTATCATTAAATACACAAAAGGTTCTTGTGATTGTAGGCATTAAAATTGCTATTACGTGAATTTAGAAACTAAGATACAAGTAAAAACTGCCAGTAATTTGTCTCTTTAGCAGCTGGAATCTAGTATATATCTTCATAGCCTTAAAAGATTACTCTCATGACTCTGTAGCTGCCGTTAGTGGTAGGGTTTCTTTCCTTCCTTTCAGTATTTTATTTAAAAATATAAATAGTATTTTATGTATGGAGAATAAGCCTGCTGTTTTATCTTAAAACATTTCAATTATCTGAAACTATTAAGTTTTAGAGCAAGTTAGTGATGTTTGAGATTAATTATATTAATGAGTTTTTTTAACAAAGATGAAAAGATGTTTACTTAGCCACTTAATGAAAGTGATATTTAATGTACACTCTTTTCTAGAGGACTTTATGGCTTTTGAGATTTTATATCTCAAAATATATGATTTTGAATAATATATCTGTATTTTAAGATTTAGATTCAGATACTTGTGAGATTTTTGTTTTTAAATCTGAATTTTTGCACCTGTTGACAATCATTTATAGGTTTATGAACCACATGAAACACCATTTAGAACTTGAGAAGCAGAGCAGTGAGAGCTGGGAAAACCACACCACCTGCCAGCACTGCTACCGTCAGTTTCCCACACCATTTCAACTGCAGTGTCACATTGAAAGTACACACACTCCCCATGAATTTTCTAGTAAGTTATAATTTCATTCAAGAACTGAATATTATTGATTTTGACAATATTCTGAGAAAACTTTAAGAAGCCTGTTAGAAAAGTAAAAATAAGACTTTGGAATTTGAGGGAAAAATTGAAAAAGTTACATTTTAACTAATATAAACTTTTAAATAAAATTAATTACAAAAATTGAAGTTCTTGTAAATAATTTATTAAGGTTACTAATGTGGGGGACTAAATTAGAAGTGTCTGATCATAGTCTTCAAATATGAAATCGTTGCCCTTTATTTGAACTTGAATAAGAAAAGTAACTTCAATGATAGTTAAAATTATAGATTCTGGAGCTACGCAGCTTGGGTTCAAAACCCAGCTCTGCTCTTAAAACAGATGTGTAATCTCAGGGAAATTACTTAAGATTTAAATAATGGGGGGTCAGTAAAATAACCTGCTTCATCATGTTAAGGGAATTAAGTGCATTAATGAAAGTAAAGTGCTTAGAACACAGTTAATTATATAACTGTTTACTGCTGCCATCACCAGTTCTCTTATTGTTGTTGTTGATATATAAAATAAATTATATATATATGTATATACATATGTATATACATCATTGTCTGCCTCAAAAGGATACCTTTTTAAAAAAATTGAGGTATAATTGACATTAATTTCAGGTATACAATAGGATTTAATATTTGTGTGTGCAATGCATATATCTTGAAATGGTATAATATCCTTTTTCTCTCACTTCTAGCCATTTGCAAAATCTGTGAATTATCATTTGAAACAGAGCATATTCTTTTGCAACATATGAAGGACAATCATAAACCCGGTGAAATGCCATATATTTGCCAGGTATACACATGTTTTATTGTGTTCTTATTGTTTGTTTTGTTTGTTTTCTGTTGATTTGGTCATAAGATTTAAACATCTTAGTCCAGAAGTCAGCAAGTTATTTCTGTAAAAACCTTGATAGTAAATATTCAAGCTTTGAGGGTCATACAGTCTCTGTTGCAATTAATCAGCTCTGTCATTGTAGCACAAGGCAGGCATAGGCAATAAGTAAATAAACAAACATGGCTATGTTTCACTAAAGCTTTATTTATGGACACTGAAATTTGAATTCCGTATAATTTTCATGTGTCATAAAATATATTCTTTTACTTTTTAACCATTTAGGTAAAATTGGTTACTAAATTAAAATCCTTCTTATAAATAATTTATTAGTAGAAAGTCCTGTGGCATAATTCATGCATTTTATGTGGGGTCAGTAGAGAGTCGAAATTGGCCTATAGGTCATTGTTTGCCCATCTCTGTACTCGACAAAAGAAAACTCTATGAGAGAAAGACAAACGTGAACTTATCTTACCCTATAGGGAAGAAGGTAGGCATACAAGGGAAATATGAGATGATTTAGGATACAGAGAACCCTACCAAATGCTTTGGGGCTAGTGTTTTTCCAGAATTCAAAGGAATGGGAAAGCAAAATAAAAATAATGATGTTTATCATTGCAGTAGCCTGGAAGCCATTTATAATCTAAAGGAGGATCCTGTTTTATGTAGAGAAAAAACTTTTAAGACGAGGTATAAGAGCTTGAAAATTCAAGTTAGGATAGGGGGTGATAGATATAAAAAGATATAATAAAAAGAAGGAAATATAATTATATTTGGAGAAATATTCTTAAACTTAGAAAGATAAGTGTTTTGTCTCAAAGATTATCTTTCAGTGCTTGTGTTAATGGGATTCTTGGTTGTGTAAGAATCAGAGCTGAATTAGTAGTACATAATGTTCTTCTAAACCAATGACTTATCATTGTTATTTTGTAATTGTATATTATAAATTTTCAAATCAAACTAAACCTTCTTTTTATTTGTAGGTTTGCAGTTATAGGTCATCATCATTTTCTGATGTAGAAACTCATTTTAGAACATCCCATGAAAATACTAAGAACTTGCTATGTCCATTTTGCCTCAAAGTTATTAAAATAGCAACCCCTTATATGCATCATTACATGAAGCATCAGGTGAGATTATTGGTTCTTATTTGTTCTTGTTTTAGCAAAAAGATAGGATATGACTTAGAATGTTGGTTAGTTTTGTTCTGTAAGGGAAGCAATGTTCCAAATAATAGTTAATTTGCAGTTTGTGCTGAATGACTTGTGAAACTTCCACTTCTTTTTTCCTTGCTTCCTTTCTGGTGATTTTTTAGGTCATAAATGAAAAATTTGAAAGATAGCTAGAAATAGGAAACCTAGGATTAAAGGGGAAAAGGAAAGGTGAGTGGAATATCTAAAAGATCAGATATTTTCAGGGTCAAAGAGTGGGTATGGAAATGATTTTGAAGGTAGTTAATAGGAACAGGGAAAAGATAAGTTTGAACTGAGAAAAGATTGAGGAACATAATCTTATTGTCTTCTTTCTCTTCCAACTTTGCTTCAACTTTCTAGTCCCCTTATGATGAGAAGACATGTTGTCATCATTGACCAGGAATTATCTTTTATAGCTGCCAGTAATAAAGAAAACAGTAATGACACTTATTGCTGGGTCTGTCAACTCTACCAAAGAATTACATAGGTCATAACTTGTTTTGTAGATAACTTCTTAGTATTAGTGCTTATACCCTTCTCTTGAATTTTGATGTTTTATTTATTGGTTCTTTTCCTGAAGCAATTAAACCATACTTTGATTGGGTTGAAAACTTTTATGTAACACTAATTCTGTTCTTTAGTGCTTGAAAGCGCAACAGTGCCTTTGCCAAACCCAGAAGTCAGTGGATTTATTGAATCTGATTATGTAATCAAGTTTTGACCTCACTAAACAGCTCATCACATTAATTTATTATTGATTAAATTGGCATACTAATTTACTCAGCATTGGTTGCTCCCTTTGCAGTTTCATTTATTAAATAATCATGAAATGACTTGTGGCTTTTAATTCGGAAAGATCATAAAAGTAGAATTTCCAAATGAATTTGAAATCATCTATGTTGTGACTGGGATGCTCCCTATCTTGAGAAGTTCTGGCAAGAACTTTCTATTCAGGTTTCCTTAACAGTGTTCCATCAGATGTTAATAGATGTTTCCTCCAAGATTGTTACTGATAAATAAATTCAGTAAATGTCTAGATTTATATAATTAAATGGTTTTGTTTTTAAAATAGGACATCTCAGAGCTTTTAAAATGCTAACACATTGTAAATAATACATTGTATGTTTTATTCCCCAAACCTATTTGGCCATTAAACCCTTTATTTGCAGAATACTAATTTAATATTTTCTGAGGAACAGAGTTAGGGAAACATTAATCTTGGTACTCTGTATTTCATCTAATTTTGAAAGAAAAAATGAGGTATAAGACTGTAGTTCTATTTCATTATTGGGCTTTTCACATAATTTTTCCCATATGGTTTACTAAACTCCGAAGTAAGATGTAGATGTAAGAAGAATGATAATTATGATAAAGATGTGTGGACTCACTATTTGGGCTATGTTATTTATAGTCAGTTTTTATATCCTATGTTTTATGTCTTGCCATGGGTGCCAGTTTTCTTTTTTATTTGTTTAAAGTACCTGAGAGGTGCATAGCCAGCAGTAAAGAGGGAAAAATTTATTAATAGGAAGGATCATCAAGCAACTATTTACAAAAGGCTGGAAAACCTCAGCTGAGCAGGATTATAAACTTGTAAGTGAGATGACACATTATTAGTGCGATATTAGGCAATAAGAATTATTGACTCTGGTTCATTTTTTTGTCTTTGAAGATCTTGTAACTTTTTTAAAAAGAGATTATATAATTAAGTCTTGGGTTATTTTTAGAGTTAACAACCCAGTTTGTATGACTTTTAAGAGAGTGAAAATTACTTCGGATGTGTTAAGTATGCTCATTACACCTTTAATAAAAACAATAAGCAGTTAAGATGTACAGTCACTTATGGCTTCTGCAGGTGCTTTACATGTATTATTTTGTTTAATCCTAACACTCTATGTATTATTATTTCTAACTTGTAGATAAGGAAATAAAATTTTAGCGAAAGTAACTTGTTCAGTGTCACATTACCTAAGTAAAAGCAAAAGTAAAATTTGACTTCAGAGTCCAACCTTTTTTGCTCTACTTCAGAGTCAGATTCCATATGGATATTAGGTTAAGGGCAAAAATTACATTTAGTAAGAATTACCCTTGAACTTCAAGTCTCCCCAACAATTTAGTATGTTTTTCAAAAAGGTCAGTATAAACAATTCTTTCTCTAACGCTCAAATAGATCACTATTTCTTTTGTTGAACATCACATTGTTTAAAAACGTACTGTATCTTTATCACCCTTCGCACACTGAAATACATACATACACGAGAGACATTCAAGATCTGTGTTTGAGAGAATAGTACGTTAATATAGTCTATCTCAGGGCTCTGGAACAATGTTCATTGAATGGAATGGTACTAGACATTTGGAATTAGTTAAATTGTACCTGCTACACATATGCACTTTCTCTCAGTCTCTTATTTTCTGCCTCAATATACATTTATTTAATTAATATTTATTGGTTGCCTTACTATATGCTAGGTGGTGTTTTATATTATATAGCAGTGAACAAAACGAAGTTTATACCCTCTTGAATTTCTATTATAGTGAAGAAAGATAATAAATATATGTGTTTATATTTGAATGTATATTCATGCTAGCTGGTGATAGGTACTGTGGAAGGAAATGTGGAGGATAGGGAGTGCCAAGGATTGGGGAGGTGTTGGAAATGGAGGAATGATTGCTATTTTGTATATAAAGTGGTCAAAAGGGTCTCTTTGAAGAAAATAAAGGAGTAAGCCAGTGGAAATCTGGGAGAAGTAACATTAGATAGGCAGTGAAATGACTGTATACCAGGGGTACTTAAAGAACAGCAAAGAGGCCAGTTGTGGCTAAAGCAGAGTAAACTATTAAGAGGAACTGTAGGAGATAAAGTTGTATTAGCAATAGAATATAATCAGTTCATGTAGAACCTTATAAATCAGAATCAGGACCTTAGAAAGCCATCAGAGCATTTTAAGCATGTGAAAGATCTGCCGTGCTTTAAGGTCATTGGTAGCAATTGGAAGAATAGACCATAGGGAGGAAAGAACATCACAAGGAGAAGATAGGAGGTTATTATAATAGCCCAAGTGAGTGGCTTGGACCAGTATGGTAGCAGTGGTTGGAGGTAATGAGAAGTAGGAAGATTGTGAAAGTTTTTGAAGGTGAAGCCAACAGGTTTTATTAATGGGTTGGATATGGGATAGAAGAGTGACCAAATTTTTTGTCCTAAGTACCTGCAAGAATGAGTTTTCATATACTGTCATATGGGGGAGACTGAGGAAAGAACATATTGCGGGGAAAGGGCAGAGATGTAAGGAGGAAATCTAGAATTCAATTTTTTTCTTGTTGATTTGAGTTATATATTAGACATCAAGTAATGATGTCAAGTAAGCAGTTGGATAAATGGTATTTAAAGCCATGAAACTGGGTGAGGTAACCTAAGGAGGGATTATAGATAGAGATTTCTGGGAACTGGATCCCAGAGAACTTGCTTTCTTCCATTTTGTCTTGATAATCTGCTTCTTGGCCAAGTTTTCTTTTTTTCATCTTCTTCTTTGAGCCAGTGTAAGTGAATTTGTTTAAGTTGCTTGTACCTATGACATAACCCAATGTACCACACTTCTGATAGTCTTAAGATGCAACTGGAATTGTAATAATAACACATTATATTTGTATGTTGCTTTGAATTTTGTAAAGAACTTATGAAATGCCTGCTGTGTGTCAGTAACAATGTTAGATACTTCCCAGTATCTTACCTTATATAAATTTTATAAATGATCGATTGTATTTAAATGGAAATAGTGGGGTATCTGGCAGAATGCAACTTTAGTGAAAACATTCTTTTGTATTTACACGTTTAAGTTTGTATATATGTATGTATATACATGCACAATTTTATGTACATACATATATAATTTTTAAAGTAATAAACATATAGGTAAAGATTGTAGTTGATACTATGTAGTAGAAAGAACACTGGATCAGCTGGAAATGCCACTAACTAGCTATGGGGAAAATTATTAAGATTTTTCTTGGGTCCTGTTTCCTATCTATAGAATAATGACAAGACTGGGTTTAAGGAGGGACTCAATTAGGATGTCTCAATCAGTAAGTAAATTAGGAACAGTTCTGATTTATTCCTCCATAGTCATGCTGTTCATTGTAGTAGCTACTAACCACGTGTGGATATTTAAAGTTAAATTAATTAACTTTAAATAAATTAAAAATTCAGTTTCTCATTTGTACTTGGCACTTTCAGGTGCTAAATAAACTCAGCATTGTAGAAAGTTTTATTAGCTAGCACTGCTTTATATAATCATTTCTATAACAACCTTCTTTGAAATGTCTGGTTAAATATTTGAATTTCTTTTGCCAACTTGTCAACCATTGGGAAAAACAAAAAATAAAAAGTATTTACTTTTTTTTAGGATAAAAATGTAATATAGCTTTTCTTCACAATATCTTATGTCTAAATCCTTTAAAATTACACGTTAAGGAGCTTTCACACCACTGTTGAGGGAACTTATAATAGAACTTTCATGTTCAATTTCTGTATAGTAACAGACATTTTGAAACTCATACTAGTGCAGTGTTTTAAAAAATGAAATAACACTTTGCTAATATTTATGGTGAGATATAAAATACTATTTTACATATTATTTTAATATCATTAAAATTCAATCATAGCAGTTTCAAGACTCAGGATTTGTGGTTGTAGGAATTATTTTTTATTTTTTTCTGTTTCCTAAACAGAAAAAAGGAATACATCGTTGTACAAAATGCAGACTGCAATTTTTGACATGCAAAGAGAAAATGGATCACAAGACTCAGCATCATCGAACATTTATAAAGCCTAAACAACTAGAAGGATTGCCTCCTGGAACAAAAGTGAGTTCAAATATGTCGTATTTTAACATTTTGTATGATGATAGAAATTAATATCTGCCTGGTTTTATCTGTTGAATGTAATACTTTAAAGTTGATTTCTGATTTTTATTGACTCTAAATTTAGATTTTATCATTCTAACATTTAGGAAAACACCCTCTAACCATTGTTTCTTGGTCAGTGGTGTGTGATCTGCTAGAGTGGTATTCCTTTGAAAAAAGCGCAACCATATTAACTGTTCCCTAGATTGGTGGGTTGTGTCAATATTATATAGCCTATTTTCGAGCTGTTCCAGTTGGCAGCTCGTATATCGGTTTTATCTACTAAACTTTTGAGATCAGGAATCATGTTTTATTTATCTTTGTGTCCTCAGCATCTGGAATAGTACCTTGAATGCCATAGATTCTTAGATATTTATTGAAGTTGTTATTACTGAGTTTACTTTCAGAAAAGCAAGTTCTGCTGCTGGATAGCATTATGTTTTAAGTGGGCAAATACGTGTCTGACTGCATACTGATGATTGTAATTTACTTTTCCCTTTTTGCCTTATATTCCTCTGTTTTTTTTTTGACTTCTTTATATACAGTCAGCTCTTGAATATTTGCTCCAGTGGAGGGAAACAGAGGCTTGGATAATCCAAAGTGAAATAATCCCCAAAACATTTATATTTGGCTTTGGGTACTTACCTTTGAATATGGGTATGTCTGTTATTTGAATTAACTAAAACAATATAAAGCCATGCTCTGAAGACCTAGAGCAAGAGAAGCTATTCAGCATCCTTCCCTACAATCCATTCATTCCCTGCTGGGACTAGACATGCACAACACTAATGTAAGCAGTGCAGTCCTCTCATATTTTCCCTTATTTATGATAATAGCAATAATAATATTAATAATAATGATACTAAATGTTCTATAGCACCTTACTTAGAATTAGGCTTTTGGTATGCTTTTTCATAGATTCTATTATTTAAATCATAATACAGCCATCTGGTGAGGTAGGCAAGGCAGGTATTATACCATACTATAGATAAAGAAGCTTAGAGAGGATAAGTTATTATTCAAGGCTAGGAAGGGGTAGTATGAGATTTAACCTCAAGGCGTTGATTTCTAGTCCAATGCTTTTGTATGATACCAAAGCACATGTTTATACAGGATTTTTCATAGGCTGTTCCTGATACACTTAGGTGGAGAATAGTCAAATAATACATATCATGTTTTCCATTGTCAATTAATTAATATAATTTCTGAATGCTAAGTTATGAGTTTTATATTAGTTCTCTTTCAGGAAATTCTAAATATTAGTAAACTCCATGAATATATTGAATTGATATAATCCCTTCCATAACCTTCGTAAACATAAATTCTGCCCAGTGAGCCCCTGGAAAGAGGAAGTCACATTTACTGTGGGTAATGCACAGTTAAGGGTTATGCAGGACTTTCTAGTTATTTTTCAGGCTATGAGATTTAAATTTTGACCTCTGTGTTTATGAATTTTTTTAGTTATAGCAGACCATAAAAATAAATGTGGTATGTGTTCTTTTAATATTCATATAATTTGCATTAACTCCTAATTATCCATTAATAACTGTTAACATATAACTGATATCAATAAAAAATGTACTTTTACAAATAAATAAATATCCAACTTAATTTTATTTAAACATTTAAAATAAGTTCAAGGCTTATCTGATTATAGTTTATACTTAACTCTTCAAACTACCTGATGTTTAACTTCCTGTTACACAGTGATATTTTAATACTAATGCAAGGATTTTCTAAAGTAAATATTATCTTCACTTTTGTAGGTTACTATTCGAGCTTCAGTTGGACCTCTTCAATCAGGATCTTCAACTACGCCTTCCATTAGTGCAAACACTTCTACCCTTCAGCTCTCACCTCCGAGAACAAAAAATATAACTGCTAAAAATCCCACAAAATCTAACACAAGTAAAACTAATACAACTAAATCCAGTGCAAGTAAACCTAATGCAAGTAAGCCTAATGGAAGTAAATCTAAATTCAAATCAAAAGTCTCTAATATGCAAAAAAAACAAAATACTTTGGCCAGTAGCAATAAAAAAAGTAAAGTCAATACAGCATTGAGGAACTTAAGGTAATCTTTTATTCCTGATATATAATACTAATTTAATCTTAAATATGAAAGTAAAAATTTTAATATAAATGTACCCTATTACATAACTCCATACATTTGGTATCACTTGTGGCATAAAGGCCAAGCAAATAATAAAAAGGTACTTTTTACAACTGTTGAACAATACTTAATTACTATTACACTGGTATTATATGTTTTGCTTATATCTTGTGATGTTGAATTGGTTAATTTAATCCCTTTATTCCAGTGACAAGCTTTGACTGATGTTAAATTGTTCACACTTACTCTAGCTGTTGTTCCGTAGCAGATTTTCAAATTATAAGTCTGTTAAAATATTAATTTGAACAACTTGGCTTTAATTAATAGAAAATTAATTTTTCTCATGTTATTTTTGTTTTGAATTTATTTTTAACAATTTCTTTTTATTTCCATAAGGTATCGTCGGGGAGTTCACAAGTGCATTGAGTGTTATTCTGAAGTAAAAGATTTTGCAAACCACTTTCCTACATATGTCCACTGCAGTTCTTGCAGATACAACACTAGCTGTAGCAAAGCCTATGTAAATCATATGATGAGGTAAGATGAGGTAAACATCAGTAGTTAGCAGTTAAATTATGATTCAGCAAGTTTGGTTTTTGCAAACAGTTATCCTATTAGAAGCCAGTTTTTCTCTTTAAGGAACTAAAAACATCTGGTAATAGGATACTTCTAGGATAATGCCTGATACCATTTTCTAGCATGGTAACTCATAAAATTACTGTAACTAAAATTGTGAGAATATTTAGACTAACAAAACTAAGATAGGTTTGTTAGGGGATAAGGTATTCTATGGGAATTTTTTTCCCTATAGGATTTTCAAAATTGGTTATTTTCTAAGATAAAAAATATAAATGTTTTAAATATATTTACCAAATATATATAAGCTCATGAGTGTTATTCTCGTCAAAGCAGTCACTTTGAGAGACTCCAGTTTTTAAAAGATGCTAGGAACTTTATTAGGTGTCTCCCTCCCTTTCCCTCTGTCTCTTTCTGTCTGTCTATTTCTCTCTCTCTCTCTCTCTCTCTCTCTCTCTCTCTCTCTCTCAAGCGATCCATCCTTGTATTCAGTCAGTGAAATGAGAGACTATTCTAGTCATGATGCCATTGTTGGAATTTTTTCACTAATTCATTCCACTTAGATTATTTGAATATCTAGTATTTATGCAGAGAAAGCCTCTATAGCCCATATTACTTTCATTTGTATCTCATTAGTATGGGTCATCCTTCAGGGTGTATTTTATATTTTTTTAAATAATCAAAAATTGTTCAGATATAAACCAGTTATGTTGATTTTTCTAAGTGAGGTTTCATTTTTTTAAGTCAGAATTAAAGTTTAACTTATAAAAGTGATTTTCTTATAGATCATAACATGACTTCTATGTTACTTTCTTGTCATTACCAGCTACTCTTTACAAGGATTCTTCTACCTTTCTTGATGGCTTCAGCACCTCTCTCAAAGTTCTTCCCTGCCTTGATAATCAGCCTGACCTCATGATACCTTGTCTCCTTTAGTGCCAACATTTCACATCAAATTTTAATGTATTGTACCCCTTTTCTTACCGTGTATCATTTTAATCTCATTATGTACACTGTTTATGTCTTTTGAATTCCTGTTACTCCATCACTTTCAAGGGCTTTGACTCCTTTTTCCAAAGTCCAGCAGCCATCTAACTTTATTTTCAACTCCACCCTCAGGGTCATTTGTTGTGATTGCTGCTTTATTCTTGTTTTAGAATCCTTTACACCTTTAGACATGCTCACCTGACACAAAGGCTAAGATGAAACCTGAATGCCTTCCTCTTCTGAACTTTATGTTCCTCCCTAGACTACCAAAGGTACTTGATTCAATCAACTCTAACTCTGACTTTACAATCTTTAACTTTGATGGGGTCCTGTCTTTTTATGTACTTCTTTATTTTTACATACAGTGTCTTTTTAAACTTTTTTCAGATGCTAAAGATTTCATTCTAGTCTGTTGTTAACCTGGCCTACTAATTACTCAGTTGGAGTCATTCTTTTAATTAATCTTTTCAACGTCAGTATTTTTTCCTGCTACCTTCATCCTGATGTTGATCTCAGAAATCAGTGATGTTCTGCTTCAAAGATAACCCTGCCCCTTATCTCCTCTAGTTCTTCCACAACCTTCTATAGTTATTTTGCTACTTCATCTCTTATTTCAACCAGGTACTTTTTGCTTATAAACATTTTCAGGTATTTTTTTCTTTTTTAAGATGAGAGATTTGTTCCTGTTGCCTACTTTGCTTATTTCTTGTCTTTCTCTTACCATTTTACATTATTTAAAAAAGTATTACTAGCTTATTTGTGATTTATTTCTTTCCCCTTAAATTTGAGCATTATCTCTACCTCCCAACTAACCCATTTTGATCCATCATGTACTTATTACCACATTTATTCACTTTTTAAAATTGTTACTACTCCATGACTTCAGAGTTTTTGACATTTTTGTCACTCATTTTTGAAACTATTCTCATCAGCTTCTATTAAACTGTTACCACTATTGTCCTTTTCTGGCTACTCCTCTATTTCATTGCTTTTTCTTCCTTCAGCCTTTCTTACCTCTTTACATTTCCTTTCTTATAAACTTAACCACTGTTACTTTTTCCTTTCAACTTTAAATCTTCCAGTTTCAATACTTAATTTTCCTGAGATTCAACTCTATATTTCAAATTATTTTATAGATATTTTTACCATTGACTCACTGGTATCTAAAAATGAGCTGAACATTATAATCTGCAGAATTCACACAACCACCACTCAAATACTCTTCCAGGGCATCATTTGTGTGACAGGAGAACACCAGGTGGAAATAATTCACTGCCCCAAGGTTTTTAAGCTCATGATCTTCGCTTGATCTGCCACTGTGCATCAAGCCCCCTGAGATTCCACCTTCTGCATTCTGCCACTCTACTTCTCAACTACTGCAGTGTTCTACATCTGTATTACACTTCTTCTAAATCAGGCCTCAGGCTTTTGTTCCCCCAGTATACTTCTGTACGGCGTATCTCTTACTGTGTGACAAATACATGGCTACCCAAAATGGGCCTTTAATTTTTCCTTTAATTTATAGGGGATCAAACTGGAAAATATTTTGTGTTTTCTTAAACCAAGAGTCATTTCACCTTTACCTCTCCTATTTATCATAGGCTTTCCACCTGTCCTATAGAACCTCCAAATCCATTTTATATCAAAATGTTTGTTTCCAGTTAGCCTATATACTTTTCCCAATTCCCAGTGAGCCCCAACACTGCATTTTATTGTCATCACATATGAAGGTATTACTCATTGATAACTTCAAATGAAACTGAAAGCTTCCACTTTCACCCTTAGGGTTTGGTAAGTCCCCTTTCCGGTACCCTTGCCTCACTTACTGCCTCTGGTATCTACCATTGAATGGCCCACCAACACCCCTGCCCAGTTTGGATTCTTGTTATAAGCTTGAGTTTTCTACATACAGAAGTTTAATTTTCTCCAGAGGATGAGTGCTTTTAATCCCTATCTCATATCACCTCCCCTCTGTACTCTCAATTGGTCTTTTTCTCTCTGTTCTCATATGTGCCCCAATCCATTCTGTGAAGACTCCCATCCCCATAAATTGACTATTCTTCTCCAGAGTAAAGTTTCTTTCTCTACTCATTTTTAACAGTGGTATTTGTTTATTCTTTCTTGGTCCCTAGAATGCCTCTGTCCTCTCTGTCAGTTTACCTTCTTTGCAGGGTCTGATCACCACCACCACTCACAGTGATCATTCCTCACTTTGTGTTATCTATCATTTATCTGTTCTGTCTTTATATATTTGTGTGTATATATCTCCTTTAAGAAGAAGGGGCTCTTTGTATTCACCATGTTACTTACTGCATTACTTACAAGTGATAGTCATTATTTGTTGTAATAAAAAAAGGTTCTAAATAAAATATGGAAGATATTCAAAAATCTTGATGCAGTTGGAGCATTTTTGGGATAAGACTTTCAAATAAGAGCATCATTAAACCTGTAATTTTTAAGTGGTTGTTTTATTGCAGCTTATTTGCGTATAGCTTTTAGGTAACTATAGAAGTCACTTAAAAAATCCAAACAAATTGCTACGTGATATTGGTATTATTCCTCATCATGATGTACAAGAAGGCTTTTTCTCTACATATAATAGAATTAAGTTAACAGACAAATATTTTAATATCCAATTTTCTAGTAGAGTTTGCTATTTGCTAAAAAGTGTTACAAGCTGGCGGTGAAGAATCAGACAATCTGTATTTGAATCCATTTGAATCCATCTGTATTTGTGACTTTGGGCAGGTTACTTAACCTGATTCGCAGTTTCCTTTTTTTAAAAAGAAAGTTACTGTGATTATTAAAGAAAATGTACTTTAAAGTGCTTTATAACTTGGTTTGCACTTCTGAGGTATTCAAGTCATTGTAACTATTATTTTTTCTAAGTTGTCAGTATTAGATATTGTGGCTAAAGTCTTTTCCTTTAATTTTCACAATTTAGTAGGAGAGATATATTTACCTAGCTTAATGTGATAAACAAATGACTATGAAAGCACAGAGTAGATAAGAACAGTTTCTTTAAAGAAGAAATAAGGAAAGGTGTTGTATAAATGATGTTCCCCTTAGGCTTTGAAGGATGATCTTAAAATTTTTCAAGGAAAAAGAAAGCCAGTATAACAATTCATTTCTATCAGTGAGTAAGGCTTAGTATTGAAATTTTATAAGATATGCTTGAGTTTATTATATATTTTATGTAGATTTATTGACACTAATAATCATAGAAGAGCAGTTGGATTATGTGATAGCATCAAAGCTAGTTTCCTGTCTACAGTCCCCATCCACCTCCCTTTTTCCAACCCTTTCTGCTGTTGTTAGAATAGGCCTATCTGGTTAGGTCATTTTTTTTTTGGGCCTAAAATCCTTTGCCTTCTTAACACTAATAGGATAATGTTCAGACTTTGAAGAATATAAGACCTTTCAATATCTAATTGCTAACTACTTTTTTATTTTCTTCAACTCTTATTTGCTTGAAAATTCCTGTCTGTCTTGCTCATTACTTTGTGTGGAGCAAGGCAGTTAGGGACTTTCTTAACTGAAAAGAACTAATTAGTAGGTGGCTTGTACTCCCAATTACTGGAAACTACAAAACTTTTTATGTATTACTATTGATGTTTATCCTGTGGTAATTATTTATGAATATATATTTACTCGCTTAACAAATATTGTTGAGCATTCTGTGCCTGCTGCTGTTTGACTCACCCTAACCCCATCTGCTACCCTATCTACAGCAATTTGCCTTTTTCCTATTGTATCATTAACCTATAGTCTAGTATTTTAAATAGTAGGTATACCATCAATATTATTGGATGTTTAGGAAATTGTTCCTTTCTTGTTTCTTTGGGAACAAAGTTATTACTTTTACTGAATTAAGAAAATTTAGTCAAAGGGAGTTTTTTTTCCCTCCAGTCTTATTGAGGTACAGTTTGTATATACACAATGAAATTCACCTCTTTTTAGAGACCAGCTTAATGAGTTTTGATAATTATATAGTCATATAACTGGTTTTTTAAATCTAGATTTTAGCATTATTATATTGTAATAAAAATCTTAAAATTTTTTGCCTCTTAAATTTGTTTCTATATTGTTATTAACATTATGTAGATCTAATTCAAAGAATGTAACTTTTTTTATTTTGTTAGCATAGAGATCTACTTTTTCATTCCTATAATACACAAAACTGTAAGTGTAGAATTGGTTTATTAAATACCAATAAAAAGGCAGTATGTTCTTTTTATAGATAGGGAACTTAAAGCTGCCCTCAGACAACTAAAATTTTTAAAATGCCAACATTTTAAAAGTTACAAGTTATAGACAGAAATGGAAGACATCATTAAAGTATTAGAAGTTTTTTCTTCTCTTACCAAATAAATAAGTAAACCAAAATAGTTTGAGGAGAAAGAAGATATCATTGTTATTGTTGTTTTTTAATAACTTATTTTGGTTCACATTTCTTAGCAATCAGATAAAATTTTGGACTCATTCCTCTGAGAAATGTTTGCATATAATTTTAGTATTTTCTAACACCATATTTTCTTGTAAAAAAAAAAAAGATCATTAAATTATCTTTGTGATGTTATCTTAAATTTGTAAACTCTATAATAGTATCTCCAGATTGAAGAAAGAAATGACTATTAAAAGTCTTCAGAGGGTATTTTCTGGGGATTATAGCTAGTCAGAATATTTCTTTTCTCATAGATACATGCTGTGCTGGTGATAGTTACCTTGTATCCAAGAGTGACCATTGACCTGGATAGTTGGCTACTTTGGATCTGTTAGTACAAGTTAGGACTACTGCTTCTCAAATTTTAGTTCACTAAGAATTACTGAAAAGCTTATTAAAACACATTCCTGGGCCCCACTGCCAAAGATTAATAAGCTCTCAGGTGATGCTGACATTTTGTCTGTGACTCCACTTTTACTAATATTAGGTTAAAGTAATCCTGTCTTTCTAGTTAGTATAGGGAAGCTTTCCTTACTAGATTATTGGTGTTAAAGTTTTGTTGGTGGTTTTCTGTTCTGTTATATGTTGTGGGGAAGCATTATTTTAGCTCATGAGTTCTGCTTTAATTTGTTTTTTAAAAAACCTCTACTAGTAATTGCAAAGTACTCTCTGATTTTACAAATGACAAATTGTAGTGTTTAGCTTGAATATTGTTTACTTCCAGTATCATTTGGATTCTATCTCCCTTCCCTGACATAAGCATGTTAGAATTAGAAAAATGATTTTTTAAAAACCAGTGATTATTATTGATAACCATACTGTAGCAAAATGTTATTAGCAAAAATTTTAAATTGTTTTCAGTTCTTAACAAAAAAAATTAATTTGTGCTTTACTTTTTTTAAAACTTGAATATTTACCTTTTTGTATAATGATGAATTTTATGACTGATAAATTATAAATTATATGACTGATCATATAAGAATATGCTTACAGAAGTGTGTGTCATCAGAAAATAAATAGATAGAATATAAGATAAAATGTTGAATTAATACAAGGATGACAAATATTATTTTTATCATGGCCTCTTACTCAAAACTAGAAACTTAAGTATTGATGTGAATATAGCTATAAATTAATACGACTAATATGGCTATATAAATTTTTATAATCTTTTTTGTCTCTCCAGCTTTCACAGTAACCGTCCAAGTAAAAGGTTTTGTATTTTTAAGAAGCATTCAGAAGATCTCAGGTAACTAGTTGATTTTTTTTTCTGTTGAAAAATCATATGACTTAAATTTTTTATGTAACATCTTTATTGAGCTACAGTTCATTTACCATGCAACTTCATATTTAAATTTCACAATTAATATTTTTAGTATATGTACAGAGTTGTGTAGGCATCACCACGATTAACTTTATTACATTTTCATCAGTCCAGAAAGAACTCTGTACCCATTATGGTCATTCCATTTCCTTCCAGCTCCTCTATCCCTAAGTAATCACTAATCTTCTGTCTGTCTGTCTGTCTGTATAGATTCTCCTATTCTGGACATTTCATATAAATGGAATGATACAATATGTTATCCTTTGTGATTGGCTTCTTCCATTTAGCATGTTTTCAGTGTTCATCTGTGTTGTAGTATATATCAGTACTTTAATTTTTAATGCTGAATAAATATCCCATTGTATGGATATACCCTAGTTTGTTTATCCATTTAGGTTATTTTAACTTTGAAACCATCATAAATAATGCTGCTATAAACATTTGTGTATGAGTTTTTGTCTGGACATGTCTTTTAATTTCTCTCTAGTATATATCTGAGGTAGGAATTACTGGGTTATATGGTAACTTTTGAGCCTTTGAGGCAGACTGTTGTACAAAGTACCTCCACTTTTGTACATACCCATCAACACTACAGGAAAGTTCCAGTTTCTCTACATCTTCGCCTACATTTGTCTTTATATCTTTTTGATTAAGCCACCCTAGTGAGTTTGAAGTGGTATGTCATTGGGATTTGTTATAACTTTTTTTAACCTCCTCTTGAGATGCTAGATATTACAAAGTTCCATTCATATTATTAGACTAGAGGTATGATTAGCCTATATTCTTTTGCTAAATTTGTTTAAGTGGTGACAAGTGGTGTCAAGATGAAATCTTCATGCATTTACATCATAAAATGAGAACAAAAATTTTAAATGTATCTCTGCCCTGTACTTCATCCCAGCACTCCTTATCTTTTTTATTTACTTCATTTTTCTCTAGATCATTTTTACCTCATTGATGTCAAAGTTAGTTGTGTGTTTGATTTTTAAGTAACTGTATCATTTTTAGAAGCTGGGATTCCTTTTTTCTCAACTTGAGTAGGTGTCAAATTGAAAATGGTCAGTTTCTGTGAATGAACTATAACCTACTTATATAGGACCGTAATTTTTATAATTACACTTATTGGAATGGAATAATGATTCTTTAGCTATTTATTATGATGAAAGTGATGAAGTCTTGGAACCAACCTTCAGAGAATGTATAGTTTATTGGGTGGGAGATATAGGTGAATGTAAATAATTACAATATAATTTCAATACCCAGTGAAAGAGGCATTTAGCTACTACTTACCATTGAGACTGCTTTTAGTGTTTGTGAGGATAGTTTGTTAATAGAGAAGACTGTAGTTAATTAGTCATTAAAGTTTAGTGTTTAAATCTTACCTTTCCTTAAACTTTTAAATTTAACTTAAAGATATTCCATTTAGGAATCAAGTACCTTTTAATAATTATTTTCAAGAGGGCCTTAATTAAAGTTCATTCAGTTGAACAGACTAAAGTTTTTTAAAGTCTTATTTAGAAATCAAGTTTCTTTAACTTAACATTTATACATTTAATTTATTATTATTATTTTTTTAAATGGCACTTCAGATGCTTGGCCCAACACACTTCCAAGTTCTTAATTCTTATAATAAACATAAGGTGGCTTTCTTAGTTCTCTGAAACATTTACATACTTTTACAGGCTTAATAATATTTTAAAGTTTAAACATTTTTTATTAGAATCTTAGGCCAGTGGTCACGTACTATATAATATGCCAGTTATGTTTAAATATTTTGAATAGCAAGTGCTTCATAGTTTGATATGATAAGTATCAAAACTATTCTTGAATTCACTAAAAGATATAGATGCTATGGGAATTGTTTCCCAGCCTTTTTGAAAATTTATAATCTTTACATATTTCATTTAAGAACTATAATACTCAATGAAGTTTTATTAAGGAAAGAAGTAGTTTAGGCCCCAGCAAGTGGTCTAGTTCACAGTGCTGGGATGCTGAGCAACTCAGGCTTTGGACTCCAATACTGAATTAACTACTTTAATTAATTCAGTGTTAAATGAGAATAATATCAACCTTAGATGATTGTGATGAGAGTCAAATGAAATAATATATGGAAAAATCTTTAACACATAGTACATACATGATGGCAGCTACAGCATGATCCATATTTAAAGCCTTCACATTTCTAATTCTTTCCTCACCTAAATAATTACACTAGATTGTAATCTTTGTTAGAGCACAGACTGTATTTTCATTTATTTTCACAGTACAGTAGTACAATGTGTATAAAGACAACCTTAGTAAATGTACACTGAGTGAATGAACACTATACCCTTGCATTGTAGATGGGCAGAGGCACACGTTGATTGTGGCTTGTTGAAGTGACACAAATTGTTCATGGATCCAGGACAGGGTGTAGGTCTCTTAACTTCTAGCTTTTAGCAACTAGTTTGAGAGGTAAAAGTTTATAAAGAAAAATAGTTTCTGTAAATTAATGATAGTATAATTTGCATATGGCTGTGCCATTTTCTAGAGAATCATTTCCATTATACCAAGTTTATATGACAAAAAATGGGAGAGATAATTATGATACAAAAAGCAAATTATGGAAAATAATAATTAAACTTGTATTGATTTTCATAAAAGATAAAAAACCTTTTTCTTTTGCTATTTGTTCTTTTTTTTAAAATAGGGGCATTACTCTGGTGTGCCTTAATTGTGATTTCCTAGCTGATGTTACTGGCTTAGATAATATGGCTACACACTTAAGTCGACATGAAATTCATACTTGCCAAATTGTAGTAGAGAAAGGTACGTGTATTTATAATTGTGTTACTTTGGATTTTTGATATTTATTTCAGTATTTTTGGTGAGCCACAATATGGGCTCTTTATGAAATCATTATTCTCACTCATTATATTTCATACGCTATTTTAAATATAAAACTTTTCTTCTTATTTCAGTTTCTGTTTGTATCCCAACTTCTGAGCATCTTTCTGAGTAAGTTTAACTTTTATTCAATGAATTTTACTTTGATGGATTTTAGCACTATTGTATTTTAAAATGTATCATTAATAGAAATGAAAAATATTAAAGTATTTTGTTTTTGTTTTTGTTTTTGTTTTTTTTAAAGCTGCTTGTTGAAATAGGTTCCTGCTCTATGGAGCTCGTGACCTGGTGCAAGACAAGTTGGAATTTCCTAAGTTCAAAGTTCTGAGATGTTTTCTTACACAAGGCAGTTAAGCAGCCAAGTTCATGACACTAGCTCTCATTATTCAGCTTTTTTCAGCTTCAAATGGGACTAGATTCTTATTCCACCTTATCTTTGTGTCAGGTTGACATATCTTAACATGTTGTTTTTTCCAGTTGGCTCTCTCAAAAATAACTTTTGTTGCTATAGTCATTTCTTACTTTGCTTAAAATAATTTGTGTTTTTCTCTGCTGTACTTGCCTTCAGAATAATACATTCCAAATGACATGGCTGTTTGTCCTTTTGTCTGTTTTGTCTGCTTTCTTAATTTCTTATAAGTCTTAAGTGTTTAGGCCCGATGATTGTCTTTTTCCTCATTCGTTGTCTGTCATTGTGCTATTTTTCTTATTTTTCAGATGCAGAAGCAGCCCAGAGATTTCAAAAAATGTCCAGGGTACACCTGGACAGTGTCCCCCTTCGATGGACACAACTGATGCCTGTTCTCTCTTTCCAAGGAATATGAATAATTTGACTGTAGGACCTGCTCTAGGTTGTGGTCAAGAAATCAGATCTTGGGGAGACTCCCTTACTTCATGGCTGGCCTCCCATAAGGTTGATGCTAATTTAGCCAGAGATGGTCTCGAACTGAGCACAGATTTCCACTGGGGACTTTGGCTTTTGATTTTAAGCTTGTGGGTCACTTCTGGCCAAGAAAAGCCCATCAGATCAGTGCTTCAGCATCTCAGTTGAAGTTTAGTCATTTGGCTGCTGCCCTTTAATTTTCTAGCATGAATGTAATACAAGGAATATAAAAACTCTGGTTGTTAGGAAACCATGGTTATTTTCAGGTCTTTAGAACAACAGATCTCATGTTCCATGCAGTTATTTTTACTATAATTTAAAATATACTTCCCAATACTAACTCTAGTTCTCAACAATACTAATTCTCACATTTTTTATTTTTAATAAATTAATTTAATTTTGATAGTTTTATGTTCTCCAGATTTTATGTCTATTTTTATATTCTTTTCTTTAATGTTTAGTGTTTGCTTTGTTAAGACTCTCAAGAGATTCCGTAGAATTCTGTACAGATTTCCTGTCACTGCCTACTTACAGCTTTTTAATTTGGCTGTTGTTCAGACCATTAGACATTATGATAGCCTCTGACTTATTTGAGGATTATTATTAACATCTTAATAATTGTGAGTTCTAAGGTAAAAATAAACCTCATATTGCAGACAAGTTTTAAAGTTACATATTTGTACAGCTAACATCTACTTAGCCATTAATATAGTTCCCTTGGTTAAAGATAACATTAAAAAATATGGGGGCCAATAATGTACTCTTTCTTTCATCTGTTTTTTTTCATATATACAAGTATATTTTTAAATTTGACATTTTAAAATTTTAGTTATGTTGCATATAAATCTACTAAACAGTTTTGATGCTTTCTTAAAAATTGTACAGTTTAAGTGCCTCAGGAATTATTTACTAATAAATCATTTTATATGAAAGCTAGAGGTTTTATCATATAAATAGGTACACATTGCTTTAATGTTTTATTATTTGACCCGCTGACTAAAAACTATACTTAGTGCATCTTACATTTTTTTCTGCAGCTCAAGTGAAAGGTCACTACTTATGCTATACCAATTCTTTGAATTGAAGACGAGCAAAACACCTTTTGTGATCTTAGTTGCCATAAGGATAGGCAGATTCTGAAAGTATGACTCAGTTGTGTTTTTTACTCTGAAATTAAAATTTTACTTTGAAACAGATTCAAAGCCAGTTTTGATGACTACTTATTATGTAATGTGTTTCTTGTAATTAATAATCAAAAAACGTTAATACATTAGTTTTAAACTTCCAAACTAATTTCTACTGTAAATTAATGATTTTCCAAAAGCTCTCAAAGTGGCTTGTAGGTGGACTTGGTGATGTACTAGTGTTTATCTGTATTCTCTGTCAATAGGAAAGTTTTGTCATTCACTTTCTTTCTATGCAATTAAAAAATATATATTTTTAAATTTTGCCCAGAAACAGCAACTTTTCATTGTTAACATAAGTTCTTTTTTTGTTTACAGATATTTGTTCTAGTTTGATTATAGTTCAAAAATAGGATAAACTACATTCTTGATAATAACAGTATAGAAGTACTATTTTGTGTTCTTCCATGGGACTTTAGACAGTTAGTTGAAGTTTAATTTGGTGCCAGTGAGTTTTAGTTTGAATCCAATCAAGTTATTCTAAATAATTTATTCACCTGATCAGAAATTATCATTTTATGCATGTGTGCTTTTGATTACCACTGAATAAAAGGTGAGATTTGGTCAGTTTGAGTCCATCTCCATTCTCAGAAAAAAAGTTACTCCTAAATTGCAGGGACAAGGATTCTTACCCTGTTTTGTCACATTTTGTAGAGCAGCTCGCTTCATTTATTTATTCTGTGGGTATTTCTTGAGCATCTTCTTTGTGCCTGGCACTGTTTTAGGTGCTAGAAAAAATGACTGAAATAAATCTCCTCATGAAGCTTATGTTGTAGTGGTAAAAGAGATAATAAAAAGTAAATAAAAGGCAGTATGTTTAATAGTGGTCAATACTATGGAGAAAAATGAAGTTAGAGAAGGGGAGGATAAGGGGTATGGGATGAGAGAGTTTGTAGACTACCATTTAAATTCTGGTGGTCAGGGAAGGCCTCACTGAGAGATGATATTTGAGTAAAGACCTGAAGGAGAAACTGCAAGAAGACTAGTTTGGCTGCACTTGAGTGAGCAAGAGGGAGAAGATGAGACCTGCAAAGTAATGTGGGCCATGTTATGTATGATTTATAGACCATTATAAAGCATTTGGCTTTTCCTCTGAGACAAGAAGCCATTAAAGGTTTTTGTGTTTTATACCTCAGTAAAAACCATAATCAACAACAGCAACAAAACAAATACAGAAGAATGTATGTATTACTGTAGGTACTGCCTTGAGACTAATTGTGGAAGACCAAGGACAGAATCAGGAAGAATAGTTAGGGGCCAGTTGTAGTAATCTAGATAGGAGATGGTGGGGGCTTGGGCTAAGTTGCTAACGGTGATTTGAGTTTGTTGAATAAATAGAAGTAAAACTGGGGAAATCTGAATTAGATTGGTATATTGAATCACTGTCAATATCCTGGTTATGATGTGGTACTACAATTTTATAAAATATTATTGGGGAAACTGGACAAGGCTGAATGGAATTGCTCTATATTAGTTCTTAAAATTGCATGTGAATATACAATTGTCCCAAGATTCAAAATTGTGGAAAAATAAAGTCATGGAACTGTATAAGATCACCAAGGGATACAGTTGAGACAGAGAAAGGGCAGGTCTACTGACTGAGGTCTAGTGAGTCTGACAATAAAAGATTAGGGAGACAAGGAGGAATTGGCAAAGGAAACAAAAAGAATGGCCAGTGATATGAGAGGAAAACCAAGTGAGTAGTGGTGTCTTGGGAGCCTTGATTCCTTATTTGTAAATGTGAGTGCTTACTTGTTCTAAAGTTCTGAGATTCTGTTATTCAGTATTGGGTTATACTTCATGTCATAATATGTTCTTTTGAGAAGATAAATTCAGAATGCCACATATCCTTATCCCCAGTTGCAGAAATAAGGACTTTTTTTTGACCTTGAGAAGATTAAATTGTTCATATTATTTTTCAGCTTATTTAACCCTCTACATATACTCATAAGAGCTATTCTCTTAAATTTCTATGAAAGAAGGTAACTAGGTCAGTGTTTCCCAAACTGTGCTATAGAACTAACGTCCATAATTTATAAATTGTCTGGGGGAAAAAAGTTTCCATGGTCAAATAAATTTAAGAAATGCAAGTTAAAGTTGAATAGTTTCTTTAATATGGGATTTTTTTTTTTTTTGGCCTATGATTATCTAAGAGAATATTTATTTGATGTTGGAGTTTTTTTCCTTCATTACTTACTAACTTCTTGACATTAACTTCCATAGAGTGTAGAATGCTGACCTAGAGTAATCATTCTTTAGATTTTTGAATTGGGAAATAAAAAGCAGTTGTGTAGGGTGTTGGCAATAAGTTGGACTCTTAGAGATGTTCTTCATGTTTATGGTGAAATTTAGAACTAACTTCATGCTAGCAATGTATCATTTTTATCCTTTTTTAAGTATAAAAGCAAAAATTTTATAGAAATTTTACCAAGAAAAAAATTTCATCATGTTTATAAAATCTAAGAAATACATTATAGGGACAGACTGGTTTTTAGCTTATTCTGCCTCTTATTGTAGCAGCAAGGGAAATTTTTAATGGAGGTATGGTTACATGATTTCATATGAAAAAAAAAAGAAGCTTACGCATCTAATAATTATTTCTGGATTCCCTCTGTAATTCTTTATGCTTAGGATATCAATCCACTTAGCTACTTTTCTTGAGACTGTTTGTATCTCTAGCCTTTATTATATGTTAAGGAGTTTCTTATTATGTAATATCTTCCTGCTTGAACATCATCAGGTGGTCTTTCTTGATTAAGATCAGGAGATTTGATACCCAGCTCCACATTAAACCCTGTCAGACCTTTAAAGGGGACAGTGTAGTATAGTAGTTAAAGAGCATAAGCTCTAAAGTTCATTGCCGAGTTTGGAGTTCTGCCCTGCTGTTTATTAGATATGTGTGATTTTGTATAATTTTTCAGACTTCTGTGTCCCATTCCCTATTTGTAAAATGCATATAACAACAGTACCTACTCATAAGGTGTTTGAGGGAATTAAATGAATTAGTGTGTATGTGTATACATATATATATGTATACACACACACATATAACTTAAAAAGTGATTGGTACGTAGGAGCACTATACAGTGTTAAAATTATCATTGTCACTATTATTATATCCCTGCTATTCATGATTTTATTTTTACCTGCATTTTGTTCACATGGAATTACTCTAATTTTTAGCCCATTTTTCATTCTAACCTTCTCATATCACTTTTACAAGTCATTTGTGTATACTTTCCTTAACTAATCCAGTATATCTTTCTTTAGAGTTATTGTTGAATCACATTCTTAGTCATACCATTAGATTTAGCTCACTAAACCTAAATTTTTAGGGAATGAATGCTCCTAGGTTCATTTTAATTGTAACTGTTTTTCATAAATAGTATAAATAGTATTTTTCCCTAAATTATACTGCCTCATATTGATCTTAGTGTGGTTCATTTAATACTTTCAATCCACCTCTCTGATTTTGAAGACCTGCAGCCTTACTATAATTGCTTCGTTTTTGACCACATGGAAGAGCTTACTCTCATCTACAAACTTGGAGAGGCTACAATGTATATCTATTTCTATATCATTTACTGAAATATAGGAACCTACATTTAATAGGTTAAAACATTTTTTAATCCTCTCCACTGAAAAATATATTTATTCAAATCATTGTGTGAAGTATGGTGTTTGAAAGAAATGCTCCTTTGAAATATAGCAGTCAGGTTTAAATCTTAATTGTATGTGCAACTAGCTCTATAGCCTTGAGAAAATTACTTAACCTTGATGAGCCTCATCCTCCTCATCAGGGAAAGATATGTAATATTTCCTTGCAGAGTGGCTGTAAGAAATAGAGATAATGGAAATTAAATTATTAATTTAAATAACATTAGTTAAATAATTAGTATTACATAAATAATTAACTAAAATAACTTAACACTGACAAAACTTTTTGACAAGCCTGACAAGAAGTAGTCACTCAGTGAATGCATGCTTATTTTTTTGTTGTCATTGCTGCTCCAGCTGCTTCTGCTGTTGCTAATGCTTCTACTGTTATTGTTCTGCTGCTGCTCCAGCTGTTATTGCTGTTACTACTATAATTACTACTATTCCTGATTACTGGAGATCCTTGGTACTACATATCAATAGAATCCTCTAATCACTGAGAGTTTTAGTCACAGTCTATCTGCACTATGGTTATTTGTAATTTTGGCTTATGGTTCACAGGTTTTGCAATACATTCCTTTAAACTGCTGGATGGATAGTACTTCAATTTCATCTTGTATAGTTCTCTTATGTCAGAATTGTATGTTCTGACCTTTCATATCTAATGACTATGAATGAACACCCTTGTTGAAAACTAGTTTGTATTCCTCTCTGTTTAGGAGGAAAACATTCCTTCTGAGGTTACAGAATTTCTTCTTTAAAGAAAACTTTTTATTGCCATACATTCATTTCCAATAATATTGGCTACTTATCCAATACTATGTTTATGAAAATGTATAATTGTTCTAGTTAACAATAGTAAAGTAGCTGGTTTTTAAAAAGACCTTTGAATTGATTTTTAAAAATCTGCTTTTCTCAGAAGAGTAATTGTAGTTCAGTCATAGAATTGCTCTTTTCTATCTGTTTCTCCCTTAACTATATTTTCCCTTTCCTCTAAACAAAAATTTGAGAATAGAAAGATTTCCCTCTAGCATATCTTTAGAGCATAAACATCAGTTGTAAATCCATAGTAACTTGAGCTTGGAAAACTAGGCTACTTAACAAGTTGTCTATTTTATTGATTGAATCAAATGTCCTAAAAACCACAATTTGAGAGTGATTTCAAAAGTTGACTTCGTTCTCTCTGACTTCCAAGTTTGTTCTAAGCAAAGAACAATGGAAGGACACTGAAGTCAGAATATCAGAATCAAGACTATTCTCACTCATTTTATGGTCAGGTTACTTCAACTTCTTCATCTGTGAAATGAGATTGAAAATGATATTTGTATTATTGTTTTGAAGATTTAAAAGAGATGTAAAATATATTTAAAGATAAAAAGTGTTGTGTATTATATTTTATTAAATTTCCCTAATTTAAAGAGTACTGGGAAGAAATGAAATGGAAAAATGACTTTCTTTGGAACGGAGTTTCTCTCTAGTATTTCAGAATGGCTACTGGGTTTTATTTATCACCAGTAGTAACTACAGAGCTCTTTTATAGTCTGGTATAGATAGCCTTTCTATATATTGACTGACACTGAACATTAATTCTCTACTCTCTGTGTCAAGTACTGTAAAGAGAAACATGGCTAAACATGGATAAGACATAGCTCATGCCCCCAAGGTAATTACAGAATATGGCTGTCAGAAATGTAGACACCTAATCCACATCTTCATAAAGCCACACATTAAACTGATTTCATAATCAGTTAAACCACCAACGACATGTATATTACATGATGTAAGGAAATCTTTAGCCACTGTAAAATCATTTTTCCTTTGCATAGTGGATGTAATATATTTGCCTCTAGTATGTAATTAAAAATTAGTAGGTAAGATCCGTGTGTCAAAATATGCTGGTTTCTAGCAGTTTGGACATCTGCCTTTGATATCTGGTAAGCAGAAACCCTTACGGGACCTGGTGAAATGGAAGAATAAATAATTAGTATAATCCTTCACTTAGGGCAAACTGTACCAATTTCTACTAGCGATTCTGAGGTTATTACCATTTTTTTTCAGTCTCTTGGTTTTGGTAGTTGCTTGAAGAATATAAATAAGTATCCAGGGCTTAATTCAATTCAAAATTTTAAGTAAAATAGAGCCTTAGTCTGGCTTTAAAGTCTTCTGCTCCATTGATGGTCTGACTTTTTGCTTCACATTTTTGTAGGCAAGCATTTTGCTTCCTTGATTCCTTTTCTCTATCTTCACTTAGTTATTCTATCTATAATGATTTATTTTGCTCTGTCTTTCCTAATTTTAGATGACCAAATGTGTGTCTGGTATTTTCACCATAAACATCTTTGCCATAGACATGTTATTCACAATAATTTTTGCATAACTAATTGGCTTTAAGGCAGTTTTGCCATAAAAAAAGATAAAAGAACTAGCTGACGTTTGCTTGGTTTCAACTAGTTGATTGGTTTCATTTCTCCATTGATGCAATACTCCCATTTTTATATTATATAAATATTAGCCCTCAAATCATCAATACAGTGAATAGTAGATGATAGGGCAGTCTTAAAATAGTATGTGATAACAATTACATATATTGACTTGATAGAAAATATGGTGATAAAACTTAATGGAAGTGTAAAATAAGAGTGTCAAGCCAGATTGCATACTATACTAGAAAATGGTAACATTATCAGTTTGCAAATCTTTCAGTGAACAAGTCATTCCTTCCACCTGTTAAAATTGAAAGTTCACCAAGCTATGGCTTAATGGGTTTATTTAGCATAAAAGAGGCACTAGTAATTCAGTCTTCAATAGCATTAATTACTGATTCTTCAGTTAATTTAGATACAACAGCTTGTTATCCAATGCCATCTTTACGAAATTTATCATGCTCCTCCTATCTCCAAAAAAGAAATGGTTATATGACTCTCGATGAGTATAGGTTGATTTAATTTGATTTTTTTACAGGAAAATTGCCTTATGGCCAGTTAGTCGTGCAGCAGAATGTTTTCCCAAAAATCTTACGGCTTACATGTCAATGAAAAAGAGATTTATGGCAAAAGTAACTAGAATTGATCAAATCATGCCCAGGTATTCAGAAATGGGTAGATCATTTTATACTAGAGCAAGTAGGGCTTGTCCTAACAGAAGTAGACCAGCAATGGAAATAAATATCTAATGTATTGTGTTTGAGGGTGGGGAGAAGTATGGCAGGAAAAAAATCTCAAAACATTGAAAGAAAATAAGTTCTAGACAATAAGATTGATTCCCAGCTCTACCCATGACAACCAATAACTGTTGAGCATGTACAATGTGCCAGACAGTTTTCTAAGTGTTTTAGCAACCCATTTAATTCTCACAAACTAATGAATGAGGTATGCACTGTTGTTGTGCCAATTTTATGGATGAAACAACTGAGGTACAGATAAGTAGTTTACCAAGGTCACATAGCTGTTAAGTGAAGAGCCTTAATTTAAATTATGGAGGTCCGTCTTCACAGACTAAAAGTACTATATTCCTTCTCTGGTTGTACTTGTGATTCCAAGTGGAATTCCTGTTTTGTTTATAAGTGGCTGAGGAACTAAATGGGACTGAGCTTTAGTGTGAAGACCCTCTGTTTTTAATGAAGGATAGGCAGCAACTGACACAAATATACTACTGGGACCAGAACCTAGCCTTCCTATCTTATAGCAGTATTACTCTGATATATGGGTAATAGAACATTTCAGTAAACAGTGGCATAAATTGGTCTGTTAGTAAGGCTAATTTGGCAATGATACTTAGCATGTTTTAGAGTGGAAAACATCTAGAGGCAGAGAGATCAGTTAAGCTTTTAACTTCTCCTGACATGATTATTAGGGAAGCAGATTCACAGAAGAACTAGCTGTGATGAAGTTCATTGGAAATTTGAAGTAGAGCTATAATCTTGGTCCTGTTGCTTAGTGTGTTCATTACTATAGCATTTTTAGGCCTTATATTTTCTCATCTACAAGAGGGAGAAAATTAGATTATCTCTTAGAACTTAGAAGTCTAATACACTATGATAGTTCTGAATTGAATTATTGATTGAAAAGTAATTATAATAAAAATGGAGGGGTTATGTTGTAGATGATGATTTTGGGGTTATTATATTCAAGTGCCTAAGGATGAGATATACAAGACTGAGCAGGGCTGAGTGGTAACTATTTCCATATGAACATTATAAAAGCACACAAAATCAGTATGTCCAAAACTGAATTCATTTTTCCTGCAAAATATGCTTTTTCTCTCATAAATCCCTATCTTAGTTAATAGCATTGCCATTCCCTTGCTACTCAAGGTAGACATTTTTTTTGGTGGGGGGGGCCTTATTTGCTTTCCTCATATACATTTATCCAGTTGGTATTTATATTCTACTATATATTTTGTTTATCATCTACTTAAACTTCCTCTTCTTGACAGTGCTACTGCTTTACTTGAGACAAGTCATTAACTATCTCTTATGTGGACTCCCTTACTAGAGCTTATCCTCTCTAATATTGCCTTTCTCTTTCTGATGCACAAATCTGATCATACTTTCCCATTAGCCTTAGAATAAGTTCTTATCATAAACACTTTATCCTAGAAATCAAGATTTTTCTGGAAGTGTCCTTTGCTATCTCTTTAGTTGCGTCTTTAAGTTTTTCTTTTTTGTTCCCTACATACCAGTCATATGAGACAACTTGGTATCATATCATTGCCATCTTGTTTTATATTTCTTTGCCTTTCCTCTGCTTTGAGTCTTCTTCTCCTGCTTTGCTGACTGACTCAAACCAAGTTCACTCTAGCGTCTTCACTGCTTCCTTGCCTCTTTCACCTTCATAGTGGCTTAGTCATTTATACAGCCACTGAGTCATTCGATGTCTCTTTTCTAAACACTTTGCACAATGCTGTAAACATTTGCTTCAATGTGTGTTTCCTTGACAGTGAACTTCTTGAAAGGAGGGACTGTGTTGTAACTTTGGATGCAGCTCTTAGCTTAGTACCTAACGTATGTGCAAACCGATGAATGTTTAGCTCAGTTACCCTTTCCATACATAATACCTATTAACACTTCTCAGAACAAATAATTAGAAATGGTGCACTAGATATTTTACTACTTTTAATATGATAATTACTATCTTAAATTTAATCCTGAATGTGTAAGTGGAGAGTGTTGAGAACTGGATGATTTTACTCCGGGTTTGTTGTACAACCTCTTTCCAGGCATTTACAAGTATTCTTAAATTGAAGATTAAATTTTCAAAACCAGCATTGAAATTTTTGGCTTTTAAATGTTATTGGAAAGGAAGAATGTGGCTTCTTAAGTCATTTCAAAGCCTAGTTTTATTTTCAGGGACTGAGTTCATGGGCTTGAACTTTTGCATGAGATATTTGTTAAACAATTTTCTAACGTGGAGAATTATAACAGATAAAAATGGCTTGCCTTTTTAGAGATTATAGCATTTCTGTCTTTGAAATGGTGTAAAATGGTAGAAGCTGCCCTTTGCCTGCAGTGGTTTAGGTATTACATGTAGTCTTGAATTGGTCATCTGACCTGTAGAAAAATGGAAGTAGGGACATGTTGCGATGTGAATGTAACCTTTAGAGGGAAGGGATTGTCCTCGAGAAATATACCAGAAGGATCTATTTCAGCAGGTTTAAATACAGAAAAAAAAAATATTTGTGGACAATCTTGATCTCTAATGATTTGTTGTTGAAATTGATCACCAGTCCTGTTCTCTTTAACATTGAAATCTTAAATAATGTTTGTTTTAAATGCTATACTGTTTTTCTATAAAAAATTACTGCAACATTCACAGGTGAAAAGTTTATCTAATGACAGGTCATTAGCTCAGAACTTTGAGCTTAGCAAATTTCATTGTCTTCTACCACACAATTGAATATCTCAAATGATGGCTATTTCAGCAGGTATCTTTAATGAATAAGAATTACAGGTAAGAACATTTTTTTCTTTTCCAAAGGGGTTAATGATATAGTAGTCATTGTGTATTATAATTTTTTAATTTTAAAGTTAGTTATAAAAATGAAGTGTACATTTTAGTGATGAATATATAACTCTGAAATTTTATATAGTGTGCTTTGCTCATTTTTTTTAGACTTGTTTTTCTAAATGTTTTCACTGGTGATTACAATTCTGTTCCTTAAACAATACCAGTATAGTTAAAGCACAAATGAGATTGGGATGATAGGCCTCTTAATGCTGTTATCCCAGTAACTTATTCTTTTCTCACTTACCAATGTCTTAGCCAGTAAACTGAAGAATAATAAAAACTTATGTCACCAACCCCCCTGGCAGTGATATTATAAGGACTCAATTGCCCGGTTGAAATTCAGTAATACTAACATAGGCTTAATAACTTTTATTTTGATTGCTGCATAAAATCAGTTAGAATAGTCAATATGTAAAAATGGTTAACATGACAATATTTCTTTTATAAGAATATCAGGTCTTTGATTTATAAGGTCTTACATTTTCAATGATAGGCTGAAAAGGAAAATCTTTTTATAAAATATTTTTAAACTGCTTTGTGACCAATTTGTTTCAGTTTTTCAATTTTTGAGTTTAAGATTATTAAATGCTTAAAAATAAAAATGAAAACATTATTTAGTATCTGCTTTTCATATCAGAATAATTTTCATGTTTTCTTACTACTATATACATGTTGCTCTTAAAGCTATTATTTTCTCATATAAAATCATTAAATCAGTGAAGTTGTGCTATTTCATTTTTATTAATATTATTGTTCACTATTAAATACTTGAGAGACTTACAAATTCTTTAACTACAAAATGCTTGATATTTGTGCATTTTGTTAATTTTTATGCAAATTTTATTCATTTACATTTTAGTAAATTAGTTCTAATTATTGTAGTATACTACAAATACAGAGCTACAAAAAAACCATGCTCTATTTTAAATTGTTTGCAATTTCATGAATAACTAAAATATAGATAAATAATTTTACACAGTTAAATTATTAATATCTAGAAAGGCATTAATATTTAGTAGTCCCAATTTTTTAAATTTACCCTTAGAGAATGGATAAGCAAGAGGTCTGTTTCCTAATTCTATATTTCAAATATTAACCATGAGAGTAGGTCTTAGCATGGTTGATATTTCTATACTGCTAAATGCCTTCATTTATGTCTATGAAATTTAAGTTCACGTAGTTGTTGCTTATGTTAAATCTTTTAATATTTAAGTTTAACTATTAAACTTTCATAAAGTTGTAAAGCACTTAACTCTGTATTAATGTCATTTCAAATCAGATAACCACCCTAATTATGCAGATTAAAATTGAGTTTAATATATAATATCAGTAAATAACATTTAGTTCTACAACAAAAATATTTTGGAAAAGCTAGCTTTTATATTGATTATTTAAAGAAATTTTATAGATGGCATGTGCCTTTATTAATGTAGTAAGTTACAGTTAGTATATTTTTAAAAATAAATTTAAAAGATTTGTAGTTAATATTTGAGCTATGTTTATAAAGGTTTTTAAGAGAATATATTCTTCAAAATTCTAAGTTATCTGTGATTTTATAACCTCTAGAGAAAGTTAATTGTAATATATATTGAAATAACATTATCATATTGAATTTCTCAATAGACAAAATATCTTCTCACTTTTTAAGTCCTATAATAGTCAATGCTGATGTATATTATACATATATTAACCATATAGCCTTCTTTTATGTTTTAATAATTCTTTTTTGAAACTGTTTTATTATGTTATAGCATTTACTTTAAATTGTGCTTAGCATAGAGAACATTTTTTAAATTTAATTTTATTATTAGTTTCAAGTGTATAGTACATTGGTTAGACATTTATATAGTTTATAAAATGATCCCCATAATTGCTCTTTCTCTCCTCTGGCTCTTCACCTAGCCATTACATTAGTGTTTAACTGTATTCCCTATGCCCTGCTACCCATCCCCATGACCATCTGTCAGCTACTAATTCATACTTCTTTAACCCTTCGCCCCTTTCTCCTAGCTCCCCAAAGCCCCTCCTCTCTTGCCCATCTTAAGTGCTCTTATTTTTTAGAAAAGGAAATACATGTCTATTCATTTATTTAGCAATTCACTGAATCTACTATTCTCATGTATTTTATGTTTTCCTTAAAATTTTTACAGAGCTCATTTACTATTATAGTATAAAATGTACATAAATTTAGATTTACATTTTAATTATTTTAAGCATGCAAAATGAACTCAGATTTTTCCATTTTAATTACAAAATAAAATATTCAATACTTATTTTGTTTTTAAGATTAAAAAATGAAGCTCCTGCTAAAGAACAAGAACCTGTGTCTGAGGTAAATTTTGTTTTATTTTATAACTTAAAGGTTTATACACTGGAAAGTATTGTTGGTGTACTTTTTAAAACATTTTAATTCAAAGTTTGTACGTTAGTAACAATTACTGCCATGTTATCGGGAAGAAAGAATTGAGATTTTGTTTTCATTAGATAACAAAAATATCTAACCCTAAGTAAAATTGTAAGGAGATTCTTTATTTTTTTTAACCAAAACATTACGTACTTCATTGCCTGTTATTTTAGTTTAATGGAAAGAAGTTTATGATTAAAAAATTGTGAAATCAGTAGAACTTCAAACATTTGGTACATTGGGAAATTACTCTTTCCAGATTTTTAAATTTTCTGGGGATTTAGACTGTCAAAAGAGTTAACTAATTTTTAAAATGGAAATATTTTGGATATATAGTAACTGTTTAAACTGTCTTAAACAGGCACTGTAAATATAACAGTCAAAGTTATCAAATAAATGTTTCTGGGCAGTCTAATAGATAAGAAATTTCTAATTTCAAAAGTTAAAAATAATTTTGCTCAAGTACTTTCTTAATGTCAGTTTTTAAAATATTAATATTGCTTCTTTCTTTCTGAGAATAATCAAGTCAAGTTCAACATTTATATTTCAAATAGCATTTCTATTTTATACAGTGAATAAGTGAATCCTAGGCAGAAATAGTAGCCTTCTTCTAAGCAGCTTTCTGTTGTATCAGAGAAAGTTTTCTTTTGTTTGAAAGGTTTTTAACTATAAAGACATTTCTTTAATAGACATAGGTATTTAGGTTAGCCTTTTATTGTTGAGTGAAGTGGGGTAGTTTGTGGTTTTTGAAAAATTGGTACATTTTATCTGAGATGTTGGAATTTGTCTACATAGAGTTGTAGTATTTTTTTATTCTTTTAAATGTCTGTGAGTTCTGCAGTAATAACTCTTTCATTCCTGATATTGATAGTTTTGGGGTTTTTTTCTAGTTTTTTTAAATTTTACTTTTACATAGGTTATAATGATACAATACAGTGTTACTGTTTTTGCTTTAGTCAGTTATTTTTTAGAGCAATTAAAAACTTTTCAAAATAATATTACATTTACCTTCATTACTACCATTTCAAGCATTATTTATGTGCCTCTTCTGTCTAGTATCACATTCCTTTATATAGCTTCCTTTGATATATCTTTTTATAGATTACTGATCATTAATTCTTCTATGCTGTTTTCATTAAGAAATTTCTTTCATTTTTGGAAGGTATATTTTGGCTAACTATAGAACTCTGCGTTGCCAATTTTGTTGATTTCCTTTAGCAGTTTAAAAAAGTCATTTTATTGTCTTGGCATGCATGTTTTCTGACAAGATGGCTTAACTGTAATTTTTATCTTTGTTTCTATGTATATATATAATATGTCATTTTTTTGGTTGCTCTCAAGATTTAATCTTTATTTTGTCTGTAGTCCTCATTAATTTGAACATGATATGTCTAAGTCTGATATGTTCATTCATTTATTTATATGTTTATCTCTTTGTGTATTCTTTTATTATACTTAAGCTGATTGGTGTTCTCTGAGCTATTCTGTATTTCTATTTCTGGAGTTCCAATTTCACATGTGTTACATCACTTGTTAGTCCCTGTTCTTAGATGTTATGTTCTGTTTCCACTCCCCACACTGCCTTCCCACCACTATACTCTTTTTTTTTTTTTTTTCTGTTTCAATTTAGGTAATTTCTATCTGGTGACCTATTAACCTATCTTTCAGTTTTACTGATTTATTTTTCAGTTGTAACAGATCTACTGATGCGCCCATCAAAGGCATTTTTCATCTCTGTGATTATGGTTTGTTTGTTTGCTTGTTTGTTTCTTTGTTTGTTTTTCTAGCATTTGCATTGATTCTTACAGTTTCTGACCCTCTGCAAAAATTTCCATTCTGGTCGTGCATGTTGTCCTTTTTGCTAGAGGTTTTGCTATATTGCTAGAGGTTTTTTTCTTAATGTCATTGCTCCACACTCAGCTTTATTCTTTCCCTATAAGGCTGAGCCTCAGAAGGTATCTCTTACTCTCTCTTTCCCTCTCCTTCTCCCTTTCTGTCTCCCCCGGTCTTCCTTTCTCCACCTCTCCCCATATCTTCATTCTTGCCTTTTTTCTGTTGCTTGTTATTTGATATTTGCTAGCCTGGTGGTGGGTGGTGGGGAGTGGTGTGATATTCTCTGTCATCTTGGTTTAGCCTCACTCAAGATGGATCAGTGTCCCTGGGTCTTGAAAATAGGATTTTTTCTTTCTATCCCCCAGCAATAGTCAGTTCCTGTGCCCTGGGGGTGACAGAGTTTGCCTCTCTTTTTTCCAAATATGAAAAGCCATAAATATGAAGAAAATGTATAAATCCATAATTTTATAACATCATCCATTCATACTTGACTAGAATAAATCATCAAACTCTTACTTTCCATGTATTACCCTGTTTGGTCTGTATCAAGTGAAACAAACCATTTCATACATAAACCAAATTTCTTAAGTTTATTTTTTGTTAAAAGAAAAACAGCTTGTGCTAAAAATTTAGCAGTCCATGACTAGAGTTAAAGGAAGCCATATTGAATGGGAAAGACATATTGGACATTCTTAGTCCAGGTCTTTCTTTCAAATATATATGTGATGTGAATAGTCCCCTGAGTAGACAGGTATTTAAGTACACATGTGATAAGGTAGATAGCTTGAGTTAACAAGGTTTTTATGAGATGCATTGTAGTGGAATGAATGTTGTCTTACCCCACTAAAATTTTACTGCTATTTCTTTTTTATTTGTATAGTTTCACATTTCCTTTTTGGAAATTAATTTCTTTCATTATTATTATACAGTGGTTTCTAAAATTTTCTTTTTTCTACTACTGTGTTTATTTTATACACTGCAACAGTACACTCCCTTTATTTCCTAACTCTGCATACCACAACTCTTCTTTAACCAGTCTGATGGTTAGTTATTTCATTATAGTTAAGTAAGAGATAAGAGGAAGGAGATAGGTACTGGTGCCTTTTTCTTTCCTTCTTTCCTTAGCTATTAGGGAACACTTGATAGCATGTCCTAGAAATCTTTGTTTTGGGAAACAAGGATTAGTAAAATTATTTCTCTATTCTCAAGATGGTCAGAATTTAGTAGGACAATTAGACATGAAAGAATTGTAATCCAGTAAGAATAACTATTATATTCCAAGTATATCAGGTATAGTAGGTATACACAGAAGTCCCTTCAGGATGACTTCATGATGTTTTTATATCTTTTTTTTTAGTATTTATCTCATAATTTAAACATCAACATACGTATCCAGATTAGAGGTTCCCTGTTATTTCATTAATGAAATGTCAAATTAGCTCTAGTTTATATTTCTGTAAGACTACATGGGATTGATTCTCCATAAACAATTTCTAAGAAGTTTGTTTATTTATTTTTTGCTTTTGCTTTGTAACTTTTTCAGACAATTGAGAGTCTCAATATTGGTAAAATTACTTTTTATTTTTTATCAAATTAAGAAGTTAAAAAGTTGTGCTAGAATGTTTATCATAAAAACAGTTGTTCATCTGCCCTGCCCTTTTCCATCAAACTGTTAAGAGGTAGCCATTTAATTTGATCTAATATTTATCTTCATATTTCTAAATAATAGAACCGTATTTTGTTTTCTTGATTTTTCATTTTTTTTTGACATCATGACTGACTTATTATAATTAAGAATTTTCTTTAGACCGCCATCCCTGTTTTCCTTTGTCCCCCAACCAACATCCCAGCCAGGAAAGGAATTAGAGTGAGGCAAGTGAGGTACACATCTCTGGTACAGAATTTATGGGGGCTCCACAAATTTAGCAATCAGATAAATAATATTTTTTTCACTATTTTAAACAATCAAAACTAATGCAAATAATCCATGATGAACACAATATCAAAATTTTAATTAAAGACAAGATCCAACCCTGTGCTTAGATGACCCTGAGAGTCATATGTGTGGTAGTTGCAAGCACAACCAGGTAAATCTCTCAGTTGCCCTTTTTTCTGATAGTCCTGTTCAGTCATGAGGGAAGTTTACAAGTTGTTTTCATTGTCTATAGCTGTAATCCATAGTACTGCTAAATAAAAGGGAAAGTTTTATTTAATTACATATATGTGTTTGTGTGATTTTTATAATATGAAGAGCAGTAAGGTAAGTAATATGAATTTTTAAATTAATATATTTGACTTTTCACATGAAATTTGACCAAATATCAAATTTTCTGAAAAAATAATTTTACCGGGAAATTTTATACTTTCTTCACATAAAACAGTTGTAGTTTACTATTTTCAACTTCTTTATATTGAAAACATTTTTTCACTACTTTTTTGTTGTTGTTGTTAACCAAATTCGTCTGGAAACCTGGTATGTAATTTTCTGTTGTTTGTAATCATTGGTTTGTATTTTTCAATCAAATGTTTATGTATATATCATTGATAAATATTGTAATTTATATGAATTTTGTTAACTCATAAATTTAATGTTATATTTAAGTGAATGTATTAATTAAAATATATTTGAAATTTATATTAAAAATTCTTAAAAACAAATATGGCACCTAAGAAACCAAATGGTGCATTGTTCAGAAGAAAAGCCCATGTAGAAATTGATCAAATTATATAGGACAGTAGCATATTTGGCTAGAAAAAAATAACATTCCAGGTACTTAAAATGATGAAATCTTCATTTGATACTACTAGAATACATTATCATAAAATTCTGAGTTAAATAATTTTCCTCTAATTGTGAGAAAACAGTGAAAACAAAATTAGAAATTAAAAACTTTGGAAGCTACTAAATTTAGTGTGAGCAAGAGAATAAGATGCCATTTGAAGTAAATTTTAATAATTTTTCTATCATGGCCACCTACTTCTGAAAACTAAAAATGATTCTAATGGAGTATGGACCCATCCAAGGACAAGAGATAGATTTTAGAGTCTGTTTCAAATAATGGGCGAAGATTTTCAAAAGATTGATCATTTTAAAAATGATCTAATGGTGAGTTGATATATTGTAACTAGCTCATTTTTTTCAAAGAATCCTCGTCTTTATTTTGTTCACTGTGCATACTTTATGCAGTAATAAAACAGAGTCAAATATTTGCACTCAAAAAATGGTTTCAAATATTGGAAAAATTTGAACAGAAGTTATGATCACAAAATTCTGTATTTCCTCATGATGCTCTTTAAAAATTGAAGTATTTTAAAAGTCAAAATCAATATATAAAAATATTACATTTCTGTACACTAATAATGGATTATCTATCAAAAAGAGAAATGAAGAAAGCCATCCCATTTACAGTTGCATCAAAAAGAATAAAATACCTAGGAGTAAATCTAACCAAAGAGATTAAATATCTGTATACTGAAGACATTAATGAAAGAAATTGAAGAAGACACAAGTAAATGGAAAGGCAGCCCATGCTTATGAATTGGAAGAATTGAATTTGCTAAAAATTTAATTACATACACATACAATATCAACAAATTGTAATATAAAAATAAGCATTATATTTTTGAGTCTTCTAAAACTGGTTAACAAAGTGGTATTCAGGATTTTAGGATAACACCAGGCACAGTAGCATCCTATAAAATACGTTTTAGTAAGCTGAAGTTATTTAAAATTATTAAAATTGAAAACAGTGAAAAGAGAATTAGATTTTGAAAATATTATTGATGTTTGATTTCATTAAAGCCAATAAAGTGATAATAAATTCTGGTTTTTGTAGAAATAAAATATTTAATCTTAAACTACTGTTGTGAGTTCAGTACAATAACTTTTCAATTTTTCAATTGCTTTCTGGGTAGTATTCTTTTCCTAGGATTCTGGGAAAATGGCAGAGTAGGAAGCACCAGAAATGTTGTCTCCTCAACTAGATAACAATTGTACCAGCAGAATCTGTCTGATACAACTATTTTTGGAATTCTATAGACTGTGCTGAAAGCTTGCAACTTCCAGGGAAAGATTTAGGCAGTAAACTGCAGTTAATTTTAGTCAATTTAAGCACTTAACGCAATTGCAGCTACCCATCACCCATCTCTAGCCACATAGCAGGAAACTGTGCACATGTTTCTGGAGCATCTTGCCCACTGTTTATGAGAGCTAAGGTATGCAAAAAGGACCAGGTCCTCTAAATATTGGGGTCCTGTACTCTTATCACTGATTATTACTTCTTATCACAAAGTTTCAGACAAAGAGCTAGAATGACTTCCAGGGGATTTAAAAGGACAGTGTTCCTCACTCCTACCTTTTATTTTTTGCTCTTTCCCCTTTCTGGAGCTAGACATTAAAGATTAGGACATTAAAAATCAACTGTATATATGAGTAACATTAGAAAGTAATGGCGTATACTCAGGGAAAGACTCAGAAAAAACCTTAGAAGACCTTAAATTTACAGCTTTGGATAGAGACAGCCTATAACAAAAAGAAAAGTGAATAAACAACAACAACAGCAAATGCTCGGGAAGAAGAATTCAGTTCTCAGAGTTACTATATTATTAAATTCAAATGTCCATTGAACAAAAAAAAAAATCACAAGGCATACAAACAAACAGTCAAGTATGGCCCATTCTTTCAGTGGGGAAATAATCAGCATGAACTGTTGCTGAAAAAGACCTAATGACAGATATACTAGACAAAGATGTTAAAACAACTGTCTTAAATATGCCTAAAGAACTGAAGGAATATGTGGGGAAAGTCAAGAAAACAATTTGTGAATAAAATGGAAGACATAATAAAGAGAAATCCTAAAAAGAAACCAAAAAGAAATTCTGGAGTCGAAAAATACAATAACTGAAAATGAAAACTTCACTAGAAGGATTCAAAGGCAAATCTGAGCAGACAGAAAAAGGAATTAGCAAACTTGAAGATAGGACAATGGAAATGATATTGAGTTTGAGTAACAGAAAGAAAACATTAAATAACTATGAACAGAGCCTAAGAGAGCTGTGGGACATCATCAAGCAGACCAATTTTCACATCGTGGGAGTCCCAGAAGGAGGAGAGAGAGAAATGGGCAGAGAGGATATTTGAAGAAATGACTGAAAATTTCCCAAAATATGATGAAAGAAATGAAAATAAACATCCAGGAAACATAATGAACTTCAGATAAGAGGACATCAAAAAGACCCATATTAAGACATTATAATCAGACTTTCAGAAGATAAAGAGAATCTTGAAAGTGGCAATAGAGAAATGAATCACCACATACAAGGGATCCTAAATAAGACTTTCAGATTTCTTATCAGAAACTTTGGAGGTCAGAAGGCAGTGGGCCAGTATGTTCAGAGTGGTTAAAAAAAAAAAAAGAAGAAGAAGAATCCTATATCTGGCAAGCCTGTACTTCAAAAGTGGAGGAGAAATTAAGAGGGTCTCACATAAGCAAAACCTGAAGGAGTTTGTGATCAAACTCCTGCCCTGAGAGAAACTCCTGCCCTGAGAGAAATACTCAAGGAAGAAATTGCAAGCTGAAATGAAAGGACACTACACACTAACTCAAAGCTGGATGGAGAAAGAAATAAAGATCTCAATAAAGCTAAGTACATGGGCAGTTATGAAAGTTGGTACTGTTGTAACAATGGTTTGTAGCTGTACTCTTTGTTTTCTATGTGAGTTGATACAAACACATTTAAAGAAAAAAATTAGTAGTGTAAAAGCTAGTTTTACTGTAATTTTGGTTTGTGACTCCAGATCTTGTTTCCTACATAATTTAGGAAACTTGCATTTAAAAAATTATTAGTCTATGCTTTGAGGCACACAATGTATAAGCTGTAATTTTGTGACATCAACAATTGAAAGGGGTGGGGACAGAGTTGTAACAGAGCAGAGTTTTATTGTTATTGAAGTTAGGCTGGTACAAATTTAAATTAGAGTGTTATAACTTTAGGATGTTCAATGTAATCCCTATGGTAACCATGAAGAAAATAGCTATATAATATACAGAAAGACAACTGAGAAAGGAATTTAAATATTTCAGTACAGAAAGAAGTCAGCTAAATAGGAAAGAAGTCAGTAATCCAGGAAATGAGGGTCAAAATAGCTCAAAGGCATATAGAAAACATAGCACAATGACAGAAGTTAAGTCCTTTCTTATCAGTAATTAACTTAAATGTAATAGATTAAATTCTATCAAAAGACAGATTGATAAAATGGATAAAACACATGCTCCAACAACATGCTGTCTGTAGGAGACTCATTTGAGATCCAAAGACAAGTTGAAAGTGAGGGAATGAAAAAGATACTCTATACAAATAGTAATCAAAATAGCAGGGTGGCTTTACTAATATCAGACCAAATATACATTAAAGTTTACAAGAGAAAAATAAAAGGACATTTTATATTGATGAAACTTTCTGTACAGTAAAAAGATATAACAAATATAAACACTCAAGCATCTAATGACAGACCACTAATATATATGAAGCAAAAACTGGCAGAATTGAAGGGAAAAATATATTACTCTACAGTAAAGGTTTCAGATTTCAGGACCCAATTAATAATAATGGGTAGAACAATCAGACAAAAGGTAAGTAAGGAAATAGACTTAACATAATAAACGAACTAGATCTAACAGACATAGAAGACTCTACCCAGCCACAGCAGAATATACATTCCTCAAGTTTATGTGAGACATTTTCTAGGCTACACCATATGTTAAACCACAAATTAAGTCTCAGTAGATTTGAAAAGATCATATTTGGACTCTCTTCTTTCACCTCCTTGGGATGAAATTCAAGATCAACAACAAAAAGAAAACTGGAAAATTCACAAGACTGTGGAAATTAAACAACACACTTTAAAACAACCAATGGATCAAAGAAGAAATCACAAAATTAGAAAATACTTAGATAAGAATGAAAATAAAACTAACATACTAAAACTTGTGGGACTTGTTTTGTAGAAATAGAAAAATTCATCCTAACATTTATATGGAAACTCAGCAGACCTTAAATAACCAAAAAAATTTTGAAAAAGAACAAAGCTGGAGTACTCACACTTTCTGATTTCTAAACTTAGTACAAAGTTAAAGTAGTCAAAACTGTGGTATTGCACATGAGCCAATGGAATAGAACAGAGAGCCCGGAAATAAACTCTTACATATATGGTCAAAATGGTTTTTGACAAGGGGACCAACCAACTTTTCAACAAATGATGCTGGGAAAACTAGATATTCCCATGCAAAAGAATGAATTTGGACTCTTACTTGATACCAGGTATAAACATTACCTCAAAATGGATCAAAGACCTAATCTAATAAAGCACTTAGAAGAAAACAGAACATTGGATTCATAACATTGGATTTGGTTAGTGATTTCTTGCATATCACACCAAAGGCACAGGTAACAAAAGAAAAATAGACAAATTGAACTTAATGAAATTTTAAAATTTTTATACATCAAAACTCACTATCAGAATAAAAGGGCAACTCACAGAATGAGAGAAAATACTTACAAATCATATATCTGCTGCGGGGTTAATGTCTAGCCTATGTAGAGAACTCCTGAAATTCCACAACAACAAAACCTGATTCAAAACTGGGCAAAGGATTTCATGAAAAGATGTGTAACATCACTAATCATTAGGGAAATGCAAATCAACTATAATGAGATGCACCTCACCTATGAGGCTACTATCAAAAAAAAGAAGTCTTGAGGATGTAGAGAAACTGGAACCCTAGTGTACTGTTGATAGAAATGTAAAATGGGACAGTCACTGTGGCAGTTTAAAGAACATGGCAATCAAAAACGTATATGATTCAGTAATTCCACTCTGCATATATACCAAAAGAAATTTAAAGCAGGGACTTAAACAAATGTGTACACCCATTTTTATAGCAGCTGTTTTCACAATAGCTAAAACATGAAAGTAACCTAAGTATTCATTGATGGATAAATGGATAAGCAAAACGTAGTAAATACATAAAATAGAATATTATTCACCCTTAAAAAGGAAGGAAATTTGCATGGATGAACCTTGAGGACATTATGCTAAGTGAAATCAGTCACAGAAAGACAGATACTGTATGATCCCACTTATATGAGATATCAGAGTAGTCAGATTCATAAAGACAGAGTATAGTCTAGTGGTGGTTACCAGAGGCTGTGGCAAGGAGAGAATAGGGGGTTGTTGTTTGATGAGTTCAGTTAATTTTACAGGATGAAAAATGTTATGGGAATGGTTGGTATGATGGTTATACAACTATGTGAATGTATTGAATACCACTCAACTATACAGTTAAAATGGTTAAACTGGTAAATTTTATATGTATTACAACAAAAATATATTCAAAAACTTGCATATAAGGGTGTACAATTTTCCTTTACTTCAGCGTCCAATATGGCTTGCCATAGCACTAATTTCAGTATAGTTACATCACAGTTTTTGAGACTATTCTGAGCTAGGAAGTGTATTATGGTTTTCTTTATCTCATTTTATCTTTCTGGAGTTATATATCTTTTTTATTCATTTGTTAAGTTTTACATGCACCTAATGCTTTTATTTTTTAATGTTGGGCTTTGCCTTTTTTGGAAGTATTCTTTCCAAATGTTTACACACTCAAAAAAAATTGTTGGAGGGTCTGGAGAGCTCTTCTCAGACCTGCTTCAGTTTATTTGTTATTGAATTTATTGGGGTGATATTAGTTAAATCATATAGGTTTCAACTGTACATCATCTGTATGTTCTGTGTGTGTTTACCACCCAGAGTCAAATCTCCTGAGACCACCTTTACCCTTATCTACCTTCCTTTCTTTCTCTCTGGTAACCACTAAACTGTTGTCTCTATGAGTTTTGTTCATTTGTTTGTCTTGTTTGTTGCTTTCAGTTTTATTTATCACATATAAGTGAAATAGTATGATTCTCAAAATTTTCTGTGACTTATTTCGCTTAGCATGATAATTTTATTATCCATCCACGTTATCACAAATAGTTATTTCATCTTATTGCTGAGTAATATTCCATTGTATATATATATGTACCATATCTTTTTTATCTAATCATCTTATCAAAGGACACTTAGGTCTTTTCATGTCTTGGCCACCGTGAATCGTGCTACAGTGAACACTGGGGTGCATATATCTTTATGGATAATAATTTTCAAATTTGGGAGGTAGATACGTGCTTCAGTTTAAACTAGTCACTAACAAAGCCTTTTTGTTGTATCAGGATTTTCCTTTGTCACTTTCTTGTTGGATGTCCTGATTTCTGAACCATGAGTTTTCTTTTTTTAATTTACTCTTTATTTTGATGAAACATGCATTTCTAACGGGGTACATCTTTTTTCACTCCTTGTATATCTAAAGCTATGTTTACTTGAATGATAGTTCAGCTGAAATATATTGAAAACAATATGCAATGCAGTTTTGAAAGTATTGTTTTTGGTAACTGATGCCATTCTTCCTCCAGTTTCTTTGAGTTTGGGTTATTTTGTTCTTTCTGGCAATTTAATGATTATCTCTTTTGTTTTGAAATAGTCACAGTGATATGTTTACCTGTTGTCCTTTTTTCTTTCATTATGGTAGGCATTAGACAAGCCTTTGTAATTGGGATATTTCTTTTTGGGAGAGGTTTTTTTGTGTTCTTTGGTAAATTGTCAGTGTCATTTTCTCTGTTCTCATTTTGGAAACTCCAGCTGATCTGACATTGTACTTCCTGCATCAGCTCCTCTAATTGTATATTTTCTTTTGCCTTCTATCTTTTTGTTTTTTTAGTTTAACCTTTTAGAAAATATTTTCTAAACTTAATTTTTAGTTGCCATATATTTAATTTTGAATAGTTCTTTAATTTTTTTATTTGTTCTTGTTCTGTTTTCAGTTTTCAATCGTGTTTAATGGATGTAATGACATCTCATACCTCTCTGGGGACATTAAATTTGTATTAATTATATATTTTTGTCTTCTGTTTCTAGAAATGTCGTTGATGTCCCCAAGCTCCCTGTTTTATTTATTTTTGTTGCTTTTTGATCTTTCTGATGTTAAAAGGTGTCTTCAGTTGTGTGGTTGGTGATCTTTGGCTGTTCATAAACAATAAAGAATGAAGCACTAGTAGGTTCACTGAAAACCATATGGTTTTGGATGAGGATAAGGCTGTTTTACGTAGCCATACAGGTTGTGCACTGAAGAACTCCAGAGGGCACTATTTACGCATACCCCTTAGTACTCTAAAAAATTGTTGATATTTACCACATTAGAAATTAAAATTGTAAAATTTTTAAAATACTTAAAAATAATAATGGCCCCCATATGTTAACATAAAGAAAATTTTTTTGCTGAAAAAATAATTATTTACCAAGCAAACTTAGAAGAATGGCATTATTTTTCACTTTTTCATATCACTTTAAATGTCTGGTTAAATAGAAGAAAACTGGATTCTTTTGTTTCTACATGCAGTCATTTGCGATACATTATTTTGGTTGAAATATATAAAGAATGTGAAGCCTCATACAGTCTTCGATAATATCTTCAGATAACTCTGATTATTCTCCTTGGGTATTACATCAAAAGTAGACAAGTGGAAGTTTTGTAGCAGTTTGGAATCACTGAAATGTTTGTACTTCGTACATTAAAATCCATTATTCTCTTTTACTCTCTGATTGGGCCTTTTATTCATGGATGATTTTATGTCAGGCCTTGATCACTTTTAAAATCTTGGATCACTACGTTACTTAAATCTTCCAATTTTTGACATGTTTCATTCTATAATATTAAGGTTATCATTAATGTCATCAATGGAAAATACGAGTTTTTCTAAAATTTAATTTTTGCTCAAATTTTACTATTAGCAGCAAGTACTGTCAATTATTTGATGTGATAGGCTCACTTTGTCAATTTCTATGAAAACATCTACTAAATAAAGTCTAAATGCCCATAGTTTTATAGTCATTCTTCAAAATAAAAGTGATAAGTGGGAAAAAAAAAAAAGTGTGGCTAAGTTCAGTTCACAGCCCAATCAGAGACCCCAGTGTTTTCAATATGCAAATACAGTGTTCTTTGTATATATCATACTTTATCACATAGAACGTTAAAAGGACATAAACTCAAGGATTGATATATAGTAAAATAAATTATACTATTGGTGTATGCTGATGAAGAATATAGTGATTATAGTACTATTTTGCTTTGGTGCCACTCCCTTGATTTAAGATGTAGGGTTTTTATTCACCACTGCTTTTGTTTTAAACTCATGTGCCTCCTAAAAAAGTGTCTCGGAGCTCCCAGGTGTCTGTGAACCACACTTGGAGAACTGCTGGCATGAATTATAATGTGAAGGTTGCCTCCTAAATTAGTGTGCTCTACAACCTACACAGACAGACTACATAAGAATTGCTTAGACATCAACTTAAAATCAGATGCTCAGCTGACTGATTCTTTGGTGGGGCGGATGCTCTCAAAGTCATTATGGGAAATCTTTTCTTTGGGGCTGGTAATGTTCTCTGAAGAGAAACTCTTTGGGGGTGTTGGGATGACAACTGATGCATCTGGTTGCTGGCATTCTGGGATCCAGACAGGAAAAGGGACTGTGGATCCCTTTACTCAGTTATGGACTCTTACTGAAATATTTTGTTTTCTCTCAGTACCTCATGCCTTCCCTTCATTGTTTCTGGTGTTCACAAGTTTAGATTGTCTACAGTTCAGAATTAAACCTTTAGCCTCTGTGGCAGGGTAAAGGACAGGTACCTGTTGTGTGAGTTGTAGAAAAAACATTTAGATTTGCTAGTAGTGCTCGTGCTTCATTTTTACCTTTTATGTACTGTATGTTGTACTGAATTCCGCCAAATACCAGACCTATTAAATTCCTTGGACAAATTGATTCTCTTCTTGCACTCCCACTCAGACATTTCATTGTACCTTCTTCCACACTGTGAAGTCAATTTCTACTCCTTCAGCCACTTTCTTTCTAAAAATTTGTTGAAATCTCTTTGACAGTCTGCTGTAGTATTTTCTTGGTCTTTATGAGTGAAAATGTTTTATTTCTTTGCCTTCATTTTAGCAACATTTAGGGAAAGTGAGAAAATAAATGTGTGTGATTAATACCACTATCAGTTTCACAGACTCGAGTCAATCACTATAATGGTTAAGAGCTAGACTTAGATTTGAATCTTCACCACTTATCGTTGTATTGCTTTGGGTTCTCTACTTAACCCATGCAGTCTTTCTCACTTAAAAAAAATGGAGTTTATGATATCTAATATAAGAATTAAGTGAGATAGTGAGTGTAAAGTTCTTAACATACTACTTGCATCGTATGTACTCAATAGTTGGCAATTGTAATAATTGCAATTGTAATAAACTGGCCCCTGGCTTACTGAGGTTTTACTGTATTCATTCTTATGCATAAATTATTTGAAATAAGTGGAATATTTGTCTATCATTCAGTATTATTTAGTTTGACAGCAGAAGGGTTACCATGACTTCATATATGAAATGTTCATTTCAGAAATGTTTTTAAGTGTCTGTATTTAATATGTTTCTATAATATACTGTGAATGCAACTTGTTCAGATTTAAGTTGTGTTTTACTGGTTTTCAATTCAAGTGCAGTTGACCCTTGAACAACATTGGGGTTATGGGCATTGAACTCGATGCAGTTGAAAATTCACGTGTAACTTTTGACTTCCCAGAAACCTAACTGCAGCACAGTTACCTATAGGTATTTGTTGGGGATTGGTTCTAGGACCTCACCCACATGGATACCAGACTTCATGGATACTCAAGTTTCTTATATAAAATGGCATAGAATAATGCATACAGTTGGCCCTCAGCATTGACAGCTTCCCAACTGCAGGTTGAAAATGTTTTCAATCCAAGGTCAGTTGAATCCTTTGTTGCAAAACCCAGGGACACAGAAGGCCAACTGTATATTTATTGACAAAAATCTGTGTATAAGCAGACCTGCACAGTTCAACCCATGTTGTTCAAAGGTCAGCTGTAATTGTAATCAAGGCCCATATTTGAAATGGAGTTTAAGGAAAGCAGGTATGTTATAACTGGATAACTGTTTTTATGACTTTGATTCAGAAACTTTTGGTATAGAGAACTTCTTGAAAGTTTCTTTAAAAATAATTTTTTAAATCATAGTTTTGATTATGAGAATTATTCCAGTATATACTTTAAGAAATTATTTTTCTAGTTCTTTGCTTTATAATATTGCACACTTAAATTCCTTTTATCCAGAAAGTTTAGTATAATAAAAAATAGTTGGCTTTAAGCTTATCCATGGATATAAAAGAAGAATATTATTAACCATTTCAGGAAATTACAAGACCTAATATGGCTGAAGAAGAACCAGAAACATCAAATTCTGAAAGGTAAATATGAGAAAAAACTGAATCTCTTGAAATCCAAGTATGTAGAATGACACTTATTGTGTTATTTCAATTAATTGGTAAAGGACTGTTTAAACTTATGTATATAATGTTGCTTTTAATAATGGTTTTTAATTAAAATAAAATTTCAAAATTTTATTTCAATAAGAATATACTACAGATTCTTAGTTTTGAAATACTTTTATACATGTAGAATTTTTTAAAGTACTTACTAGTAAGTAAAATGTTAACATATTTTAATTGCCCCTATTAAATGAGAACAGTTTCAATATGCCACAAGTTAAAACATGGGGACAATTATTGCAAATAGGTAATTTTAAAATATATTTTTAAGTATTTTCAAAAAGCTTTAAAGCTACTTCTATGGTGACATTTCAGCTTAAAAGTTTCAAAATTTAAGGTTGGTTTTTAAAAATTTAATTCTCAAGCAGAACACTAAAGAACATAAGACATTTTACAATCTTTCTTGATAAAAGAGACTTCAACATTCTAATTAGAACTTTTTTCCATATAAATTTTATTTTTTCTTTTAAATTAAATGATTTCCCCATTTCTATCTTGATGCTGTCTGTTTTATAGTAGGCTGCTTGTTAATCTGATGAAATTAATCTATTGCCCCTAATAAGCAAACTATGGAATAAGGCCTTATGAAAGTGTTCCTTAGACTTCACTGGAAATTTATCTAGCACTTTCTTCACCTAGCATTTTTCCTAGAACACTGAAGGGAGCATTAACTAAAATTTAAAGATTTAGAAAAAACAGACTTGTCACTTTTGTATTATTTAACATTTTCCGTAAATTGTAGATAGTCCAAGAAGAGCGGAACAAAAATACTAATTTTACAAATTTAAATGAGGAAAACGTTATTTTTTGCAGATGATGTAATTGACCTATGAGATCCAAGAAAATTAGCTAAGACTTTATACCAGTAATATGTGATCGATTATAAAATATTATGGACAAAGAGTTAATTCACAATAATAAAAAAATTAGAAATGCATAACATCTAAATGAAAAAATTTTACTGAGATAAAAAATTTATTAATAACTTGCATGATAAGCTATTTCAAATTAATTTATGGGTTTAATGAACACTTAGTTGAAAATTTCAATAGGATTTGGTTTGGAAACTGACAAAGTTCAAGATTCATAATTTTCTCTTAATACTGTAATTATTGTTCTGTTATTAGATAATAGGTTGTTTCTGCATGCACTATTTAAACACTAATTTAATGAACATCCTTCTACAAGTATCATTTATGTTTTTAAAGGATTAAATTTAGGGAGTAAGTAGTCCAGGCAGTTTGCTCTGTTAGATCATAAAGTATGTTATTAATCTATAATTGTTCAGACTGTGTGGTACTGGCCCAAGAATTGTCTGAAGACAAATCAAAACAGAATACGTAGCCGAGAAACAGTATAAATATGTGAATATAATTTAGTAAATTACAACTATTTGATAATGTTGCTTTAATATTTGAGCAGTTCACTAGGGAAAGGTCTAAATTCTGGGTGGATTAATGTAAGAAATAAGATATATGTAATTATTAAATTCACTTTTGATAAAATAAGCATCTAGGTAGGGGGCCAAAGATCTCCTTAGAAATCTTCTGTTCTAATGTTTTATTATTCACAAAGAAGTTTCTGATAATTCACCGAGGTAAGAGTAAACACACAAACACACTTATATAAAAACATACACACCTATGTATGTATGCATGTGGTATTTTTTATGTTTTTTTAAATTAGGCTATCAAAAATTAGGGAGATATTTGTAAATACCTGATTTTGCATAAGGAAAGACACACTATAAAAGGATATACAAATTATAAAGGTAAAATAGGTTTTTTTCCCATATATACTCATTCCTTATTTAAAACGCTCAGAAATTAATAAGAATGCTTAAATTTTAACAAAAACAGGCAAGGCTATAAACAGGTGAAAATGATAACCAGGACTAAAACCAGTTGATAGACTCCCCAGGTCTACTTTTAAATATGTGACTCTGTAGTTTTTCCACTCTCTTGCCTAGGAAAATGGCTGCTTCCTAAATCATTGTATAATAGTAAGGTCCATGGACCTGGATTTTGGATTTATTTTTCCTTTTTGGTGGGCAAATCTGCCTTGACCTTTTTTTTTTTTTTTGCCTTGAACTTTAAAAAATATTTTAGAGTATATCTTTTGATAATGTTCAAAAACATTGTATTATGAAGGAATTGATAATAAATGGCTTAATTTTTTTCAGTAAACAAGATAAAGCTTCAGAGGAAGAGAAAATTGGATGTGATGCAAATTCATTTGAAGACTCATCAGCAACAAAAAGTGAAGAAAGTATAATAGTTTCGCATAAGGAAAATGATACCTGTCTTGAAGCCAAGGAAACTGGCTCAAAGAATATCTTCAGTTATGATTCAAATATTGGTGAAGATAAAGTGGAAAAGGAAAAACAAGTAGAACACATTTGTCAGGAAACAGAATTGAAGATGTGCCAGAGTTCAGAAAACATAATTTCATGTGATGAAATTAAAGATCACAACTCCAGTGAAGCTAGGTTTTCTTCAAAGAATATTAAGGATTTACGATTAACATCTGGTGATGTTAGAATTGATCGGTTTTTGAGAAAAAGAGATGAACCTGAATCTGTTAGTTCTGATGTTAGTGAGCAAGGTAGTATTCATCTGGAACCTTTAACTCCATCAGAGGTCCTTGAGTATGAAGCCACAGAGATTCTTCAGAAAAGCAGTGGTGACTCTTCAGCCAAGACTGATGAAGTAGTGTCTGATGAAACAGATGGTGTTTCTGGAGGAAATAGCCCTAGCACAACAAAGACAACAGTAGACCTGGCAGATGAAAAAGAAAGAAGTTGAAATTAGTTAAGTCATTCTAAGTTTTAGTGTACCAACGATAAGAGCATTTGGAACAGTGCTTTCAGGTGAGCTCAGTGGTGCTGTTGTAGATAGAGTACAGGGATAGAAAAATATGAGGGAGGTCATTCATACACTTTAGCTGTATGTTCAACCTAAGTTATTAAATCATGTCACCAATAATAGCATGATTAGAATGGATTTCCAGGTTTTAAAACATGAGTAGGATTTTAATGAAAGTTCACAATGGAAAAGGCTTCATTTAACAGTCGTTAAAGAAATGGAACTTGGTTTCTAATATGAATTGATTATTAGAATATTACTTATATTTATAAAACATTGAAAATTTCATCAATCCTAAGCTAAAAAGTCCATATTACCTATATAGTCTCCTCAATTAACTTAAAAGAGATTTGGAAACCACATAACTTTTGGGAATAATTAACTTAAAATAATGTCTAATTGGCGTTGTTAATAAAGGCTTTGTTTTAAATATGATGTTGGTAAATGGAGCATGCTTAGAGTGCTAAATAATTAATGAGAATTTGGATGAACATAAACTTAATTTTGGATTTAATATAACATTCCAGACTGTCAGAAGCATGTAAACAGAATATTTGAATCTGTGTACCTCCATACAAGTGTTAGCCTGCCAGGCTGTAAGCTTACCTTAATTAAACTTTCAGTGAAAGTGAAATTATTAAAATATAAATTTATATTTGTGCTATTTGTCAGTGTGTAAGCTGTGCAGAAATCCCTTGATGTATTAGTTGTATAAAGTAGAAACCCATTGTTGAAACTCCTGTAGCTATTATGCTTTTAATACTGTTTTAATGATCTTTAGAAATAGACCCATAAAAATGGTCTGGAAACCAAACCAAAGTATGGCATAATGTAGATACTGTAAAGCAGTAACTGAAAACATGTTCTGGCATGAATTCAGCGATGTTTAAGTGACTTTTTCTTTAACTGTAAAATAGAAACTTCAAATGGGACCTAAAGCAGTGATGTAAAAAATTGGTTTGGGATATTTAGTCTGATTTATCCATAAGATGGCTGCTAAATTGATTTTTCAGTTTTTTATCATCTAGAAAATAATAGATCTAGAAGTGAATAATATGAATAACAGTAGTTTGCTTTGAAGTACTAATAAACTTTTATTTAAATCGCTACATTTCTACTTCTTAAAATGTGCTTTGAATTCTTAAATTTTATTTCACCGAATGTTAAGTGTTTTAAATGGCTATTAAAATTCTGCTGTATATAGTAGTTTTTGAGTAAATATTTGCAATAAAAATCTGTCCTTGAATAATTTTATTTTTCAGAAAACTACTTGAGTCGGATTACCTTTGGCGCCCTTAGAAACTATTCTTGTTCAAGGAAATTTCACTTTAAAGTTAGTGGTAGGATTTCATTCTGTATTCTTTAATTGATGCATGATTTATTTTAAATTAGTAAAAGTACAGGAAAAATATTGCTAGTATTTACAGAGAATAGATTTACTTTATAAATTCTTTTATTTCAAGAGAAATATTATAGTTTTTTATCTGGTAAATTAAAGAGGCTAAATGGGCAAAATATATTATTGACTTATTTTCTTGAATATTTGGGTGGGGATGCAAATATTTTCGTCTTTACTGCTCCCAAGAAAAGATAGAGAGAGAGGACCTATTAGCTGTCACCCTCACCTTGTTGAAACATAAATCGATAGCAGATAAAATTTCAGGAGTAATTTAAATCTTGGAAGAGCAGGGAGTAGGAAAGAAATCTTTGTAAGGACCACTTTCTGAATCACATTCAATTAATTGCCAAGCCTATGCTACAAAACCCTAGAGCACTGTTCTAAAATAAGTCTCCATAATCCTTTTTGAGCTTTGGGTTGTTCTTTCTCTTGTCCCTTTATAACTTCAGAGTACTGTCATTCAAAGTAGCTGATCAATGAACTGTTTATACCTATTCACTATGAGAAGAGGAAGCTCCACCAGACTATAAGTTCTTCATTGAGAAATTCTGGCAATGAAAACAAAAATGTAGTTGAAATAAACATTGTACTTGGTGACATAATTGGTTTATGTTCTCACATGATATCCTTATATCTTTTCAGGAACAAACAATTCATTGCATTAGCAGTGCTTTAGAACAGTGGTCTGCACGCTTAGAAATTTCTGTTTGGGGCCAGATACTAATTGTGTGGGCCATGTGGTCACAATTACTCAAGTCTTCCATTTAGTGTGGAAGCAGCTATAGATGATATGTAAATATAGCCTGTTTGTGTTTTGGTAAAACTTTATTTACAAAAACAATGTTGGCTGGATTTGGCCCCTGGATTACTATAGTTTGCCTGCTCCTTGATAGGACTATGAAAGCCAGTGACTACTTTAGTGACTGTTCTAAATAACTACTAAGGTGCCTTACTATATTAGAGTTCTCTGTTACCTAGCAATAGAATTATGGATTAAAAGTACAGTTCAGTGACATTAAGAAGCATATTGATTTTGTGGGATGCACTTCTAATTTACAATGACAATCTAAATGCCATATTTATTTCTTTCCCTTTGCATCTCTCCAGTGTTTTAGGAGGAAATTGGAATTGTTTCACGTTATAATATTTTCAAGAGCTATTGTAAACATTTTTTTAAAAGGAACTGACAAGATATGAGTTACCTTGTTTTGGCTGTAAGTAAAAAATGAGGAAAGCAAATACCTGGACAATTATTTGCTTAAGGTTAGAAAGCCAAGATTTTAATTCAATTTGATCTGTTTCTAAAGTTACTGTTTTGTGCCATACCTATAGTTCTAAGCATTTATATTGAATGTTGCTTTTTAAAACAAATATTTTTTGCAATTAACCCTCCCATTGATAGTAAAATTATAGTTTGTTTTATTATTCCTACAGTGATTATATATATGTGGAATGGAGGACTTCTTAACCTAAAGAAAAGGACCTAATCTTTTTTTAAACAGGAATTGAAGAATTTTACCTCACTAGGAGGTAAAATTATTTTATTAATAGGAAAGATAGCATGTAATTTAAAGATACACTTTACATAATAAGTATAGAAGTTTTAACATCATTACATTTTTGTAGGTTTTCATAATGTCATTTTTTTTACTTCATGATTGACGGTCGTTTTTGTTTCATCAAAATTGTTACTCCAAGACCAATCACTCCTGTCTTCAGTGAAATAGAACTTTTGTATGTATGTAAAAGGCACTAGAAAAGGATTGTGTTTCATTTTTACTAGATTACTATAACATTGACTTGTTTTTTTTAGCAAAGAAATTGTTGAAACAATTTACCTATTTCTAAGGTTTAACAGAAAAAAAACAATTATTTTGTGTTTTAAGTGAGGCACATATGCAGATTCATGTAGACAAAATGAATAATCAAATAGATTTGTAAAAGTCATAGCAATGTTTAATTTTCAACTTAGCTATAAATTCAAAGATGTTTCATTTAGATCATCTTATAAGGAAATAAAACATCTGTAGCAAAAACTATAACATCAGGGGCTGAAGTATCCTGGATGAAATTACTTTTATAATTAACTAAAGGTAACTTTTAATTGCTTGTTAAAAGTATTATAAAATCACCTTCATTATTTAAAAGAAGATACTAAGCATAATTTAGTCGTCTTTAGTTACATAGGGTGTCATCATTATGAAGATTATTGGATCAAGCTATAAATGAAGCTGTAGCTGCAGATGTTAATAGCCTGAATAACTGCTGATCACAGAAGTTCCCTTGGATTTTGGTTTCCAGAAAATGCCCCAGGTACATCTAGGGTCATTTGACTTTTCCAAATAACAGAATAACTGTGTTACTCATGAATTCAATCTTTTTTTTTTAGTTTTGGTATAGTTAACATATTAGTTTCAGGTATACAGTGTAATTATTTGATATTTGTATATGTTTGCAAAATGATCACCACAATTAAGTCTAATTAACATCCAACACCATTCTAACGTCATACATAGTTTTTCTCTTACAAGAATTTTCAAGATCCACTCTTCTAGCTACCTTCAAATATGTGCTGTAGTATTATCAACTTTAGTCACCATGCTGTACATTAATTTCTCTCACTATTTTATAACTGGAAATTTATACCTTTGGACCCCATCACCTATTTCACCCACCCACAGCCCTCACATCAGGCAACCACCAATCGGTTCTCTATATTCATAAGCTCAGGAATTTGTTTTTGTAGATTCCACATAAAGTGCGGCCATGTGGTATTTATCTTTCTCTGACACATTTTACTTAGCACAATGCCCTCAAGGTCAGCCCATGTTGCAAATGGCAAGGTTTCACTCTTTTTAAAGAATGAATAACATTCCACTGTGTGTCTGTGTATATATCACATTTTCTTTAGATATTCATTCATACTATTTTCCAAAGTGGCTGTACCAATTTAGTCCCACCAACAGTGCACAAGGGTTTCCTTTTCTTCATATTCTTACCAACACCTGTTATTTCTAGTGTTTTTGTTAATAGCCATTCTAACACTTATGAGGTAATAATGTAGTTTGATTTGCATTTCCACGATTCTTAGTAATGTTGAACATCTTTTCATGTACCTATTAGCCATCTGTATGTCTTCTTTGGAAAATGTCTTTTCAGATTCTCTCCCTTGTTTTAATTGGAATGTTTGGGGCAGGGTGGGGGTGTTTGCTTTTTGCAATTGAGTTGTATGAGTTCTGTATATATTTCAGGTATTACTCCCTTATCAGATATATGGTTTGCAAATATTTTCTCCCATTCAGTAGGTTGTCTTTTCATTTTTTAATGGTTTCCTTTGCTGTGCAGAAGCTCTTTAGTTTGATGTAGTTCCACTTGTTAATTTTTGTTTTTGTTGCCTTTAGTTTGGTTTCAAATAGAAAAAAACACCAATTTTTATGTCAAGGAATTTACTGCCTATGTTTTCTTCTAGTTTAATGGTTTCAGGTCTTACATTCAAGTGCTTAATCATTTTGAGATAATTTTTGTATATGGTGTAAGGTAGTGGTCCAGTTTCATTCTTTTGCTTGTGGCTCTTCAATTTTCCTAACACAATTTATCGAAGAGACTATCCTTTTCCTATTGTGTATTCTTGGTTCTTTTGTTGTAAATTAATTGACCATATATGCATGAGTTTATTTTGGGGTTCTGTTATATTGATCTAGGCATCTGTTTTTATATTAATACCATACTGTTTTGATAGCTATAGCTTTGATATAGAATTTAAAATCAGGGAGCATGATGCTTCCAGCTTTGATCTTTCTCAAGATTCCTTTGGCTACTCAAGGTCTTTTTTTTCTTTTTTTTTTTTTTTGGTCTATTCAGGTTCATCAGCCTTTTTTTAAAAATGGCTCCCCTCCTAAATATTTAAAGTAAAACATGCCATTTGTGGAGGATTTGGGAACTATATAGTTTTAAACTTTCAAAATATTTTACCCACTGTCTTAAAAATATGATATTAATTGCTCTATATCAGAGGGTAACAAACTGACCCACAGTTGGCCACTTTTTTCTAAACAAAATTTTATTAGAAAAGAGCTGTCACTTGTTTATATATTGTCTGTTCTAGCTTTTGTACTACAACAGCACAGTTGTGCACAACAGAGAACATGTAGCCCACACATCTAAAGAAAAAGTTTGTAAACCCCCACTTTTTATTTTTATGAGTCTATCATAATTTTATAACTGTCCTTTTATTTTCAGTATTATAAACAGTGCAGTGAAACTCTTAGTGCATAAATTTTGGTCCACATTTTTTATTACCTGTACTAGAATTCTAAGTGTACAATTGATTAGATTGAAGAATATTCCATTTTTAAGTTGAAAAATAAATACCTATACTTATTTTAATTCTCTTACCCATAATACTTATGGAAAGCTTCTTGTCTCAATATAAACTTTTAAGAGTTGTGTTTATTTCTCTAGGTTTTTTCTTTTTATGAACAACTTTTTTTAACTGAATATGATTTTTACTTCTATTATTCACCAGATATTTCTAGTGTAAAACCCTGTGATTTGTTCCCAGCCAGTGAGTTGTGAGTACAAATAAATGACTTTTGATTTGGAGCATTTAATTGTTGACCTGAGACTTCAGAATCCCCATTTCCCTCTGGCATGGTGACTCCTTACATTTGAGATTGTGATTGATCCATCAGGCTGGGTTCCTGAAGGAATATGATCAGAGCCTCCCTATTTATTCACTTGGACTTATAGCATGAGGGAGAAATAAGCATTTGTTTTAATCTACTGCCGTTAGGAAATTTTTGTTTCTACAGCACAATCTAGTCTGTCCTGACTGATAAAGGAATTAGCCCTGAAAGTGGAGTGCTGCCATAAAGAAACAAACAACAGCAACAAAACAACTAAATTAAACTGTGTTGCACTGGCTTAGGAAATTAGTGGTGAGGCTGCATGAGGTAATCCACATTGTGGTGAAAGATTTGGTAAACTTGTTATACTTGGAGGACAAATAATATATATATTTAATAAAATTGTATCTTTATTGGAAGAGTTTAGATAACAAAATGATAATGCATGTTTTGTTTACTATATTAGCTGCATTTGACAAGCTGTTTCAAGAAAAGTGAATTCAGACGAGAAATTGCAAAGTAGCAAATGGGGACAAAAGAGAATAGAAGGGGTCCAGAAATTCAGATACTTGTAGGGTTAGAAGAGGCAACAACTTCTCATCCCCAACCAATAAAAGAAGGCCTTTAAGCAACAAAGCTTTATTACATCAAGAATACAGACATCACACTAATTATTTAAACTTCTAATTACGTTAAAAGGGTGCCCCCTAGTTTCTATGTGGAAATTCCTTCACAGGAATTTCTTGGGAAATTTATATATTTTTCCAAATCTCAAAAAGTTGGTGAAACAGGAAAAATTATTGTAACTCTCCTGTAAGAATTAAAGCTTAGTAATCAATTTAGAGCCATTACTCATTTGAAGGAATCCATGACGTCAAACCCAAAAGAAAGCAGGGAATGCTAACATGAAAAATCAGGAGTAAGGTAAACATTTCCAGGAACTAGAATAGAAGCACGTAAAAAGGAAGTGGTCACAATCTAATCACTCAGTTTTATCTGTAGCTATTACTATGTTGCAAGTATGTGTTCATGTACCTGTCTGTGTGAACAGTGAGTTATTCTTGTAAGTAAAATAAATATTAGGAGGTCTATACACATAGTATACTTTATATAAATTCTATAATGGTGTTCTAAAGAAACAGCACATCATGGAAGCAAAATAATTCCTTAAATGGCAATTTTGACTTGTGATTCTTGTGATGTTGTTGCCCTTGATAGGAGATCCAAATGTAACAGTATACATTTCCCCCTTATCTGCAGTTTAAGTTACCTTCAGTCACCCGTAGTCCAAAAATATTACATGGAAAATTCCAGAAATAAACAATTTTTAAGTTTTAAATTGTGTGCTCTTCTGAGTAGCATGATGAAATCTGATGCTGTCCTGCTCCATTCAACATGGGACATGAATCATTCCTTTGTCCAGAGTATCCACCCTGTGTACATACACTATCTGCCCGCAAGTCACTTAGTGGCCATCTCAGTTATAAGATCAACTATTGCAGTATCCTAGTGCTTGAGTTCAAGTAGCCCTTATTTTACTTAAAAATGGCCCCAAAGCACAAGTGTGTGATGCTGATGATTTGGATACCCCAAAGAGAAGCCAATGCTTCCTTTAAGTGAAAAAGGTATGTGTATAGGGAGAAATTTTGTACCGTAATATACAAAGTTTGGAGCTATCTGAGACTTCAGGCTTCTGCTGAAGATTTGGAATGGATCTCAGATAAGGGGTGGAGGGGACTACTGTATTCAAATACTATCAAATTTGTTGGCATTTCCAGTACATTATTTGCCAAAGGCTACTACTTTTCTTTGCAAATATTTTAACAAGAAAGGCAAAGAAAAGTAAATGTTGTGGAACGTTCTGAAATGAAATTAGAAACTGACTAAACTTTAATTAGCAAAAGCAATATCAGTTTCAACTCCAAGACCAAAATCAGGGCAAACAAACAAAATAGTTTCATCATTAAAAAGGAACAGTTTCTGTGAAGCTGACTGTAACCTAATGCAAACTTTAAGATGTTTTTTGTTAGTTCTGAGTATTAGACTAATAATACAAAAGTGGAAGAATTTTCTATGTCTGAAATATTTGTTACAAAATAAAAAGACTGTTGGATAGGGCAATGAATACATTGTGTGTTTTTACATTTCATTTTAAGAATAACTTAAACATACTGTGGTACTTCCAATTCTTAAAATTATTTTTATTTAGCATTTATAGTAATGTTTCTTCATTTAATGTAGCATTAGTGATATTGAAATATATAATCTTGTCACAATACATTGGTTCTTGCTAATAAACCATATCTTTATTATTATTTTTTAACAGAAAATTTCTGAAACACTATATCATAGAAAAATGATTAGGTATTTATTATGGTCATTCACGACTATTTAAAAATACATTAACTTTAGTGTTATTGTTATGAACAGTACAGAATGATGATTCTGTATAATTTGGGGATTCCTGAGAATTCCCAGAAATTTTGATTCCTCATTTCCACAACCTAAATATTAATGTCTGTCAGGAATTGGAAATGACAATGACAATATGGCTTAGTAAACAGGTGCTAAAGTGTCAGTCTTCTTTCTACCAATGCCTGATGGGCTGAAGGTACTCCAATTAAGTATGGGGAGGAGCTGTGGGGAGCATGACTTTCAAATTGTGGGTGTGACTACTGGCTCAATGCTGACTGGACTTACATGAATAAATATAATTTTTAATAGAGTCGTACTGTCAAACCATGAGCCTGGACTAACAGCTTATGACTGCTCAAGACATAAAATTTTCTATATTAGGTAGCAGATTGAGAAAGTTGATTGGTTTCCCAAATAGAAAATATTTCCTAATGTCCACTTTAGAATTGTTCAGGAAGAAAGAATATCCTGGATGGTGGGGTTGATAACCTTGGACAGCAGTTGATTAGGGATCGCTTCCCAGTGAACAGAATCAGGTTCTAATCAAGGAATTTTTGTACCACTAGAGTAGAGGGTCTTTGTAGCAGAGAATTGTTTTGGGCCAGTGACTACTTGTGTGCATCCATTTTTCCGTTTCTGAAGAGGAGTGTTTATTACAGTTTTCTATCTGTGTCAACCTGTATGCGTAGGGGACAGACAGTTTTTTAGATCAACAGATCAAGGGGAGACTAGTACATATCCCCTGATTTAGAGACATTTACTGAATGTTGAGCTCAATGCCATTGATATAACAGGACTTTTGATTTAGCTCCTTGCAGTTGTGATGGGGCCATCTGTCTGGGTCCAGCCTGTAAATTGAGAAATATACATGTCACTTCTTAAATGGAGCACTGAATTGCCAATTTCAGATCTTCTAGCCTCTTTCCTCTGATTAGTTTGTTGGCAACATTTGAGATAGTGTTATGACAATGATGAGCGGAAGAATCACTACTCTAATTTACAATGGACTTTAAAAATGAGTGAGAAGTAATTTTTTGTTGCTTTCATTGAGATTTGGGAGTGGTTACTACAATGTAGTTCTTCACCTATCCTGGCTGATAATAACATCATGAAAATCTTTTCATGCCGGTGCCTGAGGACCTATCAGGATTTTCTAACCTTTTTTAGATCTATCTCAACATTTCCTGTGTTTTACTATGCAAGCTATCATCTTGCATAGTAATTTTATATTAGTCTCCAAGAAATTTTAAGAATTGTTTTATTACATAACTTAAAAAATAGTTATAAGATTTTCACTTCTGGCCAATTTGGAAAGACTGGATTTACTTTGCCCTCTTCCAACTCCCCCCCAAAAAGCAATATGTAACAATGGATTTTAAGACAATGACATCAGGAATGGAAGACAGTGGTCCGTGAAAGACAGAAAACAGATTAGATGAGCTCTATGATTACCTCCACTTGCCGCCTTGAGAGCTTTTAAGCCGTAGCACAGAGAATGAGGACTGAGGCAAAAATTGGGAGATTCCTTGAGTTGAGAAGATAGAGCTAAGAGTTTGGAGAGACCCAGAGAGGAGAGAGCTGCACAGAGATTTGCAGTATTCTGCAGAGTATTATGTTGTGTGTAAAACAATCCAGGAATAGGGACAAAACAATTTGAAAGATTTAGGAGAAATAGTGTCTGGTACTTTAAACAGGGCCATAAACTGCATATTCCTACCAGCTAGAATGCATAAAGCATAATTCATGGGACACTGGATAGAGAACTCAAAAAGGTCTTGCCAGAGAACTAGTCCTAGACTGATACTGCTCTGTATTCAACTAAAAAATCATCAAAGCAAGACCTGAAAGAGTTGAGTAATTTCCATATAAGTATTCTGTATCCCAGAAAAAAAACTCAAGATATATAGGAATACAAATTATCAAGTACCCACAAAGGTAAAATTTATAATGTCTGGTCTCTAATAAATGATTACCAGATATATGAAGAAGCAGAAAAGCATGACCATGATGAAAAAAAGAGCCAAAGTTATCCAGAACTGATACAGATGTCAGAATTAGGACGTTAAAACAGTTAAATAGTTATCTTCAAAAAGTTAGGAAGATATTAAAAAGACCCAGATTGAACTTTAGATGTAAAATCCATGACATCTGATGGGATTAGTCTGATGGGATTAATGGCAGATGGACATACAAGAAAAGATCAGTGAATTTGAAGTCAGCAGTAGGAACTATCCAGTGAGCTATGGGACAATGTCATAAGGCCTAACATTTTCCAAGCTTGAAAACTATAAACTCACAGATCCAAGAAGCTCAACAACCTCCACAAAATGTATGAAGAAAACTTACAAAGACAATATAATCAAATTGCTCAAAACCAGTAATAAAAAGAAAATTTTAAGCAGCCAGATAAAAAAGACATATTACATACAAAGGAACAAAGAAGGATGACATAAGATTTCCTTAAAAGTACTGAAAGAAAAAACTTACTCTAGATTATATTCCCAGCAAAAATGTTTGTCAAAAACAAAAGCAGAGACATTTTCTGAATTTATCACCAAGAGATCTGCACTACAGTAAATGCTAAAAGAAGTCTTGCATGCAAAAGATATACACCTCCGATCAAATTACTTAACTGTGTTATTCAAATTTTCTATAGCCTTAGTGTTTTTTTTCCACTTGATTTATTAATTAGAGAAATATTTTAAAATCTCTGGCTCTAATGATGGATTTGTCTATAGCTGTAATTTTATCAATTTATACTTTAATTTGAGATTATGTTGTATGTACAAGTTTATTTTTCTTGTGAATTGAGCCTTAGTATGTAGTGACCCTCCTTATCTCTAGGATAGCTTAAAATTCATTTGATACAGCTATACAAACTTTCAGCCTTTCTGAAAATCCAGTCAGACAATCTGTCTTTTAATAATAATATTTAGTCCACCACTATATTTATGGTATGATCAATTTTGTACATTCTATTGCTCTACTTTTATTTTTCTCTTCTTTTTAAACATATTTTTTCTCATCTTTTCCTATATTATTGGTTTAAAAGTACTGAAAGAAAAAGCTCTGACCCTAAATTATATTCCCAGCAAAAATACTTGTCAAAAACAAAGGCAAAGACTTTTTCTGAATTTGTCACCAAGAGATTTGCAATACAAGAAATGCTGATCTCTTCAGATTCATCCTGACATTTTTTTATCTTTTTAGTGGGTACCCCCAGGAATTATACAATGTATCCTTTAGTTTATTCAAGTCTAAAGTTAATTATATTTACCTTTTTCCAAAACGAGGACTAAAAGCACTTAAATTCTATTTGAGACCACTTACTCCTTCCTAAAGGTGGCCTCTGCTACTCAGTTCTAGTCCACTGCTGCCAATTCGAAATGAGAGTTCAGAGTGGGATATGAAATCTGTTGATTTCTAAATGATGGCCAAAAACGTGTAAAGAAAAAAAAAAAACATGCTGACAGTTCAGCCGTTATAGGCCTCTGCTTAGGCCCAAGAAAGAAGTTTCATCATGGCTTTATTCAGTAGTGGTTGCAACCATTTTCACACAGAGACCCCCGACATGTGTGTGGTGCTTTCTTCCCTGTTACATCAGAAAAGTAAAAACTTATAGTAACCTCTGCTTGCCACTCCAGAAATTACACCAAATATCCTTAATTTATTAATGAAGTTGATAAGTTATTTTTAACCTAATCCCAAATAAGGATATAAAAACACTTCAATTCCAATCACCTGTGGAAGAGTACATGCCCCTTGTAAGGCGGCAGCTGTGAATAAGTTGCAGTCTGCAATTGAAACTAGGAACAAAGGCCAGTCCTTGATGTTTCAGTTCCTAAGTTTTTTTTGGTTTTTGTTTGTTTATATGTTTGGATTTTTTTTTTTTTGTCTTGGCCAATATGTTGTTGGCAAAACAAACTATTTGCAAACCAGAAATGGCCAACAAGCCAGTTTTTAGCTTCTGCTAGAAACTAATAAAGAGCTAATTTTACTATTCATTTGTTCATACATTCATTCACTAAATGTTTATTGGGTCCTGTGATGATTAATTAAAATTATGTGTCAACTCTACTAAGCAAAAGGATGCCCAGATAGCTAGTTATTTCTGGGTGTGTCTGTCAGGATGAGTATGGAAAAGATTAGCATTTGAATTGATCAACTGAGTAAAGCAGATGGTTCTCCTCACTGTGGGTGGGCATCATCTAATTCCTTGAGAGCCCAAATAGAACAACAACAACAACAAAATGGAAAGCTGAATCGGCTCTCTCTATTCTTGAGCTGAGACATCCATCTTCTGGTGGATGCTCCTAGTTCTCGGGATTTCTGACTCAGACCTGGACTTACACCATCAGCTCTCAGATTCTCAGGCCTTGGGACTCAAATGACTTGTATTACCAGCATTCCTGTTTTTCCAGCATGCTTACAACAGATCGTGGGACTTCTTAGCCTCCGTAACCATGTATGCCAATTCTTTCTCATTCTCTCTCTTTCTCCCCCGCCCCACTCACACACACACACACACACACACACACACACACACACACACACACACGCACATTTCTCTGGAGCAGCATAATACAGGCCCCTACAATTGTAATGTGTGCTAATCTTCTGTTTTAACCACTTGATGAGTAGTGCCTCTAAATGCCTGACAGAGCTAATTCTCATTAGAGGACCCCCCACTTCATTCCAGAGTTCTAAGAATTTCTCTTGAGGAAATGAATATATCAGTCTGGCTCACTGAGATTTACTATCATAATTCCCAGTTTCATCTTTATTTCTCCTTGTATTTTGAACTTCTATCTCAGTTCACTTTCCTTCTGCCTGAAGTACATCCTTTATAATGCTTTTCAGTAGGGGGTTTTCAGATTGCAAATTCTCAGTTTTTGCTTGAGAATAATGTCTTTATTTTAATCCTCATTATGGAAAGTAATTTTCTAAGTGTAGAATTATAAATTGGATAGGAATTTTGATTTAGATATTAAAAAATTTATTTTTTTATGACTCCTGTTTGTTGCTAAGATGTCAGCTGTCCATCTAATTGTTGTTTCTGGCTGATTTTAAGATCTTTTAGTCTTTTGTGCTCTATAGGTTCATATAGATTTAATAAACAAGTATATATTTCTGTTTATTATATTGATTGATTTATAAAAGTTTTTGAATCTATAAATTGTTGACTTTCTATAACATTCTCAGACACTGTTTAAATATTTTTTCTGTTCTATTCACTCTAAAACTCTGATTAAGTTCCTGTTAGACTCTTTTACTCCATCCTCCTCTTAACCTATGTTTTACTTCATTTCACTCTGGGCTATAATCTGCGTAATTTATTCGTTTCTTCTACTACGTTATCTTTAGCTCTGTCCAACCTGCTGTTAACTATATTCATTAAATTTCTAAAATTTCAATTATTATTTTTTATCGTGGACATTCTCTTTGATTCTTTTACTCTGCTCGTGATTTACTCATTTCAAGCTCTTCTTTTATGTATTGAAGCATATTAAGCAAAATTTTTTGATTTGTGTCTGAATATTCTGATGTCTGAAGTTTTTTCAGGTCTGATTTTGCTTTCTAATGTTTCTGCTTGTTCTCACATATGGTGTCTTATGTCTTTGATGTTTAGACATTTTTTTATTATGATTCCATGTATTAATTTTCCTTACATGGTACTTTTTAGAGGCCTGGAATAAAGGAAGTTTCTTCCAAAGAGGGTTAGAATGTGTCAAGCATCTGGAGGTACAACTAATTTATCACTACTTTTAATTCATGATTTGAGGTGGACTACCAAAATAACATAAATTAAGGCTGCAAACCTGCTCGAAAGTCAGCTTATGAATATAAATTCTCAGGAGAAATCTTCCCTACCCTGAACATGCCACAGTTTAAGATAGATACTATTCTTGCAGTCCAGTGGTTGAGGAAGCCATGTGGGTGTCTCTAATTCACCCTTACACTGAGGAGTAGACCTTTGTGGGCTCAGGTTTGTAATACAGTCTCCTATTAGACATACGCTTCATTTTCCTTCTTCAGGGACAAGACTGTAAAGACTGATGCTCAGGTTTATCCCGTTCAGCAAATGCACTCAAAGCAGAACTCAACTTTGGTGTTCAAACTCTTTGGGTTTCTTCCTGCACTCAGTAAGTTTTTCTCCTGCGTTTTCCTTCTTGCTCACTCAATTATGGATGCGTTTAAGAAGATTTTTAAAATTTTGTCCAGACTTTTTGATTATTGTCAGTGAATTCTTTTCTTGGCTGTCTTTCTTCTGTTAACTTTCATCAGATGGTTTGAGATTTTCATCTGCAAATTCATTTCCAGTGGGAATAGTTTCTTCATCGCTTCTTTGTATGTTCATTCTTCCCAGTTTAGCTATTTGGCAATTTTTCTCCCTCTAGTCATTCAGGACCCTAGTCCAAAACTAGGCTTTTGGGGTTCTTATTTTCTTCCATTTATCTGCTAAGACTTTATATCTTTCTGTTCATTTTAAGAATATTTGCCCTTACTTCCTGAAATACTTCTGTAATATCTTCTTTAGTGCTTTGCTAGATAATTTAAAACATCAGTGTCAAATCAGCATTGGTATATGGTGATTATCTTTTTCTCACATGAGTTCAGATCTGTCTGGCTCTTAATATACTGAGTAATTCTGGCCTGTATCCTGGATGACTTGAATACTATGATAGACTCTGGATTCTGTTTAAATCCAATGGTGACTGTTGTTGATATTTTTGTTTTAGCAGGCAGTTAACCTGGTTGGGTTCAGGCTGCAAGTTCCAACCAGCCATCTGTGGGTTGTGGTTTCAATGTCAGTTCTATTTTTGAAGTCTTCACAGTTTTATTCAAATATGTCTCATGTGTGCTGCTCAGTGGCTAGTCTGAATCCTGGGTAAGTGGTTAGTTCTCTTAGTTCACTTCTCAGTCTTCAGTATGTTGTTGACTATCAGAATCACACATACCTTCCTCAGAAGTGATACCAGGAGTTTATAAACAATTTTATCAGATAATTGTCCAAATCCTCTCTCTCTAAGTACTGTCATCAGTGCTTACCAATTCCCTAGGGCTCCCTTTCAATCCTCAGTCTGTAATGCTGGGGCTTTATTTACTTCATTCTGCTACGTATTTACCATAACTGCCCACTATGTCAGGACTAAGTGGAGGGAGGTCCATGAGACTTTACAAAGCAATGGAGATCACCTCAACTTCTTGATACTACAATTCTTCTGATTGGAAATCTTTCCTTCAGAGTTTTTGGTGCTTGTGGGTCTTATAGCTACTAGGAGACCCTCTAGTTTGGTCTTTGAGCCTGAGCTAGAAGACTTCAATGCCCATTTTCTTATTTTGGGCTGCCTTAAATCCACATCGAGGGATACTGGGGAATGGAAATAGTTTACTCATCACTGAGTAGGTGGTACTTTGAATTCTGTCCTTCTTCAGTCTACCTACTACGATATACTTTTCAGTGTACTCAAAAAACTGTTGCATGCATTCTGTCCAGGTTTTATGGCCTCATTCAGTGGAAGAGTGAGAGTAGAGAGTGTGCTTACTCCATCTTACCCAGAACTGGAATCCTCATAGAAATTTTGTAATTAAAATAGCAAGAAAGACTGTTTATTCATAAAAATAAAAAAATTTTTTTCAAACAAATTTGACATGTAAGCAGTTACAATCCATTCTAAATTTTCTTAAAACTTTCCATAGAAATTTAAAGAAAATTTAAAAAGGTAGTAGCCAGCTTTAAAATTTTACCAAACCAAAAGCAGGTCAGAAATGCCTGCTGTGTTAGCTTCCCAGTTACAGATTACAGAAAAGGTACTCTGGTTGATTTAAAATGAAAAAATTCTTACAAAACAGGTATTATATGAAGACAAAAATATCCAAATCAGAAATGAAAGTCAGGACATTACTACCAACCTTAGAGAAATAAAAAGGACTATAAGAGAAAACCATGAACAATAGCATGCCAAAAAGTTAAATAGCCTAGATAATACAGACAAATTCCTAGAAACACGCTAATTACCAAAATTGAATCAAGGAGAAATAGAAAATCTGAATAGAGCTATATAATAAGAAAAGAAATTGAATCAGTAATAAAAGCCCTCCCGACAACACCAAAAGTTCAGGGCCAGAAGGCTTTCTGGTGAATTTTACCGAACATTTAAAGAAGAATCAGTACCGAGCCTTCTCAAACTCTTTCAAAAAATGGAACCTCATTTTGTGAGGTTAGCATTACCTTGATAGCCAAGTATTCAAAGCATGTTAATTGATCAAATGGGATTTATCCTGGGAATGCAAGGGTGGTTCAACATAAGAAAATAATTCACACTAATAGAATGAAGGAAAAAAACACCATCATCTCAATGGATGCAGGAAAAAAAATTGACAAAATTCCACACCCTTTATGATAAACTAAGAATTAAATAAAATTCCCTCAATATGAAAAAGGATAGTTATAAAAAATGCACAACAAAAATCATACTCATTGGTGAAAGACTGAAAGCTTTTCCTCTAGGATTAGGAACAAGACACAGATGCCTGCTCCACAATGGCTATTCAACATTGTACTGGAAGTTCTAGCCAGAGCAATTAGGCAAAAAAAGTAAATAGACCTCATTAGATTGGAAAGGAAGAAGTAAAACTATCTCTATTCTCATATATAAAAAACACCAAATAATTCACAAGAAAGCTACTAGAGCTAATTTTAAAAAAGCAAATTTGCAGAGTGCAAGATCAAAGCTCAAAGATTAGTTGTTTCTATACATTACCAACAATCTAAAAAGGAAGAAGACAATTTCATTTATAATAACATTCAAAAGAATGAAATACCTAGGAATAAATTAAACCAAGAAGGTGAAAGACTTGTGCACTTAAAGCTACAAAATATTGTCAAAAGAAATTAAAGAAGACCTAAATAAATGGAAAGACATCCTATGATTATGGATTAGAAGACAATATTGTTAAGATGGCAATACTACCCAAAGTGACCTACGGATTAAATGCAATCCCTAGAAAGTTCCAAAGGCCTTTTTTTTTTTTTCAGAATTGAAAAAGCTAATTCTCAAATTCATATGTAATTGCAAAGGGCCTCAAATAGCTCACAGAATCTTAAAAAAGAACAAAAGCAGTTTTGAAAATTCCAGTTTTCAAAACTTACTACAAAGCTAAATAATCATAACAATGCAGCAGTAGCATAAGGACAAACATATAGATCATTTGATAGAATTGAGAGTCCAGAAATAATCTATATATCTATGACGAATGCATTTTTTTTTTCAATTTTCTTATTGCGGTATACTACATAAAATTTACCATCAACCATTTTTAAGGGTACAGTTCAGTGATATTAACTACATTCATATTGTTGAGTAACCATCACCACCATTCATCTCCAGCACTCTCTTCATTTTATAAAATTGAAATTCTATTAATAACAAACAATAACTCATTACTCTCTCTTCCCTCCAGCCCCCATCAATTACTATTTTACTTTCTCTTGATTTTGACTACTCTTAAGTACCTCGTATAAATGGAATTATACAGTATTTGTCTTTTTGCAATTATTTATTTCATTTAGCTTAAATATCCTCAAGGTTCATCCATGTTGTCACATGTGTTCAAATTTCATTCATTTTAAAGGCTGAATAATATTTCATTGTGTGTGTATATATACATATGTGTGTGTGTGTGTGTATATCACACTTTGTTTATCCATTCATCTATAGATGGACACTTGAGTTGCCTCTATGTTTTATCTATTATGGATAATGCTGTAATGAACATAGGTACAAATATCTCTTCAGGACCCTGCTTTCAATTCTTGCAGATAAGAACCAGTCAAAATTTGTAAGCAACACTGTACTCAAGCTATACTAGACAGAGAAATTACTGTGACTAGGACCCAAGTACCACAATTAAAAACCTTTATAGTTAATTTATATGTAGTCAAAGTTGAGAACTACTGGCCTAGAGCATCATAGCACATAATAGGCATCCAATAAAGAGTTGAATGATTGACTAATTCTTACCTTGAGAAAGGCAATAAGGGCACCTTGAAAGTATCAGCTTGGTGATGAATGTGTGGCTTTCAGAAACATAGTTACTGAGGCAAAATTGTCATGGATAGATTAGGACTGTAGTGATGTGCCCCTAGAAAGAGGCAAGAAGGGGTTAAGACTAGAAGCCTCTATGCCAACCGCCACAGCAGCCATATTTCCTGATTGAATACCTGGCGATTACATTGGTAGGCTATTATTTAACTCCGTTCCCACAAGAAAGAGGAGGAGGAATTTATGGGAAACATGGTATGGGAATCTGACCTTTTAACGTTCTGCTTTCTGCTTCTGTACCCCCGCTACACATCATATCAGACCACCATTTGGTGACGGGTAATGAATAGATGATGTATAGATCCATTGTGATTGGGATATAGTGATTAATGGATTTTTGGGTATAAAACTGTGGACCTGAAATGGGTCGAGGCTGCTCCTTTGGAAGGACAGCCGCCGGCTAATAGACTGCCTCTAACATCAAAGCACTCAGGGTGAGTCTGGTTATTCCGGTCAAGGACAGGTTTAAAATATGATTTTGGAGGGTACTTAATGATATGGGCAGGGAATGATCAGTTCTTTCCTAGGACGTAGAATGAGAACCTTCTTATTATCAGCAGTTAAGCAACCCACCCAAATTTTGTTGCCAGAATAATGAGTGGGCCTTTAAAGCTACTTTCAGATTTAAAGAGCCAATAGGTAAAAGATAAAGACCAATAAATCTTTGGATTAGGCCCAGAGATTAAAACTTTTGTGGCCAAACATGTTGCCTCCAGTAGTTGTTTCTACCTTACGTACCAAAAATTTCTTTAGGATAAGGAAGATTTGATCTCTCTTCAAAATGCCTGTGTTACTGCACATTCTCCAAGCTTTGAGAATTAACAGTTTACTTTCAGCTAGCCTTCCTTTGGTTCCGTGAACTTTTCACCTGGAAATGTAGTAGAACACACTAGATTCTAATGGAAAATTAATTGTTTCCAACTAATGAATTTATTTAAGCAGTCACCTTTCCCTGTGAACCTTTTCTTAAAATTTGTTTCATTATATATAAGCTTGAAGACTTTGCAAGAAGTGTTTAACCTTTAGCTGTTGAAGTATAGTTACTTAAATGAAGACTATTGCTGATTGCCTAACTTTCAAAAGCATGTGTACTGGAGTAAGGTGGTTGTTGTTTGGCTGACGTTTGGAGGGGGCTATCATTGATTGGCTGATTACTGATGTGAAGTTATTAATGGATTAGAACGTGTTTAAAACTGGTTCTGGGTAATATGAATTGGGTAATAAATGTTTGGCCCTTTTCTAGAAGAATAAGAACTTTTATTCTCAGTACTTCATTACTTATTTTACTCATAAGTAGACACAACCATTTCAACATTTCTCAAAAAATATACCATACTTTAGTTCTAAGGCATGCAAATAGGAGTGCTGTGTAAATAAGAGTTCTCTGGAAGATAAATAAGGTTCATTACAGCTGGGTTAGGCAAAGATAGACAAGTTTCACTATTGCAGAAGTTTTCAGAATACTAATATTTACAGCATGAATCTACAATTGGGACATATAGTGTTTGGCTTTATATAAAGTTATTTGACTCTTTTTTTCTTGAGAAAGATTTTGTAGGAGTAGAGTTTCTCAAAGTGCATTTTGATAAGTACTATTCTGGATGACCATTTAGGTTAGGAGTTGGCAAAGTATGGTCCAAAATGACCAAATTGGCCCTGCTGCCTGTTTTTGTACAGCCTATGAGCTAAGAATGGTTTTTGCCTTTTTAATAGTTGAAATAATTTAAAGGATAATATTGTGTGATACCTGAAAATTATTTAAAATTTAAATTTCAGTGGCATTGAATAAAGTTTTATTGGAACACAACCACACTCATTTGCTTACAACAGGAGAGTTGAGTAGTTGCAACAGAGATCATATGTAGAACTCTTATCACCTCATACTGCTGCTTAATGTCACTATAAATCACAGTGTTGCAATTATAACTAAACAGTGTTTCAGGTGTCATGTGTACTGCCATAGTGCAGCATTTTATTTTATTTTTTTATTACCAGTGCATTCTCATCATGTCAAAACAAGTAAGGAAGGTAAAAGTGTACTCAAATGTCATGTTTTTAAGGCCCAGTGGTGTGTGGAATGTTTTGTTATCTAATTAGATGGAAAAATATTTTATTTATTATGTAATGGCGTTATAGTTGTGCTATAATGCACCCTAAGGTGATATTGTAGATCAGAAAAGAAAGAAAGCCCCATTCAAATGGGAAAATGTGAACTTGGCCTTACTTCACATCATACATGAAAACAATTCCAGGTGTATTATAAATCTAAGTGAAATAAAAATTTCAGAGATAATGTAGTAAAAAGTTTTTGTAAACAGAAAAGAAACAGCATTAACCATAATGAAAGATTTATAAATCTGAGTACATTATAATTGAGATGTGCTTATTAATAATATACCACAGAAAAATTACAAGGCAAGCCACAATTCTTTAGAATTTAAATGGCCAATTTCATGACAACAAAGAGTTAATCAAATGACCCTTATGTCAAGTTCCATTTCAATCACAGAGCTCAAGCAGAAAAGAGCCAACAATCTAACCTTTCCTAGTTTTATAATATAAAACAAGTTTATAATATTCATTCTCATATATAAGTTAATTTATCAAATGAGTGATAAACAACTTATTTATATTAATATTATTAAGCAATACTTTGAAAAGAACACAGTAGATGGTATTAAAGCCAATATCTTCAAACATTTTACTAATAAATTATTTGCTTTTTATTCATATTATACCAACCACAACATTAGTAAGGCACTAGTTCTTTTAGATACAGAATGAAACCTGACTAAATTGAAAAGGAAACACATTACAATGCAATTATCCATGTGGTTGTCATTTAGAACCCTAGCTCTACTGAAATAACCATTATACTAGTAAATAAACCTTGACAAAACCAGTACATTACTTAATGTTAGTAGATACATTAGCTTTATTGTAGCTAGTGGGCAAAGACAATTTGATGAAACTCCTGGAAGATTACACATTTCACAGTGAAATGTTTTTCCATCTTTTGCTTCATCTGGTAAATACAGGAACCATTAGCAAATTAAATGGGGCCAGTTTAGGTCAATGAAAACTATGAATACAAAATTTTAAAGTTATTAAACTCAGGAACAGAATCTAACTAATGGTAATATGACCTCAATCGAATGATTCTATGGTTTTCATATATAACTACAAAAACAATCATCTAAGGGGTAGAGTATTAGTCATCTAAAAAATTTTTATGTAACCTAATTCTTCACAGTAAGAAAAGCTTTTTAAAACATTTTTCAGCAGGAAGTAGAATATGGGAAATCTCTGTGCTTTCCCTTCCATTATGCCATGAACCTAAAACTGCTATAAAAAATACATAATTAAAAAAAAAGACAACTGAAAAACACACCCCTGTTAATGACATTCACTTCTTACAGTCCATTGCCTGCAATTTGGTTATGTGGCCATACATAGCTATATCAGGGGCCAGGAAATGTAATTTTAATCTCAACTGACATGTGCCTACCAGAAAGAGAAGAGATATTGTTGGTAATAATTAACACCACTATGCCAGCTAACGACTTTGGTCAAGTAACTCTCGATCCCTGTATTCTCCATACACAAGAGAGTTCCTGGATATAGCAGAGGCAATAAGAAGGATGAATTCATGGAAAAATGAAAGATAAAGTTCTTGTAATGCAATGTTGGAATCTAGCCCATCGTTTTTACCTCATTCTATATATTTCGTACCTAATAATTCATTGTCATTTCAATAAACAGATTATTGTTTGGAAGGATTACAAGACAAAATTTTTTTTCAGATATTGGAAAACAGAAGACCTTTATGATATTCACAATCTATTTATTATGTGTCAAGCGCTATGCTAAATGTTGTATATCCATAATCTCTCACAATTTTATTTGGAAGTACAGGTATTATAATCATTTAGAGATGAGAAAAGTAAGGCTTAGATAAGTTAAATAACTCAGAAAAGCTGAAGCTGTGGTTCAAAATGAATGTTCTTTTATAGGAAATAGAAACCAAAGTCTAAATTGAGAAATATTTGGCGACCTATTAGGGAAGACATGTCGTATGTCCCAGTCCCTCAACCTCTCTCCCCTCCAGCTGTCACCAGAATTTGTGAGCTTGTTTTTGTTTAATTTGTTCTTTTTGTTTCTTAAATTCCACATATAAGTGAAATCATATGGTATTTATCTTTTTCTGTCTGACTTACTTCACTTAACATAATAACCTCTAGGTTCATCCATGTTGTTGCAAATGGTAAGATTTAATATTTTTATGGCTTAATAATATTCCATTGTATATTTAAGACACTATGCTAAGTGAAATAAGCCAGCCTCAAAAAGACAAATATTGTATGATTTTATTTATATGAGATACTTAGAGTAGTCAAAATTATAGAGATAGAAAGTAAAATGCTTGCCAGGGTTTCAGGAAAAGGGATAATGAGAAGTTATTGTTTAATGGGTATAGAGTTTTAATTTTGCAAAATGAAAGCATTCTGGAGATGAGTTAGTCAACAATGTGAATATACTTAACACTACTGCACTACTGATCTGTGTCCTTAAAAATAGTAAAGATGGTAAATTTTGTGATGTGTACTTCACCATAATTTTTTTTAAGCCAATAAGGTAGTTATCTTTGGAGAGGTATGAAGGAGTTTAGATGAGAAAGGGTGTACTCATTACCTGTCATTTAGCCCCATTAATATAATTTTAATGGAATTTTGAGAGTTAGGCAAATTATAAATTTAAACTGCTGTATAAATTAGTAAAAAGAGACTTGAAGAGCTTTGATAACATTCTCAAAGTTAGCTATTTCATACAGAATAAGAAAATAGAGTTCAGAACTCATGTGGTCTAAGCCTGTTCTGAGGTGGTTTTCTGTCTTCCCAGGAGTGGTGAGCTCTGAGTTTAGCTTGGTTATCATCACAAAGAAGCCAGCGATCAGCCTTTGAATGAGATAAGAACACATCACTGGCTTTTCTCATCTCCTTGTGCACCTTTTCCCAGTTGCTGTGACAAAGATGCTTCACTATATAGAGAACAGGTTCACACTTTGCCAGTAGGAAACAGAATTCACACTCAACAGTTTGCCTTTGGTGCCTATTATATACCAGAGGATAAACAGATTTAAAGTCTGTATTTTGAAATTTGCAGTTATAGAATAAAATATCCCACATTCAGTGCTGATTATGTTTAGATGTTAAGTTTATTCTTGCTGCCAAATGACAAACCAAAATAGTGATGATCATTGAATTTGCACCAGTGCAGTCTTTGCGCTTACTTATTCATGAATGCTACACTGATTTTTCCCCCAGCTCATAAAAGCTTTATAAGAATAGGAGAATATAGTAAAAGTTTTTAAATATTTAGTAATTAAGTGGCAAGTTTTCAAATTATGCTGGAAAATTAAAGTCATCTTTCTCATTCAATGCAACAAACCCTATATTAGAATTTTGAAGTATTTCATTGCTTAAAAGGTTCAAAATCCCTGTTTACATTTTTAGAACCTCCTTTCCTTATATGTATATATGGGAAAAAGTGAATACATTTCTAGATCTTTGTTAGAATATCATTTCCTCCAATTTTCTCATCCCAAACTGACCTATTCAGTCATTCTCTAATCTTATATTCCCACTTATTATGAGAAGCACCTGACCATTGAGATGACTTTTAACTCCATGGAGACAGTTTCAGTTTTTAATTTTATTCTTTCCAGTACCCAGAGCAGTGGTCCTCAACCTTGGTTACAGGTAAGAAACAATTGTGATGGTTAATTTTATGTGTCATCTTGACTGGGGTATGGTGCCCAGATATTAGGTTAATCACTATTTCTGGGTGTGTCTGCGAGGATGTTTCTAGTTGAGATTAACTTTTGATCGGTAAATTGAGTAAAGCAGATTGCTCTCCCCAATCTGGGTGGGCCTCATTCAATCTGTTGAAGGCCTAGATGTAATAAAAGGCTAAGTAAGAAAGAAATTTTTCTCTCTGCCTGTCTCAGAAATTGTACATTGGTCATCTCCTTCCTTCAGACTTGGACTCAAACTAGAATTTACACTGTTGGCTCTCTTGGGTCTCCAGCTTGCTGGCTGCAGATCTTGGGCTTCTCAGCCTTCATAATTGCGTGAGCCAATTCCTTATGGTCTCAGTAGGTCACTCTCTCTCTCCCTTCTCATCTATCCTTTTGGTTCTGTTTATATGGCGAATGCAGACTAATACAGAGATTCTATATAAATGAAACAATATCCTGTGTTTATTAATTGGAAGACATAATATTGTAAAGATGACAGTACTGCCCAAAATGATCTACAGATTCAATGCAATCCCTAGAAAGTTTCAACGACCTTTTTGCAGAATTGGAAAAGCCAATTCTCAAATTCATATGGAATTGCAAGGGGCCCCATATGGCCAAAATAACTTTTAAAAATAACAAAGTCGAGGATTCATGCTTTCTGATTTCAAAACTTACTACAAAGCTACATAACCACAACAATATGGTATGGCATAAAGACATAGAGATCATTGGATAGAACTGAGTCCAGAAATAAACCATATATCCATGACCAATTAATTATTTTTCAAATTTTTATTGTGGTAAAATATATATAACATTAAATTATCCATCTTAACTATTTAGGTGTACAACTTAAAGGTATTAAGTACATTCATATTGTTGCATAACCATCACCACCATTCATATCCAGAACTCTTTCATATCATAAAATTGAAAGTCTATACCCATTAAGTAATAGCTCCTCATTATTTCCTCTTCCTAAATCCCTGGCAACCACCATCTATTTTCTGTATCTATGATTTTGACTAAGTACTGCATATAAGTGGAATCATCCAGTATTTTTCTTTCTTGAAGCTGGCTTATTTCACTTACCATGTCTTGGCATGTGTCAGAGTTCCATTATTTTTTAAGAGTGAATAATATCCCATTTTATGTATATACCATATTTTGCTTATGCATTGATCTATAAATGAACACTTGGATTGCTTCCACCTTTTAACTAGTGTGATTAATGCTACTATGAATATCTGTGTATGGATATCTTTTCAAGATCCTGCTTTCAATTATCTTGGACATATGCTCATACATGAAATTGCTGGGTCATTTGGTAATTCTATTTTTAACTTTTTAAAAAAGCACCAAACACTTTTCCACAGTGGTTGTATCTTTTTACTTTCCCACTACATCTTTGCACGAGGGTTCCAGTTTCTCGACATCCTTGCCAATACTTGTTATTTTCTGTTTGTTTGTTTGTTTGTTTGCTTGTTTTACAATAGGTATCCTAATAGATGTTAGGTGGTATGTCATTATGGTTTTAAGTTGCATTTTTCTAAAGATTAGTGATGTTGATCATCTTTTCGTGTGTTTCTTGACTATGTTTTAAATATTTGGAGAAATGTCTATTCAAATCCTTTGCCTATATTTGAGTCAGATTGTTTGTTTTTGTTGCTGAGTTGTGGAAGTTCTTTATTTATATACTCTTGATAGTTACCCTTTTTTCAGATATATAATTTGCAGAGATTTTCTTCCATTCTGTGAGTTGCCTTTTCATTGTGTTGTTAATGTCTTTTAATGAACAAAATTTTAAAATTATGTTGTAGTCCAAATTGTCTAGCCCATTGGTCTAGATGTCTAGATGTCTCTTTTTATGCCAATACCACACTATTTTGATTACTGTAGTTTTGTAATAAGTTTGAAATCAGAAGTGTGAGACCTCCAACTTTGTTCTTCTTTTCAAGGTTGTTTTGACTGTTTTGGATCCTTTAAGATTCCATGTGAATTTTAGAATGGAATTTTCTATTTCTGCAAAAATGCCTTTAGGATTTTTGCAGAGATTGCATTGAATCTAGATTGCATAGGGTGTTGTATTGACAACATAGCAATATTGTCTTCCAACCCATGAATACTGGATGTCTTCCCATTTATTTGTGTCTTCTTTACTTTATTTCAACAATGTTTTATTTTCAGTGTACAAGTCTTGTGCCTTTTTGATTAAGTTTATTCCCAAGTATTTTGCTCTTTTTTGTGTAAATGTAATTGTTTTCTTAATTCTCTTTTTCAGTTGTTCACTGTTAGTATATATAAATGCAACTGATTTTTCTGTGTTGATTTTGCATCCTGAAACTTTGCTGAATTCCTTCATTAATTCTAACAGATGTGTGTGTGTACATGTGCATGCACACAAATGCACACACACATCACTTTAGGATCTCCAGTACAGACTAACGGTAATAATGACCTTGTTTTTCTTTCTACTTGACCACATAAAACATGTATCTCTAAACACTATAATTTAGTTTTGTCTGGTTTTATATATCACATGCATTGAATCATATCAAATGTATTATTATGTGTCTGGCTTCTTTTATTCAACATTATGTTAGTTTATCCATGTTGTATTTGAATCGTATCTGTAGTTTATTTCTTTTCATCAGGGTTATTATTTCATTGTGTAATAAATGTGTTATATATTCTATAGTTGAGAGATAGAATTTCTACATTTTTTAGTAATGGATATTTGGATATTTTTCAGGTTTTTTTCCTACTGTAATAATATCATGCATAGCAGTTTATCAGCTGCAGTGAACATCCTGGTATGTGTCTCTTGATTTATACATACATGTACTTCAGTAGGGAATGAATATAGCAATGAAATTGCTGGATCATGAGGTATGTATATATTAAAATTTAGTGGATAACATCAAACTAAATTCTGAAATGACTGTACCAATTTCACTCCCTTCACAAGTGAATGATAATTTCTGTTCCTCTATAGTCTTGCCAACTCATGGTTTTGTTAGTCTCAAATTCTAGCTATTCTGGTGGGTAATCAGTGGTATCCATTGTAGTTTTAGTTTGCCTTTTCCTGAAGACTGTTGAGTACCTATCCAAGTCTTTGTTCATTTTTCTACTGTTTTATCCTTTTTTCTTACTGATTTGTAGGAGTTCTCCAAAGTGGATTGTGTTGCTGCTGTCAAGTGCTTGAATAAATGCACCAGCCATCTCAAATTAGTATACACCAATCCCAAGATATGAGAGATTCTGGGTTATAGAAGACCTTCGGTTAAGTCCTAAATTCTAAGTTTTCCACACTAGCTTTTCAAAACTATGCAAAACTCTGTTTCACAGAATACCCAACTGGCAAAAGAAATTCTTTTGGTAATTCTACAGAGCTAAAAGGCTAGTGTTTAAAATGTTTATTTGTGAGTGCCACTGAGGGGAAAGAAACAAGACTGAGTAGAAGTAAAAGTCAGGCTTTTACTTGTGATGCAGGCCCAATAACAACTGAGTTGGAATGGTCCATTTGTGTTGTCCTAAGTGGGACCAGAATGACCAAGGTGTTATACCTCTATCTCAACCAATTATTGGATGTGAGCCATCCTAGGATATCATGATCTTGGCCAGCTGGTTTCCTACAACTGAGAAAAACCCTGAAAAGGATAATAACAAAAGGCTCTCTGCTGACACCACTTTCAACAGCTGGGGCATCAAGTACTTTCCTTATGGGGAATCTGGGCTACACAGCTCTGTGTCCCCTCAGCTACTTTCTCGGAATCAGCAAATGTCCCTGAGTGAAAGCAAATTTCTGAATTGTTATTCTCTCTGGATTTAACTCCAGTATTTTCTCAGTATCCTTTTTTGATGCTTTAAAGAATATGATTGATAGCTCTATTCTAACACTTTATTAGTTAATATGATGGTTCTATTTTAGCACTTTATTAGTTGTCTTCTGTAGGATGATTGGTCAAAACTACATAGTCCGTGATTATCAGAAGGAAAAATCCTAATCAAGTTTAATAACTAAGGATTGTGTTTTAATGTCGTTATGGAGACTTGGCTAACTTTGAGATACCACCTTAAGTCAATGAAAGAAGTAATAGCAATGATAAATAATCCACTGGGGGAAAAAAGAGGCAAAATTTAAAAAGAATTAAGTAAACTTTATAAATTTACATAGTCATTATAGTCATTGGAATTTAAAACTCATTAAATATGTAAATAGTAAAAAAGAGAATTGGTGACCTAGAAGTTAGATCTCTGGATATTACACAGAATGCAGATTAAAGATATGGAAAACACAAAAGTGAGTCTGTAAGATATGAGAGGTATAATTATAGCAGGTCAAACATACACCTCAAAGCAGTTCTACAGGAAAAGAATAGAGAAGGATCAATATTTAAAGAGAAAATGGCTGAAAATCTTTTGGAATTAAAGAAATATCATGGTAAAAAACAAAAAAAGAAAAGAAAAGACACAAATCTTCAGACTAAAGGTACACCAAATCCCTTCCTGGATAAATCAGATGAAATGCAGAAGTAGACACAATGTCTTTAAAGTACAGAATACCAAAGATAGAAAAATTTAGAAGACAACAAAGCAGAAAAGACAGTGTATTTATAATGGAAAAAAGTCAACTGACTGTAGGCTTGTTATGTTGACAATCACAAGATGAAAGAATAAGTTCAAAATGTTGAGGAAAAATAACTCTCAGTCTATAAATCTATACTCAGATGTATTGTCTTCAAAAGTTAGAAAAACATTAAAAATCTTGCAAACAAAAAATAAATTTATTTCACTCAGATCTCAAAATAAAGAATTATAAAAGTATTAGGAAATTTAAAATAGAGTAAGATATGAGTTGTAAGAGTAATATGAGCAAACAAGTGTTGATAAATAAAATTAATAGTCAATTATATAAAGAAAGAATTACTATTATGCAACTGGAAGAAATCAGGTGAAGCTTAGAAACAATCTGAAGGAACATGAAACATAGTGTGGATTTGGTATGATCAGAGTCCTTACATTTTAAGGAGGAAGAGATGTTGACTGATTTTATATTTTCAGTCAAGTATAGTCAGTAACTCGCAAATCAGTAAAGAAAGGAAAAGTGAGTAAAGAAACCTCAATCAACCAAATAAGTAAATTTATAAGCAAAATAGGAGGAATAACAAATAAAAAGCACAAAAAATAGAAAACAATGCAGTATGGTTGGGATGAATCTAAGTATAGGAGTAATCATGATAAATGAAATAGACTAAACTGGTCTTTTGAAACACAACAAAGTTTGTCAAACAGGGTTTCAAAATACAGTATGTTTTCTTCAAAGAACTCGTGTAAAATATTATGGCACAAAAAGGATGAGGATGTGAGCTTGTCACTGTTATTGTGACCCCATTTGTACCCAGGCAGAGGAGCTATGGAACACTCACTCTATTCTTAACAATCTGCTGGATATGTAAACAAATGTTGATTCATGTTTACTGACCATGTTTTTAAAAAAGATTTGTTCTCCAGTCTTCCAATTTTAACATATTTATTTAGAAGAAAAGCATTTTCATTCTTCAGTATTGGAAGAAATGACTACGGACAAAGGGCACCTTTTGGGTTTTCACATGCCAATCTGGAAATGGTGCTAAGGTTCATTTACTACTTGCACTGTTCTACAGTCTAATTCAGAATGTGCAGGCTCATTCTAGCTCAGTCCTAATGAACTTGAGCTGCAATGCAATCAGAAAATCACTGCTTGCAGCACTAAACAAATTGCCAATCATTCTTTGGAGGAGACCACAAAAAGGTTTTGTTATATTAGTGGTCTTAAATAGGGTAACTGTACATTCATTCACTAATGCTAAAATATTGAAATTTTCTTCGTATCTTATTTCATTACACTTTGAGTTATTATTTTCATCTAATATAAAAATAACACTCAGTAATAGTTATTAAATAGTGTATTTGAAAGACTGATACTTTGCTTTAGGTTTATTAAAATACTAAATTGAGCAATTACTTATTATCTTTCTCATGATAAGATATGTATAGAGATAGCTGCACATGTTTCTCAGCACAAGATTATGAATATTATCAACAGTTAAAATATTACAAATGGCTAGAAAGACTAATGGAATAGACTATAATCCAAAACTCCACTAGATATGGGAATTTAGTATATCATGAAGGTGACATTAGTGGGAAAAAGCTAGATTTTTCAAATAAGTCATAAGACTACTTATACCAAAATAAATTCTGCATAAAGCAAAATTTGATAATATAAATTACTCTATAAGGTACTAGAAGAAAACACTTATTATATATAATCTTGCAGTAGGGATGGCATCTCGTAGTATGGTGTAAAACCAGAATTATAAAGGAAAAGAATAAGTAAATTTTACTATATCAAATTAGTAACAATTTTATGAAAACTATAATTTTATGAAAACTATATATACTGAAGCTAAAAACAACATATTGGCAGAAACATTTGAATATAAGTTACAAAGTGCTGTTTTAAAATCTACACTTAGTTTTTGTAGCTTACTAGAAGATGAATACCACTGATAGAAATATGGGAAATGATATGAAAAGTCATTTCATATATAAACATAGTAAAAGTAAAAATAATGCTCATTTAGCACATACTTGAAAAGATGAAAGTTAAAGAAAGCAATGAGATACTATTTTTTACTTATAATTTTAACAAAAGTTAAAAAAATTGTTTAATATTACCCCTGTTGGCAGGATGTAGAGGTATAGGTACTCCAATAACATGGGAATGCAAAGTTAAATTAGTTGTAATTGATGTAGCAAAACTTGGCTACATAAATAATTTTGGTCAGATCTATTGAGGAAAATTTACATACAATAAAATTTATTCTTTTAAGTATAAGATTTGATGAGCTTTGACAAATACAGTCATATAATCATCTCTACAATCAAAATTTTCATTTTCATTATCTCAGAAAGTTCTTTCCTGCCTCCTTGAAAGTAAATCTCTTTCTTCATCCCCAACCCTAGGCAACCATTTTTTTTCTGGCCCTATTAAATTTGCCTCTTGTAAAATCATTGCTTTTTATAGTTGGCTTCTTTCATCTATTATAAAACTTTTAACTGTTATATGTATCAGTAGTTCATTCTTTTTTACTGCTGAGTAGTATACATTCAACAGCCTGGATAAATTTCCAGAGAATTATCCTGAGTGAGAAAAGCCACTTCACAAGGTTACATATTGTATGATCCCATTTGTATAATATTTTTGAAATGAACCCTAGAAATGGAGAACTAATTAGTGTTTTGTTAAGAGGGGAGGTTCGGGAAGGAATTGGATATAGCTACATAAAGACAACGTGAGGAATTTTTGTGGTGATAGAAACATTCTGTATTTTAGTTTTATTATTGTTAATATCTTGATTTTGACAGTATAGTATAGTTTTGCAAGATGTTACTATTGGGGGAAACTAGGTAAAGGGTACACAGGACCTCTGTATTATTTTTCAATTACATTTGAATCTTAATTGTCTCAAGAAGTCTATCTTAAGAAAAAGTTAAATATGATCCATAATGACATACCATACCATATGATCCAGCCTTTCCAGTCCTAGGTATTTACCTAAGAGAAATGAAAGCATTAGCCATACAAAGACGTACATGACTATTTATAGCAGCCTTATTTGCAATATCCTAAACTAGAAACAATGCAAATGTCCCTCAACAGGTAAATGGATAAACATATTAAGGTATATCCAAACAATAGAATACTATTCAGCCACAAAAAGAATTGAACTTTTGATAAGTGGGATGATGTGAATGAATCTCATTATAATTAGGGTGAGTCAAATTGTCAAAACAAATATAAAATTCTAGAAATTCACATTAATCTATAGTCGCAGAAAAGAGGTAAGATAGCTTCATAGCTGCATTGCAATGCTTATCAAATTGTACACTTTAAATGTGTGTGGCTTATTGCATGTCAAATAATGGCATGCAATAATTCTATAAAAAAATGTTATCCTCTCTCTTTTCCTACAGTTTTGTTTTAAACTTCTGTTACACTGTGAGCATTGGAATTAGAAGGCCTTGGATGGAGTCCCATTTTCATCATTTATTCGCAATGTGACTTCAAGAAAGTTAAAATCAGTTTGCATTATCTATAAAATTAATGTAACAACAGTACCAATCTCAAAATGTTATTCAGAAGATTGAATTTGTAATAATGCAGGAATTGACACACTGTCTATTAACAGGTAAGTGCTCAAAACTGCCCTTTACTATTATCACTTATACCATATAGTGACTTAAAGGGAGGGAGCGACCATGCCTTATCCATCCTTGTATTCCCACTTTCTAACTATTGGAGCAAGTTCACTCTCAATCTTTAGTAAATTGAATTGGATAAAATGGCTTCTTACTATAATACGCCAAAGTACATTCCTCAGCATTTGAGCATTTCGACCATTTCTAGGTTGTGTTTTATTTTGTTATTTTGTTTTTAATGTATACAACTGTGATAGAATGGCACAGTAATCACACATACCCTCCCCACTCCTGTGTCAACTTAGTTTTGGGGTTATATTCCCAGGAATAATATTATCACAGCAAAGGGCATGATTAAAATATTGGATTGTAATGACTTTTGTCTATGACATTTTCTCATCCTCTGTCATCCCATCCTCTGTCATCCCCTTTCTTTTGGAGAATGCATAAGAGGGAGGAAAATAGTCCAGAAAGCATGGTCACGCCTGAAAGAAATCACCAGAACGCGCGGTAGTCCGAGAGGAATTCCAATTTATTAAATGGAGGAGCGAGCTTATATAGGGGGAGGATCCGGTTGGGGACGGCTAGTGTTCGTGTAGGGTGTTGATTGGATTGTGGTAGGGGGGGCTAGTGTTGATAGGTCTCTTGGGCCTTCACTAAGATGGAGGGGCTTTTTACGCGGGCTTTTTTCGCGCCAGTGGGGTTGCTAAGCATCCTGGGATAGGGGATTTCGTCAGCTTCACTTCAGGTAAATGGAAAGTTACAGGGTTTGAGGGGGTGAAAAGTTAAGGGTCATTATGTTCCAACAACGCCTAGTGTCTACCTTCACTAGCAGCTCTGTCATTGTCTCATCTTCCTCTGAGCAGTGATTCTGTTGGTGGGAGGGCATGTGGCCCAAGTCTGTCCAATAAGTTGAAGAGGGAAAGATAGTCCTCTGTTTCTTTTGCATCTTAAAGTGCAGGATGTAGGCCTTGGATGGTCAACAGTACAGTCTTCAATAATGTCAGTAACTCTAAGGCTTCAAAGTTACAAAAAAATGACACCTTATTTCATTCAGTTTACTGTCCTGAAAGCTTACTCTTTTGTGTCACCAGAAATGTGTGGGCTAACCTACATCCCCATTGCCCACCCACACATGGTTTTAGAGTGTTTTAAAATTACTTTTACTAACTTAATGGCCTTAAGGGTTGTTTTGGGTTCTGGACCTGCAGCCTATCCTGTCACAGATTGCTCTTCTCAGACTCATTGAGAAAGGCAATACAGAACTCAGGAGCCCAGCGTGTGGTCTACCTCTTAACTAAAGCTTCTGATTCCACCTTTGTTATTACCCTGGTGAACTGACCTGGCAGTAAACACAATGATCTGCTTCCTGTTTTTCACTGAAATCCAGGAACCAATGCCGGGGTAAACTTGGAGTCTGGCCATGGCTCTCCTCAGCATTCCAGAGCCACCTCAACTCCTTGCTACTGCTTTCTGCAGTGGGAAAATATGAAGAAGGCAAGCAAGAAATAGAGCAAAAGAAGGTTTTCATTGTTTCTTTACACTTCCCACCAAACGTTTGTTTTATCTCCTGGTCCTGAGATAGTGATGAACAAAACATTATTACTGCATAGCTACCATTTATCTAGTGCCAGGTCTTAGGTTTACAGTCATTTTAATCCTTTTAACAGCCCCTTGAGGTTGGTGTTACTACCCAGTGAAACTAATAAAAATAAGTTTAGAGAAGATTATGTAAATTATACAAGTTCATATGTTAATAAGGGACAGTGCCAAGATATGACAACCCGCCCCCAGACACTTGACCTCCCTGATGTGGGTGGAGCATGCTGCCTTTCAGAGGTGGCACCATTTTGAATGTATGTTTTCAGTGGCCCTCTCTCCTATGGCAGGTACAAAAAGACAGAGATCCTTTTTTTTTTAAGTGCTATTAAAAAGAAAAACACCATTGTCATAAAATAAATTTTGAACACAGCTTCAGGGTCAAGGGAACTACCATACACACCTTTTCTTGCCGTAGGGAAATTGATCAAAAGAAAAGGAAGGCATGGGAGTACATGATCTCAAAGGATTTTAAATGCTCCCTGATCCACCAAATGCTACCAAAATGCCTCTAAATTCTAAAATGGCTGCTGAAATTATTTTTTTTTTGTAATCAATTTAAAATGTTAGTTATATTTATATTCCTCGTATGTTACATTTGTAATTTCTATCTTGTGATTTTCTGTATGAGCAATATGTTTATAGAAATATCTTTGAGTCTTAGAGAATATGTTTTCTGTTTTAAGATACAGTAGAGGGTTATAGCTGTATGCACATATTGTCAGGAACACAAAATCTTAATCTTAAACCTGTCTCAAAGTGAAAATATTCACGCTGTGTTAAAATTCTAATATCTCATTGTATAGCAATGGCCCAATTTCTCCTTTTTCAGGGGCTCCCTGATACCCTCCTGATGTAATGGTAGATTTAAAAATAGCAACCTTCACTTTATACTTTATAACAAATAGCTATTTTGTTTTGTTCTTATCCAGCTGAAGATACTTAATGCCTACAATATGTAAGTATAGTTAAGTAAATGACAAAAATTCAATGGTTTGAAATTACTGTATAACAACTTTGATTAGTTTTTCTATCAAAGCTAAGTGACATACTTCTTCAAATTAATATATATATGTATATATATGTATATATACACACACATATATAAATGTGTGTATGTGTATGTATATATATATACACATATATATGTGTGTATGTGTGTGTGTGTGTGTGTGTATATAATATATATATATATATATATATATATATATATATATATATAGAGAGAGAGAGAGAGAGAGAGAGAGAGAGAGACATGATATTCACTTTTCTTGCTTCTATTTTACTTGGAATTTTTAGAGCATTTTTACTGTCAGAGTCCCATGCCATTTTAAAGACCTTTCAATTCCTATATCTTGTGTCAAAAAGGCCCTGGGTGTAACTCCCAGTTCTATTAATAATGAAGAATTCTGGTGGCTTTCTTTCTTTGCTTTTTAGTATTCAGCTCTCACTACTCTCTGTCAAAAAGAGTTAATAACAAGTTGGCTTTTATACACTTTAAGTGAACCATGCATGTGAAAAGATTATTACAATGTATGACATATAAATTCAAAAGTAGAAACAATTATATATGAAAAGCAAGAATATTGCTATTAATATCACTATATCCTCTGTGAATAAACAGAAAAGCCAGGGCAGAGGTTCACTGGCTTTGCTGACTCTAACAGCAGTGAAGTCAGGAGAAGGGCTGGTACGTTAGTAATAATATCCTTGGGGGCCTTCCATATGCCGGTTTGCAAATAATTAACACTCAAGTTACAGAGCCACTTGGCCCAACCTGCACAATATCAGTTCATGTGACATTTAATAACAGTGTAATTATGCAGCCTTTTAACCTTTTCAAATGCAGCTTCAGTTTAAGATAGGAAAAATGATCAATCTACATGTTTTTCTTCTTTGAAATTTACATGAAGCTAAAGAGTTATATCTGCTATAAATTAATATTTATAATGAGAGAACCAAATATTTCATTAGGAGCAAGTCTGGCTGCAAGTTTTACTGATTCACTTATTTCTTTTGTATATCCATGTCATACTTTATTTTGCTTTTGTAATTTTTCACTTCATTTAAACTACACATCAAATTTACTCATTGATTCTGAGATCAGTTAGTTTTCTCATCTGAAAAGTGAAAGTAGAATAAAATAGATGATTTGTGTTCAATTTTTTTTTTAAAGCTGAACCTCAACATTTTGTAAAGATGGGAATAGGGCTGTTATGGGTGACATTGAGCTAGGGAGGGACTTTTCTCTCAGGGAGAACCTTGAGTCTCCTTCCCCTCTAACATGCAAGAACTTTAGGAAATTTAGTAGAAACAAAACACTTACCAGAATTAAAGGTGAGGCCACATAATACAAGGTCAGCATAGCAATCCAATAATAAAATTAAGAAAACACTACCATTTATAATAGCATGCAAAAGAATAAAATTCTTAGGAATAAAGTTAATAAAAGGGCAAGACCTATATGCTGAAAACTATAAAACATGGCTGAAAGAAATTAAAGGCCTAAACAAAAAACAAAACAACATAATTGACAGCGTTTAGGTCTGGCTTATGGGATTATGTAGTATAATACATTTTCCTTATTGGTATTTTAAATTTTTTTATTAGAATTATTGGGGTGATATTGGTTAATAAAATTAAAAAGATTTCAAGTGTACAATTCAATATGTCTTATGTATATTGCATTGTGTGTTCACCACCCCAAGTTAAATTCCCTTCTGCCACCAAATATTTGACCCCCTTACTCCTATTTACTTTCCCTACCCCACTATTTTTTGCATTTTTGACAATAAAAAATTTTAAAGAGGAGGGAAACTAACATTAAACATTTTTAATCTTCTATTTCCAAAAATGACTGTGAGTTGAAAGGTAACTAGTTAGTTAAAGGAAGTAGTAGATGTAACAAAAAATAAGTATGCAATTTGAACTAGTTTTACTTTTGTAAAGAAAGATGAGAAACGACTCCCAGAAACAAAAGTGTTCTTTAGCAGTAAATGTGCCTTTGACTGTGGTCATCTCTTTTATTTCTATGAAAGACAGGAGTTTTCCACAAAAGTCTTAAGAAGATTAAAAAAGTGAATGAATGACTGTGACAAGCTAAGATGGTTTTTAGGATAACTGAAGTTCCAGAGAAGAGTTAAATAAAATGATCCAGTGAAGAAGTTGGAGGAATGCCCTGTCAAGAAGAGCCTTAAAATCTGAAAACATGAGTGTTTGGGTGGATCTGATGGGAATGGCACTCACGGGGTGCTTCTGAGGAACGACTCTGGTCAGAAGAGGAGTCTGGACTAGGAAAGCCGGGGCATTTTCTTGTAAGGAGAAATCAGGGAGGATTCTGGCTGAACTGCTAACAAAGGTAACCTTGAATACAGCTGGTGGAGAAGCAAAGATTGTGCTCCTGGAATTCAGAGCGTCAGGAGCAAAGGAATGTGGGTGAAGGAGGAAGATCAGTAGTCTGAGAAGGTGAGGCTTAGAAGATGAATCTCTGGAGTGAAAAATATCAAAGCATTGTGAAATTGTTCTTACCATTTGCCTCCACTGTATCACTCTATGAAGCTCACATCTCCAGATTTCCTTTTGCTACAAGCAGCTACAACTGCATATTGGCACCACAGATCACGCTGCTGGGGAAAGAAGCACTGATGGAGACGAGGCAGTCAGAAAAGGAAGGGAGCTAACATCGACGGAGGAAGAGCTGCTTCACTAAATTTGGCTAAGGATGTTATGTGTGCAGTTTTTTTTTTAAAGTTCACAAAAAATTTGTGCAGTCAATATTTTTATCCCTGTTTTACAGATGGGAGGAGAAGAAGTTTGGTAATTTGTGGCCAAGCTGATCAGTTAGCTTTAGTCAGCTCTGGGCCCAGGCCCTCACTGACCATGCCCACAGGAGCCCTCTGACTTGGAAGTGGAAAATTCAATTTAAATGAGTCAAGATAAATAATTCAAGTGAAAAGATTCATCTGTTTGGCATTGTTATTACTAAAACATATGATAAAGTTTTAGTATATTGCTTAATTTCCCAAAGATTCCAGAGAGACACCTATCCTTAAAGATACCAAAAAAAAAAGCAGAAACATTCCATTCTTCCAATGAAAAAATTCCAAGTAGTATTGTTTAAATACAATATCATGCTTTTAGTGGTGCTAATGGAATTAGATACACTCAGCAACATAAGCAGATCATGCCATGTCCAACTGGTCTGAGGTTGAGGAAATTAAATGTGATTTAGAGATGTACAAAGTTATCTCTTAGAGAGAAAGCCTTTAGCAGGTTTATGCCATATCTAGATTTTTCTTTTCTATTTTGCTATTACAGTATTAAAGCTGTATTACAAAGTTACAGATAATCAAGAAAGATTACCTGTTTCCAGACTGAAGGAAAAAAGAGCAACCAATTACACTATGTCAGAAGTACCATTTTGGGGGAATAATAACTGATAGGAGTGATGAATGATTTAATTCAAGCTCCAACAAAGAATTTTAATGAGAACATTTCCCTTCTCATTCTTTCATTCATTCTTCATTCTTTCCTCCTAATGCCAGTCCCTGTTCAGTGTGAAACAATAATGAGCAAGACATGGTCTTTCCCTCACAGAACTTGCAGTCCAGTGAGGGTGAGCAATAACAAAAGCTCACTACACGGAAGTGATGGGCTCTAGATAAGGGCATGATGAGCAAAGGGCTATGGGAGCCAGGAGAGGGTGGTAGGCATCTACTGCACCAAGGACCAGTGTGACTGTTAAAGCACCCCAGGGCCAGAGGCCAGCCCTAGGCCCTGGAATGGCTGCCAACCTAGCAGCTAAGGAGCCATGGTTACACTGTCCTAACACTATTCAGAGAGAGAGATGACGCCAGAGCCAGCAGCCCCAGTGTCGTGGTTAACAGATATTAAAGCAAGTATGGAGAAAATGTAAGATCAAACCATAGCTGGGGTTTAACAGCTAAGTGCTCTATTACATATGTAAAGAAATAACTTGAGCAGGTAGTGTTGGTACTTCACTGAAGTTTAAATTCATCTTCAACTTGTCAAGATCCCAAGACTTTTCCTGTGGTTTTTATAAGTCTTTATACTTGCCTGCGTTATGGCTCTGATGTGGAAAGAATGGAAGTGTTGTTGAGAGTTAAATATTTGGAAGTAAAAGATGAGCCTCGGTAAGAAAGTGGCTAGAGGTTTCAATAGCACCTTGTTTGGCACTTTCTCGCCTAATTCTTTATGTTCTTTTTTTTCACCCTTTAAATTGCAATTCACCATTCTTCATTCATTCATTAAACTTATATCAAGTGCCTACTGTGGGCTAAACATTGAGGATACATAAATGATCAAATGCCATCACTGCTCTCTGGGAGTTCAGTCTCGATAGAGGGCAACATGCAAACAGTTCCAGTACCAGGCAATAACTGTGTGAGACACACACTGGAAACACAGCGTAGGAACTGACTATCTGTCAGAGGAAGACGTCACCTGAGATGACACCCTTGAGCTCAGTTCTAAAGGATGGGCAGAAGTTTTCAAATGCAGGTGTGGCAGAGAGCTTTCCAAGGAGAGCAAACAGCTTACGCCAACATAGGAAGGCGCTGAATTGCATGAAATGTCTAAGGAAGATGACTTGCTTTAGGTAAAGATTAGAGGGGCAGGAGATAAGCTGGAAAGGTAAGTTGAGACTACGATACAGAAAAGAAGAAATAATTGCTTGAAAGCTTTAGCACCTCTGAAGCTAGTGGGTTCAGAGCTAATGGTTTTGCCTCTGGCTGCCCTTGCTTGGCTTCCACCTATTGTCTGCTAACCCAGTCATTGCCAAGACAAAGTTTTGAAGCAGGCAAGGTGCATACAGAATGTCTCTCTGCCCCACCCCCCAGTTTTATTGCGAAATAATTGACATATATCACTGTATAAGTTTAAGGCATTCAGCATGATGTTTTGATTTACATATATTGTGAAATAATAACAATAGGTTTGGTTTGCACGTACCATCTCATATACATACAATAAAAAGAAAAAAACTTCTTGTGGTGAGAACTTTCAGGCTCTACTCTTAGTTATGTATCACACAGCAGTGTTAGCTAGAGCCATCATGTATGTTACATCCCCAGGATTTGTTTGTCTTTTATCTAGAAGCTTGTACCTTTTGACCACCTTTCTCCAATTTCCCCTTCCTCTGCCCCCACCTCTGGTAGCCAGAAAACTGATCTCTTTTTCTATACATTTCATGGAGTTTTTTTGTTTGTTGTTTTAGATTCTATATGTAAATGAGATCACACAGTATTTGTCTTTCTCTGACTGACTTATTTTACTTTCTATACGCCTTCAAAGTTGGCCCATGTTATCGCAAATAGTAGGATTTCCTCATTTTTCTATGACTGAAAATATTGCATTGTGTTTGTTTGTGCACGTATCTGTGTGTGTGTGAATCTCACAGCTTCCTTATCCATCGTTCACTTGGGTTGTTTCCATGCCTTGGCTATTGTGAATAGTGGTTCTATGAATGCAGGGGTGCTAACATCTTTTCGAGTCAGTATTTCCATTTCCTTCGGACATAGCCCCAGCAGTGGAATTCCTGGATCATATGGTAGTTCTGTTTTGAATTTTTTGAAAAACCTCATACTGTTTTTTGTAATGACTGCACCAATTTACGTCCTATCAGCAATGCATGAAGGTCCCCTTTTCTCTATATGCTCACCAGCTTTTGTCATCTCATGTCTTTTTGATGATGGTCACTTTAACCTCTCTCTCCTTTCTGCTTTCCCTCTATTCTTCCAAGAATAAACCCTGTCTCCAGACTTCTTTCTAGCTTCTTTTATTCTGCTAATCTAACAAAGTCTGTCACAAGAGACTCCCTTTGTCCAAATGAAATTGATAAACACATTTAAAGACATAGAAACTTCCCCATGCTACTTCTCAACACAATACACCTGGCTCCTTGCAGAAGTGTTCAAGATTTTACACAGATTAATTTTTGGATCTGGCAGGTATGTGCATGCATGTTTGTATGTTTGTGAAGATCTCCGGGGAGAAGGGGAAGAGATACTTTTGGGGCTATTGAAGTCATTACCTGAATTCACACTTCACTGAGAGTGAGGAGCTGGCCACATCTAAACAATTACCATCTCAGTGCCTGGGGGTAGTTGTTGTGGTCTTATTGTTTGTAGTCTGGCAGTGGACAGCTATGCCTGATTGAGCTTCAATGTGTAAGAGTCATATGTTAAAATATTTATAATCATTACCTGTCAAGATGTAGTACATTATTTACACTAGTAAAACTGCCATACAACAGATTTTATTCCGAGTCCCACTATTTCATGATGAATCTGTAGGTTTCCTGCCTTAAGAATAATTGGTGTTTAATGCAATGCTTTGAACAAATAGAGCAAAGATAAACAGACAAGGCTATAAGTTATAGGATGGTTTTGTTACCAGAACTGATCAATGACTTACCAGCAGAAGCATCAGGATTCTGTGAAACTGAAGATGCTTCCTGGACCTTGCTGTTCTGTCTTTCACACAGAGACCATTATAGGAGATGAAAATTTCTAATATGTTCTTCATGTTCTATGTGGCGGTTCTAGAAGATACTGAGATGAAGAGAGTGTTTATCGTTATCACTGTGGCTAGGGGAATATAAGTCTTTCAGTGTAAGCAAAAACCTGCATTGTGGTAGTTAAGAAAGAGTCATTTGCCTTGCAGAGTGTCTGGTCTAAGCCTTTTACAATCTCTGGTGGCAGCTTTAGGAGGCAGAAATAAGAGATGATACTAATAAGCTCTGATCTTGCAGATGCAGAATGATGGGCCAATAACTGACTATAAAAGGCTTTGCCAATGGGGGCATAGGGGTGGCACTCAAATTAAAATGTGAGAGCTTCTCTTTTTCCCTTTCTGGCAAAACTTCTTTCCTCTCTACAGAGAAACAGAGGCCTATGGCAATCTTTTAAAAATTCTACTGAGGGTCTTTAGCTTCATGAGTGAAGGGAGACAGAGTTCTTCTTTTTAAACTAACATCTTAAGCAGGTCAGCTGGGAACTTATCCACACCTCCTGGGAAGGTAAAAACAGTAACATGCTCCCAGGACCCTCAAGGGGATGATGTCACAAAGCAGGGGTGGGTATTTGATGTCAGCTTTCACTGCCTTCGCTACGAGCATCACGATTGAGGCTTGGGCTGTGAGGGAATATTTGAAACCACTTGTTGCTAAAGGTAATGAGCTACCTCTATGCAGTCATGGAAAAATTGGTGGAGATTAGTGAAGTAGAGCCTGGAAAATTTTGAACATTGTCTCTTCTCCTGAGCTGAATTCTCCTCCTCATGTGAGAGTTGCTATGTGCAAGGCAGGTTACCCCATCACCTTGAATAAGGGAAAGCCAAACTGAGGGGCCACAGAAGCATTATCCATCTGCCACTTGGGCAGGCCTTTTGCTTATTAGTACCGTGCTCAACGAGCAGCAAGAGGGTTGTTTGGGCTTGGCTTATGTTTGCTGTGTTTCAAAACTAAGGTGAAATCTGGCTTCAGATACCTGAGGTCTAACCAATTCAGTAATGAACTCGGACAGCTTGATAGGCCATATTTCCACCCAATTCCCAGACTGTTCTGTCCTGGGGAGATATTTTCTAAGTTGAAAATGAGGTAAATGTAATGGACCCCACTCAAAAATGACAAATCTCCTTATAAAATCATCTACAAATGAATAGAGCTGATGATGCCTTAAAATATTCCTCTATTCTTAAAGTTACATTCAAGAGTTTTATTGTCAAGAAAACATGATAGGTTTATTAAATACCCTATAGAATAATGTACTTGAAGTGCCTGCCTTATCTTATGCAATTTTTATATCTAATCTGAGTTGTATGTATGCTACTGCAGCTTCAAAACATCTGGGCCCAGCAATTTTTTTCATTCCTGCACCTGCAAGGGTAAGTACACACATAAACAAAAAAGAAATTAAATCTTCCACAGAGCTGGGGAAAAAAAGAACCCAACCAGCCATGAAACTCAAGGGAGCCGTATGACAAGTGCTGAGCTGTAAACAAGCTTGAGAGGGATTTAATTCTTATGACAAGTGTCAGTGGTGGCATCTCACATGGACTCAGCATATGCACACGTTTCAGAGAGAAGCCACACAGGATTTAACGCAAATAGAAAAGAAGAAAAAAAGAAAAAGCTCTCAGTGCATCAGCTTCTCCTCATCTATAAATAGCCAAGCAAATCAGGATGAGCTAGTGTTGTAATTATCTTGATTTTCAGAATTTTTTGCCACTCAGAAGAGATTTTTAAAGTCTCCTCCCTGCTCTTTATAATTATAGCTGCTGTTCCAACCTCTGCCAAGGGTTGGTGGTTGCAGTGTGATACTCGCCAGGTGGCTGCTCTACAGCAGAGAAAATTACCAAGTTTCCTTGGTTGGTCCGGTTTTATCACTTAGGATCCAAGTCAAAACTTCAGAGAGCAGCCATTCATCATCTTGTGACAGCCACTTCTTCACTTTTGCTTGTAACTTCTCAACCCTGGCACGGTGGGACCTGCCTGCACTTGAGTAAATGACACAACTAAGGAACCAGAGTAGCTGTGTTCCACTTTGCATAGAATCACAGGCACCTATGCCAGGAGAGGATTAGAAACCGAATCTTGTGACAGCCCAGAAGCTGGGCCCCATCCAAATGTGATATGCCAGCTTTGATGATCCCTACCCTCTTGGTATGTTCAAGAACTAGAATAGAGGACGAGGAAGAGGAGTAGGGAGTGATTCTTAAAAACAGACAGGGGAGACTATAATAATTAGTGCATTGGTTTAGATGCCTTTGCCATGCCTCAGTAACCTTGGGTTGCCTGTGTCACGTGCTCTGTATGCCATGGCATTGAAATACAATTGCTGCACACAGATTTTTCTTTAACACCAAGCTCCATTTGGTTATTTTAATGAGACATTTTCCCATCATTTCTTTTTGTACTATTAAAGCCATCTTGATGATTTTTGTTAATGCTAAGATGACTAGAGAATAATAAACAGGCTTTTTGTTAGTTTGGAATTTGTACTTGAATGTCTAGCATCATTAGCTCTTGTGATCTGGTTGGAAGTACTAATGCCACAGGCCAAAACACAGCTCTTGGATGGCAGTGGTGATATGGCGTCCAAAGGCTGTGTTTCTACTTCTGAGGAACTTCAGTCATGCTGAAGATAGTATCTTATGTTTATGTGATTCTGTAGTATCTCTGTGTTCAGTTAGTATTATAATGAAAGGATGAAGAATCTGAACGAGAAGGTAGATTTAAGCCATTTACTAGGCCCTTTGCAGGTGGCCTAAATGTTGTTCTTATTGAATTAACACTTGCCACAAGTATATAAGCCATTTTAATTATGCTTTGCATAAAATTGCCAAAACAGAATAACGTGTATATAATGGTATAAGACCTTGAAGAAAAATCTATGTATTGTGTTTTGTATCTGTGAATGGAAAAGCCATTTTAGTGGGTGACTGCCATTTTAAGACTCTGTTGGATATATACATGAATGTTGCATTGCATTGTACAATATGCATATTATTTTTTGTGGCTGCATATGGCAATGAAATGTTTCTTTGATATTAAAAAAACATCTGTTATGTAGAGTTGAAATAAATTTTGCATTTTCTTAAAAAAAAAAAACATGTGAGATGGGAAACCCTGCTAGTTGCCTACCTAATATCTTTCTCTTACATCAAGGGTGGACAAATAATGGTATGCTGGCTAAATTTAGTCTGCTGCCTGTTTTTCATAAATAAAGTGTCGTTGGAACACAGTCCCACTGTGTATTTCCCATGGCTGCTTTCATGCCACAAGGGCAGAACTGAGCACTTGCAACAGACACCTTCTGGCCTACCAAGCTAAAATATATACTGTATGGCCCTTTACAGAAAAAGTTTGCTGATCCTTGTCTAATATTAACAGAAACCCATTTTGATTGTGGCAGCTATGCTCCAGTTTTTTAAACTGCTTCTTCCTTGAAGCAATGGGTGACTGTATGGTCCAGTTTGGCCTAATGAGATGCAAGAGAAAGTGAACTGAGTGGAGCTTTCAGGAAAGCTATTGTTTCTCTAGATTATAAGAAGAATACTCCCCTGAATCTCTTTCTGAAAAGTCTTCTACCTTTGTGGTATCTACCTCCCTAAATACATTAGCTAAGTCCAGTGGTCAACAGTAGTGTTAGTGATGGAGGTAGCTCTCTGACTTAGCAGGTTAGCATGATAGAATAGGATGTGAGCCCAGGTGGAACCAGGTGGAATACTCTCCAGTTCTGTATTTGAAGATTTTCTTTATATTCCTTTTATGAGGACGTAAAAACCATTTCTGAGTGATTTCTATAGCACTACTTCTCTCCCTTTTCCATGCTCTCCTCTTCTTGCTCCTGCAGTTCCTATGCTTGATGTTACAGGGAATGGAGTTGTGAAAGGTTAGGAAAGTGAGATAAGTGGGAAGTTTAAAAAGTAATCAATTTCTTCCCCCCGTGTCATCATACCTGATCAATCTAAATCCATTAATGGACTTTTCCCGAAATGTAATCATCACAGTAACAAAATCAGTCCATACCAAAATGGTAGCTTCAGTGAGGACACTGCTACTAAAACCACCTCAGCTTCCTTACCTGACAAAGATACCGAAAGAAAACTTTGAATAGACATTGAACTTCCGAGTCAAAACAAAATCCAAAGAGAATATACAGTTAAGGATTTTATGGAAGATAATGTCTAATACGTTTCTCCTTATAGTCCTAAAAAGTCTGTAATCAAATATGATCTCATCTTGTGCAAGACTCATGTTTATTTTTGAGGTAAAAACAGTGTAAAGTTCTGGAGTTGAATTCCTGTAAGCATTTACTATTAGGAATTTTTCTTCATTTTTAAATGAAAAAAAAAATCTTTACAGTCTAATGTGGCCATTTGCATAAATGCTTTTTTCTCACAGACATCATTCAAGAAAGCATAAAAATGCTTTTATTTTTGGTATTATGTTCAAACATTATTTGGTCTATTAATGCTATCTTGATTTTGGTTATAAATGGTCTATTGTTAGACTAACTCTTCATAGGTGTATACAAATTATTGTAGACTCTGGTTATCATGCTTGTAAAGTTTTGGAGCCAAGCAAATGTGGCTGAGTATGTAAATAAATATGATCAGACTCTATAAGTTTTACTTGGTGCTTTGAATAAATATTTCCCCCACCGTTCTCTCCTCTTTTTTGTGTGTGTGTGTATGACATCACATCCAGCACACTCCCTCATCAGAAGTGGCTCTAAACGCAAGCATAGCCATTGACACCCCAGCCTCCTCAACCTGAATCTCTGAAAATACAATGGCAATATTCCCAAATTAAAACAAAGCACTCCAGATTTTAAAGATTCTAGGTCAGGATGACAAATGTAAACAGACTGTTTATTTGGGGAAAAATCTGTGAGCTTTCAAGAGCATTAGGATTTGTACCGTTATGAAGGCAAAATTCTAGTGACCCTCAAGATTCCTGCCTCCTGAAACACATCCCCTATATATCCCTTTAAGTACAAGTAGAATCTGTGAATATGGGATATCACAAATTAAGTTACTAATACACTGACTTTTAGTTAATCAAAAGGGATATTATGTGGGTGGACCTAAGAGATTGGACCTGTGAAAGGGCTGATGGAGGTAGCCCTGTAGCAAAACCTGAGGGCAGGCAGCCTCAAGGAGTTGAGAGTAACCCCTGGTTGACAGCCAGCAAGAAACAGGACCCTCAGGCCTACAGCTGCAAGTAAATGAACCCTGCCAACAACCAGAATGATATTGAAAGAGGCCCCCAACCCTCCAGATGAGACCCCAGCCCCAGCCAACATTTTTATTTCAGTTCAGTGAGATCCTGTGCTGAGAACCCAGTTTACGCAGGCCTGGACTCCTACCCCATATGAGATAACACATTTTTGTTGCTTTAATCTGCTAAATTGGTGATAATCTGTTATGCAGCAATAGAAAATGAGTACAATCAGAAGTGCAGAGCCCACCTCTGATAATCATTACAGCTATGGGACTCTATACATATTCCGTTGTGAGGAAGAAATCTCTCTCTTTAGAACTCTCCTGCGGAACTTTCCTGCTAAGTTGGCTAGATGTTGTACTCGGCAAGAATCACACAAAAATTCACAAGAATGGCTAGATCAACAGTAAAATTAATGAATTCATCAATTTATTCATTCAAAAAATATTTGAGTGCCTATGATATGCCAGATGTGCTTCTAGGCATCGCTTTGTAGGATGGTTTTCTTTTTCTTTCTTTTTTTTTTTTTTTTTGCTATTTTTAATTCTAGATATTATCTTCACCCTTCTCTGTATTTTGGGAGGCTGAATTTTACAAACTTCTCTATAGGATTGCCATGTACATTGGATTTAGCTAATGGAATAAACCGGCAAGAAGATGAAATTGTAGCATGAGAGTGCAGACTTATTCCTTGAATTTTTTGAGTTAGCTGCAGCCCTTCTCTCTTGCTGATGTTCCTCTCCTAAGTTACTCTCTCTTCAAGTAGCCCTCTCCCCTTGGCCCAGCCACTGGATTGGGTAAGAGCTCCTCACCATTGCTAGCCTGGGCACGCTGCACTCTCCCTGTTTGAATACCTAAACCCTGGCCATACTGTCACTGCTGGGGTGGGGTGAAATCCAGCGTCACCCCAGTGGCAGAGAGAAGGAGGTGGTGGATAGTGGGCAGTGGCATTGTGTGTTGTTCCTCAGTTCTGGCCAGCTGACGCAGTAAAGAATTACAGGTTGGTGAGATTTAGAAAAAGTAAGATTTATTGAAAATACATTTAGAAGGAGATTTCCAGCCAGGAACACTGTAACAATGCAGAAATGGGAAGGTCTGTTTATATTTGGGCCATAATGGGAGGTCCAAGACGATCCATATGTGAGGTCACTTTGACTGACACGTGGCTGCTGTATAACTTTGCCTAGTGTGTATGTTTACCCAGAATTCAGTCTGTTATAATTAGATTCATGAACTTCAAGGCATAGTCATGATTATAATGATGGTATAATGAGGCTGGAGTTAGGAGCAGTACGTTCTGCAGAAGTGTTTGTAGCTGGTTTAGTCAGCAGTTTTTATGGCCTTTTTGCTCTAGGATTTGGGTAATTTATAACCCTAAAAGGGAGGTATCTCTGGGAGGTGCATAAGGAAGGTCTTCAAGAGAAGTTTCTATGGTTACAGAGCTGGGCCTTGGCTCCTGTCACTCATGCGGGACTACCTAACAACACCCTTGTAAACAGTCTCCTAATCAAACTCTCTTCATTTTTTTGATGTTTGACTGTGCTCTTTCTACCAAGACCTTGAGGATAAAGCACTAATAACACTTCCATTCCCAAAACTTGGTATTTGGAACCACTGGGTCAGGGCAGTTGGATTCCAGTCTCAGTTTAACTTCTACCTAACTATATGGACATGGTCTTTTCAGGGACACTGGTGTTTTGTTTGTTTGTTTGTTTCGTTTTGTTTTGTTTGTACAATGAGAGAAAAGGTTTAAGGTATATCTGATGTCTCCAGGTTTCATAATCCATATATTGCTAGGTGGTTTGTAAAATCCACTCACACTATGTGATGTTCAGAGGAAATGTAATTTCTTTATCTATGACTGATCTGGATTTCCTCATGAATCTCAATCCTTTGATATTGAAGAAACTATATTCAAGCCAATCTAATGAAAGAGTAGAACAATCCATTTAGATAATATCTAGTCTCTCTAGGTAAAAATTCTCAGGCTCTTAAATTTCTTAGTTCAGTCTTTAGTCTTTTTTCCAGCCTCTTTCCAGGATAGCTTCTGGGTACATGAAAGGAAGGCTGGCTTATGTTACCTGACCTTGTGACTAAGGGAAGTTCACTGAAGGTCCTTGGAATTTTTTGGTATCTTCTGGCTCCTCTGATATCTAAGGCACTGTCTCTTGTTTGCCTCATTGGCAAACTTTTTTCTCAAAGGACCAGGTAGTAAATATTATAGGCATTGTGGATCCTACAATCTCTGTTGCAATTACCCAACTCTGAAATTCAAAAGCAGCTATTGAGGACATGTAAATGAAAGGGTGTCTACTTTATTTACAAAATAAAATAGGTCACCTGGTTGGCTTTGACCCATGGACCACAGTTTTCACTCTCTTTATTGACCTTTGGAGCCACCTTTACCAGTTAAACACACACAAACACAAAAAGACTAGGAGAAAGTCTTGTATTCAGGGATGCAAATGAGAAAACCTCATTAATATTTTTTCTAAATTCTACCCCTGTTACAAGTGAAGTAGAAGCAAAATGAGGTAGCTGTAAAAGACCTACCAGAAAAGCAGCCTCATTCCTAAATGATTATTTTATCTTTTATTCAAATCAGGGTTGATGGCACACCTTACTCAGAGGATAGGGCTCCAAAGGACTCTGGGCTGTTTACTCCGGTATTACTCTCACAGGATAAAGCTTCCTACCCAGGAATGTCAGAAACGTGCTGGTGGCCCTAAGGCACTTCTGAAAGAGAGGTTATGGAGCAGAGGAAAGAACTTGTGCTTTAGGTTCTTACAGAACCACATTATCATCTCTGCCTTGCCCCACCATTGTTATGAAATCATGATAGAGTTCTTTACCATTTCTGAGTCTCATGTTCCTTATTTCCAAAGTTAGCTTTGTTATGTGTGATGTAAATACTGTCTAGAATAGGGCCTGATGTGTATATAGTACCTGCTCAATAAATGGACTTTGATAGCTAATGCTATTATCAGTAGAAGTTTAAAATGTCTTTAATTCAGTTAAAGTAGTGGTTACAACTCTGTTTTGTAGACTGTGATTTTGCAAGGGTTTTTAGTGAGTTGAATTGAAGTTGGATTGAATCTGAGAGTGCCTTTGTAAATGTCCGCTACCTTAGGCTGTGTTTCTTCATTCTTTACAGGTGACCTTCAACAGAGGAAAGCAGTGATAGGTTGGTTGGTACTGGATATAGAGTACAATTTGTGATAAGAATTGCATATAGTTGTTCTTCAAAAAAAAATTTTTTTTTTGCCTTTTAAGTATTTAAATCACAATTCTTGCTTGGCAAAGAATAAACACATCAGCAGAACATACCACTTGAATTGATCAAACTGATATTTAGACCTTGCAGTCCATGTCAAGAAAGGAGCAGGTTTCAGGAACATATAAGCAATTCGTAGTTTTAAGGGTTATTCCCATTTGTTTCTTTTGCAACAAACAAGACAGGAAAATCTTGCCCCCCCCTTCACACACGCGCACACACACACACACACACACACACACACACACACACACACACACTCTATTTTCTGGTTTTATTCTCAGTAATACTTACTAGGAAATGCATTGTTAAGTGGGGTCAAATAATAAATAGATTTAAGTTCAGAACTGTTTAAAAGTTGTACCAATTGTTTCATTTCCCACAACAAAATCACACCAGAAAATAATTAGATTCAGTACCAAGCTCACTGATACTGTGTCTTACTCCACTGATTTCTATTCTCTGTGGGGAGGCAGACTCAATATTATTGCCTGAAGATTGTTTTATGGATTTTAGTTTCTTAATTCCATGAGAGATTTCAAACAGCCACAGCTGCTGGGCTTATCAAAGTGTAGCTGCAGACATCTGCATTGTGATTCCTAACATTTTTGATATTCCCTATTCTTATTTACGAATAATGTTACTGACCTTCAGCTCAATCAGTTTAACTTTACATTGAGAGTTTATTGGGAATAGCGGAAGTGGGAGAACAGTGAGTTTCATGAGGAAAACTCACGTGCAGAGGTAAAAAGATGACTTAGGGGAGAACCTTTGTTTATGAGAGTGAACAAGTAGACCCAAGAGAAGAAAAATTATACCTGCAAAGGCTGCCCAGGAAAGAATTCCATTATAAGAATGAAAGAAGTGTAGGAAACAGGAAATAAATTTGAGAAATGTATTATACATCCTTGGTCCATTCTATGCCCATTCTCTCTTTCCTTTAATGCTCTCTGCCTTCTCCTAGATGCTTGTACCTGGTCCAGGGACACCTTCCCTAACCTCCCCTTCCTCTCTGCCTTTTCCTTCATCCTCATTAGGATGTGCTTCTGGATCCCTGGCCCAGGTAATGGGTTGCTAATGTGATGCTCTGATAATGGGTATAAATATGTTGGTGTTTACAAGGCACCATCTTTAAAGTCTACATTGAGGGTGTGTATAGCCTGGGACTTGCCCGATTCTCATGGAGAAAAACCAACCATGGAAGCAGGACAGCTGGGGAAGATCACTGTGGGCAGGAAGCTGCACCGAAATATCAGAGCCCCTCAAGTCTTTCCTGGTTAGTCTAAGTGACAAGCCAGCCAAGGTCATGCATAGTCAAATATCAGGTTTAAGTTTGATGAGGTTAAAGTTGCAAGAATGAGAGAAATTGGTAGCTTGGGAGGGCACAGAGATGATGCCAATCATAGCAGCAGTCCACTAAGAGAAAATTAAGTGGTCAAAGATACTAAGAAAGTGTAGCTTCTAACAGGTACCTGCTGCTATTTCTATAGTAGTAAAGGTGGAATTCCACAAAAAGGTGGAATTCCTGACTGCTAATGTGAGGAAATGGCAGGACCATTGACACAGGCTGGAACTTCCCAATGAGCTTCACAATTCCCCTCTCACTACTCCAGCTTTCATAACCCTACACACTGGTGTTTTCCCAACACTTCTTTAAGAGGTTCGCTGGGCCTAAAGATAGACACTCGTTAAAAATATCTACAAATTCCCCCAACTGAGCATGCATTCATTTATTCAATGAATAGTTACAGGGAGCTTGTACATTCTAGGCATGTCCTAAGAGCGCCAAGACATGACAGAAGCATGTCCCAAGTTGTTCATGACCTAGTCCAGAGAAAGATACGTAAATAAGTAATTGCAATGTTGTGTGATGCATGCCCCGATAGATATATGTGTGGGGGGAAGAGCAGGTGAAGAGGAGAAAGTTCAAGAAAGGTATTTACATAGGGGGCCATGTTTAATTTGTCAGTCGAATGAAGAAAAACATCACAGAGTGAAGACTCAGAGGAATGAAACAGTCCAGTTCCTCCTCAGGGAAAAGGTTCAATTAGGTTGAAGGGAACACGGGTCAGATGATGAAAAGTTTTGAAAGTATTGCTAAAGAGCTGGGTATTATCTGACAGGTGATGGAGAAGGTTGAGGAATCCTGACACCTTTCTGCTTTGAAGCAACAGAGATCCGTCTCAGGCAGGTAAACGCTCTGCACCGTCTTTCCTTCTCTCTGTGGGCCCGCTTCCCCTCAGGGGCCAAGGGCTGAGCTACTTTTGGTTCATAGAGTCTTGTTGACATGGGTTTGTGCACAGCCCCTCACTTATTTCATTATATTTTAATTTTATTTCATTTCCCCCTTCATCCATGATCCCCACATCCCTTCCTTTCTCCCCACAGAGGCATCCACTCCGATGGATTTGGCAGATGTCCTTAGATATTTATGTATCCTTGAAACTGCTGTTTTGTATGTGTATGTGTTTTTAATTCGCACAAACACTATTATGATGTAACTTTTTTTCATTCAAACTGTGTTTTATGATGTATCTTGAGGCTCTATGTATATTTAATTTATTGCTTTTTACTTTTGCATTATATCCCACAGAATCTATTCACATTTTCTGATCTTCTACCCTTAAGTTGAACAGGGTTACACTGCCCTCTAGGACACATAATGCAGCAATAAACATCCTCGTACATATCCTATTATGAATCTGGGTAGGAATTTTTTTAGGATATACAATCAAGACTGGAGTTGCAGGTATGAGCTTTATGAATCTTTGGTTTACCAATTAATGGCAGATAGCTCTCCAAAACAGCTATGCCAGTTTCCACTCCCACTAATATGTGAGAGTACCACGTCCCTCCATCCTCACCAACGTATAGTATTTTCTGACTTTGTAATTTTTACTAAACTTATGTATGTCAAGAGGCACTTCATTTTAACATGTATTTTTCTGACTGCTAATGTGACTGAACAGCTTTTCAGTGATTTGGTAACTGTTCAAAATGTCTTTTATGTGAATTTCTCATTTATGTTCTTTATTTTTCTGCTGGGCTTTCTTTCTTTCCCTTATTTATTTGTGGATATTTCTTGTATATTTAGATGTTAATCCCTTGGCTCTTTTAATCGTTACAAACATGTTTTCCTAGGGTGTCACCTGTTAGTTTTATCCATAGTGTTCTTTATTGAACAGAAATACTCAATTTTGATAAAGTCCAATCCATCAGGATTTTTTCTTTACCTTACAATATATACTTTTTAGGTCTTATTTAAAAAGTTCTCTCTCACCTCCAAGTGGACAAAGACACTCTTTTACATTTTCTTCTTTTGGTTCTATAGTTTTAATCTTTTATTGATCTGATGTTCACATTTGTGTATGGTGTAAGATAGGGATCTAGATTTGGTTTTCTTCAAATAGAGAAAATTATTTGCTGGTTCACAAACTGGCCTCTGAACACAGAGGGCAACGGGAGATTGCAGAAAGGAGCAGACCACCCCAGATTGGTAGGTGGAAGTTTTAATAAGCAAAGGAGCTTACATTAGAGGCTTGTCTTGGGTCTCCACAAGATAGATCTCTACCTCTTCCTACCAGAATCGTAAAAGTTTACATAGAGGCCTTATCTGGATTCAGTCATGTATTCAGTCCAGATGGTCTCAACAACATGTTACTCTCTCGAGGCTGTGTCCTTGAAATAGTTCCTAGTGTGGGAATGGCAGGCAGATCATACATTCCAAGGACAGGGAGAGGGTGAGGAGCCTCTGACTGCCCAGGTCCAGCTTTCCAGTCAACTGGCAGTCATGGCCTCTTGATGACCTCTAACATTCCCCCAACTCCTTCTACTAAAGAATCTATTTCTTTCCACTGACATGAGGTGTCACCGTTTTCATTTATCAAATATCCACATATCTGGGGGTCTATTTTGTTCCACGGTTCTATGTGTTTATTTCTATGGCATGACCACAACATTTTACAATAGCTCTTATTTCTGATGGGGTAAATGTCCCCCAACTCCATCCTTTGTTTTCAAAATGGATGTTATCCTGTGTACTTGCTACACTCTACATAACTATGACTATTTTGTAACTACCAATTTGTACTTCTTAATCCCCTCCTCACCTTTATCACTTCTTCCTACCCCATCCTCCAATCCAGTGACCATCAAAATGTTCTCTGTATCTATGACCTTGTTTGTCTATTTTGTCTGTTTATCTTGTTCTCTAGATTCTACATATAAGTAAAATCATATATTAGTTTTTTTCAGTATGGCTATGTATAGTTTAAAATTTTTCTTTCTATATTTTATTTACTTCGAATTTCTCTCTTACTCTTTTCCCTTTATAATTCTTGCCAGAAGCTTGTCTATTTTATTGCTTTTTAAAAAAATTCACGTCTTGTTTTAACTAAATTTGTCTATTTTTTGGTGTTGCTGTTCTTCAGTATTTTATTGACTTGTCATCTTATATTTATTATTTCCTTCCTACATTTTTGTTTGGGCTTTCTCAGTTCATTTTCCAACTTCCTGAGGTAAGAACTTACCTCATTAGTTTTAAATCTTTCTTGCTGTTTTGATAAGTATAAATTTATTAAATCTATAAATTTCCTTCTAAGTAGTGATTTAGTGTGTTCTACAAATTTTGACCTTTATGGTTTTAATACCATTTAATTTTAAGTTTCTCTTTAACCAAAGGGTTTTGGTACATATTTTAGTTTTTAGACATGTATATTTTAAATTTCCTTTTCTTGTTATTGATATTTTGTTGCATATCATGTGATTCTTTGGAATTTATTGTGGCCTCTGCCATGTCTTGTTACATGGTTGATGTTTATGAATATTTCATATGTGTTTGATAAAGGAGTGTACCTCCCTTAATGATCATAGACACATGATAGTGTATCTATGTTCAAGTAGAGGGTAGGTAGTATAGATAGACTCAAATTCTTATTTTCGTCACTTAAATCTTCTTTATATCTGATTTTCAAAAATATAAACAAAAGTTGGGCATACAGACTTAAAAATGTCCAAATCCAGGATTGAGTTAGTGTCAACGAAACAAGATTGGGCCTGAGGTGGGTGATGGGGGAAGGAATTCTTTTTTTACTCTCTGATTCCAATTTGAGTGTACTGTGCTGATAATTTATTCATCCAGAGGCATATTGTTTATTTGTAGTTGTAAGAAGAGTGCAATTAGAGAATGAAGGAAGGAAATGAATGAGATTCTCACAGTGGGAGGAAATTTAAAGAAAGTTGTACCACTTTAGGCCCTGTGAATAGCTTATAGCCTGGAGAAAGGTAACGTGTATATGTATATATGAGTGTGACGTGTGTGTGTACCTTTCTCTTGGGAACCAAACAGTTCTGCTTCCTGTGGTGAAGAAAACCCCTGGACAAAATGAAAAATCTCTGGTTGGCAGAAATGGGCAATTACATCAGAGCCACTTCTTTTTTTTTTTTTTCATAGTTCTCGCCTCGTGTGAACAAATCTTAAACTTGGCAGACACGTAGTTGGGGGTTATACATTAACGGGGTCATTGGGCCTGAGACTAATATTTTTTTAAGCACATGAGCTCCCCTGAGGCTCTCAGAAATAGTTTGGATCGTGGCCTTTGTAGAAGATGGGATAAAAGCAGAGGAGGTCAAGGGTGTTGTATTTTGGCCATTAATTGTTAATATGACAATTTGTGTTTACAGGATGCTTTGATATACTGGTTTATATTTGTGTGTGTATGTATCTCCATATTACATCTTTTGAAAAATATTGCATGCATATAACTTTTTTGTAAGTAGCATACAGCTTTGTTAACCTGCTTCATCATTTAACACCGCAGCAGTGATATGGTGTAAGAGTCAATAAAAATATTACTAGTTAATACATTTGAAAACTTTAGGTATCCACCCACTACTAGCTTGTCTGATCAGGCCCAGTTTACTTAGCAGGGAAGCATCCAAACATTTAAATATGCAAATGTAGGAAGCCAAATGAGACATCGTTTAATTCCTTTATTGTCTTACAGTGAAAGACTGCAAATGAGCAAGTTGATGGCTTTGTGCCAATTATTTTTAGTACAATCTCTTTTATGCTAAGGTATAGCTGAAGGCAAACCCTCAAATTCTAGCATGAACATGCAGCAGCAATAAATGAATATTTTAGGGGCTATAAAATTTTTTTCATGGGTTATGGTTGGAAATAAAAAAATTAAGTTGCACCTGCTTTGGCAAATATGTCATAAACAACTGAGTCTAAATGTAAGAGGTGTGTGTGTGGCCTCAATCCCAGACGTTGATTTTAAAAGACCCAAGTGCTAGGGTCCAAGACCCTGCACCGTGTGTTGTCTTCTTCCTATCTTTCTAGATTGATCTTTTATCACTCGTTCCACTTAATTCAGGCCCACACCTCCTTCTAGTCACACCAGCTTACTTGAACAGGACAAGCATTTTCATATTCAAGGAAAATGGCCTAGGGACTATCTATCTTCATACACCAAGGCCAGCAAACCTGGCAGTACAATGGCAGCAGCACCTCAAAGCTCAGAAGGGCAGAGACTGACCAGCAAGCTGGCAAGAGCCCAGGGCTAAAAAGGCTGAGGTCATGACCCCCAGCAGGACAGCTGCACTTTCTCTTTTCCATCAGACTGCACGTTGAACTTCACCTAGCAGGTTGGTTCTGTTAGTCAAAACTGTGACCGCAACAGGACCCACATAAAAATCCCCTTTCTTCAGCAAACCGTGAAGTCTTATCCTGATGACAGCCCATTGGGAACATCCACTCAGATTGAAAGGGAGACATCATTCATCTTGAAGAAAATGAACCCATCAGTGTACTTAGCCTATTTGTTCAAGGGTGGTTTTCCCACTTCCAGGAGGAAAAAAAAAGTACACTATTTCTGTGTTTAAGGAACATCAATTAATGAACCTCATTCTCTTTTTCTTACCCAAGGCACATCACCGCTTAAAACCACAAAGTGCTGACCTAGCCAGTAATTCCAGAACCCGGGGCCTCAGCACTGAATTTTACAGACTCATCGTCATAATAAATTACTATTTTAATGATAGTCCTGGTAACATATGGTGAATGGAAAACGCTTTCTGTAGATTAAGCAATATAGTTCTCATTAATGGTTTACTATACTTGAAACCTAAAAGAGATTAAACTAACTGTTCATTTGATACAGTTTCTGCTGAATTATTTAAAACACCTCCTTACTGCTTTAACTCTGAATTTGCATTCGAAAGTACAATGCCAATTAAGATTTCTCCATAGCTGCAAAATGTTCTAAAAATAAATACGAGCTAAATTCCAACCACAAATTCATTTTTCTCTTTATACTATGACCTTTCTGTTATCTAAAGTTTAGACAAAATGAACAAGAACAAAAAAAATGTGCAGAAAGAGAGAGCCAGTTTAGGAAATTATTAAGGTAACAAAAAAACTAAAGTCCTTTTGGAAGTGCTGGAGACACACAGTTCAGGGTTCTATGCTTAGGCAGAAAACTTAGAGTTTACATTTGACTGGTCCAAGTGCCACCATCTCCAGAATTACATAATGTAAAATATAAATGCAAATAATTATATAAAACCAAAAGTTAAAGATTTTAGCTCAGTTGGCTGATTGAAATTTTATTTATTGTAATAAATAATCAAAAGTGAAAAGCAGATGCAAGGCATAACTTTGACCATGTTTTACTCATTTGTTTGTTTTTGTAAAACTGAGTGTTTCTCTTGCTCTCCCCACGCAATCCTGCCTACCCCTCCACTTTTTTCTCATTATATGAAATGTAGCGGCTGACTTTAAGCCTGCATCAGGTACCTTTCTCATAGTAGACCCAAGCTGTTTCATAGTTCTTATATGCACTTCTCTGGCTCCCAAAGAAACCTTTCTACAAGGCCGCTTCCCCTACCTGAAATGTCTGTTTCTTGCTGCCTCCAGTCCCTTCTACTCCATGCAAAGCACTCCACTTAAGAAAGATCTTCCATGAAAGAGTTCTCAACCAATCCCATCTGTTCCGGGCATTGTGATCACTCTGTTCTGATTGTGCCCTGTATCTCAATACATGTCAACTTCCCTAAAATAGTTCTCAAAAATTATTTTGAGTTACTTCTGTGTTGCACACATTTTCACTTGGGTCCAGCTGATTAGTACAGTGTCTTCCTCACAGTCAAGGCTCAGTAAATGTTACTGCTGGACAACTGGAAGCTGAGAATATCGATTTGAAACAGAGTGCCATCTACTGGCACAAATGCTACAATATTATCAACATGATTACATTCGGCCTCATTAATATACATATTCAGTACATGTGCACACGCACACAAGTTCTCACAGTTTGATTAAAGAATAAGGAATATACTATATCAAATCAATATTTTTTTCTCCCACTTGTAGTAAGATCTATGTTTTCAAAAAATGTCAATGAAATAAGAAAAAATCCCCATTTGGATCTTCTAAATAATACCATCATCTCCAAAAACATGGGTGTGAATTTTCAGATATGTTCCCTGCATGAAAACCTTTCTTTCTATTTATTGAAAAAAAATTATATATGAAATAAAGAACTAAAACAATATACACTAAAATATCTGGCTGCCATTAAGTTCCTATGGAAATGGCACTGTTTTATGAGGAAGACTAGTTTTTGTTTTTTATTCGAATGACTTAGTCCTTCCATCATGTGAGCCGTATCGACAGTTTTGATAATATCTTTTAGTCATAAACTTCTGAGTGGCCATGATTTCTCAGCACAAAGTGGAGGGATGCATAAAAGAACAATGTGAAAAATATTTAGTCCCTGTTTATCATGCTAACATTTTAGCCTATTAAATAATTTTTCAAGCCCTTTAATAACTCCAACCTTTCTAATCACTGTAAAGCAAATCACATAGTGGGTAAATTTAAATTGCACAGAAGTGGGCCTATAAATTAAGAGAAAACTTTTTTTTCCTTGCACAGAGGATGATTTAGGTAGCATGAGATCATTAGTGACCAAGCAGATGCCCCAATCTATAACCCAGAGACAGCACTCAGCTGTACAGAGAACCTTTCATTTCCTACAGAGAGGTGAACTCAAAACTTGTCACTGATTTTTGCACCCTCTTAATCTTCCTGTTTATTCTGTGCTTCATTAAAGTCAATCTCCACAGGGTAGACTGTCATCTGAGCTCGGCCTGTCCTGCTGTCTGCTCTCTCCAGAGAGCATCTTTCATCCTGATAAACAGGCTGTGAGCTGAGCACGTGACTGAGCTCCTTAGGTAGATTGCAGAGAGCTGCTCCTTCCACACTCACTCAGCAGAATTTGATAAGCAGGATCCTTTGATGAGGAGACAATGCTTCTCCAAAAGATGGGGATTCAGATTTACTGTTGCAAAATGAAATAGAGGATATTTATTTTTATCATTGTGTCATATCATGCCTTTAAGGCTGTATTAGCTAGTGTCATTCACCTGCCTAGGGTCTTCCAGAGGGTTCAGCATCATTTATAGGATGTTTTCTGTGTGCCAGGCTCTGTGATAGGCACTGGAGACATAAAGATACACGGAGGGATGGAAGAGGGGGGCCACAGTAGGGAACAAAATGAAGCCCATGGGAAGCCAGAAAGCATGCCACCATTACAACAGCAGCCCGTGTGGTGAGTTTAGTGTGCACCTGTTTGCAGACCATGGCATCCCAGAGCAATTGTTATGTCTGGATGAAGCAATACTGGGGCCCAAGACTGGTTCCTAGGCAGCTCTATTCTTACTCTCTCTCCTGTTGAGAGATAAGGTAGCAAGCTCACCTCCAAGGGTACATGACTTTCCTATCTAGTTAACCAGATATGTACCCAGTCTGCTTTTGCCCACCTTCCCACTACTCCTTACTCTTAACCAGCTGCCATGTATGGAAGGCTTGGCTTTAGCAGTCCGCCTGTCAGCTCTGGCGGTGCTGACATGGGCCAGATGAGCTCACACGCTGCCCCTGAACTGACAGGTACTTTTAAACTCTTGCTCAGGACTTCCTGTGGATTTGGACCAAGCGAAAAGGCTTGAGGGATGACCTCTGTGTTATAATTGGCCCCAGAGGCCTGGCATTTGAAAGCGTAGCTAGCAAGCTCCAGACTCCTGGCCTGGTGATGTGACAGTTCTAACTGGTGATGACAGACTGAGTGGGCGCGGTGGTCACTGGAATAGGGTCCCACCTTATCCTTCTCTACTTCCACCCTGCAGCATCCATGAGGAGTTGTTCAGTGCCTTAGGTTAGCTCACAGTTAAAATTTAGGAGCTATGCACTGGCAGAAAATGACATGAAATGCACAGACATTAAGTACTGAATGTTTATCTCATCGAAAGTTTAACATCAGTAAAAACTGAAAAAACTCCGAAGAGTTTTCATTTTTGAAGTTGTCCTATGGAAGCATCTGAATGTGAAATAAAGTATCCTTCTCAATTTACTAAGCAAATTTTTTGGAACCCACAAACCCAAGGCCATCTGAGCCAGAAAGCTTTCTTTCCAGACTGCAGGCCTTGGCTCCCTCTAGTGTCTCTGGCTCAGCCTTTGTTTCAGGCTTAAAATGCCCAGGTTTAAATAGAGATTCAAAGCCAGATTCAACTTTCGTTAACTGTCCATGATGACTCTTGACCATGTGTATCTCCTCCCTCTATGACCTCCTTTGTTGTTTTCTGTTGCTTTACCTTTTTATTATAATCAGTTTATGAGGTAATTGTTTCATGTCGTGTCCTCCCCATGTAAATCACAACTGTGCCTTTTACTTTGAAGTGGGAAAAACGTAATATCGCATTATGCGTCTAATACTTACTTTAAATGTGGAAATCAGCATATTAGAGTCAGAAGGAGAGCTAATATAGCTTCCTTTCACAAATAGAAAATAGATCCACAGAATTGCTGCTGTTTTCATTCTGTAAGTGTCTAATGAAAGTTTCAAGTCACTGCACTGGGTGCTGTGGAGGAGACGGAGCCTAACAGAGGTGGGCCCAGCTCTCCTGGACCTTTCAGTGAGGCATGAAAAATAGGATGCGTGTCCCCATCACCAAAGGTGGGAACCCGTAAAGAAGGTTACAGTAAGTCTGAAGGGTCTCAGGTGAGGGAAATAATGAGTCCCATAGCTGACCCAGTGTGGTTTTATGGCAAAAGTGGTGCTTGAACCCAATCTTAAAAGATTTGATTTGGAAGAATAGGAAAGTGTAGTTGTGTGAAAACACATTTGCAGAAGGAAATGTGAAGGAGAGTATTAGAAGCTAAGAGTGGAACACTTTAGGGTCAAGTTACAGCAGACCTTGAATGCCAGCCGGGAAGCTTAAACTCTAATGGGTAAGCAGAAAGCACTATTAAGGAAGAACTTATAATAATTTCTCTTGAATATGTATTAAACTCTTTTGAAAAAAGTGAATTTTCCATCCTTGGAGGTTTAATTGCTGCTGGATGTTCTTTTATCCAGCTACCCTCTTAGGATTTATAGAGATTTATAAAGGCGGTTCAGCCGTGGACTAGATAGCCACTAAGTTACTTCTGACTGAGATTACGCAATCAAGACTTTGAACCAGAAATTGACTCTCCATCATAGGGAAAATTGTAATATTTCTTTTTGTTGTTAGTGGGTACTAAATTGATGCCTTCTAAATTAATGACACGAACAGAGTTGTGCTTTAGGAAAAGGAATTTGGCAGCAAACTAGATTAACAAGAAGGGACAGAGTGGGCACAGGGACACTGGTTGGGACACTTATTCCTTTTTCAAGGCCTAAAGTAGACTAGTGGGAATGGGAATGAAAAGTAGATTGATGTGGATGTAGAATCAAGATGACTGTTGTTGTAATTACTTGTGAGCCCCCTCCTCAGTGGATTGAACATTCCATGAGAGCGAGAAGTGCATTGTATCTGACTTTCTATCTCGCCTAACAATGAGTAACACATACGTTGACTGGCTTTCTCAGCACTCTGATTCACACTCTTTAGCCTGGCCTTCAGGGGTCTTCATAATATGACCCTTTCATACTACTCCAGACCCTTAATCATCCTCTCCTTCATTTGCTATGTTCCTGCTATACCTCGGTTTTGCTGTGTGAGGAATATGGCCTTTGCCTCTGGTGCTCTCTACCTCAATCTTCACGTGGCTTGGTGCTTACCATTCAGGCCTTCCTAGTCTTAATGAAAGTCTTCAAGGACCTAGCCCCTCAAAGCTTAAAATGGTCACCACCCCTCCTTCCAGGAGACCTCAATCTTAACCTTTCTTTATCCTCTTCTTAGCTCTTATTATCTGACATTATACTATTTGTGTTTCTTTCTGTCTCTCCCCATTGGAAGATTCTCTGTTTTAATATTGGATCTCTGGCAGGTGGTAGATTCTCAACTATCTGTTGAATGAAGTGTTAAATCCGGAGTTGAAATGCAAACCGATAGTGAAGCAGACTGTGCTACTAAGGAGGCATCATGAGGTGGATGAATAATCTCAGCACAAGGCATGATTAATTAAAGACGCCATTAAGGTGTCTTAGGACCATATCTGGCTTAGCCGCTGGGCAGGTTCTGTCTGCCCTAACTTTTCTTTATCTCATCATAGTGTCGAAACTTCCATTGGCAACTGAGATTCATGCTACTATGTTAAAAGGTTTTCACCTCTCCTGAATTCTCTGCTGAAATTCAAATACCCTCAACATGTGTCTGTTGGCTAAAAATAGGTTAGGGAAGAAAGACCAAGAGCAGAGGGGACTAAGAACAGAGGGAAGGCAGATGACTGTCATACTAAATTTTCTTCATCGTGTCTTTGCCAGAGCCCTTTGAGGAAATCAGTCCTGTAGAAAGCTGATGGCTACAGGCCTTAACAAAACAACTTTCTATGTGGATTCCATGGAGACTAGCAACCTCCTAATTTCTCACTCTCCTATGTACCGCCAATATATTCCCCAATCCCCATTGTAATTTTCTGTGTATGGAAACTTGACGATTTGGTAATCTATCTCCAACACTCTTCTCCCTCCTGATTGTTTTTCTATCACAGTTAATCAACCAGCCTTACCTATATCCAGAGGAAAGTAGTTCTGTAGCAGCTGATTTTAAAATACCAAAACAGTATAACATGGTTTCTCATTATAAGGTAATAGTTATATTTTAATAACGTATAAGAAACAAAGAATTTGATTTCCTTAGTATTCCAATCCTCATTCCCCGAGACTCAGACAGAAGAGCATGCAGAGTATGCATTAGGGAGTACCCTCAGGATCAACATTTGTAGAAAGGAAGGCGTAGGTAGAATGGTGCAGAGGGAAAAGCTGATCTCAGTTGGGTCTCAACAAAGACCTCATTCCCCTTATCTAGGGAGCTCTTCTGAAGAGCTGGGGTGGCCCTTTAGAGTTGACACCCCTTGCGGTGAGGCTAGCCTTTCACACTCCCACATGAATCAGACCTTGGATGCAAGCTGATCCCAGGTGAGAGGGTGTACTGTAGCCATGGGCAATTTCTGGAGAGGGCTGACAGCTGAGGACTGTCTTAGCACTGCCAGCAGTTAGGGAAATACACCTGAAGACAGACCTGGGCAACAGAGCACCCATTACAGCTAGTGCTTTCATGTTCATGTTTCTTTTAGATCACTAAAATTATTCTGGGCATTTATTGCAAGGCAGTCGGATAAATTATACACTAAGAGTCTCCACTGCGTTGGCTTTACTACTGAGGAATTTTTTTTTTTTTAATTAATGCTGCACTTCTGAAATATTTTGACTTTTGACTTTTCTATTGATAATGTGCTATAATCATACTGGTAACTGTTGTTTTTTGATGTTGCTGTCATTCTTATTAAACATCTTGTGAAAGTGTTCACAGGATGCACCACGCTCCTGGAATTGTTTCTGAGTCATCTGCAGTGGCCAGTCTGGTTGATTAGAAAGATAAGATTCCACTCTCATTAATCCTGCAGACTCATTTGAATCCAAGTCCCAGAAGTTTTCCTTAAAATAAACAAAATAAATAAATCCCTCAGCCTAGGCAATGTCAGAGGAACTAATTATTCAGACTTCCCATTATAGTTTTGTGTGTATAAGGACTGCAGATCAGGGCCCTTAGTAAGCATAATTGAGAATTAATGTGTTCTGTGGCTCAGAGGTGGGAAATAAAACTGAGATGGCCCACATGAGGGGGAAAATGATTTTTATTGTGTAAGTCAGTCAGTAAGGACTCACAATTGTAGGCTTTATTGCTCAGGCCCCGCCAGTGGACAAAAACAAAAGGACCTTTTTTCTGCTATAGTTTTTCACCCTGGCAAATTTAGTCTCTGAAATAAGACTAAATTATGCCTTGTTCATTTTTACAGAAAACATGGACATGAAAGCAAGGATTATACTTAGTAAATTCTGCATATGTTTGAGCAAGCATTAGCAAAGAATAGATTATTAGAGATGGTCTACTTATCTGGAATTCTAGTTTTGTGGTTGAGAAGAGGCATTGGTACCAGCTTCTTGGGCCCAAATCCTTCTCCCTGTACTACCTCCAGCATCTGAAGAGAATGAGAGATGTTCACCTGCTCGCTTGCAGCTTCAGTTTATTTCTAAGGATGCTCTACTCTGTTTTGTTTGGATGGTAGTATGGTCCAGTGGCAGGGCATGGAACTCCTAAAGCTTGGCTTCGTCACTTAGTAGTTGCATTATCTTAGGCATCCAAATAATCTGCTCTGGTTCTTAGTTTCTTCCTTATAAATTAATGATGACCATAATGCCTACTCCTAGAGGTATTAAAAATGATCAAATTAGGTCTGAAGTGCTGATGGCACATGGTAAAACCAGTAAATATTGGGTCTTATTTGCTTTGAATGAGTTCATAGGTATAAGATTAGGTTAAGAATCATACGGACAATTCCCAGGATAAAGAAGCAGCTAGCCTTTATTGAGCTGATTTTTTGAATACGTACAATTAAGTAAATAACATAGCAATAAAGAATACTTTCTATGTAGAGTAAAAACCAATGAGATAATCTACCTCTAAACTTAGATATAACTATGGGAGCTGGGTTAGACAATTTACTGGTAGCAAAGGTACTATAGTAATTGTAATTGATAGGTTCTGCAGCTTTAAGTGAAATGATATGTATTAAAACTAATTTACCATAGGCTAATTGATATAAACAAGAGTTAAGTTCCTACAGCATCTCATCAGTGTTATAACAAAACAACATTGAATGAAACAACATTATCTGACAACTGTTGTATTAAATGTTGTATCAGGAGTGACTATTGCTGTCAATGGAAGTCCTAGAATTCATTTCTGTCAATCACAATAGATACAAATCAGTCAGGGAATTACTTTTCTATACCAAAAAGCCTTCCCTAACTGAGTAGAACAAGATGTGCACTCACCAAACTCAATAACCTGCTTTTCTCACAAAGTATTAGATAAGTAGTAGTTTAATTATTTGTCAAACAACAGAATTTAAAATTTGATCTTGTTGCCAACTTAGGTTCTGTTCCACTGAGTTATTAACTGGGCAGGAGGAATGGGTTTCTGTGAAACCCAAAACATTTCTAATACTCTTGCACATTCTAAGTCTTTTGATTGGAAACTTTAAACTACTACGTTAGAATCCCTGTGGATTTTAATGCTTATAGATGTGTTTTGGACACATCCTATTGCTTTTTCTGCTCCAAATATGTATTGAAAGCCCACTAAAAACCAGTTGTATATAATAGGTGGATGTTCTGAGAGGAGCTAAAAGTAAGATTATGAAAAAGGTTAACAGTCATATCTTTTAAAAATCTATCAAATATGTTTCTTTAGAATTGGGACCACATTTCTGTGGTGCTTTGGTAAAACTTCCATTATGTTTACATGGTATCACACATCGACTTGATACCTTTATTAAATGATACTGAAGATTGTTGTCATCAGTAGTGGAGACAATGATCCCAAGAGCAATGTGAACTTAGTTTTCTTTATTTGAAGAAAGTTAATTACAGATATAAACTCAGCCTGAATAAATGACACAATATGTGAATTTTTCTCCAGATGTCAAGCGTCAAGAAAGTTTGAGGAGTTTGTTTCATTTTTTAAAATAAAGTTTAAGTCAAGACGCAATAGAGAGAAGGCATAGATGGAAGTCAGAAAAGGGAAGTTAAAATGAAAATCATTGCTTCTGAAATTATAACTATGTTTGTATAGGCTTTGATATCCTTACTACAGGTGAGAACAGTTTCTAAAATATAATGGTTTTACTGAAGGCATCAGGGAAGATGAGCATCCAGCAGAAGCTGAAAATCATCAAGTTTTAGTCAGGTATTTGATTTACATTTTATTCTGTTGCTTCTTCCAGCCTACTTTCTTTTACTTAAAGGAATCTGTATTGTGGCTTTTACTCTAAAGGCTGTGAGAGAAATGTCAGGGGTCCACAACTGGCCTCTCTTGAACCAGACTATCTGGCAAGTGGGGTTCATTTGTCTGGATATTTTTTAAAAAATGAGTTAATATGAAATTGACCATCTTAATTTTTTTAAGTGTACAGTTCATTGGCATCAGTATATTCACATTTTTGTGCAACTGTCACCTCCATCGATTTCCAGAACTCTTTTCATTTCGTAAAACTGAAAGTCTGTGTGCATTAAACAATAACCTCCCACTCCCTTCCCTTACCCTAGCCTCTGGCAACCACCATTCTACTTTGTCTTTATGAATTTGATGATTCTAGGAATCATACAGTATTTATCCTTTTGTGACTGGCTTATTTTATGTAGGATAATATCCTCAAGCTTTGTCCATGTTGTAGCATATGTCAGAATCTCCTTTCTTTTTAAAGCTGAATGGTATTCCATTATACATATATACCACATTTTGTTTATCCATTCCTCCATTGATGGCATGGGTTGCTTCCACCTTTTGGCTATTTTAACTGATGCTGCTATGAACTTCAGTATACAGATCTCTCCAAGACCCATTTTCAGTTATTGTGGGTATATGGCCAGACATGAAATTGCTGGATCATATGGTAATTCTATTTTTAATTTCTTAAGAAAGCACCAAACTTTTCGACAGTGGCTGCACCATTTTATATTCCTACCAGCAGTGTAGAAGGATACTGATTTCTCCACACCTTTTGCCAACAATGGTTTTCTGGTTCTGTTTTTTTTTTAATAATAGTTCTCCTGTGAGGTGTGACATCATATCTCATGGTTTTGAGTTGCATTTCCCTAATGATTTATGATTAGCGATGTTGAGTATCTTTTCATATTCTTGTTGGCCATTTGAAGAAATGTGTATTCATTCAAATTCTTTGCCCATTTTTTAAATTTCTTCTTGTTGTTGAATTGTAAGAGTTCTCTATATATTCTGGATATAAACCCTTTATCAGATATATGATTTGCAAATGTTTTCTACCATTCCATAGGTTGCCTTTTCACTCTGTTGGTTGTGTTTTTTGATGCTCAAAAGTTTATTTTGATGTAGTCCAATTTATCTATTTTGTTCTTTTGTTGCCTGGGCTTTCAGTGTTAATAGTTGTAATTTCTGGGTAGTAAAAACATAGTGTTCTGGTCCTATTCAGTCATCGATATATTATTTCTACAATATACATACACCACTTTTGCAATGATAAAAGCAAAAACAAAATCTACATCAAACATCATACTTAGAGGTGAAATGTCAAACCTAAGTCAGAGATGCCCCTATTTTATTTATAATTTTATAATTTTATTGTAGGTTCTAGCCAGTTCAATAAGTGAAGGAAAAAATTTTAATAGTATTAAGTAGAGGAAAGAAAAAAATGTTTATGAACATAGAAAACTCAAGAGAATCTATGGATAAATGATTAAAATTTAAAAAAATTCAATGAGACTAGTGGATATAAACTAAATATACAGAAATTATTTGTACTTCTGTATAACAACAATAAAAAGAAAATTAATATTTGTAAAAGAGACAGTGCTGGACCTCTTTTTGCCCCTCCAGACTTGCTCTCCACCCTTGCCTACACTGGCAGTCCCTTACTGACTCACAGTGACAGACCTCCTTGTTCTCTGGCTTCTTGTTAGTTTCAGTCAGTAGTGGTACCAGCAGAAGATGGAGGGAGAAAAGAGGATGGGGATTATAGTACCTCATTTCTCTCCCTGTGGGATTGTTTCTGGCTGGCTGTGTGCCTTGACTGAAGGTCACAGTCTCTGTCAAAGGTTTCTCTCCACTTAGCTTTTTGTGTCTTTGGGTTCTGGAAAAATGCCTCCTCTGCTTGCACTTAGGTTTAGGAATAGAGATGGTTCCCCCAAATTATGGGCCCCCAGGTACTGTTTGATCCCTGGCTTTTTCCTTAAACCCCGCCAACATCTTTATAAATGACCTAAATGGAGGTGCTACTTCCTACTTGTACCTTAAATGATAGCGATATTATTTATGATAATGAAGAATTAAAAGTAACTAAGAATAAACCTAACAAAAAGAGGCATGAGATCTTTATAGAAAAATTACAAAACTTAATTAAATGACATTTAAAAACAGACATTATAGAGGTATACCCTCTACATAGTGGAAAGACATACTGTCATAAAGTATTGGTTTTTCTCCAAACTGACCCATAGATTCAATTGAATTACAATTGAATTTTCAACAGTTTTTTTTTCTTTTTATGGAAACTGGCAAGGGAAATCTAAATTTATGTAGAAGAATAAAGAGCAAAAAGATAACCAAAAAATTTTTAAAGAACAATAAATCAGGTAAAGCCTTGCTATACTAGGTAGCAAGTATTATTATAGATGTGTAGTAATTGAAAATGAAATTGTGCATTACATATCAATAGGGAAAGATAGTGGTGTGGGACAACAGTTACTCATATGGACAAAAGAATAATAAAATTGTACACCTTCCTCACAGAATTCAAAAAACATGTAAACCCCATGTGAAACATAGATGGATCATGAAAAGCTTTATAGCTCATATTGCTAAAGAATTGTTTAAATAAAGCAAAAAAACCCCATAAGAAATAAAGGAAATAATTGATAAGTTTAACTACATTGGATTTTTAACTTCTGTACATTAAAAGGCATTTTAGAGAAAGAAAAAATATAAACCATAGCTTGGGGAAAACAAAATAGATATATATGTAATATGGAGTGATCTCATAAACATAATGTGGAATTAAAAGCAGTTTGAAGAAGTATAGCTCAGTTCTATCATTAAAGCATGCAAAATAATACCACATGTTTTTGGAGGTTGACGCATGGTATTAAAAGCATAAAGACATGCATGGGAATGATAGACACTATAGGATAGTATTATCTGTATGGAAAAGAAATGAGATGGGAAGATGTAAACCAGTGCACAGAAACAGCTTCCACAGAGTTTCTTATGTTGGGTGTGGAAACTGGGTGTCCATGTTATTCTTTATGTTGCAGATATTACCAGTGCATATGGACATGACACAAAAGTAAAAACAAGATATCAGAAATCAGAGTTCCATCAATGTGGGATTAATTTTTAAAATCTAAACTACATAGAAACTATTATCATTTCTGCTAATAATTCAGTGTTAACCCAAGGTAAAGGCAAGGTAAGGAAACGCAGAAGCCAAAGAAGAATGTAAAAAACATAATGGAATTAGATGAAGTAGGTGTGGAGACAGCTAAAGTCTGTGGCCTCAGGTGTCTGAGCACTTCAGAAATTGATAAAGAATGTCATAAAACTACTGTCATTTTATAAAACTCATAGAGTGCCTGATGAGGTTCTGAATCCTGGGGAAAAAAAAAAAAAGCTATCACAATGACTAATTTTTCAAATGGAAAGAATGGCTTTAGTGTTATGTCTATCAGGTCAAAATCCTTTCCCAGAAAGCTATTGAATCCTTTGTGAAAGCATTAATTTGCAAATCATAAAAATGACTATGGACTTAAAAACAACATGAGTTGTTGAAGATTAAAATCTGTCAGTTGAATCTAATTTTCTTTTGTGATGGGTCTGTTAAAGGGCAGCGACAGTGTAATTAATTGCTCGAGGCTCAGAAACCCAATTAATCTTTAGGTTGACTTTTATTTCATAGAATGTTAGTGCTAGACAGGGCCTCAAGGATTATCTAGCCCACCCTCTGCATTTTATAGGCAAGGAAACAAATGTCAGGGAGGTTAAATGACATGTTCAAGGTCAAAAATATTGTCTGCACTTGCACTGCATCCTGTGAATAGGTTGAGTATTGCTTCCTTAAAGCCTTTATGAGTTTCTTTGCATCTGAGCATGAAATATTGTTTGAACCTAGGCTTTTCTTGTGTTATAGACTTTCACAGAATACCTGGAAATTCATCTCATGAATGTCTCCTTGTAAGGGTTTCCAAGCCTCATTTAAAATGTGAGGCCTGTTTCATAATGTTTATGCAGCAGAGGGGGAGTGGGAGGGGCACTGCTCTAGTCCTCTCACTCAACAGAACTCTGAAAACAGGAACAGACCTCTGTGGACTTGTAGATAAATGGTCCCAGAGTTTGACAGTGTGAGTTACACCTAATCCTGGTGGTAACTTGCAGGCCAAGCCATCCCTTAAGGGTTCTTTGTGTCTGATTCCAAGATGCAAGCGGAAAAAAGCTGTCACCTGGAATATTTTTAGAGAAGATAACAGGCAATAATGATAACAAAGATGAGAAGATGAGAGGAAATGAAATGGTTACTGTAAATATGGGAAGTGTGGTGGCAAGCCATGTGTCAGTGTGGCAGCCGTGGAAGTGCTCTGCTCAAATCTCCTAACTTTAAGGGAATCTGCTGCACAAAACTGGTTGTCAGAGAATCTCCAGTTGCTGCACTTTCAGATCACGTGGAGGTCACATTCTCACAAAGCTGCTCCCAGCTAATGCCTAAGCATGATGGGTTTTAGAGCCAAGACTTTTTGGCTCTGGTCTCTAGTAGAAGTCTTTGCTTGGCTTAGGACAGACTATCTCAGGTTTGCTGCTTTTCAAAGCTCCTGTTTTCTCTTTTCCTCTCTCCTTTTAAAGGTATCAGAACTGCAGCAGTTCTAAAAATTCTCCCTGCCTACATCTACTTCCCCATTTATCCTTTATAGGTCTTTTTCCAGATAAACCTCGGTCAACTCTGTCTTGGCATCTGCATCTCAGAAGACCCTAGCTGATGCGAAGTACAGCAATTACCCTGGTTGATGCTAATAAGGAATAAAAACATGACTTGAGAAAGAATTAGTGTCCTACTTTGCTGATGGGAGACTGGTAGTAATAGTTTCTGTTTGGTGGCTGTAGTTGCCATTATTTTAGTTCCTAATTGTGCTTCTTGATGCTGCCATGGTCTTAGGAAATATGTACTATTGTAGTAACATTTTCTTCCAGTGGAACAAAATCTATGTTTCAAAGATTTTATGATATAATTTTTTGTTCTTTAACTGGGGTGGGTCTTAAAATAGATGATGTACCAATTTAATTGGCAGAGTTTTTTCTTCTTTGCTGGTGAATAATATTTGTGTACCCTACCATTGATAGTATAATAGATTCAGTAAAGTACATTAGCTCAATTCAGGTCACTAGGTGCCAGGTACTGTAATAGATTCTGAAGAACTAGGGGGCTGAATTAGCCTTTGTGGGTTATTATTTGGCTATTAGGTATGTCTAATGGGAAAGGAAAGGAAAAGAAAACCCTAGGGAGTAGAATTATATGATGTAGAAGTATACACTGGATAACTATTGCTATGGATATAGTCTACAAATAACTAGAGATCCAATGAAGCATTAAAAATCATAGGAAGTAAAAAAAATATGCTCTTTTGCTTCTGAATCTATTCACTCTCATTTTTTTTTTTTTTTGCTACTTTTATGACATGTTTCTTTATAGACTATAGTCATCTTATAGTTACGGTTATTCTTTCATATTTCCAGCAGTATCTTGTATAATGAGACATATGACCAAGGTTTTCACTGTGTTGAACCCCGTGTCGATATGTGGCCAGAAGGACCCAGTGGAGGACCAAGCAAATTCAGCATGCTTACCAACTGTCGCCGGGGAGATGGGTGGTATGGAAGGATCTGTCGCCTGAATTCCCCTGAAATATATCTGCTTATCTAAAATTGGATTCCTTGACAATGACTGTTTCTAGAATTAGGATTAAAACCTTTGTTTCCTTTCTCTCCAGACACAGCTTCTATGCCTGGTTCAGTTTCCATTAGCATTCCCTGTATTTCCAAAATGGGAAAAATTTCTGCCTCTGAAACAACATGATTGTTATTCCTTGTCTGGACACAAATCAACCAGTACTGTATATAATGTATATACAATTAGTATGTTACATTGCGCATAATTAAATTGTTACATAATCTATGCTATAATGTTAACATGATAAATTTTATTATAGTCATCCATTATAATATTTTAACAAAATGAAAGTTGGGTTTGCCTAGGAAATAATACCTAGGGATCGCTTTCTTATACTATGCCATAATCATTGGAAGGATTGGTATAGTTTGTAGAAAATACTTTAAACATGTCTGATTCAGCAATTATTCGAAAAAATAATTTTGCATGGAGTGATGCCCGAGACATTGTGGAGAATACTCCATAAAATGACAAATTGGCTGAAATTAAGGAGTTGAGAATCTCTCTAAGACTGAGACAGAGAGGCAATGTGATCTAATTCAGATGTTTTGAAACTTTTTTGACTTTGATCCATAGTAAGAAACTCATTTTACATCATGGTCCAATATATACACACATTCTTTAACCCTTCTTATCACTTATCATTAAAATTTTCACAAAACTATACCTAGCTTACTAGATTTGATGCACCCTAATATTTTCAGGGCTATTTTTACCTAAATACCATTTGTGATTTACAGTTTGAAAGATGCTGAACTCAAGAAAAGAGCGTAACCTGGAGAGACAGACTTGGTACAAAGCTATCCCACTCCTGGCCCTTTTCATGAACTTGGAAAGTTACTTTTTTTTGAATCTTGTTCTCTTCATATGTAAAATGAACTGGGTTGTTCTGACGATTATGACAATTTTATGTGAAGTGACTGGCAGGTAGTAGGTGCTCAGTAAATGATGAGGTAGCAAGGTAATACTTTCTAATATATTAAAACCAAATATTTGCATTTCCTTTACCTCAAGGTAAAGTTGTTATAGAATTTCTGGGCCATTCTTAGCTTTATAAATTGATACAGCTTCTCTTTCTCCATCACCTGCTCTGTGCCCCCCTTCTCTTCTGCCAATGGAGTGAGCAGAGCTTGGTATAAGACAGCTTAAACAGCCTTGCACCAGTACTCCCCTGCCTGTCTCCAAGTGCACACAGCCAACTTGGGCTCTTTGGCTCTGCCTTCCTCAATCATGATTCCTCTTGGAGGGTTATCATGTCCCTCTTTCTCCGTAAGATCTTAGAGTTACTGCTCAGGTATTCAGTGCCCAGTCAGTATCCTTTCCTCTGAGGCTGCTCAGGTTCCCCACAAAACATTTCCCCTGGCCTGCCCCTTTGGCCTTCCAGAAACATCCACATTTTCTCTAGGTACATAGCTAATGTACTATCATTACTTAATCATTTTCTTACTATTACATATTTGGATTACCATTTGGTTTTTGCTAAATTAGAAAATTTTACAGCAAATAAAATAGTGGTTTAAAATTTTGGTCTCATTTAGTTTTTCATTAGAAAAAAATCACCATAAATGTACAATAATTGATTGAATTAGGTACTTTTCCTAAAGTTAAATTAAAAAACATCTTCCTACTGGTAGTTTACACATATATTAACATGAATACACATACTATTTAAAATCAATAAGCACTTTAAAATTTAGAAGGAAATTCCTCTACTCTTCACAACGAATTAAATTTGGTCATCTTTGCTTTACCACTAACCAAATTAGTTTCTGTGTCCCACATGACAAATCCCTTAGCAAAGGTTATTTAACATCACAAGTTCCCTACCCTAGTATAAATGATATATGTACATATACACACGTATATATATGTGTGAATGTATGTGTATATGTGTGTGTATATATGTATATGTACATATATATTTCAATCTTTTTTAATTACTAATTGACATCACTTTAATCATTTCTGTGCCTATAACTGTTCTGTCTCCACTCTGTTTTCCTCCTACGCTTAGAATGTGACTTTTAATGTGCAAAAATGGAAATCGAGGCAATTTTTTGAATAAAGGTCATTTTTTTCAATTATGTAGTGTTTTAAATGAGTGTTTTTTTTGTTTTGTTTGTTTTGTTTTGTTTTACAAAATTACCCAGATAAAATTTTAATTTGTATCCACGATAAATAAACATCCTTTCTGTGTAATGTTCCCAACCCTGGAAATACGTAGACAACTTTTCAGTTTTATTTTAAGGAATTGCTGATTTTGTGAATTCTATTTCTTATAGATTTGGTGAGGGTGCCAGGGCAATAGTGAAAGTGAAAGAGCAGAGATGAAAGAGGCCCACTAACCTAGATTTAAATGGGGCAACAAATAAGCCATTCAATTGTGCCCCTTTCCCCCCTAAACAATTATTTAGCACCTGATCACATCATCACACAGTCAATGTGATTCTCAGATTATAGTGGTTAAAATATCCAGAAACAGATCTTATTGTCTTAATGAAACAATCAGATTCAACATATGGGAGGTGGCCTATTCAGAATCAACCAGAAAGTAGTCACTTCCTAACTGCATATAATAGAGAAAAAGTAAGAAAGGAAGTTATATACAATAAAATCATTAAATGCAGATTTGCCACAAGGCAAGATGATAATGCTTGAACATTATGAAGTGCAAAAACTGCACAAACACATTATATTTTAAACACTTCATCTATTTAGCAAACTATGTACACTCTTCAGCTAAATAAGATGAATTGAGATTCAAGAGGCAGCACCGTACTGGCAAATCTCATCCTAAAGGCATCCATTAATATAAATCAACAGTAGCAATTTAGTTTGATCATTTATTTGCAAGAATCATTAAGGTTTATTAGCATAATTATTCCCTGTGGGATTTCATGTCGAGAAAATGAAAAATGGCATTATCAATATTTAAAAGATAAGTGTGTAATGTTCAGAGTACTTAAACAGTCATCTGCAGGTGGTGTCCAGCTGCAGCAAATTAGATTAGATTTGGGCCTTTTTCTGAAGGAAAGAAAAATTGTTTTGTTCTAATTGCTTCATTTTATAAAGCAGTCCAATTTCGTAAATAAATTCTACTGTATAGTTAGAACTTGTAAGTGTATACCTATTAACATTTCTTATTTCAGATTAGCAACTCTGATCTGTTCAATCCTGTTATATTTAACTATGGGGAAACATTAATCAGTATAATCCATCATTTATTATTAGGAAAATCTTTTCCCTTCAGTCCTCTAGACCTTTAGTCTAGACCTGTAGGTGAAAAGCTATCTTCCAAGGGGAAATGAACCAGAAGATTTCTCCTTAATGCTGGGAGGGCATAAATCCTTCCTTAACAATGAAATACCATTTATGGTAGTAATAATTTGTCATGATAAGTCATCTTTAAGTGTAATAATTTTTTATAATTTTTAAAATATTTCATACAATGAAGTATTATTCAGTGATAAAAATAAATGAGCTTTTAAGCTACGCAAAGACATGGAGGACTCTTATTGCTAAGTGAAAGAAGTCAGTCTGAAAAGGCTACATACTATATGACTCATTATATGACATTCTGGAAAAGAAAAAATGTGCGAGATGGTAGAAAGATTAGTGGTTTCCAGGGGCTTGGGGGGAAGGAGGGAGAGATGAATAGGTGGACCACAGGAATTTTTGGAGCAGTGAAACGATTCTGCATGATGCTGTAATGGTGGATACAGGACATTATACATTTGACAAAACCATAAACCTGTACAAAACAGTTAACCTTAATGTCAATGTCAGCTATGAACTTTAGTTAATAATGTATCAATATTGGTTCATCAATTGTAACAAATGTGCAACACTCCTGTATGATGCTAAAGATAGTGGAAACTGAGTGTGGAAGGTAGGGGAGACATACAGGAACTCTCTGTGTTCTATTAATTTTCCTATAAACTAAAACTGGTCTAAAAAGCAGTCTATTAATTTAAAAAAATTTTAGGCTTTTTTTCAGGTAAAATAAGCTAATTGTCTCAATTGATTAAATTTGTCTTTGATTTAGATGAACATTTAGGCCAAAAGTCCTTTGACAAATCACCTGTTAAATTGCATAAATTATTGTAGAATCTGTAATACCCATTGAAAGAAAGAGCTATAACTAAAATTCCCCTTAGAATCAAATGTCCACAGGTAGAAAAGCAAAAAATAATGAAAAAGCATACATGTTTGCTAGAATACTTTGCAATGTATCACATTTCACTATTAGGAATGAATAATTCTACTCTATAGCAACTGTTTTACCCTGAACTTGTCCCCATCTCCCACGCTCACTACAGGGAGCCTGACTCCTTGGAGAAGATGGTTATTTCAAGATATCTGCAGCACTTCCTGCTTTGCTTCATCCCAGGTGGTTTTATCCTGAACACCAAGAGGGTGAGCTGTGCCTTCTCTCTGCTTCTCTCAGACAGTATTGCCAATGAGTAGAGCAGTAGATATAATCAACCTGGGTCAATGACCCAAGGACAGAGGGAGGAGCGCAAGGTTTGTGAGCTCTTTAAAGGCTCAAGAGTTAAGCATTTATTCATGTTCTGTGTTCTTTTCCTTATGGTCTCAGTCTTTGCCACATGTATACCTTTCTCACACTCCTTACCAGAATTTTCTTCACCACGAATGTTGCATATTTTAACTCAATCACATATGGCCATACTGTTAATCACTGTTTTCTTCATTAGTACACATTGTTCTTATTATGATACTATTACCTATGGTAGGGATTCTTTGCCAGGGCAACCCAGAGTACAGTATGAGTAAACTTTGAGAAATCGATCTCTGCTTGGTCAGATTCCTATTGGTTTTTCAGCTCCCTTTACTCTTGTGGTTTAATATATGCCAACCATTCCACGGTTTGGCCTTTTAAAAATTCTTTCATCTCTCTTGTCTTATAATTTCCCTTGACCTACATGATTTTCCCTTAGTTTATGATGAAATGTAAAGCTTTTCCCTCTTTCTACACAGTAGATTCCCCAACTGAATTATCCTTCCAATCATCTTGATACTCAAATTATTGCATTCTAAATATGTTCTGAAACCTTCATGTATATTTATTAAGCTATACTATGTTCAGGGCTAGCCATATTTTGGTAAACTTAGACAATTAGCAATGCATTTAAACTATTGCTTACTGTATATGGTGTTCTGAAATACTGAATATTTTAAGAAGTGGTATTGATATATTTAACTGCCTGACTAAATGGATAATCTATGTATTGATGAATAAAATACTTTGTGTATTTAATTAATGAACTAATCTTTAAGTTACAAATATATCCTTATAAAAATGTATTAGTGTTTAGAACTTTATCGTACATGATAGAACTTATCTTTATCAAGTAACTAAATATTTAATGATCAGATTTATACCCTGTTAATGTTTTAAAGACATTTGTATTTATCTATCCATGAGCATTGTAGGTAAATAATGTTGACCCAAATCTATTCAATCAAAAAAAATTGTCATTTGGTTGCTAAGCAATGAAGTGGATCATATTAGGCTGATAAGGAAAAAAAAGAAATCATAGTGTATCTAGACTTTAATGAAGTCTGTTTGAAGGATTCTCCTCTTAAATTCTTACAGAAAAGGTATAGAAATTTGGTAGTATATTAGTAAAATTGGTGCATTGGTAACTGGTTGAATGATCATACTTAGAGGATGCTCATCTATTTGCAGTGGGAGAGATATTCTAGTGGTATGTCAGGGCTCTGTGTTCACCCACCTTAGTCTACATTTTTATTTGTGAAGTATTTGAAAACATAAAAGGCATGCTTAACCAACTTGTAAATGACATGACTCTAGGAATTATCAAATTATTAGACAAACATGTTGCATGGATATTTTGGAAAGCAAAATCAAGAATCATATGTTGTGATCAAGACAGAGCACATGGATTGAGAGGAGGTAAAAACAGGCCAATAGCTTCTGGAAGATTGAAAAAAAAAAGGAAAATGTGAGAAAGAAAATCAGATTTTCCACTCTACCTACTAATAATCTTTAAAATAAAACATTGATTTAAAGAGGCAATTCATGTTTTAAGAAGTGTTTTTCTTAATCACTTTCACCCATGAAATTGAAAAGAGATAGTGGTTGTTATTAGTGAGGAATAGAATTTGGCTAACAGCAATAGAATCCTGGGTGAAAAAGAAGACATAGAGACTTAGATAAATTGAGTTTCTTTTTCTTTCATGTAGCATGGAGTCAGAAATTAGGCAGGCCATGGCTAGTGTGGTAGTTCTTTGGTCATAAAAATCCAAAACTCCCATTTTTCTGCTCTGCCATCCAGAGCATGAAAATTAAGGGTGAGACACACATACAAAGGCCTTCTGGCAGGAAGGAGTTCAAAGAAGTCCACTGTGCCTACAATTTGAGGAAAAAACTTGAAGAGGTAGACATATAGCCTTTATAGGCCAGGTTAGGGTTTTGGAACTTTTTTTAAAGGCAATTAAAAAACAGTGAATACTTACCACTAAGGAAAAAAAATATAATTTATGAGACTCCTCTCCATACACACCAGAGAACTAGATGACCTAACTCTGTGATTGAACCAGGACCAAAGAAAGCATGAACAATAGAAAACAGGTATCTACTGCTGGGGGCAGGATCCAAAGTGTGGATGGAGACACTTTCTGACGTGCAGGAACACAGGTAAAGCAATGAGGATCAGCAACAGTAAGAGAAGCCTTCTGAAAAACCAGCCCCTAACATAAACATAAGAAAGGCTAGGGAAATTTGAAGATTGTGGAGCAATGAAGGTAACTATAGCAACAACAGCTCAACTCCTATGTTGATTTAACTTCCTACATTAATGTTATAGCAGAAGAATAAGTGTGCTTATTTCAAGGCATAAATATGATTTATTCTCTCTTATACATGATGTCTGGCATTTATTCAAAAAATTGAGACCCCAAGAAAAGCAAAAAAAAACATTGTAACATGTATAAAAATGAAGCAATAAACAGAACAAACGTATATGAATGACCCAGATGCTGAAAGTCTCAGATGGAAAAATTTAAATACTATGATTAACATATTAAAGCCTCTAATGGAAAAGGTAGACAATACATGAAAAGATGGATAATTTTAGCTGAGAAGATGGAAACTATAAGAAAGAGTTAAATGAAAATGTTAAATTAAAAATCAAAACAGTAATGAAAATGATGAATGCAAACTCAGCAGAGACTTAACACAGCTAAGAGTCAGTAAATTTGAAGATATATCAATAAAAATGACCCAAACAGAAACACAAAATATCAAAATAGTCTAACATATGTGGAAACATACCTATTGTGGATTTATGGTAAAGGAAAATGAAAATAGCACAAAATATGGGGTAGAGGAATTGGAATTGTACTGTTGTAAGAATTATACAGGACAAATGAGGCAGAATTATAGTATTTGAATATTTAAATATACATGTATATTAAATCTTAGGGCAATCACTAAAAATAATAAGGTGTAAATAACAAGCTGATAGTGAAAATAAAATGGAATCACAAAATGTTATTAAAAGACAAAAAACGAACAAAGAACAGATGCAACAAATATTTTAAAATTAGCAAAACTTGATTTTAATTCATTCATATCAGTAATATGTAAATGTCATAAACATACCAGTTAAAAGACAGATTGACAGACTGAATAAGAAAGTAACACTCAACCATATGCTATTTACAGGAAGGCTGTTTAAAACAGAGACACAGGTAGATTCCAAGTAAGCATGGAGAGAAATGTACTGTGTAAGCACCAGTTTTAAAAAAGCTGGCATGGCAACGTTGTTATCAGAACAAAGAATGTTACCAGGGATAAAGAGGTCATTTCAAAATGCAAATGTCAAAAATGTCATCAGGACATAATAATCTTAGGGGTGTATACACCTAACTGTAGAACTTTAAAACACACAAAGCAAAAAGAGAATGAAAAAGAAAAATAAGAAAATCCCCAGTTATACTTGATGACCTCAACGTTCCTCTAAGTAATTAATAAAGTGCAAATAGAAGTAGTGTAAAGATATAGAATACCTGAACAGCCTTGTCAAATTGACCTTATTGACGTATTTATTGAACATCTTAACCAAGAACACCAGAAAACGTATAATTTTTCAAGTGCACACAAAACAAGAATAGATCATATTCTGCACAATAAACCAAACCTCAACTAATTTAAAAGATTTGAAATCATACAGAGTTTGTTCTCTGTGTTGGAATTAAACTAGAAATCCATAACAAAAAGATACCTGGAAAATCTGAAGTATTTACAGATTAACAATACACTTCTAAATAAGTAATGGGTCAAAGAAGAAATCTTAGAATATTTGAATTGAATCAGAAAGTACAGCATATCCATCTGAGACAGCTAAAGCAGGGCTTAGGAGGAAATTTATACATTTATATTTGAAAAGAATGGTCTTAAAGATTTAAGCTTCCACCTTAAAGTATAGAAAGAAGAGCAAGTTAAACCTAATGCAAGCAAAGAAGGAACTAATGATGGTAAGAGCAGAAATCAATGGACTTGGAAATAGAAAAACAAGTGAAAAAATTAATAAAAATTTGCTTTTTGAAAATATAAATAACAGTGATATTTCTTCATAGTTATTTATGGATAGAGCCTTCCCCTACGTGCCCAACAGTAATATTTCAATAATTTGTTTATTGAACAACTATTTAGCAACAATTATATGCCAGGCACTATCTTAATTAAATACTTGGGATACATCAGTGTCCAAAACAAAAATTCCTGTTGACAGCCTAGCCAACAGGCTTTAATTAGAGGCTACTTTATGAGAAGCAATACATAAGCCATGTCTTTTGAAGAGTTCTTGTGTAAGTTGCTTCACTAATGGAATTAAATGTACATCAGAGTTGCATCATGATTTTAAAATGTTTTGTATTGTATATACCCTGTAGTAAAGTTTAATTTTGTGGTAGCCAGGTTTATAATAAGGAACCCAAAAGATAGAAACTATTAACAGTACTCCCCTCCCACCACCACCACCACTACCACTAAACACATGCAAGTCCTCTTCTAATGTAGGAAAATAATTTGAGTTTAAGGTGAAGTCTCCAAGCCCAACAGTTATTTTGCTATCAGTCTTTTTGCATTTCAGTTTGGGAAATTTCTACTGATATGTCTTCAAGCTTACTGATTCTCTCCTCAGGGCTGTCCAGTCTACTGACAAGCCTAAAAAGGCATTCTTTATCTCTTAGTGTTTCTGATTCCTAGAATTCCTTTTGGATTCTTAGCGTTTCTATCTCTGCTTAAGTTAGTCATCTATTCTTGCATACTGAACACATTTGCCTTTAGAGCTCTGTACATATTAATCATAGTTATTTTAAATTCCTGTTTAATAATCACCAGATCTGTGTTAAATCTGAGTCTAGTTCTGATGTTTACTTTGCCTTTCAGACTGTTTTTCCTGCCTTTTAGCAACTTGCCTTTAGCTTTGTTGTTTTTTTGTTGTTGTTGAAAGCTGGACCTTAACAGAAACTGAAGTAAATAGGGCTTTAGTGAGGTGTGAGGTTTTTTATTATATCACTAGATGTTGGGCTATGTCTAATGTTTACTGTAGCTGTAGATTCCAGAGGCTTTAAATTCCTCTAGTATATTTGGTTTTTGTCTCCTGCTGTCTTTGGATTTCCCCAAGAATTTCTCCTTAGAGTTTTGCAACACTCCCAGCTGTAATCAACTATAATTACACCGGAGCACTGGTGTGGTGGTAAAGCATGGGAAAAGGGAAAGTGTTCTATAACTTAATGATTACCTCTCTATTAGTAAGGCTTAGGTGAGACAGAACGGCTGGAGGAGGTTATACTCTGAGAACTGTCCTTGCCCCAGGTGGGATAAGGATCTGGTAAAATAATTTCCTCTAGCATGGAGAAGGCTCTGGACATAGTTCACAATGATTATCCTTCTCACCCCACAGGAGATCTTTCTTGGTTCTTCACTATGAGAACCTGCTTGGGTTTCTGGAGGTGAAATCCGTGGACATGTGGGGGTCTCCCTAAGACTGTAGCCCTCAGTAGTCTCACTCATGCTAGTACACACTCAGTCTCCAGCAGTGATCGAAATTACCATTTGAGTGTTACAAGTTCATGGCTTCATTGGCTTCTGCTCCAGGAAAGTAGGTCGTGGCTGTGACTCCCTGGTTTCACCTCTCTCTCCAGATTCCAGAGCAGCGGGATGCCTTGTTATCTCAGTCCTATGATTAGTCCCAGAAAAAATGATTAATTTTTAGTTTATTTTGCTTTTTTTTTTTTTTTTTGGCAGTAAGGATGTAAACAATAACTTCCAAGCTTTTAATATTTGGGGCTGAAACTGGAAGTCCTTTTGTTAATAATCTTTAAGAAGACACATTGCTACACAAGATGAACTTCAAATTAGGTAATACCAACTAGGTCGTCAGATACTCATTACCCAGCAAAGGGGGCGGTGACCGGGCCTCCCACGGCTGAGGACAAAGGCAAGCATGGACACAGGCAGAGTAGGCAGGGAGGGCGCAGGCTGTCCTGTGCGTGGAAAGTGACCTTGGCCTCCTGTACTAGATAGGAGTCTGTGTACTCCTACGTAAGCCGTTTCTACAGACCGCAGCTTGGCCCCCAGCCCCACCAAACAGAGTGCCCGCTTGGGGAAAACCTCGAGCTCCCCGAGGCATCGCCAAGGGATTGCATCAGGACCTTGAACTTCCCACCCGTCTCCCTTCGACCTATAGAAGCAGCCGCCCTGCCAGCCTCCAAAGAAGCTCACTGCCGATTGGGTCTTGCTTGTCCAATGGGAGGCCGCCCCGGGGGCGCCTCGGCGGCCGTTGCTGGGAAACCGCGCGAACACACGGGCGCTCGGCCCGCCTCGTCGTCTGCTGCGGGGGGCGGCGGCCCTGGGGGCCCGAGCGGGGATCTTCTCCACCAAGATGGTGAGTAAATCTGTTGACTGCACTGTAGTTTAGAGCCAGCCTGCTTCCAAACGAGGATATGAATGCCTAACCCGAGACTCAGTGGGACCCTTGTATTTGCTTTCAGAGGCCTCAGGTGCAGCTCCTGAAGGGACGCTCGTGGTGGCCTTTGGCCCGTTTTGCATTTTCCCCACACTGTTTGGTTTGCCCGGTAAATCTCTTACTTCCCATGTTTCAGGAAATGTAGGAAAAGAGTGTAAGAACCGCTGAACAAACGAGTGGGAATAAAAGTCCAGGAGACAGTGAACGAATAAGTAGCAGTGGGTTGTCCTGTTAAATCTGTATTAGGGAAACCTGACCAGGCATCTTTATGACCAAGGTGGTGGGATTCCCTGCATAGTCGTAGCAAAGAGCTGGCTCTACAGAGTTCGACTGCTTGTCTTTGAATCCTGGACTGCTGTTTATCAGCCGAGGAACCTCGGGGAAAGCTGCTTTTACTTTTTCACGCCTCATCTGTAGGATGGGGAAGAATAGTCCCTACTTCATCAATATATCAGCGTATTTATCTACCACTTACTTATTATCTACCAAAGTCCCTTTTGTTTCTGTTACCTGTCTTTGTATAATTTGTTACTGGGGCTCATGTCAATATATTTTTAAAAATCCGATTTTGGAACACTAAAACATGCACACTTTTATTTTGTCATTACTTTTTCCATTATAGGACGCCAAAAAGAGAACTATGAGTATCAGTGAAAAGCATCAGAAATTAGTAGATAGAAACTACAGCACAAAATTGCATGTCAAGGCACTAAAAAAGATAGAGAATCAAATCAGGGACCAAGTCGTGCAGAATGAAAATGATGACCGCGTTGAGCACAAGAGATTCCTCAGATTATTACAGAATGAACAATTTGAGTTGGATATGGAAGAAGCCATTCAAAAGGTAAGTTTTACTATTCATTTTTACATCACTTTTTCTTCGTTTGCTACTTGAAAATGAAGAAAGCCAACTGCTAATACTGGAATGGAGTAGATAGTATCATCAGGCAAAGGATGCGTCATTGTAAGTCAGACCCAGTGTAGTGGTTAAGAGCTGGGTTTTTGGAGCTAGACTTTAAATCTTTGATCCTAGTACTGCGATGTATTTATTAGCTGTGGAACCTTGGGTGGGCAGCTTTTACTGTTTAAGGCCTGTCTGTAGAATGAGAATAATAATAGTCCCACTTCATAGTATTGTTTTAATAATTAATGATTAATACATGCAAAGCCCTTGGAATAGTGCTTGGAAGAGTAAGCGCTCAGTTTTTTTTCCCCCTGTAAATATGAAATCTATAATTACTACTACAATTTTGTTCATAAAAGTATAATTCTGTTGCTTTTCATAAAATTCTAAAAACAAAAATTTAAGAATAGCTTTTAAAAAATTACTGAGGTTACGCATGTATATTATTAAGTGGTAGAAAATGAACACTTACGTATTAGGTATGAATTTACTTATATTTTTGATTTTTGAAATACTACCTTGAAGAATTTAGGTACAGTTCATACAACTATAACTCTTAAAATATGGAGACAGTTTTTCAGTGAAAATTTCTAACTATCCCTTTGTATTCCAAATTCCAGAAGCTTAGACATGATTTTTTTTAACCCTGAGCAAGATCCTAGGGATTAGATTTTTTAATTCTTTTTATTCTTATTTTTATTTAATTTTAAAGACAATCCAGATAAATCAACTCTCTCCTGCATAGTTCAGCATGCATGTTATAAAATATTTTCTTACATATTAATAGCAAAATGCCACTGTCTCACCCAATAGAGTTATCAATAACTTCTAGGTATCATTTAATACCATTCCGTAATCAAATTTCTGTAGTTGTGTCAAAAATCTGCTTTTACATTTGGTTTGTGTTAATCAGGATCCAAACAAGGTTCATATAGTATATTTGGTTGTTATGTCTATTAGGTCTCTCTTCATCTAAAACAGCCCCCTCCTCAGTTTTTTTTAACATAGTGTTTTTAACTTGTTAAACTAGGCCAATTGTTGTATAGACATCCCACATTCTGAATTTAAAAGTTTATGTCCTCACTGGTTCCTTTCTCATATTTCCTCTAAATGCAAGTTGACACTAAAGGCATGATTAGATTTATGTACAGCTTTTGTGACAATCACTGACCTTGATGTTGTATCACATCAGCAGGCACATGATGCTACTGTTGATCAGTGGGTTTAGTGAGACAGCCTGGTTGCCTTGTTGTGAAGATCCCCATCAAACTTTAATCTGTGGTTTCACCAATGAATTTTTCCTTCATTAGGGGTTACAAAACACTGATTTTCTAATTTCGTTATTTCTTTCAGAATTAGCTGAGATTCCCCAGTAAAGAACTTTCCCTCCTCAACCAGGGTTATTTGATACCCTGAATATAGTTCATATTGGAAAGGGAATAAATACATAATTTCCAGAGTAAAGAATTGGGGCCCTAGTCACTTCCATTGGTGTTTGCTGATGTTGTTTTTTAAAATTTTGTTTTCTTCAGTTTTTGACTTTTTATCTTTTTAAAATATCTTATGGACTCATGGGTCTTTATATACTTAATTGCATTTATTACTCTTTTTGATGCTCAAATTGTCCCATCTTTTGCCTGTTGATGCCTTTTTATAGCTCTGTCCTTTTGACAAGGCTCTCTTAATCTATGATAGTTTCTTTGCTTTTTATCTGAACAAAATATTCCAGGCTAGTGATTGTTAATTTTATATGTCAAATTGACTGGGCCATGGGGTGGTCAAATATTATTCTGGGTGTTTTTGGATGAGATTAACATTTAAATCTGTAAATCGGGGTGGTTCCATTGAGTAATGGTTAGGATGTCTGCTTTACATGCAGAAGATCCTGGGTTTGAGCCCCAGTGGAGAGACAGTCTATAGCCCAGATGTGCCAGGCCCCGGGCCTGGGTATTGGTGTGTGCCGTGAGCCTTGCCCTCAGAGATCCAGCTCTTAAGGGGAGACAGCAACATTGGTAGGTTAGGGGTAGAAGTGGTGGGGGAATTAAAAAAATTTTTTTAAAAAATCTGTAAATTGAGTAAAGCAGATTGCTCTTCCTATGCGGGGTAGGCCTCATTCAGTCATTTGAAAGCCCAAGTAGAACAAAATGCTGTATAACAGGAAACTCATTCCTGCTTTCTAACTGGGACTGATCAGCTTTATTTCCTACCTTCACACTTGAACTGAAACATCAGCTCTTCCTGAGTCTCAAGCCTGCCAGCCTTCAGAGATGAACTACACCATCGGTTTTCTTGTTTCTCAGTCCTTCAGACTTAAACTTGAACTAAATCATTCATTCTTCTGGGTCTCCAGCTTTCTGACTTCCCTTGCAGATCATGGGACTGGCCTGCCTACATAATCACTTGAGCCAGTTCCTTATCCACTTTGTTCTGTTTCTCTGGAAAACCCTAATTAATATAATACTCATCTGGTAAACTTCTTGCTTCACATCTAGAATCGACTGTTGTACCAATGAGCCGTATTATCTCTTGGTGGAAATAATATTTTGAGATGATTTGGGTGCTAATTGTGCTTATTATTGGTTTATCATTGATTCCAGGTCTTTTCAGTGGACAAAACTTGAAAATATATGTTTTTAGCTGTTTATTTTGAGATAAATTTAGTTTCATAGAAGAGCTGCAAAAATAGTATAGATAATTTCTATATACCCTTAACCTGACTTCCTTATATGTTAACGTCTTACATAATCGTAGAACAATTATCGAAATGAAGAAATTAGCCTTGGTACAAAACTGTTATTGCAGGATTTATTCAGATTTTAAATACTGATTTAAATCACTTTTTCCACTAATGTCTTTTTTTCTGTTCCAGGATCACAAATTACATTTAGTTGTCATGTCTCTTTAGTGTCCTTCAACCATAGTCTTCTTCAGTCTATGAGAGTTCCTTACATTTTCCTGTCTTTCCTGATCTTGACAATTTTATAGACTACAGTTCATTTGTTGTATTAGATTTTTGTTGCTCTGTATCAAATTATCACAAATTTAGTGGCTTAAAGCAAAATCCATTGATTACTTCACAGTTTCTGTAGGTCAGAAATCCAAACGTGGTATAGCTGGATTTCACAGTATCACAAAGCTGAAATCAAGGTGTTGTCTGGGGTGCATTCACATCTGGATCTTGGGGTGGGCAGAATTCATGTTCTTGTAGTTATAAGACTGAGGCCCTTATTTCCCAGATATTGCTGACATTCCCTGCCACATGACCCTCTTCACAAGGTGGCAGTTTGCTTCCCTAAGGTCTACCGAGCTTACTTCAGGCTCACCTGGTTAGGTCAGGCCCATCTGGAGAGTCTCCCTTCTGGTTAATACAAAGTCAACTGATCCGGACCTTCATGCCCTTTTCATGCATTATATTGGGGGTACAAGATGTTTATATGTATTAATCTTGATTTAAACCTTGATCACTTGGTTAAGGTGGTATCTAACAGGATTCTTCTCTGTGAAGTTTTATTTTGCACTGTGTAAATACTAAATATTTTGAAGGAAATATTTGAGACTATGCAGATATCCCGTTTCTATTTAAACCCTTGTCCCCCACTAATGTTAACATTCATTGGTGATTCTTACCTTTAGCAATTTTTGGGTTATAGAGGTCATTTTTTATTTACCTCATTCCTATTTATTACTTGGAATTTTTCTGTAATTATTTACCTCATTCCTATTTATTACTTGGAATTTTTCCCCCATATATTTTTTCAGTTATTTATTTATACCAGTATTTATACCAGTGTGGACAAATACTTATTTTATGCTTTTGGTTATAATCCAGTACTACTGTTACTTCTTTCGTTGCTCCAGTTGTTCCAATTTTGCCCTTTCGTAACTTTTTTCAAGTTGTCTTTTGTATGCCCTTCTGACATGCTCTGTTTTTTCTTCTTTTGCTTGTACTTGCTTTTTGGCACCATAACGTGTTCCAGGCTCAGCTTATTCTTGCCTTGCCTTGGAATTGATCATTTCTCTAAAGAGACTTGGTTCCTTTTATTGGAGAATTGTATTTCAAAGCCAAAATCTGAATGATAGGTGTGCTTGTTATTACTAGGGTTTTACTGCACTACTCCCTCTAAGTGGAAAGAAATGGAAAATAAATGTATGCTAATCAAATCAATTCATACACACATCTATTTAATTTTGTGCCTATCTGCATATACTAATAAAACAAACCATGAGTCTATATGCCAACTGCAGTCTGGTACCACAGTGGTCATTTTAGCTTTTCCTCTCCTTGTAATTGCTTTCTCCACAAAAAGAAAGCTGGCTCTTATATGCAATATATTTAGTTATTTTTTCTACCCAAGTAAGTAAATAAAGTGGTTTCAGAATTGCTAACCTGCACCCCTGTGAACAATAAATGTACAATATAGATCTGTGCACAATTTTTTTTGTCTTTAGCCTGACAATATCAGTCAGTTTTCCAAAGTTAGGTCCACTCCTGCCTGTCTTCAGCATTGTGGTTATGATTGATTTTTAATGTAGTTAATTTGTTATCGTCTACATTCCATTGTTCCCCCAAATCTGGTTTATTTCATTTTTTTAAAAAAAATTTTATGTTGAAATACTTACAGAAGTTTTAAAGATAGTACAAAGAGGTCTAGTTTCTTCCAGTAGTTACATCTTACATAACTGTAGTACAATATCAAACCCTGGAAAATGACATTGGTCCAGTATGCTTATCCACTTCTATGTCATTTTGTCATGTGTAGATTTGTGCAACTACCACCTCATTCAGGATATAGAACTATTCCATCCCCACCAAGACCTCATTATAGTCACTCATTGTTTTCAGTCCCTACGATGCCTGGCAATGACTAACTCGTTCACGATCTCTCTAATTTTTGTCATTTCAAAAGTGTTGTATAAATGTAATCATGTTTGTGACTCTGTACGTATGTGGAATCATGTCTGTGACTTTTTGAGTAGGCTTTCACTCAGCATAATGCTCTTGAGTTTCATCCACGTTGGATTAATCAATAATTCCTTTCTATTATTGGTTAGTATTGCATGGTGTGGATATTTTCGTTGACTTTTTAATTTGAATATTATAAAATTCATTCTTTGTGACATACAGTTCTGTGGATTTTGACAAATGCATAGATTTCTGTTTCCACCATCACAATGTAATACAATAAAACAATTCTATTACACCCTCATACAGAAGTCTCCTTATACAGAAGTCTCTTCTTTTTAGCCAACTGCTCACTCTCCCATCCCTGAAATGACTGATTTTGGCACAAAAAAGAGTCACTTTTCCCATAGTATCATATAAATGGCATTACCTGAGATATAAAATTTTGGGTTTTACTTCTTAGCAAAACAAATCTAAGATTCCGTGTTGTTGCATTAGTCATTCCTTCTAACTGCTGAATGGTGTAGTAGTATTTCATAATATGGATATAGCACAGTTTGTTTATCCATTCACAGGTTGAAAGAAATCTAAGTTATTTCCAGTTTTTGGCAATTATAAATAAAACTGCTATAGACATTTGGTTACAAATGTTTGAACTTTTGTTAAACAAAAGTTTTCATTTCTGTTGGATAGAAATCTGGGAGTAGGACGGTTGGGTCATATGGGGAGGTACATTTCACTCAAGAGTCTGCCTATTTTATAAAGTTGCTGCACTGTTTTGCATTTCCTCAAGTAACGTGTAAGTTGCTGCACTGTTTTGCATTTCCTCAAGTAACATGTAAGAAAGCTTTATGGTCTCATCAGTACTTACTGTTGCTTTTCATTCATTGAAACTTAATGGGATAATTGTAAATTCACATGTAGTTGTAAGAAATAATACAGAGAGAGCCTACATTTTCTGTACCAAATTTCTCCTAGTGGTACATCTTGCAAAGCTGTAGTACAATATCATAGATAAGATATCAACAATGATACAATCCACCAATCTTGTTCAGATTTCCCCAATTTTGCTTGTGCTCATGTTAGAGTATATGTATGTATGTGTGTGTTTAGTTCTGTACAGTTGATCACGTGTAGGTTTGTCCATCCAGCACCACAGTCAAGATACATAAGAGCTCCATGACTATAAGGATCCCTTTGACCTTTTATATCTCTTTCTTGCTACCTGGACCTCATCTCTAACTCTGGCAACCATTAATATGTTCTCCATTTCTATAATTTTGTCATTTCAAGAATGTTAAATATACAACAATCAAAAGACAAAAATAATTTTAATGGGCAAACTATTTCAATAGCCATTTCTCCAAAGAAGATACACAGATGAGCAAGACATGCAAAATGATGCTCATTATTATTAGTCATTAGGGAGATGAAAATCAAAACCACAATGAGATACCACTTCAGACTCGTGAAGATTATTGCAATTTTTTTTTTTAAGGAAAATAAGTGTTGGCAAAGATACAAAGAACTTGGAACCCTTACCCACTGCTGACAGAAGTGTATAAAGGTGTTAATTGCTGTGAAAGACAGTTTGGTAGTTCCTCAAAAAGTTAAACATAGTTACTATATTATCCAGTAATTCTGCTCCTAACCATATATCCAAGATAATTGAAAACATATGTACACACGGAAACTCATACATGAATATTCTTAGTATTATTCATGATAGCCCCAAAGTGGAAACAATCCAAATGCTCATCAGGTGCTGAATGGATAAACAAACGATGTTATAGCTATGTAATGGAATATTATACAGCCATGAAAAAGAATGGGTTACTGATATGTGCTGCAACATTTATGAGCCATGAAAACATGCTAAATGAAAGAAGCCAAACACAAAAAGGCCACATATTGCATGATTTCACTGAAATGAAATACCTAGGATAGGCAAATCCATAGAGAAATATTAGTGATTGCCAGAGGCTGGAGGTGGGGGTGAAGGGGAGTGGTGAATGATTGCTAACCGGGATGGGGTTTCTTTTGGGGATGATGGATGGATACATTCTGGACCATTAAAAACTTATGGCCACACTAAAACCTTAATGTGGATGTTTATAACAGCTTTATTCATAATTATCCAAACTTTGAAGCAATTAGTAAATAATCCAGACAATAGAGTATTATTCAGTGCTAAAATAAGTGAGCTATCAAACCTTTAAAAGGCATGGAGGAACCTTAAATGTGTATTATGTGGAAGAAAGAAATATGAAAAGGCTGCATATTGTATGATTTCAAGTATATGACATTCTGGGAAAGGCAAAACTGTAGAGATTGTAAAAAGATCAGTTGCCAGGAATTTCAGGGAGGAAGAGATAGATAAATGAAGCACAGAGGAATTTGAGGGCAAAGAAACGACCCTGTATGGTACTATAATGATAGATTGATGTTGTTATATAGTTGTCAAAACCCATATAATATACAGCACCAACAGTGAACTCTAATGTAAACTATGGACTTTGGGTGATAATGATGTGTCGGTGTAGGTTTACTGATTATAACAAATGTTCCACTCTGGTGGGAGACAATGATAGTGAGGGAGACTCTGCATGTGTTGGGGCAGAAGGTAAATGGAAATCTGTTCTTTCTGCTCAACTTTGCTGTAAACTCAAAACTCCCCCAAATAGTTAATTTTTTAAAAAAAAATTCTGCAACTAGTTTGATGGTTGCACAACATCGTGAATACAGTAAAAACTACTGAGTCATGAATTGTGAAAGGTGAATTTATGCTCTGTGAATATCTCAATTTTAAAATAAAGAACATGTCTTGAGAATATTATGTAAGTGGGATCAAACAGCATGTTACCTTTTAGGGTTGGATTTTTTTCACTCTGCAGAATTCCTAGAGATTCATCTAGGTTGTTGCTTGTATCAATACTTTATTCCTTTTTGTTGCTGAGTAGTATTCCACAACATGGATTTACCACAGTTTACTTAACCATTTATTTACCTGTTGAAGAATGTCTGATATTTCCAGCACTGGCTCTTTTAAATAAATCTGCTGTAAGCATTTTGGGACCGGTTTTTAAATAAACATAAACTTTCGTTTCTCTGGGATAAATGCTTAAGAGTACAATTGTTGAGTTGTAATGGTAATTGTATATTAGCTTTATAACAAACTACCAAATTATTTTCGAGAGTGGTTGCATCATTTTACATACCCATCCAGCAATGTGTAAGTAATGGAGTTTCTGAGCAGCATTTGGTTTGTCAGCTTTTTATTTTAGCTGTTCTAACAGGTATGTGTCGATAGATCATTTGTAGTTTTAACTTGCATTTCCTGGTGGCTAATGACGTTGAACATCTATTCTCTATTCATGTGCTTCTTCTTTCCTAAATATAAAATTTAATTAAGGCTGTAAATCTATTTACCATTTTATGGGAAATACAAAAAAGAAACAAGTTAAATGATATCCCAGGGATGCAATCAGCCAAATTCAGAATATAAGAGATGTGTCCTAATTTCTACAACAAATCAATGGCTTGGAAGAAAAAAGTGTGTGTGGAAGGTGACTGTAGCAGAATGAGAGACTTAAAAAAAATAGTAACTAGGTGCACTATATGGACCTTGTTTGGATTTTGATTTGAACAAACTTAAAAAAACCGTCTTTGAGACAATTGGGGACACCTGAATGTGGACAAGGTATTAGACCCTACTAAGGAATTATTGTTAATTGTTTAGACATATTAATGGCATTGTTGTTGTAGAAAGAAATTCTTACTAGGTAGAGATCAATACTGAATTATGTATAGTAATAACATATCTAGGATTTGTTTTAAAATACTCTAGCAAAAAAAAAAAATGAGTGGAGTAGGAAGAGTAGGGAAAGAAGATTAGCAAAATATTGATAATTGTTGAAGATGAGTGATGGCTACCTGAGGGTGTACTTTAATATTTTTTTACTATTGGTGTTTGAAATTTTCTATTGACACAATATTTGGAAAAGTATTTATTGGGATCATAGGTTGTATTTTAAAATAAAACAGTTGTTTCTCTGAAGGCACTTGTAGTTTCCTGTTATAAAACAAATAAATTCATCTTTATTCAGGCAGAAGAAAACAAAAGATTGAGGGAACTCCAGCATCAACAAGAAGAAAAATTGGCTATGGAATTGGCAAAACTAAAACACGAAATTCTAAAAGATGAAAAGATGAGGCAACAAGTAAGAGAAAACAGGTATCTGTTTCTGTCAATTTCATTTATTTAGTCATTGTCTTTAAACTTTTATTTAATGCTTAGTACCTAAGAGTGAAATTTCTTTATATCATTGCACTTAGTTAATATTTTGCTTAGAAATACTTATTGCTGTACACACACACACACACACACACACACACACACACACACACACACACACACACATTTTAGAAAAGTTGTATTCATGGTGGTAAATTGTTGATATTTAAGATGAAAAAATCAATTCTCCTCTTTCCTCCAAATGTAATTTTTAAAGTGATCCCTTAAGAGAAACCTTAGGTGATATGTCAGTTAATTTTATACCCCTATATGAATTTCCTGGAAAGTGGCTGGTCGGTCACCTGTGGTCAACACCACTCATGACTGCAATAGGAACTTTCTTTTTCATTCAGCCCTAACTTTGAATAACATTTTTTTCCCCTTGTCTCAAAATAGATTTCCCTGTAACATCCATGCATTTATCGGAGTTCTGCTATGTGATGAAAAATAAACCATCCAAATTTTGTTTTTCTGTAGGACATCCTTTCATATTTATGAATCCACTAAATGTTTTCTGAGTTAAATATCGCCCATTCCTTTATTTGTTCACCATCCAGGTTCTCTTCTATAGATCTATTTAGATTGTTGGTATTCATTAACAAAATATTGCCCCTACAATTTCTTTCATGTCATTGCACTAGGGTACTCTTTAGTACTCCTAAGAGTGGGACTGTTAACCATAGGTTGAGTTACATTTTAGGGGCACCCATGTCACCCAGTTGATTAAAACTCAGGGCTAACTAAATGCCATCCTATATTTAATATATAGTTGGATGTATTGGAAATTTACTTTGATAGTTGTTACATTTTATCTTAACTGATCAAGGCATTGTGGAATATATGACCCATGGATGAACTTCAGGAGTTTTGAGCTTCATTATATTTATATGTTTGGCAAATATACTCATGTATTTTTACAGGTCCACAACTTTTATCAATTCTCTAAGATTATTCTTAAGATATTTAGAATTATTGCTAATGTCTTCATATTATTCTAGTCTCGAACTATCTTTTTTGGACCTTAATTCTCCAATCATTGTTAGCTTTCACTCACGTTTTTATATTATCTGAAGATGAAACAAATATTTCATCATATCTTTGTCAAATTCACTAATAGAAGAATTAAATAGAGGAGCTTTCCACTTCTAGCAATTATAGACTAGATGTTTCAGATATATGCTCCTTCCGAGAGCAGACTATCTAGAGAAAGTATATAAATAAGATCTGGGAAAGGCATGAAACCAGAATGGAGAGCCTGGCATTTGCACCTGCATTTCTCCTGCAGGTTTCTACTGATTCCAGAAATATGGCTGAAAGCGAAACAGAATTCGGCTAATAAGCATTTGGTCAGGTGTTTGACATCATTCTATAAGCTGTATGTTTCAGATTTGTGTACTTTAGTATACCTTTTATTTCAGTGATACAGAATTTAATTAGATTTTATTAGATGAAGAGATAAAGTGTGAGCAGGTTAGTGGAAAATATCCAGAAGAAAGCATGGAGACACAAAAGGATAGAAAAATATAGATGAATTTAGAGAGATATGGTCTATGGTGGGAAATTCTAACACATGGATAACTTTAGTCCTGGTAGTGGACATCAAAGAGGATTATACAGAGTAGTATTTGAAGAGATACTGGTCAAGAATTTTCAAAAATGATAGAAGACAAAGCCACAGTTTAGAAAACAATAAATAATGAAAACTACACCTATACTCATCCTAGTAAAACATTTGAAATCCAGCAATAGAGAAAATCATAAAAATAACAAAAGTAGCCACAAAAAAGACTATTACCTTTGAAGGAGCAACAATTAAAAGTATGAATGAATTCTGAGCAGCAACAGAGGACAGTAGAAGACTGGATTTAAAGGGCTGAAAGAAAATAACAGCTCATCTGGAATTCTATAACTTATGAAAATTTTCTTCAAATTTAAGGCAGAAGTCATTCAGTTGAGTACTCTTTCAAATAGATTATGCTGCCGCTCAGCTGTGTCAAAACTGCTAAGAGTTTCTTATTTTGTGCATAAGTCATGGTAAAATTTTGACTGACATGCAGAAATGGACCATTTTTCTGATGAGTGTATTCATCTGCAAAATGGCAAGTCTAAATTCAAGGAAATGTTGGTTGTGGTGCTTAAAATAGAGTTAAGAAGTCATGAGACTCTTGATTTTGAATGCATGATTTTTTTAATCCAAGAAAATATGTTTTTAACTGGAATTGAGAAACTCACTGCCTATTTTTGTAGTATTTTCTTACAATCCTTTGTATTTCTGTGGTGTCGGTTGTCACTTCTCTTTCACTTCTGATTTTATTTGGGCACTTTTTTTTGAGTCTGGTTAAAGGTTTATCAATTTTGTCTATCATTTCAAAGAATTAGGTCTTGGTTTTATTGATCTTTCCTATTGTGTTTTTTTATTTAAATTTATTTCTGCTCTGATTTTTTTTTCTACTCACTTTGGGCTTTGTTTGTTCTTTTCTGGTTCCTTTAGGTATAAGGTTTTATTATTTGAGATTTACTTGTTTTTAAAGGTAGGCCTTTGTTGCTGTGAATTTTCCTTTTGGAACTGCTTTCACTGTGTCCCATAGATTTTGGGTCGTTGTATTTTCATTCTCACTTCTCAGGATATCTTTTGATTTCTTTCTTAACCTTGTTGTTAACCAATTCATCGTTTAGAAGCATGTTATTTAGCCTCCAGGTTTTTGTATGCTTTTCAGTTTTCTTTGGTTTGATTTCTAGTTTCATGTCATTGTGATCAGAGAAGATTCCTGATATGATTTTAATCTTCTTAAATTTATTGAGAGTTGTTTTATGGCCTGAAATGAGGTCTATCCTGGAAAATGGTCCATGTGTACTTGAAAAGAAGGATTTAGGGTGAAATGTTCAAGATAATCAATTTAAAAAAATTAAAGATCTGTTATGTCTATCTGATCTAATATGTCTGGATAATCTATCTTCTTATTATTATTATTGTCAATAGAGTTAAAATTCCCTACTATGACTGTATTGTCAAACTCTTTTCATGTTCACCATTATTTGCTTTATATATTTAGGAGCTCCTGTGTTGGGTTCATACATATTTACAAGAGTTATATCCTCTTGTGGATTGATCACTTTATCATTATGAAATGTCCTTCTTTGTCTTGTGACAGTGTTGGTTTTAAAGTCTCTTTTGTGTGATATAAGTAATGCTACCCTAGCTTTTTTTTTTTTTTTCATTTTCTTTTGCATGAAATACCTTTTCCATCACTTTAATTTCAGTCTGTGTGTCTTTTGATCTGAAGTGAGTCTCTTGTAAGCAGCATATGTATGGGTCATTTTTTTTTTTATTATTCATTCAGTCACCGTGTCTTTTGATTGGAGCATTTAGTCCATTTACATTTGATTATTGATAGGTTTGTAGTTGTTGCCATTTTGTTGTGTTCTAATTGTTTTTGTAGTTCTGTGTTCCTTATTTTTCCCCTCTTGTATCTTGATGATTTCCTATAGTTTTACTTTTGGATTTCTTTTATTTATCTCTTGTATATATCTCATAGATTTTTTGTTCCTGTTTACCATGTGCTTCATGTGTTCCAGCTATGTTGATAGCAGCCTACATTAAGTTGATGTTCACTTAATTTTGAACACATTCTAAAATCACTATAATTTTTACTCACCCCCTCCACATTTATGTTTTTGTCTTTTTTACTTCTTTTGTGTGTTTGTGTGTATCCCTTTTACCATTGTGATTACACATGGTCTTTCTATTTCTGCCTTTTAACCTTTGCACTAGCTTTATAGTTGATTGATCCACTGCTTTTATTGTTTGCCTTTGTCAATGAAGATATTTTTCTTTTCTACATTTTCTTATTCATATTCTTTACCTTATTTTATTCTTCTTAAAGAAATCTCTTTAATATTTCTTATAATACTGGTTTAGTGTTACTTAACTCCTTTAGCTTTTTCTTGTCTGGGAAACTATCTCTCTTTGGGTAGAAGTAATCCTGGTTGTAGGTCTTTGCTTTTCATCACTTTGAATAATTTGTGGAATTCCCTTCTGACCTGTAAAGTTTCTGTTGAGAAATCAGCTGGAAGTTTGTTGGGAGTTCTCTTATGTGTCACTAACTGTTTTTTTCTTGCTACTTCTAGGGTTCTCTCTGTGTCTTTAACCTTTAGCAATTTAATTATGCTGTGTGAACTACTTTGGGTTCTTCTTGTTTGGGACTCTCTGTACTTCTTGGACTTATATGTCTATTTACTTCACCAGGTTAGGAAAGTTTTTAGTTATTATTTGTTTTTCAATAGATTTTCAATCCCTGCTTTCTTTCCTCCTGGGATCCCTATGATACAATGTTGGTATTCTTGATGTTGTCCCAGAGATTTTTTTAATTCTTTTTTTCTTTTTGCTGTCGATTGGGTGTTTTCCACTACTTTGTCTTCCAGACTGCTAATTTGATGCTCTGCTTCATCTAATCTGCTCTGATGTTTTCTGTCTCCTTTTTAATATTTTCTTTCTCTTTGTTGAAGTTGTAACTGAGTTCATCTATTCTTTCCCTGAGTTCACTAAACATCCTTGTAACCAGCATTTTGAACTCTGCATCTGGTAGATTGCTTACCTTCATTTTGCTCTTTTTCTGGAGTTTTGTCTTGTTCATTCATTTGAGTTTTCTTTTTTTTTTTTTTTTGTCTCATTTTGGCTGCCTCCCTGTGTCTGTGTCTCTGTATTAGGTAGATCTGCTATGTCTCCTGATCTTGTCAGATAGGTCTTACATAGTAGGTGTCCCATGGGGCCCATTGGCACAATCTTCCTGGTCACCTGAGCCGGGTCCTCCAGAAGTGTCCTTTGTGTGGGTTGAGTGTTCCCTCCTGTTGTAGTTGAGCCTTGATTGCTGTTAGCACAACAGTGGGTGAGACTGACCCTCAGGGAGACTGACTGGCTGTCAGTGATTAAAGAGGTTTCACTTTAGTGGGGCTCTGGTGCCTGCTGGGTCTGCCCTTCCAGTGTGTCATTTGTGAAGCTGGTTGGGTCATGCTCTGGTGTGGTCTGAAGGTGGCCACTGGATGTGTTGGTTCTGGAGACTCTTGGGAGGGACTCCTGTGCAGGTTGAGTTCAGCTGCTGCTTGTGACTGTCCTGAGGCTACCTGGTAGGTTTACAAAGTGATCTGTGGTTGCCACTTGTGCTGTGCTTTGAGTCACCTGGGAGAGGCTATGCTGTGAACTAAGGATGGCTGCCATTAATTCCAGGCTTGGGACCCTTTGGCGGGCACCACAGTATGAACTGAGGGCAGCCACTACTTGTGCTGAACTTGTGACCGCTTAGTTGAAGCTATGTTCCAAGCCATGACTGGCTGCTGCCTTTGCCAGGCTTGGGGCCACCTGATAGGAGTTATAAGTTGTTATTGGTCTCTGCTTGTGCTGAGCTTGGGGCTATTTAGCAAGAGCTATGGGCACACTGAGGCCAGAAGCTGCTTGTTTGGGGTTTGTGAATTTTTACATAAGTCCACAGCATGAGCCAAGACGGGCTGTCTGTGTGGAAAAACCACTGGAAGAGATTTGGGCCCGGTGTGTGAGTTGGGAGGGACAGGGTCTCAGAGATCGCCAGTGGTATTAGCTAGGTTATTAAAGGCTCAGATGTGGTGGCTGCCAGCCAGGTGGAAGGAGCACCCAAAAAGGAACAATGGTGCCTGCTAATGTTTCATTCCCTGGAGAAAGCTTCCCCTGACCCCAGCCCTTCCAGGCCTTACCGTGAAGTCAGTTTAGTTCCTCCCCATATGTCCATGGAGCTTTTTGAGCTGCTGCTTCCGTACTGGAGCCTAGAACCAAGTGAGTTTGTGAGCAAGCGAGTCTGTGCACAGGTTTCTCAAGCGGAAGAACACTTCAGTCTCCTGCAGCTCTCTGTCTCACTTGGATATAATCTCCTCTGGTTTTCATGGCCAGATGTTATGGGAACTCCTCTTCCCAGCACTTGTGTCCTGGGCTGGGGAGGTTAGTGTGGGGCTGGGACCCCTCACTCTTCAAGGGGAACCTCTGCAAGCCGAGATATACCTTCTGATTCTTAATTGCCACATTACTGTTGTGGGACCTGCCCCTTCCAATTCTTTGGTCTCGACATGGCTTCTTTAAATCTTTAGTTATAGGAATTCTGTTCAACTAGTCTTCAGGTGGTTCTCAATTCTTGCTCTCTAATTAAGTTGTAATTTTGATGTGGTTGTAGGAGGAGGCAGGCGTAGCATTTACCTACTCTCCCTTCTTGACTGGAAGTCTCCTAGGGCAATCTTTAAGACCAAAATTGAAGACTTCTTCTCTAGGATATGAATACTTATTTTAAAGCTCCAGTAATTAAGATAGTGTTGTTTTAGCACGGGATAACCAAATGAATCAAAGGAATAGACTAGAGCAGCTCTTCTCTACAAGAAAACTGAAGCCCTAATGACCTAAGGCATCCATTATATGTAATGAATTAACTTCCTGTGGATCTGAAATAATACTGGCTATATTGCTGTCTTTGAGGAAATTAAAAATATAATCACTCAATTACCTTTGAGGCATAATTCTCTTATGGAACACCAGGTTAGGAAGGATGGGATGGAAAATCCAAAAACAAATCCATTCATGTATACACACTTTATGATAAAACTAACACTGCATTCAGAAACAGAAATTTTTAGAAAATGCTGCTGGATCAATTATATAGCCATATGGAAGAAAATGAACTTGGTTTCTACCTAGCACCACACATAAAAATAAATTCCTAGTCTAAAAATGAATGGTGATACAAAGCTTTGAGAGACTAATATAAGGAAATATCTTTATGTCTGTGGGGTGGGCAGCATTTATCAAAACAACACAAAAGTCAATGATAGTGATGAAAAAGATCCACGAATTAAGAATACTTCTCTTTATCTAAAGGAATCACTATGAGAGTAACCACACACGAGGAGATACTTGCAATGCATATAACAAGAGATTTGTACCTGTAATATATAAAGCACTTTTATGCAACAGTAAGTAGACAATCCAGTGTAAAAATGGACAAAAAAATATTGAACAAGAACTTCACAGAAGACATAAAAATGACTCACAACATAAAAAGACTTTAGTTCTATTAGTAATAGGGAAACAACTTAAAATTCCAGTGCTGTATTCCACATCTGCAAGAGTGATTAAAGTTAAAAAGGCTTTAGTGAAGATGTGTAGCAGTGGGAGCACTTAGGCACTGTTTATGAGTGTGCAAATCTGTACAAATTATTGGGAAACTGGCATTATCTACCAACTTTGAACATAATCTGTCCTTTGACTCAGAAATTTACTCTTAGGTATATATCCAATAGAAATGTGTGCACTTGTGCTGCAAATGAATGTCATTATTTACACATTGGTCGTTTGGAATTTGATGCACATTTTTTTTTCGTAAAGGCAATATTAATAAATTGTGGTTGGATTTGTACATAGTTTCACAATCTTTAATACCCAGCCCTCCCACCCCCCTGCCTTCCCCCAAAAAACTTAGAAATGTAGCTCAGGTTCTTAGTAAAAAAATATGTAGGCTGAGAAACTTAATCATCATTTATAACCTTTTTATGACAGAAGGCAATCCTGTGTCATACACATTGACAACTATAATAGTAAGGGCAGGAAGGGGCACATCATAACACCAGGAACATTTCTCTTCCCTTACCCCTTATGATTCTCTCTCTGTAGTTATGGCGTGCTTGTGAGTTTATAATTAGGTAAGTGCCTCTATGTTCCTGTAAGCATTAAGATATATATATCTAGGTGACATCTAAGGACCCTTCCAACTCAGAATTCTCATATTCGATCATAGTCAGAATTATAGCTGGCGCATTAAAATGAAAAATTTTATATAGGATATCATTTTCACTAAGGTTAGGAAAGTGATAGATTCAAAAGTAATTCAGATATTATCTGAGGTCAGTTCCCATTTTTTAACAGATAAGTAAACAAGCCCAAAAAAGTGAAACAAGCTTTCCCTGGTCATTCACTCTTCATCATCATCATCAAAAAATAATGACCACTTATAGAGTGTTTACTGTGTAACAGGTACTTTTCTAAGCTGTTTATACACATTAATTTAATTCCCACAGTTACCCTCTTTTACAAATAGCAAAACTGAGGAACAAAATTTAAATAACCTGCTTAGATTTAAACCTCCTACTAAGTTCTTCTTTTAGCTTGATAATATTAGTAGCCAGGCAGAAATTTTAACCAATATTGATTAAAACACCTTCTCTAAGCCAGGCATTCGCAAAAAGATTTTTAGTGATGATTATTGAAAATAAAAGCATTGGGTTGTCTAGAAAATTAATGTGTCCCATTTCACATGCATTCTGATTTTTCTATAAATGAAGAAAAAGACTTTTTTTTCTAAAGTAGCTATATAAATGTTTTACTTATTTAGAAAAAAGTTCTTTTAAATTTCAGATATAGATTATTTTTAAAATAGTAAGAGTACTGTGGTCCTCAAATTTAAATTTCTGTCTTTTGTTTTTTAAACAGTATTGAGCTCAGAGAATTGGAGAAGAAATTAAAAGCAGCTTACATGAATAAAGAAAGGGCAGCTCAGATTGCCGAAAAGGATGCCATTAAATACGAGCAAATGGTAATCACGTTTCTGCTCATTGTTTTCTGTATTTTTAGCTTCATTTAGAAAACTAAAAATAGAATATTTTTTTGAAAATTGTTACATACTGTAAAGAATTTAGGCTGCTAGATTTCTCAACTACTTTTACACTTTTCAGATCTTTAAGGTATAGGAAATCATGGATTATATATCGTTGAGCGTTGTTTAATAGTAGAGCCTTTCAGAGACAAAGAATTAGGTTGCTGCTTAGAATGAATGGTTTTATTCAGTAACTTTCAACATTCTTTATGGTCTCTAACCAATTATTCTTTGACAAACCAATATAGTACAAGTTATAAGCATGGTCAGCATTTTTTAATGTTATTAAATTTTTTTATTTTTAAATGTTTTAAAAAATAAACTATAATTTTAGGTAGTAAACCTTTCTGTCTTATAACCCTTTATCTGTCCCCTAGACAGATAAAAATATTATATGTAGCAGGCTTTACAATACTTGATTACATTTATTTAAAATATTCTATCATCTGTGCTCAGATTTGAAAACGGAAAGATAAATTTTGTTTTGATAATAGAAACATGATGCTGAAATAGCCAGAACCATGATGGAAGAACACGAGAGAGTAATAAAGGAAGAGAATGCTGCAGAGGACAAACGAAATAAAATAAAAGCACAGTACTACCTTGACTTAGAGAAACAACTTGAAGAACAAGAAAAAAAAAAGCAGGAAGCTTATGAGCAGTTGTTGAAAGAGAAACTCATGATTGATGAAATTGTTAGGAAAATCTATGAAGAAGATCAATTGTAAGTTAATCCAAACTTTTGACATGCCTAAAGATTTATACTAATCTCAGGCTTGTTTTTAAGAGGTATGGCACCTGAATAGCAGTAAGTCCATAGTATGTTAAGATCACATGAACTGATAACAACTCTTATTTGTCATTGTTAATATGCTAATTATATGGTAACTAATAAATGCTTATTAATGACTAAACCTTTTTCTTCAATATGCCCACATATATTATATGTCAGAGGACTTCTTTTCTGATGAATTTCCCTGGTAGACAGCTGAAGTGTAGGGTGCTGCGAGGCCGATGTAAACAGGTTGTAGCCTTTTCAAAATGAGATGCATAAAACATTAATAGGTTAGAGAAGAGGCATAGTAGTATTTTACTCAGAAAATGCATAACTCATATATTTAGTGGCACATAGTGGACACTCAGAATGTTGCATGAATGAACAAACTGTAAATAAGAAAGCCATTTTCCCACATTATCAACTGAAGGAAATGATATTTTTTGATATTTACACTTTTGAAATTATTGTACTCACTATTGCATTTTAGAGAAAGACAGCAAAAGTTAGAAAAAATGAATGTAATTCGAAGCTATATAGAAGAGTTTCAAAAGGAGCAGGCTCTCTGGAGAAAAAAGAAATATGAGGAAATGGAAGAAGAAAACAGAAAAATCTTAGAGTTTGCCAACATGCAGCAACAGAGAGAAAATGATTGGATGGCAAAAGTTCAAGAAAATGAAGAAAAAAGGCTACAGCTTCAGAATATGGTATTAAAATACTTAACTTACTTAACATTGGAGAAATTCTGAAATGTTTGTTATAGGATTTGGTTCTTATAAATGTTTGAACGTTTTGTTATTTTTTTTTTTTAATTTAATAGCTGACTCAGAAATTGGAAGAAATGTTGCGGCAACGTGAAGATTTGGAACAAGTGCGACAAGAATTGTATCAGGAAGAACAAGCTGAAATACATAAGAGGAAGCTAAAAGTAAGTTTGGAAATTGAAATGAAGCAGTAGAAAGATACATTTAAACCCAACCATATTGATAAACAAATTATATGTAAATAGTATAAACACTACAATTAAAAGAAATTTTCAGGATGAATAAAAATGCTAGACACAGGCTGCAGTTCATAAATTGCATAAAAAGCATGATGCATCTATGTTGATAATAAACAGTTTAAATATGAAGACACATATCATTTAAAAGCTGAAGGATGGAGAAAGATGTACTATACAAACATGAATCAAAGTTGGAGTGGAAATCATGATTATAACAGGGTTAATTCATCTGGAGGATGTACTAGGCCTAAGTGTGTATGAACCTAAATCAAGCTTCAAAATATGTGAAGCAAAACTGGCGAAACCAAAAGGAGAAATAGACAGATCCAGAATTATAATTAATGATTTCAATACCTCTTCTAATTTATATATAGAATAAGTAGTTAGAAAACCATAGGATATAGTGTTGAACAACAACATCAACAAACTTGACGTCAAGTCAAGATGATTTGCTGATTTTCTAATTGGGTTGTTTGTTCATTTATAATAGAATTTTGAGGGTATTTTTTGTGTTACAGATACTAATCCTTGTCAGGTATGTATTTTACAAATATGTTCTAATCTGTTGCTTATCTATTCATCTCCTTAACAGGGTATTTCTCTGAGCAAATGTTTTCAATTTCTATGAAGTCCAATTTATCCATTTGTTTTTATGGATTGTACTTTTTGACATTAATTCTAGGAAGTCTTTGCCTAAACCCTAAAAAATTTCCCCCTTGTCCCCCTAAATTTTTGAATTTCACATTTAAGTCTGTGATCCATTTTAGTTAACTTTTTGCATAAGGTGTGTGAGTTGGGTCAGGTTTCAGTTTTTTCTTTTGGATGTCCAATTTTTCCACACCATTTATTGAAAAAATTCTCTTTCCTACACTGAATTGCTTTTGCACCTTTGTTAAACACAGTTGAGCATATTTGTTGGTCTGTTCCTGGGATCTCTGTCTGTACATAGATGTGTCTGTCTCTCCATCAACACCACATAGTTTTGGTTACCGTAGCTATATAATAAGTCTTCAGAATTGCTTTAACTAGCCTAGTTCCTTTGCCTTTCCATATAATTTTTAGAATAATTTTGTCTCTACAAATAGTCTTCTGGGATTTTGATAGGAATTGCATTAAATCTGAATATCAGTTTGGGGAGGACTGACATGTTTACTATGTTGAGTTTCCAATCAATGAACATAGTATGACTCTCCATTTATTAGATCATCTGAGTACTTTCATCAGTGTTTTACAGTTTGGAGCATAGAAATCCTGTTTGTTTTGTTACTTTTATATCTAAGTATTTTTTTAATGACTGTAAATGGAATTTTAGTTTTAACTTCAGTGTGCATGTACTCACTGCTAATGAATTGGCTTTTTAACATTTATATTGTATTTTATAACCTTGCTGAATTCATTTAGTAGGTCTAGGTGGTTTTTCCCCCCTACACTGTCAGTCATGTCTTCTGCAAATAAGGAGTTTTACTTCTTGTTTTTGTATCCGTATACCTCTGATTTCCTTTTGTTCTTTTTGCCTTGCTGTTATTGCACTAGCTAAAACTTCTAGCACTGGGTAGTACTATGTTGAGTAAGAGTGACAAGAGTAGACATCCACTATTTTGTTCCTTAGGTGGGCACATGAAAACAATGTGTATCCTGCTCTACAGGTTGATGAGATCCTATTGGTTGATGGTGGTGTTAAGTTCTTTAATATCCTTGCTGATTTTCTGTCTAGTTGTTCTATCAATTGTTGAGAGAGGGTTGTTAAAATTTCTAACTTAATTGTGGATGTGTATTTCACTTTTCACAAAGCTGTTTTTTGAGGTAAAATTCACGTATCATAAAATTTACCATTTTGTTTTAAAATGTACAGTTCAGCAGCATTTAGTACACTCACAGTGTTTTGCAACCATCACCTCTGTCTAGTTCCAAAACATTTTCATTATCCCAGAAGGCTCCACTGTACCCATTAGGCTATATGGATATACCAGTTTTGTTTATCCATTCAAAAATTGAAGGATGTTTTATTTATTTCTACCTTTTGACTACTGTGAATCTTGTTGTTATGTACATTTCTGCACAGTTTTTGTTTCAATATTAAAAATTCTTTAGGGTTGTACCTAGGAGTGGAATTACTGGGTCATATGGTAATTCTGTGTTTAACTTTTTGAAGAACTGCCCATCTTCCACAATGGCTGCATCATTTTATAGTCCTACTACCAATGTATGAGGGTTCTAGTTTCTCCACATCCTTGCCACCACTGTTATTTTCTGTCATGTTATACATGACAATGAACTCAAAATGAGTAAGACATAAACAAGAATGCTGAAAGTGCAAAATTTCTAGAGGGCAACAGGAAAAAGTTTTTATGAACTTGAGAATGGCAAAGAATTTTTAGTAGGATAAAAAAGGCATGAGCCATAAAAGAAAAAGTTTATAAATTGGGCTTCATCAGAATTCACAGTTCCCTAACATTGCTAGGAAAATGAAAATGCAAGCCAGTCTGGAGAGACTATTCCCTATACACATATCTTAAAAATTTTTTTATCCAGAATATATAAAGAACACTTATAACTAATAGAATATAAAGAACCCAGTTCTTTTAAATGAGTGAAAAGTTTGAACAGACACTTCATAAAACGAGATATATAAATAGCTGAATACACAATAAATTGTAGCTAGCAGGATTTTTAACATTTTCCAGCTATATCAAAACAGAACATTATTTTAGATACACTGTTTCATCAAAAAATAGATACCATGTATTGACATCAAAACCAATTACATGTATATTCTTAATGATCTGCATATAAGAATATAATGTGTACAGGTCTTTTAAAAATATCTTAATGAAATCCACTTATATATACCTAATATTACCCAAGAACGTTAAGAATAAAATGGTGAAGACAGGAGTGGTATCACCAGATAAGTAGAACATAAAGTGAATCACAGATATCATGTGTAAAAGGTATAATCAATAATGAACATTTAATCTTCCATGTAATGTTACATTGAAGTATACAACTTTAAAAGCTATTAGAGCGCCCAAGAAAATTTACCAGAATACTACAGGGGGAAAAGGTGTTTAATACCACTAGAGATTAAAAACAAATATTTTAACCTACCAACTGAAAATCTACATTCTTTTTAATTATTATTGGTTGAAGAGAAAACTTGCAGTGTAGAGGATGAGATTACTACATATCAAAATCTATGAGATTTTGTGAAACTAATCTAAGGCAATTATTAAACAAGAAACAAAGGAAAAAAATAGTAATGTGAAAATCTAGATGGCACAACTTTCTGATTTTAAAATGTAGTGATCTCAGAAAATGTGGAAAAACCAGACAAGATAATATTAAGGATATTTCCTGTATCAAAAGCCTTTTGTGCCCTGCCTCACATTCTCTCAGCTTCACCTCCGATTTCAGTGACAGTTGTGAACAGTGGTAAGGGCTTAGACTGACTCGATGCCAACAGTTTCCTAAAGTATGGGGGTGACGGTGGGGGCAGGGAGTTAACATTCAGCAGTAGACAGAAGTTAAGGATAAATGCTTCTTCCTGTTAGCCTTTGGGAAAGGGTGGGGGAAGGTCCTGAAAGGTGCTCCATGCCTTCCTTACAAGGTCCTGGCAAGATTAAGTCTCAGGTGCCCAGGGTGGTAAGGAGCTCAGTGATGTACCCTTGTGTTGACTTTTCTTCCTTCCCTGTTTCACTGTCCCTCACCAATACTTTCTGAGATTCCCCCCCACCCCGATAAAATACCTACATACAAGTCCTTGTTTAAGGCACTGCTTTCAGAGGCAAACCCAGACTAAGATATCTCTATAAGTTTGCAGGTTCAGAGTAGTTGTACAGAAAATTTCAAATGTTCAGTGGACAGCTATTTCTCAAACTACACATAATAGGTTTTAAAACACAGAAAAGGATGGAAAATTATATAACTTTATACTCCTAACCCAGACATATTAAAGAGTACATACAGATTGGCTCACTAAAACTGCACTTTTTAAAAAACATGTCTTTATTATAAAGACTATAAAGGTGAAACTACGTTTTTCTTTTAGTTAGAATTCTTCATATAATGTAGTTTATCTTCAGTCCTTTCAAGGTGCGAAGATGTAATTTAGCAAAATGAGACAATAGCCATACCAGGAAGACCAGGTCACTGGGGTAGCTTTGGTAGAGTTATCATCATGGGATTGGAGCAGCAGGTCACCTTGGTCACCTTGGTTCCCTGGACTTCTTGGAGTTCTGTATGTCACCTGATGGCCAGTAGTAAATCCTTTATAGTTTGAGTCTGTAAGTAGGAGCCTTGACTGCATAGCTGTTAAGGCAATATTTTGAATTCCTTGAGGATCCTGAGGATATGGGACTATGTGAAGCTTACATAATAATCAGGCAAGGCTAAAGGACTTAAAATTTCCTAATTGATAGATGATAAATATAGTAAAGTGTCATTGGCAGAAACCAGGTGTTAAGTATGAGTAATCACTGTAAAATTTATATTTTTGGTTATATTTGAAATTTTTCATGAATGTTGAGAAAATTAAATCTTGTAGGAAAGGACATTAACTTTTCCAAGTAAATTTGAATGTCCCTAAAAAACTTAGTATTGTCATTGCTAGATTATTGTTCTGAAAATTATCAGTGATTCGAACAGTAGCTTCAGGCAAAATTCTAGAATGATTCATAGTTGGTACAAATTTCACAGAACACAGATTTAATAAATTTAGGTGTGCAAAAAGTTTTCATATCAGTTCTTTTCAAAGTAGTTATGTGTTAATTCTGAGTATAACAAGATGTTAAATTTAGAAATTAAAATTTAAAAACTAGTAAAAGTAACATTTCCTTTAACCAACTAGTTTTAAAAGGCTTAACCAAACTGTCCCACTCTTTCTTCTATATATATTATTGTTTAGGAAGAAGCAGAAGAGAAATTGAGAAAGCAAAAGGAGTTGAAACAAAACTTTATAGAACAAATGGCCTTGAAGGAACTAGTACTACAGGCTGCAAAAGAGGAAGAGGAGATCTTTAGAAAAGATATGTTGGCTAAACTTGCTGAGGATGACCGAATAGAATTAATGAATGCTCAGAAACAAAGAATGAAACAACTAGAACACAGGAGGGCTGTGGAAAAACTTATTGAAGAGCGTCGCAACCAGTTCCTTGCAGACAAAGTAAGTGTTTTGTTTTTTGGTCATTAGATGGCAACTGGCTCATGTATTCATACACTAAACATTTAACTGAGAACCTTTGATGTGCCAGATGATGTTAGATAATCTGTTTACTAATCATATGATACATACATTTTATTTTCCCTTTCTGGTTGCCGTGACTTTGACAAGGAGTGGTCTGAAGAAATAGTGACCAAAGTAAATTAGCTATTTCATAGAAAAGCTTTGCATTAATACTACTATAACCTAATTCCTACCTGAAATTCGCTATTTCAATGGTCTTCCTTTTAGCATCCTTCCCTATCCAACAGGATTTTTGGGATACATTTCATAAGAGATCTTTTAAGCCCTAACACTTTTTAAAACTAGTCTTCTCTTCCATATCATATGGCTCAGAATTTTGGTGTGATTGAGTATTCAGAACTCTTTCCTAAGAAATACTGGTTCTCTCTGTATAACTCTTGCTGGTAACTCTTGTGCTTCATACAGGCTTTTAAAAATTTGATGTATATGGAAATATCTTTTAGATATCCCTATTATGTTTTACCCACTTTTTTTTAATCTGATATTGCAAGCTGCCTTCAGCCACAGGGTATGCATTCAATAAGTATTTGTTGAATTAATTAGGAAATGACTTCTTTGAACTTTTCTTCTTGGGTTAGGAAGACATTGTCCTGAAAATATGTACCTGTCTCCCTAAAATCCCAGTCATAACTATTGTTCTTTGTAACTTTAAAGGAATAGTGACTGCAAAAGATACGTATATATATAATATGTATATACTATCTTGTGTCTTTTGAAGTGGCAATAAATGTTCATCTATTTTATCTAATTCACTGTAAGGGTAAGTTTTGATAACTTCTTAAAAGGTTAATGTATTTTGTGATAATTAGTAAAATTTTACTTAAATTTCTAGCAACATGAACTGGAAGAATGGCAGTTGCAGCAAAGAAGACAAGGATGTATTAATGCAATTATTGAAGAAGAAAGACTGAAACTTCTCAGAGAACATGCTACAAAATTATTAGGCTATCTCCCTAAAGTAAGTGAGATTTAACTTAAAGTGGGTTCCTCGTGACCTCTACCAGTGGGGAAAACTATGGTATTAGGGTTACAGAAGGCCTGGGTTTTTTGCTTGCTTCTTGCTGTTACTAGGCAGCTGTGGGATCCTAGCCAGTCACTGAACAGCTCTAAAATGAGTTAGTCTTGGCTCATTTCCAGAAGTATGAGCTGGATTTATTGAAATTAAGTTTTAGAGATTCTTTTCTCCCCTTTCAGTGTAAAAAGTCTAAAACTAAACTACCCTAAAGCAATTGTGAGACTGTTTCTCAAAGGTGATAGTGATTACAAGATTTTCCTTGTATGTCATTAATGCCAATAACAGATACATGCTTGAACTGAGTCTGTGATAGAGCTACTCTGCAATAGGAGGTTGTGTTTTAATAACCTGTTTTGAAAAGTTCTTCTAGAAGATAGCAAAATTTCCTGTACATCTGAAATATTGTGACTATAACAACTAAGTTTCACAGACCATGTAAACATCTGAACTCGTGTAAATAGTTTATCCTTCAGATATAGAAATTATGCCATTTGATATTAAATTGGAAGAATCGGGTACATGTTTTTATTTAGTCCAGTGTTAAAGTAACAAGGGAAAAAGAGAAGTAATTATTGCCCACAAGACCTTATAGTTTAATTGTTTAAACAGGATTAATGAATACAAAATGATGTATTAATGAAAAAAAGCCATATGGAATTGATAAATTCCATGAAATAGACTACACATTCTTGGATAGTATTGAGGCTTAGATATTTTTTAAGGAAATAATTGTGGAGATGAAGAGTCTAGTAAATCAGATATCCTAAAGTAACTTTTATCCTTTAAGTTCTGATGGGCCCAACTGACCCAAATTATTCTTTAGATCCTTTAATTATAAGTACATACTTAAGTTCAGTTGGTTTTAAAGAGCCTTATACTGTAAGGGAAAAGAGAAGAGAATTTTCAAAGGGCTAGTTTAAATGGCTTAACTCCAAACCTGGATTCTTTCCTGAAAAATTGAATGTTTGGTGATTAGCCATAGAACTGAGGCAAGAGCCACTCCCATGCACAGATCTGGCAAAGCTCAGTCTCATCACCCTGTCCTCTCATATCATATTGTAGGGCTGTTTCCAGACAAGGGTGTAGGATATAGTATAAATTCTTTCCCATTCACCTAAACCAAGCAGTAGTCTTATAGTAGTAGAGTCCAGACTCCTGTGACACTTTTGACATTGGAACTGATAAATCAGAAGTTAGGTTAGTCTAAGAATATTCAACATATACATCAAGTCATAATTTCAGAAAATGATTTTCATAAATCTTATAAATACAAATTTCACATCATAGATAAGCATTAATGATATATTCTGGCATTCAAAGTAACAAAATATTTTTCTTGTAGGGAGTGTTCAAAAAAGAAGATGACATCGATATGCTTGGTGAAGAGTTTAGGAAAGCATATCAGAAAAGGAGTGAAATTTGTGAAGATAAGTGATAACAAGATGTGGTAAAACCTGGGTTTTCTTGCATGTTACCGCTAGATGTCAGTGTAACTCTTGTTTTCCAGTTCAGTGTTAGGGCTCCTTGTCTATTTGGATTTTCTAAGATATGTCTAATTGTAAACAATTATAAAAAAAAATTATAAGAAAACATGCTTTCTGATAATTAAAATCCTGAATACTTTTAACTGCAAAATTGCTTTCAAAGTGTTTTTGTACTGATCATATGAATATCCGAGTTTGATACCATATTATAGCATTCCATATATATAAACATAGTGTAGTCTAGGTTTGGCCTAACTTCTCCATACCACTGCTACTGTTCAGAGCTTTTATGCATCCCCATTTGGGCTACAGTTCTGTGTTTAAAACGCTAGGAACTTTACTATCATTTGGCCAGGGAAATAAGTGTTTAGAATTAATTTTAGTTTAAAGCATCTTTCTGAGCATGTGACAACATGGGGAGCGGACAGCCATCCAAAAGCCAATGCCTCAGAAAAATCCAACACCATTCCCTCAGCCTTCCAGCCTCCAGAACTGTAAGACAATTGGTTATGGCAAGCATAGCAAACTAATATAAAGTGAAATCTTCACATTGTGTTTTTAAACATTAAGTATTTTTAAAAGAACCTTTTATGTCTACTGTAAGGGAGAAGAAAAGTAATGTATTTAATTGTCAAGAAATTAGAAATAATTTCAGATAAACTGCCATTTATGAACTAGAGCTAAAGCTCCAAATGCAAAATATTTTCTATTCAAGTGTAGTTGAGAAAGGGCTAGTAGGCCATAAGAAAGAATCAAAAGTTAAATTTTTATTTATTTAATATTTCCCCCCAACCTAAACAAAGAATTATTTGGAATTGTTTTAATTTCATTATCAAATATAGTCCACTGCTTAAGAGTAAAAATAATCCAAACCATTACAAGTTAAAATGTCTATTCATTACATACTGTTGATTATAGAGACTAAGTAAAGATCATTTAAGGATTTTCCCATTCAAGTGCCTTTAGAAACTCCTCTTCAGTGAAAGACAGCATCGTGGCAGCTTCAATATGCATCTGTTTTTTAAAAAAAAAAAATCAATATTGTCTAATTTAGTATTAAGAGTAGGCCACAGAAAATTTGTGTGTAGAATATGCTATCAAATTGTAAGCTGTTGTAGGACTGTGTATTCCAAATCCAATAAACATATTTGAAATGGTAGTTATATTCAAGGGTCACCTTTTTGTCCAGTGGCAGTACTGCACTAAACTACTATGAGAACAATTCAATAATACTGGTAGCACCTACCCTCTGCAAAAAGTGGCAGAAAAATGAATTCCTCTTACTACCAACTAACTTTTGTAGAGGATGGAACAGTAGAGGGTTTGGAATCAAGAGGCAAACCCATCCCCTAAGATAACAGCTATTTTTGTATATGGTGTTTTGTAAATACAGTTAGAGTACTCAGTCCCATTTTTCACATTATTAATTTGCTTGCATGAAAATGTCTATTTACTTGGATGATATTATATATAAATCTTATATATGTCATATAGAGATTAAATATATGGTTTAGCTTTTTTAGGGTAGACTCACCTTCTGCCTTTTTAAAATATCAATTAATTTTAATTGCTTCTTGAACCCTATCATTAATTCTCCTTTTTGTTTTTCTAGCTTCTTGTTTTCTGATTTTAATGCTTCGATTTTTTTGTGTTCTTCAGTTGCTATATCCTGAAAAAGGAAAAAAAAATGCCATATACTTTTGTAGTCTTTTAATGGAAGAATTATAAAAACTATCATCACATCAGTAATCAAATCATTTTTTAACTGAAATACAAATTTTTGGTTAAGTTCTCTTTAATAACTTTTATGATACTTAGGTCTCACATTTTGAAAAGTGAATTCTCCTGAGTGTAGCAAATAGAAATTCTGGACACAATTTTTAAAAACATTTGAAAGCACAAATGAGTAGTTAATAAGCAGAAACTAGAGGTGATACGATCCTTGAAAAAAATAAAGCATATTGGTTGAGATCCACATTCAGCTGGCTTCTGAGAGCACTTTCCAGTTCATGGGTTCACAGGAAATAACCTGAAGCAAAAAGCAGCAGTCTTATTGGGCTCAGGAAAGAAACAGCAGTGCTGCTGGGGCAGTAGAAATTTCCAGGTAAGAAAGGAGCCTCTAAAATCTGCAGACACCTAAATACCACGTGCAGAGTGAGATTCCAAGGAACCCAGTAAAGGCAACAGCTGTGGTCTAAAGAGCTGAGGAAAGATTTCTACCACTGCCCAAGATGGGAGACCGAGTTTGTAATATTGGTGGAAATTGTGTGGATGAGCTCTGAAGTAATTTGGACAATGCAGTAAAAGGATCAGTGAACTTTAAGACAGGCCAAGCAGCAGTTACTACATATAGAAATATCTTATATAGTAAGTCTTCAACGTCATCAACAGGTTCTGTGACTTTAAGTGAAATGATAATATAATGAAACCAATTTCAGCATAGGCTAATTGATATAAATAAGATGTACTTAAGGCATCTCATTAACAAAATGAAACATTTTCAAGAAGCTGCTATACTTAAAAATGTTAATCCCATGCGAAAGGAAGTACCAGAAGGAAATCTGAATCACATATACATACAAAAGTACCAGAAATAGTAACATGGTAAATATATTTTTAATTTCTTTAAAAAATAATTGAGAGTGATGTCAGCAAGATGGCAGAGTACAGAGATCTGGGCCCTTGTTCCCCAAGGAACACCCATGGAAATACTAACTATATAGACCAGTATAGCATTATGAGGACGCTAGAAGCCAATTAAGCAGCAGCAACCAAGCAAAAGCCACATTCAAAGTAGAAGATTTCATGGCATTTATGTTCACCCTTTCACCTCCCAGGAATAATGGAAAGAAGCCTCTCAGTTTTCAGCTCCTCCCTTGAGATGGAAAGAAAAGAGTAGAACTTGGTTGTGATGTTCAGACTTGTCTGAGGGCTGCCTAAGGGACTGGTTTCTGTCTTGCCTGACTCAGAGCACTGATGGAATGGTGGCATAATTTAGATAGCAGCTCGGAGGCTGCTGAAAGCAAAGCTGGACATGAGGGCTGCAGAGGTCTATAGAACCACAGCTGCCTAGAGGCAGGAGATTATGGGCAAAGGAATAAAACAACATCTAAGGCTCCGAAAATAAGCAGACTGAGACTCTTAGGAAATTAAGACATTCAAATGAGAGACAAAAAAGCTTTTAAGACAGAGAGAAAAAAATTTAAAAAATGTCAATAGGAAGTTCTTCCCTATCAGTAATTACTTGAAATATGGATGGATTAATAAAAACAAGACCAACTACATTACATGTAGAGAGATCTACAGACTTGGTGCAATACCTAAAAATGCCAATGGAGTATTTTACAGAAATATAAAGAGCCATCCTAATCATATGAAATCTCAAGGGCCCAAAAATAGCTAAATAATCTTGAAAATGAATTACAAAAGTTGAGGTTTCTCACTTCCTGATATCAAAACATTTAAAAGCTAATGTAATCAAAACGGTGGTATTAAAATAAAGACATACAGACCAACGGAAAAGAAAGTGCAGAAATAAATCTTCACTTATAAGATCAGATGATTTTGACAAGGGTGCCAGGACCATTCACTGGTAAAAGACAGCCTCTTAAACTGCTAGGAAGCTGGATATCTCCATGTAAAAGAATAAAGTTGTTCCCCCATTTAATACTCTATTCAAAACTTACCTCAAATTTGGTCAAAGATCTAAATGTAAACCCTAAAACTATGAATTAGAAGAAAACATAGGGAAATGGTTCATGACATTGGATTTGGTTGTGATTTCATGGTATGATTACAAAGCACAGGCAACAAAAGATAAACTGGGCTACATCAAAGGACAAAATAATGTGAGAAAAGGAAACCTACAGAATAGAAAATATTTGCAAATCATGTATCTGATAAGGAGTTAATATCCAGAATATATAAAGAACTCATACAAATCAATATAAAAAAAAAATTTTAAAACAGGCAAAAGACTTGAATGGACATTTTTCCAAAAAGATATACATATGGCTAACAAGCAGCGATCCTTATGAAAATGCAAATCAAAGCCACAATGAGATACCACCTAATAAACTTTAGGATGAGTACTATCAAAAAACCAGAAAATAACAAGTTTTGGTGAAGATATGAAGAAATATGAATCCTTGTGCACGGTTGGTGGGGATGTAAAGTAGTTCAACCACTATGGAAGAACAGTATAGTAGTTATTCAAAAATTTGAAAAAGATTTATCAGATAATCCAGCAATCTCACATCTGGGTATATACCCAAAATAATTGAAAGCAGAGTCTCAAAGAGGTATTTGTACACCCACATTTATAGCAGCATTATTCACAGCACCCAAAAGGTGGAAGCAACCCAAGTGTCCATCAACTGATGAACAAAATATAAATATACATATAATGGAATATTATTCAGCCTTAAAAAGGAATTAAATTCTGATACATGCTACAATATGGATCAATGTTACAGGCATTATGCTAAGTGAAATAAACCAGTCACAGAGAGACAAATTCTATAGGATTCCACTTATGTAAGATATCTAGAGTAGTCAAAATCATAGAGATGGAAAGTAGAATGGTGTTTGCCAGACAGGGGTTGGGGAGAGAAGAATGAGGAATTGTTGTTTAAAGGATTTAAAGAGTTTCAGTTTTTGCAAGATGAAAAAGTGCCGGTGTTTGGTTGTACAAAATAATATATAAAGAACACAGAGAACTCAACCAAATAACAATCCATAAAAAATGGGCAGAGAACCTGAACAGACACTTTTCCCAAGAAGACAAACAAATGGCCAACAGACATATGAAAAGATGTTCAAATTCACTAACTACAAGAGAAATGCAAATCAAAATCACAATGAGATACCACCTCACACCTGTTAGAATGGCTATTATCAATAAGACAAAAACAACTGCTGTAGAGGATGTGGAAAAAAGGAACCCTCTGCTGGTGGGAATGTAAATTGGTACAGCCACTGTGGAAAATAGTATGAAAGTTCCTCAAAAAATTAACAATAAAGCTACCATAGAGGGACTCAGCAATCCCTCTTCTGGGTATCTACCAGAACAATCTGCAAACATTTATTCATAAAGGCATATGTACCCTTATGTTCTTTGCAGCATTATTCACAGCAAAGGCATGAAAACAACCTTAGTGTCCTCTGACAGATGACTGGATAAAGAAGATGTGGTACATACAATGGAATACTGTTCAGCCATAAGAAAGGATGAAACACTGCCATTTGCAACAATATGGATGGATCTTGAGAGTATCATGCTGAGTGAAATAAGTCAGATGGAAAAGGACAGGAAACATATGACTTCATTCATATGTGGGATATAAAACAGAAAGCAACAAATAAAACAAATAGACTGAGACACAGACAACAGAGTGGTGATTATCAGAGAGGAGGGGGTTTGGGGGAGGATGGAGGTAAAGGAGGTCAAATACACGCTGAGACTAGATTTTGGGTGGTGAGCACACAGTGCAGTATACAGATGATGTATTATAGAACTGTATACTTGAAACATAATGTTATTAACCAATGTCACCCCAATAAATTTAATTTTTAGACAGAAGAATAAAAGGAGAATTCAGTGAAAATAGAAAACAGAAAATAGAGAAAACCAAAAGTTGGTTCTTTGAAAAGATTAACTGATAAGGCATTAACAAGATTGATCAAGGGAAAAAACAACTCACAACAGCTAAATCTCAACCTTATGCCTAGTGAAAGAAGCCAATCACAAAAGAATACATTCTATGCAATTCAGTTTATAACAAATTCAAGAACAGGGATATCAGAACAGTAGTATCTCTGAGAGGAGGATAATAGTGCCTGGAAAGGATACAAGGTTACTTTTGGGGGGTGGTAAAAATATTCTGTAGATTGACTGAAGTGATAGTTACACAGATGTACAAAAGCCCCAAACCATAAAATTATACATGTAAAATATGTGCATTTTATTGTACTGAAAGTAATTCAATAAAAAGAATTCACTCAACTCTTTTATGTCTCTCCAGCTCTACCCTTTAGTTAAGCTTCTTAAAAGAATTACATACTCCACTGTCTCCATTTTCTCACCTGTACTCATTTTTCATTCCCCCTTGAATTTAGCTTCTTCTCTATCACTCTACCAAAACATTTCTAAGGTCACTTCTGTGTTGTTGAATCCAGCCAATTTTTTCAGTTCTTATAGAACTTGACCACACCTCAGTAGTAGTCAACAATGTTGATGACTTCTTTGGAAATACTGTACTGGAACTTTTCAAGGTTCAGCTCTAGGCTTTTGCTTCTCTCCTCTTAATCTTGTCTTCCTAGTCACTAGTGGCTTTTGCTACTATCTCTGTGCAGGCTTCTCCCCTAAATATTAATAATCCCTCCTTGGATTTCTTGGAGTATCTTCAAACTTAACATGGTTTGAAACAACTCAGTCTTCTTCCTCGAACCTATTCCAGCATTGCTTATTTTAGTGAATGGCCCTATGTATCATCTAGTTCTGAAGACTAGAAGTCAAAACATCCCCCCTTAAGCTTCCTTTTCATATGATCCCATATATAGTCCATCACCACATCCTAGTGATATTCACTCCTAGGTGTATGTTTCAATACTTGTTTTCTCTCCATTTCTACCTCTAACAGTTTAGTCAAAGCTACATCATCATCTCACTTACATAGTTACTCTTAACCAGTCTATCTGCATTCATTCTGGCCTCCTTGCAATCAATTCTCCACTCTTCAAACAGAGAAATACCTTCCAGATGCATATCTAATCATGGCATAGTATCCCCCAATCCTTTTCAAAATAGCCATGCAGTGGCTTTGCACTGCTTTTTGGATAAAATTGAAAATGCATAACATGACTTGAAAGACCTAGCTGGTTTGGCCTTTACCTATATTTGAAGTCTCACTTTGTAACACTCGCTTCATATTCATTCCTGCCTCTTATTGCCTTCTGTTCTTTCCTGCCATAGAGCTATTTTTTACACACTAGTCCTTGTGTCCACAACCTCTCCCTGGTACATAACTCCTATATGTTATTCAGATCTTAGCTTAACAAACATTATATTTTTAAAAAGCATTCACTGACCTGGTTACCTGCTTAAAGCACCATGTACTCCCATCATGGCATTTATTACAGTTGCCCTTTACTTTTGCTTGATGAATTGTCTAAATAACATCCAATTTCTTCACTCATAAGGTGCATGACTACTAGGACCACATTTATTTTTTATCACCTTTACATCTCTAGCCTCTAATAAAGATCTGGCAGGCACCTAGCAGGCCTCATAAATATTTCTAAATGAATCAATGAAGAATTAGAACTTATCTATTCATAAATGAAGTAACATGGACTTATTAATATTTTAAATGAACTTCAAGCAACCATCTATCAAGTGCCCTGTTTTTAAGTAGAATTCTAGTTAAACCATCACGTATTTGTCTTTCATCATTCCTTCCTTTAGTGTGTTTCAGAGGTAATTATTATGTTCCAGACACTGAAGCACAGCAGTGAATGAGACAGTTGGGGTTCTTTCACTCATGTGGCATCTGGTTTAAGTTGACTGACATCATTTCAAAAGTTACTCTAAAACCAGATTACTTGGTTTCCTAACCTCTGCAGAGGATATGTTTATCATTTTTAAAATATATCTAACTTTCTGATGACTATGAGTTAAAATAAATTTAACTTTTCTGATGATTTGTTTTATTTTATGGAAACCTTATTTCTTTTTTTTCTTTTTCTTCTTCACTTGTAGCAAGTATTACTTATCAAACTCCATTCATTGGGCCAGAGACCCTTGTGGTGTTAATGAAATCTTGCCTCTTGTGTAGCACACTACCTACACTTGTGAGTTCATCAGCCTGTCAATGGCCTCAGGAAACCTTATTAAACATATAGATCTGAATAATTTTAATTGCTTAACTAGTTACATGTCTAATCAGAATGAGAAGCAAGGTACAAAGAATTAAAATGGAAAAAAATATACCCGCTCACAAAAGAAAACCATATATATATATATATAATATATAATATATATAAACCATATATAATATATATATATATATATATATATTAGACCCCAAGGAACAACTTACTGTATATCCCAAAAACATCCCTCAAAGAGGAAAGTTAGAAATAAGGCAAGACTTTTTAACTTGTTCATTTAATAACTTCTATTAACAAATCCCTGCCATCATGCCATCAATAGCTCTTGAATATGAACACAGCCAGCTATACAAACTGTCTCACAAGATATCTTAAAACTCTGTAGTCACTGTAACATATTTGCCTATTAAACACGTTGGAGGATTTATCAAGTTCAGTTTTGTTCTATGTCCTATAATGCTACTAATTTAATCCAAATACATGTCATTTGTATATGTAATTAAGGTGGCTCCTAATTTCATTATACAAGTCATTGTTAAATTCTTAAATATTGTCCTAAGGGAGAGATGCCAATGGAGCATCACTTTCAGGTTGACACAGAACCAAAAACTAATAACCAATATTTATAGTGTACAAAGGTTTTCGCACACATCAGTATTTAAGCTTTCATTTATTCAACAGATATTTTATAAATTGAGTGCTAATTCCATGCCAACCTTTAGCTAAATACTGGGAATACAGTAATTATAACAATAGTTATGAAAATGTTATCTCAGAACCAGTGGCATCAGTGTCACCTGGGAACTTGTTAAAACTGCACATTCTTAAGCCTACTAGATCAGAAACTTTGAGGGTAGGGCCCAGCAACCTATGTTTTAACAAGTGCACAAGGTGCTTGCTCAAGTTTGAGAACCACTGACCTATAAAATGGCTCCTGGTGTTATATATTAGAAAATTCAGCCTCAAAGGATAAAACAGACTGGAGATACAAGATACATTTCCCCATCATTTATCCCCAGAGATTAGAAAAATATCTGGCGTATAATATGGGCACAATACTACATGTTGGGTGTAAAAAACAAATGAATATTTGTTGGATGAAAAAAATGAATGAATCCACCACATAGTTATGCTATCACCCAATCGTGGCAACAGCCCAAGAAATATAATCCTAACTTACTGAAAATGCACATATCAATAATAAATGTATTTTTGAAAAGAGAAATGTTCACCATGACAATGAGAATTATAATGTAAAAAACTGATTCTTGCATAAAAGAGGAAGTTAGCAAAGGTAATCACTAATAGAACTATTCAAATTTTCCATACCTTGTTATTTTGCCTTAATTTGCTTAGCTCCAATTTATACTTTTCTGCTTCTTCTAGAGCTCTATTCAAGCGAACTTCTGTAGCATTTTGACTAGTGGAAGCTTGTTTTTGAAGTCGTATTTTATTTTCTAATTCCTGTAAAATAAAAGAGATATACGGAGCATTTATAAATATACGTTTCCTCTACTATTTTGCATTCCTCTACTATTTTCCATTTCCACATTCCTTGCTTTCTCCCAAATTTTACACACACACACACACACACACACACACACACACACACACACACACACACACACAGAGCATTAGAGGCTAAGCATTGAGTGATAGAGGTCTCAAGGAATTCTTAATTTGAATTGGTACTAGAAAAATATATCTTTAAAGATACAGTCAAAAATTAGGCTTTCAAATTATTGTAATTTTCTGCCTCTCTTTATTGACCCCAAGATACAATATACATTTCCTCTATATTTTATAAGCAACTCTTTATAGTTCTTACTTTGGGAACCTCCCAAAACACCAATGTAAGGCATAAATTCCCATATAAATACTGTTATGTAAAACTGACAAAGTATATCATTTTTTAAAAAAATGTTAAATACAGATCATTCAACATTATTCTTATAGGGAAATCCCAATTCTGAGCAAAAACAACAGATCCTATGGTTTTATTTTCTACATTTTGGGGTGGGTTTAGAACTACATTTCTGCAAATATTCTAAGAGATGCTGTTGCAGAAAATCTGCAGGCCACACTTAACATCAAAAGAAACATGTACATATAGGGTAAACTCCAAACTCCATCATAATTTGGCACCATAATCTCATATCCTACCACAGATGTTCCTTTTGGCTATGTCAGCAGTACTTCGATCTGTCAAATGGCCATGGTGTATCTTGCTTTTGAGCCTTTGCTCATGCTCTTTCTTCTGCCTTGATTCCTACCTCATCCTCATTTTTATGTGACTAACACCTACTCAGCCTTTAAGACTCAGCTAGGGCTGTGCACTATGGTTTTACCTCCTCCCAGAAGCCTTCTGTATATTCCTCACTATTCCCAGGTTGGATTAAATACCCTTTCTTCAGAGCTTCTATATAGCATCTTGATATACATATATCATCGTACTTATTGTGTGGAACTGAATCTACCCATTTAGTTCATTCTCCCCACTATACAGTAAGCTTCTTGAGGATAAGAACTGTCTTAATTTCCATATTCCCAGCACTGTAGTGGCATATAAGAGGCACTGGTGAAATGTTTATTGAACAGAATTTATTTTGTGATACTTAACTCACTCTTCTTTGCATAGCCTATAATGTCTAGTACAGAGCCTTATACAAAGAACATAATAAAGATGATGGAATTGAAATGATGCAATTAAAAATACAGTTCTCTTTTTTCTTCTTTTATACATTTTCTCCTGGCTGTATCACTGTGTTTTATTTCAAAACTGATCTCTCTGGCTCTGAGTAATTAAGGGGAAAACAAAACAAAACACATGCTGCTCTTTATGTAAGTTTCTAAACAAATCAAACTGTGTATGAATACCATCTGCTATCACCAGCCTTCTTCACAGCTTTGTGGGTGGTAGCTTACACTAAAAGCAAGCCCAATTTATCTCACTGTTCACATGGAAAATGCAGATTCTCATTAGCTACAAAGTCCACAATTCTTGGTAACTTTGTAACCCACTTCACAGAAAAATGAAAACCATCCTTCACCACATGATGTCCCCTACTACTCAATGAATACTGCCTGTCCCCCTTTATGGGAGAAGTGATAAAGAAAAAGGATAATCAGAAGAATAGTATAGCAGGAAATTTTCTTATATAAGTAAATCCGCTAAATACAGGGAAAACCTTTTCAAAAACTTGAAAATATTTCTATTTTCAATCATACTCAAGTACTTTTTTCAAAATGCAGACAGGATACCAATATTGTTACGAGAGAGCCTAAATCCTAAAAATACTCCATAAAGTAAGTCTATTATTACAAAAAATTTGGCAGTTTTCGTATTTCTACAGAAAAAATTTATGAAAAATCTAAAGCCCTGAATTTTACATTAATTTTAAAAGAAAAAGCTGGATAATTTATATAAAATCAAATCTAATTTTAACACTCAACTACTATGAGATCCAAGGAGAAGTAATTTGCCATTCTCTCAAACTGTAAAGCATTCATATGATCCTGGAAGAGGGCAAGAAGAGAAAAAAGGTATCAGTAGCCACAGGACAAGACAAAATCTAGTAAACGCTTTAAGAGTAATACAAATTGAGTTTGAAGGCCTTTCCTGAATGCTTGACAACTTTATATAAAGCTTTAATAATGCCTGCAAGCTGGGGACTGACAAGAGAGTTCGAGTTTTTCATTCTAGGCCTTCCATTTGAAGGGAATTAGGAATTTTAGAAACTAGGATCACTTTTGTAAGAATGTTACGGGTTTTGTAACTGGTTGAAGGTTATTCTATTTGATGGCCTGTGGCCTAGTAGAGAGAGCAGTTAATCCTTAACATTAAAAGCCAGTGTGTCTATTTTCAGAGCAAGACCCACTCCTTTTCTTAGTGTGGTCAGTTTTAAAATTCTTAGGGAGTGAAGCACTTTTGTTAGTGACTAGAGAAGGGAAATCAAGACCTTTTGTCTTGGTGAACACTATAATTTGGGGAAGCAATTGCTGAGCCTGGCTCCTCCATGTAAAAGCTGTGGCACTTAGACCTACTGAATACTAATGAATCACCTTCACTTAGGCAGATTACAGCCAGAGTCTTTTTTAAGGGCCCACCTTTGAGAGAGCAACGTGTTTTATAGACTGTCTGAATGGAATATGGGACCATTCCTAGTCCATTGCATTTTAAAAATTCTCAGTGATGTCAGAAGCATGGCAGAGTGAGAGTCGTCCCCAGATCTCTCCCCTTGAAACAATAAGCTGAACAATTAAACTCAACAAAAAGCACCCAACTTGCCATAAGCACTTCTGAGTGAGGGATCTGTGAATAAGCTAGCATAGGTCAAAACCCTGGGAGTCAGATGGTAGAATGGGAGAAACAAAGAAGTGCCTCTCGTAGCCAGAGCTCCCTGTAGGAAAAGGGGTAGGAGAGAAGGTACCTGAGAGAGCTGTGAGCTCCACACAGTGGCAGTGCCCAGGGAGCAGGTCAAAAAGCAGTTAAGTGGGGACGGCAGAGAAGCAACAGCTGATTATTAACAGCTGTGGTTGTAAAACATGAAGCCGAGCTGCAGCCCCCATCCTCCAACTCAGAGGGCACCTCCCCCAATATCCTCCAAAATCAAACACCAGGAGGCCCAGAAACACAGAAATATGCAATTTAAATGACAGAAAATTTAGGATGGTATTTCTGGAAAAACTCAATGAGATCCAAAATAATTCATATCAACAATTCCAGGAATTGAAAGAAAAAAACAAAAACAAAATACCTAGATTAGCAGAATGAGTTTTTTAGCAGAGAGACTGAAACTCTAAAAAAGAACTAAATAGAACTTCTGGAGATGAAGAACACACTAAAATACATGAAAAATGAAGTAGCAAGCTTAGGAAATAGATTCGACCAAATGGAGGAACAATCAGTGATATTGAAGACATCTAGAAATAAATCAAAAGAAAATAAATCAAAGAATGAAAAATAATGAAAGAAAAATACAAGAACCAGCTGACAATATCAGGAGATAAAACATAAGAATGGGTATTATCGAAAGCGAGGAAGGGGAGCAGGGACTAGAAGGCATTTTCAGACAAATAGCTGACAAGAATTTCCCAAATCTAAGGAATGAGCTGGAGCTTGGAATTCAAGACGTCCACAGAACACCCAAAAAGGCCTTCACCAAGACATATTGTATTAAAATTATCAAAAATCAACAACAAAGACAGAATTCTCAGGGAAGCCAGGGAGAAAAAAGCAATAACTTATAAAAGAAAACCCATTAGATTATCATTAGACTTCTCAGCACAAACTTTACAAGCCAGAAAGGAGTGGAATCACATATTCAAAATATTAAGTGAAAGGAACTACCAGCCTACAATAATGTATCCAGCTAAGCTCTCTTTTAGATATAAAGGAGAAATGAAGACCTTCTCAGACATACAAAAAATCAAGGGAATTCTCTACTGTGAGGCCTGCACTACAGGAAATACTGAAAGGGGTCAGTTCATTTAAAACAAAATGACCAAGAAATATGAATGAATGAATGAATGAATGAGTGTGTGTGTGTGTGTGTGTGTGTGTGTGTACACACATACATATATATAGCGTAAGGTGACTATCAGGCAAATAGAAGTAGAGGAATGCAAACTTTACTAAGAACAGGGCATTATAAGCTTAAATAAGAAGAGAATTGCTATAGCAAGATAGTAATGAACGTTCAGCATACATAAGGACAAATTGAGACAACAATGACTGAAAAGGGAGGATTCAAAGATCTACATTCACAAAGGGGAATAGAAATTAGGAACATGCAGAAGAAAATGGGCGACTACATATATAACTATCCTTTACATATTTGTAACAGTAACCACACACCAAAGATTCATAACTGAAGTACATAACATAAAACAAGAAGGAACAGAGGGAAAAACCACAAAAATAAATCAAATTTAAAAAATGGAAACATAAGGACAAGGAAGCAATGGAAACACTGAGCTACCAGAAAGCAAAAGATAAAATGGCTATAAAAAGACCTCATATTTCAATAATTACCCTAAATGTAAAAGGACTGAACTCACCAATAAAAAGGCACAGAGTTGCAAAATAGATCAAAAAACAAAACCCAGCCATATGCTGCCTCTAGGAGACACATCTCAGCTCCAAAGACAAAAACAGACTCAAAGAGAAAGTGTGAGAAATGATTTTTAAGTAAAAGGCGTTCAGATAAAAGCAGGAGTAGTGGTACTAACATCAGATGAAATAGACTTTGAAATAAAAAAGGTAAAGAAAGATACTGATACTTCATGATGATAGAATCATGCACCAAGAAGACATAACACTTATTAAAACCTATGCTCCCAATTAGGGAGCCCTGAAATATGTAAAGCAAGTACTAACAAAACTAAATGAGGAAACAGACCAAAACACTATCGTAGCAGAGGACCTAATACCCATACCCCACTGACAAATATGGACAGATCATCCAAACAGAAAAAAAATAAAGTAATAATGTCCTCAAATGACACATTTTACCAACTGGATATATCGACCACATACTAGAATACAGAGATAGCCTCAAAAGATATCAGAGGGTTGAAATCATATCAATCATATTCTCTGATCATAATGCTTTGAAACTAGAGATCAACTGCAAAAAGAAATCAGGAAGAACCACAAATGCATGGAGATTAAACAACATGCTACTGAAAATAACTGGGTCAGAGAAGAAATAAGAAGGGAGATCAAGAGATACACAGAAACAAATGATAATGATAGCACAACATATCAAAATTTTGGGGACATGGCAAAGGCAGTCATCAGAGGAAAGTTCATGTCATTACAGGTTTTTCTTTCAAGATAAGAACAAGCCCAAATCCACAATCTAACGATTCATCTTAAAAAACTAGAAAAGAACAAATGAAGTCTAAAGTCAGCAGAAGGAAAGAAATAATCAAAATTAGAGCAGAAATAAATGAAATTGAAAAATACGTGATAGAAATAAATGCAACAAAGAGCTGGTTATTTGAGAAAGCTAATAAAATTGACAAACCCCTAGCTAGACTCACTAAAGAAAAAAGAGAAAGGACACAAATAAAATCAGGGATGAAAGAGGGGAAATTACGACTGATATCGCAGAAATACAAAGGATTATATAAGAATACTATGAAAAAGTATATAACACCAAATTTAATAACCTAGAAGAAATGGATCTGTACTTAGGAAAATACAATCTTCCTAGACCGAATCAAAAAGAACTGGAAAATTTAAATGGAACGATCAACAGTATGGAAGTTGAAACAATCATCAAAAACCTACCAAAAAGTAAAAGTCCAGGACCAGATGGCTTCACCAGTGAATTCTATAGAACATTCAAAGAAGATTTAATGCCTATTCTCCTCAAACTCTTCCAAAAAATTGAAGAGGAGGCTACATTTCCCCAACTCATTTTATGAGGCCAATATTACTCTGATTCCAAAACTTGGTAAGGATAACACACAAAAAGAAATCTACAGACCAAGGTCTCTCATAAACACAGATGCAAAAATGCTAAATAAGAGACTAGCGAACCAAACACAACAACATATTAAAAAGATTATACACAATAAAGTGGGCTTCATCCCAGAGGCACAGGGATGGTTCAACACATGCAAATTGATTCATGTGATACAGCACATAAACAAATTAAAAAACAAGAATCACATGATCACATTAATAGATGCAGAAAAGGTCTTCAACAAGATACATCATCCATTTACGATCAAAACACTTAACAAAATTGATATGGAAAAAAAGAATCTTAGCATAATAAAGGCCATATACGTCAAACTCTCAGCCACATTATACTTACTGGTGAAAAACTAAAAGCTTTTTTTCTAAGATCAGGGACAAGACAAGGCTGTCCACTTTTGCCACTGTTATTCAATATAACTTTGGAGGGACTAAAAAGAGCAATCAGACAAGAGAAAGATATAAAAGGCATGCAAATAGGAAACAAAGAAATCAAACTGCCACTATTTGCAGATGGCATGATTCTCTATATAGAAAACTCTAAAGACTCCATAAGAACACTACGAGAAACAATAAGCAAATACAGTAAAGTTTCTGGGTACAAAAATCAATGTTCAAAAATCCATAGCATTCCTGTACTCTCATAATGAACTGTCAGAAAAGTGAAAAAATAATTCCTTTTGCAATTGTAATGAAAAGAATAAAATACCTAGGAATAAATCTAACGAAACGTGTGAAGGACCTATCTGATGAAAACTATAAGACCCTATTCAAAGAAAATGAAGAAGATACAAAGAAATGGAAAGATATTCCATGTTCTTGGATTGGAAGAACCAACATAGTTAAAATGACCTATTACCTAAAACATTATACAGATGTAATGCAATCCCCACCAAAATCCCATTGGCATTTTTTAAAGAAATAGAACAAAAAATCATCAGATTTGTGTAGAAGCACAAAAATACCCTAAACTGCCAAAGCCATACTGAGAAAAAAGAATGAGGCTGGAGGCATCACTCTGCCTGACTTCAAATTACACTACAAAGCGACAATAACCAAAATGGCATGGTATTGGCAGAAACACAAATACACAAACCAGTGGAACAAAACCGAAAAGTCCAGAATTAAACCCATGTTTACATGGGCAAATAATTTTTGACAAAAAGAGCCAAAAGTATACAGTGGAGAAAGGAAAGCCTCTTTAATAAATGGTGCTGGGAAAACTGGAAAGCCACCTGCAAAAGAATGAAACTGGACTGTTGTCTATCACCACACACCAAAAGTAACTCAAAATGGATTAAGAACCTGAATATATGATCTGAAGCAATAAAATACATAGGTGAAAACATATGAACTAAACTCAAGGACCTTGGACTTAAACAGGATTTTATGAATTTGACATCAAAGGCAAGGGAAGTAAAAGCTAAAATCTATGAATAGGACTACATCAAACTAAAAAGCTTCTGGCTCAGGAAAAGAAATTGTCAACAAGGTAAAGAGAAAACCATCTGAATGGGAAAATATATTTGTAAGCAATAACTCCAATAAGGGCCTAATATCCCAAATATACTCAGAACTCATAGGACTCAATAACAACAAAACAAATGATCCAATCAAAAATGGGCAGAGGACCTGAACAGACACTTCTCTCTAGAGGACATACAAATGGCCAACAATTATTTGAAAAGATGCTCAACATCACTAGCTATTAGAGAAATGCAAATCAAAACCACAATGAGATACCATCTCACACCTGTTAGAATAGCTATAATCAACAGGACAAGTAATAACAAATGCTGGAGAGGATACGGAGAAAAAGGAACCCTCATACACTGCTGGTGGGACTACAAATTGGTACCGCCACTATGGAAAACAGTATGGAGGTTCCTCAAAAACAACTAAGAATTGATCTACTTCCATTGAATATACAGTGGAATATTACTCAGCCATAAGAAATGAAGAAATACTGCCATTTGTGATAACATGGATGGACCCTGATATAATTATGCTAAGTGAAATAAACCAGACAGAAAAAGTTGAAAACCACATGATATCACTTATGTATGTGATATAAATCTAAAAGCAACAAACATGAAAAACAGAGATTCATGGATATGGACAACATATTAGTGGTTATCAGAGGGTGGGGAGAGAGGGAAGGTAAATCGGATAAAAGGGGTCAAATATGTGGTCAAATATGTAGAAATCTAACTTTGGGCAGTGACACATAATGCAATATACATATATCTTACTGTTGCTGAATTGTACACCTGAAACTTACTGAATTTTGTTAACCAATGTCACCATAATAAAATTTTTTTTAATTAAAAAAATTTTTAAAAAGAGTAACGCAAATCACCATAATAATTCAAATGAGGAATATTGCAATGAGGACAAATGATCAGATAAGGTTCTAGAAACAAGAAACAAAAAGCAATAAACTTGGAGTCTGATAACCTGCCAGCTGTGGTAGACTGCGTTTCGTCTGAAATTGGGAGTAAGAATATCTATACCTAATAAGACTATACTTATTCAACACATTTATCAAGCACTTATGAGGTGCCAGGTACTATTCAACATGATAATTAACCAAAATTTCTCCTTTCATAAAGTTTGCCCTGTAGAGGGAGAGAGAGATGAGAAGCATACACATACGCACACACTCATGTAATCTGGTAGTGATAAGGGTTATGAAGAAAAACATGGGTGAGGAGATAGAGAAATGAGGGAAGGGCATAATTATTTAAGATAAAATGGTTAGGGGGAAGGCTTCTAAATAAAAGAATGATTTGTGCAAAGATATGGAGGAAAGAATTACAGACTGAGAGAACAATGAAGACAAAGACTCTGAGGCAGAAATCCACTTAGCATATTCATAGGTCGCTTAGGTGGTCCACGTGGCTTCAGCTGAATGACACAGGCATAGTTTTAGGTCTTGAGGTAGCAGAAACAGGCAGGGGGAACTTAGGTAGACCTTGTAAACCCTGCCTAGCAGTTTTGATTTTATTCTGAATGTCACAGGAAGCCTCTGGAAGGTTTAAGGGTGGGTGGGTGGGTTGGTGTGTGTGTGTCAGGATCTAAGTATTTTAATGATTGCTCGAGCTACTGTGGTATTGGATGGTATATAAAGCCATGGGAATGAATGAGAGCATCTCAGAACTGGATGTAGACAAATGAAAGAACGAAGGACTGAGCCTTGGGCACTGCAAAATATAATTAGTAAGAAAATCATGACTGCAGTGCTTCAAAAGCCAAATGAATAGTGTTTCAAGGAGGGATTAATCAACTATGTCAAATATTTCTGAAATATAATTACTATGAGGAACAATAACTTAACTAGAACTGGCAATGTGAATTACTGGGGACATTGTTAAGGATGGCTTCAGAGGCAGAGCAGAGATGGAAGCCTAACTGGAGTAGTTTCAGGAGAGAATGGCAAATCAGGAATATAGACATTGAATATAGACAACTATTTTAAGATGCCTCACAGTAATGGGGAACAACAATGTAGGGAAGGAGGTAGATGTGAGATCTATGGTGGTTTTAAAATATATATACATATGAGATTAAATGGCATTTTTGTATGCTAATGTGAATAATCCAACAGATAGAGTAAATCTGATTTTTGCAAGAGAAAGAAAGACAGGATAATTATAGAAACAATATCTTTGAGTAGAAGAGAGAATGTGGGATCTAGTATATAGTGAAGTGATCAGCTTTAGACAGAAGAGGTAGTAATGCATCATAATAAGGGAGAACGCAGAATAGATGGACACTGAGGCAGAAAAATCAATAGAGTTAGTGACAGAATGAGGAAGAGTTATCTTTTGATTCTGTTGTCTTAGTAAAATAGGGGGCAAACTCATGAACTGAGAATAGGAAGGTATTGGAAAAATGAGATGAAAAGATCATCTATAAAAAAAAAAACATCACCAATGAAAGTGAGAGGGGGAACTGACCTCTCAAATAGTGGAAGAGGAAAACAGCACTACACTTGATATTTGTAAGTAATTTTAAAGTATAAACAATCCACTTGGCAGTGTATTTTTGTCCAGTCATAATCTACTGGTCATGAGTAGGCCTGCAGTAGGATTGACTAGGGTTGAGTTTTACCCACACACCACATAGGCAGGCAAATTAAAAATATAGGCAATGGATAACTGTGTATCATAGAAATTAAGGTGGGGGAGAAGAGAATAAAGAACACAGAAAGGGGCAGATCTACATAATTAATATATTATGAGAGTATACAACTATTATATATACATTTGTATTTGAGAGCAACTCATAAACTGTACACTATTAAACAAGGTACCATTAATATCATGTTTTATAGTATAAAATAGACAAAAATGAAAAAAAGCTTTTTTGAAGATAAATGACTTCAAGATGAAAAACGCTTTTGAGGAGTTTTGCTATGAAAGCAGGAAAAGACCAAGGCACCTTTAGGAAATGACAAAGAGCTCAATTTTAGCTGGAGCAAGGTAACAACAGAGCAGACGTTTTCTTATAAAGGTGAGTTACTAATGATGAGTGTTTGTTCATGTAACATTATCCATGGTCAGAGAACCTTGTGCAGTGAACCTACTGACTTTAATTTCACCAGAAAAACAAAACGGATATTAACGCTTCCAGCCATAATGAAATAACAAGGGTCTACCATAAAAAACAAAACAAAACAAAACAAAACAACAAACCACTGTAAGTAATTAGAAAAAAAATAGTTAGAATACTCAATAACTGTCTAGAGATATTGGAAAACATTAAGATTGTTGATCCCAGAAAGAAGGTAAACAAATGAGGTAGTCCTACAATTACTCCTGGCTGGAGACAACATCCACACTGTGGGTACAGGAGGGAGAAAACAAAAAGAGATAAGAGGTCTGTTGAGTTGAGACAGAGATCAGAACTGGAGGAGACCGAGCTAGCCAGAATTTGTGTGGAGGATTGAAGGAAGCAAAAACTATATCAGGAAAGAACTTAAGGAATCTACATAGGAAATCCTTTTAGTCTACTGCACATAGGGAAGCTTGGCAAGGCAAAGAACAACCACGGAGTTGTAAATAGAACAATTCCCATAGCTCACACATAGCAGGAAGACATTTGAACTCTACTTGCCAGAATGAACAGTCTTGAGTGATCAGCTGGTAAGATCCTGGAAGGTTTCTTTAGGGAAAGCCTTAGTGGTACAACTTAACAATTCCCAAGGCTACTCTAGACATACACTAGCAAAACTTAAAACCAGGTTTTAAAGGGACTAAGCTTGTGACTTTCTGTCATGAAGGCAGAGAAGGTAACTGTAGTGCTCGCCTCCTCTCATAATCACATCAAAATGACAACTAAACTATAAAACAATTATCACCAAGAACCACCTGAAGATGACCTGAAAACGGAACTCCTATAACTAAGGATATAAATAAGAAGCCATGCCAGACTAGTAGGAGAAATGGAGATAAAGGATGGGCTGGTCCCACATCCACAGTGTGGTGGTTAAGAATCAGGAGGGATATCTCGGCTGTGGAGGTCCCAGTCCCACATGGGACTCTCCACCTCAGGGCACCAGTGCCAGAAATAGAAGTCCCCATAATGTCTGGCTTGAAGACTAGTGAGGTTTATATCTGAGAGAGACAATAGGCTGCTAGAGATTTAGGCACTGCAGGTCTCAAAGGGCCTGCTTACAGACTCACTTGCTTGAAAAGTGCCAGGGACATATGGGAAGGAGTCAAATTAACTAACTTCAGGGCTAGGGCTAGAGGGGCAGGAGTCAGGGCAGCTCTCTCCAGGAAGCACTGGCAAGCTCCATTGTTCCTTTGTTGTGCCTTCTTCTCACCCAGCCTGTGGACACAGGTGAATGCCAAATCTGAATCCCCCTTAACCTGCCTAACACTGCTCACCCCACTCTGGTGATTCCCTGAAACTCCACACCAAACTCACCCACCAAGCTCAAACATCATCAGCAGCTGTTCCACACAAGTAGCTAGCCTCAGTTCATGCTGCAGATTTTCCTTAAATTTCTCAAAGGTCCACACTTGTTTCAATTATGACCTATATTTCTTTTGTTAAGTGGCCCCACACTTGGCACTAGTGGCAGTTGTCCTCGGTTCGCAGGGTAGCCTTACAGAAGCCTCCAACACCAGCACAGGTACAAATTACCTGGGCCAGGCATAGGCTGCAGCTGACCTTGGCTTGCACCAAACCTCCTCCCAAGAGGCCCCAGAATCAACACACCTTGTGGCCAGCTTCAGATAACACCAAGTACCACCTAACCAACTCCACAAATGACACACCCAAACGGTGGAGTTGGAAGGGATCAGAGGAGTCTGTAGGAGTCAGCCCCATTCAAGAGATCATTCTTTGTAGTCACAGCCAGTCCACATAGTGAGTCAGCCTGGGGGTCAATACCACTCACTGATATGCCAACAGCAGTCAAAGCTCAACTATAACCAGAAGGCATACACAAACTACAAAAGGAACACCTGCGGAGCACCCGGCTTAGGTGACCAGGGAGAACACATCACTAGGCCCTACCATAGAAGGCCACTCTGGCAAAATTGGGAGATGTAGCAGATCTACCTAAGACAGAGACACACACAGGCAGGCAGCCAAAATGAGGAGACAGAAAAAACATGTCCCAAATGAAAGAACAGGAAAAAACTCCAGAAAAATAACTAAATAAAATGGAGGCAAGCAATCTACCAGATATAGAGTTCAAAATACTGGTTATAAAGATGCTCAATGATCCTAGGGAAAGAACAGATGAATTCAGTGAGAACTTACACAAAGAGATAAAAGTCATAAAAAAACCATTCAGAAATGAAGAATACAATAACTAGTGAAGAATAAATAGAATGGAATCAAAAGCAGATTAGATGGAGCAGATGACTGAATCAGTGATTTGGAAAACAAGGTCACAGAAAACACCCAATTAGACCAGCAAAGAGAAAAAAGAAAAATAAGGATAGTTTAGTAAGGGTCCTCAACCCCTGGGCCATGGACTGGTGCTAAAAAAGTTGGAGAACACTGGTGTAAGGGACCTCTGAGACAACATCAAGTGTACCAACATTTGCATCATAGGGATACCAGAAGGAGAAGACAGCAAGTGACTAAAAACCTATTTGAAGAAATACTGATTTAAAACTTTCCTAATCTGGCAAAGGAAACAGACATATAAGCACAGGAACTGCAAAGAGTCCCAAACAAGAACCAAAGAGGTCCACACCAAGACACATCAGAATTAAAATGCCAAAGGATTAAGACACAGAGAATCTTAAAAGTAGCAAGAGAAAAGCAGTTAGTTCCTTACAAGGGAATTCCCATAACACTATCAGCTGATTTCTCAACAGAAATTTGCAAGCCAGACAGGATTGGCAGGTAATATCCAAAGCGATGAAAAAAATAACCTACAACAAAGATTACCCAGCAAAGCCAGGATTTAGAATCTAAAGACAGATAAAGAGCTTCCGAGAACCTGAAAAAAAAAAAAAAAAAAAGCTAATGGAGTTTATAACCACCTAATAAGTGTTAGAAGAAGTGTTAAAGGAACTTCTTTAAGAAAAAAGATTAAAATGTGAATAATAAAATGGCAATAACTACATATCGTCAATTACTTTAAATGTAAATGAGTTAAATGTTCCAATCTAAAGACAGAGTGGCTGAATAAGAAAACAAGTTATATAAATGTCTAACCCCTATGTTGTACACCTGAAACTTATGTAATATTGTATGTCAACAGTAATTGAAAAAAAATATTCTCCTATATATGGGGGGAGAGTTTTTAGTCAATACTAACTAAAGAACTAAACCCAAAGTAGTGGCTATACAAACATGTAATTAATGTTTTACTGCATCTTTGACACTAGGTTAGGAAAAACAGCAAAATAATTACCCTTTCTACTGAAGAAAGCTGTTGCTGTAATCCATCACATTTTTTGTTTGCTTCTTCGAAAAGAGTTTTATATTTTTCTGTTTGAGACTGTTGCAAATTAATTGTTCGCTGCTGTCTCACACAATCTTCTTCAAAACTTTTTACTTGAGACTTTAAATTCTGGATTTCATCTTCCTATAGTTATGAAATTATAGATTATATAAAAAACACACAAGATTTGCTATCAAAACATAAAGCAGAACTTCACGTGATCTTTGATTTTCATCTTCAAAAACAGAAGTCTGATGTTTTATATTTAATAGCTTACACTTGTAAGTCAAATATAGAAAACTCTAATTGCTAACAATATTTAAAATTATATGTATAAAAGTTCAACATCTCAGAACAGAATGAAGTTTAGTTTTTACATACAACTTTTGAATTCAAAATTTAACTGTGAATTATATCTCGATAAAACTATTTTAAAAATATAATTGAAACTGCTCCTAAAATGTGTTTGAATATTAGTCATTTATATTGAAAATTTTTAAAAACTTACCTTTTTATTGCATTCACATACAACATTATCCAATTCCTCCTGCATAACACGAAGTTTAGCCTTCAGAAATCTGATCTGTGCTTCTGTAGATTTAAATAATTATGTTTATTGCCTTTCACTGAATCTAAGATGTCATCAACTATGAGACCATTATACTATGAGGGAAAAAATGCTCAAGATGGGGAGCCTAACAGGATGAAATCCCTGTTTGGGAACACTAAAGACCCTAAATATCACTAATGTAAAAGTAAACAAAAAACAGGTCCACCCAACAGAAACAAACTGTTCATATCTCAACAATGGAACCGAGTAAAGAAAGGTGGAAAACAACCAAAAACCGCTGAGAATCTAAACCATAAATCAGTATTCACATAAGTACAAAGACTGAATTTATACTTACAAAGGTGGTCCAAAACACCTCAAACAGAATCTAAAGTGGTCTCAAGTCAGTACTGTCCCCAAGTGTTTGGCAGAAATAAATACAAATCCTCTCCAGCAAAACTTCTTCAAATGCAGCCATTGTGTTTATAAAATGCCTTTGACTCTAAGATACATCCCGGTTTCACAGAAGTTAAAATGTACTGTATGTGTCTTAGATCAGGGTCCCCAAACCCCAGGCAGCAGACTGGCACTAGTCTATGGCCTGTTAGGAATTGGGCCACACAGTAGGAGGTGAGTGGCAAGCGAGAGCAGAGCTTCATCTGTAGTTGCAGCCACTACCCAGTGCTAACATCAGTGCTTCAGCTCCACCTCAGATCAATGGGCTTTAGATTCTCATAGGAGCACTGGTCCCTGGTGTCAAAAAGGTTGGGCACAGCTATCTTAGAAACAAAGAAATACACTAACGCCTTACTGCTAAAGCTTTCTCCCACAAACCCTTGTTAAGATCTACCTTTGGTATTTCATTGCTAGCAAAAGTTCTTTATTTAATAACATCAGCAGTAAATCTTTGAGGTTAATAGGCTTTTAAACATAAATAAAATGAAAAATGAACTTAGAAATCCCTAGTAATTCATTCAATAATTTATTCTAAAAATATACATTAAGTCTCTACTATGTTCCAGGTAGAGTTAGGGATATTACAAGTATTGCCCTTGTGGAGCTTACCCTGAGTTAACACTCTGAATTGCCTCTGAGGAGTCATTAGAATAAATCTTGCAGAGCACAAACCATCTCCATACACACTTCCAAAGCTCTTAATAGGCAGTGTCCCAGTATTACCATGGAGATAATGAATTTTGGATCTAACCCACCTTGATTTTTCTAGCCTCAACTCTCCTAGCCTTTCATGTAATGTCAGGTTAGCAGGGGAGAGAAGGAAAATGAATTCAAAAGTGTGAAGTTTGCAGTAGTTGGTCTCTAGAGGAAAAGAAAGAAGAATGGGAGAGCATGGCTTTTTCCATCTTTCTCTCCCCAACTCCATCCTTAGTAGTGTTGTCAAGGAGCTGACTGCTCTCCTCTCTGCAAGGCCACGGCATTAATGTTCCTCCCCGTCCCACTCCAACTTTTAAGTCTTACGAAGCAATCCATGCTGCTAAACTACTTTGTGATTACCCCCTCACTCCACCACATGTAACCCTAGACAATTATCTGGAATAAAAAAGAGGAGACGTCACAGTCAAAAATTATCAAAAGGGAAGACAAGAAAGCAAAGCGACAGAGAGGTGATTCTGCAATTTAAAAAAATAGTAATTTACAGTAGTTTGTGCTGATTCCCTGTATCTGGAAGAAGGAACACTGTAACGGGGCCATGGATGACTATGTACTGAGAAACAGCCAACATCTGACCATTCATGTCCTTGAAGGCATCTTAACGGAGACATGAAGGCAACTTCCTGCTTCATTTAACTTCCCCCCTCACAACTAGCCCCAGAAAGCTTAGACAGGTCAGTAAATGTAGTAAGTACATAAAAAAATTGCTCAGTTATGACTAGCATACAGCACAATAATTATGCATATAACTGTTATGATTTTCACAGAATCAGAATTTTAAAGATAAACTTTGTGATCATCTAATACAAACTGTTAAAGTTTCAAACTAATAAATTGCTATTTCAGAGGGGCTAAATAGCTTGACTGAACTCATAATTACTTATAGTTCAGCTTTAACTATGTTCACATACACTCAATAGTCTTTTTTGTTTACAATAGTATAGGTGGTTCCACTTAAATTAACAATTGTAGAGGCATTACTGGTAACTAAAATAATGTTTTTAGATGATCTAAACTTTGTAATATTTTTCTAGTGGTATGAAGAAAATGAGTTTACATGAAAAAAAATTACATTCACTAGAAACTCATTTGACACTTGACCTGAAAATATATCAACAATTCATTTATCCTTTTGCATGTGTCAATTTATATGCAATAAACAACATAGTAATATTAAAAATTTCAAGAAAACATTTTAATTTTATGTTTTAATGATCAGCTTTAACTTAGTTGAAAAGTGGTCAATGAAACAATACCACATAGTGTTTTTAAATTTTTTATGAAATACCAAATGTGCACAAATAAAGACACTAGTTCAATGAAACTCTGCTTAACCGTCATCCATTTTCAACAATTATTGACTCATAACCAATTTTATTTCATCTATAATTCCACTCATTCCTCCCAACACATCCAACTAGATGATTCTGAAACAAATACAAGGCATCTCAATACATTTTTAAATGCAAAAAAAAGTTCCCAAATATATTTTTCTTAGTAATTTTGATGTAAAAATAAACAAAAGAAAACCTACCTGTTCCAATGTCTTTACTAACACCACAAAAAATATCATCATCTATACAATCAGGTAAGCCTTCTTCTTCCAGTTGTTCTTCAATTTTGCTAACTGTTTTTGCAAAAGAAAAGTCTGAGAAATCCTCCGGAATGGGAATATCATTGACAGTTTGTACATCAGAGTATTTCAATTTTATACTAAAAAAGGAAATACAAAAAATTTACATTATTCTCAGTGAAATATATATACACCTTACTGCTAAACTGCACAACTGAAACTTACTGAATTTCATTAACCAATGTCACCATAAGAAAAAAATAAATTAAATAAAAAAAAAATTTTAATGTACATTATATTTTGCAAATATAGAAAGCAGGTATGACTCAGATATAGCTTTTATTCAAGTAAAAAGAACAGATCAAAATTATTACAAATTAAAAATTTTTGAAATCTATAATTGATACTTTCAAGGACTATTATAAGAGGCTCAGCAGACTTTCAATCTTTAGGGATTATACAACCATAGAGTTAGAGAAGGCTTTTACGAGGCCAGTTCATCTAGACACTGCCTCCAAATAGGTAAACATCAAATCCAAGAGTACTTAACTTGGCCTCTTAAGACCAAACTAGCCTGTGGCTTTTAATTTCACATGCTGCTAGAGAAGAGCTGTACAAATTGATAACACTCTATCCATAATTCTTCAAACACTGAAAAATAATACCTTTTAAGAACGAATTACTGAGTTATTAGGTCAAATTCAACAATTTTTCAACCTAAAAACATATTCTAATCAGGATCAAAGTTGATCAAAATGTTGATTTTTTTTTTTTTTTACTGAAGGGAAGAAAGAAATATGACATAAGTCATTTCTAAAGGCATTGAGGAATGTGCCAGGCCTCACCCATCAAGTTTATGGTTACAAAAACCTTATTTTTTTTTTTGACTTTTTTAAAGTCTAACTTACTTTTAACACATAAACAAAGGCTTCTGAATTCTATTTAGAAAAACAAATGTTCCTTACAATTTTAAAACCTAAAAATAACACTTTCCAGTTATGTGCGTATGTACTTATAAATGTAGTATATATATTCTTCAATCAATTTCAGATTATCTCTTCCTATCTTTTCACTCTACTTTTTCACTTTTATTGGGAGAAAAAAAAAGTTACTTAGCTAATTAAAAGGCACAAGAATTAACAAAGATTTTTCCAGAGTTATAATGCAATTATTAGTTTAGGTAAGTAATAAGATATATAAATTTAATAACTTATTGTAAATAAGAGGCTGGCTGGTACAACCCACTGTGACCCCCCTTTTCTAGAAGATCTCCAATCCAAAGAGCCTCCTCTTGGGTCCCATTTTATCCTTAAAATACTAAAAACAGTCTCAAATTCTTTCTCATTAAAACAACAGAATGTAAATTATAATTGTACTATAGTCTTATTTAGGGCATGCCAAATCATTCTTTATCTCGTTATATAAGATATGGTGCCCTGTTAAATGCTCAAAAAGTATGAGAGAGAACTAGGCAGAAAAAGACACTTTAATTCTAATTATAGTTCTAAAAAATTATCTCACTAAAAGTAATATTTTAAAAACTTGAATTGTAATTTTTCTAAACAGTACAAAATTAACTGCTGTAAGACATTTCTGAGTAGAAAAAGTTTTAAATTATTGAATGTGGATAGATACATATTGTGTTATTTTGTATATTTGGGGTATAAAAAGATCTGGAGAAACAGAACAAGCTTAATAATTAAGAATATGATATTGTCAATTATAAATTTTTAAAAACTATACTTTTAAAACCATACTATACCTTGAATTTGTTTTCCTTCCTTTATCTGCAGAGTTTAGTTTGTTTTGAACCTTGTTTACTGGATCGTTTTTGGTCTTTTGCTACATGAAAAGAATTTAACTATTAATTAGATTCTAACCATTTGCCAAAGAAAGCAATTCTGTAACCCAGACTTGCTAGTTTGCTACATAAAAAAATTATTTTCTTTAAATTTATCAAGTTGTATTTAAAAACAGAAGTCCGCAACCCCCGGGCTGCAGACCAGTACCAGCCCATAGCTTGTTAGGAACCAGGTCACACAGCAGGTAAGTGGCAGGTGAGCAAGTGAAAAAGCTTCATTTGTATTTGCAGCTACTCCCCAGAGCTAGCATCACCACTTCGGCTCCACCTCAGATCATCAGGCATTAGAGTCTCATAGGAGCACCAGTCCCTGGTGCCAAAAAGGTTGGAGACTGCTGTTTGAAAGAACCCAAGAACTGTATAACTGCAAACGACCTAGATATCACTAGGACCAAGAGATTCAAAGATAAGGAAAATGAGTCCTAAAGAGTCAAGGATATTTAGCCAGCTTGGATATTAAACTGGATGTTCTGACTCACAGAACTTAGTTCTCCTTAATGATTATTCCCCAGACAAGCCTTCATGTATACTGTCACCTCGGCCTAGATCCCTATGAGTCAGGAGCTTGTAGATCCCAGAAAGCCCAGCACCTGCAACAGTGATCTCTACACCATAAATATTTAAATGATTGAACAAAACCTTTTAAATCATATTCTTTGTATATCAATACTTTTCTTTTCCAGGTCTTCTATCTAGTAAATTTGGGCTTCAGAAAAAAAAAACAACTAAAAATACTTAGGTTATAGATTCATTTCACTTAGAATTTTTCCCAATGTATCTTCAAATTATTCAGTGAAATTATGAGATAAAGAATTAAATTTTATGAGCAACATTTTATGAAGGCATTTCTTCTGAGCATCAAGGCTTATATTTTATTTCTAGAGTTTCTGTTTTGTCTAAGAAAAGTCTAAAAAGTAACCTAAGTTACATTCACAAGATTGATTTCATACCTTAATTTCTGAATGTAGATAAACTGTCCCTTCAGAGGATAATAGGCTTCTACAGACCAAAAATAAACATTATATATTAATAGATGATATTAAGCAAAGACACAATAAAATTCAACAGCAATTATATTTGAAAGGGAAACTATACATCAAGTAGACTTTGCTATGATTCTAGTTTTGCATATATTAATTTATTTTAAATGAGTGTAACAAAAGTGCTTTGGTTAAAAAATTCACCTTTGACAAAATATACTATAATGTCAACATTTTTTAAGGAAAATGTAGCACAAATCTTAAATGAGAAGTCATAAAGAGTGATTACTGGCTATATATAGGGATTATCTATTTTACAAAATGATTCACCCACAGGGATTCTTATTGTGAGTCCACTTGGTGTTATCCTTTGTCAAATGCATTTTAATACTTGGTCAGTATCAGTTTTCCCAATTACACTGTGAACTCTATGACAGTAGAAATCACATCTGCAGTGTTCACTGCTCTACGCCTAGTACTTGGCATAGTACCTGGTAAATAAGCTCTTAAATTGGCACAACATATTTGTTAGATGTATAAATAAATATGTCTAAAATATAATTCACTTTAATGCACAAAATTTTCAAAATATATTTCTAGTTTAAAACAAAGAGTGTTTATGAGGGTCTACCAACTATGACCGATAGGCTGAATCCACCATATCCATTCATTTACACATTGTCTATAGCTGTCTTCCCACTATAATAGCAGTGTTGAATAGTTGTGACAAAGACTGTATAGCCCAAGTCCAAAAATATTTATTGTCTGACTCTTCATAGGAAAATCAATTTCTGATCATCTCCAACTTCCTAGATCATCTCCAACACATTTTAAAATTTCTGAAAACTTACATTAGAATCTATTGTTGCTATAAAAAATAAAAAAGAAGAAAACTACATCATATCCCTTGAGAACTCCTAACCTTAGTAGAGGACATAAAAATAAAATTACTTTCCATCAGGTGCCACCTACTGAACTACTCATGTATGTTTTTTCAATGTTAAACATAAAGATATACTTAGATATTATTAAATACAACCATTTAAAGAACCAGAAATGGCTCTGGGAGAAAAATGAGGTTTTAAAATAAAATTAGAGACTAAAAAAATCATTCTCACATACTATATGAAAATGTTTCCAAATTTTATACAAATTTTAAGTATCCTCTTTAATCACCCTCATTTTAAATTAATGTTTGCTATTTCCTTACATTTTCTTCATCTTCTATCACCCCTCCCTCTGCCATATACACATAAATATCAGCCAAGAGACATTTAACGGTTATGTTTCCATCAGTTTTATTAGTGTTATTACTTTGCTTGTATATTTCCATAAAAAATAAACAAAAACACAGTATTCTGATTATTTTTGTTAAACATCGCCATTAAATGTTTGTGTGTAATATGACTGAAATGATTTGTGTAGTAAAACTCGTTTCCAGCAAACTGAATGATGTGTATGCTATACTTTTAGAAAACTAAATTCTGGTTTCTCTTTTATATTGCTTGGCAGAATAACCCTGAATGTTGAAGACCTATTATACACTGCTTATAATAATTTAAATTATCATTGTTCCAAGCCGAAATAGTCTTTTAACAGAATTCTCTCTCATCTTCAGCAATTCCAACTAATAGTCATGTGGTAAAAGCCATCTGTTCCAACAGAATCATTAAAAAAAACCCACCAGATCTAGGTAAACAGAGGTGTCATCACCACTTTGCACATAAGGAAACTTTAGTGAAAGAAAATCAACAGATTTATTTTTATGTTTGTGAAATCAGTCTCTCACTTGCTTCAACAGAACCTAGAGATCAGCTGTTGTTACCATCATTTCAATCTTTTACTTTACTGAAGAAAAGCTGTGCCTAATCTTATTTGTAATCCAAAGTTTGGAATTTTGATAACTATTAAACATCATTTTGTCATAAAATATCAGAGCATTACATAGGGCAAGTAGTTTTATGTTACATGTACACATAGACATGTAAATATCAAATGATATAAAAATGTTTTCTGGAAAATTTTTTTAATTTCAGAAAAAATTAAAAAACAACACATTAGGCATTAACTCCCTGGGAGCAGGACTTGGTCTGTTTACTCACCACTGTACCACCAGTAGCTAGATCTGGAATTGTTCAAAATTATTTATTCCAGGGTTAGTGAGATATAATTTACAAATAGTAAAATACGTCCTTTTTAGGTATACAGTTCTATAAATTTGAGCAGACTTATTTGGTTATGTAACCAGTACAATGACAAAGATAGAAAATGTTTCCATCATCCCCAAAAGTTCCCGTGTGCCCCCTTTGTAGTTTATCCCCTCCCAGCCCCCAAGCCCCACACAACCACTTATCTGATTTCTGTCCCTACAGTTTTATGTTTTTCATAAAACTATGTTTTTCGGTGGCTTAACACAAAGGAGCAGTAGAGAGGGAAAAAGGGCTTTTTTTCTTTATGTTCCACATGATCACCCAGAGACCAGGCTGGGAGTTTTCACCAACTCAATTTTCACTAATCACAGCAGAGATAGAGTCAGCTAGAGGTCCAAAGACTCACTTGTCTGTTTAGGCTTGGAAAAGAATAATTGGACTTTTGCTCATAGCAAAAGTGGTGATCACCACTGCCTCTGCTATAAGATTTTATGATTTTATTCACACAGACCCTATACTTTTCCTTTTAAATGTAATCCTATATATTTTTTTGGTTGCTAACTTCTTGACATATCTGAAGTTCACATGAAATTCAAGGAAAAAAAAAGATCTAATACATTTTACTTTCACAAATGTATTTATTTTTATCTAATCCTGATATACAATTTTAAAAGAAATGTAGTACAGTATCTGATAATTGGTTTAGAAATATTATCAACTCTGGTTTGGATCTCACATATTATCCATATGTTGTCAGTCAAACTACTGAACTTCTCTAAGCTGCACTTTCTTCATTTTTAAAATGAGGACAATAATATTTTAAAATAATACTGAAAATTAAATGATAATGTAAAGGACATACATTGTATCTGACTGGAATAGGCCCCCAATTATTAGCATTTTATATATTATGTTATTTTTCAAATTATAGATTTATAATACATGCAAAAAGATTTTATGTAATAAAAGATCCATATACATCATCAAAAAATATTCTCCATTTCAAAACAGCATAGTACTGGCATAAATAAAAGACACATAGATCAATGGAACAGGAAAGAGAGCTCAAAAATAAACCTATGTATATATAGTCAATTTACAACAAAGGAGACAAAAATATACAATGAGGAAAGAACAGTCACTTGAATAAATGGTGTTGCGAAAACTACACAGTCATATTTAAAGAATGAAACTGTATTATTACATTATATCATACACAAAAATTAACTCAAATGCATTAAAGATTTAAATGTAAGACCTGAAACTATAAAACTCTTAGAAGAAAACAGGTGATAAACCCCTTGACATCAGTCTTGGAGACTTCTTTTTGGATTTAGCAACAAAAACATAAACAAACAGGTAGGACTATATTAAACTAAAAAGCTTTTGTACAGCTAAGGAAACTATCAACAAATGAAAAGGCAACCTACTGAATGGAAGAAACTATTTTCAAATCATATATCTGATAAAGGATTAACATCCAAAATATATAAAGAACTCATACAATTCAATAACAAAAAAAAAATTTGATTAAAAAAAGGGCAGAGGATCTGAGCAGACATTATTATCCCAGAGAAAACATATAGATAGCCAACAGGTACATGAAAAAATGCTCAATGTCAATAATCATAAGAGAAATGAAAATCAAAATCACCATGAGATAGCATTTCATACCTGTTGGTATGGCAATTAATAAAAAGAGATAAATGCTGGTGAGGACATAGAGAAAAGAGAACCCTTGTGCACTGTTGGTAGGAACATAAAATGGTACAGCCACTTTAGAAAACAATATGGAGATTCCTCACAAAATTGAAATAGACCTACCATATGATCTAGCAATTTCACTTCTGGGTATTTACCCAAAGAAAACAAAAATGCAAACTCAAAAAGATATATGCACCCATATTAACTGTATCATTATTTACAATAGCCAAGATATAGAAACAACATGAATGTCTACTGATGGATAAATGGATAAAGATGATGTGGTATACTAATACCATGAGACATTATTCAGCCACAAAGAATTAAATCCATTTGCAACATGGATGGACCTCAACGCCATTATGCTAAGTGAATTAAGTCAGAGAAAGACAAATATTGTATGATTTCATATGTGGAATCAAAACAAAAGCAAAAACAAAAAACCCAAGCTTGTAGATAGAGAACTGGTTGGAAGTTGTCACAGGCTGGGGGATGGAGGGTGGGCAAAATGGGTGAAGGGAGTCAAAAAGTACAAACTTCATTACAAAATGAATAATTAATGGAGAATAATGTACAGCATGGAGGCTAGAGTTAATAATACAGTATTGCATGTTTGAAAGTTGCGAAGAAGATCTTAAAAGTTCTTGTCACAAGAAAAAAATTCTGTAACCATGTATGGTGACAGACATTAACGAGACTTGTGGTGACCACTTCACAATATATAAAAATATTAAATCATGTTATACACCTGAAACTAATATGTTGTGTATCAATTATACCTTAATTAAAAAATCTTAAAGCATTTACCCACTAAAAAAAAAAGCTTACTAATTTAAGTCACTTACTTTAAACTGTAATCATCTTCCTCTTCACATGATTTAATTTGTGTTGAAGTAGGCCTAGATCGTTCTACTTGCTGATCTCTCTAGTTAAATGAATAAGAATAAGTCATAAAGAATAAAACGCCACAAAACTATTAGCATTAATCATTTCAGAGTTAGCCAGTTTCCATGAAATCAAGGCACTGAAATCTACATGCTATGGTATGAAAATAAGGTTTCACTTTTATCCATTCTGGGGTAAGTCAGTCAATTTTAAGGGGAAAACATAAGAGTGTAAATGTCTTTATATGATCTTATTGACTCCTATTTCCCCACTACATTAGTGTCTTCCATCTTGTGTAACATGCAAAAAAAACTGGACTCACAAGAAATAAAAACATAAATCTGTTTAATGGGTAGAAAAACTTCTTGTAAATCATGCCAAGCTTCAATGTTAAGGAGACCACAAAAATGCTAATTACTAAAAAGTAATCACTAAGAGTAAAAGCTTTTGGTGAAGATATATCAAGAAATGAAAGTGAGTAAACAAAAATTCAATGTGGCAAAAGTTATATCCATTAGCTTTTGTAGAGATAGAAATGCCCTCCCTCTTTTGCCAGCCCTTCTCAGTTTTCTACTCTTTATATATATATAAAGTCCTTATTAGAGGGCCTTTTAAGCAGAATGAATAATGAATCCCTCATTCTAATATAACACTGGGTTTCTTTGTTCAACCCTGCTCTTCAGACACTGGCAAAAACTAAAAGGTGTAAAAGAATATTTTTTAGTGAAATATTTAATTATAAATGCAACTAACAAATCTACAACTTATTTAAATATATTACTTGAAATATTTTATACATGTGTAATATACATATAAAAATATATATATGCATGCGTGCGCACACACACGCTTTTTATTTCTAAATTATCAAATAATGATGGATCTGTATAAGTCATTAAAATAAAATATAACCTATTCTTCCCATTAACACCAAGGCAGGGTGGGGGTAGGGTTTAGAAGAAAGAATTATAATTAAATTAGAATAAAAAGTTTGCAGGCAGCCACTTTATTCCAAGGAACGCAACTATATCCTATCAATTAATAATGAGAATGCTGGTGCTTAAGGAGAGATGCGTAAACAGGAATAACCAATCTGGTACCCAGAATGGGGCAAAATATTATCTAGTGTTATAATCTCACTACCTTCTTCCTGACTATAAATCTGATAATTACCTACCCTTAAGAATCAGCTATATCCAACTGCAGAGTTTAAAAAACTAATTATTATCTGATAACTATTATCCTTTATTCAACTTTTGTCCAGAGACTACTTTATTCCTTTCCTTATTGAATTACCACTTCATTCTATACAGCCACTCTCAAATATTAATCTTAAAATAGTAGACATCTAAACAGAAAACAATTTTTTCAGTGGCTTTTAGAAAATGCATTCTTATCAAAAACATATACATATATACACATACATATATATTCATATTCAATTCATTAAACTGAAAATTTATGCTTTGCGTACATTTTTGTCTGTCATAAATCATATTATTAAATATAGTAGCACTTACATGGAATTACTACAAATTGTACATTTACTTACTATTACTTCCTCAGCTTGTCGAACCAGATCAGCTGTTTTTGCCTCCAGTTCTGCATTTAAACGCCTAAAAGCAGAAAACAATAATTGCAATATACTGAAGATTCTAACAAAATTGTTTTAGTAACTACACTTTAGCTAATCAACAAATGCCAAAACAAACATAACATTTTGTTCTAAAATTAACATAACTATTAGAACACTTATCTCCAATTCCCCACAATTACTCCTTTGTGGTAGATATTCAAACAGTGTAACTGCTGGCCTTTCTCTGGCCTTCACTTCAGGTGAAATGACTTATTTGGGAAGAATAAACTGGTGGGTTCAACACAGTTCCACTTTTCATATTGGGATCAACTCCAGCTGGGGACAGGAGTGGGACAGGGTTGGAGAGAGGCCTCCTTTGGTCCAAGTGTTGCTGTGACATTTTTATAACATTTCCTCCTATTTTTCATCTATAGCATATAGACAATTTTGCAGTATGTTTTCCCATAACAGAAGAAATATGTTTATCTTTTTATAATCAGTGCCTTCAATGGCTATAAAATATTCTAATGCATTGAAGTTAATGTATTAATCTACTCCTATTGTTGTTAGTTCAAGTCCTTTTTTCACTTTTAAAGGGTAATGTGATAATAAACTTCTTCAAAAGCATATAACATTTTAATTCTAGTCATAGGTCACATTTCTAAAAATTATATAAAAGAAATATGTTGTGTATTTTTCAAATAAGATATTTTGTTGTTTTTTTAGCTATGCGATTCAGAAGTAAACTACTTACAACACTGACTCGGGGGGGGGAGGGGGGAAGGAAGCAGTACTGTATCCTTTCTTAAAACAGTCAATGTTTTAAAAAATATTGTTACATCTTAGGATGAATTAGTCAAAAAATATATCTAATAAAGATTTAAAATTCCATTTAAGATACCATTATCTGATTTTTCACATTTTCCTAACAAGAACCATTAGAAGCTTCTGGTTAATATAGTAGACAAGATGGCTCAGAAGGCTATTCTTCTGCTCCAAACCATGGAAATGCTGGATAAAATGTAATGAAGGAAATATTGCTAAGGTCAAACTCAGGCAAGGGAAATACCCTGGCACCAAAAATAAAGCAGCAACTCAAAGTGAGAGCAGTAAACAGGAACAGAAACCAAAATAGCTCAACAGCTAGAAAATGATGCATGTGTGGGAGTCATGAAGAGCTACACCTGTGAGAAACACAGACTATAAAACACTAGAACCATGGATGGAAAAGACTATCTTTTGAGTAATGAGAGCACACTGGAATGTGGTCCAAATTCATCTTAACCAGATGGTATAGGGACTCTCTGTCAAAACTTTAGTATAGAAAGTTGGCCTAGAACCAGTGATAACTCTAATAAGCTAGATGCAAAACCACCCACAGGGACATTTACTCATCTATATAACATATAAAACTCAAAAATTAAACATTGTTAAAGATCACTTTGTAAAGATAAATTGCATAAAGAAACAAGTCAGTAAGAGGGACAATCAGCAGATGCAACAAAATTTGTACTGTAAGATGTAGAGATAATAAAATAATCTTTAAAAGATTCTTGAATATGCATTTTTTGTTAAAGAAAAGCAAGAATAGAAACCATAGGCAAGAACCAGTCATTACAAAAAATACTGAATATGGAAAAAATACAAATATAAATTACATGTATGAAGAGTCACTGAAATTAAAAAATTCAAACTTAATGAATAAGTTGAACAATAGAATAAACTGAAGAGGGGGCAAATGAATTAGAAGATAGATGTGAGGAAATCACCTGCAAGGAGGTACAGAGAAAAAGAAAAATACAAAAGAGAGGTTAATATCCACTGAAGACATTGTATGACAAAGACAGATTTATATCTACCTAATAGAAGTTGCTGCAAAAAATTCCAGAGGTGGAAATGTAAAGATTTGAAGAGATAATGCTGAGAACTTTCCAAAACTGAAGAAAGATATGGATCTCAAGCTGAATTAAGAAAACAGATCCACACCTGCACACATCATAATGAGACTGCAGAACTTCAAATACAAAGAGAATATTCTTTAAACTACCAAGGCAAAATATTTAATAAGAACACAGTCTGCCAACATGGTTATCCAAAAAAGCTGATAGTAGATGGCTCCACAACATCTCTAGATTCCAGTGGACAATGAAATGGTATCTTTAACGAACACCGGGGGAAAAAAAACAAGCATCTAGAATTCTATGTTCAGCTAAACCGTTTTTGGAGAATACGTACAAAGTAACAAAATTTTCAGAAAAGACTGGAGAATTTAAGACAAAATTTCTACACTTCAAAAATAAGGAAACTGAACCTGGAGAAAATGAATCAAGATAAACTTAATGATAAATCTAAATTAGTATAGACTGTCAAAGTAACAGGTTGAGTTATTCAAAACAAAGAACAAATAAGTATTACCTAATATCTAACTTGACAGACAAGGGGAAGCGAAGTGAAAGCAGTCTAAGGTCTTTCCAAACCAGTAAAAGAAAAATAAAGACATAACAAAAACTCATTCAATCTAACCGAAAAGAAAAGGACCAAAGAAAAGGGATAGTAAATAGAAAACACAAAAAATAAGATAACCAAAATGACTTCAAATTAATAATATAAATTCATTTATTAGAAGGCAGAAATTATTAGACATAATATAAAAGGCATACTCTCCAAGCTAAATGACATAAAATGTTTGAAAATAAAGGAATTAAAAAGGATAAGTTTGTAATAATGAAAGGAATAATTCATCTACAGACCTTAAGTAAATCAAATATAGTTCCCAAACAAAAATGGACATATTAGAATTACTTAAAAATTACAGATGACTTTAGCACATCTCTAACAGAAATCAACATAGCTAGGAGAAATAAAATGATGATATACCGATGTTATGGACATCAAAACTAATTAGCTTGATCTAACAGTCAACATATAGTAAATATCCTTCCTATTGAAATATCCTTCCTATTGAAGGATGTTTACAAAAAGTGAGCATGTACTTGGTCACAACTAAGTTTCAATACATTTCTGAAAATCAATATTATATACATTTTCTGGCCATAGTGCAAATAATTTGAAAATGACATGAAAAACATGTTTAGAAACTATTTTTAAATAATCATTACGAAAATCATAAAATATTTACAATTATTAAATGATCACAAAAGAAATACATATCAAAATAGGTCCTGAATTACAAATAAGCTATAAATAAAGAGAAATTTACAGATACTAAATATATTTATTAAAAATAAGAAAACAAAAAAAGGAAAAATCCACAATTAGAACAGATAGAAATAATAAAGATAAGACTAATGAAATGAAAAAAAAAATGGGTTAGCGATAAAACTAAAAACTAATTCTTTGAACCAATAAATATATAAATCTACCAGAAAGACAGATAAAGACAAAAATAAATATTGGAAAGTCCCCAAAAGGTGTATATAAAGTTACAGACACACCCAAGATTTAAAACATAAAAGAATTAGAATAAATTTATGATAATAAAATTTAAAACATACATTAAATGGGCAATTTTCTTGAAAACTATCAAATACCCAAAACTTATTCTGGAAGCAACAATTATTAAAGAAACTGTTTCACAATTATTAAGAAATTGTTTCACAATTTTCATCAAAGAGCAGATGATCCCTGATAACATAAAGCTTCCAAGAATAGAATAAAACAAAAAAGGAAAACAATTCAGCGTATTTCATGTGGCAAGGATAACACAGGTTTCAAAATCAGAAAGAAAAAGAATTAGAAAAAAGTATAAGACCAATTTCACTTTTATTCATAGATGCCAAAAAAATTATGTAAAATAAAGCAATCAAATCCAACAGTCTTTAAAGAAAAACAAGAAATCTGCTTTTGTATTTCAGTATGTTAAAATATTAAACAAGGGGGTGAGAAAAACATTCCATCACTTCAGGAAAAAAAGTTTGATAAAATTAATATTCCTTCAAAACAAGAATTAGGGAAACAGCTTCCTTAAGCCTGACAAATCTACAGCAAACAAACACAATGATGAGTTATTAAAAGTGGGCTACTTAAAATTATGATCAAGATAAAGATGCTCATCACCATTTTCTATGTCATAATGTAACTGTCTTTATCCAAAATCCAAGTAACTCTATGGAATGAATAAAAGCTTAGCAGAGCTGACAAACTACATCTATCTATATGTGTAGGATGAACATCTATCCATTTAGAAACTGCAGTAGAAAAAAGGTCATTCATTATAGCAACAAAAACTATAAAGTACCTTGAAAAAATTATGTATGCAAGACTTTTATGTAGGAACATAATATTTTTAAAGGACATTTAAACACCCCTGTGTAAACGGATATACCATATTCATGGAAAGGAAAATTCAATAATATAAAGATGTCAGTTCTGTACAAATGAATCTATAAATACAATGTAATTAGCATTTATAGGCAAGGGGTTGGGCATTTCGGGAGGGGGCTGAGGCCTGCCCTACCAGTTTTCAAAGGCAATTAACAAAAGATGACACATAATCTTATCTTTTAAGGTCTCTGGCTTATGATATACATGCATGAAATTTGAAAAATCTATTAACTTCAATGATCGGCATATTCCTTAGTCTATCTTCCCGGATAGTGATTATTTCCTCCAACCATTTGACAGGAGCTGATTATAGAAGATTCTGGATTGGGATCCCTGGGAAGTCCTGTGTTCAACTGATTGAAAAGACATCCTAATATGCTTAACACCAAGACAACATGTAGCAAAAAACTTTTATGAACTTATATTCTTGCCTATAAGAATGGTCAAAGACATATACAATATGATTTCTCTTATGTGGAATCGGAAAAAACAAAAACACAAACAAACTTATAGATACAAACAACAGATTGGCAGTTACCAGAGGGGTAGGGTAGTTACCTGAGGGGAGGGGGAAGCTAAGACTTACAGTGTTAATCACTATGTAATGTACACAAATATTGAAATATAATGGTGTATACCTGAAATATATACATAATGCATACCAATTTTACCACACACACACAAAAATAGATGTATTTTACTTTTCTCCATGGCACAGAAGTGATTAACAAGCTTCAGGCAGAGCCTGGGAACTACTCTGTTCAAATTCCTCAGATTTGCACACCACAGAGTTTAGGTAACAGAATAACACCTGGGCGCCTTTACCAGAAAACAACTTTTACTGAAATAGAACAGCTCCTATAAATGTCTGCCTTTAAGCAGGACCACATCTCTAACAACCAGAGCCCTGTTAAATATACCCTTAAATAAATAAAATGAATAAACCTAATAATACAGGTTATTTAGTGCTATATGATGTATGGTAATGAAATAACCATTTTTGGTGGAGCATGGCTGATTTAGAACTGTATGTAGAAAAGAGATTTGTTGCTTACATGCACTCTTGAATTGGAATAATAGACCCATTTCATCAAATAGAGGATGATTATTCCCATATGTTATGGCAAGTTGGCATGTTCTCGTTCATCTAGAGTACACTTCAATTTTAACTTTAAATATGGTTTAATTTTAAGTATAAATTAAGCTTAAACTCTGTTTAAGTGTTTGATGAACTGCTAGAATGTTTTCCAAATTTTAAACTAGTTAATTTTAAAAGAAAGTGTTAAAACATAATCTTTTTGTAGGAGTATATATGATGGTTACATCTCAGACCTTGTTGAACTCATTGTCCTGGAAGAAAAAGACATAAAACTAGCAAAAGAATTTATTGTAACATTATGCTATTTGCAAAGAAAAACTAACAGGACCAAAAAAAAAAAAAAAAAAAGTAACGGGAGCCTACTTAGCACAGTCAAGGCCACTAAGAATTCTCAGGTAGAAGGCAAGTGCACAAGGAAAAAGGGAAAAGCTTGAGGAACTAAAAAGCCAGTTAGGCTGGAGAGTGGTTGGAAAAATGATGCAACAGAAACCACTGCAAGTCTGAGACAAGGGAGTCACATGATCTAATTAAAAGATTACTTTTGGCATCTGTGTGAAAACTGGGGGATGGAGAGAGATGGCCTAAGAGTGAAAACGCGTGTTGTTAAGGTAGTTGGAATTACTCTGAGAGCAGGTAAGGAACGGAAATCCTTCTCCCAAGTCCACCAAATGTGGACAAGAACAGTAATTCCAGATGCCCTGATAAACATGCTTCCAATTCAGAAACGAAGTCTAAAAGAATTTATACACATAAATTCTAGGTACTGGGAATTAAGTGAGATTCCTTAAGCCGGAAATTGTGCTGTTCGTGGCAATCCCCGCCACCCAACCACTGCTAGGAGTATCTGATTGACGAATATGTTCACCTGGGATAAATTAAATTTTCGCCCACGTGAAACACTTTCTAGGACGCAGGCGCGTTCGTGTTTAAAGAGAAAAGGTGAAGAAGGGCTCGCGACCAGGGTGACGGAAGAGAATGCGGGCGAGTACTCCCAAAGATCCCATCGGTCACCAGCAAAAGTACCTGTAAGCGACCTCATTTCGATGAAAGAAGGAAGGGTAAGCGGAACCGGCAGATTTCTTACTTATACTCTTCCTCCTGGACGAGGAGGTCCCGCCGAGGCGTGACAGGCTGCGGAACGCGCGGCGGGCGCCGAGTCCCCGAAACGGGCCGTCTCTGCAAAGAGATCGAGACCTTCAGACCCGGAGGAAACGGAGCTCGCCATCCTCTGGCCCGCCCGGCACCCGCTCCCTACCCGGGCGGCGGGCGGAACTGACCCGGACGCCGCGCCCCGCCATCTTTCCCGACCGCGACGCCGTTCCCACGGCGACGACGCGACTTCTCGCGAGAGCTGGCGCCCGCCAGCAGCCCCGCTCGCGCGCTTCGTGGAGAGGGCCGGCCTGGCGGGGGCGGGGGGTGGGCTCCGCTGCGTCTCTGCCCCTCGGCTCTGAAGGCGCAAAAAGGCGTCGCGCTGCCCGCGGGAAGCCAGGGGAGTGCGTTGACTTAGACATTCTTGAGTTGGCGTGAAGCATTTTCCACCACCCAAGGTGGGCAGCTCCCTGGCCGGTGCTCAGTAGGAAGCAAGACGGTAAAGTCCCCACACCGTGGTGCTTTTCCAGTTAGGGGACAATCCGATCTGCACCCGTTTTGTGGAAAATGACCTCCAGTCGCTTTCTAAGTTCTGCTGTCTCTCCTTTTTTGGTTGCACGGGTGAGCGCTCAGACTCTCCAGCTGGTAGACCTGAGTTTCTGTCCTGGCTGTGCCACTTACTAGCTGTATAGTCTTGGATAGATCACTCTGTGGTGACTGAGTAAAGTGAGAGTAAGGATGGTGCCCAGAGTTACCACGAGGAGTAAATGAATTGCGCTTATCATTGTGCTTGGAACATAGTAAGCAGTCAAAAATTCTAATTTGGGGGGAATGAACTTGAGAGCCCAGAACAGACCTTTATATTTAGGGTCAAATAATCTTCAGCCAGGATGCCAAAACCAGGCAGTGGGGAAAAGAATAATCTTTTCAATGAGTGGTACAGGGACAAGTGAATGTCCACATGCAAAGAATGAAGTTGGCCCCTTTCTCACAACATGTACAAAACTTAACTCAAAATGGGTCAAAGAGTTAAACTTTAGCTAAAACTATAAAGCTCTTCAAAGAAAACGTGTAAATTTTCACCATCTTGAATTAGGTAATGATTTTTTTATATGACATCAAAAACACAAACAACAAATGAAAATAAGCGATGTATTGAATATGGACAAAATTAAAAATGTCTTTTTTCAAAAGATACCATAAAGTGAAAAGGTAGAGGACAGAAAGGGAGGAAAAATTTGCAAATCTTACATTTGATAAGAGATTTGTATTTTGAATACAAAGGGCTATTAAAACGCAAAAATAGAAAGACAAATAACTCAAGTAAAAAAGAGGCAGGGATCTGGAATAGGCATTTCTCCAAATAATATATACAAACAGCTGAAAACAAATGAAAGCTGCTCAATATCATTAGTCTTCCGGGAAATGGAAATCAGGATTACAATGAAATACCACTTCATACTCACTAGGATGACTATATAGTAATCAAAAAGATGGACAAAACAAGAGTTTAAGGAGGCTACGGAGAAATTCAAACCTTCAGATGCTGTATCAAAAATATAAAATTATGCAGCTGCTGTGGAAAACAGTCTGGCAGCTCCTCAAAAGTTTACACATAGAGTTACAACATGATCATAAGCAACCCACTCTTAGGTATGTACCTAAGGAAAATGAAAACATATACCCCATAAAAAAAGTTATACACAAATGCTTACAGCAGCATTGTTCAGAATAGCCAAAATGTGAAAACAACCCAAATGATCATAAACTGTAATTAGTAAATAAAAAGTATTGTATTCATATGATATTTGGCACCAAAAAGGAATGAAGTACTGGTACATACTACAATACAAATGAACCTGAAAAACATGCTTTATGAAAGAAACAATTCACAAAAAAACACATACGATCCCATTTAGACATGACTACATATGAAATATCCACAATAGGTAAATCTATAGAGATAGAAGATTAGTGGTTGCCAGCCCTAGCATATGATGGGGAGTTGGCTAAGTGGTCATTAAGGTCTTTTTTTTGTTTTGGCAGGAGGATAGTAATAAAAATATTCTAAAAATAATTGTGATAATTGTTGCACAACTCAGTGAATATACTAAAAGCCAGTGAATAGTACAGTATGTGGGTGAATTGTAAGTAGGTGAAATACATCAATCAAGCTGGTAAAACATTAAAAATGAATAAATTATTAAAATGAAAAAGCCAAGAGATAAAGCACACTATACTAGTGTTAATCAAAAGAAAGCTGGAGAAGCTACATTAATTTCAAACAAAGCTGACTTGAGAACAAAGAAAATTATCAGCAACAAAAAGGAGAATTACATGATAAAGAGGTCAGTTCTCCAAGGAGACATAACAATCCCTAATGTGTCTGCATCTAAAATTTGAGTGTCAAAATGAAGCAAAAACTAATGGAAGTGCAAAGAGATATAGATAAATACACTGATATATTTGGAGATTTCAACATCCTTCTTTCAGTAATTGATAGTTCAAGCACATAGAAAATTGGTTAAGGATATAATTGCCCTAAACAGCATTATAATCAACTCAGTCTAATGACATTTAGCAAATACTCCACCCAACAACAGGAGAATACACATTTTTCTCCAGGTCACATGGAACATTTACCAAAACAGAACACATTCTGGGCCATAAAATACATATTAATAAATTTAAAAGAATAGAAATTATGTTAGTTTCCTCACACTGTTGTAACAAAATACCACAAACTGGGTGGCTTAACAGAAAACAAATGTATTGTCTAACAATTTGGCGTACTAGAAGTCCAAAATCAAGGTATTTTCAGGGCCATGCTATGCTCTCTTTGAAACCCATAAAAAATACTTCTTCCTTGCCTTTCTTGCCTGCCTGCCTTCTTTTTTCTTTTCTTTTCTTTTCTTTTCTTTTCTTTTCTTTTCTTTTCTTTTCTTTTCTTTTCTTTTCTTTTCTTTTCTTTTCCTTTCCTTTCCTTTCCTTTCCTTTTCTCTTCTCTCTTCTCTCTTCTCTTTCTTTCTTTCTTTCTTTCTTTCTTTCTTTCTTTCTTTCTTTCTTTCTTTCTTTCTTTCTTTCTTTCTTGGTTTTTTTTCTTTTTTTTTTTGTGGCAGTTGTCACTCTTGGCATTCTTTGGCTTGCAGCAGCATCATTCCAATCTCTGCCTCTGTAGTCACATATCATTCTCCCTGTGTGTCTCTTTCTACACATATCTTCTCATAAAGACTCCAGTCTATTGATTTTGGACCCTGTTTCATGTTAATTTCAGCCTATTAATAGTGATACTATTGGCTAGGAATGCTTAGGAGTACTCCTCTGGGCCTTACTACTTGTGGTCACCCCCACAAACATCCTATACACACAAAGACATTTCCCAACCAGAACCATTATTGTAGCTGGACTGGATCTAATGGCTCTCATTATGATTACAAAACATATCTCAGCAACAACCATCAGGGAACTTTGAGAAGACAAGCCCCAGAGGATACATGGCAAGCCCAAGGGCCATGCAAAGAGAAAGGGTCAGGAAAAGAAAGTGTGCAAACCTGGGGTTCTGCCTTTATTAGGGTTGAGAATGGGGTGCCTGTGGTTTCACAGGTTCACTTTTTATAAGACTAGGAATTAGGGTGCAGGAAGAGATACATGGGACTAATTAAGCCGCCAGTTATCTAGGTTACCAGTACTTTCTAAAAGGAGAACTTCACGGGAGCGGGGAGACTGGATCCTTATCTAGTTGTTTAGCTAGTAACTGTATCACCCAGCTAACAATATGTTTATTTGGGCTGGATGTCTTTGAAATGGATGCTCCAGTTTAATGTTACATATATTACAGTTTTGAAAAGCTTATTGCCAGGGACTCATTTTATAGACCCACCCTACTGACCACATTATAACTTGATCACATCTGTAAACACTCTATTTCCAAAAATTTCATATTCACAGGTTGGGGTGGTGGTGGTTTAGGGCTTCAACATATCTTTTGGGGAGATGCAATTCAACTTATAACAGAAAACATACAAACTATGTTCTCAGGCCACAGTAGAATCAAACTACAAATCAATAACAGAAAAATAGCTATATAATCCCCAAATATTTGAAGGTTAAACACACACTTCTAAATAATACATGGGTCAAAGAAGAATTCTCAAGAGAAATCTGAAAACGTTTTGAACTAAATGAAAATACAACATATAGAACCTTGTAAGATGCAGTGAAAGCAGTGCTTAGAATACTTAGCATTAAGTGCATGTTTTAGAAAGGAAGAAAAATCTAAAATCAACAATCTAAGGTTCCACCTGAGCCAATGAGATAATGAAGAGCAATTTAAGCTAAACAGCAAAAGAAGAAGAAGAAAAAAAGAGCAGCAATCAATGAAATTGAAAACAGGAAAACAATTGAAAAAAAATCACAGAAACCAATATCTGTTTTTTTTTTTGAAAAGATCAATAAAATTAATAAATTTCTAGCCATGCTAACCAAGAAAAAAAGAGTGAAGACACAAAATTACCTGTTTTGTTTTTTTTTTATGTGATGGTCAGGTACAACCACAATAGAAGACACAGGAAAGCTTAGGCAAACAAAGTTTATTATTTTCAAGGTCCTAGAAACAAGAGGCACAGAATGAAATACAGGACTACATGGGAAAACTTTAGGGTGGTCAGGAGACAAAACAGGAGTGAGGGGGGAAAACCTAGGCTAGCCTTTAGTAGAAGCAAGGCAAGGAATGGAAAACAGTTTAGAATTGGCTAGTTTGAAAAATTACAGTGGGCCTTGGGGGATAAGAGCTGTTGCTAGTTGCTTGGTAACCAACCCTGGGAGATTAAGGCAGAGGAATATTGCCCCTTGGGGTGAACAGACAGATAGAGGAGATATAATTTTGGATTGGGTAGTTTGCATATCTAAGACATACTTCTGGCTGAGCCCTTTGCTATCTCTGAGAATTGGCTAGCTCACGGAGAGACAGTCTATCCCAAACAGAAAGGTTTTTTAAGATGTCAAAACATTATAATATACAGGAAATTTAAAAATATAAACAATAAAATACCAGTGTCAACAATATACTATGGATCATCATTAATTATCCCACGAACATTAAAAAGATAATAAATACTATAAACGTATCCACAAATTTGATAATGAGATGAAATAGACCAATTCCTCAAAAGATGCAAACTACCAAAACTTACACAAGGAGAAATAAATAATCTGGGTAGTCAAGGACTGAGTCAATAACCTTCCAAGAAAGAAAGCATCTGACCCAGATGGCTTTACTGGTGACTTCTACCAAACATTTAAGTAAGCAATAATACCAATTCTCCACAATCTCCTCTAGAAAAGAGTAGAGGAAATACTTTCTAACTTATTTTATGAGTTCAGCATTACACTAATACCAAAAGCAGTTAAAAACATTATAAGAGAAACTACTGGCATCTCTCACAAACATAAATATGAAACTCCTCAAGAAATAATTGCAAATTGAATCCAACAATATACAAAAAGAATTATAGGACACAACCAAGTAGGATTTATTACAGGTATACAAGGATGATTCCGCATTCTAAAATCACCACTGTAATTCAGCATATCAAGAAGAAAAAGAAGAAAAATTATATAAATCAATGCAGCAAAAGCTTTTGAGAAAATCTAACAACATTCTCGGCAATCTAGGAATGGGGGGAGCATCCTCAACTTGATAAAGAACATCTATAAAAAACCTACAGCTAACATCATCATACTTAATAGTGAGAACCTAGATTCTTTTTCTCTAAGATCAGGAGCAAGCAAATGTGTCTGTCCTCTCCCATCATTCTTATTTAATATGTCTAAGTCCTAGATAATAATAAGAAAATAAAATAAACAGTATAAAGATAGAAATAAATGTTTTTGTTCAGAAGTAACATGAATGTCTATGGTGAAAATCCTAAAGAATCAACCAAAAAAACTCCTGGAACATGATTGGAACTTTAAAGCATGTTAAGTGAAATAAGCCAGATATAAAAGGATAAATATTGTGTGATTCTATTTATATGAGGTAACTAGAAGAGGCAAATTCAGAAAAAATGTGGTTACCAGAGAATAAGGAGAGCAGGGACTGAGGAATTAGTTTTTAATGGATAGAGTTTCTGTATGGGATGATGAAAAAGTTCTGAAAATCGATAATGGTAATGACTGCACAGCTGTGTGAATATATGTAATGCTATCAGATTGTACACTTAAAAACAGTTAAAATGGTAAGTTTTATGTTATGTATATTTTATCACAATAAAAAATCCAAATAGAAGGACATCCTACAAAATACCTAGTTACTACTTATCTAAACTATCAAGGACATCCAAAACAAAGAAAGTTTGAGAAATTTTTACAACCTAGAGGAGCCTAAGGAGACATGACAACTAAATGTAAAGTGTTATCCTGGAAAGAATCCTAGAACAGAAAAAGGCATTAGGTTAAAAAACCAAAGACATCTTAATAAATTATGGACTTAAGTTAATAATAATGTATCAATAATGGTTTATTAATTTTAACAAATGTACTATATTAATGTAATATGTTACTAATAGGGGAAACTGGGTACAGAGTATATGGGAGCTCCGTACTATATTCTCATTTTTTCTGTAAGTTTAAATCTTTTCTAAAAGATATAGACTATTTGAAAGAAATAAGCTAAAAGAGACTTTTGCTCAGACAGAATTGTGAGCTCGATCAGGGGTACCCTTATACTGATTCTGTTAAAACAACAAACATTTCTGAACTTAAAGGAAGTAGGAAAAATTTCTGTGTCCTCCTGACATATCTTCCTCCAGCTTTCTGCCTCCTCAAGTAAACAAAACTGATTCTTCAAACAGGCAATTAAGAAAAATAGAACTAGCCTGAGAAAATATCCATAAAAGAACTGTGCTCAGAAAACAAGGCTTAGGTCAACAGTAATATGAAGGAGCTGAACCTGAAATCCTTACTCTTAGCTACTAAATTCACTAAAAAAGGCTAATGTAACTCCAGATTAGTGGAGTGGAGTGCCCAAATCTTTTTCCTAGAAAAAATATATCACTTAAGTTCATCAGCTTCCTGGATTAGGATCAAGAAAATGTGAGTTCACCATTAAAAATCACCAGGAGTAAAGGAAACAAGCCACCATGAGTGAGTAATCAGAATAAATAATATTTAGAGCCACCAAGAAAGTCAGATACTAAAATTTATCAGCTGTTAAATATAGAATACCTATCTAGAAACTATCTAAAGAAATAAGGGATAGAATCATAATGATGAACAAGCAACAAGATTATCAGGAATGACCAAGCAGATGTGACAAATAATTAATGAAGCTTTTAGACATTAAACATATATTTGTGGAAATGGAAACACTCAGTGGATGAGTTGAATGGCAGGTTTAACACAGGTACTTTGTAAAGTATCTAAAAAAGTTATCCAGAATGAACAGAGAATAAAAAAGAGATGGAAAATATGAAATAAATATCAAACAATTATAGAAGTTAGATTGAGAAGATCTGACATATAAATAATCAGATTGCAAGAAGGACAGATAGTGAGAAATTAGAAACAATATTACAAAAGTTAATTACTTAGAATTTTTCTAAATTTAGGAATGACATGAATATAAATTCAAGAAGCACGGAGTATTGCAAGGAAGATAAATTTAAAAAGCCATTCTTAGACCTGTCATAAAATTCAAAACACCAAAGAAAAAGAGATCTTTAAAGCAGCCAGAGAGAAAGACAGCCTACAAAGAAACAATTAGACTGAAAGCAAATGTTTTAATAGCAACAATGGAAGCCGGAAAACAGTAATATGAGTAAAATCCCAGGATAATAAGCCCCATTATAATAAGAATTTGGATTGTTAATGATTGACTGTCTTCTGTCTAACCCCCCCCCCACCCCGCCATTTTCAAACTGAGTGTGATAAACTTTACATTCCTAGCGGATGGAATAGAAGACATGGAGGAAAGGGTAAGGCTAGGTGAGAAAAAGTGAGCACCCCATATCGGGAAATGGGATAAGTCCTTTATTGCCAGTATTTTTCCAACTCAATCTCCTTTGATTAGATTGACTAAATGTTGTTTGACGTGACCAGTCTCTGTCCTACAGCTGGATGTGGGTCAAAATGGAGGTTGCTTTCTGCAAACCCCACTTAGGGGTTCTCTGTTTAGAATTGACATTCATTCTGAAATAAATCAGTACTCTTCTCTTGCCTCCTGCTTTGTGCTTGTTCCTGGAGCAGGTTGTTGTCCTGATGCAGTGAAGCATGTAAAGTAATTTCCTGTACCTGGTAGCATTCACACACTAGAGCTATGACTGTTCTATTCTCCCTTTACCTAATAGTTCTTTGGCACCTGCCAAGTGGTGTGGGGCTCCATGTCATCTTGCAGCACCCAAGACATGACTTTTATGCAAGTTTCCCTTAATTAACTGACTATTGACAACCAGACTGAAGTGGCCAGCCTCTTTATTTGGTCTTTCCCCGCTCTCTACTTATGGAAGCAGATTTTTAGTCTTAGGGCTTTCTCCTGGGTCTCTGTATACTAACAACTGTATGATTCCATAAATATTAAATTCTAAAAAAAGCAAACCATAGTGACTGAAAGTTGCCTGGAATTGGGGGAGGAAGGAAGGAAGGTTTTGACTGGAAAGAGCCAAGAGAAACTTTCGGTTGTTAGAAATGTTTTATATCTTGATTGTGGTCGTGGACATAAACTATATACACTCACTAAACGATAAACTTAAAGTGGGTGAATTTTACTGTGTGTAAATTATTCCTTAATAAAGCTGGGAAAAAACAGATTGGTTAAGACATTCTTTAAATAATTCCTAATATTCAGTTTGACTTGCTTGAATCACTTTTCAGCTGTTGTAGATGCCCTACTTCTCCACATAGTATTTCCTTCTGTATCATCAAGTGTTGGTTGTACAGCACTTATTAAAGGGGCTCTACTGTTTTCTTTATAATTTTCTTCCCTGTCTCTGTGCCCATTTTGCAAGTTTTGATGTGAATATTCAATCAGTGATGATCACATTGCTTCTGGCACTTACCTGACTGTGACTATAAGATGTTTTCTGACTTCAGATGTATTAAAATGTGAAGAATAAAAGACATCTTGGAATTGAAATGTGTTAGAAGCAAGTAAGGTTTAAATCCCGGTGAAATGAATCTTTTCTTATTATGTAATAGTCTATCTCCAAAAATGCTTTTGATTGGTCAATTTTATCTCATATAAATATAATTTGACATTCTTTTGATTTGTCACTTTCCTAGTCTACTTTTCCCCCATCTCTTTACTTTTAGAGATCAACCCTACTTTGACAATTCAAGGGCTCTAAACAATTTTGTTGTTTAACAGATTCTATGATGCTTGGTGGGAGGGAAGTGGATACTTCATAGAGCAGCAGCAGTACCTTTAAAGTAAGACTTGTTTGTAAGTACCAGAGAGACACCTCCAGGGACACCAGAAATGTTTGAAAGACAGGGCAGAAGTGAATACTGTTTTCTGTCAGTAGATAACTAAAAGCCAGCAATATCTGAGTATTAATGTAAGAATGACTCCTATCTCTGACTCCAAATGAGCAAACTCAGGATACAGTTTTGCAAAGTATATACATGTGTTTAAAAGCCAGAAAAGATTCCACTAAAATGTTAGCGTTGGTTAGCACAATGATTTTTTTAAATCTGTATGTTCTATTTCACTACAAAGAATACGCATTACTTTTGTAATATATTTAGAATACTAAAAATAAAATGAAGTGAATATGAGGCTTCCCATTTAAAATACAAAGAAAGATTGAGCCACAGTCATACTGAGAAAAGGCCTCCGGATTTGGCAAAAAAAAAAGTTCCTGCTGGCCTCAGCAAGGATATTTATAGTAAAGTACAAGAATTAGAAGCCATATTACAAGGAGATGAATGGAAGGAAATTACTATAAAAGTATGTTTGAGGAATTTGGTGCCGATAGATGGTTGCATATGTCTTTTCAACCAGTCCATATCCAAAAATCTAAGGCTGACACCTGACCAACTGAACTGCCTTGCCTCATGCTGGTTTCTTTACATATGTCACGTAGAATTTTTACCACATCATCTCTTTTTGTTAGAATTTTTTCTACTTTTTGTTAGATTTTACTTTAAATAATTCACTTAAAATGACACTTTAATCATGGTCAAAATTTTCTTTTAATAATTATTTGATTCCTTTTAAATTAATGTAACCTTACAAAGAAGCTGTTATTCATAACTCTGAAAGCTGTAGGTAATGATTTTCAAAATGCTCTCTTTTAGAGTATTCATATAATTTTATATTTTCCTCAAAAGTTTTCTAGAGATATCAGAAATTGAACAATAATTATTTTAATTTTTTACTTAAAAATGTCCGAAGCCAAACACTTCTTTGTGTCACCTTTGGGAAGTGACTATTCTCTTCAACATGGCTGTCTTGAAGCATAATAGAATCAAAAACAACAGCATATGCATTAGTTTAATTAAAACAAGCAAATGCAAACAATACAATAAATCAAATATACATTAAACTGTATTACATAGTTTTAAGTGGATAAAAAGAAAACAAGGCCAGTCCAGTCAGGGCAATAAGAAAAGGATTTTGGAATCAACTTAATTTATCTTTTCTAGATAAGTTTAGTAGAAAAACTTTAAATGTGTTTTTCAGCTTTGGTTATTAAAGAACTTTCAAATGGAGAAAGTTCTCAGTTTCTCTTCAGCTGTAGAAAAAGCTACTGTTATTAAAATATGGGTTATTCTCTCAATATTTTATGATAAATGTAGACACCTAAGCAAAACCTACCTATCTATTGAAGTGACTTGCTTTAAGGTTATTACAAAAAAAAATGAATAATTTTTAAATGTTAAGAACAAACTAGCCCAGTACTATATACAGTAAGAGGCTATAGAAAAGTCAACTTCCTATAAAAGCCATGCTGAATACATAAAATGAATAGTCAAGAAAAAAATTTTTTCCATTTCACTGCTATCCCTAAACATGTTTATACAATCTATTTTGGGAGGGAGAGCTTATTTCTGGATGTTATTTTTTCTCAGCAGATTGACAATTGGCAGCAAACAAGACATATTCACACCCCTTATTTTTTGTTATATATTTTTCAGCAGCTGTTCCCTACCTTAGAACATTGTGTAATTAATGTCAGATCAGGTCAGACAAGAGTGTGTTAAATCTGTAGCCTTTCTTGAGCAAAAGCAGAGCATTAGCTGTAATTATTCAAAATATTCTCTATGCCAACGTTTATGGGCATTAATTATTAGATCAGGTTGCAAAGCTGCACCATATTTTAATCTGTCATCCCCCGAATGATGAGGTTCTCCTTAAGTCCTGCTTTGATAATACCAATTTTCTGATGTCTTTCAGATAATATTTATCTACCTACTTAATGAGTAAAAGAATCCGCTGCAAGTCAAATCATGGATGGCACATATTTTGTCTTACAGTGCCTCGCTTAAATAAGGAAGTACTCTGTGATAACAATGCATGTGATTACTTCTGCTACAAACAGAACTTGCAAATTCAAAACCAGTCTTCCATAATTCAATTCTACAAATATTTGAACATTTTTATATAAATTTATATAATTCTATGTAGCAACCACGTCTGTTTTGAAATAAGGTTCAGAGTAATGAGAATAAAACATAGCATTTGTCCTATGGAAACATTGTGAAAACAAGGAGGAATTTAAAGGATGTTGTAAATTCTGGATCTTTAACCAATTAAGTTCATCACTTTGAATATGACCTGGATATACATTCACATTAATTCAATAATAATGGAGCTAGAAACTGTATAGAAACAAGGCTAATGGAGAGGAAAGGGGAGCGAATGAGAATTCAGTTCAATGTGTGCATGAAGCAAATACAATATTGAAAATATGAATGTCAAAGATATCCTCGATATTACTTATAAATAGAATCCCAATCTACTTAAGATATAGTATTTTTGAAGTTTAGATTAAATTACACCACAGAATCATGGAATTTTAGAGCAGGTCCTTTGTTTTATAGTAATGAGGAAACCAATTTTTAGAGAGATATTTAAAATTCACTCAAGGTTATATGGTTCATTAACAGTAGATTTGAGGTTAAAAGCCAGGTTTTATGACACCAACTCTATCACTCTTTTTACTACAAAAATTTTTTTAATTAGAGTAGTATTTTTATAATCAGTATAATTATTTTATTTTATATTATATATTTCAGAATCAGAATTTAATTCTTAGAAATGCTAAAAGTACAGGTTTAAGAAAAAAGTTCTATTCTGCTATTATATGTACAGCCAACTATAAAAAGTATAAAAATAACACACTCTCTACTTTAGAAGTAAAAACTGGGCTAGGCAGAAAAATTCATTACATATAAACTGTATGTTGGGAGTTCATAAAATGTTTAAATTAATGTCGGAAGAAATGAGACTGAAAAAATGCAAAAGCCATGACAATGATCTGATTGAATTTGTGCTTTTAAGTAATGGCTAAAACATATAATAAATGTGGTAGGAATTCAAGAAGGGAAAACTCCTAGAAGTCTCGAGAAATAAGGAAAAACTTTCACAGAGGATGAAAGTTTTGATCCAGGCCTTAAACAACCTGTAACATTTAGCAAGCATTGGAAAACAAAAAAATCATGTGGATGTAAAGAGAAGAGGAAGTGACTGGGATATCTGGAACAGAGGATTATGGTGGGTAGCAGTGAGTAAGAAGGTATGAATGATACTCAGAAGACATTGAAGGTTCATGAACTTGGTAGTGGTATTCTAATTAAAAAAAAAATTAATAAAAATTTACCTAACAGGAGTGAGTAAAATGAATAAGTAGAGAGAAACTATGTGTAAGGGTCCTAGCTAAGAAACTGTCTTGGTAATCCAGACATTTAAAGTATTTCGAATAAACTAAATTATACTTTGAAAGACTATTTTGCAAAGAATACACACTTTAGACTCAGACGGATCTGGGCCTGATTCCTGGTTCCAACACTTAATATCTCGGCAGCTTTGGATAAGTAACTACCCTGAGTCTCAATTTCCCTATTGGTAAAACAAAGAAACCCATATTGTAAGTCATTATGATAACCAATGGATGGTAGTTACAATTATTTTAAAATGCTCTATGATTCATAGTTTTTGCGTATTTTGACTAGGCTTCGCTGTAGTTAGGCTGACTTTATGAGGCCTCATAATCAGAGTTATTTCCTCATACAATAGACTGTCTTGTAGAGTAGTGAATGTCACTAATAAGCATTCAAACAAAAGCTGAGTGAGACTATATACACTACGGATATTGTAGAAAGGGTTATTGTATTGATTGAGGCATTTGTTATGAACTGAATCTGTGTGTCCTTCCAAAATTCATATGTCAGAACCCTACTTCCCAGTGTGACGATATTAGGAGGTAGGGCCTCTGGGGGTAATTAGGATTGCATGAGGTCATGAGAGTAGAGCCTTCATGCATGGGATTAATGCTTTTATAAGAGTCACCAAAGAACTTGCTTCCTCTCTCTGCTCTCCACCATTTGAGGATACAATTAAACGTCAGCCATCTGCCACCTAGAAAAGGGCCCTCACAAGAACTCGATCATGCTGGCACTCTGATCTCAGACTTTCAGTCTCTAGAACTATGAGAAATAAATGTCTGTTGTTTATGCCACCCAGTATATGGTATTTTTGTTATAGCAGCCTGAATGGACCACAACAACATTGATTTAGGTGATTTTTCCAGTGTTAATATTTGATTGTTGAAGAGTCTGAAATAATCTTTATTCTTTAGTAGGAACTTTAAATGATCAATAATTCACTGAGCACATAGCTCATAGAATAGGTGTTATCTAAGCCTTTGTTCCTCAAAGTGCTGTCCATAGCCATGGATTAACAGCATCAGTACTACGTGAAAACTTATAAAATACAGAATCTCAGGCCACACCCCAGATCAACTGAATCAGAATCAGAATTTTAACAAGCTCCCCGAGAGATATGTATGTATGCATGTTAAAATTTGAGAAGCACTACTCTGGGCTTTTTAGAATTGTAAGATGCATTCTCATGTTATTTCAATTAATAAGGATCTATTGTGAATATACAGAGGAGAGGTCACTGGAAGAAAAGGAAACAGTCTCATTTAACTATACAGCCAGGCCATGGGGGAACTGAGGTATCATAATGGAAACAACATAGCTTCAGCAATCTGCTTACTTCATCATCCCAACAACAGCAGACATTTATTACTCCCAATCCTAGTACTCAGCCACTTGGTTACTACTATCTTTATTGCTGCTGTTACCGCCAATAACAGTGAAACAGCCCTTTCACATCAGGTGTCTCATTCAGTCTCTAAGAGAAGTCTCTGTTAGTATTGGCCAGTTACTGGGCATGAGGGCACCACTCTCAGCCAAAGCTCTCATAATAGCCTCAGTCTAAACCTAAGCATGGTCATCTATGCTTAAGGGCTGCTTCTGATCAATTTTTTTAGAAAGGGTCTGTGAGCAGGTCAGGTACCCAAATATTATGCCCTATATCACAAATATCTAAATATTTGTTCATTAGTTTTATGTAATAATAGGAAAGGACTTACCTTAGGTGGTTTAGATAATGAGCTAAGTTGGAGAGATAATAAAAGAAAAATGATTCAAAGATATTCAGAAATATATTTTTCAAGCATTCTGATATAGTATGAAATTATATAAAAGAGCTCAATCTTTATTAACTGACTGAATATCTTATTTCAGAGTTTGAGTGAAGTAAATAAAATTTTTTGCATGAAAAGCTTATTTTTTAATTTTAAAGCAATATATTTCTGATGTGATGACAAATGTATTACAGTAACCTGATATAAAGCATCATATGATAAGACTACTGAAAACAGAGATAATAAACAAGAAGAGAGGTGCTGTCAGCCATTTCATCGTCAAGAGAAAATTCTTTAAATAGGTTTATACCTTTAATAGGTATAAACCAGAGACACATGGAAAAGTTTGAAATAGAAATGCAGCAATTAACATGTGGGTGTGCCTTTAACACCTCATCACTCAACACTTTCCAATACTCCTGTCTGGGATTCCCTCACATATTAACTTCCTAAAAATGAATTCCCTAAAGCACTGAAGTAGCTTCCTTTTTAAATCTTGTTCACTTTAACATAGCTTTAAGCGCACTTAAAGAAATACCTTCAGACCAAGAGCTTCACTATATACTTAGCATGCATCCTCTCCCACTCATCTCAAGTACTGAGGATGACAATAGTGCCTAAAGTACGTTGTTAACAAAGTTACATACTAGGACTTAGAGAAACCAAATAGGAAGCATTTCGTATACCTGAACTTCAGTTGAAAATACTATTTTGAATTAGAAAAATTCATAATGCCAAATATACTAGCAGCTCTCTCTTTCACAACTAGGCTATTTTTAACCCAAGCTTTGTGATTATATTTAAAATGATTTCATGAAAACAGAAATCTTTAAGCTCAAAATTTTGAGCATTACCAAGTCTGATTGCTTGAGACATTTGTTAAAACTAGAGTTAACAACCTCTAGGTAGGCTTAATTTTTTTGCCTATCTAGAGACCAGTCAGGGGTTACCCTGTTGCTCCTTCATTCTGCTCCATTCAAAACGATAGTACACAGTAATGCAGACATCACTTCATTGACTGCATGCAGTTCAACTCATGTAGTTTTAGTTCTCTGCATGATATATATATTTTTTTGTGTTCAAGTGGAACTACACACCGTGACATTTTGGGGACAAATCTAGAGTCTTTTGCCTACTACAACAGGTATCTTCTTCAAAGCAGGGTGTTCTAACTTTCTTACAGTGCTTTTTGGGCTGAAATGTTCAAGAGTGATGGTATCCTATCACAACTCCTATCTCATTTGAGATAGGTTTATTAGGCAAGTCCTTCTTTGTCCTTTACTGGAAACAATAAATAGCAACTTGGCATAAATTTCAACTTGGCATAATATGAAATTTATCTTTCTTAGAAAGGTGTACAAAATCTGGAGAAGAGTTACAAATCACAATTAAACAGCCCAAGGGAGAGGGAAAATACTATTCATTATATTCTAAGTGTCTGGGACTTGTTAGCCTATGAAAGGAAAATTGACAAAGGGTCTCCAGAAACAGGGACTCTCAATGAAGCTATGGCAATGTTTTACAGTTGCTTTTTTTTTTTTTTCATCTTACCCACTCCACTGCCATACATGCCAAAATGCTTTTTTGGAACATTCATCATGTGTCACATTCTTGCCTTTCTTGGCTTCAGCTAGCTATCCGTTAATTGGCTGTCACCTCCAGGGGACCCCAATCTCCGGACTACGAACTGGTACTAGTCTGTGGCCTAGTAAGAACTGGGCCACACCGCAGGATGTGAGTGGTGGGCAAGTGAGCAAAGCTTCATCTGTATTTGCAGCCATTCCTCAGCACTAGCATCACTGCCTCAGCTCCACCTCAGATCATTTGGCATTAGAGTGTCATAGGAACAACAGTCCCTGGTGTCGAAAAGGATGGAGACTGCTGATACAAACTGTTATCCCTCCCACAGTTATTTTTACTTTAGTTAGGGACCTTTTAAGGGCCAGAACAAGCTCTACGCCTACTTAAATGCATTAAAAATATAATATTTCTAGGACTATGACTGATGTATCCCCCTATAAGAAATAAACCTTAAATGGTGGAAGATCACCTACTGAAGGTCAGACTCACTGAGTCCCAAGACTATTCCAGACTAAGTGAGTAGAATCTGGAATTAGTTGTGAATGGAATGAGAACTCTCAAGGGACCTATAGGCCTACCTTGTGGCTGCTTTCTTCTCTGGCCCCTACTGTTACTACCTACTTAACAGGACAGGTTCTACCTCCATTCCTAGTTTGAATGGTCATTCCCACTGCTGGGTCTGGAAGTTTTCATAGGACTTAAGCCTACTTGACTTTCACCATAACCATCCTACCCCTTTTAGACCAAGAGTTATATTGGATATAGCCCCTTGAACTCTGTGATTTAATTATCTTGATACTACATACTTACCAAAAGGGGAAAATTATAAAAATTATATATAACATACATTATATATTTATATTTATATTTATATTTACATTTACATTTACATTTACATTTACATTTATATCCATGCATATATGTACACATATATATACATATATATGTATTTATCATTACAGAATATTCAACAAAACATTTAGCCTATATACTGATCTTGTACTAGACACTAGGGATATAAAGATAAAAAAATAAATAAACTAAGGTCCCTGAGCTCAAATTCTTATAGTAAATGAAATATATACAATAAGCAAATTTGATACAAGGTCCTATGAAAGCCCAGAGGAGAAACACCTAACCAACCTTTGGGGTAGCTAACCATCTTTCAACGTGAAGGAGATGGGATGGGAGAAAGAAAATGTCATAACTAATTCTTGACAAATGAACAAAAGTTCTTCTGGTAAAAAATGAGGAAAAGAGATCAAATTCAGGAATAACTGAGTAATCTGTCAGACCAACCATTTGCAGAGAACAACTATAAACTCTGGACATATAATAATAAAAAAAAAAAAACACCAAAGGGTGACCGAAAGCAGATAACTTATGGAAGGAAAATTATAGTTGAGTGAAGGGAATGACATGGAATTAATTTCCTGTTTTTATAGATTTTAACCTGAGGACAAGCTGTAGTTGGTACAAACATAGGATGGCTAAAACTCTGATTAAAACAAACAAACAAACAAACAAAACTTACAGCCTTCTTGCCCAGAAGAACGAGAGGACAGAGGTAGGGGCAACTGGAAAAGAGCAGCAGAGAGGGAGAACCCAAAATTCTATGTATGAACTCTACACGAAATCTCCAGCTGACCAACAAATTACACATGCATACGCAGATTTCAAACAGATATGTTGTTGGGTGGGGGGAAAATAAATGAACAAACAAATTGACAAGTGAATAAAGATTGTTTTCCAGTGCCAGTTTTTATAAAACAAAGTTTCTTACTGCCTTATGTTCTACTTCCTCAGAAATCCCTATTCTCCTCATTGTCCCATTTCTATTCCTATATTATGCTCAACTCTACTGCATCACATTTCATGAAATCCCTTGAACATTTGTATTCTTTCCAACTAAAGAACTGAGCTAAATGATTGCCAACTTCATTGCAATTACATTCCATCTCTCTGGTTTCCAAAGGCCTGAAATACTCAGAATGTATACCCATAACAGTGATGGATACATTTTTGGATTATGAAAATCAAACAGCCTCTACAAGTATTAACAGCTTTATAGCCTGAGGACCTCATGCAGTTTTGATTACTCAAATTCTGGGAGGTACACACCCTTCTGGAATCACTTTTTCTTCTGAAAACATCTGTATTTGCCTTAGGTATTAAGTCTTGGAAGACATCTTTTGGTAGCTCTCCAGGTAGCTATTTTTTAGACTTTTTCTAGACCAGGTGTTCTATTGGGATCACAACTTGGGTAAAGTGAGGATTGGTGGTACATGATTACTATAGGACTTCCTTTACTCTAGCTCTGAAACTTTGCCACATTTATTTGAGAATAATATAACAAAGTTTCTGAGCCAGAAGCAGAGATCTCTAGCACAGAGACCACAAACTGCAATAGAAAAGTATTCCGTTTCTGCATCATTGAACTGAATGAATAAAGAAAAGCGTTTTTCTTTAAAATCTTTTTTGAAAGGAGAGATTTTCTCACCTCTGCTAATTTTCTCTCTTATACTCTTTGAAGGAGAATATTGGATAGATAAAGAAAACTGAGGTGAATAATAGCCTGTCACTGGAAAGGAATACTAAAGGGTGGAAAAACAACAAATTTGTCAGTTCCTTAAGTAACCAGATGAAACAATAACAGTTAATTGTACCTGAATTATCTAGCTATGACACACTCAAATCCTTTATTTCTAATTTTTTTCCTTTCTTCAATTTTATCTAAGGCATAACGACTGAATTTCATATCCCCCATCAACAAGCATATCTCTTACACCATAGCACCAATTCTATGTTTTATTACTGATAATGGTAATATGTGTTTTTCTTAGCTTTTTTCTTTGTCAGTCTTCCTAGAGGCTTCTCGATTTTATTGATCTTTTCAAAGAATCAGCTTTTTCTTTCACTGATTTCTCTTTCTGTTTTCAATTTCAATGATTTATGCTCCTATCTTTATTATTTCCTTCCTTTGCTTGCTTTTGTTTTATTTTGCTCTTCCTTTTCCAGGTTCTTGAGGTGAGAGATTAGCTTATTGATTTGAGTTTTCTGTTTTTGTAATGCATGCAATTTGGCTGCTATAAATTTTTCTCTCAGCACTGCTTTGTTTTCTATGAATTTTGACTTGTCATATTTTCATTTTAATTCAGTTGATTATATAAATATTTTTATTTCCCTCAGGACTCCCTCTTTCACCCATGGATTACTTAGAAGTGTAATGTTTAGTTTCCAAGTGTTTGGAAATTTTCCTGTTATAGTTCTATTATGTATTTCTAGTTTGATTTCATTATAATTAGAAGACAGTTTGTATGATTTCAGTTCTATTAAAATTTTTGAGGTTCATTTTGTGGACCAAGACATGATCTATCTTGGTGAATGACACATGTACACTTCAAAAGAATGTGTATTCTGCTGTCATTGGATGGAGTGTTCAAAAATGTCAGTTAAATCCTATTTGTTGATGGTGTTCTTGAATTCTTCCATATCTTTGCTGATTTTGTCTAATTTTTCTATTAATTGTTGAGAGAGGAGTGCTGAAGTCTCCAACTATAATTATGGGTTTGTCTATTTCCCCTTACTATCAATTTTTCCTTCATATGGTAGCTCTGTTGCTTTACGCATACACATTTGGGATTGCTATGTCTTCTTGATGGATTGAACTTTTTAACAATATTATCTATATTATTATAGTTGAAGTGAGTTTCTTGTAGACAGCACATAGCTAAATCATGTTTTTAATGAAATTGACTAATATCTGTCTTTTAATTGCCATATTTAGATCATTTTAGTTTACTCTAAAAACTAATAGATTAGGGATTACCTCTGCCATTTTACTTTTTGTTTTCTATTGGATTTCTTTTTTAAAATTTCTCTATTTTCCCTAACTTCCTGTGTGTCACTTGAGCATACTTTTAGAATTTCATTTTGATTTTTCTGTGGTGATTTTGAGTATATCTCCTTAATATTTTTTAGTGGTTGCTCTAGGTATAACATTATATATATTAAATCACACTCTATGAGTATCATCATTTACCAGTTTGAATAAAGTATAGAAACCTTAGCTATCTTTACATCCTTTCCCCTCACCAGTTTAGCATATAATTGTCTTAATATTTTCTTTACATACATTGAGAACCATATCAGTGTTATAATTTTTGCTTCAAGTGTCAAACATAATTAACAAAACTCATGCAGAAAAGCCTATTGTATTTATCCATAGCTTTGCTTACCATGTTCTTATTTAATTGATTCATACTGTTTAAAGAATTTCCTTTCAGTTCTGGTAAAGATAGCAGAGTAGAATTAAAAACAAAACAAAAACAAACAAACAAACAAACAAAAAACTCCTTTAGTCATTCTTTTAGGGTAGGTCTCCTGACAACAAATTCTCTTATTAAGTTTTCCTTCATTTGAAAATGTGTTGATTTCCCCTTAATTTTTGAAGAATATTTTCACTGAAGATAGGATCTTAGTTCATAGTTCTTTTTTTTTTTTTTTTCCGCACTTGAAAAATATTGTGGAACTTCCTTCTGGCCTCCATGATTTCTGATGGGAAATCTACTATCATTTGAATTCTTTTTCCCTTAGAGGTAAGACTGGTTTTCTCTGAATGATTTCATTTTTTAAAATTCTTTTTAGTTTTTAGAAATTTAGTTATAATGAGTAGATTTCTTTTTATGTGTTCTATCTTGTTATGGCTAAAAAAGCAGACTTTTTGTTTTAGTTTCTTTGTCTGTTTCTTTGGCTTGCTGGCATTGACAGTTTCTTCAGCTCCAGGTCTGAGATACATAAGGCAAAAAAGAAAACCCAGGGAATATACTATCATGTCATTCCTTGAATCCCAACACACCTAGCTGGCCTGCCTTCTTCTATCCATCTTTCAAAGACTTATGCTTATTTTACATACAATTTTCAGAGTTTTAAGTTGCATATAATGGGAGGAATAGAGAAAAATACATCAATATTTAAGTTGCCTGTAGTGGGAAGAATAGGGGAAAGTAAATCTACCACATCTTCCTATGAGAGGAAAGTTACATACCCTCCTTTTTAATAGAAAAATAAAAATAAAAACAAAACATGATGATCAGTGCCAAGAGTTGGGATGCATGGGGGTTGGTCTTTACTACCTCTACATGCATTGTGCACAACCTAGAGAAAAATGTGTAGTTGGGTCATAAAGCATTTCCAAAATGAGCTACCAAAAATATGAGAAATATTGGAAATAAGCAAGGAGAGAAATGGGTTAGAGAAATTGAGACTCTACAATGCAAGTCAGAATAGCAAACAAGAAGTGAGACAGTTTAATTTTAAAGAAAAAAGAGCTTTTAGGGGTTTCAAGTGCTCCTTTCATGAACAGGCTAGATTCATTTAAAATGTTTTAGAAAGGAATGTATACTAGCCTGGGCTCCAGGAAGCACCATTTACAATGAGCTGTGCTGGCCCACCCCTGGCAAGAGCCAGATGCACATCTTAGCCTAGTCATTGTTCAATTCTGGCAAACCCACATCACCCAAAGAATGAAGTCAGATACCCTGAATCACAGTTGGACTGCACCTCCCTGCTCCTTTCTCACTTTTTCCAGGCATATTCCTCCAACCTCAGTTGAAAAGTTGACTTCCATTTGGATACTTTCTTTCAAATTGAAGTCCCTCGTGACATTTGTTTTTCTAGAGAAACCCTGAGAATTTATAAGTATCCATTAGATCTCAAGATACAGAAAACTTCATGAGAGGGCAAGCAGGCAATATCTATGTTAGACATCCTTAAGTTTGTATTTGGCACTGCCATGCATCCTGATTCCCACTTATGGTGGGCACACTGTTCAGCCTAAATGGCCAGTTGCTCTTCCCAGGTTAACCCTGTGGCCTTTTCATGTTATGAATCAGTAGGATGAGGCCCAGAAGCCAGCCATAGACATCCAATGATGCCCACAATAACATGCTGTCCAGCTGAATGTCTTTAGAGCAGCACTTCTGACTCCAAGTTGTTCCTTATTCCAAAGCTATTACTGATGTATCTACTGTCTTTCTTTGGGTCTGATTCCTTCATAATATTTCCATAGTATGTGCCATGTTATCTCATCCTTTGCCTTATCTTGGCAGTTTCTTTGTTCAAGTTTTCCTATTACCCACAACCAGGCAACTCTTGCTTTGGAAACCTCCACTGGAGTCATGGGACTTGGCTGACACATATCCTGCCACTTCTTTAATAAGTCAGGAAACACTTCCCTATGAATCCAGGATGCAAGCTCAGAATCCTTCTCAACACAGTTCCCCATGTACAAACTACAAGTTGATTGGCATTGCAATTCCCACCTTTTTACCCTGCTGTGTTCTGGCTATAGCCTTCTGCTCCCAACTATATAATGGAAAACTACCATATCCATTGATGTCTATGCTTCCAAAAATAGCTACTATTTCACCGCTCACTCCTTCGCCCATGACCAGTTTGTATTTATTTAGTGAGGATGTCTTACTATGAGAGGAGATCCAAAAAGTTCTAGGAATATCTGTATTTACGAGATTACCACTGATGTGAAAAAGAAAGTGAAGAATTCAGATAGATAGATAGATAGATAGATAGATAGATAGATAGATAAAAAAAATAGGTAACTAAGTAAATCAATAAACAAAAAAGTAAACAAGATGAACATATTTTCTCTAAACTGTAAAATGCTACTATCTACCTTGCTTAATGAGTAGACTAAGTTTGAGTAATGTATAATAGCAGGCATTGTGGATGGATCAAGGTATTATTTTGGACAGGAATAGTTCTATTAATGAAGAAAAATCTAACTTTCCTGTTTTCTTCTAAGTTTCAAACGTATTCTTTATTTTAAAAAGATAAACAAACAAAAGATAAACAAACAAAAATTGCATTAGGCTTTATATACACTATATAATAGAAGCAAATGTTTAATTGTTGTCTTAGTTCAGGTTGAATAATATTCTACCATATGGATATAACACAATTTGCTTATGCATTCATCAGCTAATGGATATTTGGGTTGTTTCCACTTTGGGGCTATTATAAATGATGCTGCTATGAACATTCACGTACAAGTTTTTGTGAACATGTTTTCAACTCTGTTGGGTAAATACCTATATCCAATGGAATTGTTATATCATAAGGTAACTCTCTCTGTTTAACCATTTAAAGAACTGTTTTCCAAAGTGGTTGCACCATCTTATATTCCCACCAGTGGTGTACAAGGATTCCAGCTTCTCCACATCACTACTTTTTATTTATAGCCATCCTAGTATGTGTGAAGTGTGGTATGTCAGTGTGGTTTTGGTTTGCATTTCCTTGATGACTAATGATGTTGAATATCTTTTTACGTGCTTATTGGTCATGTGTTTCTTTTTCTTTTGGCTAAATATCTATTCAGATCTTTTGCCCATTTTAAAAATTGGGTCACTTATCTCTTTATTATTGAGTTTTAGATGTTCTTTTTATATTCTAGATACAAGTTCTTTATCAGATATATGATTTACAACAATTTTCTCCCGTCCTGTGAGTTGTCTTTTTCACTTTTTTTATCGTGTTTCTAATGTAACTATCCAGTTCATCCAAATTATTATTTATTATATAATAAATTAAAATTTATTGGCATAAACTTTTTCAAAATATCCTTTTTATTATCTTTTTAATTAATATAGGATCTGTAGTGAAGTCCTATCTTTCTGCCTCATACTGGTAATTTTTTCTTTCTCCTTTTTTATCTGATTAGTCCTGCTAAGAGTTTATCAATTTTATTAATCTTTCCAAAGAATCAATTTTTAGTGTTGTTGATTTTTCTCTATAGTGTGTTTGATTTTTGCTTTTAGTTTTATTGTTTCCTTCCTTCTAGTTTATTTAGGTTTGTCTTGCTGCTCTTGTTATAGTTTTTGGAAGCTTAGAAAATGGATGTTTAGCCTTTCTTGTTTTCTGATTTATTCACGTAAGGCTATAAAATTTTCCTAGGCACCACACTAGCTGCATCCAATAATTTTGATGAGTCATATATTCACAGGATTTTCTTTCCACTACCCAAAATCCTTTTCTCTCCTTTCTCCTGCTATGCTGGTATTCTATATTCTCTTGCTCTAACAGCCTCTTGGAAAGGAAAGCTGGAGCATTATGTGGCATTTCAAGGTAAATTTTTACCTTTAGGAAAAGATTAAAATCATTTATTTGGGGGTACTATGTTTAATTTTTCTCCTTCTCTTCTGACTGATTGTGCTTGGATTTAGGTAACTTGGAGCTCTACCCCAGGAGGAATGTATACATCCTATTAACTGTTGGGAAATAATAGCTGAAAGAAATTCTTTTTTTCTTCTTCTTCTTTTCAGGAGCCACCATGGTGGATGCAGCTACAGGAAGTTTCTTGAATAGTATCATTAAAAAAGCCACATTTGTCCTTGTGGATTCTATTTCGGTCCAATGTAACTTCTTGCTTACCTTCTTGTTATAGAGGCTTTCTAAAGAGTAATTTGCCACCCGTTTAAGAATTCACTGGGCCAATGTTTAGATGTGTTTATTTCTGTCACCCCTGACCACAGCACCAACTTTTCTACTGCAAACAGAGCTTCTCTTTTATTTCTTTTAAATTAAATACTAAATGCTCTAAACCATAATAGCTTTTATGTGTTTCCTTGACCACAGATGAGTAGATAGAAGGTTATTGTTACAAGTAAAACAAATGATCCTAGAGAGGAAAATTATTCTTTATTTTTGATTTTTTAAAACCAGCTATCTTGGGATTTCATTTTCTACAATGAACAGAGGTAGCTGTGTAGCTTATTTGTTTACTGGCTGTGTGACTTTTTAACCTCTTTAAACCTTAGTATTCTAATTCGAAAAATTGGGATAACAATACTTCTTAATTCATTAGGTTACTGTGAAAAGTGAGAACAATAATATGAAGTGTTAAAAGAGTCCCTATCATACATTAATTATATTTTTATGAAACCATAGAGAAGTGGCCACCAGTACTAGTGTCAAGTGAAGAGGAAGGAATGGTATTTAAGTACTGAGTTGAAAGCTCATATTTGAACTTTAAAAATTACAGACTCTGAGCTTCATCACAGTAATTAGCATAAAACTGAATCTGTGTCAGTGTAATAGAAAATCTCATTTGTCCAGAAAAAAAACATAGTTAATAAGAAAAATTGGGGACAGACACATATAATAAATTAGGAAAATCAATATGAACTCAAAACTTTTTTTTAAAAAAAACTATTTGTGTAATTATAAGTATTTTTGCCTACCACCAACTCTCATGTGCATCTAGAATTGATATCAAAGATTTCCTATTGTAGTCAACATTTTTGTATTTATAATTATCTTTTTGTACACTTTATATTAATTTTTTTGCATATGCTTATCCACTTATGACCTTTTACAGATTCATCTTTTTAGCAATTCTTTAAATAATTATTAATGTTATTTTATTACTCAAATATCATAGTTTAATAATGGGAATAGTTAAGGAGCTACAGATTTTTGGTTTTAGTACTTTTCTCCAATAGAATTAACCAGGAAATCTTAAAGAAAAGGAAAAAGGTCTGAGACTGATTGTTAAAAAAAGTTACATAGATGTCTAGTTATTGCTTAAAGTACAATAGAGACATGCTAGGTGCATGTGGTAGTGGTGAGGGGTGCTAATAAATGACTAATACAGGAACCTAAAAGCCTGGTCCCCTTGCCTCAAGCTGAGAAAACTCTAAATGTGATTTATATTTCAGAAGGATCCACCCCATTGTTCAGGCAAAAGTTAGACTTAACATGAGACCATATCCAAGCACATTCTTTCCCCTTCCCTAATTTGCTTCCTTCTATCTCTCTTAGGTTTCTCTTGAAGTACACTATAATAAATCACCTGCACCTGAATCCCTGTCTCAAATTCTGCTTCTAGACAATCCCTCTCATGATACACTGGTATTAGGAGTGGGCTAGGAAACAGACTCTACAAATGGTATTCAGGAGTTGGATCTCCTTCTAGCCAGCGGCCAATAAGGACACCATCACTACTAGTATGTGGAGTGTTGATAGTTCCTGGCATGCCAATGCAGTAAAATCATTAAGGCTTTCCAACTGTAACTAACTGGGATGGGATCTGGACAAGGATGCACTGGCTTGTGCAATATTTCTGACATTATAATGATAAGAATTGTGAAATTACATAGCTGTTGCTGAAAATGATAAATGCTTTGAAGTGAAAAAATGATAGGCTAAGGATGATTACTCAGCAATCCAAAGCAAAGTATAAAAATTAAAGATCCTACAAGTAGCACTTAAAGAAGTCCTCATTGGCTCAAGACTTAATATTAAGAGTAGCAGAATTTTAGAAAAGATTGCATTCTAAACCCTAGAAAATTTTCTATGCCAAAATTAGGGCCCTGGGATAAAAGAAATAAGACCCTGAGAATTAGGGCAAGGATTCTGGGTAGATCCAGCTCAGAACTTTGAGCCTTCAATATGTCTGTATCCTCTGAAGCTGCAGAAATGTCCCATTCATCCTTGTTAGAAGATGGGTACTGCTCTGCTTGAAGAATATGCAGACATTTCAAATAGCCATGTGGCTTATAAGACAATGCTTGTTCTTCTCAGGATCTGCCACCAACTCCTGTCTTGACAGCCAAACCAATGTCTAGGGTCAAATCTCAGCATAACTGGGGAGTGTAAGGTCTGTTAAGGCAGGAGAGGGACGACATATGGTGACAAGAACCGGGATCACATACAAGAAAGTAGATCTCAAGGATGCTGAATCAAGGGGAGAAAATAAAGCAGAAAAGAGAAAGTTTGTTGTAATAGATGCTCTCTCCCATGATACTAGATTTAACACCCTGGCAAGGAGCTTGACAACCAGTTCTAATAAGTTGTTAGGATGGCTTTAGGTGCTTGGGAAAAGCAATGGCCTATGTTAAATGAAGTGGAAAATTCAACATTTAATGATATTCTATGATATAGCCCTGAGGACATTCCATTCAGTAAAGCAATAAGAAATTCAGTGGTAAGGATGGACAGCAGCAGCATGCTGATACTTCTCTATAAGAAGGAACTGATATAAGAAATTCTATAACAGAACTAGGTTCCCTAATAGCAATGGCATAATCCTGGAATAGTAGAAGCCATGTGGCAGCACCTAATTGTCAGAAGCAAGGTGGGTGTAATTATTCTTTGGGGCAACAAGGATAGGATGGCAACCAGGGTAGCCTGACCCACATTGATCTATGGAGACAGCTGACAGAACATGATATGTCCAGGAGCAAGACACGGATCCAAAAAGGCTATTGCTTTATATAATCAATCGATGATATATATTACTGGGTGGGATGATGATTGAGATCAGCTGCCCCAGTGGAAAGATATAATACCTTGCCCCGTTTTCAGACTTGAGGCAGTTTTCAGACTCAGAACCCATCAAATAAAAGAGAGGCCAGGCCCCTTGAGGAAGGACACTGCAATACAAGAGCAAGTGTATCATAGTGATTTCCCCCGTCCTACTCCAAAAAGGCTTTTCTCAGGTAATTATAAACTGAGGAAAGGGAACACATAGAAGTTTTTGAGGAATGTTAGATACAAGGTCTGAGTGAACACCGAGTTGAATACCCAATAGTTCAAAATGTTATCATGACACCTCTGTTGGAATAAGGAAGGAGGTTAGGTAATAAATGGAGTCTTGGCCCAAGTCCATCTCATAGTAAGTCTATTGGTTCTAAAATTTTAAGTAAATATAAATGACCTAATGGTGATTTTCCTGGTACCTTAGGACAAAATTAGAGAGGACATACTCAGCAATTGGCAGAACCCTCACATTACTTTTCTGACTCATGAAAGGAGAGCTAAAATAATAGAAAAGACCAAATGGAAACATCTAAAATTCTCCTCCCCAACCCTGGAAGGCTGTAAAATGGAAAACAATACTGCTTCTAGGAGAAATCGCAGAGATTAATACCATCTTCAAAGACTTACATCATGCAGGCTTAGTGGTATCTATCATATCTCTAGGTAAGTGTCTAGTCTTGGTTCTAAAATACAAGGTGGATAACATCTCAAACTTAATTAAGTAATAACCTCAATTGTAGCTACTGTGATGGATGTGATATCTTTGTTAGAGCGGATTAACACAGCCCTCAATAAGTAGTACGGGGCTATTCATCTGGCAAAAATGCTGTTTTCAATACCTAGCGGGTGGGAAGAACACAAGCCGTTTGCCTTTCCATGAGATAGACAATAGTATACATTAGTGGTCTTGCCCCAGAAATAAGTCAACTCTTCTACACTTTGTTATAATATAGTGGAAAATACCTGGACCATCTATACATCCTATAGAACATCACATTGTTCTATGACGTTAGTGATATGTTAATTGAATTTAATAAGTATGAAATGTATAAGTCCTCCATACACTCTGGTAAGACACATGTATTCCTGAGTATAGTATACAAACCCTACAAAAATTCAGGCCTACCTAGGTCAGTGAAGTTTTTAGGAGTCCAGTGCTCTGAGACATCTCTTGCAAATTAAATATTGACCTCTCTTCAGGTATGGGTTGAATTTTCCTACCCAAAGTGCCTCAGCCAACCCTACTATATAAGGGATCACTGTCTCAGACCAAGTGAGCTATTTTACAATGAGGTTTGGTGGTGGACTCATGACTATGGGATGCACTTATCCTATTACATACTTCACTACCCCAAACCTGCAGGCCTGATAGAGAGGTGGAATGGACTTTTGAAAGCACAGCATCATATCTAGATAGGCATTTTCCTTCAGGATAGGTTGATACCTCGAATCAGTGACTGCTATATGGTGATATTTTCCAAACTGGGAACCCAAGGCTGTGGGAATAGGAATAACTTTCCTCAACAGCACTCCAAGTACTTCGTGTCATTGCAACTCCATGCTCTGCAGGCCTAGAGGTTTTAGTTTGCATAGGGAACATGCTTCCAAAAAGGGACAGTAAAAGGAGTCTCAATAAACTTTAAGCTGTGATTATCAGCTGGTCATTTCATATTCCTTGTGCCAAGAGGTTGGCAGGCAAGGAAGAGAGTTCCCATCCTGACAGGGTAATTAACTTGAATGAGGTAGCATTGCTGTTACACAATGGTGGAAAGGAAAACTATTTAGTTCTTATCTGATCCACTGGAATGTCTTTTGATAACTCCCCTCACAAATTTGGATGGAAAATGGACACAAGAGACATCCTGTTTAAACCAGACATGGTAAGTAGTGGCTCAGATCCTTCAAAGAAAACCTGGATAGCTCCATCAGACAAACCACCCAGCCCAGCAGAAGGGCTACTTGAATGTTAAGGGGTATAGGATGTGTACATGAGGAAAGGGATGATGAATATCAGGATCAAATGCAAAGTTAGGATTTGGAATTTCCCCTCTGCTAAACTTCTTGTAAATTTCTCCAGGAAAAAGAGTGACCAGACTCCCGGAGAAGCTATCTCCAGATGAGGAGACATTAAACCTCCTGCATGCAAATCTCCATCTCAGTCTGCTTTCCAGGAAATCTCACCTAAGACAATATCATACCCACTGAACAAGATGAAATCATAGAGATATGATACATAATTCAGCACTGCTATAAACTAGCAAACGGTGAGAGTACTCTGAGGAGAAAATACTCCAACTACATAACTGCACATGAGAGGCCATGATGGCTCTGAACTGTGATATTGAGCTAAAATCCATATCAATCATCATAAAGAAATGAATCCTAAGTGTGGTAGTGGTGCTAAACGAAAAACACGAAGCTGACTCTCTGTAACATAAATGGCTGTCTTGTGATATTATCACAAGATATAGTATTTTGAACTTAAATTTATCTGTATTATGTAATATTTCTAAATGGAAAAGCAAGTAGGAATCATACAAAGTACTCTTTCTCACACTGTTTATATCTTCTAAATATTATCATAATAAATATATAGTCAAGTGACAACTGAACCAAGTATGAATTCATTGTTCAGTGAAGTTGAAATAAAGCATCTCGCTTAACAGCAAAAACCTGGAACCAATCTAAATGTCTAACCAGAGAATTGATTAAATTATAGTATTGTATATCATCATTCATCATAAGTAGATTTATATTTATTGACATAGATGTAATATATGGTATTACTATGTTAAAGCAGCCTGCAAATTAATATTTGCAGAATGACCTTATGATAATTTATATTCTGGTAAATCTACTTATTTTAAACATTCTGAATGGAAGTACATCAAATGTTCATCATCAATAATTATAATTATCATTATTTTACTTATTATCTCAGATGCTGTTAGTTTTCCATGCAGTAATCTAACCAACTTCTAATGGCTTCGTTTGTGCTTGAGAGCATTTTATTTCAGAACTGTGGAAGACAGCTTGCCTGGGAGCAGGCTGAAAATGCTGAGGTAATAGGTCGTTCCTGAGGTGGCATAATTCTGAGGCATTTATTTTGTGTATCCCAGGGTTTCTCCACAAGATTTCTCTCTAGCTGCCGACTATGACAGCTGACTTAATAACACACCCTTCATTGGCTGGATTCTCATCTTCTCCTCTCCCCTAAGATAGTTCACGTTTCCCAGTAATCTCCTTACACTCAAATATTCATCTCACTTGTTTCTGGGCATACTCATTCTAAGATATTTCCAATTTTCAAATATTTCTACTAAACCTCAGATTATTTATATAAAAAGTTAATAAAAGTTTTAAAACATTTGTCAGCTGTTTTACAAATCTGACATTATATAAGAATAAAAGCATAATCAGAAAAAAAGTTTAAGAGTTCATTCTGTGTTCTTCGATAATTTTGTTTTAAAGCTGTGATGGGGCATGAAAACTACTTTCCAATATTTAAAGGGCTGATAAGGAAAAGGAAGACTAGATATATTTATTCATCATGAAACCAAAGAAATCATAGAAAAAGAAGCTAGTGTATGGAAGTCACATGGGAAAGTATTTTTATTTAAATAAGAACTGTCTATTAAAGCTGCCCCAAATGGAAAAAACCGTTTTTGGGAAAATAACATTTCAGTCAGTGACATTTCAGAGAGTGTGTGGGCAGAACTTGGATGACCTCTCAACAGGGATAGTGGCCTGAAGGATCTTTAACAGCCCTTTCAACCTGTAGTCTCTAAGTCTCGAGTCTAATTTATTAAACAATGTGGCTATCTGGGAACCAGTTATACTTTTTTACTAATGACACTTGGACTATTGGATTATTTGGGACCATGTTCATTCCTAGACCTTCAGATGTACGTGGAGGGACCACTGCAGCATCTTGTGCAAATGGTAAGTGCACATTCACAAAACACAGGAGTGGAGAGTTAGGACTCTGAATAAATCACTAAGTCTGGGTCCAAAAAAATGTTGACTTAAAAACTGTCATTATTAATCCTGGCTGTAATCAGGCTGTGAAATAAGTCTTTATTTTATACAATTTTCCAGCATTTGAAATATCTTGTGGATAAGCCCAAGTTTAGACAAATAGGAAAATTCATTATGTACCCTTAAAACAAAAGGAAACACACTTCTTCATTTACCTACATTATGAGACAGAAATGGGAAGAAGCAGCCAATATGTAATGTTGTTGGATCCCGCAATTTTGCTAATGAGCAAATTCCTAGCGCAGTTAGAGAAGATTAGAAAATATGGAATCGTTGAAGTGGGAAAATGGGTACGTAGGGAGCAGTAAGTATGGCTAAAAGCAATAAGGATGCTTTGCTAGAATCTTTGGAATCCCAAATATTCTGTCCTGTTAGCCTGATAAGTCATATCAGACTCTACTCACGTGTTTTGATTTGGAAAATATGGTTTCATGTGTCACAATGAGATTTCTGGGTCATAAGATCCGCAACCTAGTCCCTCTTTCACAACTAGTTAGCTTGTGCATTAATCTTGGGAATGTAAAAAATCTTTCTGAGCCTTAATTTCTCTATATGCAACATGAAAAATCACACTATATGATTTTAAGTTTCCTTTTGGCATTAACATTTTGTATTTCTACAAGGATGGTACTCAATGCTACATAGGAGAGAATACACACTAATCTACCAAAGAACCAAAGGCTTCCTAAGGTAGACTCTTACCTGATGTATTTCCAAAAGGACTTAAGCCAGTTTGATTGTTCCCTATTATTAGTTCTATTGGAAGCTTCCAATGGTTAGAGGTAGGTGAGGGCTATCAGTCTTTTTATCTTACATGTATCCACATCCACTATGTGGATTTTTATCAAGGTCTACATCAATCATACTTACACATTTTTATTAGTAAGCAGGAATAAAAGCAGTCATCCAAACTGCAGTGTAACCTTGCTAAAGCTCTACTTTTCTGCCCTTTTAAGCAGTGAGTGGAGCAATTAATTTGCATGAAAGGTTAACCCAAGGCAGATGCAACATGACTGAGCTAATCATAAAGTTTAAGTCAGGCCACAAAACCCTTCTTATTTGGCTGTATCCAGGATGAATTGGAATTCTAAGCATAGAGTACTATTCTAAAGGGAAGAGACCAATGGGTTCTCATTTCTTGTCCATGTTCATGCAGTGATGGAAGGGCCAATACAATTTTCCTAACCTAACCCCATCTTTTGAATACTACTCATTTTACCAATGGACAAAATCTCTAACACACATTGTGCTAATTAACAAGTCCTCTGTGTTGGTTAAAGGTATTAGAGATGCCACCTATGGAATGTGATTTTGTGTGTGTGTGTGTGTGTGTGTGTGTGTGTGTGTATTTGACTCAATGGTAATTAGCTTGCCTGGCGTGTAGATTAAAATTACACATACATATTACATTGTCCACAATGACCTATTCTAAAATAAATTATAGAGATTTCAAAATATAATGTGAGTACTTCCAGGAAGGACTACTCTCCAAAAAGACCTGAAGTAGCACCATTCATAATTTATTTTCGTTAGATAGTGCCCTTTGACATTCTCCCCTCATTCCCACTTTCTCCTTATCCTCTCTTTAGCATTGCTCATTCCATTATCTCTTTACCATTCTTGTTATTGTCTTCCTATCATCCTTCATACCCTCTTCTCTTTACCATGATATTTTTTTTGTAATATGATTATGTACTAAATTAAGATATTAACATTTTATTGTTAATTATGGTAATATTATCTTGGCCCATTTGTTCATCCCTCACACACATCTGGCAAAACTTTGACTCTAGATTAACTAAACCATCTGCCATCTTCAGACTACCTGGGTGTACCTGAGCATCTGAATATTACTAGAGAAAAATCATACATTTATGTGCTTTGGAACAAGGAAAATTCTTAGTCTCCAACTTTGGATAGGTTTTAAGCTGTCTAGCAGCATTTCTATATGTACTCCAATGTCTATCTGAGAATGAGAAATGTTAAGATAATATTAAATATATCATTGCAATGATGAGCCAGAGTTGGGGTTCTGATCTTGCAATAGAACAAAGCTTTCCCCCTCATCCACTCTTTTCACACTAATGCTACCACCATGCTACCACCATTTCTGCACAGTTGCAATGGCTTTCTTGTTTCTATACTGATCCCTTGAATGTCTAACCTCCATGTAGCAAACAGTGTGGGCTTTTAAAAATGCAAATCAAACCAGATAATTTCCCTGCTTACTCTTGATGGCTTCTTGACATACTTACATAATACCACTCCTTAGTAAGGCCTATCAGACTCTATATATGGCTGCTCCCCACCTTTTGCCTACTCCTCTCTATCCATCCTGGCTGATCCTCAAGCCTAAAGCATGTGGCCACAACTTTTGCACTTGCTGTTCCCTCTGACTAAAATACTCTTCATTAGAGTTTGACATGGTTTACTCCCTCACTTTATTCAGGACTCTGTTCATAAGTCACTTTCCTCTACCTCCATACTTATTCTCTTTCTTATACCATTAGCTTGAATTATGAGAAATATCAGTGCGTGGGGTTCTACTAACTACCATATAAGGGAATTTTTGATATTGCAAGTTTCATTTTTCCATGTTCTATTCCTACTGTGTCATAGGGCCTACAACATGCCTGCACATGGAATGATATATTTTTACATCATCAGAAAGAAATAAAGCAACAGTTTTGACTGGCAATGGGGGAGGGGGCGGGAAGGGAGATTATTTATCTGCTTTTGCCCATTTAGGTCCTGGATTCTTTTATTCTTTAAATTTTTATTTATTTATTTAAAAATTTACACACAGTGGAATTCACTCATTTAATGTGCACGTCTATGAATTTTGACATTGCCTAGATGTCACGTATCCACCCCCATAGTCAAGATATAAAGCAGTTGTATCACTTTCCAAAATTCCCTCATACCGCTCCTTTTAATCAACCTCTTCTCCCACCCTCCACCAAACCCTACAATTACTTCTCTGTTCTCTATTCCTATAGTTTTTAGGCACTAGAATTATGACTGTAACCATTATTCAAGGTTAAGCTAGTCCTAATATCTTCAGGAGTTATCCAAATTGGGACTTTATAAAATAATTAGTTGAACATGACCTAAAGAATGTAAACTTAAGTATGGACATATGTAATAAACTATACATTAGTTTTGGGGGAGTGTAATATAGATTCTCAGGGTAAAACCTAAGCTGGGGTGGTTAGAAGGATAATTTCTGTCCTGGTCTGGCTTAACTCCAATTCCATCTCTCCTATTTTATCAAGGCTTTGCTAATTCCCTTCCTAATATCTGATCCCTCCCCTCATATAGTTATTTTGTATGGTCAGTAATGCCCTTAACACAAGACACAGTATTTTTTCTTTGAATTTACAAATGCCTAAAGTCCCTTTTAAGCACAGAATCATTTCACTGAATTGCTGAAGATGACTCTCTCATGATTTTTGTAAAATGCCAGCTACCTATTCAGTTTCTGCAGCTCCCTGTCCCTTTCCATCTGAATCTGTGCTCCCTGGCTCAGGCATCAGCTGCTTCTTGAGTGTGTGCTCTGCCCTTGGCTCTCTGGTTTGCCACATCTGTATTTTGAATATGCCCTGGAACTGAAGGGTTTAAGTGCCAATGTTCAATTTCCAGCCTGGTTCTGCAGCACTGGTACCTTCTTGTTTGAACATTTCATACCCACTAATCATTCACACCCACTTGAGTTTCCTAGGAGTAAGAAGCAGGATTAACGAGAAGGCTCACAGGTCAATTTCTGTGCCCTCTGCACCTGCAGCATCAATACCAGGGATTGACATATCTGGCAGGCTGTGATTGCAAAGTTTTTTGAAAAAACCATTGATGAGTCACAATCTATTTAGGCTTTGTCTCACGCATATTAGAAGGACTACACTGGGGTCTAGCTATGCGTTTACCTTGGAGGGCTCATTATTTCCCAGTTCTAGCCACTTCTCACAAGATCCATGAGAAGGGAAAGGAAAACCAAGCAGCACTTTAGTCTTAGACTAGTGGAAACATATGGTCTGGTTTGCCAGGACAATGCTGAATGTCCAGGAGCAATTATTGAGAGCACCTTATTTACTCTCAAAGTGTACTAATTTTGATTATAAATTACATGGCGACTCTTAATTATATAAATCACAAATATACAACATCTAACTCTTCCTGTCTCCATCTGGAGTAAATATGGAGCCATTAGAAATTAGACTTACAAAGAGAGAGGTATAGGGTCAAAGAAAGTGATCAAAATCATTCCTAGTACTGACAAGTAAAACTGGCAGCCAGAATTTTGTAATATCTTTCAGAGTGGAAATGACACACCCATAAAGGCAGTTCTTGGGCTGAAATTTATCTTTTCACAAATACAGAAGCTAATGATAAATATTAAGGCCTCTGAAACTAGAGGATGACAAGCAGGAAGGAGATGCAGAAAGCCATGCAGATTAGACCAGAACAGAGACTAATGTCTTAGCCAAAATGAATGAAGGTGGACATGGAAGATATCAGATGTCATTATATGGCAGAGGTCCTTATCTTAGGCTTCATAGATAGACTATAGGATCTATGTCACTTCTGTGAATATAAACTAAAACTTCTAATGTATATGAAAATAAGACCTATCCATAATTTTCATCAGAGTCTCAAAAAGTCCAAAAAATTAAGAACCATTGCTTTATGTTTTCAGTTCTGATATTAATATATATAATATAAAGTAGCTCGTTCTTATTCCAGTGTGTGGGATTATTTTCAATACATCTACCACTAGTTTCACAAAATCTTGAGCTAAATAAGCCTTAATTGGGCTAGGCGGGCCCTACCTACAATAACAATTCTAATATCCAGAGTGGAAAAGTCAGATAAACATAATTGTTAACGAAATGCTCTCTTAATACAGCTATTTGTTTAGGTATGTTGCACATTAAGAAGCCCTTGATAATTCTATACTCTTAGGATAATATGGAGACAGTTTTGCAAGTAAAATATTATTTCAGATAAAGATGAGAGAGATGTCATGTGTAAGAAAATAGACGGGTTCTGCAATGCTATTTGAGGACATTTTTTTCCTTTCAACTTATGCTTTAGTTTATTCCTTCTGAGTATTACATTTATGTGCCAGATGAGCTAGCATGTGAATGGTTTATATGGTTCTTGTAATAAAATACTGATTCTAGGCAGCTCTACCTCTGTTACAGTAAACCCCATACTTATTTTTACCATTAAGTGTCTAAATGCCCTTGTGAACATCATTTAACTTCCCTGGGTCTGAGATTCCTTATCTCCGGACATGAATGAGAGCACTGGATTTCACTAGATATTACTGAAGGTTCCTTCCAACTTTGTGATTTTATGGCTTTGTTCATTCAGGATAATACCTAAGAAAAAATGTGAATAAAAGAAAACAACACTGATTGAACACTTCAGGCAACTGGAGAGAAGGCTTTCATGGCAGCTTTCTTTCTCCCAACTGTTCTCCCTCCTCCTGGAAAAGACTGATTGGCCAGATTCCAGGAGTCTATTTGGACCACTTACCATAGTGGATGGGTCCATCATGCACTAAAAGTCTCATGAATTCTCTCTTCTTTCTTATACCTACGAGGCTTGTTCTAGATGATTCTTTTGTATTATCTTTCCCACTGTCCAGAAACAAATAAAAAACAAGCCAAGTTTCACTTCTCAGTGGAAGGAATCCTGGATTTCTTGTCTTCCATGCTCTCCCTGGCACTGAAGTGCTTGCAAGTTTCCCATCCTTCTGGCCTCTTTCTGAAACATGAGAAAGTCCTGATATTCAGAGGTAGGACATTTGCCTCTATCAAGAGTAACAGAACATGGCATGTGACAAGGAGAGGGGAATGCGGAGTTAGAGGCCCAAACTGGGTTACTGTATTCTCTCTGGCTATCCTACCCTAGATATGTACAACATATTATATATAACATTCTCCTGAGATAAAAGAATCACTTCCTAGTTATAGTTAGAATTGAAAATGGGTTCCCCTATTGAATAAAATTATGAGGCATCCATGTCATCCCCAGCTCTAGACCAGCAATAGCCATTTATAAACATTATTATTTAATCATATCATGATCTTTTTTCAATTTGGTAGTCGTGATGGCCCTGAAGAATGATTATCCCCTATACTTCAAGGTTCTGATATCATCTTAGGTAATGTCACTAGAAGTTCAAAGTCCAATGTATTTCACTCTAGAAATATAAAATCTCTTATAATTCACACATGCCACACAACATCCATATCCAAATAAAATTATTGTTGTTTCTTCACATCTGTAACCTTTATTTTCATGAAGTTGAATAGTATAGAAGTCAAATTCTCTTTACTGACTTAGGTTGGACTGCAGCAGTCTTCTGTTCTTATGCAGTACAGTGATTATTTAAATATGTGAATATGTTGCTTGCAGTGTGAATTCTTATTGCTCAGAACTCAGAGCTTTGTATCTCGCTTCTCTTGCTTCTATAAAAGCTCTTAGAGGCCAATACCAACCAAGGCACAAACTTTGTTAAACCAGATACAGCCTTATGTATATGCTGGCTTATGCATGAGGATAGAAGAGGGTGGAGAGAAAGAACAAATGAAAGAAATCCAACACAATAGGCAAGCTGAATGTCAGGCATTTTGGTCTTCCCTGAATTTTTCCTTCACTCTGACCTTGAAGCATTGTTCTTTCACCAAGCAAACAGATCCTCAGCAACCTCCTTCTATGGGTCCTCCAGCTACAGCTTGAGGTACTAAGGTGAACACAGCTGAGGATGGGACAAAGATGGAGCTTCATTTCACAAAACAGTGGTACCCAAAGGTATCTTTCTCTGAGCATGAGAACTCTTAGCTCTCATTGTAAATGAATTCTCTCTTCCTTTCACTCTTTCACTGTGAAGAAAATAATCAGTATATATCTAAATGCAAACAAAATGCCACAGTAATTCTCAGACTTCAGTCTTACATGTTTTTTGGAATGGCACATATTTTCAATGTGATCCTTCTTTAGTTTATTCAAGAACTATGTATAAGCCATTGTGTTAAGTATTATGGGTTGTTATGGAGTAAATGTTTGTGTACTCCCAGAATATATTGAAGTTTTACTCCTCAGTGTAACTGTATTTGGAGATACAGTTTATTAAGAGGTAATTAAAGTTAAGGGAGGTTAAAAGGGTAGGGCTCTTATCTCATAGGACTAGAGTGCTTATAATAAGAGACACCAGAGAATTTGCATCTCTGTATGAGGACATAGTGAAAGTAGCCATCTGCATGCCAGAAAGAAAGCTCTCATCAGAAACTGAAGCAGTGAAAACCTTGATTTGGAACCCCCACATTCATTGCAGTATTATTTACAATAGTCGAGGCATGGAAACAACCTAAGCATCACACAGTAAAATATTATTCAGCCATATAAAAAAGGAAGTTGTGCCATTTGTGTATATATACACAATGGAATATTATTCACACACACACACGCGCGCGCGCTATTAAAAAAATAGCAGAGTACACATTCTTCTCAAGTGCACATGGAAGATTCTCAAGGAAAGATCCTATGTTAGGTCATAAAACAAGTCTCAATAAATCTAAAAGGATTGGATTCATATAAAGTATGTTCTCCAACAAAACTGGAATAAAATTAGAAATCAATAACAGAAGGAAACCTGGAAAATTCTCAGATAGGTGTAAATTGAAAAGTACACTCCAAAATAATCAAATGGCCAAATAATATCAAAAGGAAAATTAGAAAATACTCTGAGATGAATGAAAATAACTACTAAAACTTATGGAACACAACTAAATATGTGCTTGGAGGAAAATTTATAACTGTAAGCACCTGTATAAAAAGAAAAGAAAGATCTCAAATTAACAGTCTAAACTTTTACCTTGATAAACTGGAAAAAGAAGAGTAAATAAAATCCAAAGCAAAAAGAAAATAATACTTTTCACTAGAATGAAAATAAATAAAATGGAAAACAGAAAAACAATAGAAAAGATCAACAAAACTAGAACTTAGTTTTTTTTAAAAGATCAACAAAATTGACAACCCTTTAGTGAGGCTGATAAAGAATAAGAGAGAAGACTTAAATTACTAATATTAAGAATAAAAAATGGATATCTACTATCTTATCAAAATTTTAAAAAACTGTAAACAAATAAATGTTTATCAACAAATTTGATAGCCTAGATGAAATGAACATATTCCCAGAAAGTCAAACTACCAAACTAACTCAAGAATACAAAATCGGAATAAAGCCATAATATGTAAAGATATTGAATTAGAAATTTTTAAAAAGCTCAGGCCCAGATACTTGGTCAATTAATTGGTATTAATGAAGAATTAATACCAATCTTTTTCAAACTTTTCCATAAAAAATAATAGAGAAGGGCACATTTCCCAACTCATTCTATGAGACCAGTATTACCTTATCAAAATCAGACAAAGATACCATAACAAAAGAAAATGATAGACTAATATTTGTTATGAATATAGATGTTAAAATCCTTAACAAAATACTAGCAAACTAAATTCATTAATGTTATAAAAGGATTATTAACCATTACCAAGTGGGATTTAACCTAGGAATGCAAAGTTAGATTAACATTTGAAAATTAATTAATGTACTATTGAAAATGTGGAAGAAAAACAGCAAAATGGAGTTGCTATTGCCAAAAGAGCAATCTAAAATGGAGGCCTCCGAGAAGCTGAACTAATACATCCCTCTATATTAAACTGAACTTTTAAACTGGGCTAAACCAGAATGGGTACATCCTGGTATATTCCTGGAATTAGATCTGAATCATTAAACTCTCTATTAAAAAATAATTTTCTTACCTAGCAGTAGGCATAAGCAATTACGTATAGCATGATGCAAGTCGGCTTGTCAGCACCAATCACAGCTCTTTCAAGCAACCTGCGTAACCCATTTGGAAGACACTTTTCTGTCTTTATTAATTCTGTCCTTTTCTTTCTTCATCAGAACATAGGTGGGGATTTCTACCCATATTTGTGTTTCCAAATGCAATTCCTAAAAAAGACCCCTAAATGAAGTTTTTGTTTGCCTTTCAGTTCTTGGTCAAGATTGGTAAACAACAAAATAAAAAATAAAAACCACATTGTTTCAACAGACACAGAACAAAATTTAACAAATTTCAATACCTTTTGAAATTCAATACCTAATAAAAGCATTTAACGAAATAGGGATAGAAGGGAATTTCTTCAATCTGATGAAGGTCAATCATTAAAAACCTTCAGTTAACATCATACTTATGGTGAAAAACTGAATGTTTTCCTTCTAACATCAGAAACCAGAATATAATATCTGCTTTGGCCACTTTACTTCAACACTGTACTGGAGGTTCTAGCCAGGGCAAGTAGTCAAGAAAAATAAATTAAAGGCATCTGGACTAGAAAACAAGTAACACCACCTCTGTTTTCAGATGATATGACCTTTTACATAGAGAATCCTAAGGAATCTACACAATATACTATTAGCACTGAGAAAAGAAGTCAGTAAAGTCGCAAATCACAAAATCAATATAAAAAAATCAATTATATTTCCATACACTAGTGATGAACAATCTGAAATTGAAATAAACAAACAATTCCATTTACAATAGAATAATAAACAATAAAATATTTAGAATAAATTTAACAAAAGAGCAAGACTTGTTACAATGGGAACTAAAAAATATTATTAAATTAAAGAAGACCTAAATAAATGGAGAGACATCTCACATTTATGGATCAGAAGACAATATTAAGATGGCAATTTCCGAATTTCAAAACTTACTACAAAGCTACATAAATCAAGACAATGTAGTAGTAGCATAAGGATAGACATATTGATCCATGGTATATAATTAAGAGTCTAGGAAAAAAAATCTATTTATGTTCAATTGATTTTTGACAAAGATGAAATATAATTCAATGAGAAAGGATAATTATTTTATTGAATGGTGCCAAGACCACTGGACAACCATGTGCAAAAAATAAAGTTGGATGTCTCCCTTATACTATATCCAAAAATTAATTCAAAAGGGATTGTAAACCTAAATGTGAGAGCTAAAACTATTAGAAGAAAGCATAGAGATAAATCTTCGTGACCTTGGGTTAGGCAATGGTTTCTTGGATATAATCCCAAAAGCACAAACAAAAGAAAAGATAAATTGGACAGCATTAAAATAAAAACTTCTGTGTTTCAAAGGACACCATCAAGAAAGTGAAAAGACAATGCATAGAATGGGAGAAACTATTTGCAAATCATAAACATGATAAAGACCTAATATCCAGAATATGTAAAGAGCTCTTACAACTCAACAATAAAAAGATGAATCGCTCAATTAAAGAATGGGCAAAAGATCTAAATGGATATTTCTCCAAAGAAGACAAATGATCAATAAGCACACAAAAAGATGTTCAACATTGTTAGTCCTTAGTAAATGCAAATCAACATCACAATAAGATACTATTCCACACCCAATAGGATAGCTATACTTTAAAATATAAATAATAACAAGTATTGGCAAGGATATGAAGAAATTTGAACCCTCATACACTGCTGGTAAAATGTAAAAGGGTGAAGCCATTTTGGAAAACAGTTTGGCAGTTCCTCAAAAATTAGATTTAGAGTTACCATATGATCTAATATTTTTATTACTAGATATACACTGAAGAGAACTGAAACATGTCCACAGAAAAATTTGTACACAAATGTTCACAGTAGCATTATTAATAGTAGCTAAAGAGTAGAAATGACCCAATTGCCCATCAACTAATGAATCAATGAATTAAAATATGATACACTCCTACAATGGAATATTGCTAGGTTATAAAAATAAATGAAGTACTGATACACACTACAACATGGCTGAACATTGAAAATATTAGGCTAAGTTAAACAAGCCAGACACAAAAGATTATATGTAATTCCATTTATATAAAATGTCCAGAATAACTAAATCTGTGGAGATAGAAAGTAGATAAGTGCTTCCAGGGGCTGAGGGAAGGGAGAATGGGGAATATATGCTAATGATTATAGGTTTCTTTTAGGGCTGATGAAAAGGTTCTACAACTAGATAATGGTGATAATTGTACAACTCTACAAATACAGTAAAAACCACCAAATTGTATACTTTGGAAGGCTGAATTTTATGGATGTGATTTCTATTTCAATAGAGCTGTTATTGTAAAATTTTTTGGCATACAGTAGGCATTTAATAAACATTGGTTGGTTTCATTCCCATAAGCCTAAATTCAAATAACAGAGCTGAGGCTATTTCCTGCCCAGGGTTTAACAACTTTGATCCCTTTCAGTCCTGGCAGCAGTTAGGTGGGACTGCCTGAGGGTTGCCAGTGGGGAAAATTAGAAACAGCTGTCTAGATTGTTGGGCTGGGGAGAGGAGCTGTGGTAAACAATGGTGAATTCAAAATTGGGGAACAGATGCAGATTCTTCACCAGAAGCCATTCCAGACAATAAACATTGAAGGAGGATGGAGAATAAAAGAGATCAATGGCTTGTGATCTGAAGGCACCTTAATTCAATTAACAGCTTCATCTACTCACCTCTCTGAGTTTCATTTGGCTGCCAGCAGGTATCCCACTGATTATATCATGGCTGACCTAGTCTTTTTCCTGCCAGGAAATTATAATTTTCCTGTTTTATTGAGATATAATTGACATATAACACTATATTAGTTTTAGGGGTACAATATAATTATTTGATATATGTACATATTGTAAAATGATTACCACAATGTTTCAATAATATCTATTCCTCACATAGTTACAACTTTTTTGTGTGTTGAGAATTTTTAAGATCTACTGTCTGAACAACTTTCAAATACACAATATAATGTCGCTAACTATAGTCACACTGCATTCCCCAAAGTTATTTATTTAATATTTTAGATAAATAATTATATTACTAAGAATAGCAATGAAGAACAGATGAGAATTGAACTTCTAGAATACTGGGCCCTATATCTTGGATACGAGTGAAAAAGACTGTTGAAATTTATTTAACTATATTAGCAACAGGGTAACCAGACATAACTGAACTGCACAAGTTTTCATTTGATGCAATCTTTAATGCAGATAAAGAACACTATGCATGTATTTATTTAATCAATAACATTAACCAAATTCTTGTGGGAATAGAGCTAAAATATATTAAGAATTGAGTGATTACTGGGTACTGTATTAAGTACTGTCACAAACATGATCCAGAAAGATCAAGCCTAAGAGAGAGCCTTTGAATCTTATATTGGACAATAGTGGCCTTTGAAAAGTAGTTTCATTAGAGAGGTGAACCACAGTTAGGAGGATTAAAGAGTGAGAGGACAGTGAAAACATGAAAGTTATATGTGTTGGCTCCTTTTTCAAGTTTAGCAGTAGAGGGTAAGTTAGATGAGATAGCGTGAAAAAGAAGCAGGGTAAAAAAACTGAGTATTTTTATGATTATGTAATATGGGCCCAATAGATAGTTTGGAAGAACAAAAAAAATAACAAAAATGATTTACGATCTTTAAATAAAAATAAACTACAAATCCACATTTTCTACATAAATCCATATCAAGAAAACTTGGATACTGATTTATTTAAAAGAAAGTATGCAATTTAGATTTCTAACTAATTAAAGTATATTTCCATAAAAGTGAAAGAAAGAAGGGAAAGTCAAAAGTGACTTTTGAGGTAAACGTTAATTCGAAAGTATGGATGTGACTGAAGCCACTTGGAGATTAGTTTCCTTATTGATAACGTGAAACTTTTATTGACAGAAGTAGACTTAGAAACTTAGATTAAAAACAAGGTGGCATTCCTGGGGATATAATGTACAGTACAGTGACTATAGATAATAATACTGTATTGTCTGCTTGAAAGTTGCTAAGGGAATAGATCTGAAAAGTTCTCATCACAAGAAAAAAATTGTAACTGTGGAAACAGATGTTAACTAGACTTACTGTGGTTATCATTTTGCTATATATACATATATGGAATCATTCTGTGGTACACCTGAAACTAATTCTATAACATTATGTCAATTATATGTCAATGAAAAATAATAAATTAAAAACATATAGGAGAAAACCAAAAAAATTCAATTTTCATGTAAGAATTGAAATTATAAACTTTGTTTATATTTTGGGCTTGTCTTCCACACATCTGCATCAGATTTGCTGCACCCAGAAAAGCCTGCATTCAGAGAAGCCAGAAGCCTGGAAAAGAAGTATGATTTACTTCTTCTCTTCCACTTCACTGCATTTCTACCGCTTCTCCCCCAGTTTTATAACTCTCCTTGAAACCTATATAATCATTCTTAACCAATGTCACTCCAATAAATTAGTAAAATAAATAAGATAACTCTCTAAGGCCAGAGTACATAGAAGAGAGAAAAACGTGGCAGGAAAACTCTTAACCAATGCTGATGCCGGCTGCTATTGACTCATTTGGACTTTCCAGATGCTTACATCTGGTTCTTTCTCTTCCAGAGGATGTTTGAGTTATTTTATAAACCCTACCACCACCACCACCACCACTGGGTATCTTGAATCCATCTCTATTCCAGCTAGTCATTTGTGATTTCTTTTCATCCATACCCTGAGGTATCTGGTGGTCTACTTTTGGTCTCCTTCTACTTAGTTCTTGTTGGGCAGGAACTAAGACAACACGGAGCTGACTTTCCCCTACTTATCTACCCAGATCTGATCCTTGGGAAACCTCACAACTCTTTTGCTGTGATAGGCTCTAAAAAGGCAACTACTTCCCAAACTACAGTCATTGGCCACTTCCTCTAAGCTATCATCCTTTACAATTTTCAGGTATAATTCTAACACCAGTCTTCTGTGTTCCCCAAATTGTAGGCAACACAGATTAAGTTCTTTAAGTGGTTTCCCTCAGTTCCTCTTTTTTGCCTTAAGGTAAAAGGAATGCACACATGACTTCATGCTCTTTCCCATCATGTATGGTATAATCATATTTATAAATTTATATAAAATTATATGTACATATTTTAATTTTAAATGTTTTAAGTACAAATAAATAAGATAAAGCATTTAAAGAGCCAAGCACAGTGTCAGGAAGATAGCAAGTACTAAATGAATGCTAGCTATTATTGCTAAATATTAGTTATCTATTTGATTAAGAACTGGAAAGAAGAGAGTCATCTTTGAAAAATCTAGCTAGCTATATGCCAGTCAATCAATTCCCTTTATTAAAATAAATATTTAGAATGTTAACAACTATCAGATGTGCCTTATATTTTTACAACATGATGGTATGACATAGTTAAATAAGAACAATACATCTGCAGAAGTAAAAAATATTTTACCAAAATATGAATCACCATGAAAGAAAAACTAAACATATGTGGCACAGCACTTTAAAAATGGTTAGCATTAAAAACAAAACAAAACAAAAAACAAAAAATACCAGAATGACATAGTCAGTAATGCAATTTTGGTGCCACCTAAATGCTTTTTTGTAAATGAGGTGGAGTATAAACAAAAGAAATTGCAATAGCCATAATTGTTCCCTACAGATCTCACAGTCATCAAGGAAAGGCAATTTGGTGGAGCATAAAAATGGCTGAAATGATCAGATTACTGTATTGTTTTGGGGGGCATCCAGACCTAACCAGAGATATTAATGCATTCAGATATATGACTTTATTCATTAAAAAACTAAGCATCTACTATGTGAAAGGTTTTTTCCTAGAGTCTGTAATGGATATAAAGAACTATATAACACAATATTTGTATGTATGGTCTAGTTGCAGAAGGTAAACTAAGCATGCTCTCTTCCAATTTAGAAATTTTGTGGAAAACTAAGCCAGCTAAGCAGAGTGTTAGGTACTTATCACTAGGAGAAACATATATTGTTACTATTAAATTCTACATTTGTTCAAATACAGGATGTCTATTTTCAAATTTGTTGCTGTAGGGTAGTAGATAAAAGATGCAGATGGTATGAAATGGTTCAAATAATACAAAAGAGTATTTGTTTTTAAATATCATGCATATAAAATTTCTTATACACTAGGACACAAGAAATGCCCTAATTTTCGAAGACACTAGTTTTTACTTCATTAGCTGATTATTCCCTTTCCTTCTCCAATTTACCTCTCTCCCCACAGTATGCAATATACAGAACTTGGTTGGTATATTCTAAAATAGTGTAATGCTTGGGCAGATGTCATTCCCTGTTCTTTTTACAGAATTTCTGCAATGTTTTCTCAAAATATTTTTTTCTATAATATAAGCTATCTCCCTTTTTTATTTCCTCCACTTCTTTTGTTCTTTTTCTTTCTTTCTTTCTTTCTTTCTTTCTTTCTTTCTTTCTTTCTTTCTTTCTTTCTTTCTTTCTTTCTTTCTTCTTTCTCTCTCTCTCTCTCTCTCTCTCTCTTTCTCTCTCTCTCTCCTTCCTTCCTTCCTTCCTTCCTTCCTTCCTTCCTTCCTTCCTTCCTCCCTCCCTCCCTCCCTTCCTTCCTTTCCTCCCTCCCTCCCTCCCCCCCCCCTCTCTCTCTCTCTCTCTCTCTCTCTCTCTCTCTCTCATGCCTAATCATATAACCCAATAGGGATCTAAAAATCCTTATTTCAGCAATTTCTAATTTGCTACTGAATTTTTCCCAGACCCATGATTTAACATCTGTGTTCACAATTCTAATCTACTGAAGAGGAATGGAACTTAGCTTACTTCTTTCAAACTGGGAGAACAACTAAAAGAAAAAAACAAAAAGTAGAATAATTGAACTTATCAGCTTCCTGATCTAAGATCTTTATAACATAGTTTCATTATTTTGACATGAATTCCCTAGATAACAGACTCATCCATATTCAAATGTAAGGACAAAAGCATCCCAAAGACAAATATAAATTACTCTTGGATTATTCAATCTCTACTTCTCATGATACAGACAACTGAGATGACATAGTATACGCAGTGAAAAGTGATACCTTTGGCTAGCAATTAGCTTTTCATATAACTTTTAGATATCATAGTCCAAAGAGATAGAGTACAGACTTGTTAACAATTCTTTTTAATGTGATATTTAAAATAATTTTAAAATTGGGTCATAATGAGTGATTCTTGAAAAATCCCCAGCTAATTTTAATGCCCCTGCTTTAAATAATGCTAAAACACAATGGCTTTATCTTGAAAATTTGACATCCAAATTTATACTAATTAAAGCAACGTGTGCAATCTTCCTAGGGCTCTAAAATAAAATGGAAATTGAAATGCAGTAACAAGCTAGTATGACTGTCACAAAATTAGATAATTAAAAATTTTAAAAGAAGTACATAGGTACACAGAATAGAGCAGGTAGCTCTACAAGGTATTATATGAAATGTACTTTATGTGAATTTTTTAAAAGATGTAATACCTGAGTTCACTTAGCAGTGATGATGCTTGACCCTGAGATATAATGGGGCCTGAATCCAGGAAGGGACAGGAAGAGGAACTGATCCAATTTCTAGTGCTCAAAAGGCAAATCCACCACTGATTCAGACCAGTATTGAAATTTGGTCCATTCCAGTGGGCAAGGGTCTAGAGACTAGAAAATAATAAAGTCACAGTGGTTTTGGATTTCAGAAGCAGCAGTTTAACAAAGCCTTTGGTTTTATGGAGCACAGGATTCAGCCCCTCCAGAGCAGTTAGACTCCGATCCCATTCACATGTTCTTGATTCAGTACTCCTGTTCCAAAGCAAGAGCTTGAATTTTAAACAGCTAACTAATAGAGAAATCCATTCAAATGGCCTCGGATAACAGAGGATGAGCAGAGGCTGAGGCTTTGGGGCATATGAGAAGCCAAGGCTCTCCCCAGGCACACATTTGTTTTATTGCTTAAAGCAATAAAACAAATCCAACACTCCAACAGCTCTGGTTTGAGTCTGATAAAATATTGCCTCATAGGTACAAAGATAAAAGCAATGCTGCAAGATGGTCAGGACTCTGATGAGGCTGAATGTCAGTGCCTTCAAAAGAGCAGCAGAAACTGACAAGAGTCCAGTGTTCAAGAAGTTATTCACGATATAGAAAGAATTTAGAATCCAAATAGAAACAGTTTGTAGTTGGATAAATTCAAAAGATGGTGCTGCTTAACTGGTACATCCAGTTAGGAAACTAAATCAGTACCTCCTTAAGAATGCTTGGTAAAAAAATTAAAATTAAAAAATTAAAAAGAATACTGAGTTGATTTTTTTAAACCTAAATGTTATGAGAGGTAATAGTAACTACTACATTTATCTATAATGCTCTCAACAACCTACAGGGTAGTTAGACTTACCACTATTTTATTGATAGAGAAACTAAGCTTCAGAGAGATACACTAAATAGTCCCTAGACACTCAGCTACCAAGGTGCTGAACTTGGTCTGCTTTCAGTAAAGCAGCTAAGAAGAAATAGATTTATATTATAGAATAAAATATATAGTTTACCAGTTAAATTAAGCAAAAAATTATTTATGTACATAGTTAAGCTTAATTTAATAGATATATATATAGCAAAATGAAAATAAAACATAGGCTTCATTACTGTGACATTCTAATGCTCACTAGTCCTTTCTCATTCGGATATTAGTGAAACCTTTGATAATGTCTACTCTTCTCAGTCTCTGCCTTGGTTTTTTAGTGTCCGGCTTTTTATTCTCCCAGCTGGTCTATAAATACATTACCCCAGTTCCTACACTAATTTCAAATAAAACAGAAATTATGTTTAAAATCTGGTGGTATTCAAATTCCAACCTACACTTCCTCCATGCCTTTGAATCACACCCAAACATTCCCATGGAGCCTCCTCCCAGGCACTATCAAGCACCTGACATCACCTAACTAACACCTGATGACAAAAAAAGCTAAGGAATAAGGTAATATTAGCTAGGATAATAAAAATTTAGAAAAATTTACCACAGCCTTCTTAAAACAATAGAGAAGATGCTATGAATGCCATACTACATCTATTCACACACAAAAATTTTCATTATAAAGGAAAATTTATAATTAAATCTATTGTTAATTAGAAACTCAATTTCCAGAGATAAAAATAGTTTAGGAGTTGTAACATGTAAATATGTGTATCTGATAAAGAAAGCTGCAATAATAATATATTACTGATTTCCAAGTAAACTAATATCAGATGTGTCAATACACAAAAAACATACATTAGGTATCTGTAGAGAGAAGGAAGGTCAAAGTTAGGTATGAGAAGGAAATGTCTCTCTTTGATGCAGGACAAGAAAGAAAATAGAAGAAGCAGCATCAGCAATAATCTGAATAAAGAAGCAGACTTTTGGCAGGGCAGGGCAGGGCAGATTCCAGGTCCTCGAAAATGCTGGTGAAAACTGAACATCTTTTTGTCAGTCTATCCCACCAGCTCTCCTCCCTCCTAACTCTAATCAAGTGTACTGGAAGGCTGCCCTCTACTTACTCAGCCCTAGTGATGGCTCCAAAAGTAGAGATGAGAATACAGCCAATTGTATGGTTAGGAGAAGCAGTGTCCACATAAGACCGTCCTCACTTATGATGCCAACTATAAATTTAGGGTGTTTCCAAAACCACCTTGGTTTTAATAATTTGCTAGGATAATTCAGATTGTACAGAAAGCTGCAATATTCAGTTATAGGCTATAAAAGGGATTAAAATCAGCCAAGGAGAGAGATACACAGGCCAGAATCTAGGAGGTTTCACTGGCTACATGGTTGACCTTTAATATCCATCCTCTCTTGGAGGTTGGGTTGATATCTCCAGCCCCTTTTGGAGGCAAAACTGACCCAACACGGCCCAAGGTCTCCAGGCAAACAAAGATATTCCTATTAGGCAGGCCATTCCACAGTCCTAGAGATCACCTCTTGCTGGTTGAAGGCAAAAGCTGGACTTCTCTTCAGGTAAGATTAATTCGTTACTATATATTGAGCCAATCAAAATTCTTCCCCAGGAATCTTCTTCCTGGAGATAGAGAAGGGATTGCCTTAACTGAGATCTCTGGGAGGAGAGCTTGAGACAGGATTCTTGTGGAAATAGTTTACTGAATGATTGTTCACAGGAGAGAGCTATCAGAATGTTAGGAAAGCATGATAGTACTTGTATTTAAAAAGAAATGGAGCTGAAATTCAGCCATAGCCTGATCCTACAGAAAACTTGTGAACATGATTGATTGTACCACTGAACTGACTCACCTTGAAAGAGCCTTTATACTGCCATATCATTCAGCCATTGGCTGTGAGCCACCACTGGGTGGGAAATATGGGGAGGAAGATACTATTTCCCAGGCATTTCTGGATGAGGCAGCAACTAGTGACCCAAGGCAATTCTCCAGAGTTGGCTGTACCTATAAGCCAATATCAGCCACACTGGTAGCAGCTCAAGGATGGATGCACTGATCTGGAAAAGAGTGTGTGGGCAGGCCACCAATAGCATTTACAGTCATGCATTGCCTAACGATAGGGATGCATTCTGAGAAATACTACATTAGGTGATTTCATCATTCTGCAAACATCATAGAATACAGTTACACAAACCTAAATAATATAGCCTACTACACACCTAGGCTATATGGTATAACCCAGGGGTCCCCAAACCCAGTCTGTGGCCTGTTAGGAACCGGGTCACACAGCAGAAGGTGAGTGGCAGGCAAGCAAGAGAAGCTGCACCTGCATTTGCAGTCACGTCCCAGAACTAATATCACCACCTAGGCTCCACCTTAGATCATCAGGCATTAGATTCTCATAAGATCATCAGTCCCTGGTGGCAGAAAGGTTGAAGACCACCGGTGTAGCCTATTACTTCTAGGCTACAAGCCTGTACAGCATGAATACTGTAGGCAAGTGTAATACAATGGTAAGCATTTGCGTATCTAATCACATCTAAACATAGAAAAAATATAGTAAAAACACGGTATAAGATTTAAAATGGTATATTTGTACAAGGGCGCTTACCATAAATGAAGCTTACAGGACTGGAAGTTGCTCTGGGTGAGTCATTGAGTGAGTGGAGAGTGAACATGAAGGCCTAGGACATTACTGTACACTACTGAAGACTACTGTACACCTGGGCTACACTAAATTTAAATATTTTCTTTCTTCAGTATACTGCTTTTATATGACTGGCAGTGCAGTAGGTTTTTTTATACCAGCATCACCACGAATAAGTGAATAACACACTGCACTACAACTTTATGACAGCTATGATGTCACTAGGTGATAGGAATTTTTCAACTCTATTAAAATTTTATGGGATCACCATTGGATAAGGGTCCATCATTGACCAAACATCATAATGCAGGACATGACAGAATTATAGTCTACACTTTGCACCACTCAGATCAGCTTGCCTGTCACAGTGAGTTTATTCAATACAGTCACAGCTTCTCTAGGATTCAGGATGCTCATAATTTCTGGGGGAAATTTACAAAAGGAGAATTAATGGGACAAACTCCTTCAGATCCACGCTGCTACATCTGATCATATGACCAGGCATTCATCATCTCCCTCCTCTACCACTCATTCTAGATTCCCCTCCCTGTTGTCAACCATTTCTACTGATCTGGGATTGCCAGAGCAACTCAAACCCTCATTGTGAATAGGACTGAGGCTGTTATCAGGCCATGGTTGCTATTTTTGCGTATTTACAGTTAAAATCAAGTAGAGAAATACTAAGAGATGCCAGAGTGGATGAATCACCTGAATACCAAACCCATTTCTCCTTGCTCCTTTATATATCAAAAGTTCTACCTCTTCATATTGATGGTCAATTACCTCTGCCAGTGTGGTATTTATTTTCTTTGTCTACCAGCTGCTACAGAGGGACAAGAGGCTCAACTTGAACAGAAAGCAGCTTTAGAGGTACTCTATTTTCCTTGGTGAAAGGACCCCAGCCTCCTGGGAATATAGCTCTTTCAAATCACAGATCCTAAAGCTTCAAAGACAAGAAAAAATTGCCATTCCAATTGGGAGTGATGCTGAGAGAGAAATCTGCTATTCCTACCCCTTAGTTCCTAAACCTATCTATAACCTATCTATTCTAACTACTGAGGACATTGCACCATAAGTAATCATCATTTTAATATGTATACAAAAAGGAGTCAAATATGTGGTGACAGAAATAAATCTAACTATGGCAGTGAACACACAATAATTATATATATATTATACATAATATATATATGTATATAATATATATATATATTATATATAATATATATAATATATAAATTATATATATATATAATTTACTGGATATATATGCCTTACTGTTGAATAGTACATCTGAAATTTACTGGATTTCATTAACCAATGTCAACATAATAAAAATAAATTTCAAAATAAATAAATAAAAGATGTATACAGCCTTCTTAAGAATAATGCCCCTTTCTCACATGGAAATCATCTCCAAGCTAGCACCTCAGTGGAAGCTTCAAGAAGCCTTTCCAGAGGTTTCTGGTCAAGATGGCATAGAAGGCAGATGCTATGCCTCCTGTCATGACCACATCAAAATTACAATGAAACTACAGAACAATCATCATTGAGAGTCACCAAGGTCTGGCTGAACAAAAGTCCTATAACTAGGGACATAATAAGAGGCCACTTTGAGACTAGTAAGAGGAGCGGAGATGTGAAATGGGCCATGCCCATAACTACATGTGGTATATGAGAGTTGATGAGGATATCTTGGCTACGGAAGTCTCCCAGAAGAGCAAGGGATCCTGGCTCCACATTGGGCCCACCAGCCCAGGGTTCCAGTGTTGGGAAGAAAGGTTCCACAACATCTGGCTGTAAAAACCAGTGGAGATGGTGGCTGGGTGAGATGAAAGGCTGTGTGAGTCACAGACATTCCTTGTAAAGGGTCCGTACACAGACTTATTTGGTGACACATTCACTTACTCTGAGCTCTAGTGCTGGAGCAATTGCTTGAGTAGCACCAGGGTCATACAGGGAGACAGTTGTCTGCCTTCTGAATGAGGGCTGGAGGGACAGCTTTCTTCCAAACAGAAGTACTGGCAGAACCCATTGTTCCTTTGTTGAGCCCTTCCTGCTCCCAGTGTGCGGACATAGGCGGCCACCATATCTGAGTCTCCATCAACCTAGCTAACACTAGTCACCCTGCTTAGGTGATTCCCTGAAACCCTACCCCTCTCAATTTGTGGGCCCACATAACCTGCCTCCAGTGTTTTTTTTTCCCCCATACAAATGGCCTGTCTTAGCTCATGCTGTGGAATTTTCTAAAATCTCTCAAATACCCACAAAGTCCAAAGAAGGAACACATGGCCTCAGGGGGCCCCATACCTCTTGCTGAGCAGCCCCAAACTCGGTACTAGCAACAGCCAACCTTGGTTCCTGGCTTGGCCTCTTGAGGCACCTCTAAGCCCAGCATGGGTGGTAGCTATCAATGGATTGCTTCGTGGCTCATGCCAGATGGCCCTAGGTAGTGCATAGGCTGAAGTTGAACTTGGCCTACAGCTGGGCCCCTCCAAAGAGGCCATTGGGCCAGCACTCCCAGTGGCCTGCTTTGACAGGAGCCGGAGCACCACTCAGGGCTACATCTGAGGAGGACACATGCAAAGAGCAAACTGGGCAAACACCAGAACCCTGCTAAAGTGAATCCTGCTCCATAGAGTCTGTTCCTCACCAGCCAATCCTCACAACCATTTAGCCTGAGGGTCAGTTCCTCCCAAAAATGTGCAAACATCAACCTAGGCCCAGCTATACAAGGAGGGCACGCACAATCCATACAAAGGACACACCTTGATCACCTGGCTCAGGTGACCAGGGAAAACTGCACCACTGGGCCCCACAGGACACTTACTACATAAAGCCACTCTACAATGACCGGAGACTTAGGAGTCCTACCTAATACATAGAAACAAACACTGGGAGGCAGCCAAATGGGGAGACAAAGAAACATGTCCCAAATGAAAAAACAGAACAAAGCTCCAGAAAAAGAACTAAACAAAGTGTAGACAAGCAATCTACTAGATGCAGAGTTCAAAGCACTTATTATAAGGATGCTCAATGAACTTAGAGGAAGAGTAGATTAACTCAGTGAGAAATGTAAAAAAGGTAGAAAACATAAAAATGGAGATAGAAAACAAAAAAGAACCAGTCAGAAATGAAGAATACAATAAGTGAAGTGAAGAATATATTAGAGGAAATCAACAGTAGACTACACAGAGGATCAAATCAGTGATTTAGAAGATAAGATAGCAGAAAACACCCAATCTAAAGAATGAGGCTAGTTTAAGGGGACTCAGAGACAACATCAAGCATACCAATATTCGCATCATAGGAATACCAGATAGAGAAGAGAGCAAGAAATTGAAAACCTATTTGAAGAAATAATGATAGAAAACTACCAAACATGGTGAAGGAAAGAGATATACAAGTCCAGGAAGGACATAGAGTCCAAACAAGATGAATCCAAAGAGGCCCACACCAAGACACATCATACTTAAAACGCCAAAGGTTAAAGACAAAGAGAGAATCTTAAAAGCAGAAAGAGAAATGCAATCTGCTACCTATAAGAGAACACTCATATAACTGTCAGCTGATTTTTTAACAGAAACTTTGCAGGCCAGAATGGATTGGCACAAAATATTCAAAGTGATGAAAAGCAAAGACCTACAACCAAGATGACTCTATCCAGAAAAGCTATCTTTTAGAATCAAAGGACAGTTAAAGAGCTTCCCAGACAAGAAAAAGCTAAAAGAATTCTTCACTAAAAAGCTAGTATTACAGTAAATGTTTGAGGTACTTCTTTAAGAAAAAAAAAAAAAAGATGTGTATCAAAAATATAAATAATAAAATGGCAATAACTACAAAGTCTATCAACAATTACTTCAAATGAAAAAGAATTAAATGTTTCAATAAAAAGACAGGTGGCTCAATGAATAAAAAGACCCTTGTCTTGTCTTCTTATGCTGCCTACAAGAGACTCACTTCAGACCAAAAGACACACAGGCTGAAAGTAAAGAGATGGAAAAAGATACTTTATAAAAATGAAAAAAAAAATCTGGCATAACAATACTTATACCAGACAAAATAGACCTTAAAACAAAGGCTATAACAAGAGATAAAGAAGGACCCAGTATTCCCACTCTTTACTCAAAGAAAACCAAACACTACTTTAAAAGGACATGTGCAACCATATTTTCATTGCAGCATTATTTACAATGGCCAAGATACAGAGGCAACCTGAATGTTCATGAATGAATGAATGAATGAATAAAGAAGAGGTGGTACATATATACAATGGAATATTACTCGCCATAAAAGTAAACAAACAAATAAATAAAAGAAAGAAATCTTGCCATCTGCAACAACATAGATGGACCTAGAAGATATCGTGCTAAGTAAGACAGAGAAAGACAAATGCCATACGATTTCACTTACATGTGGAATCTAAGGAACAAAATAAGCAAAACAAAAACAAATTCATAGAGAGAACAAACTGATGGTTGCCAGATGTAGGTGTTGTGCGGCGTTTCGAGACCCCCACGAAGGACAGAGACCTCCAGATAAGGTGTTAACAGTAAGCGCTTTATTTACGGATTCGAACCCGGGTCCCATAAGGTGTTAACAGCAAGCGCTTTATTCACGGATAAGATGTTACAGCATGCTCGTTATTTAAGGATTCGAACCTGGGCCCCCACCAAGGGCAAGAGCCCCGAGACTCCCTCTCCCCTGAGTTTTATACCCTCTCGGGGGGTGGTTACGTGACCTTTTCCCTGATCGGTGGGACTCAGGTGTGTCATTGCAGTTACATGCATAAGCCAAGCGGAACGTGGGTGAGCTATTTTCCCGTTAACAATTTTCTTTTATTACTGTTACTGGTATTGTTGGGTAACTGTTGGGTAACTTCTCTTATTGTCCCTTGCGGGCTGCTGGCTAGGCCAGGGGCTAGGCCAGGTGTTAGCTGCAGGGTTAAATGGAAAATTCCTATAGGGGGATTATCTTAAAGGGCCAGGGACAAGATTCGAAACAGCCTTTTACAGTAGGGAGCTGGTGGGTAGGTGAACAAAAGGAAGAAATTGAGAAGTACAAATTGGTAGCTACAAAATAGTCATGGTGATGTAAAGTACAGCATAAGGAATATAGTCAATAATTTTGTAATAACTATGTATGGTGTCAGATGAGTACTAGATTTTTATTGGAGTAATCACTTTGTGAGTTATATAAATGTCTAATCACTATGTTGTACACCTGAAACTAATATAACATGGTACACCAATTATAATTGAAAAATAAAACATGTTTTTTAAAAATGAAGACTTTCCACCATATTATCATATTGACAACACTGGGTTGTACTATATGTGGAAAGACCAGTGGATTCCATATTCCTATGCAAACTGCCTTATCTCCTTTGTCAAAAGGTGTATCCTTTGTTCTAAGGAGATATTCTATGGAATTTGATGTCAGTAAACACTGTAAGCCTTCAATGAGTAGTTGGATTAGGTTCTGTGAACAGGAAAGACGCATCCATACCCATAACCATCATAATCAGAATGAATTTTTGCTCTTTCAAAGATAAATATTATTCTACATAACCAACTTGCCATCAAATGATTTCAAGAAAACCAAATGGTCTCCTCAAAGAAGTTTAAATGCTCCTCACAGCTATCCCAAGCAAAAACAAGCTTCATTGGCTCTTCAGCTCCTTACCACACTCATGACCAAGGCCAACAGTACTCCTCTTAGCCTACCCAGATTTGTAACATCTCTGATCCAAAAGATCTTTCACATGTGTATTTAGAAAAGTGTCTCAATCCACATTATAAGCTGTAAAAATAAAGAATTCTAAATTTAGCTAAAGCATCTAAGCGTATGAACCATCTCTTTACTTATTAGAGGCTTCTAGTCTTTTTCCACTTTAAATTAGTTTTACCCTTGAATTCTGTTTGCTACAGAAAATAAATAAAAAAAAAAATGGAGCCACAGAGTCCTGTCTTCTCTAGTAAATACTGTTTAAACTGCCTAATACAACTAAAGTGTATACTTTCAAATAGGCAAATCCATAGGGACACGAAGTAAATTAGTGGTCTCCAAGGACTGGGGATGTTGGTGAGCAACTATTTAATGGGTACGGGGTTTTTTTTCAGGATGACAAAAATGTTCTCGAGCTGGAGAGTGATAATGGCTGCACACCATTGTGTGTGTACTTAATACCACTGAACTGTGACTTTTAAAATGGTTAAAATGATATATTTTATGTTATATGTATTTTACCACATTACCCCCGCCCTGCAAAAAAAAAAAAAAAACCCACAGGGCTTGCCAACTTATTGATAATGTTAGAGAGAGTGAGAAAGCCATAATATTGTCATTTAAAGTATGGTTGGTTGGGATATTGATGGCACCATTACTTGAAAGAAAGAAAATTCAATTAGAGAGATTTGGGTGGAAACTATGTGGCAGTCCCCTTCCTAAATAGAACAAAGGGAGGTCACAGGGATCAACATTAGGTTTTCTTTGGCTGGCTTGTTTAATTGGATGTTTAATTCTTTACAGTACACAGTGTAAAGCTGATGCCTGTTGATAATCATGAAGGACAAGGCTTGCACATAAATGTTCTACCTATTGCTTCAATCACTGTGAAGAATGCACAAATCCCCCTTTGTGGAAGGAGTTTTTGCTCCAGTTGATGAAAGTGCTGTTAGCGGGCAGGTTTTGGCTGTCAGTCCTTATGGGGTCTGCCTCAGGTACAGATAGAGCTTAGCCTAAGGTCGTGCCCTTTCCAGGGCAGCCTACAGCCAATGACTCACTAACAGGAGGTACAAAGGCTTTGCCATTTGGGCCCAACACAAGGAAACTACAGAGGGTTATTTTGCTCTAGAGCTCCATTGCGAGGTCTTTAATGGCTGCATTTGGGTCTGCATCAAACAAAACCAGTCTGTTATACTGTCAAGATACTGTTTGAGAAAGAATTGGATTTTAACACTTAGAGTGGGGATGTTTGGGTTGAAATCCTTGAAAATCTTAAATCCTCAGATTTTCCTGAAAGCTGTGAGCCTGAAAAGTTGCCCAACTCACCTTGTTCAGAGCTACTGCTTTCCTCTTGCTTTAAGAATATGCAGATTTCTCTCCCCTGCAAGATATGTCCCTTTCAGAATCCACTGAGGTAGGTAGTTTGGGCTTCCTACTTCTGGGAACGTGCTAGGCTGAATAAAGACAGAAAGGAGATGCAGGACCCAGCCAGCATGTGATGGAAAGAGCTTGGGAAGTATGCCTGGAGTGCCTGATCAAGGGGATTAGAACAAAAGATTTAAAAAAGTTATTTATGAAATCCTGAAATACAGGATTTAACACAGCAAGGATCTCAAGAGAGAGTTTAAATTCACTAATTGGATATCACCTAGAAGCATGGGAAAAAAAAATGATGGACATAATAAGAGAATTCCTGTGGCAGATAGAAAAAGGGATTGAATGGCACAACAAAGTGAGCCTGCTGCAGTTGATATACTGTATTGGACCAATAATAATAATAATAATAATAATAATAATAATAATAATAATAATAAAAAATAAAATCCCTCTAAATGATTATGTTCCACGGGAAGACTTAATGGATACACACTTTAGCAAAGCTATACAGGATGTTCTGGTGAGAAGAATACAAGCATCACTAAAAAATTCAGTGTTGATACTCTTATATACCAGGGCTGATAATATCAGAGACTATTACAGTACCAGGCTTACTCACAGCAATGGTGGTACGACCTCAAAAAGATAAAGACCAGGTGGTAGCACTTAATTATCAGAATCCAAGTAGATGCAATTGCTGTAATGAGTGGTGAGTTCAGACTGGCAACCAAGAGGGCACTGATCCACAGAGGGTTGTAGAGATGGTTAGCAGAATCCAGGATTCCCAGGAGCAAAACAGATGGACAAAACCGAAGGCACTACTCAACCTGTACCATCAAAAAAAATCAAGAATGACTAATCAGGGAACTAAGGGCAGTTGTCCCAATAAAATTTAATGATCTTGCTCAGTTTTCAGAATTGAGCCTTTTTCCTTGGAACCAGAGGATGCCAGCTTCTTAGAAGGAACTGTACAACAGCAGAGAAAATGTACATGGTAAAATCTTTCCCCAATGGGACCTATGGCCATTTACACAGTTATATGCATACTGGGAAAAGGGGACTATCTGGGACTGTTGGGTGTTGTTTTAAGATGAATGCAGCAGCTGTTGGGGGTTGTTTTAAGATGAATGCAGCAGCTTCCTGAAAAATAGTGCCCCCTTTCTCACATGGGAGTCATGTCCGAAAACAGCAGAGGTGCCAGCTGAGGGTAAGAGGCATCTAGACTGAGACAAGACACAATTATGGGGCTGTAGTTCATTTCACTAACATTGCTCTTCCAAGTTTTCCCCAGCAGTGGAGGTCCACCAAAATCCTAGAGGATCTTCTCTATGAGCAAATCTTAAGAATTATGTTTGAACAATGCAGAGAACAGATAGTGATGGACCCAAAATTATGATGCCTAGGCCCCCCATTTAAAAAAGAACTTGCTCTCAGTCACTGTTTTTTGCTTTGTTTTTTTTTTTTTTGTTTGTTTGTTTTTGTTTTTGTTTTTTTTCCTGGACCCAACTCTCAGCTTCTTCTGAGATTACCTCAGCTACAGAGAGGTCCTTTATCCAAGGTCACTTCCTTCTCAATGGCACATATCCAAGGGCTAACTAATATTAAGAGGTGAGGGACATTAAAAGGACTCATCATTTCCACCCAAAATAAGAGAACTCTGACAAGCCATTTTAGCTCCAGAGCTTTCCCTGGCATTGGCAAAAGCTGTCATCAGGCCTGACTTTGCTCTCTGCACCAACCTAGCTTCTTTTCTTTCCCTGACAGCTGTTAATCTCAAGAGTATTCTGTAATAAACATCTGGCACTCTAAATTCTAACTTGTAGTTTGTTTCCTAGGGAACCCAACCTGCAGGATTCACCTTCCCAAAAGCCAAAGGAAGAATGTAGATATTTTACTGAGATAGGTGGAGTGGCTGGAAGTAGTAGAAAATGGGGCATTGGGTCCCTGGTTTTTACAATTTGTCCTTTTTTCATAAGAGGCTTAACTCTCTAGACCTTCAGATGGTAGTTAGAAACTCTCCTTCTCTCCCTCATTTTGAAAATTTCCCTGTTTTTAACCTATTCTGTTTCTTTCTGCACGTTCTGCAGTGTCTACTTCTCTATTTCCTTGGAGCCTGCTACCTCTCCCTATAGAACTTACCAATTCCTAACTCCACATCCCCTTGGGGCCTGATGCACATCTACTGCATGAGCAAAATCTACCTGATACCACCTCTGTACCACCCTCATAAAACTTGGGGGATAAAAGGAACCAATGGAAACAGAAAGTTCATGCTGTCTGCTAGGCCATGAGTAAAATGTCTCATGTCTTTGTCTCTAGCCCAGGAGTCTTGCGTCTTCTGCCAATATTTCGAAAATTCTTTCCAGATAACTCTTAGCATACAAGTAGGTTTCGATCTCAGATCTTTTACTGTTCTTGACCGTTTTGTTTTGTCACATGGAAAGTGGAGGGAAGATTAGGAGTGGGAAGTTTCCACTAACTGTGGCTGGAATGGTTCTAAGTAATCATAACCAAGCACCCATCCATCTTAAAGTTTAATTTGCTCTCTCTACACAGAAGATTCATATTTCTCCTATTGGCGTAACTTTGATATTATTTATTGCAAATTTAGGCTTTGTGTGAAAAGAAAATAACCCCATTGACCCAAGCTAAATTACAAAGCATTGTGCCATTAAGTAACAATAAGGCAAACTCCGCTAACATTGCTTTTCCCTACCCCTGGGTTTCTCTCCGATTATAGGAAGCAGAGTATAGAGGTAATTGTCTCAGCTGGCTCTGCCTCTGTGAGAATATTAGTAGTATGGTAATAAATTTGCCAAATTTCAGATGATGGTTGAATACTTAGCTAGAAATTTCCACTTGGATGGAATTTGAAAAAATTGTCAGAACTAGAGATAAAGATGTAGTAATTTGAATGTCAATCACAAGCTTGGCTAAGTTATAAATTTTTTTTTTCTATATTTCAACTTACTTTCTGAAACTGATTTAACTTTCTGATTGTATTCCACTAGGCTGACAGCAAAACTGACCTCAGCCATTCTTGGGGATGCCTTTTCTCCCTGGGTTGTACCGTAATTTCAGGGTAAGGAGGGGAACTTAAGCAGTTCTCGGTAGGAGTCCATTGTCCTAGCTCCATGGCCCTTCCAATTCTAGAAGCTCTCTCTGTTGCTTTTGTGCCAATTTAATGCCTGGGAATCTATGTTTTTTTCAGTCTAGATGCTCCAAGAGCCATTTCTCTCTCTGGCTGCATTCTTTCTGCTGTTTCCCTGGTGGCACTAGCTGAAAGCAATTCCCCAGTGTCTAAGCCTGCACCCCATAGATCTTGTCATTTCTACCTTCAGTCCAACAGAATATTCTTTTAGTCTAAGCTAGATCTTTGTTCTTTCCTGTATCTTTTGAGACATGCCATTCATACCTGGGAATTCTCCCTTCCTTTTAACTTTCCCTTTAAGTTTTCCTAAGGTCTGACACTTTTGGAATGCAAAAACCGAGAAGACTTCTAGGCTAATTCTGCTTTCCCTTTTGCTGCATACCTCCTTCCAGGCAATAATCACAGTGCTCCATGCTTGAATGGGAGGTAAAAAGAGGAGAAATATAGAGACAAAAGGCCCATCGATTCATATCTCAAAATAGCATCCAGCCACACAGATTTGATCATGGCTTAATAAAGGTAAAGCCATAAAAATTAATAAAATATTTGCATTGTATTACATCAAATCCACTGGTCTATCTTGCACTTGAAATCACACTTCTGTCATTAAACTTATCAAAGTCTTCCAAACTATGGTAAGTTCATTTTCTTCTGAACTCAAAAGAAATAATCATCACTATTTTCATTAATTTGGTAATAATCAGGGATTGTTTTGTGACTAAACTTGCTCTTCAAATATCCCTAGATTTTTGCTCATAATTTTTAAATTGCAAAACTAATACACATTCACTATAAAGAATTTCTTTGGAGACTTAATTTTGTATAATGACAGGTAAGTATATGAACTAATGCTCTTACTAAGAACACCAACAAATGCAGAATAAAATATATATGTTTAAATTAAAAACACTAAACTAACAAAATCATAAGGAACTACCAGGCCAAAATCCATGAGAAAGCTAAAATCTGGAAAGAGAAGTCACAACACCAAAGCCACTTTTGGCCTGAGAGTTTTTGTCACTCCTGGGAAACTTGAATTTGGTTTTGGCAAGCTTGCAGGGTGATTGAGACAGATGTCAAATCTCAAGTGGAAGGTGGGGAATCTAGTAGATTTATCCAAATCAAACTGAGGCCTCCAAAGGCCTCTCAGGGTACAGATAAAACTAGTAAATCTGCTCTAACTCCTACTTCCAGGGGATTGCAAAACAAAACAAAAACAAAGCAAAACAAAACACTGCGTTGGTGCTCAAAAGTAAAAAAGGGAAAAAACAAGGAGGAAAAGTAGGAGTAGAAGAAAAAGAATAAGAAGGAGAGATTAAAAACTCTGAAAATTTATGACTACACAGTGCATTCCCTCATGGATGTGCAGCCTGGATCTATACCACCTGGCGGTCCAGAAAATCTCAAGCTATGAACTTGCTTTGAGATGGTCATGAACAGGAGCTTGGCAGAAGCAAACACAAATACTCTTTGGAGAAGGAACTTGATGGGCTGAATAATGTCTCCTCCCCTAAAACAAAAGGAGTCCATGTTTGCATTCCCGTCACCTGTGAATATGTTACCTTACTTGGCAAAAGGGATATTGCAAATGTGATTAAGAATCTTGAGATAGAAAAATTATCACCCCAGATTATCCAGATGGGCCCAAAGTAAGCACAAGGTCTTTATAAAAAGGAGGTAGGAGGATAAAAGGCAGAAGTAGGAGAAGTGGTAACTGAAACAGAGGTTGAAGTGATTTGAAGAAAGGGCCATGAGCCAAAGAATGCAGCAGTTAGCCTTTAGAAGGTGAAAAAAGAAAGGAAGCAGATTCTTTCCTAGAGTCTGCAGGAAGAAAGCAACCCTGCTGACACTCTGACATTAGACTTCAGAATTTAAAAGAACAAAATGTGTTGTTTTAAGCCACTATGTTTGTGGTTGTTATAGCAGAAATAGGAAATTTATACAGGTATCTTCATTATAAGCCTCAAAGAATCCCTACCAATAATTTTCAAGGACAATGAGCCACATATACAATCAAAATACCAAGTACAGAAAACTGCAAGGTTCAATAAATGAAAACCAGCAGAAACAGGAACATATAGATACATCAAATATTCAGATACAAGAATTATCAGGTTTATAATTAAAAACATTCTAGGCTACTAGATTTAAAGAAATAAAAGATAATTTGAAAATTTCTGTATAGAATAGGTATAAAACAGATCCCAAATAATCAATTAGAAACTTCTAAAAAGAAAAAATAAAATACATAACACCCACAGTTTAAAATGTAATGGATATGATTATAGGCAGATTATAGCCAGGTAAAGAATAAATGAAGCAAGGTATAAGTTAAAAGAAATTATCCAGAATACATTATTATGACAAAGATGTAAAATATGGAATTAATGTCAAAAAACATAGAGATAAAATGACAAGGTCTAATATACATTTTTCAGAATTCCAGAAGAAAAAGAAAGAGAGAATGCACAAAGGTCATATTTTAAAAGATCAAGGCTAAGAATTTTCCAGAATTGATCCAAAAACAATCCACATATTCAAATAAAATAAGATAAAAAGATTCACAATCTAGGTACATCATACTGAAAATGCAGAACATCAAAGAGAGTATTAAAAGAAGCCAGATCTAAAAGAACTCCTTCAAAGAATAATTTATGACTTTCTTTTCTTTCCTTTCTTCGTTCCTTCCTTCCTTCCTTCCTTCCTTCCTTCCTTCCTTCCTTCCTTCCTTCCTTCCCTCCTTCCTTTAGGGGAGGCAACCCTTGGTTGATCTCACAGATTGCAAGGACCTTGTCATCTTACAATGCCTTATTATTTTTTACGCCTACAGCACCTGGTCTTCCTAAGTGGTCTCCCATCCAAGTACTAACTAGACCCAACCCTGCAAAACTTCTGAGATCAGACAAGATTGGGCTTGTTCAGAGAGGCATGGATGTAGATGACTTAATTTTCAGTAGTAACAATAGAATCTAAAAACAGGAGAATATTTTTAACTGTTCTTAAGAGAAATAATTGCCATCCTAGGATTCCATGTACCAAGAGAAAACATTTTTGAGACTTAAGGCAAATTCTAAAGGATGTACTTCAGGTAAAAGGAAAGTAATCTTGAATGGGAAGTCTGAGATATAAGAACGAATAAAGAACCAAAAAGGTATACATACATGAGTAAACCTAAATGAACAATGACTTAACAAAAGAGGAAGAATAATGTCTTGTGAAATATTAGAAAATTGTAACTTAGAATTTTAAAATTCGACAACATATAAATGGAGATGAGAAAATGAAGTTAATCTTTTCTAAGAAACGTGCTAGAGGAGAGTAAAAGTATCAATTACACTTTGATAAGTTTTGGTATAAATTTTTAAATTTCTAGTTTCACCAGTAAGAGAAACCTAATGTACAATTTGCAAACTAGAAAAGATATAATATTAAAAAGAGTTTTTAAAAAGCAGTCAAAAAGAGGGCAAGAAAGAAAAAAAAAAGAAACAGAAAAGGTAGAGAAGTAGAAATCACAGAATGAAATAATAGATTTAAACCCAAATGTGCCAGAGATTGCCTAACATAGACTTTAGGAAAAAGACATAGATTCAGTCTGGGTAAGAATCATATGATGTTTTCAAGAAATACATCAAAGATAATAAGATTCAATTAAAAGAGTGGAAAAAGATTTACTACACAAATAATGAACATCTTCCTAAAAAGCTGGTGATGCTGTTGCTACATAAATTTCAAACAAATAAATGCAAATACAGAAAGAATTGCTAGAGATAAGATCACTTCATAATGAAAAAAGAGCAGTTGGCCAGGAAGATACAAACATTTTGAATTTCTATAATCCTAATAATATAGTCTCAAAATATTTAAAGCAAAATTTTGCCAAACAATAGACAGACAAAAAATAAGTGTATAGAAGTGAATAAAATTAAGAAAATTGACCTAAAGGATTATTGTAAAAAACATTTTTTCAAACAAATACATTATAAAAATTGGGCTGTAAAGCAAGTCTCAACAAATCAAACATGATTAAAATTACATAGAAAAAACATTTTAATTGAGTTTTTAAAGCAGTTTTAGGTTTACAAAAAAAATTTTAGAGGAAATAGACTTCCCATAAACCCCTGCAACCTCTTGCCACCCAGTGTCACTATTATTAACGCTTTTTTTTCATTAATACATTCATCATCTCACATAGCTACCATTTTTTGTATATGTGGTGAGAACATTTAAAATCTACTCTCTGCACCTTTCAAGAATACAATACAGTATTTTGAACTATAGTCACCACTACATGCGTTAGATTCCCAGAACTTATTCATCTTATAACTGAAAGTTTATACCCTTTGACTAACATCTCACCATTTCCTCCTGACTCACTCTCTAGTCTCTAATAACCAGCAACGTACTCTCCATTTCTATAAGGTCAGCTTGTTTAGATTCTGCATATAAGTGAGATTATACAGTATTTATCTTTCTTTGACTTATTTTACTTAGCAAAATACCTTCAAGTTTCATCCATGTTTTAGAAAATGACAGAATTTCCTACTTTCTTATGGCTGAATAATAATCGTGTGTGCTGTGTGTGTGTTACATTTTCTTTTCTTTATCCATTCATCTTGGACACTCATTTCCATGTTTTACACATAATGCTTTAATAAACATGGTTGTGTAAAAATATCTCTGAGACAGTGATTTTTTTCCTGACTCAGAAGTCAGATTGCTAGATCATATAATAGTGCTATTTTTAATTTTTTGAGGAATATCTATACTTTTTTCCATAATGGCTGTGCCAATTTACATTCCCAGCAACAGTACACAAGCATTCTCTTTTCTCTACATCCCTTGCTAGCATTTCTTATATTTTGTCTTTTGACTATAGCCATCCTAACAGGTATGAGGTGATACCTTATTGTGGGTATGATTTGCATTTCCCTAATGATTATTGATGTTGAGCACCTTTTCATGTACCTGCTGGCCATCTGTATGTCTGTTGAGGTCATCTGCCCATTTTTAAATCAGATTATTTGACTTTTTGTTTTGAGTTACATGGCTTCCTTATGTATTTTGAATATAGGGTTTGCAAATATTTTCTCCTGTTCTGTAGGTTGTCTTTTCATTTTGTCAATTATTGCTTTTGCTCTGCACAAGCTTTTTAGTTTGATATAGTCTCACTTGTTTATCTTTTATTTTGCTGTCCATGCTTTTTTTTGGTGTCACATTAAAAAAAATCATCACCAAAACCAATATCAAAGAGCTTCTACCCTAAGTTTTCTTCTAAAACTTTTATGATTGAGTTTTTTTCTTCTATAAGTTTTAAGTCTTTAATCCATTTTGAGTTAATTTTTGTGAGCAGATTGATATCGGGGTCCTTTTTTTTTTTTTTGGTATGTGAATATCTAGTTTTTCAATACCATTTATTGAAAAGACTATCCATTCATAATTAAATGTTCTTGGCTTCCTTGTCAAACATTAGTTGACCATATATGCATGTAGAATTAATTTTTCTCAGTTCTTGATTCCTTCCCATTAGTCTGTGTCTATTTTCATTCCAATATCATACTGTTTTGATTATAATAGCTTTGTAAAATATTTTGAAATCAGGAAGTGTCTCCAACTTTGTTCTTCTTTCTCAAAATTGATTTGGCTATGTAAGGTCTTCTGTGGTTCCATACAAATTTTGAGATTGTTTTCCTTATTTCTCTGAAAAAATGTCATGGGAATTTTGATAGGGATTGCACTGAATTTGTAGATTGCTCTAGGTAGTGTGGATATTTTAATAGTATTAATTATTCTGATCTATGACTACTGGATATCTTTTCATTTATATATCTATGTCTTCTTCCTTAATTTCTTTCATCAACATCTTATACTTTTCAGTGTATAGAGCTTTTACCTCCTTGGCTAAATTTATTCCTAAATATTTTATTTATTTTATTCAATATAGTATTGTTGTCTTTATTTCTTTTCCAAACAGTTCGTTGTTAGTGTATAGAAACACAACCAATTTTTGTACATTGATTTTATAACTTAAAACTTTACTGAATTTGTTTATTAGATCTATCACTTTTTTGGTGGAGTCTTCATGGCTTTCTACACATCAGATAAATAATATTCGGACAGATACACTTTTATTTCTTCCTTTTCTGACTTAGATGCCTTTGAAACCTTTTTCTTGCCCAATTGCTCTGGCTAGAACTTCCTGTACTATGTTGAGTAGGAGTGGTAATAGTGAACATCCTCATCTTGTTTCTGATCTTAGGGGAAAAGCGTTCAAACTTTAACCATTAAGAATGATGTTTAAGATATGGATGGACCTAGAAGTGATTAATTATGCTAAGTAAAATAAATCAGAGAAAAATAAATACCATATGATTTTACTGATATATGGAATCTAAGGAACAAAAAGAACAAACAAATCAGAAACAGACCCACAAATATAGAGGACAATTGGGTCATAGCCAGAGGAGAACAGATGGGGCAGGGCTGGGAGAAAGTGGTAAAGGTTTAAAAAAGTACTAATTAATAGTTGATAGAGGGTCAGGGGGATGGGGAGCACAAGATAGAGAACGCAGACAGCAGTAAGGCAAAGGCTATGCGTACAGCCAGAGGAAAGATAATCAGGGGGATCATTTCATGTGTATTTCTAACCAATGTACTGTATATTTGACACTAATAAAAAAGTGAAAAAAAAGATGTTTAATGTGAAAAATATTTTATTTTCAATTAAATTATTTTAAATTAAAAGAAAATTTAGAAAAAAAGGATAAGTAGAACTATGTTGGTATTAGAAATATTTAAATTTAATCTTGTCATGTATTTTTATTTTAGAAAAAAAGCATTATCTTTAGAGAAAATTCGAAACAAACAAACAAAAAATCATCCACAGTCTTTTCACTCAAGCACAGCTATCATTATATCCCACTACGGTTTCTTCTCATCTATTTTTTCTGTATTTTTTATTTAACATAATAATAATCATTCCGTAAATATCATTTATTTCTTCTTTCTACTTCGTACTGTACGACAGCCATTTTTACATTCTAACCACATATACTTGGTAAAATGAAAATATAATATTCTACCTAGATGATGACATAACGGAAATTCTTTTATTGCTGGACACCATTTTAAATCACATTTAGATAAAATTTTATGCATAAAGTTTTTTTCACATTTAGGGTAATTTCTTTAGGGAAGATTCAAGTATAATTATTGAGACAAAAGAAATAAACCTTATTAGGGCCATGACACATATTTCCAAAATGCTTCCTAAAATATTTATATCAATTTACCTTTGCATCAGCAATAAACGTAGGCATCTTCCTAATATTAGAAATTACAGTCAACATTTAAAAATTTGTTAGTGAAAAAAAAGTCATTTTAATTTGCATTTTTCTAATTACTAGTAAGATTGGACATTTTCCATGTTTATTGAAGATTTATATTTTCTCTTCTGTGAATTCATTCCATTTGTAAATCAATTAAAGTCTTAGAATTTTACCAAATTTCTATCAAATTAATTGTGATTTTTTTTTCCCTCCAGGTTCATGTCTGTCTTTTAATTTTAGTTGTGGTTATATTTGGAAATAAATAAAAAATTTTAAATGTTCACATGGTTAAATATTTCCATAATTTTTTCTATTGCTTTTCAGCTGTCTCTTTCCAAAAGTTTGATAAATATTCACCTGTATATTTTCCTGTTTTGATTTGCTTTTATATATAGAACTGAAACCATGTAGAATTAATTTTGATGTTAGATGTGAGGTGAGAATCCACATGATTCCCCCCCCCCAAAATTGTTGAACAATTGCTCCGACAATTTATGGAATAATGCCCTTTTCCATTAATTAGTGCTAAATCTTTTATCTACATTGATTTCACATTGTATTCAAGTTTATTTCTGGGCTATCTGGTGCCTCTGATGGTCTCTTCTTGCCCCAGTATTTAAAGGTGTTTATAATTGTATGCCATAATATGCATCGATACCAGTAAGACCAATACTAACAAATGATTTTCAAAAAATTTTTGTTGTTTTTCTTCTAGAAATATTTTCAGTAAAGACTATTTTCTGATTGTTTCAAAACACTAATATAAAGAACTTCAAAAAAATTAACAGTAGAACAGTCATAGAAATAACGCAACTAATAATGAAGGAAATGAAGCAAACAGAAAAGTCTCCCTATACCCCATGTCCCTTCAAATTCTCAGTTCTGCTTCTTGGAGGCCATTTTTAACATTTCTTTGGTTGTATTCTTCCAGAAATTGTCCATGTATATATTTACAAGAACATACATAATGTCTATTTCTTCACCTTCAAGTTTTACATAAATTGGTTCATATTATACATTCAGTTCTCAAACTTTTTTTCTCCTTTACTTTTTATAATAGTAGTACATTTCTTATGCAGAAAAGAACTTTAAAACAACTTGTGAAGTTCCAAAATATTCCACTGAATTTTTGTCTGGAATGATATCAAATCCTACACACACTAGCAGACTTTTTTGAACTTCCTTCACTTTCTCTGCCATGAAGAGCTTCCTATTGCCCTTTCACAGGAATTTCTCTTGAATAGGAACAATACTCTCATCTGCTTCAGTCCCTTCCCACATCCTCCTTCATCTTGATCTACCCCTCAAGTATTGGCTTGTGATATTTTCTCCCACAATTAACTAATTTTTTTTGAAAATTCTAATGAAATTTCTTGATGTCTAAAACATAATTTGCAAATAATAATAATTTATCTATTTCTGCTTTACCTTCATTCACTAATCAGAACTTCCAATGCTATATTAAGTAATAATAGTGATGGTGGACTCCCTAATATTGTATCTACTTTTAATAACTATGCCTTTTCTGTTTTACTTTAAAATATGATATCTGCCAGTGGTTTGAAATAGGTACTCTACCATGTTAAGGAAGTGACTATCTAGTCCTATTATTTTATAGAATATGAGTGATTTTGATTTTATTAAATGCCCTTTCGTCATCTGCTGAAATTACTGTGATTTTTATCTGACTTATTTATATAATGTATCACAGAAAAAAATTTCCCAGTGTTGAATCTTGATTGCTTTTCCGGAATAAAATCCTGTGGTTCTTCTAGATTAAAAATTTGTATTGTTGTCTTCTCTTACTCACATTTTGGTTAGCATTTTTTGCATCTATATTAATAAGGTTAGTAATATCTTTTTATGATTTGAGAGAAGTATCTTAAAATGAGAAAATATCAACATTTAAAGGGTAAGTAGTCACAACTTGGGCCAGAAATGCCTTTTATTATAAGTGAAAATAATTGATATTCTGATAGATAAAAACAGAATCCTGTTAATTTGATTAGCATGAACCCATATCAAATCATCATCCCTGAGTGAATCAAATTCCTCAACCTGTAGTTCTTAGAAGTGGGGGAGAGGTATAAAGCGTAATAGTCATAAGGACTGATTGCAAGTAGTCAGCCACACCAATCTCACTACAAGTTCCTAGGTAAAAGACTTTATTTTCAAAGCATAAAAATATTATGAAATTAATTTATTATAAAGATACTATAGATTTCTTTTTATTTTCACTTATTTTGACTACCTGAGTGCTTTGTTCCTATATGTTAAGCTCTGAATTGTCTTTTCATTTGCTTTAAAAGGGTTCTATTTTTCCCTTTCTTGTTCTGTAACAAAATGTCTTTTAAGGCATTTTGAGCATTCAGGAGCCCTTACATTCAAATACTAGCACTTTTATAATGCTGAAGGTAATATGCAAATAACTCAGATGCCATTCTACCCTTTCAGTAAAAGGTTTCTATCACACGTCCAATAACTTTCTTAACAATTATTGACCAAAAAAAAAAAAAAAAAAATCCCTGGAGTACCTCTGAATTTAAAAGACAGAGTCTTGAATTCATTAAGTCCCTCTGAGCTATAAAGGCCAACTTTGCTTGGGCTTCTGGTTTAATTCACTTACTGATATCCCAACACAAATCTTTGGTTGAAATTACTTTAGCAGATCTATGCCAGGCATTTGTTATTCATCTGGCTTTGCAATAACATTGGTTTGTCTAATTAATGCTCACTCTTAGGCATAAAATCTGGGTTGGGAATTTAAATGATTCAGCAGGGACTGACAGATGTAGAAATCATTCCCAGCTCTAATGATTCTGTTATATTCCTTTTTAAATAACTTGCTTCTGGACATCAGTTCTCTGAAATTACAAATACCTTTTCGGAGTTACGTTTTTTGTATCTTTCTTGTAGATGAGGTTTCCTTTTCTTATAAAGCTGTTGGAAAAAATAGAATAGGCATAATCTTGCCTTTATTTGCAGTAACCACATTCATACATTATTTAACTTGGCTCATGTAATTTATTCCTTATGTAAAGAAATTTTATCTTTCATTACCTTTCCAAAATTTGCCTTTGGGTAGAACGTTCAGAAGATAGGAGGAAGGTTATCCCTCTGGTCAAATTATTCCTGCATGAGAATATGTATATTTGTCGAGGCTTATACAATGTGAGAGTTTAACAATAAAATAAAAAACATCCTTCATTTTCATGACACTAAAGGCTCTTCCTATAATGCCAGCTAAAGTTGTTAGCAGGGGTAATAGGGAGAAAAATGTGTCCAAATTATTTCTCAATCCTCATAGTCATAACACGTCTACATTTCTGTACACAAACTTAGTGTTTCTGAGGTGTTTGCTTAATATAATTCTGTTAAGAAAACTGTTGATATTTGAAAATAAGGCAAAATATGAGTACATACCTATTTAATGTCACTCCAAACCACTAAGGGCTCAGTCCAAGGATTATTCAATTACTAGGGGATTTTACTTATGCTTGACTTACTACATACTCTTGATTAGGGGCTGATTCTGTGAATTAGGTATTACCTTTAGATTTCTCTCTGGAAGTAAAGATAACCCCAATGGTTATGGTTCTCTTGCCCTGTAGGACATTAACAACTTTGTATCTGTTAGCAAATACATTTCAGCTTTCTTTTCTCTGAATAACTATTGAGTTCCTCTAGTTTTCTCTTGAAACAGTCTTATCATCTTCATAGATCCCTCAATAGTGAGAGGAGAATTCCTTAACATGCAGTCACTATAATATTTATATAAGAAAGAGTCTTAATTTTTTTAAAATTATATTTTGATAATTCTCATATTTAACACATAGTTCACTTTTGAGGCCAAAACTTCCTATATATCATTCCCTTCCCAAGTTTTTTCCAACACAACATTAGGGTAAGTGGCTTCAAATACTGTAAAATAAGAGATAACTATAAACCCCTGAGGCATATTTCTAAATTTAAACATTAATTAAAGCATTTTTTTAAAAAAAAATTTCCACCACTGGTAAGTGCATGCACAGGGTTTTTCCTTAATTTAAAAAAAAAATGTACAAGTTATAGGTAGAATTTAATGGTTACGTCAGCCAATGTTCCAAAAGAAACAATTAGAAACAATAGTTAAGTGACAAAAATCACATTTTTAAAGACACCAGAGCTATGTGGAAGCAAATAAATAAATAAATAAATAAATAAATAAATAAATAAATAAATAAATAAATAAATAAAATAAACAAAATAAAAAAACTAGATAATATTACTGAGAGGGGAGAGTCCTTTCTTATAAGCTTATGCTAGCAAGCAATTTTTCTTCTCTGGAAAATTTTGCTAACTCTGGGCATGGATTAAGGATTGAACTTGGTGAAGATAAAGAGACCAAAGCACGTGAAAGAAAAAACGGTTGCTCTTTGAGAGGTTACAGAGACTGGCACGACAGACTGAAATTTTGAGGAGCCCATACTAATCAAAAGAAAGTTGGAGTGGCATTGTTAATATCAGAAAATTAAACTTCAGGACAGAAATATTTCTGGGGATAAAGAGGAAAATTAATACCATGATAAAGAAGGGTTTGATTCACCAAGAATACACAAAAAACATTAAGTACACATATAGTTAACCAAGATCTTCGGAATATATAAAGCAAAATGTGGTAGAATTAAAAAAAAGTTTAGACAAATCCAAAATCATGGTTGGCAATTGCAACATTTTTCTCTCCGTGATCAATAAAACAATTAGACTGAAAAATCAATAAGAAATTAGAAGACCTAAAGAACATTATCAACCAACTTGATCTAATTAATATTCACATACCAGACTACCTACCACAGCAGATTAGTCATCCTTTTCAAGGAATATAAAACCTTCACCAAAATTTGCCACAAAACAACACATTTAAAAGAATTAGTATACAAAATATGTTTTGGTCATAACAGAATTAAAGTACAAAGAAAGATTTGTGAATAAATCTTCTATTTGGTAATTGAAAAAAAAAACTCTTTTAAATAACCAATGAGACAAAGAAGATCTTGCAAAGAAAATTTGAAAATATTTGGAATTAACTAGAAATGAAAATACAGCATATCAGAATTATTGGGATGAAGATAAAACTGTCCTTAGAGGAAAATTTTTAGTATCAATGCTTATACTAGAAAATTAGAAAGGTCTCAAATAAATAATCTAAGATTTTACCTTAAGAAAATAGAAAATTTATATAAAAACAAAGGAGCTAGCACAAAAAAATAATTGGGAAGAAGAACAAAGTTGAGGGGTTCTTTCTATATGGTTTCAAGATTTATTATAAATAATCAAATAATATAGAAAATGTGATATCATTGAAAAAACAGACACATACATCAATGGAACAAAGTAGTCCAAAAATAAACCTTCACATACACGGCCAACTGATTTCCAACAAAATTGCAACAGCAACTGAATAAAGTATCAGTCATCTTTTCAACAAATATAGTGTGAAAAAGTTGAACATCTATTTGAAAAACAAAACAAGACCTCAATTCATAACACAGACCATACACCAAAAATTAAGTCCAATAAATTACAGAGGTATAAAAAATCTAAAGTTATAAAACTATTACAATGAAATACAGGATAAAGTCTTTGTGTCCTTAGGTCACGCAAATCTTATAGCTTTCTTAGTCAATAATTTCCTGAACCATAAAATTAAAAACTTCAGCTCTTCAAAAGACCATAATAAGAAAATAAAAAGTTAAGTGACATACTGGGCGAAAAACATTTGAAAAACATGTATCAGTTAAAGGTCTCACACTCTATAAAGATTCTAAAATTTCAACAAGAAGAAAATAAATGACTAAGGAAGAAACAGTGAAAGATTAGAGAAAATACTTTATCAAAAAAGACATATAGATGACAAATAAGCACATAAAAAGATGCCTTACATCAGTAATCTTTAGAAAAATGCAAATTAAAACCACAAGGAGATTCCACTACACAGTTATCAGAATGACAAAAACAAACACACAAACAAACAAACAAACAAAAACTTGACAATATCAAAGGCTGATGAAGTTGTGGAACTTTTATACATTATTGGTGGGAATTTTAAAATGCTACATACTGTCTGATTCTATTTATATGGCAGTCTATAAAGAGCAAAACTAGAAGGTTAGAAAAGACGTCAGTGGTTGCCAGGGTGTAAGTTTATGGGGAAGGGCTGGCTGAAATAGGGCACAAGGAAGTTTTGAGGAATGATGGCATTGCAATATATCTAGATTTTGATAGTAGCTACACAAGGTCATGCATTTGTCAAAACTCATAACTCATATAAGTAAAAATGGTGAATTTGACTATATGAAAATTATACCTCAATAAACCTTAATTTAAGAAAACTAATATAAAAATAATACAAAATAATTCAATAATTAATCTTAAAAATTTAGGAAGAAAAAAGAGTGAATGAGAGAAATAAAAAAAAATAAGCAAGATGATAAACTTCAAGTCAGTTATATGAGTAATGATATGAAGTGCAAATAGACTAAACACTCCAATTGAAAGAGAACTGAAGTGTGTACTGTTACGTTTTAAATATAAGTACACAGATTGAAATCAAAAGAATAGAAAAGATGTATCATGCTAATAGTAACCTTAAAAAAGCTTGTGTGGTTACATGAGTATCAGACAATGTAAACTTTAAGGCTAGAAGTGTACTAAAGACAAAAAGTGGCAATTCCTAAAGATAAAAGTGTCAATAAAACAGGAAGACACAGTAATCCTAAATTTGTATGTTCATAATAACATAGTTTCAAACAATGTAAACACACGTTGATATAAGTAAAGGAGAAATAAGCAAAACTCCAATCATAGTTTCGTATACCTATCTCTGATATTTTAGATGCAAAAGGACAACTAAATAACAAATTTCATAAATTATATAGAATATGTGAACAAAATTATTAATGAATTTGACCTACATTATATATAAAAATATAGGATAAGCAAGCAACCACAGGATATACAATCTTTTCATATGCATATTAAATATTATTCAAAATATGATATATGCTAGGTATAAAGCAAGTCTAAACAAATCTCAAAAAATTAAAATTATATAAGGTATGTTCTTGGGCTATGGTGGAAAGAAACTAGAAATCAATTAATAGAAAGATAACTAGAAAATCTAGTTTGGAAATTAACCGATGCTCTTCTAAATAACCCAGTAGTCGAGAGAGCATAATGATTTTAGATTAGTGTAGATGCTATTGCTTCTGTTTCTTCTTGGCTTTTTTGTGTGTTGTTGCTCAAAAGTTATCATTTGAGTGCAAGCAATAGGGTTTTTCAGCCTCCAGAGGCAACAAAGAGGCGGAAAGATCCTAAGAGGCAGGTCTTTGGTTTAGACCTAGACTTAGGCAAGATATGTCCCGCTTAGCCATTAATTTCCTTATATGTAAAAGAAAAAGGTTGGGCAGACTAGAGTTTTATGCTTCTTTCAACTTTTACCATTTTATGCATCTGTATTCCAGAGATTTGAAATTAATTCTCAATCCAAGCTATATAGCTACTGGAAAAATATGTATGAATCATACTTCTGTGACTTGTCTTCCAGAGATTGTCCTTCAAATCTCAGTGCTGTTGAATGCAAAGACAAGGTTCTTACTACCTTAAACTGAGAACAGACTCAGTAAAGATGGCAAAAACTCTCACCTAAGCCCAGCGAGCCAAACACATGGGATTCTGATAGTGGGACTCTCTGTCATCTTTATAACTCACGCTCTGTTTGGAGCAACAAAAAGATTTGTGTTATGTAGTTTTGTTTATATAGTATCTTAATTGACTAGCTATATATTTTTATAATTTTGGAGTGTTTCTCATTCTGACCTATTCTGCCACACTATTGAAAACAATTTGATCAATATAAAAACATTCAAGCTATGTAACGCCAAACAAACAAACAAAAACAATGGAAATTAGAGATTGAAAACACAACATACCAAAATTAACGGGGTATGGCTAAAGCAGTGTGTGCTGGTCAATTATTTATTGGCTTTCAGCTCCAAATTTCCACCTATTTTTCTGCTTTGTAAAATGGTGTTCAAGCCCCTTAAACATTTTTTTCTTGACAGCTGGAACTTTGTTATTAGAGAACACTGAAAAACATTATAGGAGGAAAAAGTTTTTGCTTCCTGCTTCTGGTGTGCTTGCTCGGCAAGCTTCTGGAGGCATTTCTTTCCCCAGCACTAGATTTCTGCAGTACACAGTGGCCAGAAGCACCCAGCAGCCAACAGCTTTCTGTGACAATCCCCTCAGGTGGTTTTGTAGCAAAAGAACTCCAGCAAGACATCTCCATGTAAAGTTTTCCTTGGCCCTCCAGAGGGTGGATTTATAGCATTTTTTAGCAGAATGGCAACACAGCAGTTTCTCTGTCATCCAGCAAGCCCCAGTGGTGTCTCCTAGAGCAAGCAAGGTCTGGAACTCAGGCTTGGGGGGGCCTCTTCTTTGGGTATGTTATCTCAGCTCTTTAAGTAGTGGCTCTTCCACGTATATACTATTCCTATATTCTTTAGTATCCTCTTTACTTCTTCCTAACTAATCTCTTACTACTACTATTCCCTGATGTAGTTAAAATTCCTTATATTAAGTTTTTTCTGTTCAAATTACTACTGTGTGAGTTCTCTCCTGATTGGACCTATTGATTCACAGTGATTAGAAGGAAATTGACTTTAAATGCATATGTTAAAAAAAATTAAAATTGATTTCTAAGTCATCATCTCAAGAAGTTAGAAAAAAATAGAAATAAAGGTAATTAATAAAAATAAAAACAGATATTGAGCAAGCAGAAAGCTGAAATAAATTAGAGAAAAATCAATGAAATCAAAAGTTTGCTCTTTTAGAACAAATTTGATAAACTCTTAGCAAGACCAACCAAAAATAAGAAAGTATAAATTACTAATATCAGAATGAAAGAAGGACATCACTGCGATTACAGACATGAAAAGATAATACAAGGTTATTATGAGAAGTTTGATATAAATAAATCTGACAAGCTAAATAAATAGGCGATTTTCTTTAAAATCACAAATTATCTTAATTGGCACTAGAAAAATCAGAAAATCTAAATAGTTGTTAAAAGATCAAGTCTATAATTAAAAGCCTAACCCCAAAGAAAATTTCACAAATAGATGTCTTTCTAGTAAACTCTCCCTAACAGTTAAGAAATAAATAATACTAATCTTAAACAACCTCTTTTAAGACATAAGAACATTTCTTCCTAACTCTTTTTATGAGGCCAGTATAACCCTGATACAAAATATGACAAGGAAATTATGAGAAGAGAAATTATAAAACAACACTTCTTATTAACAGATACACAAATTAGAACAAAATATTAAAAAATCAAATCCATGGAATATATAAAAAGGATAGCACAGTATATGTTGTGACCAAATTGTCTTATTTTAGGAAGAAAATTTTGAAAGTTAATATAATTTGCCTCATTAACATAATAAAAGTAAAAAACATAATTACCTCAACAGATACAAAAAGTCATCCATGAACTACTAGTTCACAATAAAAACTGTCAGCAAACTAGGAACAGAACTTATTTAATACAATTAAGTTTTTATACAAATAGCCTACTGCTAACATATTGAATGCTGAAATGTTGAGTACTTTCTCCCTGAGTTGAGCAGCAACTCAAACACATTTGTTTTATTACTTCTACATTGCACTATAGGTGGTAATTAGTGTAATAAGGCACAAAACAAAATTATGAGGTATGACTACTGGAAAAGAGCAAGTAAAATTATCATTCTAAGTGACATGGTTGTAAATATAGAAAAACTCAAAAGAATATATATAATATTAGAACTAATAAATGGATTTAGCTAGGTCACTAGGTATAAAGACAACAAATAAAAATCTATTTTATTTCTATGTATTTGCAAAAATAATTAGTAAATAACATCTTAGAAACAATGCTATTAACAAAACCTTTGAAAAACCTCAAATATCTAGGAATAAATCTTATGAAAGACATCAAGCTTATTAAACTCAAACTACAAAATGTTGCTGGGAAAATTCTGATAGACTTAAACAAATAGATAGCTATACAACGTTCATGGATTAGGAGATGCAGTATTGCAAAGATGTCAATTCTCCCAAAAATTAATTTATTGACTCAGTGCAACTCCAATTAAGATCCCAGCAGATTTTTCTGTGGAAATTTATTAGCAGATTCTAAAATTCATATGGAAATACAAACAACATATAATAGCTAAGAAAACAGGAAGAAGAAATTGTTGGAGGACAATATCAGATATCGACTTGGCATAAAGCTACAATATTTAAGACAGTGTGGTATTGGTGCAATGATAGACAAATAGAACAGTGGAAGTCTACAGCCATGCTACCCTGAATATACCTGATCCCATCTGATCTTGTAAGCTAAGCAGGGTTGGGCCTGGTTAGTACTTGGATGGGAGACTACCTAGGAAGACCAGGTGCTGTAGGTGTTAACAAACAAACAAACAAACAAAAATAGTGGAACAGAAGAGAGAGGACAGAAACAGCCCCACACATAAGCAGTAACATGATGTACAACAAAGGTGCCACTGCAATTTTGTGATAATAAGATTTTTTAAAATAAATGATGCTGGAGCCATTGGGTAATTTATATGGAATGAAAAGACTTTTGACAGTATTTATCACTTATAAAAATTAATTTCAACTGGATTATGACCTGATATAAAAGGAAATCAGTAATTTTCTAGAATAAGCATCAATAAATTCTTTTTGTAAAGGACCAGAGAGTCGATATTTTTGACTTTGTAGGCCACATGGTTTCTGTTGCAACTAGCCAACTCTGCAGCCATAAACGAATGAGAATGGCCATATTCTAATAAAAACTTACAAAAAATGTTGCTGACTACACAGGCCATAGTTTTCTGACCCCTATTCTAGAAAATAACATAGAAGAATAATTTTATTACTTTGGGGTAGGCAGTGATTTCTTAAATAAGTCCCCCAAAAACTATGAACCTAAAAAAAAGATTAATACATTAAAATTCTGAAATTCTATTTATCAAAAGACACCATTAAGAGAGTAAAACAAGACATACACCAAAGAAAGATATCTGTGATACATACGTAAATATATCTTTGTATGTATATGTATACCTATCATATATATTGCATATATATCCAACAAATAATGCATATCCACAAGATCTAAGAAATGCCAACAAATGATAAGAAAAATATAAACAGCTCAAAAAAATGAACAAAAATCTTGAGCAGGCATTTTACAAAAGAGAATATCAGTATGAATATAAATAAGTATATGAAAAAGATGTTTCATATGATTAGTTATCATGGAAATGCAAATAAAAATAAAACCACAATGAAATACCAGAACACACTCATCAGAATAACTAAAATGAAAAAGACTGATAATACAAAGTGTTGGCCAGGATATGAAGCAACTGGAATTTTCATACATTACTAATGAGAAGATAAATTGTTACAACCGCTTTGAATTGCTTTATCACTGGAGTCTACTGAAGCCTCTGTAAGACCCAGCAGTTCCAGAACTAGGTATATAAGAGAATGCATGAATATGTCACAGGAAAGACACATTCATGAACAAGGTTGTTCATAGCAGTTTAGTTCATAATAGCCACAAAATGGAAATTATCTCAAATGTCTATCAACAACAAAATGGATAAATTGTGGTACATTTATACAATGGAATACTACAAGCAATAAAAAAGAACTGATAACATAGATGAGTATAGCAGACATGATATTAAATCAAAAAAAGCCAGCCATAACTATGATTCTATTTCTATGAATTTCGCAGACAGACAAACTAATTTATGGTAATGGGTACAATGGAGGAGCACAATGAAGTGTTGTGTAGATATAGTTTACATCTTGTTCTGGGTAGTGGTTACATGAATTATACAGATGTAAGAATTCACTGGGCTGTATACTTATAATTTGTGTACTTTATATGTTAAAACTAACAAAAAAGTTAAAAAATCAGAAGTTTACATGAGTGTATTTTCACTGAAAGGTTCAAACATTGAAATATAGAGTAAAACATTAATTCTACCTTCATTTCCTGACTTCCATTAAGTAAGCTTGCTTTCAAATTATTTTGTATGCATTCTCATTCATATAGGTATGCACATTTATGTGTAACATTTAAAAAATACATTCATGCTTTATAATAATTCTGTATTTATTTTTACTCCAAAAATAAATTTTGCTGCCTTTCCTATGTCTAATACAGATTAGCTTCATTTTCTACAGATGCATAATATCCGTAGTATCAATGTAACATAATTAAGTCAGTGGTTTACCTAAATTATTTTGATTTTTCACTATTTGAAACAATGCTCAACAAATATTTCTGAATTTTCTTTGAGCACACAAGCAAGTACTCTGTGCACTATGAACAATTAATTTCTTTTGGCTAAAGTTGTAGGAACAAAATTGTTAACTAAAAGTGTAAAAAGTTTTTTGTAAATTCTGCCAAATTGCTTTTGAAGAAAGCCTTACAAAATACATTCTAATCAATTATATATAAAAATACCTAATTCCTCACTCTTTTATAAACATCAGATATCAATTTTTTAAAATTTTGTCAGTTCTAAGAGTAAAAAATTACAATTTCTGTGATTTAAAATTATATTTCTATTCATCATTGGTATTACTTTTTATTGAAGTGATAATATCCTTTGCATATGTTTCTATTAGGTTGTTTGTATTTTTCTTATTGATTTTTTTGGTGTTTTGTATATTATATTTATTTCTGTACATAGAAATATATTTGTAATTTATATATACAAAATATTTTCTTCTGGTTTGCCACCTTTAACTTATCTTTTTTCTTATCACATGGCATTGGCATTGGCTATGACTCTCAAAATATTATTCAAAAATGGGAAAGCTTCTAATACTTTATCATTAGATGTGATGCTTGTGTACACAGATATCTTTAAAAAAGAAGTTTCTACTTTTGGTTTGCTGAAGTGGTTTTCTTTCTAACCGAAAATAGATGTCAAATTGTATGAATGCTTTTTTACATCTCTTAAGATAATTGTATATTTTTCTTTAATTTGAATATAAATATTTGCATTAATATTCTGAATTTTGAATCACCCTGTATCTCTCAGATAAATCTTAGCTATGGATTTTAAAAATACATTTCTGGATTCATTTTGCTAATACTTAACTCAGGATTTCTGTGTCTGTGTTCACAAACAAGTGTATGCTTTCCCTGTGTAATTTTAATATTCGGGCAATGTCAGCCCAAGGTAAATGAATCACAAAACTTTCTATTTTTCTGATACTTTCAGTTTATTAATATAGCAGGAAATTATTTGTTCCTTTCTTGTAGAACCATCTGTGTTTGGTGACCTTTCATAAGAGAGTTTTGACTACTGTTTCAGTGCATTTTGTTGTTTGTTCTTTTAAGGTGAGCATCTCCTCTCGGATCAATGTTGGTGATGTATATTTTCTAGAAATAATTTTAATCTAGATTTTTCTAATTCATTAGCTTAAATTTAGCATTTATCTCAGACTTAGAATCTACTCTAAACCTATAATTATGTCCCCTTCTTATCTCTAATGTTGATAATCTCCCTCCCACCTTCCCTCCATCTCGCTCTCCTCGTGCTCACACCTCAGCAAGACATTTTAGGTTCTTTGGTCAGATTTTAGTTCTATTTAAATTTACCCGAGTCTCTATTTCATTCATTTCTGTTTTTTTTCTTTAGTAATACTTTTCTTGCATATTTACATTTTTTTCTCCATTAGCTTCTTAATTTTTATGCATGATTTACTTCTATTCAATCTTTCCTTATTTTCTAATGTATGCATTCAAGGGTATGAATTCTGAGTATATTTAGATTTTGATTTGTAATGATCTCATTGTCCTTCTTGTTGTAGTGGTTAAATATACTGCTTCTGGACTATATTATCTAATTTCAGATCCCAACTCCATCATGAATTGATTCTGTGCCCTTGGGCAGGTGATTTTAACAGAGGTTTGTGTTTCAGTTCCTCATCTGTGAAATGAGATGGTAATGAAATCAACCTCTCAGGATTATTGTGATAATAAAATGAAGTAATCCATGTAGATCACTTAGTACAATGCTGGTTATATAGTAATGTTTAATAAATTTTAGGTATTGTTATTTCTAAATAATTGAAGCTTCATTTAATTATGAAAATTTTTTTTTCTTATTTCTGTTCTTTTTATTCTTTTTCTAAAAAAAGTTTATTGGGGTAACACTGGTTAATACAATTATATAATTTTTGGGTGTACACTATAATTTGACATCTATATATTCTATTCTGATTACCAGAGTCCAGTTTCCTTCAACTACCATATATTTGATCCCCTTTACCCACTTCGTCCTCCCCTAAACCCTCTATATTTGACCCCTTTTACCCTGTCTACCTCTTCCTTCCTCCCCTACCCCCACTCTCCGGTAACTTACTAGTCCATTGTCCATGTCCCTGAGTCTCTGTTTGTCCTGTTCATTTGCTGCTTTTAGGTTTATATCCCACATATAAGTGATATCATGTGATTTTCAACTTTTTCAGTCTGGCTTATGAAACTTTATTAAAAATTTTGTTATTGGTTATATAAAGTTAAAATTATTTAGAAGTGTTTTTTCATTTTGAAAATTACATTTGTTTATTAAATCCAAATTTCACTGTAGTGTGATCAAAGAATGTAACTTGAATGATTTCTTCTCTGGGAATTTATTAACATTTTCTTTATGTGTTAACAGCTAGTTAATGTTGCATGTGTGTTTGAAGAGACTGCATTCAGTGTTTACTGCATAAAAAAGTCCTTCATACCTATTCAATGAAGCTTCTTTATTTTATTTTTCAAATCCTCTTTACCCTTACTTAGCTTTTTTTCTATGTGATCTATTAATTTCTGAGCTATTTTGCGGTCTTCCAAAATGGATGTATATTTTCATTCCTAATTGTATTTTTATCATTTTGTACTTTACAAGTTATAGTATAAACATGATTTTTGATGTTATATTGTTAGGTTTGTAAAGATTCATCATAAAAAGAATTTCTTATAAAATTGTATCTCATCAATATCAAATGTTCTTTATCTTGTCACATTAAATTCTCCTCTAATATTAATGTTACCACATTTACCCATGTTTAGTATTTGGCCGATATATCTTTATATGCTCTTTGATTTTCAACCTTCTTTTTAGATGTATTTCTGCTAAATAGCTTATAATTAAATATGTTGATATTCTTGTTTCACAAAATTTGAGGTTCTTTGTCTTTATTGAAAAAACTGAATCCATTTGTCATTTATTGTGATTACTGACAGTTTGACTTTTTCTTTGCCATCTGGTTGTGTGTGTGTGTGTGTGTGTGTGAGAGAGAGAGAGAGAGAGAGAGAGAGAGAGACAGAGAGACAGAGAAAGACAGACAGACAGAGATCATGGTTTTAGAACTTCCCTAATCTCTGTCATGCTTTGTCTCTGCCGTCTTTATGTTGTAATTATCTAAAACCAACATCAGGTCAACAAGATTGACCTGAAGGCCAGATTTGTCCTGCTGCCTGTTTTGTAAATAAAGAATTATTAGAACACATGCCTATTCAATTACCTATTATCTATTGCTACCTTTTTCACAGTTTTGATCTTAGAAGTGTTTGTGGTTCAGTTGCTATAGTTTGTCTGATACCATCTCCTCAGAATTTCTGAAATATTGATGGCACTTTTGGTCCCCAGTCCTATTACCAATTATTCTCCTCCTCTTTCCCTTCCCTTTCATTTCTCAGCCTTTTCTCTCATTTCATAAGCTTTGGTAAAGGTAAGTTCCCCCATCTTCATCTTCATATGCAGGATTTTTAAATTAACTATTTCAACATACCATTAAATATAATTTATTTGTGAGTGGTAACTTATTATCTTACCATTTTTATTTCAAAACATTTTAAGATACTCAGAAAGAGTAATTTTGACATACAAAGAAAATTAAAGCTCTACTCCAAGAATATCTCTGAGAGGATTTGAAATGATGAACTGATTTTCACCAACTATAGTGGAATCGGGTATTTAGCTTTGAGTTACCTGCCTTTCAAAACAGATTAGGTAGTCTATTTAATTAAAAGTATTCTTTCATAGGAGTGGAGACACTGGTTGCCAAAGAGCTATAATTGTTTAGCCACTTTTTCCACCTGATAACAAACTTGACAGGCACATTAGGCAGTGATCAGTGTGACAGTTGTGATATTTTCAGTCAGAAAAATTTGGCTAATGAGCTCAACCTGTTTTGGAATTCTTCTACCATCTTGCCATACCTCATCCCTGGTCTGCCAAGTAGCCCGTTTAGAATATATCATGAGCTAACTAATTTTATCAGTTTTTAATACTGATTTAGGCAACACTTCTTAGAGAAGCATAGTACCACATTATTTAGCTCTTAAGTCCCTGAAAATCAGGGTAGCCGGCCTGAATCAGCTTTCTTTGGGGACCTCAGAAGGCATGGATATGTTCGAAATTCCTATGAATACTCTGATATTTCCCAAGTGATTATTGACCCCTTCACCTCTTTCTTCTTTTTTCAGATTTGGGGTTGTGTTTTGCAGCAGTTTGCTTTCAGACATCTCCGTATACTCAAAGCTCTCTAAAAGAATATTTAATGACTCTGTCAGTTTTCTTTGCTTGGGGTAGGCAAACCTTCTTTTACCTTGCCATCAATGGAGGCTATCTCACTATCTGCTATGTTCCAATTTCAGCCTGGCGGGGATTGAGTGTCCTTACATACTCTGAACAAGGAATCTCCCATGATAGTTGCCTCAGGTACAGTGTACTTTGGGTGACCACAACCTGCCCATTATCATCAGATTTTCAAGGGGTGGTACATGGTCACTAGGTTGCTGGCACTTTTGGTTTTCAGGACACATGTCATTGTCAGGGCCTTTGTCCTTTACTATCACCCTATGTCTTCTCTGCTCCTCTCTACTCCCCAAGAATAGAAAGGAAGGGAAAATTACATTATTTCTCTATGTGCATTATATTACTATGCTAGGTATTTTCACAAACATTTTGCATCAAATCCTCAGTATAACTGTGTGAGGAAGTTGTTATTATCCCCATTTTTATTAATTAAGAAACTGAGGCTCCAAGAGGTGAAGAATTCGCCTGAGACTACAAAAGTGGCAAGTGGTAGGGCTGGGATGTGGATCCTGGACTCTGAGCAATGAACCCCATGGGATCACCCTGAGAGTGAGCTTCAAGCCTGGCCCGCCCAAGAGTGTGGATCAAATTTAGATGAGAAACTGGAGGCTAAAGGAAGAATGTAGCCGACTTGCCTCCTTAAAAGGAATAAGGCTGGCTAAAGTAGTTTTAAAACTGGAGAATTATAGCACCAGATGTCAAGCTGAACAGATAAAATTTTGCTGCTGGGAAATTTTTGTAGTATCATGGAGACATGAATTTTAATTATGAATTAACTAAATTCTCAGCTCCTGCACTATTATTATAGATAAGCTATTGAGTTTTTTAATTAACCCATTCTGCTTTTTTAAAAAAATTCTGCTTTTTTGTCCCCCCTGGCCTAGACAAAAGATGTCATCTCTAATTCAATAACTCCATTTGAAAAGCAGTTATTGTTTGGCAATTTTATGCTAAAGGACTATGCTCTATGTTTGAGATGTAGAGAAGAACAGTACTGGGAACCAGATACAAGAAATTGATGAGTATACCTACAATTCCCACATAACGAGGCAGCAACTCTGACATAAGGCTCTATAAGGACTATAGAACCATAGAAAAGAGACAGCTAACTCAACCAGGGTGGGTGTGGGGTGGGGAATGGATAAGGGAAGGCTTCCAAGAGGATGCAATTTTTTTGAAATATGATTGAGACCTTCATATGATCTGGGCTATAACTACATGTATAAGACTCTTTTGGAGGAAGAGAGATTCTCAACAAAGTAAAAGAGCAATGAAAATCTTCTTCTGGGTGTCTGTATAGATAGATCAGTTGTTAGAACTACTCTGGAAACTAAATGAACTTTTAATTCCTGAGCTCTCTTCAAGTTTCCATGAGGTATGTATGTATGTATGTATGTATGTATGTATGTATGAGGTATTTATGTATGTTCTTGAGTTTCTGGGTGGTTATTCTAGAATAAGGCATGACCAATTAACTGTTCTTTCTCATTTGTGCTCCCTAACATTGAAGCTCCATCAGAAAATCTACTCAGTTCCTATGAACTGCTGGGCCTCTTGCTCCTACCATTACTAAGCAACTATCTTATGTAAGCCTTTTCAGCTTGTCTTCTCAAAATTTCTCCTTAGTTATTATCTCTGCTTTTGTCTAATGGTTTCTGAGGTCCGCCTTCTCTTATGTCTTTCAGCTACTGTTTTTACTGCCAACTGCCTAACCTTCTCTCTTTATCATATTCATATTCTCCAAGAAAGAAATCAATTTGTTAATTACTAAACTTCATCCTTGGGCAAAGCTCTTACATTCAGCCAGCTCACAGATCACTGTCTAGCCAGCAGATTGGTTGCTTTTGTGTTGGATGCTGAGCCCTGTTCCAACAGGGGGGCAAGGACTACAAGTGACAAGGATGGAGGTTTACATCAATAGAGCCTTAGAAAGGGACCATAGATATTGCAGACAGCCTGAGGCTTGGTCAGTTCAGGAAAATGACACTAACAGATACACTAGAAGTACTATAAGTGGAAAAAAAAAATAACATCAACCATGATACTCACTTGTCACTTTACATAACTTTAAGTGGTGGTGATAAGGGGGGGAAAAGGATGAAGAAAAATAGAAATTCCTGGGAATAAGTATACTTGTGTACAGGTAAGAACATAGAAATATATCCAACAAAAGAATACTTCATAGGCAATTATCTTTGTTGAGGTCCATAAGAAAGAAATCTAAAGACTTCTTCCTCTTCTCAAATATAAGAGAGATAACATAAAAAGGGTAGTGAATGTGATGGTAAGTTTTGTGTCTCAATTTGGCTAGGCTAACGTACCCAGTTATTCAATTAAACACTAACCTAAGTGTTGCTGTGAAGGTATTCTGTAGATGTGGTTAACATCTACAATCAGTTGACTGTAAGTAAAGATTATCCTTGATAATCTGAGTGGGCTCCATCCAATTAGGTAAAGGGCTTTAAAGGCAAAACTGAGATTTTCCTAAGGAAGAAGAAAATGCACCTGTAGATTGTGGCATCCCCTCATGTCGGAGTTTCTGGCCTGTTGGCCTGCCTTACTAATCTGACTTATCAGTCCCACAATCTAAGCTAATTACTTTGAATTATATATTAGAATAAAATCATTATAATAAATACTATAGTAAATATACAATCATAGTAAATATTGTAATAAATTATATTATAATAAAATCTCTCTCTCTACGTATATATATATATATATATATATATATATATATATATATATAATCTTCTATTGATTGTTGTCTGATAGAATTCTGCTTTATACAGTGAGTATGGAGGCTCGGACTTGGAATCTGGTACCCCATACAACCTTTATCATCAATTGTTCACTCCAATTAGGACAATCTCCTCTGAGTCTCTTCACATGCTTGCTCATTATTCTGCTTCTGTCGACACTACTTTTCTCTTCTTACTTGTCTCCACTCTTTCTTCTACCTTTATAAACTCCTTTTCTTTCCTTTCACTCTAGCTCTGTCCCAGGTCCTCTACGAAGCAACCTCAGATTACTTTTGTTCTTTTTGCTCTTTTCTTTCTCTAAACTCAACAGTTATTAGCTGTGCAATTCACTGCAGTTCTTAATCTTACATATCTCACCCAACACTGTTTCGTATAGTATCTACCACTGGTCAGTATAAATTTGCAAGTCAAGAAATGCCATGTTCCTTTATTTTATTTAAATCAAATTAAATTCACCTCAGATTTAAGTAATCCCAGCCTTAGTTCTGCTGCAGTAGAAGAAATTCCAATCCAGTTTTATTGGGCTCCACTCCTTTCCTCCCCAGGGCTTCACTAGGGACTTGGAAGATTTACTTTGAACCTAGAAAAAGCGAGGAAGGTGGACTTTAGCATCTTTATTGTTCAGGGATATATGGTGCCTTGAAGCCAGATAAAACCCTGCTCATGAACCAAGGCTCCCAGCCTCTGTAGGGTCATCATGCATCTATCTGAGCTTTAGATATCTCTTGGGAGTCCTTCTAGGAAGCAAGGCTGACATCCCCAATACTGGAATACTTTCCAGTTTGGGAAATTTTTTCTTTCTCTATAATTACACCTTCCCACAGTGCTTCCTTCCTTCTCTCCCTCTCTTTCCCTTGCTCCCTAGATGCCCTTACCTCTTTAATCCCCTAGTAAAATCTTCTCAAAAGCAAGTAAATGGGAAGGCAGATTGCTGGACACAACTTCAGGCATAACACTGACATTGCATTCTAAGGAGCTGTGATCCAGGAGGTTTCATTTACAATGTGAGCAGTGTCCCCTGGAGTTGTCTAAGAAAGAGTTCCTATCAAATAACTTTCTTCCTAGGAATACTCCCTTGAAATTTGTTTGGAATGGAGGGGAGGGATAATATAAGTAGAATACAAACCAAGTTAATAGCTTAATAAATTACTTTCACACACTTTTTTTTTGGTCTCCTGTATTTTTACTTCACTTTTAAAAAGATGTGTGGGCTGAGATGTCTAGCGTTCCAATTAAATTATGAATTTCTTGAAGATTAGAAAAATACTGTGTTTATCACTTATTTTTAAATCTTTCTTAGGTTTCAGCATAATAGGTATTTAAACGTGCCTTGAAATGAATTGAAGAATGATAGAGTTTGTGGATTACTGCTTAGATTACAGTAACACTGACTTTCTCACCATAGGTTCAGCTCTAGTGTCTTTTCATTGTCACTTTCAGGGTTAAGCAAATATGCTTTTTCTTTATCTGCTTCTGTTCACAGCTGCTGCTGGCCTGAATTTCCAACATGTAAAATTTGTACTTGGGACTTTTCTAGCCCAAAGTAAAAGTAAACACTTCCTTTAAAATTCGGACAGATGATATTAATTTGAACCTTCTTTCATCTAAAGAGAATTGTAGATTACAACATAAAAGTGTATATGGTAACAACAGTGGAAAATTCCTAAGTGAAATCAAAGCAGTACCTGGCATTCATTTTCATAATACCTTTCACTTGAAGAGCCAAGTACATTATGAGAACTTTATCCTATTAATCCTTAGAGATAAGTAAAGGGACCTGAAAGAATGGCTTATATAGATACGGTCACATAGCCAGGTAGTGACAGTGTTGTTAACAACCTGCTGCCTTGCCCAGTATTTGAATAGTTAGACTAGCTTGCCTTAAGATACCACTGTTTGAATGACACAATGGAAAATTTATGTTCTAACAGGAGAATTCATACTTTCATAACATACTTACATTAGTAAGAATGGCATGAAGAATATTTATCCAAATTTGCCAATGTGCATTTCCTTTTGAATCCTACAACCTCCCTCTTCTGTAATCTTGCTTCCTCTTTTATTGTCTCCCTCCCTCTAATTCTATTAAAAGTAAGAAGGAAAACTCAATTATATTACACCAGTGGAACTTAATACATCAGCTTCTCTAGGACTACATGCATGTTGAAAGACAACAGCTTAGCCCAAAGAAATGAACCAATTCTTTCTGATATGGAGAAAGATTTTTTTGGAGGTAGAAAGCCTTTCTTCCTTGTTCTCTCAAATAATAGCATACAAATGATTACATATTCTTCTTTCAGCTCCTAGAGGGAAAAGCTTGGAATGGAAGAAGGCAGAGGAAGTAACAATCAAGGGAACAGAGAATGAGGAAATACTTTGTTTTTAATTTTTAAGGGGAAATAAAATGGAGAATATCTTTTCTGTCTTTGTAAACCATCATAATTTGGGGAAATGAAATGTACACTTTAAGCACTTGACCAATATTTACCACCTACCAAATCTATTTGAGGCCTCATCTTTTGTCAGAAGAAAATGGGCTTGTGTCTCCCTCACCATCGTTTCCCTCTCCTACACACTTCATTAAGGATCTGAGTTCAGAGCTAACATCAGGCTATGCATCATTCTACACATCCCATGTGACCTTTCACGGCTCTATACTGGTGCTCATGCTGCTCTTGACCCGAAATCCTCTCCTCTCAGTGCTCTACCTATCGAACTTTTGTTTACCAAATGAGACTCAATTCATATGCTAGCCAAGAGGCTTTCTCTAAATAGCACTTTTAACCTGAACAGGACCAATTCCTCTCTCTACCATGTCTCCATAGCATTAGTAGATATGATTCTATTTCAGGGCTCACAATCTTGTACAATTAGTATATATTAACATGTCTCTCTGCTCCAAAGAATGTAAACTACTTCAATTTGGGAACAGGTCATATTTATTTATTTATTTATTTATTTATTTATTTATTTATTATTTAAATTTTCTGTGTCCAATACTATTATATAACAGGCATGTTAAATATATGATAAATGTATATGCTATAGTCTAGACATAATAAAAAGATTAGTTTCATAAAGGAGACAAGGTTTGCAAGCATAAGATAGCAAGATGGTACAATGTGTTGGGCTAAGAAAATTAAGATTAGGTAACTACTAAATTTAACAAATATTTGCTAAACACCTAGGAGTAAAGAATTGTGTCTAGGGACTGCTAGGATAAATAGAACACAGTCATTACCTTTAAGGTGCTCACAATCCATCCACCTTGTAGATTGTCTTTCTATGTGCACAGCACTTCTGTGGTTTAGCTGTCATTTTCCATGTTGTTCTTCATAACAACCCTGTGAGGAAGATCATTGTTTTCATTTTCATGGAAATGGAAACAGAGCGTTTGAATTCCCAGGTCTTCTGAAGTCTTTCTTCCCCACTACGTCAGCACTTCTCAAAAATTTATACTTCTGAGTGCACTTTTACAACGAGAATAGAGTTATATTCCTCAGGGTTGGGAAATACAAGCTCAAAATCTAGTGTGCAATCCTAAAACTTCATGCTTACTATAATGTTATGTTTTCCATTACTTCTCACTGAGTCAAACTGAAGTTGTGAGAAAATAAGCCTCATTGATTGGGTCCCTAAGGGACCTTAGTGTAAGGTTTCAGCACCAGAGGGGTACATACACAATTTCAGAAGCACATGGCTACAATGCTACCTTTACACAGAGCGTCTAGGTCTGGCTTGAGTCGCACCCCAAGGTTTTGGGTAACTTCATCAGGTTTCGTTTATGTTTCTAGTGGCACAATTGTATTCACAGCCCTCGCTGAAGACTAAGAAAACGCACACTCTACTCCCAGATGTTGTTAGCAGGGGGGCTGACCCTTTCTTTCCTGTAAAGATGTCTCACTCTGGCAATAACGTCTCTTCAGTCTGATACTATCTGCCACCCCACTGGTTGCTGGTTACACCCAAGAGTCCCAGCCAGATGTCTCCTCCAACCCCCCTGTTGGTCCTTGAAAGCTCCGAGGGATCAACAGTGCCCTCTTCAGCACCGCCGCTAGAGGGCAGCTCGAGTTGCAGCTCTGCTGAGCCCTCTAGTGGCTGCCGCGGTGGCTCAGCTCTTTCATGGAACCTACAAAAAACTAGAAGTTGTACCCGGGAAGCCAGCCTCTGTGACACCCGGTAGCGAACTTTTAAAGAAACGTTTACCTTTCTTGGATGAATCTCCCACTTCCTAGGATCTTCCCCTTCCAGGATGTGGCAACGTGGAGCCATCATTCTCTCTTGGCCAGGTAAAAAATTAGAATATGGAGGACCTGGCAACTTTCCCCAGTGCCTTTTTACTTCCTCCATCTTCTCCATGGGTATAGAGCTTACATACACATTCAAAATTTTTCATTATAACCTCATTTTCAGCATGGCTTGCAGGTTCTTAGACTTATAAGATTGAAACCCTGGCTCCTTCACTTACTAACTGGGTAATTTTATGTTATTTAACCCCTCTCAGCTTTTGTTTCATATTTAATGGTGAGAATAATAGTACCTACATTATGCAGTTTGGGGAGTAATAACTATGATAATATATGGAAAGTGCCAAGTCTGACACACTGAAAGGGCTCAATAAACATTTGCTATTTTTATCCTTCAAAGTTTCTGTCTAGGGCACACGGTGTCTATCAATTTAGTACAGAAATTGTCTTTACATAAGACACAGGATACATATGCAAATAAATTGATAAACAACCTGTGTTTTCCTAAAGTGGCTTACCGTAACATTAGGTTATGAAGAAGGGGGCTCATTTATGTTAAACAATCAGTGCAGAAGGCATTTAGGGAGCAAAAGAACCCAAGAGGCCTGGAATCCTCACGGAGGAGCTGTGTTTTGCACACAGTGCAAGTCCCCACCATGTGCAAGTTAAGTATTCAGGGCAAATCTGGGAGTGTAGCCTGTGAGCCAGTGGTGCAAAAGGAAGAGGGTTCTAGGCCAAGGCAGGGAACTGAGCACTCCAAAGGCCAGGAAGCATTCCAAGCCAATCAGATTTCCCACCCACGAAGAGTCTAAAAGGTGGCAGAGCCTCATGGCCCAAAGTCCAAGTACAGAAGGAAAGTGGCCAGAGAATCTTGTGAGGTAGAGACCTTATAGGAACTGTCAGGCAAGTGAAAGCCGAAGAGCGCACAACACCCACGGACCCAGAGCAAGGTCAGTGTGAGCTGAGCAGCTGTTCCATCTGGTGCCAGAGGCCTTGGCTGTTGTCTTCTACACCCAGGCAGTTTAGGCCTCCCTGATCAGCCCCACCTAGAAAAGCCAATTCTGCTCTTAAAGGGGACTTGCTTGTTTCTAGGAGGGCGTCTTACTCTTAATGGACAAAGCTAGCTCTTAAGTATGAATGAGGAGGTGGAGGAGGCAGAGAGTGCGCCCAGGGGTGCAACGGGCTCCAGACGAAAGAGCTCGTGCCTGAAGCCCGCGCCTCCATGTTGCGAGCACTACACGCCTTTCTTGCAGCAGCAGGTAGGGGCCTTGGCTGCCAGCGACCCTGACAAGCCGCGACTTGAGCTGTGCCTTAGCGCTTGGGTTGGCTTGAGACGGTCTGGAGGAGGGAGGGCATTCCTGGAAAGGGGGTGGGGTGGGGTGGGGAGGTGAGGGGAACAGCATGAGCACAGGCACGAAGGAAGAGCGAGTCTGCTGCGCGTCGAGAAGGGCATGGAGACTTCGCTGATTGGAGCCGGGAGTTCTTGCAGGGGCTTGCAGGCGGCTGTGATTGGAGAGCTCAAGTGGGGCCAGATTTGGAGGGCTTTGAATGCCCGACTGAGGAGCCCTCAACCCCGCTCCCGACTCGCGATCTCCGTTCGAGACCCGGACTCCCTACAGGGGGGTTCGTTCCAACGGGTGTTTTCCTTTGGGGGCATCCGGAAAGTCAGCTTGGCCTCTTACCTGCCTCAATTCTCTCCCTCTACCCAAGGAGCGAGGAATCCTCGCAGGTCGAGGGGGAGGGGCGACAAGGCCGATGCATGTCCCTGCGCTCGCTTCGAGGATGCCAAACCGGCCAACCAACCAAAAACAAAAAAACAAAAAAAAAATCCGTTTCCACGCCAAACGTTAAATTTGGTTCCTCCTCCTCCTCCTCCTCCTCCTCCCGCAAGTTCTCTTTCTTCCGCCGGCCCCTCCCCCACGCGGCCCCGCTGCCCGCCGCCAGCTCGGCGGGTCCCGTCCTGGGGCCCGGGTGGCCCGCGCCCGCCCTCCGCACCCGGGCGCCCCCCTCCCCGGCCCCGCACCCCCGGTCCCCGCCCCCGCCCCCGCCCCGGCCCGGCCGAGCGGTAGGTGTTGTGCCGTCTGCGCCGGGCCGCAGTGCGGCTGCGCGCTCTGGGCTGCCTCCGGGGCTGGCAGGGCAGCGGCGGCCGCGGCGCAGGCGGCGGCGGCGGGGCCCGGGCGGCGGCGGCGGCGTGGGGAGCGGCCAGGAGCCGAGCCTGGGGCTGCAGCAGCGCGGGGGCTGCCGGAGGGGACAGCCCCGGGGCGGGGGCGAGAGAGGAAGGCCGGGCCGCCGAGTCTCCGAGCAGCCCTTCCGCTTGGATTCGGGGGCGTCTTCGTCCCCCACCTCGTCTTCAGACGCCCCCTCCTCGTCCGCCCCGGCCCCGGCCGCTGAGGGAGGAGGCGGCGTCGGGGGGCTGAGGGGCGCCGCCATGCCTCTGCCGCCGTGAAGCGCCCGGCCGTGAGCAGCCGCTCCGTCGCCCCGGTGATGTCCCCCAGGCGGCAGGCGAAAGCGACTCACTCGAGCCCTGGGGTAAAGGCCTAGCTTATCCAGCTTCCTTCCTTCCTCTTCCTCCTCCTCCTCCTCCTCCTCCTCTCCCCCTCCTCTCCCCCCTCGTCCTCCCCTCCCGTCTCGTCCCTCACCCTTCCCCGCGCCCCCGTCTTCCCTCCCTCCCACCCCTCCAGCAGCGATGGCAGAGGAACAACAGCCACCACCACAGCAGCCCGATGCCCATCAGCAGCTTCCCCCCGGCGCCCCCAGCTCGGGGGTGGCTCTGCCAGCCCTTGTGCCTGGGCTGCCAGGGACAGAGGCCAGCGCGCTGCAACACGAGATCAAGAACTCCATCTGGTAAGAGGATCCTCCATCGCTGGGGTGAAAAAGCCCAGGCACATTTCTGCTGCAAAAGGGGGTGGGGGACGGCTGGCGACGGGCGGGGAAGCGGAGGAGCAGGCTGATGCTTTCATTGATTGTGGGTATCCAGGGTCGGGTGCATGTTTATAGGGCCTCTGGAGGTGTGGGGACTTCGCAGCAGCCCCTGGTCTCCATAGCCCCCACATGTTGTTGTTGTTGTTTATTTTTTTTATCACCTCTTCGGATAAACAAGTTATTTGTGGTTTTCACTTATGTGTTAAAGGAATAGGGGTCGAAATTAAGTCATCTTGCATGCTGGTAGCATGAATTTGGGACCGAGGAATGTGAGATGTGTTTACTCCTTTTTGCAGTCATACAGGGAGGAAGGGGAGTGTATTGTGAATTTTCACCAAACAGACATTGTGCGCAGGAATATTAATAGGCAGCACAAACCCGAATGTGTCTCTTCCTTTCAGTTGCTTTAGCTGCTCTTTCTGGATGTTTTTGCCTTCTTTGTTCTGATGTTAAATTTCTCTTCCAGGCAGTTTATTCTTTGCATTAATTGTGAAGACAAGTCTTCGTTAGTTTATTTTGTTTTAAAATGGTAGTTCACACTATAAAGTGATTTTTAATTTAAAAATATCTTTGAAGTAATAGTCTTGCCATTTCGTGTGTCTTTTTTTTGAAACCTTTGATGAAATATCCTTTGCTATTCCTGTCCTTGTATGAGAATTTCCAATATTTTTGCATTAAACTATGAAAGACTGATGGCAGTCTTTTAATAATTAAATACACCGAGTTGAGTCCGTCCTGTTAGAGCCATTGTAAATATTCCTTGAACATGAACTTGGATTGTTTTTATAGAATTCTTCATTAACTGACATTTTTTAAAAAGTGTAGTGCTATTTTAAAAATGGAAAGCAATATTTGGGATTTGGTCTAGGACATTGCTTTTAATAGAAGTTTAAAGATAGAATTAAATGTGGTATAAGAAAGCTCTGATTTTAAAAATGAAATGTTTCATGTCCATCGTTGAATATGACTACTAAAATATCAACACTTCTTACTCTTATATTGCAATTTCAAAATAAATGTATCATAAAACATCTGACATTGCAGTACTATATTTGCACACTTCAAAACAGTGACAATTTTTAAATAACAAAATTAAGGTTTGTTATATAGTTAAATAATTTTAATTATTTTCTTGGTGTGCATCCATATTGTCATGATGTTAATATGAAGTAGGTCAGTGCAGGCTTTAATAGTTTCATACTACACAGTAGTTGGCAGCTGAGTATCTTGCTTTCTGTTTTAATTTTAAAATGAAGTTTAAATATTTTAAAAAAGAATTTTTTGGCTTTGACAATAGTCATGTTTTGGCAACTTCACTAGGTCAGATAAATGGGATTCTCGTGTGAGGGGGCGGGGCTTTATTCATGGATCCCTTCACCCCTTTTTTAAAGCTGCAATTTAAAGGAAGAGATGGTTAATCTCCTGTCACCATCAAGGTTTCCAGAAACCAGAGTGGGTTCCCCACTCCTCTTTTAACTTGGTGCAACTTTAGTGTATCCGAAATCATCATCACATTGAATTAATAAGCACTTTGGTTTTTACATTTAGATAAGGGACATCCAACTTAAAAGAACAAAAATCTTTTGAAAGACAAATTTTAAAAAACTGAGTTAGTTATGCATATTTTATTATGAGAATAATGAGAAAGGAAGCTTCATTTTATACTTTTAAAATGAGTAAGTCAAATAGGCAACTGACTAAAGTATTTGAATAACAATGATAGTGGAGTGCTCTTTTGGTTTTTTGGTAAATCATATGATTTAATAGTCTTTCATTGATAATTTATGTTTACACATATTAAACTTGACTGCTGACTTTAATGTGAGAAAAATTCATCTTGAAGTAAGGCGCACTTCAATTTTTGGTACTTGCTCTGAGAAAACAATGGGCAACAAACACCTTAATCCCCAAATGTACAATTTTTTATCTTTATTTGAAAATCATAATAGCACATTTACTAGTGATTTTCAACTTCAGAAATCCTATTTGCGAAAATTATTTCTTTTTTATCATTTAAAACTTTAGAAAAACACTAGTGATCATAAACAACATTAGTGGTTATATTTAATTATAGTCTCATATCCCCCGCTCCACAATACTGGATTTATATTATTCATCAAGTAAATATATAAAATAAAGACATTAAAAAAGTGAAAGGTTCTTCAGTACTATCTTAAGAAATAGTATACATGTGTATACTATTAATTTTTAATAGATAAGGTTGCAATTCTTTAGGTATCTCATTTTACATTTTTAAGGCAACAGTATCTTTTTATCGTTTTTTAAATCACCTGATAATGTTCTGAGAGATTATCAGTTTTGTACTATTTCATATATCAATCTTTGGTAACATTATTATTGTAAATTTAAAATTACATTAAAATGTGGCATTTAAAAAATATTATATGGGTTTTACATTTAGGTTGATCAGAGTTTCTAAATTATTGGACTTGCCAATCCAAACAAGTCTGTACTTGTCCTTCTATTCTACAAATACAAATATAGTATGTGATGTAGGCCTTTAACGGGACAATGAGTTATTTATTATTTCAGTTTAAAATTATTTATTTTTGTTTGTTAAACTCAATTGCTGTTTGATAAAAGTATGCCCATGGTAATTTCAAGCATTAAATGAGTCTTCAAAACCAAGATTAAGTATTTAAAGTTGAAATTATGGTACTTAATGAGATCAGAAACTATTTTTCTTAAGAATTGGATATATGTATTTTTAAGGTAGTTATAGAAAATAAAATGCTAACTTGATAGTGTTGTGATATTTGTGTGGTATATTTATGAATATCTTCAACCGAGGTCCAAGTAACAAGCCTTCACTTTTCTTGATCTTCCTAGTCCCCATTTCATAGACAAAGGCCTAGATCACTTGACACTGCTCACTTGAAAGGAGATTTATTTGCAGAGGTGTGTTTAATATTGAATATGATGTAAGTGTTATGTATATTTTCTCTAAGCAATAGAATTATAAACTTCTTGTTAAAAAAAAGAAAACTAGTAATCCATATTCTTTTTTGATAAATGAAGATTCATACTGGCAACTCTTAAAACAAAGCCACAACCTAACCTCACTGCAAATTTGTTTAACTTTCATTGCTCCCCTTATTGGTTACCCCAAAAAAGAATACCAAAGCAAGTTTATTTTCTAATCTCCTAGTGTCTCCATAGTTAAACAGGGGAAGGGGGAGAGAAAAAAAATTATATTTAAACAAAAATACAATTTATTAAGTGCTTTTCTTTTTCCTTTTTGAAACAGTTTTACTTGAAATCCTAATAGAATAAAATTGCTGGGGGAAAAAAATCAGAAAAAATTACATTGCATCTCTTCTGCTTGTTTATGATTAGTTAGGTTTAAGAATAATCATACCTATATGGGTGGGAGGGATTAACATATTTGCAAATAGGCTGTAACATGGACTATACACCTTTACCTAGAAATTCGAAAGAAACCCTAATATATTATTGTAGACAATTCTCTAATACTGTAATTACTCAATAAATAAATTCCAGGATTCTTAAAAGAATTAGTTGTTATCAATTTTTTATTTATGTAAATCTTTATTTGCAAGTAAGACCTTGTAAACCATTTCTTAAAACAGTCCTATAAAATATGTAATTTTTCTACCCACTTTATGGAAACAGATAAATTGAATGACAGTTAAACTGTATGATTCCTCTGATTAATTATCAGATTCTGGAAGTAGTGTAGGGGCCAAAGCTCCCTGTCTTTATTAATTCTTGTAAGATATACAGACTTCTGAATCTATTCTTAACATTTTGGACTTAAAAGTAGAATTCTATACATGGGCATTTTGAATGTTATCAAAATTCTGATATAATCCCAAATTGAGTAGCTTTGTTTAACTTTTCTTATTTCTTAATTACAGTGAGCAAAGTATGGTGATCCTAAGGTTTATTTAGTGATTCCATGTAGTGCTGATTTCTGTTCCCTATCTAGAACTTGGTACTTAAATTTCATCCTTGGGTTTGGGTCAGGCAATTTATTACCTGTCTGAGAGATAGTTTTATTCTTTCATCTGCAATGGGAAACATTTACTGGAAAGCTCATAGCTTTAGAGTTTACTTTAATCATAACCCATGGTCTTCATTTGTTTTAAAATTAAAGACTGACTTTCATATATTTTTGATGAGTTGGTTGACATGCTATCTTCCCTGAGTTGAGCCTGTCTTCTGTACTAAGCACAACAAAGACTGAAGGTGCTTTTTGCTTGCCTATCTGGTTGCATCCCAACATTAAGTGTTTCTGATTCCAGAAAGCAAGCAGTTCCTTGCTTTCATCTGTGATTTAAAACCAATGAAATTGTCTTCTTTTTGACCAGAAAGGCAGGTTAAGCAATTTTAAGCCCCTTGTTTCTCTGGTTTTGTTTAGCTTAGGTAACGGATGTGTGCGTATAAATAATTGACTCATTTGCATTCCCCATTGAGAGGTGTCTTTAATGATATTATGTACAAAACTGATTTGGTTTCTATATCACTGTTAGTTTTTGGTCCTATTGAGGGAAAGGAGTTTCACAGTGGTTGAAAAGACAGAAGTGTCTTATTATGAAACATGCTTTGAATAAAAACAGATCACTTTTGATATTAGAACAATAATGTTGCATATTAAAATTATACAAATGAAAGTAATTAAAATTAACCATTGTCATTTACTCAAGTCGAGCACTTTAAGCAAAAACAGTGTAATACTGAGGACTGCCTATATACAAAATACTATGCAAGAGACTGTCATTTGAGGTTTGTCCATTCACTTGTAATATTAACCTGTGCAAAATTGTGCAATAAAACATTTCTTTTATTCATTTAGGAGACCAGGGAAGGAGATGACAAGTGCCAAAGTGTTTATTGTGGGGAAAGGAAACCTTCCTTTCCTTGTATAAAAAATGAAAGGTGTGCATTAGATGACCTTGCAACAAGTTTCTATGACTTGTTACTAAATTAATATTGACAGCAATAATAAAACATACCATAAACACAGTGAAGACTAACAGTATTAACTGATCACAGCAATCAGCAGAACATTCAATGGACAGATTATTAGGCTTTGTTAATGTTTCCTTTGGTTTCAGCCCTGGAGGGACTACCCGAAGGTTTTATTCATTTATTGTTACCTTGTTTAAGAGTTCTTTTATGTGAGATTAGGTCTGCAAATTTATTGAGCATGTATTGCATTTAAAGTATTCTAAGAGCTGTTGATTGTGCAAAAATATATAAGGCTATACAGTAATCCCTGTTGTTGGGGAGTTTACTTAGTTGCTAGTTGAGAGATTCCATTGGGTGGTTATTTGTGTGCATGATTTGTTGATGAAGAGGTGCTCAGTTCACATAAGCACCTCACACAGGATCTTTTTCTGTAATAATTTAATATTTTAAGGCAGTGCTGAATGTTGTATTGTAAATTTGGTTATGAAAATAAGAAAGGTGCATATTCTTTTCAAAATAATTTAGGGTAGGGTTGAGTTTCACAACTTTCCTCTTCATCATTTTAATGCATAACCATGACAGAATGTTCTTTATAAGTATGAAAAACAAGACAATAAGATGGTTACTCCATATCTCCAACCAAACTAGACCAGTCTTATCCAGTGCCTCCTTTTCCACTAGTCTCTTTATGTTTACTTGCTTTCTCTCCTGCTTTCTCAGGTGTTCTGAGAGTTCAAGTTAAGGATGAGCAGCATGGACCGATAGGAGGAACAATCTTCCTGCTCTGGGCAGGATAATAAATAAAGAATAATAAGCTCTGAGGCCTTAATGCACTTGATTGCTGACTATGAGATTAAGATAGTTAACACTTAACCTTAACCCACATGAATAAAAACTTTAAAACATGACTAATTTTTCTTTCTTAAGACATTTATTTTCTGTTTTGTGGCCTGTGTATCTCCTATTTATAAGAGGAAATAGAAAACAGTGACGTTTGGTTAATTATGCAGAATACCTCAATGAAGCATCTATTACAGTAGCTTCTCTATATATTACAAAAAGTTGCGTGGGAGGTGAGGTTTTTATGTTCCTCATATGTTAGAACAAACTAAAAATGTACCGGTAGGTATTCCTTGATGTTTGAATCTCTGTTTGGTTACTGAATTCGAAGAGTAAGAGGTTGGAGGGACAAATTTCAATACGTTATGTCTTTGAATTTTGGAAGAGAAGAATTCATATAATGTGAAATAAATACCATCTCCAATTAGCCTTATCTAAAAAAAAAAGAGAGAGAAGAAAAAAGTTACCTAAAACAATTTGTAATCTGTGTTTGGATAGCAAAAGTTCAGATAACAAATGATATTTTTACACTCATTCCAACACAGGATTAGTAAATTGATTTGAATTTGCATGCTAAATCTGATTGACTAGTGATGGCTACCAAGAGCATGGGGATAGGAAGTGATGTACATATGCCCTATAATTACCTCCCCTCTTTTTTCTGAAATATATAATTTTTAGAATTTGAGCTCTATTATAGGTAAAGAATCAGATAAAACTATTGGTCATCTTAGAGGGTATTAGTCCCTAGGGCTATGCCACTGTCATTTATGATACCTAAATTTAAGATACAAACCAAGCAGGCAGAGCACTTAGGTTTCTGTTTGTTTTTTTTTGTTTTGTTTTGTTTTCTTGTATCTTTCTGTGACTTTGATCATTTGGTACTACCAGGTAGCTACAAGATGAGAACAGAGGATTACTCTATTAAGTGAGTACTTCAGTTTGCACTATCTATAACCCCTTCTTTGCTTTCGTTATCTCAGTTCTCTAATTATGCCATTGTTGGTCTTTTTACCTGCTACCTTTTTTTTTTCCCCCTAATATGGTGTCTAAGTTTAAGATCCAGCTCCTGTGCCACTGCCTCAATGGAACTTTTCACATTTCTCAGGGAATAATGAACTGAGTTGTGTAAATTAATTTTTTTGTTTCAGTAATTTAGACTGCCTTTAGCTGAGATAAGTCCATTGTAGTGAATTTTAACTGAATTTAAGTGAAACATTTTTATTCTCTAATATGTAAAGTTCATAGGAATGCAGAGACTGAAAAAACCTGAAACAGCACAAATACTGCATAATAAGTAATTTATAATATGACAAACATTATGGACTAGCCAAGAACCTGCCATTTTTTTTGCAGTATATATGAAATTTTTAAAATTTTAATGGTTTAAAAGTGTTACTTTAGTGACATCTTGTTTAAAGTTGGTGCCTCATTTAACTGTCAGATTAGTAAATGCATGATGCCTTTTTCTGAAGGAGGAGATATTAACAAAGAGTGTTTGGCTAAATCCTATATATGTACATTTCAAAGAAGTGAGAAATTCAAAGACTAATCCTGAATTTACAGAATCAAGTGGTCAAGGAAAACTGAATTCAGTACACATTTGTATTTTCATTTCTACTATGTACAGACATAGGAAGATTAAACAGTAATAAGACACTATACCTTTAAAACATTCACCTCTTGTATGGTAGTTGTATGCATCGTTAATTGAATATAACAAAAGTAAGATTTTGTTAAATGCATTGCTGGTGTAATCAATGGTATAGACAAATAAAAAATTAGTAGAGAGAAGGATTCAGTGAGGGCATAGTATTTTATTGGCAAAACTCGGGGTGGTGGTCCTTAAAAAAATTAAGAGATGGTCTGTTGATCTGGATATACTTATCAGTATGCTTACTGGGAAATGTTTATTCCCACCAGCAGAAATTGGGTTGAGAATTGTTGATGACGGTAAGCCTTACCAGTAGTGAGAATAATTAGAGGAAAATAGTTTAGGACAAAATTTGTTTGACTGAGGAATGGGCTTCCACCAATCAGAAGCCTCTCACAAAGGTAAATTTAATTTTCAAAGGTAGAAGAATATAAAATAATAACAGGGAAGAAAAGATAGGGTGGGAGTGGGAACTGAGACAGAGAACCAGTAACTGCTCCTGTAACAGTTTCAGAAGAAGACTGTACCCTGAGTCTACTCAGTGAAGTATAGCCATTTCACGAAGAGAATTAGAATGTTTGATGTGGGGTCCCTCATGTATCTCATTCATTCCATATCTTGGCTCCTTTATCTTGGCATCTATATTTATATATTTTTCCATTATTGGATGCAGTTTGTTTTCTCCCTTTGGATTCATCCCTATTGTTGTATTTATGGAGTTTGTTCTCTCGTACCACATTTCAGTAACCATCATCAAACTGTTCTTTTCCACCGGCTACTTTTCCTGTAACTTTATATATATCTGTGACTTCCTCTAAACAGCAGCAAATAACTAGGGGAAAAAAATTTTGTGGTAAAACACAGTTGATCTCTCAATAACCGATAGAACTCATTTCTAGACATATAAGAGAAAAAGCAAGTAAGTAAGTGAATGAAGAATGTAAGAAGAATAATATAAAGTTAACAAATGTGCAAAAATCTTTACTTTCAATAATAAAAAGTAATTAGGGCAGAAAAGTACTATTTATTGACCACTAAGAAAAGATCTAAGAAAATAGTAACTATTGCTAACTGACCTTCCTGGTTTTGCTTTCTTCCTTATCCCTTTCCCTCCCCTCCAGTACCTTAGTTTCTGTCTCATTGTATGGTATGTAAGCCCACTCATATTTTTGGTGGAATAAGTTTGAACATTTTAAAAGTGTTAACTGTGTTTGCGTCTAAGTGCTGGAACAATGTATGATATTTTCCCCTTTATTGTATTCTCCAAATTTTCTTAAATGAGCAAGTGTTATTTTTAGTTTGGAAAAATATCCAAACAAGTAAAATAATGCCCTTTGTCTACCCTGCTGTTCTTCCTTTTTAGCTGACCTCTGTCCACCCCCACTCAGCTAGATCTTGTCTCTGCTCTTGTACTTTTTAACTCTTGCCGTCTGGCTTCCTGCTCTTCTTGCCAACGCAGTGAGCTTTTTTCAGTCTTTATCTTTGATTATGTTTCTAACTTTTCCTCTTGTCACTATGATTTCTTCGCACTTTGGAAACTCATTCCTTTTTGGGAGCTGTCTTTATATCAGCTACTCTGCCTGTCATTAAGGATTCCATGGGCAAGGATATGAGATCCCTGTTTTCATGGACCCTATCTCTGATTAACATTTTTCCTGCTCTTTTCCGCTAGATGCTCTTTAAGTTTGAATATCTAGACACTTATTTCTCAGCCATCCATTGTTTTTCTTTTTTCAGTTATTTGCTAACGTTGTGAAATAGGTGGGCTGAACAGAAAACTACCCACATCTATTCATTCATTCATTCACCAGACTACATGGAACTACCACTGTCACCTTAAATTTGTCATTTTTTTCACAGTAACCCCTTTTCTGTGCCATGATGCCTTGCTTCCTCAGTTTCCTTTCATGTGTAATTCTACTTCTTTTAACGGTAGATATTGTTTCTTCATTCTGTCAGGCTAGCAGTATTGGTTTCATATTTGATTTTTCTCCCATCCCCATGCCCAATATTGTAACAAGTTGCCAACTTTGCATTGTTACTTAAGTTTCTTTTTCTTTTCCTGTGACTCCAGAGCATCAGTGCTTTACCATCTTATTCATGGAATACTGCAGCAGCAGCGTAGCTGCTCTCTTCCCTGACCTTTCCCCTCCGTTGAACTATGCTGTATACTGCTGCCAAAATAAATACTCTAAAACATCCATTTTCATGTTGTTCCCTTCTAAAAACCTGTAACAGTTTCACTTTGCCCACCATGTCTGTCTAAAGATTCCCATCAGGTCTCAAAGGCCTGTGTAATCTAGACCCATACAGTCATGCCAGCCCTATTTCTTGCTGTTTGCCAGCATTCAACTTTATTTAGTTCAGTCCAGCAGGCACTTCACTGTCTGCCTTATATTTTGTTATCCTGCTTTCATTCCTGCTTTCAGTCTTTTCTGGAATCTGCACTTCTCTGTTTCTAAATCCTACTTAATCATATTTTAACCATTTTTGAAGCCACTGTGTTATGAAACATTCCTTAGCTACTGTAATCCACATTGGTCTTTTCTCGACCTCATGTTATGTAGTGAGTTCTGTACAATTAAGCACTTAAATACGTTAATTTTTGTCCTGTGCTGTTTTAATGAGTTCTCGGAAGCTAGAGGCAACACCTTTTTATCTTTTTCATTTAGTAGTAGGTACTGGTGAATACCATTTTTGTCTACTATATTCTCAGAGTCACTTTATTTTTTTCTCTACATATTAATGTTTCTATATTTGATATTTTTAATGTAATTTTCTCTTTAAATAAGTTATTAAACTCATGCTGTGTTTTACAGAATAGAGGGCTTTTATAGTAGTTGATTTTTTTTAATTGCATTGATGAAACTGAAGCAATAATTTATTAGTTTCAGTTCTACTAGTCAAATACCTTTCACTATGTATCTGGGTTAAAAAATGTATGTCCCAAGCAAGAGCATGGTTTCTTTCATTTTTAAAATACTAAGCAGGTAACTACTACAATGTTCAGTAACCTTTCATGAATAAGTATACAGTAGTATTTAGTTAGGGTTTTGTGAACTGATCAGTTATCTGTGTCCCAGCCTAAGAGGTAAACTTGGAATTTTGAAGACCCCTTCTCTCTCCTTAACATTGAACTAGAGATAGCTTTTTTAAACTTTGGTTTTAGTGGAGGGTTTGACCTGTTTTTTTAGGAGCCTAGACATGAGGCTAAAGTAACCTGTTGAGTCATGGCCAAAGCCTGAAGATGGACGGCAAAGGAAACCTATGAGTTAAGGGCAAATAACTGAGGGAGGTGGATTTATCTAGGGATGACTAGAGAAAGGAATAGCTAAAATAGGAACACAATTTTGAATTCCTGAAGTGATTCACATCCATAAAAACAGGCTAGACTGCTAGGGCTTTCTATCTGACATAGACTCTTTTGTGTGTGTGGTGTTTTTTGTTTTTTTGTTTGTTTGTTTGTTTGTTGGTTGGTTATTCTTTGTTTCGGAGAGGTACAACAACTTTAAAAGCCCCTTTTTAAAGATAAACTTAAAAATGCATGTACATGATGCTACTGGGTTTATTAAGAGCAATGGTTCTTAAATTGTCATTAGCATCACCTGAGGAATTGTTAAACTGTAAATTTAGGGGCTTCACCTCAAATTTTCTGTAACAGAAGCTCTGGGGGTGTGACCAACAGTCTTTGTTGTACTAGTCCTTCGGGTGATTCTGATACTGAACTTTGAGAACCACTGGCTTATCTTCTAATAAATGTTAAGGCACCATGCTCCGGCAAAACTTTAGTATTCTTAATATTTTAGTACCTCAGGTGGAGTTAATAACTCCTTTATTTTAATTTTCACAGTATTTGAATATAACTCTACTATAGCATCATTTACACCGTTGTAAAAGATTTCCTCTAAATTGAAATTGTCTCAGTATTTTAAATGAATTAATGTATGAATTGATGAATAAAAATTAAACAGTGCATAGTCATCGTTGCACTCAGCCCTGGTCAACAATTAAAAGACACACACACACATACAACCAGTGATCACATGTGCAAGAAAGTACTGGATGAATACCCCAGGAGTCAGCAGACCTTTTCTTCAGAGGGCCAGATAGTAAATATTTTTGGCTTTGTAGAGTATAGGTCTCTCTTGCAACTATTTTACTCTGCCATTGTATCAGGAAAGTAGCCATGTACAATATATAAATGAAGAGTATTTGTTCCACTGCTGGCAGAATTTGGCATTTGGGCAGTTAGTGGACTCCTGTATCTCATTGCCTCCCAAAACTATTCAAAGGATACAGATAATGGTTCTGAGTCTTCACTCCCTTTTATTGGCAAACAATGGATGATAGTCATCTGCTTGGTATTGTCTTGTAATTCTCCTTTAGGTAAACCCACAATTATGTGTAAAGCATATTAGAATGCAAATGAGTAGGAATTATATTTCAAAGATAGTCTTAACTCGGCTCCCAGTGATGATAGTAAAGTATATTGACTTCTGGTTTCTGTTCTGACACATAAAAAGCGTGGAAGTTCTCACTCCTGTCATCACAAGAAAAAAAACAGAACAAACAGAAAATCAACAATTCTTCTTAAATCCATCAGAGAATTGAGGTAACAAGGCAAACTGCTGCCTGGAAAACTAGAGACAGGCGGATACAGAGAATCAGTTTACTGTTGGCAGCATCCCTGGAATAGCAGTCTGAAGCTAAAGCCTCTATAGGTTGAAACACTTGAAAGTTTAATTGATGAATTGCTGGAAACTCAGCCTGGGCTAGCTTGAGAGTGTCCTAGTCTTATGGAAATCCCCACACTTACCTGAGTTTTACCTCTAGGAGCCCTACTAGGCTTTCCCTCTTAAGATGAAAGTAAAATCTCCTACTTCCAGCATGGGGGTAGGAAGTGAGGGAAAGCAGTGGGAGAAGGGGAAAAGTAACCATTTTGAAACAACTCAGAGCTCCTTTTCTTTAACAAGGCTAGCCTTAAGGGAATCTTTCACCAGAGCCTAACCAACTAGTGCTTTACTAAAGCCTCATTGACCTGTGGGAAGGGCAATACCCAGTTTCAAGACCCTTTAGTCTTCCATATGGGGGAAGGGAAATACCTAATTTGGCTCACTGAAAGACTAAAACTTAATTATAGGACAATAGCATGCCTAACCCCCCCACATACACACACACACTTCATCACATCAGTACGGCTCCTGTATAATATAATAATAGGATTACTGATAAAAACAACCATAAACCTCAGACCTCACTTAAGGAGTCTTTTGGGACTCCAGAAGAGAATGTAGGAAACAAAACAGGTACATTAGAGAAAATATTAGCCTCAGACATCACAGCAAACAGTAAACACAGACTAACTCCTAGCCAGATAAATCTAAAACTTCACATTAACGCCTTGTCTACCTCAATTCCTTTTACCCAGTATTGTCTGACTTTCAACAAAAAAAAAATAAGGCATGCTATAAGGCAAAAGACACAAACTGAAGAGGTAAACCAAGAATCAGAACCAGACTGATATGTGACACAAATTTTGGAATTATCAGACTGAATTTAATATCACTATAATTGATATGCTAAGGACTCTAATGAAAAACGTGGAAAACATGCAAGAACAGATGCATGATGTAGCAGAGAGATTGAAACTAAGAATCCAAAGGAAATGCTAGAAATCAAACTCACTGTAACAGAAATGAATACCTTTGATGGCCCATCAGTAGACTGTATATGACTGAGGAAAGACTCAGTGAATATTAAGGTATGTCAATAGAAATTTTGTCAGGCAGGAATTGAGGCAGTTTGTAGACTTGTAGACTTGCTTTGCAAGAAATGTTTTCAAAAAGTTCTGTGAAGAGAAGGAAAATGGCATTTCAGAAACTCATATCAACATAAAAAAGAGTAAGAAGTAATAAATGAAAAAACTTTTCAATATTTAGCTGATCCAAAGATAATGGTTTGTTAAAAATAATCTATTTGGTAATTACAGCTATGGATAAGCGAAATGAATGACAGCAATGTTATAAGGGATAGGAAGGAGGAATTGGGAATAGTCATAAAAGGTAGCTGCACCAACTGAAGCAGTATAGTATTTGAAAGGACTTGGATTAGTCATAAAAGTACACTGCAAATCCTAGGGTAACCACTTGAAAGATTTTAAAAGAAGTATAATTGATATGTTAAGAGAGTGGAGAAAAAGGAATTATATAAGATGTTCCAGTAAAACCAGAGAAGGCAGAAATAGAAGACCAAAAAAGAAAAGAAAAGGCAATGAATTGTAAATAGTTACAAATATGGTACACATTAATCCAGCTATATCAATAATCACTTTAAATGTGAATCTTCTAAATATACCAATTAAAAGATAGACTGTCAAAGTAGATTGAAAAAACAAGACCCAATTATATGTTGTATATAAGCATATCACTTACAGATACTTTATCATTTAGTAACAAATTACTTGTAACATACTTCAGAACCTTTGCTATAAAAGTTGCAAGCAAATCGAGAGGTACTTAAGTTATAAAGAGCTCAAGGGAAAATGGTCATATTTTGTGCCCAGTTTTATGTATAAATTTTTATTTCTTGTATTTAGAATTAATTTTAGAAGTAATTATTGAGCATTTCTTATGTAGATTCTATTTTTTAACAAGCTTTAATGAGATAATTTGCATACATTAAATTCAGCCGTTTTAATCATACAAGTCAGTGGTTTTCCGTATATTTATAAATTAATACAATTATCACCATGATGTAGTTTTAGAATGTTTTGATTTTTTTTTAGAAAGTAGTTGAAAAGTGAATTATATTGACAAGATTGATTAGAAGTAGAAAGGTTATTTAATTCTGGAGGTTCAAAGGCAGTAGGAACATTACTGGAAGTGTTTTGGTTTGACGTGTTGGTGAAACTTAACGATAGGACATGGATTTCTAGAAACTCAAAAGATGAAGTTGCTCTTGGCTCTATTCTTTTTCTCTACCATCTTTCCTTGTCTTTATTCTCCGTAGAGTAGGTTTTCATTACTTTAGATGTGATTTTTTTAAAAAGCTTCTATGTAGATACTGCTAAAAAAAAGTCTTCAGTATTGCCTTGAGTTTCATTATAACTGGTTAAATACTTGTATGAGTCTTCCTGTGGCACACATTATTTTCAGACATTTCTACTTTATGTAATTATAGAGCTGTCACTTTTCTGTAACATTCTGAACCATTGAGGTGATTGTACTTAAATTAATTTCCTCTTTAAGATGGTTAGAAAATTTCCCTGCCATGCCTAAAAACTTATAAATTAGAGTAACTTTATTTATAAAATCTTACATATTTCATAGTTTTAAATGAAAACAATCAATCATAAAGAGTCTGTGTAAGTGGTATAAGTGATTATAATGCATTCTGAAGTTAGCTGCCTGGGTTTGCCACCTGTCACATAACTTTTTGAAGTTGTTTTATCAGTAAAATAGAAATAGTAATAGTGGTTGTGAATATTAAATGATATAATTTATATAAAACATTTAGTGTAGGTAATCAGTAAATGTTGGCTGTTATTGTTTAACCACAATAAAATTAAAAGAACTTTTTAACTTTAACATACTATTTATAAGATTTTATGATTACTTTGATTCTTATTATTATATTACTGTACTGTAATAGGAGGAGTCATATTGATATTTGAAGGAAGAGTTTTCCAGGCAGAAGGACTAGCAAATGCAAAGGTCCTGAGAAGGTGACTCTAGGAGGCCAAGTGGCAAGACTGGTAGAGTGTAACAGTGAGGTCAGTGGTAGGATAGGGGCAGATTTGTGTAGGGCCTTGCAGGTCTAGTAAGCATTAAGACTTAGGCTTTCCTTCTGAGTGAGATGGGAGCCATTGGAAGGGTCTGAGAGGTTTGTTAAATTTCTTTATAATTTCTCATTGGGGAACTAGGGGTAGGAGAAAAAACAAATTTGTGATGTCACTACCACATTTTTTTTTTTAACTTCTGGAAGTCATGACATGTCAGGTCAATGTAACCTGATTTCTTGTTGAAAACAAGGTATTAGAGAAGGTCTGGCATATATTGACAGCCTATATACATACTACTTAGCTGTGCTCCATAAGGCTTAATTTGGGGGTGACGTGATTTCTTTCTTGAAAGCCATTTCCAGAGAATTCAAGATTAACTATGCTTTTATGTTTATTTCAGTTCTTTAAAAAATCTTTTTTTATCACTTTTTTTCCCCATGGAGATTGTTATATATTTTTTTAACCAAAACAGAACTCCAAAAAGTTTCTCCTGTACAAAACAGATATGAGGACCCTCCAAAGGGAAAGAAAGTTCCCTTTTGTTCTACGGTTGGTGGCTTACCACTCTTACTGCCATCCCATTGTTACTGTGTGGGGCAGTCTGAGTTCTGTCGCTGCCCTGGTAACACTGGAGATTCTCGCTGATGCAGAAATAATTCCAGCACAGTGAGATTTACAAGTAAGATTTATTAAAAGTATATTTTAGAAGGAGAAGGGCCATGCTACAAAGAAGGCTGTAGCCCTGTATAATTTGGGAAGTGAAAAGATAAACACTAGAGTACATTGCAAAGAAGGAGCACGAATTCAGCAAAGAGGGCTGTAGTAAGGCAGAAATGGAAACGTCTGTGTTGTATTAGGGCCACAAAGGTGTTCCTTAGGTGATTGGCACATGAGGTCATTCTGATTGACATTTGGCTGTTATATAACTCTCTGTATACAGCATATGTGCTTACCTAGAATTGAGTCCATTATAATTAGATTCATGAATTTCCAGGCATAGGCAAGATATTATATTGATGGTGTAATGAGGTTGCGGTTATAGGCAGGTTAGGGTAGTACTTTCTACGCAAATGTCTGTGTCCAGACTAAATGAGCTTATAGATTTGTGACCCTCCAGTCCTTTGTCTCTCAGGATGCAGGAGTAATTCTTTAACTACAAATGGAGTGTTCTTTGAGCGGTCTCTGGGCTGTCTCTGGGCTTTTGTTCATTTATTCCCCCATTGCTCATGTCCGAATGACTACCTAGTACCAGTATTGGGTACCACTTTTCTTTGGAGCTGCAGTTTTGTTTTTATGCTCTTCTCTGGAGGGTTTCATACAATGTATGCACAATTATTTATAGTATTTCATTCTATAGATCATGATAAGGAAATCTTTGAGTACAGACTTGAATACTAGTGGGTAATTTATATTGGGGTAAACCTTTGTGTTAAATAGCAGGTCTTTTTGCGGCAATATGAATAGACCTCGAGATAATCATGCTAAGCAAAATAGGCCAGACAGAAAAAGTTGAAAATCACATGATATCACTTATATGTGGGATAGAAACCTAAAAGTAACAAATGAGCAGGCCAAACAGAGACTCATGGACATGGACACCAGAGGACTAAGACTAGTGGTTACTAGTGAGATGGGAGTGGTGGGGAGATAGACGGTGTAAAGGGGGTTAAATATAGGGTTTAAGCGGAGGGTGAAGTGGGTAAAGGGGACCAAATATATGGTAGCTGAAGGAAACTAGACTTTGGGTGGTAAAAACACAATAGAATATACAGATGTCAAATACTAATGGACACCTGAAAATTCTATAATTGTATTAACCAGTGTTACCCCCCAATAAACTTAATAAAAAATTAATTAATTAATTAATTAATTAGTAGGTCTTAACAGTGTGTAAATATTTACAGTTTTCTCTCTATTATTTTCTTGCTCCATCTTTGCTTCTAGCATATTTAAACCCTGTTTTTCTTTCTCAGTTCTTTCATCACTTTTTTTTCCATCTAGGTCTGCCTCTGAAGTTAGCACATGGTATTTGTTGTCACCCTTTCCTAATCTATTCCTTACTTTCTGATTTCTGTCTGGATAACTAATGTTGGATGCCGACACTTGTACTTTTTTTTAATTTTTATTGTTAATCACCAATTCCTCACTTCTCCTTCTAGTTATTAGTTTAGGCAGACTCTCTGTGATCTGCCTAAAGTATCTGCATTGGCCTATTATATCAGGGGTCCCTAACCTCTGGGACCTGGACTGGTACCGATCTGTGGCCTGTTAGGAACCAGATTGCACAGAAGGAAGCTAGTGATGGGCAAGTGAACAAAGCTTCATCTGTATTTGCAGCCACTCCCCAACACTAGCATTACAACCTCAGGTCCACTTCAGATATTAGATTTTAATGGGATCACTGGTCCCTGGTGCCAGAAAGGTTGGGGACTGATTATGTCCACTGCTTTATACTTGTATTTTGTAAATGTGGATCATCTAGTCTAAACCAAGATACATAATTACCAGTGAAGTATGAAGAGAAGTCCTTCCTCACAGCATTCCATGTTAATACAGTATAAGGTGTTTATCACAAATAATTCAGAGCCTCCTGGTTGTCTCCTTGAATTTTTTCTCCATTCCTTTTTTGTTTCATTGTCTTGTCTTCCCTTGTTCTTCTTTTGTCCTTCTTCTTTTATCTTTTAACTCAGTCTCCCACCTTCCTCTCCGCATTACAAAAAACACTTATCTATATAATTTATTAAAACATTATGTCTGCTTTTCTTACATTTAGAATCTAAGAAGTTGACAGCTTTATATTTCTTTACCAGGTTGTTTGTTAGCCTAATCAGGTTGTTTAAGCAAAGATGTGGTGAGCCTTTGATATGAAAAAAGATTACACAAAATTATTTAATAATGTACTGTAGAGAAGGTATGAGTCAGCAGGCAAGTTTAACAGGAGAGGGTTGTGCTAGGTTGATTGTTTGCTTGCTTTAGTCTCCAGCTATAAGGCTGCCAAATTCCAAACAGTTGAAGACAGGGAGGAATTAAGCTAAAAGGACACTGTGGGATTCCTAACTCCTGAAGTGAGATGTGAAATGTGGTGAAATCTTTAAAATTTCAACCTGTTTGGATAGAGGTAGAACTTATGTCTTGCTTTATTTAAATAATAGAATAAGTTCTATATAGTTTTTGAAAATCATTTTTTTAAGGAAGTTACAATGTGTTTTCCAGCGTTTAAGTGCAGTGTGAAGAACTTAGATGGTTCAGCCACTGCTCTCCTGGATGTAGACAATGAACTATGAGGGACTATAACTGAAACCTAGCCTGTGAAATCCAGGTTTATAGAATATTGTTCTGAGATGTCAGTGCTATAGTATGTTTGCTGCTTGACTATCTAGCTGAGGTTACGACGTCTGATAACCTAAGAGATGATGTGAGCTCTGGAGTGATTGTGACAGATTGAAAACAAAACAATATATTTTGGACCTGCGTAGTTTTAGATTGCAGTTGCTCATACCCTGAGTCCCAAATTAAAACTTGTTTTACATTCAGTAATATTTAATAATGAAACCTTGTTTATTATTGTCACATCCTGATTGTTACTTCATTCATGATCTTTATAGGCTGTATGCCTATCCCTGAAGGATTTCTTTTCTATGAACCCCTTGCTTAATAAATGTTTTAGAATATTTGTGTTCTTGTAGAGGACTGTTGTATAGTTTTCCATCTCTTTCCCTTGACTTTGTCTTTACCCGTTAGTGGTAATGCTTTGCTTTTCCCTTTGCATACTCAAAGACAGCTTTCAAGACCATAATTAATCTACCCCAGTTTACTGTATTTTTTCCAGTTTTTCCTCCCATTTTTACCTTATTCTTTCAGTATAGCACTTATCACAGTTTGCATATACTGTCTTTTTTTTACTGCGTGCGTCTTTGTATTTCCCAGATTGCTATGTTAGCATATATTTATGCTCTTAAAGTTGACTTAAATAACTTACCACAGTGCACTAGTCAGAAAGATGTTTTAGTCCATTTACCCATATGCATTTCTTCTTGTTTGATATGTAATCTGAATGTACTGTTTTTTTATATCTTAAAAGCAAAGCATGTTAATTGCAAAAAATGTAAAAAACAAAAAGGAGTTTATTTCCACTATTTATAAAACAAGTTTCTTTTTATTTTTTTTCTATAAACAACTTTTTTGTTAGTTCTGGTCTGTTTTAAATCATACTGTATAGTATATCCTTCCTTAATATTCATCTAATCATTCATTCAACAGATATTAATAAGTATCTGTTATTATGCAGGTATTCTTTTAGAACTCGGGTTATATCAGTAAACAAAGTAGTCAAAAATTTCTGCTTTCATAAAGCTTGCATTGTAGTGAAGGGAGATATAATAAACAGTAAATAAAACATATTCTATGTGATATAATGGTAAATTCTCTAAAGAAAAGCACAGCAGGAAAAGAAGAAGTATGTATGTCAGCAAGAAGATGACAATTTTAAATAGGTTGGTCAAGGGACCCTCACCAGTGTAACATTTGAATAAAGACCTGAATTTATGGAGTAAGCCATCTACATATCTGAACATAAAGTATTTATAATGGTAGAACCTAAATGTCCAACAAAAAGAGAATGCTTATTATTTTTAAATTATTACCAAGATTCTGTCACATAGCCATAAAGAGATCCTGTTGCCAGTTAATATATAATGACTTGAGGAAAATGCCCACTATGCATGGTTAACTGGGCAAAGCAAATATAAAACTAGTTTCACCCTAATTTTAAAAAAGATTTTTATACACTTGTATATCTACAAATATATTAATATAACTAGAAGAAAATACACCAGAAGTCAGCAGAAGTTCTCTGTGGGCTGTGATCTTGTTTAATTTTTTTTAATTTGTATTTCTCAGTTTTCTTAATGATTATATGTTATAATTTTTAAAAAGCTTAAAATTAATTTTGATACATCTTTAACTTTCAGGTCCTGCCATGGGTAGGACCCTCAATGGGTATTGAGCTTATCCTTTCTTCAGAATCAACTCTAAATTCTAAAACTCTAAAACTAGATAAAATATATGAAGTAACTGGAGTGTTAATTAGCATTAGATACCAAAGCATAATGCTGTGATATTTTGTTGTTGTTACTACAATTTTTTTAAATTTTTGAAACAAATAGTTTTTATGTGATTTTTTCAGCATGCAATTTCCACTCTCCATGTCTAGTATAGAAATATAAGGGGTTTTTTTAAACCAAGAGTTGACTGGCTAATTCATCCAGAAAATATTGTTTGCTCACCTACTATGAAAAGTATAATTTAGTTCTGAAAATCCAGTGGGAAATCAGCCAGACTACCCCTGACATTGCTTTTCCTTCTTCATTTAATCTGTTAACCCCCTTTACCAGTTTTTCCTACCCCTACCCTCTCCTCTGGCCACCACCAGTCTGTTCTCTATGAGCTTTTTTCTTTTAAGATTCCACATGTAAGAGAGATCATACATTATTTGTCTTTGTCTGATTTATTTTACTTAGCATAATACCTTTGAAGTGCATCCATGTTGTCACAGATGGCAAGATTTCATTCTTTTTTATGGCTAAATAATACTCCACATATATCACCATTTCTTTATCCATTCATCTAACTTAGGTTGCTTCTATCTCTTGGCTATTATAAATAATGCTGCAGTGAACATGAGAGTGTATGTATCTTTATGAGTTAATGTTTTTGTTTTCTTTGGATAAATACTCAGAAGTTGAATTGCTGGATCATATTGGAATTACAGTACCAATTTATAGTCCCACCAACAGTACAGAAGAGTTCCCTCTTCACAACATCCTCACCAGCATTTGTTATCTTCTGTAAATTTGATAATAGCCATTTTAACAGGCATGAGGTGATATCTCACTGTGGTTTATCTTTGCATTTCCCTGATGGTTAATGATGTTGAGCATTTTTTCATGTACGTGTGGGCCATCTGTATGTCTTCTTTGGAAGAATATCTATTGAGATCTTCTGCCCATTTTTTAATTGTATTGTTTAGTTTCTTGTAAGGGCTTTGATCCTTAAGAAAAAGAAAATCCAAGAGGTAAACTCACTCTGGCTTTCCAAACTGCAGCTCAGGGAAGTAGAGCCCAGAGACCAGAAATCTAGCAAGATGGAGGAAGCAGTGATTGGAGTGCATGGCTGCTGAAGCAACTGGAATTTGGGGTACTAGAAAAGGAAGGAGGTTGTTAGAGAAAGAGCTTCAGAAATCTCCACAGGGATTCTCAGATTCTTGGGCTGAATACTGAACTCTACATGGCAACATTGGTCTTTTTTCAGGAGCAACTACTGGGGCCTGAAAGTTAACAGGAGAATCGGAGGTCACACTGTACTGAGAGACAGAATTTCAACCAGCCAGATTAGAAAGACCTTGGTGAGCACTTTGGGTACTAGTTTAGACCTAGAAAGTTTTATATTTTAGGACTAAGGCTACTGTACCCATAAAGTAAGAGCTATTCTAGTCCCATTCTAAAACCATCTTTTGAAAGCATCAGGTGCCAGTAAGTTAACTTTATGCCAGAAAAAAACACACTTTGAAGGAACTCCAGTTAACAACACAGTATCCACAATGTCCAGCCAAATAAAAAATTATTAGACATATGAAGAAGCAGGAACATGTAGCTCATTTCTAGAAGATAAAAACAATAAGAACAGACAAAGGTGTAGTATTAGTGGGTAAATATTTAAAATTATCTCTGGTAAGGATTTAAAGGAAATGATGAGCATCATTGGGCGAGGCAATCTCAACAGAAGTGGGAATTTAAATAAGAATCTAATGGAGGATCTAGAACAGAAAAAATTTATTATCTGAAATGAAAAATTCACTGGATATGTTCAGTGGGAAATTGGAAACTGCAGAAGAAAACTTCAGTGAACCACAGAAAAAGGAGAGGGTAGGAAAAATGCACAAAAAGCAGTGAGCCATGGCAAAATTTGAGTGGTAGAACATATGTATAAGTGGAGTCCAAGAAAGAGAAGAGAGATTATAGTAGAAAAGTATTTAAAGATACAATAGTTGAAAGATATTCAAATTGGATAAAAACCTACAGCTCTGTGGAGGTCAACACACTCCAAGCACAATAAATACAACAGAAACCATACTAACATATATCAAGTCAAGTTGCTGGAAACCGAACATAAAGAGAACATCATGGAGAGTAGGGGAAAGACACATTACATCATATATAGGGGAACAGTAATAGGCACGAACACTGACTTTTTATCAGAAACAATAGAAACTAGAGGACAATGGAATATATATTTTAAGGTGCTGAAAAAATTAACCTGGAATTATAAATCAAACAAAATATTTTTCAGCATTAAAGACTGCTTTCAGATGAGCAGAAAGTAGGAGAATTCATCACCATCAGACTTAACTAGAAATGATGCTAAAGAAGTCCTTCAGGCTAAAAGGAAACACCAGTCAGAAATTCAGAAATTCAGCCCTAAATGAAAAAATGAAGATGGCCAGAACTGGTTTTTATATAGGTAAATATAAATAACATTTTTTGCTTCTTTTCTATAAAAATTTTATAAAATATTTTCTCCTGAAAACAAAACTGTTAATGTATTATGGTTTTATAACACAAGTAAAAAACATGACATGATAGCACAGAGGATAAGAGGAAGGCAAGTTGAATTGGATTGTAATATGGTGGAATCATATATTAATTGAATTTAGACGGTGATAGATTAAGGAAATATATTGTAAATCTCTAAAGCAATCACTGAAAAAATGGTCTGGCTAAAAAACCAACAGAGGTGATAAAATGGAATACTTAAAATTACCATATGAAGCAAAGCATACCATATAAATGTTTATCTTAGATGTAAATATACTAACCACCAGTTACAAGGCAAAGATTTTCATATTGAATAAAAATGTTAGGCCCAATTATATACCGTCTGTAGGAGATGTTCTTTAAAAATGAAGACTAAATGTAAAAGGAAGGAAAAAAGACATATGCACAAACACTAATTATGAGAAAAATGCAGTTGCTCTATTAATATCCAAAAAAGTAGTCTTCAAGACAGAGAGTATTACCAGTAATAAAGATATTTCATGATAAAAGAGCCAGTTCATCAGAAAGACATAACATCCTAAACATGTATTCATGCCATTTAATGGAGCTTCAGTATACATCACACGAACTGATTAAAGCAAGAAATAAAAGTATTGTAATATTATAGTCTTGCCAGTTAATAACTGAGATATTATTACATTATAGCTTTTTATAATCAACCTCAGAAGGGTTTTAATGCCAGTATGCTGCCAGCCTCTCTTTCTCTTAGTGTTTCTCCTGCTCACTAATTATCGCAACTGAGTTCCTTCACTCACTTGTATTTGTTCATTCACTGTTTTAATATACATTAAATCTTTAATTGTTCAATTAGGTCTTTCTGTTACCTGGTATTGGTAAATAGTGAGAATATAGGTTTGTATTAAGCCAGACCTAGGTTTGAATTCTGGTTCCTCTTCTAGATTTGTATTTCTTTGTACCTCATTCTATAAGCAATGTATATAAAATACTGTGAATTGGCACTCAGTATGTGATGGCATTATCATCTGGGAAAGTTTTTGTTTTGTTTTATTATTTGAGGAGGGGAAGGGTTGTTTTTTTTTTTTAGATGGAAGTGGTTAGAGTGTTTTTATTGCTCACTACACATACTATTAAAAGTTTGATCTCTACTTTCTTCCCAAGTGGAGAATAACTAACTGTAATCTATTTTGTTATCCCTCCTTTCTTCTAGATGCTACAGAACTGTAAACCAGGCTCACTATTTTCTCCAGTCTCCCAGTTCATAAGACTGGCAGTGCATTGCCCCAGCTGCAGTTTTCCAAATGGGCTATTCACAGCCTAGGGACACTATGTTTCTTCTGTTTTTGTATTAATACCTAAGAGACAATTGAAGTGGACAATAGGCAGTAGTCAGTAAATTGCTGAAGGACTCCTTAGGACTCTTCTTTTAGGGAAAGTATAGAGAAAGGTTGGATTAAATATCAGTCATTACTCTACAAGGAGGAAGGCAGGAACAAGGAATTTGGACCTCTTTTAATATGTGAATAATTGAATCTGAGAATTAAACTGATGTATTGCTCATGTAATAGACATTGGTGCTGATTCATTATTGAAGAAATAATAAAAAATGAAAGGAAAACTATGACATGTTGGTTTGGTTGAGTAAAAGAATATTGATTACTATCATTTATATGAGCTACTTAGCATTTGTGCCTAAATACTGTGCCACACACACACAGAAATTATACACATCATTAAATTTGTGTCAAATTAAAGCTATAATCAAATCTTATATGTATTTTTGTTAATGCATACTCATATTTTAACTGATACTCAAGTTATATGGACATTGACTCAAAAATTAAAACATTTAGTAGAAAAAATGAAGCATTTGTTTTAGAATAGTCTATGCATTCACTCATGCCGTCAAGAAAAAGCAATCACACAAATCCAGAGTATCTGACATTCTGAACTTCTGTGTCCTGCATTCTTCAAAAAGGAAATAATAGGAGGAAAAAAGGTAGAAGTGCTGTTTTAGACTAAAGATACAAGAGGCACTTAAAATACATGAATCTGGATTTGATCTTGTTCTGGGGTAAAAGCTCTATGAGTCATTTTGGAATAATTTTAAAAGTGTGAATGTGAGCAACATGCCACATATTGTGGAATTATTGTTAATTTTCTAGGCGGCATAATAGAATTGTGGTTATTTAGGAGATTCCACTTATTAGGGGATGAATGCCAAACTAGTAATCAAGTGTCTCAATGTCTATAACTTTTCATTCATACAGCAAAATATGTTATATATATACTATATATATGTGTGTTTAAAGAAAAAATAAATTTTATATGTTATTGAATCTAGTTGAAGTGTAAGCAATTTGTTGTACTATTCTTTAAAGTTTGCTTTATTTTTTTAAACATTTGCCACTTTAAAAAATGCCTTCAAGAAATCATGAAAATTAGAAAATAATGCAAAGATTCCCTATCAGAACTAACATACGAAGCTAACTGGTACTTAATAGAGAAATTTGTAGCTTTACTGGCTTTTACTAGGAAAAAAGAAAAGTGGAAAATTAATGAGGTAATCTTTCAGTTTAAGATGAAAAATGAACAACAGAATTAACTTCCCCAAAATAGAAAGAATAATAAAGATAAGGATAGAAACTGATTGAATAGAAAACTAAGATGATAGGATCAGCAACTGAGTTGTTTTCTTTGCAAAATTCTTTTAAATGGTCAAGACTCAGGAATGACATAGCAAGAAAAACATAGATGTAAATAATATTAGAAATAAAAAATGAAACATAACTGGATGCAGCAGAGATCAAAATAAGGGAATTTATAAACAACCTGGATGCCAGTAAATTTTAAAAATTGCAATGGATAAATTCCAAGAAAACTGAATTACCCCCAAAGTTGAAAATCTGATTGCCCTTTATCCATTAAGGAAGTTGAATTAGTTCTTAAAAAACTGCCTACAAAGAAAATACCAAGTCTCAATAGTTTTATAAGTGAAATCTACCAAAATAGTCAAGGAACAGATCATTCCAGTCTTACACAAATTCAGAAATTAGTAAAAGAGGGAATACTCTGTGGTCATTATAAAATATGTTAAACTCTTTTTGGTACTCTTTCCTCAAGAAATGGAGCCTAATTCCCTAATTCCAGCCATAGGGCTGGACCTATGATGCAATTCTAATAGAAAAAAAAGCAGAAGTGAGGGTGTGTGACTTTAGAGAATAGTTAGTTCATCAAAGGAACTGCAGCCTCTTCCTAACTCTGTTGGATTACCCATACTTGGAGAAGCCAGCTATTTATCATGAGGACACTCAAGCCGTTGGAGTGCCTTACAGGATAAAGAACAGCATATGAGTGGGACATCTTGAAAGTGGATACTGCAGCCCCTGCTGACATCCTCACTGAAACCTGATGAGGAACCTTTATACAGAACCCACCCACTAAGCCACTCCCAAGTTTCTGACACAGACTGTTGGATAACAAATGTTTGTTGGTTTAAACCACAAAATTTTAGGCAATAACTTAGTACACATTCCTGCTTATTTTGTGAAGCTAGTATAACCTTGGCATCCAAACCAGAAATAGAATATAAAAATAGCCTTTAATTCTATCCCGCTCAAACGTAAGAACAGAAAATCCAAAACAAAAATTAGAAAATTGAAGCCAAAAAAAAATGTATAAAAAGTAGTATATCTTAGCCAGCTTGAGTTTGTTAGAGTACAAATTTAGTCCATTAGAAAATTTATTCATATAATTTACCACTTTAACAAATGAAGGAAGATAAATTATTTGATTATGTAAACTGACGCAGGAAAATAATTTTATTGACATTCAATATCTGTTTATGATAAAACTCTTAGCAAGCTAGGAATAGAACTTTCTTAACTTGATAATGGGTATCTGTAAAGAAACTGGAAAACATCTATTAGTGAAAAAGATTTAAAACATCGTTTTAAAATTAGAAACAAAATAGGGAGTGCTTAGTATCACTCTTATCCACATTGTACAGAATTCTTGGCACATTCAGAAAAAAAAACATAAAAGTAATAGTTGAAGAAAAAATGTATTAATATATAGAGAAAACAATCTTCATAAAAATTACTGAAATTAAGATAGTCTAGCAAAAGTCATTTACATTTGTATATACAACAAGAATTTTGTGTAAAATTTGTACATAAAATGTAAGATTTAATTTAAAAATATATTCAATAACAAATAGGTTTTTATAAATCTAAAGATGTGTAAACTTTTAAAAAATATTTTAAAACCTTATTGAGGATTTTTAGACCTAAATAAATGGAGAAACATTTGACACGTTTGTTAAAATAAAGACTACCAGAAAGATTTTTAAAATTTTAATTTTTTTAATTACAGTTGGCATACAGTATTATTAATTTCAGGTGTGCAGCATAGTGGTTAGTACCTACCTGGCACCATGCATAGTTATTACAATATTATTGATGATATTCTCTATGCTGTACTTTACATCCCTGTGACTGTTTTGTAGCTGCCAGTTTGTACTTCATAATCCCTCCACTTTTTCACCAGCCCCTCAAGATTTTCAAATTTTATAACAAATAAGTCTACAGAGTCAGTGCAGTTTTAATCAAAATAATGTTTTTCAGTAAACTATACAATCTGATTTTAATCTTTCCATGGAATACAAATGGCCTAGAATAGCCAAGATGCTCTTAAAGAAGGAAGGACAAAGTTAAAGAACTTGTAATGCCAAATGCCACAACCAATATAATTATGACTACAGTAATTAATGGCACAAGGGTTCCAGTTTCTCCATATTTTGCCAGTATGTATTTTGTTCCACTTTTTGATAATAACCATCCTAATAGCTGTGAGGTGGTATCTCATTTTTTAACCCATGGACATCTAATTGCTGTAGCACCATTTGTTGAAAATCTACGTTTCCTCCCTTAAATTGCTTTTCACCTTTGTCAAAAATCAGTCAAGCATATTTGAATGGGTCTATTTTGAGGTTTTCTATTGATTTTTGTGTCTATCACTCTGCCAATATGATGGTAATAACAGCTTCATAACATGAAGTGGGAAGTTTTCCTTCCTGTTTGTGCAGAATTGGTGTTAGTTCTTAAACATTTGGTAGAATCCTCTAGTACTTCTGAGCATTTATATTTAATTCTAACATTTTGTTAATCTTGTGTCAACATAATGAAAGTTGAAAAGGTAAGTCACAAACAGATATTTGTAACACAGCTGAAAGATTGGTATTTGAAATATATAAGGAAGTTCTACAGATTACTAAGGAAGAAAACAGATAAATTTGGGTAAAAAGCATAATCAGGCATTTCATGAAACAGAAACGTAAAAAAAGCACACACACTAGAACTTTCGCTGTCAGTACTCAGTCATAGGCAAATCAAGACAATTTTTTAATGCCTGCCAGATTGGCAAAAATTAAATGTCTCCTACTACTGGTAATTACAACTATCTGTCCTGAATTCTTTGTTACCATTACCTTCATTTTATGTTTTCTGTCCTTTGATCAAATTGTAGGAGCATTTAATCTAGATTTGAGATTTGGAGAGATCACAAAATACTTTTTGATGTATGTTCTTTGTTTTACCAATGACACCCTCCACAAGACAAAGAAAACTCTTCCTTTGAGGAATTAACTCTCTTTTTGGTTTAATTGTCTTAATTGGTACTCTTATAGGTTTTTTTGATCTCTTATTTCCAGATGATGTGGGTGTTTTAGATATTTCTATCTAAAGATATTAATTATTCTCATTATTCTTTTACTTGTTTAACTTTGTGCTGTAAAGTTCACAAAATTCATAAACATGCCTAGTTTCAACTGCAGCAGCTTTAGAATCAGATGAATCACTCCCCATTGATTTTATAACGTTTCTTTCTCTTTCCATCTATAGGAGTATAAGACCAGTATAAGATTTCTTGGTAGGATTTTAATTAATATTTATTTCATAGCTATTATTACTTGAATGTAGGAATAGAGTGGGTATCAGAGCTTTATAGACAGATCATTACCTTTTATACTTGAACAAATCAAAAAGGTGTTTCTGATAATTTTGTCCTTAGAGTTTGTGTTAGAATGCATTCTTAGGAACTAGACCTTCAAGGCTAGCCTAGCAATAAGGTCTTTTCTTAAAGCCCTCACCAGTACTCTAGCATTGATTCTCTCTAGGGTTATGGGAGTAGTCCCATTATTTTCTAATTTGGGATACTAGTTCCTCAAGATGGTCCATGAAAATAAAATTTCTGTGTTAAATTAGTTGGGAAATGCTGTGCACTATAGCCCTCTTTCTAACTCACTCTAAAATGGACACTGCATAAAAGCACATTAAGATTTATAAATAAATAAAAATAAATTTAAAAAAGATTTATTAATAGTTCTACATTATAAGTATCAGGGAACTTAGAATATGTTTAATTTTATTTAACTCAGCAATTCCTAAATTTACTTGAATATCGGCTACTTTTCTCATGGAATACCTGCTTATATTGGGATGAACAGCTCTCACAAAATTCAACTCTGGTCACTAATGTACACTTACTTCACAGTTCTCTCTTCCAGATGGTAAGATGTTCTAGCTGTTCCAGATGGCAGCCTTCTAACATTTTCATACTCCTTTATACTTGACAACTATATTTTGCCTGTGTTAACAATATAATTCCTTACTGACTACAACATATAAATGTTTTAGCATCTTTGCCTGTGATTTTTGGCTTTAAGTGAAAGACGCTAGGATACTAGCTTAGTGACTTTGGGGGTAGCAGGTGAAATATCTGGATACTGATCACTTTACTATCTTAGTAATAAAATCTACGTCAGAATTATGCATGTATCATGATTGAAAGTAGTCTACCCAAGGGATTGATAGTTTAATACACTTTTTAAGGAGTCTGATAATTAAAGAATAACAGATGACCTGTTTTGTCAGCATGCTCAGCTCTGAATCAGTCATCGAACTTTTTTACACTTTTAAGAATAGTCCATGAGACATACTGTGCCATAATCCTACACTGTCAAGTAATACTAGCCATTATTACATGTGGCTATTGAGTACTTGAAAAGTGGCTAAATCATATTGAGGTGTGTTGCTAAGTATAAAATACATATTAGATTTCAAAGACTTAGTAAGGAAAAGATCTAAAATATTTCAATAGCTTTTATATTATATACTGAAGTGGTAATTTTATTAATAAAATATTAAAATTATTTTTTAACTTCTTAATGTGACCAGATAAATTAAGATTACTTATGTGATTTATATTATATTTCTTTCGGACAATGTGATTATAGACACTCTTCCCATTAATGGACAGGTCTTGGAGACTAAACCTCATTATTTTGTTTTTTTGTAAAGCTTTCTGGTCCAGGGACAACTGTTTTTGTTTATGTTTTGAAAACTTTTGGCTTAAGATCAAATGATTCTTCATCCCATAAGTCTCTTCCAAGTATCCTAAGAAGAGATTAATACCAGACTTTCCAAAGTGGAATCATACTTTAGGTACAAGGAGAAAGATGAAAAACTCTAGACCTTTCAAATTATATCATTAATAAATTATTTTACCTATTTCCACTAATAACTGGTTTACCTTTAAAACATGTAAGTCTTCACATCTTCCTGTCTAAAGCATCATTTGAACATTGAGTATTCTTTGATCTCCTTAGATAGCATTTTATTATATAGATTGGAACAACATTTTTATGTGGGGCACTCTCCACTTTGGGTTCTTTTAGTGCTTTGGGGGAGAGAATTTTAATATTAACTATGAAATTGCTTTTCAGGTTTGTTGCCTTTCATTATAATAAAAGTCCTGTGATATTGGGGATTAAATGGAAGACAGACAGTAGGACATCAAACTTGGTGGCTTCATTTTTTAGAACAGATACTAGGATACTGAACTGTACCCCAAATAGAATCTAGAGAAAAGCAGTAAGTCATATCTTAAGAGTAAAGGAAGTACACAAGGGCCACTTCAACCTCAAATGTTCTTGTAGCAGTTTACAAGAGACATTAACAGTTTCCAATCTGCCTGTCACCATCATTGCCTGAGTCTGCCATCTTAGAGGAAATTTCATTTTAACTTCAGTCCTCTATAGCCATTCTCACTTTGGCTTCCTTCTTTTAGAATCTCAGTTAAGCATCTAATATAAATTCCATAAGTCGGTTTAATGCTCTTCAGTTTGAAAAGACTTAAACACGTACTAGTGTAAATTTGTTGGTAACACATAAGATACATCTACAGACAGTGAAGCCACTTACCTTTATTTCCCGGGATTTTTTTTTGTTTTTGTTTTTTCAATTTAAAGATCTGCCTTATCTCTGACCCAGCTTTCTGTAAAATATGAAAATACTAAGCTGCGTGGCTATATAACTTTTTCAGAAGATATGCAACAGGGAAAAAAGAGTAATTGTTCCCACTGGGGTATCCACATTATTCTGTCCTACTCTTTTAGTTTGTATTTAAAAGTTTTATGTATTTATTATCAAAATTCAAACAAGTATAAAAAACTTTTTAAAAGTTTGAAAATAAAGTAAAACTTCTCAAAATTTCATTTTCTAAAGAGAGTTATCCTCATAGATAGGTCTCTATGTGCATGTACCTACCTCGTTCGCTGTTACCTGTTCTATACACCTGGTGAAGTTGCCTGTGTTTGGAACCTGAGGTTTGCCTCTGCAGATCAGCCCTAGAGGGCATTGAAACCCAGCAAAGAGTGGATGACTTGGGAGCTGGCCTTACCTTCATCTAACTTACTTACTGAGCATACCTAATATTTTTTGGAGAAAGAAGTTCCGAGATGATGAGACCAGGGCACAGATGTTCTTAATTAAAAATCCAGTATAAAATAGAGGCATGATTATCAAGTGTATAGTAGCATTGTTAGTGGATAATGGGACCAAATAAAAATCATTATGCGACCTTGCACAAGTCATAACATTTTTGATCCTCATTTCCTTACTGTAAATAAAAGGGTTAGACTAGATTTAGTTTCATTAAACATTTACTAAGAATCTGTTACTTGTTCGTTACTACAATAATGGCATTCAGATAAGTTATTGTGTGTAATCATGTTTGATCTTCACAGAAAACTTTGGAAGATGTGTCATATCCCTCAGGAAAAAAACAGTTCATCTAACTAACAGGCATATAGCTAATAGTGGCAAAATTGGAATTCTTTCTTTCAAAAACCATTTTTTTATTTTTGCTCCATTTAAGTATAGCTATATGAATAACACACTAAACAAAGTAGTAATTCCTTAATATTAGCAAGTGTACAGTCATTTTTCTTGTTTGCTTTTCTTCATAGTTTGTTTGAATCAGTATTCATACATTGCTATAGAATATCTCGTAATCTGGTCTTTCTAATTTTATTTTTTTGTTGTTGTTGCTGTTGTTGTAACTGGATCATCTGTCCTCTGGAGTTTTCCACAATCTGGATTTTGTTGATTTCATTCCCATGGTGCTATTATTTCTGTTCCTTTCTATTTTCTACATATCGGTAGTTAGATATAGATATGGTTCAATATGTAGACATGGTTCAATTTTTCTAACAAAAATACTTCATAGGCTGTTGTGTATTCCATCATGATGCTAAGCCTCATTTTACTCTTATGGAACATACTTCCTCAACATATATTCCTGAGCTAGATATAGTGTTGTTTTGGGAAGCTATTTTTCTGTTAAGGAGTCCTAAGACAAAAGTCATTCTAGGTCCCATTCTTCTTTTTCTTTGTTTTTTGTGTGCCCCCTTCCCCATTTGACCTTCAAGTTAGAGATGGTTGGGAAAAGACTATCACCTACCTGTTGTATATTCTAGGATTACTTAGTTAATAACTATTCTGAATAGTAGTAAATGCAGCATATCTTTAAAACAGCTTTTCTGGTCTGCTAGGTTTCCTATGGTGCATATAGCCACCTTTACTGCATGAAAAATTCAGTTAGAATTGCTTAATCAAATTCTTGGTATATCTTAGCCCCTTATCCCTAGGCTTTTGTGAATATTCTGCAAAAATTTAACATAATTAGCAAGTGATATATATAAAACATCACAGTTTTCTGGATTTTTGAATTAGTTCAGCACCAGCAAGGCCATATTGCACCCTGAGAAGGAGAAAGCAGAGTCAGTACCTATGAGCAATATCTTTGCCTCCAGCTACCAGAGTTCTAGAAAACCCATTTTTCTTCAATCTATCCCCTGAATCTTTTTAATACACTTTGACTTTTATGGTTCTGATACTTAAGTTTGCATTAAGGACCATGATTCAAATACTTTTTCCCACATTCCCATTTTTTCCTTACCTCCTTTTCTCCCTTCTTTTCCCTCCATTTCACCTTTTACTGATCACAAATTTATAATGGCCTAATGCATACCAGGAAAAGTGCTAGACTTAGGAAAGGATGGACCTCTGGGACTTTTGGTTATCTATATGAAAGAGGAGAAAACCACACATCACACATAGCATCCAGGGAAATTCAACCACCAGATGTGAAAAGCAAACTTTTGAAGAAAATAAATTTTTGCAACTTCACAATAAGGAAGAATTTTTAAAAACAAGACACCAAAAGCACTTCTTATGAAGAAAAATATTAATAAATTTGATTATAATAAAAGTTTTCTATAAAACAATGAACACCATAAAAAGAAAAACAAATTTCAGATGGGAGGAAATATTGGCACTTCAAATAATGTGCAAAGAATTAGTATCCAAGTATAAAAAAGACTCATAAATAAAATAATAAGGTAAGCAGCTAAATATATAAACAGGTAAAGGATCTGAGTAGGCAGTTTACAGAATAAAGTTTAGTGGTCAGTAAACACGTAAAGGTGTTCAACCTTACCAGTAGAGGAATGCATATTAAAATAACATTATTTCACATACATCGGATTGGCAAAAGTCCATCATTACCAGATCTTGGAGAGGAAAGAAATCATTTCATACACAGCTGATAGAGTATACTTTGAAGAGTGATTGAGCAGTAATAGATAGTTACAGATATAGTTAATTCTGGTTAAAAATAGTTTTGATGTTCAAAGCTACAAAATAAGTAATAAAATTAACAAACAATATTCTTATGAAAAGTAAGTTCACTTTTAATATGTAAAAAAGATTGAACTTTGAAATGACTCAATTTTAGAGCATTGCACTGGGTGTATGAGGGAACATCTTATGTGACTTACACAGCACATGAACGACTTTGTTCTCTATAGTCTACAGCAGTGGCTCTCAACTAGGGATGTATGATAATATGTGGGCCATTTTTGGTTGTCAGGATGTCTACTGACTTTTAGTAGACAACATCCAGTAATGCCAAATATCCTGTAATGCATGGGACAGACTCACCTGCAAATGTCAGTGTGCCTTTGAGAAACATTGGTTGGTCTACAGGCTAATTTCTTTTCAAAGTAGATCCCTCGAAAGTTTTTAGGAGCAGGCGAGAACTGTGAACAATTACTTTAAAAAGCATTTTGGGTTATAAAAAGAAACAATTGGTACTTTGTTGATGAGGCACTGGTAGTATCAGATGATTTTTTTCTTAGTTTTATGATCACATTTATTTGTTTTTCACTAAGGTATAATTTATGTAACATAAAGTTAACCACTTAAAATATATAGTTTAGTGATATAGTGGTATTCAGTACATTCACAATGTTATTTAACCATCACCTTGATATAGTTCCAGAATATTTCATTACCCCAAAATGAAATCGTGTATGCATTCAGCAGTCACCCCCTGCAGCTACCAGTCTTCTTTCTATCTCCTTGGATGTAGATATTCTGGATATTTCATATATATGCATTCATACAATATGGGACTTTGTGTCTGCCTTCTCTTAGAATATGTTTTTAGATTCATCCATGTTTTAGCATGTATTAGTACTACATTCCTTACTGTTGCTGATTAATATTCCATTTATGGTTATACTCCATTTTGTTTACCCATTTATCGCATTGATGTACGTTTGGGGTGTTTCCACTTTTTGGCTCTTGTGAACAGTGCATCTATGAATAATTTATATACACATTTTTATCAAAGTACTTATTTTCATTTCTTTGGGTATATGCCTAAGAGAACACCAAACTTTTTCCACAGCAGCTATATTATCTAACATTCCCACCAGCAGTGTACAAATGATTCTAATTTCCCCCAACCTCATTTCCAATTATTTTTAAGACAACATACTGAATCAAAAAGTCCAGATAGTGGGATTCAAGGTAGTTTCTGTTTCCTTTTTCAATTTTTTCCGGTTATACCTTTAAATCTTTATGGAATTAGCCTCTGCTACTATAGTTATTTTTTTAAATGTAAAATTGTGTTCTCATTTGAGCAGACTAAAATGCTTAACATTCATTATGGACAAGTATAACGTAAAAATGTTTTACTGTGATGGACTGTGAGTTGAGTCATAATCCACAAAAAAGATCTGAAGTCAATATATTTTTAACAATTATTTAACAGGAGAAGCAGCTAAGAGTTTGATTTATCCTGGGAAGGTTAGAATGCAAGAGCTTCTTACATTTGATATATTACACTGTACCTCTCCATAGCTTTTCTGTGGGTGAGGTCTAGTATCTAGTATTCACAGATCTCTATTTCTGCAACACAAGAGTTTTGAGTCAAGTATATAGTGTTTCTGAGTCATTCTGAATTCAGACTTGGGGACTCCAAATAAAGGTAGAACTAGAATTGAACTTTTGGATGGAGGCCAAACCTGGTGTTTCAAAGGGTAAGTGGGCATCTCAGAATGATATTATCTGCAATATACAAATAGTTTATTTGTTGAAACCAGGGTGACAGAGGTTCTGAAATCTTCCTAGTATGTAGTCTCTAAATGTTCCTTTAGGCATCCTTACCATGTATTATATATTGTATATGGTTTGCCCATGACTGTTAATTTATTTATTATATTTAAGTATGAAAGAAGGGAAATATTAATTGATATTTTTGTGAAGTGTTTCTGTGGGGTAAAATAGGCTTAGATTAAGTTTTTGTTTTTGTTTTTTTAATCACATGCTTTCTAAATTTACTGTGTCTCTTATGTGGCCCCAGGAAGTAAGAAGTTTTCCCTAGCTTCACTGTGTAATTTGATTTAAGGAAAACAAAATATGCTTTCTCAAATTGTATCTCTCTTCTTTAAATTGTTATATGCTCTCCTTGTTGGTATGTTCCCCTTTTCCCCTACTACATTACAGCCATCTGACTTGAGATGCGAAAGCCTGAATGGAAGATTTGAAAGATAAATGGTTAACATGTCCCATAATCTTAGTAGTTATAATACCACAGCAAAATTATGATTTTTAAAAATCTAATACCAAAACATATGAATGATACTATTAAAATTTCTATTAAAGTAATAGAAATTTTAAAAATCCAGTGTGACCAGACATTTAATGCATATCAAATGTAATCAGCAACAAAATTTAGTGTCTACTTAATGTCTATTTAGAAAATATCAAAAAATTTAGAATATTAAAAGTCAACATACACTATCATTTGAACATGTTATTTGTAGCTAAAATTAACAAAATAGTTTTAGTCAAAAGGAAAAATTAACATTTAAATGAAATATTAAAAAGTCAGATTTCTGTCTTTAAAGTTCAGTCTCAAGTATTCATGTTATTATTGCATAGTGAGTGTATTTTTGTGCATTTTTTTCTGCTGCTGAAAAAGTTTTAAACTTAGCTAGTTGAAGTAATGATGAAAATATAATTCCAGATATATCCATAGATAACCAATATCTTGTTTGATAACTTTGAATTTTTTAATTTAAATTTTCTACATTTAATTTTTACTTTTTGTTGGAAGTTTTAGATGCTCATAGTTTAATGAATTAAAAAGATCTTATAAGACTTGCTAAGAACCACTAACTCATTGCCTGCAGGCAAGTGAAATAAATAGCCCCTATCTCTTTTGCTCTCTCATCTCCTTCCAGCGACTAATATTGGCCCACTGGATACCAGAAGGGAAGGGAGCCACATAAATACAATGCCAGCCTCCTTGGTTATTGCAAAGGATGGGAATCCCTATGAGAGGCTGACAGCTGAGGAGTTTTTGCTGAAAGCACTTTCAACAGATAGAGGAAAAAGTCCTTCTTTCCCGAAAAGAGGAAATGGGTAGTAAGTCCATACGTGCTCTTTCAAAATTAACAGCAGCCTCATCCCAAGACAGCCACTTGTTCTAATTTTCCCTTTACCGTAGATTAATTTCTGGAACTTCATATATGTGGAATAGTACATAATGAACTTTTCTTGGTGGTATCTTTGGCTCAGTAAAATGTATATTAGATATTCTGTGTATCAGAGTTGGGTTTTTTTAAATTGCCGAGTAGTATCCCATTCCATGAAACTACCATGTTTTTATTCATATTTATATCAACCATCATTAGGATTGTTTCTAGTTTGGGGCTATTGTGACTAAAGATTCTGTGAACATTCTTATACAGTCTATTTTGTAGACAGTTTCATTTTTTTTTTTTTTTTTTTTTTGGATAACCTAGGAGCAGAATTTCTGTGTTATAGGATAGATTTATATTTAACTACCAAGTTCTTCCAAAGCAGTTTAACCTTTTACATTTTCACCAGAAATGTATGACAGTTATAGTCACTCTAAATTCTTGCCACCTTGCGGTGTTTTCAATTGTAACCATCTTAATGAGCATATATTAATATATCGCTCTGATTTTGTTTTGCATTTTCTTGAAGACTAATGATGTTGAACATCTTTTCATGTGCTTATTGGACACTTGTATATTATTTCTTTGTGAATTATCTATTCCAGTGGTTTGCTCATTTATTAATTGGATTACCTGTCTTTATGATTGACTTGTAAGAATTCATTATATATTCTGGTCTTTGATCAGATATATATTTTTGCAAATGTTTTCTTTTTGTTGGTAGCCTTTTATTAATTGATGTCTTTTGATGAATAGAAGTTTATTTTCATTTTGATGGAGACTAATTTATTGATTTTTAAAAAATGGTATTGCTTCTACATCCTAAGACATCTTTGTATATTCTCAGGTCATGATATTCTTCTATGATTTCTTCTAGGCACTTTATAGTTTAAGCTCTTATGGTTAATTTTATGATCCAACTCAAATTTTTGTATGTTCGTTTGTTTATAGATATATCCAGTTATTCCATCAACCTTTGTTGAAAAGATTTTCCTTTATCTTTTGAATTGCTTTGGTACCTCTTTTGCAAATCAGTTGACTAAACAGAAGTCACATAGCATTTATATCACTTTTTAATTGCATATAATGTTACTTTACTCTGGCTGCCTTAAGATTTGGTTTTCATCTTTGTGTTTTCATCTCTTTAACTGTGATACATCTTTGTGTGGTTTCCTTTTAAAATTATCCTTCTTGGAGTTTGCTGAGCTTCTTGGATATGTAAGTTTATGTTTTTCATGAAATTTGAGAGAATTCTGGCCATTTATCATTAATTTTTCTGTCTCTTCTCATTTCCAGTTGTACATAGTTAGATGACTTAATATCGTACTATAAATTTTTGAAGCTCTGTTTATTATTTTGAAATTTTTTTCTTTAGATTCAGTAAGAGGTATTGATTTATTTTCAAGTTTAGTGACCATTTTTCTGCTGTATATGATTTCCTGTTAAGGTAACTCAATGAATTTTTCAAATTCAGATGTACTTTTTAGTTCTAGAATATCCTTTTTTTTTTTAATAGCTTTCATTTCTCAGCCAAGATTTCTCCCACATTTACATTGATTGTAACTGTATTTTCCTTTAAATAGTTGAACATATTTATAGTATTTGCTTTGAGATCCTTGTCTGCTAATTCTGACATCTAGTTCTTTTAGGATTTGATTTCTGTGAGCTGCCTTTTGTTTGTTTGTTTTATTGGTTTGTTGTTATTGTTGTTTTCTTGACTCAGTCTCTTTTTCTGTTTATTTGTTCTGGTACATTTTGCTTCTCTAATGGACATTGTGGGTGGTATGTATTAGATTTTAGATATCATTTTTCTCTGATGAGTGTTTTTTTTTGTTTGTTTGTTTGTTTTTTTTCCTGTTCAGGTAGACACTTAGCATGGCTGGGTTCAAACTTCCAACATTATTTCTCCTGTATTAGGTACCAGCAGAAGTCTCAACTCAGATTTTTCCAACTTCCAACTATTTCTTTTTGATGGAAACTTTGGCATCTTCTCCAGATGAAGGGTATCCAGTTTTTTAGATATAGTTTATACAGAAAATTTATGGCAACTTACTTTCTGGGATTTCATCTTTTATTTTGTAGTGGCTCTGGAGTCCCAAGACTTTGTCCTCTGACTCCTCCAGTGATAGGCAGCAGATTTCTGCTTCAATCCTGAGTGATCATTGCTGCCTGAGCGGATAAGTGCCTTCAGGCAACAGCCTTATAAATACAAATCTTACCCAGTACAGTTCCTTTCTTTTAAGGATGAATTCCTTGCAGTTACTACCTACCTTTAGTCATTGTCTTTCACCTTATTGTTTGTTTTTATATTTTTGTTTGCAGTGTGGGAAGTTTATTTCAACATAACTTCATTATCCAAAGCAGAACATTACAATATTGAAGCATTATTTAATTGAGTCAATCAAAGCATCCAATATTGAAGGAATATTTTAGTAATTGTAAAACACCCATTAAGCAGAATATTACCATATATATTAAAAATTTGAAACAAAACTTAGAAATAGAATAAGGATGTCAGCTGTCACTGCTACTCTTCACCATTAGACTAGAGATTTTAGCCAAAATAATTAGATAAGGAAAAAGATATATAAAGATTGAGAAGGAAGAAAAATATTTTAATTAATCATAAGTGAAATATTACCTACAAGAGACTCTACATACTACTAGAACTAATAAGAGTTCAGGAAGACTGCTGAGAATAAAGTTAGCATAGAAAACTAATAATTTTTTGTTTGGTTTTCTGTTTTTTTGCACATCAGCAGAAACCACTTTGAACAATAATAATAATAAAGATACAATTCACAATTTTATTTATAAGCTGCCTAGGGCTCTAACAAAATATATGGAGGAAATTATAAGACATTTTTATGGACAGACAAATTCAAATTATCAATCAACTCCCTCGGTTCAATCTGTAATAATCAGCACAGTTCAGTATAAATCTTAGGACATTTGTGGAGTTGGAACAAATGAAAAACTCACCTGGAAAATTAAAGGTCCAAACATTGTCATGACTGTTCTGCAAATGGTCAAGGATGGTCCCATAGTCACATAACAAGACCCAATTTTAAAGCACTAATAAATTCCAAATGTGATGTTGGCTCAGGGTTAGACAGGTAGATAAATAACAAAACAGAAAAAAAGCCAGAAACAGATCCAAGTATGTATATAGAAACTCGACATAATGAAATAAGAATTGGCTTGCCAGATAGAAAAATATATATTATACCATACTATACACAAGAATAAATTCTAATTAGAATAAAGTAGGAAAAGAAAAAATTAGATAGGAATAGAAAAAAAGCTTAACTTTAGAAATTTTAGATTGAAATATAGAAAATAACACCTTTGCTAAATATGATTTAAGATTAAAAAGAAGTCATAAAGGAAGAAATAAACTTGTCTCAATCGAAAATTTAAATTTTAGTACTTACATTCAGTAAGATAATAACATATATCATTAACAAAACTAAGTATATGTAACAAAGGCTTACTATCCAGAATACATAAAGGACTACCACAATTTAATAATAGTCAACTCCACTTAAAAATAGGCAAAAGTTATGAACCAGCACTTTACAAAGGAGTGCTGGTTATTTATGGCTAATAAACAGTTTAAAAGGTATACAGTATTGCTAGTTATTGGGAAAATGACAAATTTAATAAATTCATATCTTTTAGCTAGGCAAGTTTTTAATATATGTATTTTATGTATCATGTATAAATAAATTGGCATGCGTATATATTTGCACAAGGTTATAGGAAAATTGAGACTGCCATATACTGCTGTTTGAAGTATAAATGTATGCAAGTGCTTGGGAGAGAAATTTGGTAATATATAATAAAATTTAAAAGATACATCCACAAGCTCCAGAAAATTGCTTTCTGGATTTATAACTGAGAAACTTTTGCATGTGCATACCAGAAGATATGTGCAAAGATATTTGTTGCAGCATTGTTTGTAGAAAAACTGGAAAGTACATAAGTGACTTTCAATAGAAGAATGAATAAATTCGATATATTCATTCAGTGGAATACTTTTTAGCAGTTAAAGTGAAAGAACTTAATCTAAGTGTATCAACATTAGATAATTGTCAAAAACAATGTTGAAGAAAAAGTTACAGAATCTTCAATGTAATGGCATTTATGTAAACATATAAAAGTTTCATTGAACAAGCACATGATGCTTATAGATATTTGTATACCTAATACAAGTATCAAAATATCAACTGGGAAGATTACATATAGGATTAGCCATGGTTGTCTAGGAAGATAGGGAGGGGTATGAGACCGGACAGAACAGAAAGGATTTAAACTTCATCTCTATCTTGTCTTTCCATCCCTGTCTTAATACAAATATTTATTAATATCTATTAACTATCTATTAATACAAATATAACAGATATTTGTATTAAGAATGAAGTAAAAATAAAGGGCTAGATTATGTGATTGTCAAGGTTCATATCTAGGGTCATATCTAGGTTCATATCAAGGATCAGAAGTGCTTTCATTTTATTTTATATGTTTATTCTTTAAAAGCCTTTTTACATGTACTTTTTAGAAATTTGTCAAGTTGTTTGTGATAGGAAAACATAGTCATCCTCTTTAGATACCCCATAGAGCAGTCTGTTTCTGATAGAAGGATAATATATTTAGATCCATAGTTTAAAAAATAGTCACATTTTCAATTTCATATTAGTTTCTCTAAAAATCCTTTTTTAAATGGTCCCAGTCTTTCCAAAGAATTTTTTTTTCATGTGGAGACAATGTATTTTTTGTCACTTAGCAGATTTTATGGAACACCTAAAGTATGCCAGATGATAATATAGTTGTGAACAAAACAGAGCCTTCTCTCATGAAGTTTAAATTCTAGCCAAGGAAGATATCTGGTAAACATATGAATTAATAAAAATATTAAATGACTGGTTTAAGCACAATAATGAAAAGTAAAGCACAATAATGAAAAGTAAAGCAGAGTAAGAGGGATAGAGTATTTTGTATGAGGAAGTAAGGGAAGTACTGTCTGTAATAGATGACATCAAGCAAAGTCACAAAGGAAACAAACAGATAAATTGTATGGAAGAAGAGTCTCGGCAGCTCACAGAAAAAGCCAGTGGAAAGGCCCTGCCCCTGTCTTGAGAAGCCAGTGTGGCAGGAGCTGAACAAGGTAGAAGAGCAGGAGATGAAATTAGGTAGCAGAGGGCTGGATCATACAGGGCTTTGTTGGCCATGTTAAAGACTATGGAGCAAAGACTGTGGGCTATTCTCTGCTAATGTGGTTTGAGCAGAGAATCACTCTGGCTGCTTTGTTGATAATAGCCCACAGGGTTATTGGTGATGGGGTAAAGACAGAAGCAGGGAGACCAATTAGATTATTCTTTGTAGTCATTATGAACTTTGCAGTTAAACTTAATTTAGCATACTTTGTTCTTTAAAAAATGAAAATTAAAATCTAAGTACAGGTATAAAGTTTTGAGATTTTTTAATGCATTAACTAAAATGAGATTTAAATGCTGGGTTTTATTTACTCTAGCTATATACAAAGGCAGATAATCTACTTTTTGACATTTGGCTCTAAAACTTTATGGAAAATAATTTGGTTTGAAACATTTTACAGACTGTATATAAATTATTTCTGGATTTTTACATGATTTCATTGCGTTTCACTTTATTGTGTTATAACAAAATTCAAATGGCAGTTATTTTATACTGGCTTCATTTATACTGGGTACATATTAAGAGTTCACTTATATTCATTAGCTCAGTTAAATTGAGATATAGTGAGTTTAGCTGTGTTATTATAAATATATTCTTTTCGTACAATGTATTACCATATTAGTTAATCTTTACTATTACTTTTATGTCTAGGGAATCCTTTCCCTGTGTGCGTGTGTGTGTCTGTGTGTATGTCTGTGTACAATAAAGAGAGGGCTAGACAGTCTACTTTATTACAAGTCTTTAGAACTACAGATAATATTACACCATTATGGCTTTTAAGTGCTAAACTGATCATTTTCCAGAGTGGCAGGCATACATGTAAATTGTGCTGTATTTCGAAGTATAATAGTACACCTGCACTTTTATATATATAATTAAAAATTTGTTTATTCAGAACATTTGTTATAATGATACAATGTAACAACAGGTTAACTATAGCAGTAAATTCAGAAAATAGTCTTTTGCTTTGGGATTGGCTTTAGTATAATGAATGCAGTTTTAGGACATGATGCCTAATCTTAATAAGGGGTGTTACTTTTTTCATAGTAGGAAAGACTACCATATCTGTTTGAGAATATTTCAAAATTTAATAAATTTATCATTCTTAATAACCTAACTTTTTTTTTCTTTCAGCAAAACTGTACAATCTAAAGTGGACTGCATTTTGGTAAGTAAAATAACCAGTCTTAAATTTCTTTTGTAATAAGGTTTTACCAGTATATAATATATTGTTTTTGAGTAAATATTTATTTTAAATATAACCCAATTTTAGTGAATAAAACTTGATATTTAATTACAACCCTAGGGGTGAACTGGCTGTAAGCTATCTACTTTCCTATATTTCATCAGTAATGAAATCACAATCTGAGGTAATTGCATGTTTTTGAAACTTACTGGCTTTTACTAAAGATCACTTAAACGTTTAGTAAATTGGATGCTTATTTTTATGTCCTAATAATTCCAAAACATTTGTTTAGAGATAAGATTTAAGATGATTGATGGATTAGTTTCATTGTGATAGCATATTTTATTATATTTGGGTTGCTAGATTTTAGGAATTATAATAGTTTAAATTTAGATTGTACTTACCGAGCTCTAAGAATTTGTTTAAATGAAAGTTTTTAAAATGCTTCTATGGGTTAGTTTTTTTTTTGCTATAATGTACTTTTGATGTTTGAGTTGTTGGCTTTCAAGGATTAAGACACCATAATAGTTTAAATTTAGATTATGTTTGTAGTTCCATAGGTCAATTCTCTTAAACATGTGAGAAAAGAGGCATGCAGTTGCTGGCTTCTTTCATGAAATTTCTGCTGATGGAATATTCCCTAGGCTCTAGAACATTCATTGACTCTATCTACACTGTTAGATTCCCCCAAATGTCACTGTATTTAGTTCTCTTTCTCTATTTGTAACATTAACTTTTTGGGGGAGTGGGAGGGTCTTTAGTGTCTGATGTTGAAATAGTGTTTGATACCTTTTAAGCTAGCTGTTAGCTACTAGATAAGCAAACAAATAGTAGTTCAAAGAAGAGGTAGTTTGTTCAGTTCTCCTATTCTTTCTAACCTAATGGTTGAGAAAGTGGACTTAGATGGGATGCTTTCATTTACTCTTTTTTTTTTTTTTTTGCCTCACAATAACCATGTGAAATAGGTAACATTGTTACTCCCTTTTTACAAATGAAGAAATGGATGCTTTTGCATTTACCTCAAAAAAGTTATTGAAAACTTCCTGTCTGGCAGTGCTAGTTATAAAGGTTACAAAATAAAAAAGATATTTCCTTGCCCTCAAGAAATTCAGTCTGTTGTCAAAATAGATTTGAGTGCTGTTAAGACATAGGAAAGTGGTGACTGACTGAACAAGGTTTTGATTGGAATCGTGGTGAATTTATAGAATACTTTGGGGGCAGTTGACATCTTAATGACAAGTCTTCTCCATGAACACGGTATAACTGTGTCAATTGGTTCTTCTATAATTTTTCTTAGCAGTGCTTTGTAGTTTTCTGTGTGTAGGTTTTGTATATATTTTGCTTAAATATTCCTAAGTATTTTAAGATTTTGATGCTATTATGAATGGCATTTAAAAATGTTGTCTGTTTTATTGCTAATATTTATATTGACCTTGAAGTCTTAAATTTACTAAGTTCACATATTCTGTTATCAAAATAATCACATGGTACTTCTTCCTGGTTATTAACATGATAAATTACACTGACTTTTTTTAAAAAGCATACCATCCCTGCATTCCCGATGTAAACTCCACATGATGCATTATACTTCCATATGTTGCATTATATTTCCACATATTGTTACATTAGATTTGTAATTTTGTTAAAGTCTCATCTGTTAATTAAGGCTTCTGATTTTTCTTGTGATATCTTTTTTTACAGTCGGGGTAATGCTGGCATTAAATAATGATGCCTTCTGTTTTCTGAAGGAATTAGTTTAAATTAATTGTTTTCTGAAGAAATTATTTTAAATTAATTAATGTTTCTTTAAACATTTGATAGATTTCACTGTGTAACCATCTGTGGAAAAGAATTTATAGGGCTATTAAATTCTATTTCTTAGTGTAGCTTTGTTGTGTCTTTCAAGGAATTTTTTAATTTCTGCTTTATTACTGAATTTGTTGGGTGTAATATTACCTCATTATTTTTTTTATTTTATCTTATTATTCAAATAGACAGTACATTGGTTAGATATTTATATAGTTTATTACCTCATTCTTGACTATATGTATGATCTGTAGCAATTATCTTTCAATCCTATAATGGCCATTTGAATCTTCTTTCATTTATCTTAATCAGTTTAGCTAGCGGTTTAATTATTTTATTGTTCTTTCCTAATATAGCAAGTTTTAGCTTCACTGATTTTTTTTCTCTTTATCAATTTTCCATTTTTCTCTGGTAAGTATTGTTTATTCTGTTTACTTTGGTTTCAATTTACTTTAATTTTTGTAGATCCAAAAATAAGAAACTTTAACCTTTTTTATTACAGCATCTTCATGCTATAAATTTTCCTCTAAACACTGGTTTAGCTGCATCTCATAAATATTGTTATGTTGTGTTTTCACATGGGGCCCTTAGATATATGTTGATCAACTAACTTCCAAGTAGTTGAGTTTTGGTTTATCTTAGAGAATATTTCATATGTATTTGAAAAGAAAGTATATTATTGTCATTGAATGAAATGTTCTTTATATATCAGGTCTAGTTGGTCTTTTTTCAAGACTGATTTCCTTTTTACTTGTTATTTCTATTACTGAGAGGGAGGCTAAAATCTCTTACTTGTGCTTGTGAGGTTTTTTGTTTTGTTTATTTTTTTCCCTGATCCTGTCAGGTTTTGCTTCATGTATTGAAGCTGTTATTGGAGCATAAACTATTTCCATTTTTATCACCACTAATATTTATTGTTTTAAAGCCTACTTTATCCGATATTTCCTCTGTCTTATAATTAGTGTTTATAATTTGCATGGTGTATCTTTTTCCATCTTTTTCTTTTAAGCATCTGGGTCTTTCTAGTTAAAGTGCTTTGTTGTCATTGACGTCATACAGTATGTCTTTCTTATCTAGTCTAACAAACTTTGTCTTGTAATTACCTGTATATTTGATGTGTATATATCATTTTTATATATAATGTAGTGTAAAAGGTCTTTAATTTCCCTTCATTTACAAAGAGTGTTTTTACTAGGGATAGAATTCTAGATAGTTTTTCTTTCAGCATTTTAGCAGTGGTGATCCATTTCTTCTGGCTTGGATGGCCTCCATTGAGAAGTTTATAGTCATTCATACCTTGTTTCCTTATATAGACAACAGTACCCCCTTAATGGTGGTTTTGCTTTCTGCATTTCAGTTACCTGAGATCTGAAAATATACTAAATTGAAAATTCCAGAAATAAACAATTCATGTTTTAAATTGTGTGTCGTTGTGAGTAGCATGATGAAATTTCTCGTAGTCTTGGTATGTCCTGCTCAAGACATGAATCATCCCTTTGTCCAGCATATCTACCCTGTATAGGCTGCATGCTTATTTGTCACTTTATAGCCATATTAGTTGTCATAGTAACTGTCATGATATTGCAGTGCTTATGTTCAAGTAACCCTTATTTTTACCCAATAATGGCCCCAAAGCACAAGAGTAGAAATGCTGGCAATTCAGATGTGCCAAAGAGAAGTCGTAAATTACTTCCTTTAAGTGACAAGGGTGAGTACAGAACAATAAGATCTTCTGAGGGAGAGAGAGACCAGATTAAGATAGCTTTTATTTTAGTATATTGTTATTATTTTCTATTTTATTATCAATTATTATTGATAATCTCTTATTGTGCTCAGTTTATAAATTAAACTTCATCATAGGTATGTATGTATAGTGAAAAATGAAGTATGTATAGGATTCAGTACTATCTACAATTTTCAGGCATCCATGGGGGATCTTGAAATGTGTCCCCTGCAGATAAGGGGGGACTACTGTTTGAATTCATTTTTTTCTCCTCTGGCTCTTTTTTTAAGATTACTTAGTAGTGGTTTTCAGAAATTTTATTATAATAACTTTAATATATTTTTGTCATTATTTTTGTCCTGCTTGTGATTTGCTGTTTCCTCAAACATGTGGATTCATATTTTTTTTAATCGGTTTTTAAAAATTTCCAGCCATTCAAAACTTTTTCACTCCTTTCCCTTCATCCTGGAACTCAAACTGTGCATATGTTACACTTCCCAGTATGTTCCAACAGGTTGCTAAGGCTATGTTTATTTATTTCTCTTTTTGCTTAATGCAAGATATTTTATGTTTCTTATCACATTTCTAATCTCTTCTGCTAGAGAATCTAATCTGCTATAAATCTCATTCTGTAAATTATCCATTTTAGATTTTTTTTCAGTTTCTAGAAACTCTACATGCTTCTTTTTTTATATCCTCCATTTTTTTCCTTATTAAATCCTTGGGTATGATTATAATACCTATTTTAAAGTCTTCATTCACTATTTATATTATTTTTGAGTTTTTATTTACTAATATATTTGTCGCAACAAGTCATGTTTTTCTGCTTCTTTGCATATCTAGTAATTTTTAATTTAGTGTTTGTTTGGAGTGAGTAGACTTTGTTCTCTTTAAAGTGTATGGGTGATTTTTTGGACTGCAGCTAATTACTTGTAGATTGGTTTGATCCTTTTGAGACTTTGTTAAGTCTTGTCAAGGCAAAAATGGCATTTACTGTAGAATTATTTTTTACTAAAAATAACTTTTTTACTAAAATGTTACCTCTGTGGTATCTGTGCTGCATTCCTTGAGTGTTCACTGAGATCTCTCAATTCTGTCTTACTAGAACTTGAACATGTCACTGCTATTTATAGTTCCCTGGTAGTTTTTTTGTCCAGCCTCTTGGAGTTTTCCTTCTCCTATGCACATTTAAAATTCAGTACTAGATTCCGTATCTATATAAGGATTTGTGTAGATTTTGAAGTTACTGTTTTATCTTTATTTCTTTTACTTTGCCTTCTCAAACACTGAACTCTGTCTCTTTAGCTCATCTGTACTGCAATACTCTGTTTGGATTCCCCCTGCCTGTTCCACGGTTCATAAGTTGACTTCAGATGGAACCATCTCATTTGTTTCTTCGTTTATGAAAAAAGTTGTTGCATGTATTTTGTTGGGGTTTTCAGCTGGCTAGAAGAGTTGGCTTTAGTATGAGGTACTACAGTGTGGCCACATGCAGAGGTCCATTCATAGCTATTTTAAGGATCCCATAAAATATATAGGTCCTCTCAACCCCCTTTGTTTCCTAGTGAGTTATTTTCCACTCTTCTCCACCAAAACCATTTCAGAATTGTTGAACTAGAGGTCCTAAACACACCTCTTCTCCCACGGTCAGCAGATGATCTTACTCCTTCCTTCTCTGAGAAAATAGGAAGATGTAATACAGTGTAAGTATTCCACAAAATCGACACCGCTTCTTATTCCCATCTCAATAGTTGCTCACATCTGTACCTGTTCTTTCCTTCTCTTTTCTCTCAACAGACAGAAGAAATATCTGTCTGAAGGTTGATCTCTCTCTGTTTAGGCTCCAAATCCCATCTCTTCATGTGTCAGAATCACTTCGTTATTCTCTTTCTCTTGGTTTTTTATTCTCTCATTTTCTACTGGCCTTTTTCCATTAATAGTTAAATGTTTAATTTTTTTCCCATCTATAATAAAAATACTTTCCACAATACTTCTCTAGCTGCCACCAGCCTGTCTTCCTTTTTTCTTTTGAAAGAAGAAAGTTTAATAAAAGTGTTGCTTGAACTCAGGCTCTTGCTTCACCTTCCATTCAGTCTTCAATCCCAGTAGCTTGTCTTCTAACAGCCACTCTTCTGAACATGTGTTTCCATCAAGGATACCATACCCTCTTATTGCTAAATTTAATAGACAGTCTCCATTCCTAACTTGACAACCCTTTTCAGTGGATTCTGGTGACCATCATCCCCTTACCCTTCTGGTTTAGTACATTCTTATTCTTTTAATTTCTTAGATACCATTCTATCCTAGTTTTTTTCCTGTTGCATCTTGATGAGCTATTCCTTCCCAGTTTCCCTTACGGGCTTCTGTTTCTCTACCTAATAAGTCCTCTGCATTCTGTTTGAGTTTGCCCTCCATCCACTCTGATGCTTTCAATTAATCTCAATTTATTAATGACTCTTAATTATACTCCCCAACTTAAACACCAGACCCATATATCTGTCTGTTAATTGACCAGTTTTGCTATGATATCTCATAAGTACTTTAGACTCAACTTTTTTAGAACCAGTCTCATTGTATCATACCCCAAATCCTGAACATCTGTGTTAGTTTCCAATTGCTGCTATAACAAATCACCATAAACTTCATGACTTAAAACAACACAAATTTATTATCTTTCCGTGCTATGGGTCAGCAGTCTAACATGGTCTCATTAGGATAAAATTAAGGTGTCAGCAAGGCTGTGTTCTTTTTGGAGGCTTCAGAGGAGAATCTGTTTCCTTGCCTTTTCTAGTTTTTGGTAGCTGCATCCTCAAAGCCAGCAATAGCTGCTAGAGTTTTATCACTCTAACACCTCTTGTTGTGTAGTTAAATCTCCCTCAGTCTCCCCCTTATCAGGACACTTGTGATTACATTGGGCCTACTAGATAATCCAGGATAATCTCCCTATCTCAGGGTCCTTATTTTAATTATATCGGCAAAGACTTTTTGCCATGTAAGGTAAAAGATTCACAGGTTCTGGGGATTAGAGGATTAGGACATGAACGTCTTGGTGGGCTGTTATTCTTTCCATACTACTGTATTAGTGAATGTACTCACTCATCCAGCCTAAAAATCTGATAGTTGTTTTTAATGTCATCCTCTTTCTCAGCCTAACTCACATGTAGTTGTTCACTAGTCCTTTCAATTCTTTCTTAATTCTTCTATTTCAATCCATCCAAACTAGTGCTGCATTAATCCAGATCATCGTACTCGTTGGAAATACTGCAGCTGTTTTTCTGGTTCTCGTTTGTCCAATTTTATTCCATTCTCCACAGTACTCTCACAGTCATCTGTATAAAATGTGAATCTGTTTGTTTTATACTCTTGCTTACAAGCTTTCACTGGCTCCCCATTGTTCTATCTTAAGGCGCTGAAGACCCTTATCCTCAGGCCTCTCCTTGTTTATCCTCATCTTTATCCATTCCCTCCACAGACTGTCATCAAGCTGTAGTGAACAGTTTTGGAGGAAGAGAAGAGAATATGTATTCTCAGTCTAGAACAGCATTGTTTATTAGAACATTCTGGAGAAAGAGAGGGAGAGGGAGGGGGAGGAGAAGTGAGGGAGAGATATCAGAGTGCCTACCTAACCCACTGAGTTGTGAATATTCAGTGAAATAACTAGTGTAAATATAGTGCCTGGCACATATCACACACGTCAGCTTCAGTTGAAGGCATTATATGTATAAATTGATAATGTGGATCTAATTGACTTAATTGTCACAAATTTATGTTTCTAGAAATCTAAACATAAAGTCAAGGAATACATTTTATGTCCATCACGGAATTTACCATTTAATCACGAATGCTTACCATATGGAACCACTGAGGGGAGGATATTGAATCCCTCAAACATAGGGAGTGGAAGATGGAGAAGGCTGGGAATCACTAGCTAAAGCCATCCAGGAAGCCAGAAGGTGCATATTGTAGAACAGATGCCAGTATCAACACTCTGGCCTCCCTCCCCCTCCAGGCCTTTGTAGATACTCTGCCAGCTGTGCCCTTGTCAGATTTTTTCACTTGGATAATTCCTACTCCTTCTTTTGGACTCAGCTCAAAAACCTTTTCAGAAAGCTTCATTTATTTACTAGGAATGCATTCAGCTGCAGATAAAAGAAAACCCCAGCTATTGGTGGCTTAAAGAAGTAACAGTTTGTGTCATCCTGTAAGTCCAAAGTTGGGCATTCAAGAAGTGGTACAATAACTCAGCAATGCCACCAGTCCTAAGCTCTTTCTTTTTTGCTATGTCATTTTTTGTCCTGTTACATCATTGATGGCTGCTGTGCTTACAGGCCTTCTGTTCAAGTGCTGAAGTAGGAAAAATGGAGGAAGGACATAAGGGCTTTCTTCTAGGGAAGCTTTGTTTATATTTTCATGACACCTACTTTCATTCTGAAAACCTGCTTCAGGAACTTCAACCTCTAGAGTAATGTCACTTGGGTACACCTACTTGCAAGGGAAACTAGGACAGGGTATTTTGTTTTCTAGCCCTTATACCAGAGGAAGACCAAGGAAGACAGTGTTCAGCAATATATGTGTAATACCAACTTATGTGCCATACCTTCGTATGTTAAGGGCCCCTGCTTTCCTGCAACCCAGAAAAAGCTCTATACTGCTATTAAAGCTCTTAACATATAGTATGCTAATCACCAGATTAATTTGTCTCCTCCAAAAATAAGCTTTTAGAAGTAAAGACAGCCTTTTATGGTCTTTCTATCTCTAGTGCTTAGCACTGTATATGTATGGTACATGTAAGACACTCAGTAAATAATTGCTGAATGATTATTCACAAATAGTAATTATAAAAAAATGTTTAAAATGTCCATGATATCTCCTAGACAGGGAGTTTCTTTGTATTTGTTGCTATTGTTATTAGCATTTATGGAGTATTTATTAACATATGCCAGACAAATGCTTTCCATATTTCACCATTCAGTTCTTGTAATTTGCCTGAGAGGTTAATCTGTTATCCTCATTTTTTACAGATGAAGAAACAGGCTCAGACAGGTTAAGTAACTAACCCAAGGTCATAAAACTTGCTAATTGGTAGATTTAGGTTTTTAATCCTGATAGTCTGACCCCAGAGCCCAGGCTTTTAAAAACTATATCATTTTTTTTAAGTTTCTGAAATATGAGCTTATGTGTTTTTTAAGATTCTAATACTTTTAATGCTAAAAAAAATGTTCTTGAAATAATTTTCTACCTTGAAAATAGATCTGAAATGAAAAAGCTGGCCTCATCTTACTGAATTTTAGTAATCATTAATTCTATATGCAGGTTGTTTGAATGACATCTAAAAAAACATATAGTATACTCATTAAACAAAATAGCTAAAATAATTTTAGTTATTTAAATTGGTTACAATTGGGAAGACTATGGCACTATGAAATATACTGGAAGTGAAAAATATAACATTGTATCTATGCTATTTTTAAAGTCTAGCACTTTGCCTGCTGTATCAGTAAAGACAAATGAAAATATTTATAGTAGTATAATTGTAAATAAAATTTTTTGTCAATATTTTAATACTTTCACAATAAAACAGTTGATTTTTTATTTTTACAACCAACATGTCTTAAATTTCTCATGAGTTATAACAATTTTCTATCTATAATGTCATTATACCTTTGTAAAGCTAATCCAATTATATTTTTCATAACCAATTTAATAGTCAAAGCAAAATCTTACCCTTGACATACCTAAAACCAGATGATTAGCTATACCTCAGCAGAATTTGAAAGCTGCTCAGTTCATATTAACTAGTCTACGTATCTTAACTGTAGCAAGATCTAAAATGTCAGAGAAAAAGATCCCAACTGTTTGGTATAGGAATTGCCTGGTTTGGTGAGCGTCAACCATAGGAGGATGGGAAATAATAATTTCGTATGGTCCTTTGAAGAGTAATTCTATAGGATGTTAATATGTTATGCAAAATAAAGTTTCCAAAAGTCAAATATGTTTCATGGACTCTGGAATATAAGGTATCTTCAGAGCTGTTATTAATATGTGCTGTTTATCATGAATCTTATCAAATATTTAGTGTGTTCCAAACTTTTTTCCCTCGTGAAACTGGTATTCTAGGGCATACTATTTGAGAAGTGATTGGTAAAATCTATACGTCAAGTTTCTAAAATAGAGAAATTATTCCCCCACGTGTTACCATTTAGAATTACCAGAATATTGAGAACTTCTTGTTTATATTACTGTGTTTTAGGTGTGTATACCACCAGGAAGCACTCTTCCCACCAGTTCTAATGTTTAGTGCCCCTAAATTGATTAGTTCTGCTTTAGAGTTATTAGAACTAATAACAGTTAAAAGCAGCGGGATGACCCTGTTTGGATTCCTGCTAGGAACGGTTAATGTAAACATTAAAACAAATAACATTCACCTTGTCAGGAAGTCAGCTGAAAGCAAGAAATAAAATATTTCTTTCTCATGGACTAGACAATTTAATAGCAATACGAGTAAGATTATAGAGATGAGAATAGATAGTCTTTGTTTTTATTTTTCTCCATAAGCTGGAGAGATAGAAGCCTTAAAACCAGAAATAAGGGAAACCTGAGTATTTTAAATTCATTTAATTTCATATTTATAACTTCCTAGGAAAAGTATACTGCTCCACTTTCAGGGCTTACTGACCAATATTCTAAAAGAGGATTCATGTCTTTACAGCTACTTCTGAGCTTTAAGAAATGCAGCATTGGCCTTTCTGGTGACTGAACATAGCCTAATGCAACAACGAGCATGCTATGTTCTGCACCTTGATGGCTAAGTAAACTCACCTGAGCAAAAATTGAACATGTCCATCCAGGAAGTTGAGTCTGTGGGCATCCTGACCCTAAGTCACCTCTATTGGGATAGGGTTTATTTGTGAGAGTTGATCAAAGGAGGGCTTTCTAGGGTAATAATTAGGAGAGAGGAGTCAAAAGATGTGAGATTACCAGAATACCTGTTCTTTCTGGAGGGCTAGAGAAACTCGAAACTAGGTGACAGATGCCATCATTCAGATTATTCAATAGTGAAGTAGGTTCCCTCTGAGGGGAGAACTCCAAGTAGGGTCCTCTTGCAAGATATCAACTTAAGAAATGTCCAAAACTGTAGAGAATTTTTATGAGTTTATTTGAGCCAAATTGACAACATTTGCTGGGAACCAAGATCTCAAATACTCTGGAGAATAAATTTGCCCAATGTTGACATTTTTTAAATTTCAAATTGGTCACCATGTTTCAAAATTGAAATTTCCCAATTGTAAGAGTTCACAGAAAAATTAGGTGTCTGGTTTGTCTAGAAAGCTTAGGACACTATGTCCTTATTTCTGCATGACAACAGCTGGCTGGACTTAGGTAGCAGATATCCCTTTCAAACATGATGTGTACTCTCCAATGTTCTCAGTACCTTCCATGTGTTTAGTTCCTCAACATAGACATTTTTGTTACCTATATAGTCTTCTTTAATCATTTGCACTACCTGTCTGGCATTGGCGTTTGTGACTTCTGTGTTAGATTCTCTTGGGGCAAGGTTCTTCTAAGAGCCTTTGTTTACAGGGGTGGGAGTGCTATCATTGTATTCATGAAGACAGAGAGTAAGAGACAGCCTCTATTTTTGTCTCTTAGTATTGTGGCCTCTCTCTCCTGTGAGTTCTTTCTCTGGATGGCCATTACAACAGCCAGTCAACAGAAAGCATAGTAGAATAGAAGAAAGAATAACTCTTTTGAAAGTCTTTCCTACTGGTGAGCCACTGTACAAAACATTGCATCTTCTTACTTCCCAATGAAACTTTCCCTGACCACTCTGGATTAAATTGTATCCCCTTCCAACACTTTTTCTTCATAGTATTTATCATCATCATGTAACATATGTTTTACTTTTAATTTTTTATTGTCTATGTCCCTGATACTAAAATGTAAGGTCATACCTAAAACATAGGAGGCACTCAGTGCTGAATGAATGAATGAATGAATGATCTCATTTAATTTTTAAATTTTCAAGTCTATCAGAAGGTTAATATTTTAAGTTAGAAGCCAGTTCTTTTCATGTGCCCACTGCTGAAGTGATTGGATGGTAACTAAAAGACATGTGAAACATTAGGGTATAGAATATCTGCTTCTTGAGAACCAGACTAGTATTATTAGAGTGGGACTTTTTAAGATTGATGACACACTCTCAGAAATAAATTTGAGTAACTCAATCAAGGAATATTTCACAATGAGAGTCACAACTCCTCTCTGCCTTCCAGAGGTATAAAATGGACACTTCTGAGGTATATACAGTTTGAAAAGACTTCCTCTCTTTTCTCCTTTACGGGAGAAAGCACTTTTATCACCTCAAGTCCTAGCTATAGTGGAAGCTAAATGATGACCAGGATCAATTTTGATCCAGACTTGATTGAAACTGAAAATTTTGTTTGGGATATCTAATTAAAATTTTGTTGGGGATATCTGGCTTAAAAAAGGCTTTTTGTTAGAATAGAAGATAAGGTTTATCTTGTGTGGTACCGGAGTTACTGTTAGTAAAGATCTATTTCAGAATCTGCCTTTTTCCTTTCAGTCACTTGGTGGAGAAGAAATGGGTAACTTGAAAGAAGGAGCATTTTTGTGTGAAATTTAGTTAGGGGAGAAAAAACTTGACAAAAGGGCTGGATTTAAATAGCTGGTTTTGTTTTGGGTTTTTTGTTTGTTTTTTGTTGTTTTTGTTGTTTTTTGGGTTTGTTTTTGTTTTGAGTATCACAAAAAGAAATAATCTGTATAAGGCCATGCCATTTGGGGGACTTTTTGAACTTTTTTTTATTTTTTTTTTAAAGCATATGAGTTATTTTAACCTCTTTCATTGTGGGAGGACAGTATAGGTGATGTTTTTGTTTTTGTCTTTCCCCTCCTGTTAGGGACTCAAGTGGATTAAATTCTAAATTGCCATTAAGGCCCAAATTGTGAGTTCTGGTAACTATTCTGTGTCATGATTAAAAATAAAAAATCCCTAACCATTGTCAACTAGCTTTCAAATTAATTTTATTGTCACAAAGAGGAATAGGAAAGAATACCATGACACTCTCTCACTGTTACCTGAAAGAAACTCAATTTTCATTAATATTTGAATATCCAAAGAATGACATAATACACAAAAATGTTCTCTGATAGAAAACAAATGAATTCTTATAGTCACCTAGTTTTTCTATCTTTGCATTTTAAGTCATTTCAAACTTCAGAAAAGTAGACTAAGGGAGAAAAGAGAAAAGGTTACTAGGAGCAAAGACAAGAATTAAAGAACTGATTGTTCTTTTCCATGGCATGCTTCGTTGAGGTTGTTAGCTTTGTAATTTTGAAGAATCAGAAATTCAGTTTTTTGGAAACATAATAATAGATGGGCTCTCACAGACCATCCTTCCTTTTCATGGTAAAAAAGTGAAAAACAGTCACTAGAATGATCTAATAAACCTTATTATTCTTTCTAGTGCCCCCACTCCTATCCCCAACCGCTAGTGGAACCCTAAGGTCTTTCAGGCAGCATACAGAAACATTGATAATAACCTGAATGATCCAGAGAAATATTACATGATTATTCCATGATGGTCACTTATTATAGAATTTAACTATGGACAGAGTTCTCCCTATTTCAAAGGGATGTAAATCTATGGGTTTATGTACCCTCTGCCTTTTCAGATCCTAGTACCTTGCAGTATGAGTATTTTAGCAGTATGCCCTTATCTCAACATTTTATTTGATCTTTAATTGTTTGGGCACTTCTGTAGCCATAATACTTGCTACCATGTTATTCATTGTTTCCATTTCAGAGATTCAGCTTCCTTTTTTATTATTAAGCCCTTAAAAAAAGTCAAAGTATATTATAGAGCACATTCATAAAAATTATCAGTTTAGATACAGTCAGTGTCCTTGGAATGCTCTTTGACTTTTTTCTTTTATAATTTAATATTTTTCCAATTTTATGTGTGGAACATTTCTAACATACAGAGCATCTACTCAGAAATATATTGACCTGGGAGTATGAATTTTCCAGTGCTTACATTGCATCTGCTCAGAGTTTCTTGAAGTTCAAATTCCTCTAGGCTTGATTGTAGTTCATGCAAATTAAAAGGGGTTTTTGTTTATTGGTTTGTTTTCAGATGGTCATGAATTCTCTAGGTCACCCAGTAGAATTGATAAGAAGAAAGTGAGAAACAGATTTCGAGTTTTGCAGAAGTTTGCTGGTCAGCCTTGCTTCAGTTTTTCTTAGCTGTCCCCTGGTAACTAAGAGGTTTCAAATGGACTCAGATCACATTTCTAACTCAGAGTAGAATATTTTGAGCAGAAAATTAAACCATTTTCATTTTATATCTCATTCAGTAGATTTATAGAGTAAATCCTCACAATAATACAAGTACAACAAAATTACTCTTACTTGATTTGTATTTTCTAGGACTAAGAATAGAAAAATAATTTCCCCTTTTATTATTTACAGTAGGCAGCTCTCAAAAGAACCCCCCCCCACACACACACACACACACTCACATCATGCTTCTTATAGTAGGTTAGGAAACTGAAAATTAAGAATTCTGAACAACAAGCATTGGAAAACATAGTCCTCATAACTCAACCTTTTCTGTCTTCCGTATTCAGTCCTATGGAAAGACAGTTTTTACAACTGCTGAGACCTGAGAAAATATAATATCAGGTATGTTGATTGTTTTCATAAATTTAAAAAAGTTATAGAATAATGTTCTACCTTCCCCCTTTTGGTCCTGTTGTCACTGATTCTGGTGAAGATAGGGCTTTTTTGAACTGTGCTCCTGAATCAGTATCACCTAAGGGGGAAAGAAAATTAGATTTTTTCACGTTTTGTTTTTTTGTTTTTGTTTTACAAAATCAAGGTCAATTATTATGATCCCATCAGTGTATATATTTTCCTCCATATATAGTAACTTAATTGAAGAAAAAGTCAAACTGGAGAATTTAGGTTTCTGAATTTTAAGCTGACTGTTCTAAATACAAATTAAAAAAAAAATTAAACCTTTTTCTGATACCAGTTTGAAAAGTAAAGCTTAAAGAACTAATTATGATACTCTGTTGGTCATCTTTCATCAGAACTCATTGTCAACCTGGATGGTTCTTGATAGGTGTTCATACTCAACAGTAGAGTTTCTTCTAGAAATAAAAAATAATACACATTGGATGTAATTTCACCATCAAGGATTTGCATGAACACTCCTCAGTAAAGTTTTTAATTGTTACTGTCTTTGTAAGCATCAGTCCTTCCACAATTTTGTGAACTTGGGGGAAAAACCTGAACAACACCTGAGAGGGAATTCTCCTAACAGGAAACACATCACTGCAGAGAAATTTACATCAAACAAGAGAAATCCTTTTTTTTTTTAATTAACATTTGAGAAACTGTAGAGTAAATTTAATTTAAAACGATCCCCCAGCACAGGAGATCTCTCCACTCAGCCTACTTTAAAACTGTATTCTATGCCAGTAAATAATGGGAACATATTTCCTTACCATCTGTTTGAAGGCCTTCAAGTTTTAGTAATAAGACATTTAAAATTCAGCCTGGGTCTCTGCATTCCATCTGGTATGTATTGACAATTCAGAGGCAGATGTCCTGAGCAGAAACACCAAATATTAACTCTTTCTGAAATATAGAATATTGTTTCAGGTATTTTTTCTTTATGACAGAAGATGACAAATGGAAAGTTATACATTTTGTTCCAAGTCAAACCTAGGAAAAACTTTCATTTCTGACCTGTTCTGTTTAAATTGATCTCTTTCTCTCTAGTAGCACAATTATTGTTGGAAATATTTTCTAACTTCAGTTTCATCTTGATGGCTCAGGAAGACATAATATCTGCCCTTTTTTGCACTTACTCTGAGAAAAGTCAGTGCTGATGGAACATTGTCGTAAATAACTATGGCCAAGTCTGATGCTCACTTATAAAATCTAGGAGCTTTGTCCTTATGACATACCTCCCAAGATAGTGGAGGTCACTAGGCAAAATATTTCCTAAATTTCTTAAGATAGCTTGCTTTTTTAAATAAAAAACTCTGTACTTGTTGGTGGAATTTGAATTATAAACTCTTCTGCCAAATTCTAATTTTAAGCAATTCTGTATTTCAGAATGACATTTATATAATATCTATCATACATATATTTTATAAATTGCTTTTAATACTCAAATTATGAGCATTTTACCACTGTCTTAAATATTTGAGAATTAATAGTCAACTTGAATGGCTTCCCTAATATCATAAAGCTCTTAGCAAGTGGCAAATCTGGAACTCAGATCCTGGCCTTCTGATTCTGTATGCTATACCTTACCGCTATATCCTACTGTTTTAGGTAGATTTGATTTGAATGGTCAGTAAATCAAGCTCAAGTAGCAACTGCTTCATTCATCTGTCATATGTAATATAGGTACTCTGTATTTATTAGCTATTAATTTATCACTAGGAGACATTCCTGTTAACCTCAGATTTCAAAAGCTCCATCAAAGCTGCTTTATTAGTATATTAATCAGTTACTAGGTGATATATGAAAAGATTCTGTGACACACATTTAAAGATTTATGAATCATACATTTTGTTAAGTCACCCGCTCAAGAATAAATTGTTGACTTTATTCTAAATTAAATTCCAGCTCTGAGAAATATGTTTTTAAATACAGAAAGTAAAAATGGCATTCTTTTTAACCTACAATAAGAATCTTATTATAGATGTGGCATGAAAAATTAAAAGGGAATTTCTAAATTATTCAATAAATTATACTGGGACAAGTTTCTGACTTTGTGGAAAATGTTTAATTAGGTCCTTTGTATGTTATAGAAAAATAAATTCTAGAAGAATTAAAGATCTAAAGACCTAAATGTGAAAAACAAAACTTTAAAAAGAAAACGTAGGATATCTTTCAAAACAAGATACAAAAAGCGCAGGTTATAAATGAAAAGATTGATATATTTGCCTGGAAATTATCACAAGATTCAAAAACAAATGAAAAGACAAGCCACAACTAGGGGGAGATATTAGCAGTACTTCTAGTAGAGGATTAATATACAAACTACATGATAAATATCTCCATTTTTAAATGTGCAGTTTCTTGAGCTGATGTATCCTCTTACCAGCAGTATCAGTATCACTGGGACTTAGTAGAAATGCAGATTTTTCTGCCATCACTTCTGACATACTGAATCAGAAACTGTAACCCCGGAGGTGGGGGTCCTACAGCCTTTTAACTTCTGAAGCATGCTAAAACATGATGGTCATTGTATTAGAGTAAACTCAAATGATAAATAATATGAAAAGATAACTCAATCTCATTTCTATCAGAAAATGTTAAATAAAGCAAGTACTTCTACTTTAGGTACATACCATAAAAAAACTCTTGTACAGGGACACAGCAGTCCATTGCAGCAGTATTTGAAATAGTGAAATTTTATAATAACTAGTTATCAGAAAAATAAACTTGTTTTAGTCCATATAACACTATTATATGAATCTGTTTAAAAGTTGAGGAATTATGAAACAAATGTGGCAAAAAGTTAGCACATCTTAAATATGGATAGTAGTACGTGTATACCTACTTTATATTTTATTTGAAATACTTTATAACTTTAAATTTTAAATGCTGTTAAAATATTAAAAGGATTCCAGTCTGACTCCGTGTTATCTTTCAGGATTCTACCTCAAAAAATAATTGAGTTTGGACAGACCAGGATCTTCAGTCTTGTTGAGGGGGGAACGTACAACTAGACTGAAAACATTTTTTAAAACTATCACTAGATGTGAATTTATTGAGTATAAATTCCTAATTGCTGTGTCCCAAAGTAGAGGGACAAATGGGCATATTGTAGGATCATGTATACAAAACTTGGTAGAGTTGAATTTTTAACTAGGTTTTTCTTAAAGTCATAGTTAAGTAGAAAAATGTATGAAGTCTGTATATATATTCTAAACTAGTGTTTCTCAACCTTTTTGTTTAGCCCATGCCCCATTTTGATAAACATTAATATCTTATATTCTTGGTTAATAACTTGAAATTTCAAAATAAATTAAGTATTCTAAAAATGAGTGAATGGAAGCTTTTGTGATTACAGAGAGGAGCCCTTTTCCCCCACATTATTATCTGCATACATAAAGGAATCTTAGTTCTTTCAGAAGTGCTAGAGGGAAAAGTCTAACTTTCTATATTAATCAGGATGAGCTAAGCTATGCTGCTTTAACAAAGTAAACCTGAAATATCAGTGGCCTAACCACAAATAATTATTTTCGTTTAGTTATATGTACACAAATCATTAGTGTCTTCAGGAACCCATATTGACAGAAACTTCTATGTTTTAGCCTCATCACATAGCTTCAAAGGTGCCACAAATGGGGTAAAAGGAGAGGTGACACAGTGATTTTTTTTTTTAAGTTTTCTGAAAGTCATTTCACAGATTTCACATACATCTACAGATAAACAATAGCTATGATTGCACTCAATGGAATATTAAAAGTACATTTTCCTGTATATATTTCAAACCTATCACTTCAAAGGTGCTATATGTACATATTAACTTTTATTTTTCAATTCGAGTTGACATTCAATATTTTAAATGTTTCGGGTATACAGCACAGTGGTTAGATATTTGTGCAATTTACAAAGAGATTCCCCTGATTAGTACCCACCTGGCACTACACATAGTGATTACAGTGTTATTGACTATATTCTTATGCTGTATTTGATACATTGATTCTCAGCTATGTCAGCTGAGAAATGAAGTACATCACTTGAATTTAGTTCATGGCCATAAGCTAACTGCAAAAGAGGTTGAGAAGTGTAGCTGAGCAGATGGAATACTTGATGAGTATTATTTGTATCCATGTTCTCTTTACCACTTTATTTGCACCTCAAAGAAGGAATTAGTTAGTTCCATGCCACTGGTTCCTTGTGTGAATATTTTTTATCAGCCACAGGCTTCAGAAGAGAGAGAATAGAATTGAGTGGTAAGATTCAAACCAAACTTCACTTTGAACCTCAGATTCCTAATTTTGTGTATCTTACATTATACCTTTATTTTCCTGTGGATCACATAATACAAAAGTGAATGTTGACTCTGATTATTTGCTGCAGGCTTTTCTGTCCAGGATATAAGAGATCAAAACATTATCTAGGTCATTAAGTCTGTGGCATTGCTTCATTTCCATAACTAAAGTTTGGGGGGGGGGACGCTTCATAAATGTATGCTTATGTAAATGGTGCAATGACATACAACTCTGCTCACTTATTTGGAGTAAATATAGATTTTTTTTTTTTTTTTTACCAAAAATTCTCCAAAGTGATTTTCTGGAATATCTTTAACATCTAAATCAAACTTTAGTTCAAAGATTCCTTTTAGATATTTTCTTGCAAAGATTGAAATGTTTGAGATGTCCTCATAAGCCTTTAGGCATGATCTTCAACCACAATAGTAGGAAATTATCACCTTAATTCATTCAGCAAACTAGATAATATTCAAGGGTCCCCTCAACTTGAAACCATTTTCAATAACTTTGAGAATTTAACTTCTTCAACTCAAGAAAATGAAGACTTTTATGCCTGGTAAATAGGGATGTTGATATTTGTTATTTGAAATTTCAGGTCAGATATGTCTGCCAAACATGCTAAAAGTTATAAAATTAAAAGTTATAATTTTCATTGTAAGATAGAAGTAACATAAAATTTACCCTTAGTGATTTTTAGTGTATTCAAAGTGTTGTGTAACCACTATGTCTGTTGAGTTGCAGAACATTTTCATTACCCCTTAAGGAGACCATTAAGCAGTTAGTGTTCATACTCCCTTCCTCTAAGTCCCTGGCAACCACTAATCTTTCTTTTCTCTCTATGGATTTGCCACTTGTAGATTTGTCATAGACATGGAATTATACAATATGTGGCTTTTTTTGTCTGACTTTTCATTCAGTTGGCATAATGTTTCAGGGTTCATCTGTGTTGTAGTAGTATCAGTACCTCGTACCTTTTTGTGCCTGAAATTAAAAATTATTTTTAAGAGTTTATACAGTTGGTCTTTTTTCCAGTGCTCTAGAAATAAAACAACTTTGTCCTTTGTTTTATAAATGCAGCCAGCATATTTCTTTTTGACAACCAATGAGTCTTAATATGGAACAGAAAACTTAATCTTAACATTTAAATCTTTACAGTATAACAAATAATCTAATGCTTAACATACCTGTAATCAATCAAGGTTAAGGACTTCTTCTATACATCACTGATCATTGTTTCAGAAGCCTGTAATTGTCTGTAAGTAACATAGTATATCCAGTACCAAATAGAAATGGTGAACTCAGCCTTGCTGGACTAGAATGCCATCACCACACGCTTGTCATTTTGTTCACAAATGCTTCATAGAGTTTTGATATCAGTTTCAGTAAATTCCAAATTTTTTCCCTCTGTATGTTGAGTCTCATAACAAATGAAATTATAATTCACAATATAGTAAGTTTTCATTGTTCAGAAGTCAAAAACAAAAAAAACAGGACATTGAGTTTGATCTTTTTCAAGAATATTATTCTGGCAGTTGTCTTTAAATCATTCTTTGGCACTTTATTCTGATTTAGATTATCTTCTGAATCCCTACTGGAATTTCTTCTTGTTCTTTAGTATATGTGAAATTTGAAAGCTATAGAATCCAAGGTTTCTATAACAGTATGAAATTTTTTTATTTTTAGTCCTCAAAAATTATCCCCCCCCTTTGGCTTTTTTTAATTGAGGTATAGTTGACATAAAAATATATTAATTTCAGGTGAACAGCATAATGATTTAATATTCATCTACATTGCAAAATCATCACCATAATAAGTCCAGTGAACATCCATCACTACCCAGCTACAAGAAAATTTTTTTTGTGATGAGAACTTACAAGATCTGTTCTCCTAAATACTTTCAAATATGCAGTACGGAGTTATTAATTATAGTCACCATGTTGTACATTACATCCCCGTGGCCTATGCATTATCTGACTGGAAATTTGTACCTTTTGAGCCCCATCATCCATTTTGCCCACCTCAGGCAACCAACAATCTGTTCTCTAAATGCATGAGCTCATGGGGCAGTGAGAGTATTTCTATTCTTTATTTTTTGTTGTTGTTATTGTTACTTAGATTTCACATATAAGTGGATCATACAGTATTTTTTTTTCTGACTTCATTTAGTATAATGCCCTCAAGTTCTATACATATTGTAGCAATGGGAAGATTTCATTCTTTTTTATGGCTGAATAATATTCCATCATGTGTGTAATATAAAATTATATAAACATATAATGTAAAATATACATATATTTTCTTTGTCCAAAAGATGATGTTTTTTATTACATTTTCTCAGATTTTGCCCATGGTGATGTTTTTTGTGGTGTTTTTTGGTGACATGACCTGCTATATGATAGGCATTGTTACAGTTAAGCAGGTAATAATAATAATCAATAAAATAATTTAGAACTGTGTTTAAGACACATTAAAATGGAGAAAGATTAGAGACAAAGGTGTCAGCTGGTTAGACATTTTTGTAATTTGAGAACTATCCTAAGTACCTTAGGGGCAAGGACTGTTATTACGTTCTTCATCTGTGTATTTCCAGTCTTTGTATAGGTTGCAATACAGTCTGAGATCAGTTATTGTAAAATAATTTTTGGAACATGGCAGAAAATAAAAATGAGTAAATAAATAAATAAGTTAAATCACCTTTATTGTAAAAAGACTCACAGCTGAAGACCTAGACAATTGTGATAACTGGGAAAATAAACAGACTGGTAGAATATGGGGGAAAACTGGATAAAAGAAAATCTTAAATAACAATTGAGAAAGGAAATCTGTGTGTTTTTGCTCTTTTTTTTTTTCCTTTGAGGGGAGAGTTACAAAGGTATTGCTTGTAAATCTATTAAGTATTAGGATGAGAGCTGAATGGAAAACACCCCACAGACAATGGTATAAAACAAAATGTAGATTTGGGAGTTATTTACATATAATTGATAAATCATTTTGTAGATAAATTCTAAGATTAAACTGTCTTGGGGATGAATTCTGTTGAGAATAAAATTAGGCTAAGCTATGTCATTTTAAGTTTTTTTTTTTTAATGGATCATTGTTTAAGCTGTGCTTTATTATGTAAGAATAAATTCTGCCACCAGAATGCCAATAATCTGTCCACGTTTTCAATTGCAGTGCAATTGATTCGGGTACCAAAATTTACTATGGGTTTTTTGTTTGTTTGTTTGTTTTGTTTTGTAATAGGATTTGTGGCACATTTAAAGCTATTCTGTGGTAAACTAAGTTGGGGGAAAAAGCTATACAGTCCTATGTGTGGCAGAAATTATTTTTAAGGGTGCTGCATTTATAGACAAAATGACAAAGTTGCAGAACAATAGTGATTGAGATTGAGCCTTATAAGTAGGTTCTCCAAATGGCTGTTATGACCTCCAAAGGGTTGGTGGTCATAATTCAATATTTTAAACCTCAGGTCCATCTACAGGTGACAGCATCATCAGTCATGTATTCTAGGTTTTTGAGAATTAGAAAAGGATCCTAGAAGTCATCTCATCCATTTTATAGTTGAAAGGAAAATTCGCCAGAGCACTAAAGCCTCAAAGTCAGTTAAATGATTTGGCTAAGGCCAACTAATAATAGTCTTGATTCCCAGTCCGGTACTTTTTCAGCAATGCTGTACAATCCTCCTCCTTTAGATGTGATTAAAAGTGATAAATTTTTATCTAAGCATTGATCTTTGGTTTATTTATACATAGAATGTAAGAATTAATAGGAAAGTACCATTATCTCTTACTAACTTTTCATATGTAATAGATTATCAAACAGCTTAACTATTATTATTTTAGTGATGAGAAAAAAGCCTAGATTTTGTTTTCTTTGGCAAGTGACTCATTTCATCTGTTTTAAATTTAGACAGTATTTTTGGGGAAGTATTAGTAAATTGTGTTGAAGGAGAAAAGTGTTTTTAAAATGATCTTTCTTTTTACTCCTTTTTGTAATCAGCAAGAAGTTGAGAAGTTTACAGACCTAGAGAAACTCTACCTCTACCTTCAGCTGCCTTCTGGTCTCAGCAATGGAGAGAAAAGGTATGTCTCTTCTTGTCTTTGCCTTAATTACACTGTAGGACACTCATAGGGGGTGTGTGTGTGTGTGTGTGTGTGTGTGTGTGTGTGTTGTGGTTACTATTTTACACTTCCTAAAATCATCAGAACACAGTGGCAAAGAATAGATCCTTTTTTAGTCTTTGATCATATTTGGTTAAGTGTTTACCTACAGTTGGTGCTCTTAGGTAAATGCTGTGAAATGCAATTTGGGTTATGTTTTATAAACAGATCAGTGTATTTATGCAGTTAATAGGGGATTGTGAAAATTAAACAGTAAACCAAAGAGTAAACAGATAAGTATTGTGAGCAGTAAAGTAAGTGCGAGAGTATTTTAGGTACTGTCAGGTAAGCAGATCACAGACTATAAAAAATTTTTTAAAAAGTGAATTGCCTTTATGTAACATGAATTTATGATAAATGTAAGATGTTTTAAGTACTTGGTATTACTATATTTTCATTTAAAATATTGAATAACTCAAAACATAGAGAGAAGTTGGTTCACGTATTCTATTCTTAATGTTTCTTTACTCTTTTAGGTGTTTCTCAAGGTTCATTTTATGCATATAAGTTATACTTAACATTTTATTACTTTAAAGTGATGTGTAAAAATAAATGGAATAAAAATACTGTTGCATTTACGTTTTTGCCTTAGGATCAAATTTTATAATTATATCATTTTTTATCCTAGAAACTTGCTCACTGTCTTTTTTGGAATTAAATAAATTATTGTTATAGTTAAGCTGCATTATTGTTAAGTTACAGCTGAGATGAATGCCAGAATCGGTAGAACTTCCTAACTCTTGTGTGTCCATTTCATGGAATTAGTTTATAAATGACACTGCTATGTAATACAAACTTATAATATTTAATGGAGGTGTTGGCCTGAGGAGTTACCAGAAGGGCAGTAGAGGCAATTTGTCCTTTTAAGATCTCTCTGATATGAATTCCATTCTGGAGCACAGAGTGCTTTATTTAGTAAGATTGACTTGAGAATGCTAAGGAAATAGAAAAAAATTTTTTTCATACTTTTAAATGACTGATTATTTGATTAAGTTTGGCCAAATGAACAGGCAAGTAAATGACTAAATATCCAATTAGAGGTAATTTTGGCCAAAATAAGTACCTTATATTATCAGTGTGCCATCACTTATAGAGAGGGATGGAATAGGGCAATAACTTCAGTTGGACACTAGCTGTAGAACATGGCCCGCAACCACAGGTGAACAATTTGTATATAGATAACTGGGCATCTACTATATATTCTGAAACTAGTTTGGTTATTCATAGTGTGTTTACACACAATTATTTACTGGAACATTTTAGACATGTCTCAAAAATTGTCAATTAATTTAGCTGTCTAGTTCAGCTAAAACATTTTTTTGTTTCGTGACTAGTGATCAGAATGCCATGTCATCTAGTCGGGCACAGCAAAGGCATGCCTTTTTCTGGATTCGGAATACCCTAGAGGAACATCCTGAGACTTCACTGCCCAAACAGGAAGTCTATGATGAGTACAAGTAAGTCTTATGTGTATGTTTCAGATATGCTGATGTATTAGAGAACTTAAGTACTGTACTTGGATACAGTGACTCTTTTATCATTGGTGAATGTCATGGTGGTATATAGGAGTTTAATTGAGAAATCTCTAAGATTCCTTTCATCTCTAAGTTTCTCTGGTAACATGTGTAACAAAGGACAGGATTACTGAATAAAAGTATTTCTCTAGATTTCTTTCAGATGACTGGAGAGATATCTAACAATAGAGGGACAATGGCGTAGGACCGCTGAATCAAAGGATTCCTGTAGAGTTCTGAAGGATAACAGGAAGGATATGTTCAGGGTTAGGATTGTGGAAGGCAATAAATAAATCAGTTCCTGTGGGAAACTAGAACATGTATTTTATTTAGACTTCTTAAAGACCTTTTTCATGAATCCAAAACTTTTTAAATGCTTCCCTGTACCAACCAAAGAAAAAGGTATGTTTCTGGAGTGTTGTGAATTACTCCTGGAAAAGGAAGTTCAGTGGCTTACACATATCAAACACTCCAATAATTTTGATTAGAGAAAAGTTAATAGATGCTAAATCTATTCTTATTTAACATTTTTTTACTTGATTTGGAAAAGGACATTTATTCCAGCAGAGTGACTAAAACCAGAATTTTCTGGGTATTGAAATGTTAAACCAGCGAGCATTGATGTATTGTTAAAAAAAAAAAAGTGTCAAATAAATGCTGCTGTTAATCAATGTAAGATGATATACAAAGGAAGTACGCTTATTGAGATTATTGATATCTAGAAAGAAAATTTTCCTCATTCAAAATTCTTATTTCCTCACATTAAGAAAAATAATATAGCTGGGAAAAGCCTAGAGAAAAATATCTGAAACGATCAAGGGAACAAAGATAAACTGAATAGCTTTAGATTTTTTTTTCTGTTTAAGAAAATTCAAGCTAAAAGTGCATGTGATTCAAGTTTATACATTCATTTTCTCCATTACAATAGTCCGTTGAATATATGCTATGTACCAGACTTCGTAATAAGTTCGGAGGATAAAATTAATAAGACAGCTCCTACCCTCATCAAGAATACATATATGTATAATGAATTCTTCTCTAACTTCAGGTTAATGAAAATAGAGATAACCCTTATGACACTAGAAAGAAGAAACCCCAGTTTGATGATCAGGAGAATAGATTCTGCCATTAAACTTGGGTGACTTAGACCAAGTGTTTTAACTACTGCATTTGCCAGATGCATCATTTATAAAAAGAGGCAGTTGAAGACTTGTGAGGGTATTTTTATCTCTCAAATTTTAAAAGTTATCCGAAGTAGGAAATGTTGAGGAACTAGTTGTGCAAAGATGTTTTGCTAGTTTCCCATAAAGCAAATTTTAATGTACGACATTTCCATAATGAATTAATAAGATGGTTGGTTACATATTTTTAATGTGATGTCCTTCCATTGCACAACCCTTTGCCATCACTATTAGAGATAGCATCCTGTGTTTGTGGAGTGTAACTCTGGCTCATTCAAGCAGTCCTTATGTTCCTTAAAGTGTCCTGCTTTGGGTGAGGCACGGTTGTGTTTTTCTATAGTATTTTTTAAATTTTTTCTATTAAATCGTTTTCTTAGGTTCCCATAAATCTTTATAATTTTTTTCACTAAGAAAAAACAAAAGAGAACCAAAACATAACATCATTTTGAAGTGAGTGGGAGCTCCGATTCTGAGCAATTAATTTCCAATTCAGTAGAGAGCAACAGAGATAAACAAAAGTGATTTAGATTAAAGTTTTCAAAGGTAGTAGGTAAGGAAAATTCTTAATAGTAATGTGAGTAGGAAAGAAATATTAGTTCTGTTCGTGAAATTTGCAAGAATTATGCTAATGACTATGCCTGCCCTTATAGTCAGTATAGTACTGTACATGCTGTAGTACTATTGTGTCTGAGTCTATTTTAGTTAAAAACAAAACATGTTTTATTTACTATTGTTTCCCCACAGTGGTGGTCACTAATTTAAAATTCACAGTAATTGGAATGGAGTCTGATCTCTGACATTGATAATAAAATTTCAGTATTGTGAAAAATTTTGTAAGTCTTTTAGTACGCTCACATCTCTGTTGTATAGATAAAAACATTAAAATACAGAGAAGTTGGGTGACTCTTCCAGTGTCTCAGAACTAGTTAGGGGTGAATGTAAGGCTAGAAATCAGATTCTGTGAGTGGTTCAGAATAGATGAGAAGGCAAACTTGTTAAATTTGAGTAATATCAAACTGAGTGGGTAGAAAAGGTTAGACAAGTAGTTATAAATAAATTTGGCTAGGACTTACAAGTAGTGTGAGTAAATAAGCTGCTCAAAGTACAAATGTGTTTACATACAATTAATTAATATACATGCATACAAATAATGTTATAAAAGACACAGCACAGTAACATATTAGCAGCATGACATATGCTAACAAGAAAGTATGTTTGTGTTTCCAACAGAATTGTAGTATGTGGGAGCTCCAGACCTTTATCTAATTATACATTTCCTAAAACCATAATTTGCCATGTGGATTTAAATAACTTGAGAGATAAAAAAAATAGGCTACATACAGGCAAGAAGTAGATCAAAGTATAAGGAAATAGCTGGTTAAAAGTTTTTAAATTACGTTGTTTAAAGAAAGCAAAACGGAGTATAGCTATATACTTTTTAAAAAAAAATAGAGTTTTAAATCATAGGAGAGATTCTGGTTAGACACAAAATAATATTTTTGTCTGTAAAGATTTTTAAAGAAATTTTGTTCTTTTCTAAATGTCTTTCAGACTAGCCCTCTTACTATTCAGAGTGCCTTAAGGTTTCCTGAATAAAAAACTTAGAATTACCAATTTTAAACGGATTCTGTTCTAAATATTTATTGAAAAAAGGTTATTAATGAATACCTTTATTTTAAATTACTATTACATGTGGACCCTTGTTTAATTTATTGCATTGATGTTTAGATGTACTTGTGTGAAAGTCAGCCCCTTTAATAGTCATTAAAATCAAAATCCTTTTTAGAGAAAAAAATAAAGAAGGTGTAGGCTAAGACACTATGGCTTTTTTTTAACTATATTACCATGATAAATTAAGATATTAATAGAACCAGGAAGCCTTAAAGAGCTTTCAGCATGCTGACAGTTTAAGTGGTAAACAGTTGTGAACTTTTTGTATTTGTTGAAACCTTTGCATTCTGATCATCACATATGTTTATGAAAATGATCATTAATGGATTTATTTTTCTAATTATAAAAGTGATATATTCATCATGAAAGTTTTGGCAGATAGTTATAAGTGTATAAAAAAGAAAATGTGCACCAGTAATCTCGCTACCAAAAATGACCACTTTTTATTTCTTTATATTTTTTTCTAATTTCTTCCTCATATATGTATTCTCGTTATTGTTCAGTCAGATTTGACCTCATCATTTATGCAGTTCTTGACTGGGGAACCAGTTGCAAATAACTGCAGTGAACATTCTTGATTATATATATATTTAATATAGATTATCAGAATTGGGATTGCTGGTTTATGAACTTTTATATATTAAGGACATTAAGTATTAAAATATAAATTTTTCAAGATTGCTGTTTATTTTAGTTAATTTTTTTATAACCACTCTGACCTGTCTACTTTCTTTGCAGCTTGTAACATTGCTGTTAGGCTTAGAACTTCTCCATGCCACTAGCAACTAAATACTCACGTGTATTTTTCCTAGGTATTTATTTCATTTTTCACATGTAACTGTTTAGTCCACTGGTTTTTATTTTGGTAAATGCCATAAGATAAGAGACTAATTTTAATTTTTCTGAATGATTAACTAATTATCTCAGCCTGTTTGTTGAATAAATTTTTTCTCTTAAGACTAATCTGTAATGTGACTTTTATCTTACTGCAGCCTCATGGACTCAGTTTTCTTCCTTTGTATTTTTTGTTCTCATTCCAGTACCATATCATTTTTAAGTATTTTAGCAAGTAAACGTTTTAAAAGCCGATAGGACCAGTCTTCCCTAATTCATCCTCTTTTCAACATTTTCCTTGGTTTCCACACCAATCAATTTTTTTGAAGTTTAGAATCACTTTTCTAAACTTCTAACTTAAAAAAGGAAACCTCAAAGGAATTTTTCTGTAAATACATTAAATATAGAAATTTGTTTTAGAAAAATTAACTTCAGAGCTAGAAGTATATTTCTTAATTTGCATTTTCCTCGTGCCCTTCAGTAAAGATTTAGTTTCTTTCCTTCAATTAAATCCACTTATGGGTATAGATGGAAAGTTCCTCAATAATATACTTGAAAATAGAAATCAATATTCGTATGCGACAAGATTACACATTTTGAAAGGAAAAAGACATTCATTCTAAGAATAAAAGAGGAGTTCATATCAGGTACTACCTTTATATATCACATCACCAGGTCAAAGTAGAAGCACTGCATAATAATGTCAAATAGATACCCAAAAAGCATTTGATGAATTTTCATATCCATTTCTCATTAAACAGCAAATAAAGTCTTGGCCAACTAAAAATGATACATCCTTAATATCAAAGAACTGTAAGTGGAAATGATGCCTAATGCTATTATTTAAAAACAGAAAGAAAATCTATTAAATGTAATAAGAGAAAGAGAATGAAGACAATATACAGGATAAACTCTAAAAGAATCAAAAGTGAGAACAGAAAATTAGGATTAAATGAAGTTCAGTAAATATAAAATGTGTAATAAATATAACAGAAATCTGTAGCTATTCTATAAACCAAAACAAATGAGTAAAACAATAGGAAAATATATATTTCGTAATATATATAACATTAAAAATTTCCAAGGAATGTACATTATGTGGCTTCTTAACATGATTTCAGAGTTTATTTTGTATCACATATTAGTAACTTCATTTCTTTTTATTGCCAAATGATATTGCATTGTATGAATTACCACATTTTGTTTATCTGTTCATCATTTAGTGAACATTTGAGTTGTTTCCACTTTGGGTATTATCAATAATGCTACTATGAACATTCGTCTAAGTTTTCATATGGGCATGGGATTTCACTTCTCTTGGGCATATACCAAGGAGTGGAATTGCTGGGTCGTATGGTAAGTCTGTGGTCAACTTTTTGAGGAATTTGCAAACTGTTTTCTAAAATAGTCACACCATTTTACATTCCCACCAAAAAATTAGGATAGCGTTCTCCATATCATCACCAACATTTGTCTTTTTTATTATGGCCATTCCAGTACATGAGAAGTAGTAGCTCATGGTTTTAATATGCATTTCTCTGATGACTGATACAGAGTATCTTTTCATGTGCTAATTGGCCATTTGTATATTTTGGGGGGGAAAATATTAATTCAAATTTTTTTCTTATTTTTAATTGTTATTTGTCTTGTTAGTTTCAAGTGTTTTATTTATTCAGTATACTAGATCCTTAATAGATATATTATGATTTGCAAATGTTTCTCCCACCCTGTGTGCTGTCCTCATTTTTTTGCTAGTGTACTTTGATGAACAAAAGGTTTCATTTTGACAAAACAAAATTCAGTTTATTTTTTCTTTGGTTGCTTGTACCTAAGAAACTGTTGCCTAATCAAGTCATGCAGATTTACACTATATTTCCTTCTAAGAGTTTAATAATTTAGCTCATACAGTTGGGTCTTTGCATTTTTTTTAATTTTTGTACATAATGTGAGGAGGTACCCAGTATCATTCTTTTTCACATGAATATACAATTGTCCCAGCATTATCTGTTGAAAAGACATTAGTTGACCATAGATGTATGGGCTTACTTCTAGACTCTGAATTCTGTTCCACTGCTCTATATGTCTTTCTCTAGACTATATTACACTGTCTTGGTTATTTGGTTTTGTAGTAAGTTTTGTAATTGGGAAGTGTAAGTCTTCCAAATTCATTCTTTTGACTTTTCTGGATCCCTTGAATTTCCATATATGTTTTAGCATCAACTTGTCAATTTCTATATGGAAAACAGAAGAATTTTCATTGATTGCATTGAATTTGTAGATAAATTTGGTAGTATTGCCAGCTTATAATATTACTTCTTCTAATTCATGAACATGGAATATATTTCCATTTACTTAGGTCCTTAACTTTTCTCAAGAACGTTTCGTAGTTTTCATGTATACATCTTGCACTTCTTTTGTTAAGCATATTTTTAGGGCTTTTTCTTTTTGTAATAATGTAAATGGAGTTATTTTTAAGTTTCATTTTTTACTGTTCCTAGTCTATAGAAATAAGACTGATTTTTATACATAATGTTTTGGTCAACAACAGACCACATATTTGATGGCAGACCCATAAGATTATAATGGAGCTGAAAAATTGCCATCATTTAGTGACATCGCAGCTGTCCTAATGTGGTAATGCAACACATTATTCATATGTTTATGGTAATGCTATTGTAAATAAACCTAGTGTACTTCCAGTCATATAAAGTTATAGCAAATACAATTATAGTAGTATGCTGTATTATTAAGGTTTATGTTAGTACTACCCTCTACAATGTTCACACAATGACAATCACCTAATGGCACATTACTCAGAACATATTTCCATACTTAAGTTGCACATGACCATATATTGATCTTCATCCTGCAATCTTGCTGAACAAGTGTATTAGCTCTAATAATAGTTTTTTAGTGCATTTCTTAGGATTGTCTATATATAATATGTCATCTAGAAGTAGATTTTACCTTTTCTTTTCTAATCTGGCTTTTATGCCATTTTCTTGCCTTATTTTCCTGGCTGGACTCTGCAGTACAATGTTGAATAGAAATGGTGACAGCAAACATTCTTGTCTTTTGTCCAGTTGGAAGGAGGAAGCTTTCAGTGTTTCACCACTAAGTATAATAGCTGTAGGTTTTCCATAGATCACCTCTATCAAGTTTAGAAACTTGCATTCTATTACCAGATTATTGATTGGTGAAGTTTATCAAGTGCTATTTCTGCATCTATTGAGATCATCATACCAGATTTTTTCTTACACAATTAATATGCATTAGTATTACATTATTGATTGATTTTATATGTTAAACCCATTTTGTGTTTCTGAAATAAATCATATTTGGTTATGATGTATTATCCTTTATGTTGATAGACTTGGTTTGCTGGTATCGTTAAGGATTTTTACAGACATATTCATAAGGAATATTGGTATTTTTCTTTCTTGTGATGTCTGTCTGGTTTTGGAATCAGAGTTATTATTGGCTTTACAGAATGAGTTTGGAAATATTCTTCTGTTTTTATGAAAGAGTTTATAAGGGATTGGTATTAATCTTTAACTGGTAGAAGTCACCAGTAAAGCTATTTAGGCATGAGCTTTTCTTTGTGGGTACTTTTTAAATGACTAACTCAATCTCTTTAGGTTATCCAATTTATTGGCTTACATTTTTCATAGTATTCTCTTATAGTCTCATTTCTGGATGGTTTGTAATGTCACACTTTCATTCCTGATTTTAGTTGAGTCTTTTATTTAAAAAAAAAAAAAACTTAGTTTAACTAAAGTTTTACCAGTTTTATTGATCTTTTCAAATAATTAGTTTTTTGGATTTGTTCATTTTTTTTCTATTCCCTATTTCCTTGACTTATTGTTCCCTTTCTTCTGCCTGCTTTGCTTTTGGTTTCCTCTTATTTTTCTGGTTTCTTTACAGGGAGGATTAAGTTATTCATTTGAGACCTTTTTTCAATGTCATATACAGCTATAAATTTTCCTCTAAGCATTGTTTTCATTACATTTTATAAGTTTTGATATGTTAGGCTTTCATTTTTATTCATCTCAAAGTATTTTTGAATTTCTCTTACAATTTCTTCTTTGACTTATAATTTCCATGTGTTTGTGAATTTCCCATTTACTTCAGTTTCTTGTTTTCTAATTCCATTTATTTCTTTATGATTGGTGAAAATGCTTTGTATAATTTCCTTCCCTTTAAATGTACTAAGAGTTGTTTTATGGCCTAACATATGATCTGTCCTGGAGAATATTCCATGTGCACTTGAGAAGAATGTATTATTCTTCTGTTGCTAGGTGGTAGAGTGTTCTATAGATACCTGTTATCCAGTGGATTTATACTGTTGTTTTGTGTCTTGTGTTTCCTTATTTATCTTCTACTTAGTTCTCTCCATTGAAAGTGTAGTATTGAAATATCCAGTTATTATTATCAAATTATCTACTTCTCTTCAATTCTGTCCAGTTTTTTAAAAATGTATTTTAGAGCTCTCTTGTTAGGTACATAATAGGTTTTAATTGTTTTATCTTCTTGATAGATTGACCTTTATATCATGAAATAGTGTTTTTCTTTGTCTCTAATAACAATTTTGTTCTTAAAGTCTTTTTCTATGTTATTAGCATAGACATTTTAGTTCTCTTTTGGTTGCTTTTGGTATGCTGTATCTTTTACTTTCAATCAATTTGTGTCTTTAAATCTAAAAATATATGTGTGGTATGTAGATGACATATAGTTTAATCATTTAGTTCTAAATCTATTCTGCCTATCCCTGCCTTTTAATGGGTAATATAATCTGTTTACATTTAATGTAATTAGTGATAAGAGAAGATTTACGTTTGCTATTCATCTTATGTCTGTTTTTAGTCCTCAGTTGCCCCATTACTGACTTTTGCATCAAATAGGTCTTTTCTATTGAACTATTTTAATTTACTTGTTTATTTTACTATGTATATTTTTAAATTTATTTTCTTCTGTGATTGTCTTGGAAATTAGTTAACACTTTTAATTTTTGTATTTATATCCATATCTGTTCTCACCCTTATCCCCATTCATTTCTATGCATTGTGTACCCACCTACTTGACAGATTTATATTTGGTGCTTTATGCAACTGTCTTTTAGATCAGAATAAAGGAATTACAAGCCAATTGTACATTTAGATTGTGTTTTATATTTACCTGTGTAGCTACATTTACTGCTGCTCTTTACTTGTTCATGTGAATTGAGTTACCATTTAGCATCATGTCATCTAAGCCTCAATGATTTTCTAGCCATTGGACTCTCTACTTGGTTAGCTTATTGGTTCAGCTATTGCTTGGACAGAGATTTCCTTAAACATCTGGAACCAATTAATATGCTAAAGGGTTCTGCGTGCATGTGTGTGTGTGTGTGTGTGTGTGTGTGTGTGTGTGTATGTGTTGTGGTACACCATAAACCCTCAGCCAAGCGGTTGAAAACTCTTCATTAACCTTCACTTCTGACTTTTATATAGAGCCTCACGTTTACCCAGAAGTGAAAGTTTAGGGCCTTCTCAATTCTTGAAATGTACACAGCTCTTTACATGTGCATGGCCTTCTTAATTCCTAGGAATATGTCAGGTTTTCAAAACTTCTGTGGACATCGTTTTACCCAGCTTTTTCTTTTAAGCTTTTTGGTTAGTCTGTTGTTTGCACCAGCTGTTATATATACTGTCTCAGGCAGCCACGCAGTTAAGACACTTGCCTACAATTCTTTTTAACAACTTCCCCGCCTTACCCTGCAAGGGAGAAAGTATTTCTCAGTCCATAAGCTACATGGAATGTCAGGTAGACTATAGGTAGAGTCTTCCATAGAATCTACCACACAAGACAAATAATGACAATTCTTTGGGATAAGGCTTTGAGAATGCTCCAACTGTGTTATGTTTATATGATGGCTACCAGGCTGAACTGGTAATATAAGCTGTCATTTTTCAGTGCTACTGCTGGAGAATGAGGGCAAATTAAAATGATACAAAGTATTTCTTATTTAAAAATAGTCATATTACCAGTTTCTGTAAGCCTTGGGTTAATTTCCAGAGTTCTAAACTTGTATTAACCAGCTTTGCCAGTTTTTCTTTTGTCTTACGGAGAAGTAAGTTAGAGTGGTCTTTGCTATACAGTTTTCATTAATGTCACCAGAACTGTAAAATTGAAATCCATGAATGTTAAAGGATCAGAAATGTTATGTACAGTTCTAACTACTATATTTCATTGAAAAATTAACTGAAATAATCTAGCAAATGGAGTGGTCATTTTAACCATGAGAAGTAAAAACTGTTCAGCCAGAAAGGTGAAAAGCACTGCAAAGATTTTTATAAGTTTATAAGAAACATAAACTATGAAAAAGACTCCTTACAAATTATATTTGATATTTTCCATTACTACAGAGTAAAGTCCAAAGACTTATTTTTCAGAGGGAGGCAGAGATATTCAGTAGAGAAAGATTGGGCTTTTGAACTAGTCATTCCTAATTCTGAGTCCTAATTTAGACATGTGCTGGGGTTTGTGGCCATAGGCAGATCCTTAACCTTTAGTGTCAGTTTGCTTTCTGTCTCTTTGTAAAATGTAAAAATATCATACTTTTATTAAGGCATAAAACTATATATGTAAAATGTTTATCACAATAACTGGAACATAATAAGCCTTCAACATATTGCAACAATTATTATTCAAACTCATGGTTTCATAGTCCAACATATTGGCCTTGGTTGGTGTAAACCTTATTTTATAAAAATCTTACTTCTCCCTTCTTTTGTCCACTGTTCATTCTATACCTTAGCTATTTTGCATTGCATATGCTACTCTTCTCAGTTTTTATTCACACTCTTTCCGCCACAGGAAATAGATATGCCTCACCCCCATCTCACCCTAACGCCTATATGATTAAATCTACTTGTTTTTCAAAGCCCCGTTTAAATCCACTTTCTCCATATGTCATCATACCCTTAATTATCTAAATTAAAATTACTCCTCCCTTCTCTGTGATTGCATGGCACCTTATTTATCTGTCCTAGAATTTTTTACAGTGCTTTATATAACTTTTATTGAGGTATAGTATGCACACACAGAAGTTCACAAGTTGTAAGTTAAAACTTGTTAAATTTTCACAAAGTGAGTACACTCAATGTTACTAACATCCAGATCAAGAAACTGAGCCATCCCATCATCACCCCAGAGTGCCCTTTGTGTCCTCTTCTCGTCACCACTCTTTCCCCCACCTCCACCATGCCCCTTTCCAGAGTAACTGCTATCCGGCTTCTGACACTACAAATTAGCTTTGCTTATTTTTGAATATTATATGAAAAAAATTATACAGTAATTTGGTATCTGGTTTCTTTTTTATTTAACATTATGTTTGTAAGAGTCATGCATTTTATTTTGTGCAGTTTTGTTTTATTCATTTAAACTGCTGTTTCATATGTTATTTATAACTGTATACCACAATTTCTTTGTCTACTCTACTCTGTATGGACATCAGGTTTTTTCCCCATTTGAGTTTTGATTTGTATTTTTTTGATCCCTAGAATTTTTTTTTCTTTCTTTCTTTCTTTTTTTTTTTTGCCAATTGGATATTCTGTTTTGTGAAGAATCTATTTAAGTCTTTGTCTGTTTTTCTCTCTTATATAATCATTCAAGGCAAATAAATATATATCACTCATCATTTTCTGCTGACATAGTTTGTAGAAGAATATCATGCTGTTATATTATAGCTGTATGTATTACTGATTTGAAGAATTATTTCAAATCGAAGAATTAGTTCTTCAAATAACTACCCTTAAAGTGTGTGTTCTTTTATTAGTAATTTATAAACTTCAGGATAAGATCCTTGACATGTCAATAATAATTCACCATGACTGAATTTTAGTTAATAATTTCCTGAAAAATAAAAGGCTAGTTAGAAGGAAAAACCTGGTTAATAAGGTCATACATGATTATCTGTTTATCATATATTTAATAATTTTACTCTTTAAGTTAATTTTGTTGACTTCAAACAAAATAATTTCTCAGATACATTATTCATTATGTAGTGACCGCAAAAATAAGATTTAGTCACCTGAATTTTAAAGGTGTTATTTGATCTTATTCTGAGCCTGAGTTAATAGTAGTACTAACAACTCTAAATTTCTCTCTAGGACCTATACTAGACAACACTATAAGTAACCAACACATTGATGCAGTGCTTTTCCAGGTGTTCTGTCCTCAGGAACACTAAACTATCATGTACATTACACCATGCACTTCTACATTGTTTTTTGAGTGTTCCTGCCAAATGCCAAAGCCCAGTGGACTTTAGCCATGCCTCAGAATCAGCTGTGTATCATTGTCCTGCCCAGTACATGGAACAATAAGAAAAATCATATCTGTTTATGATCAAGGTCAGATACTTTAAAGAGTTTTCTCTCCAGCGTCACAGGATCTAACAGCACCTTAAAAATATTGAAGGATTTCAACAACTGTTCCACTTTCAAAGGCTCAAGCTAATTAGATGTTTGACCATATTACTTTTACCTCATTTGTCTTCCAGATAACCTAGCCAGTGTGTTGTTTATTAATACTTTAATGGGAACATACTTATACTATCTCTTTGTGACCTCCTTAAATTCCCTTATCTTTCACTGTCATCTGTAATACATGAATGTTAAAACTTACCAAAGTAATGATGTAGATCTTAGTAAGAAAAGGGCTTTGGTAAAAATTAATGATTTGTAATAAGTTATTCTATTTATAAATACTAGAAAAAAATTAGTGATACAATTTTGGCTGCTTTTCAAGCATTTAGTTTGCTTATAGTCACTAAGCAATAAACATTTTTCATCTATAAAATGAGTGGGTTAGGCTGGATGACTAAAATATTTCCAGAGATTCACCTCTCTGTGCAAGTTCCTCCTCTATAAAATGTATATAATAAAAATACCTGGGTTCAAGATGGTGGTGTAGGAAGATCCTGAACTCATCTCCTCCCTTGGACAGAGTCTGCAGCTACAAATGGAACAGTTTCCTCTCTAAAAAATCTAAAGGCTGGCTGAGTGACAACTGCACATCATGGAAACAAGAAGAAAACCGCACTGAAGTGGGTAGGAGAGGATGGGATTGGGTCCTGCCATAAACCCCACCTGTAGTGTGGTAACTCACAGTCAAGAGAGAACTAAAATCTTGGAGCTTCTCTATGAAGAACAAAGGGTTCAAACTGCACATTGGATACTCCAGCTGTTAAGACCTGCACCTGAGAGACAAGCCTCTAAAATATCTAATTTTGAAAAAACAACAAGCTTGTGTCCTGGGACACATAAGACTGTAGTTGATCTGAGAAATGGCTCTTAAAGGGCCGGTGTGCTCAGGTTCATCCACCCTGAGTCAGTTCAGAGGCAGCTGATTGTTCTCTTTTATTAATAAGTGTCAGCACGTGGGGCAAGTGTCTAGTTTAACACGCATATCTAGGACCCTGCTGGAACAGGGATGAAGACTAGCAGGTGCCATCTTTGTTCTGTCTTTGCTATATACATCAAAACACCAGTATCTCACAGAAGGGAGCTTTTTACACATGTCTGGTATCCTGATATTTTTGACTGCCACCCAGAGGACCCCTTGATCACCTAGTTCTGGGGGCCAGGGAAGCTTGCATTCCAGTCCCATAAGATTTTAACAAAAGTCATCCAGAAAGGAGCTTATATTTGTGTCTGGTGCCCTGATTTTTGTAGCTGCTACCAGGTGACACCTTTACATCAAAGGGGTTAGGTGGCCAAGGGGGCTGACATTGATGCCGCCTCCTCCTTTCTCCTCGCACCCCCATTTAACAATTAGTGAGAAAGTATACTTAAACAGTTACCACCCCCCAGAGCACAGCAATAGACAGCAGACCCAGGAGTTTGATTTTTCTGCGAAGGAGATCTATTAGCTAATTATCATGGCTGCAGGTTGAGGGACGAGCTTCAAATTAAATACACATCTAGAAACCCTTTCCAGGGACCTTGGAGGGTCGATACTACATCTTCAGCCTCTCCCTTTGCCTTGCTCCAGAGCACTAGAGTCTTGCAGAGGGAAGCTTTACATGTGTCTAGCACCCTAATTTTTCAGCCGTGGCCCAGGAACATCCCCTTAATCATCTGGCTCTGTTGGCCAGTGGTGCTTGCAATACTGGGTTCCACAGGACAGTGGCAATCAGACAGTTTTTGGCAGGCTACCACCTCCCAAGTAGACTGGTGTACACCCCCAGTCTTTCTGTGAAGGAAGCCTCTTGGCTTGTCCTGGAACTTTGGCCTAAGGGGCGGGCTTCAAAATTGGCGTACATCTAGAGGCCTACAGAGCTGCTCTTAAGGAATGAAGGCTGTGGTTGCTCTCTTGGTGCTCTCCCTCTGCCTTGCTCCAGCTTGCTGGTATCTCTCAGAAAAGAGCCTATACACTCATCAGGATCCTTCAGTTTTGTTAGCTGCCACCCGAGGGATACCTCCAGGATGCATGGCACTGGGGGCTAGTGGGGCTTATGCTTTCAGTCCCACAGGACTGTATTATTTATATACTAATTTAAAGCTGTTGCCTGAGAGTCTGACTTTCAATCAGTCTGAGTCTAGGTGTTGAGATCTTCCCCTTTGGGACATTGACAGGTCTTGGCACATACCAGAAACTTCTAAAAATATAATAAGACAAGGTTTGAAAGACAAGGTTTGTCACCTATACAAGGCCACTCCTTCAAGACTGGAAGAGGTGGTGGTTTCACATGCTGCATAGAAACACAGAAAGTAGAACAAAACAAAGAGACAAAAATGTGTTCCAAATGAAAATACAAGATAAAACCTCAGAAAAAAACTTTTATGAAACAGATAACTAACTAATTTACTTGATAAAGAGTTCAAAGTAATAGTCATAAACATGTTCACTGAATGCCAGAAAAGAACGGATGGACACAGTGAGAACGTTAGTAAAGAAATAGAAAGTAAAAGAAAGTACCAAATATAAGTCACAGGGCTGAAGAATGAACTGAAAGAAATATATACTAGAGGGGTTCAACATTGGATTAAATGAAGTAGAAGAAAGAATCGGCAAACTTGAAGACAAGGCAGTGGAACTCAACCCAATCAAGCAGAAAATAGAAGGAAAAAAAAAGATTGAAGAAAAAGTGAAGATAGCTTAAGATGCTTATGGGACACATCACACAGACTAACATTTACATTATAGGTGTCCCAGAAGGAGAGAGAGAGAGAAGGGGGAAGATTATTTCTTTGATGAAGTAAAATGGGTGAAAACTCCCCTAACCTGAGGAAAAATACAGACATCCTGATTTAAGAAGCCTAGAAAGTTCCAAATGAGAACCCGTAATGATTCACATCAAGACACATTAAAATGTCAAAAGTTAGAAGAAAATCTGAAAAACCACAAGAGAAAAAGGACTTGTTACAAACTACAGAATCTCCATAAGACTGTCAGCAGAAACTTTGCAGGCCAGAGAAAGTGGCATAATATATTCAAAGTGTTGGACAAAATATCTCCAAGAATACTCTACTTGGCAGAATTATTCAGAATTGAAAGTGAGATAGATTTCCAGATAAGCAAAAGCTCAAGGAGTTCACCATTACTAAATCAGCTTTACAAGAAATGGTAAAGGGACTTCTTCAAGCTGAAATTAGAGGGTGCTAACTAGTAAGAAGAAAACTTCTGGAAAAAAATATCTCACTGGAAAGGCAAATATATAGTAATGGTAGTAGATCAATCATTTATGAAGCTAGTGTGAAGTTAAAAAGACAAAAGTAGGAAAAATAACTATAATTACAATAATCGGGATATATAAGGTGTGAAATGCGGCATAAAAACAGAACTTTACAATGTAGTCAAACTTGTTTTTATTAACTTAAAATAGATTGTTGTAGCTGTAAGTCGTTGTATGTATGTAAGCCTTATGTAACCACAAAGCAAAAACCTATAGTAAATACACAAAGGATAAAGAGAAAGCAACATAAATATACCACAAAAGAAAGTCATCAAACCACAGAGGAAGAGAGCAAGAGAAGCAACAGGGAAGAACTGCAGAAAACAACTAAAATGGCAATAAATACATACCTATCAATAATTACTTCAAATGTAAATAGACTAAATTCTGCAATCTACAACATAGAGTAGTTAAAAGGATAAGGAAAATAAGACCATTTATATGCTAGCTAAAAGAGTCTCACTTTAGATATAAGGACACACATAGACTGAAAGTAAAGGGATAGAAAAAGATATTCTATGCAACAGGAAATCAAAAGAAAGTTAGGGTAGCTATACTTATATCAGACAAAATCAGCTTTAGAACAAAGACTGCAATAAGAGACAAAGAAGACATTACATAATGATAAAGGGGTCAATCCAACAAGAGGATATAACATTTGTAAATATTGGTACACAACATAGAAGTTTCTAAATATATAAAGCAAATACTAACAGACCTAAAGGAAGAAGTAGACAGCAATACAATAACAGTAGGGCACTCTAATACCCAACTTACATCAATGGATAGATCATCCAGACAAAAAAAAAGTCAGTGAGGAGACATAAGCCTTAAACAACATTAGACCAGATGAAATTCACATGTATACAGAACATTACATAAAAATGTACATTCTTCTCAAGTGCATATGGAACATTTTTCAGGATTGGTCATGTTAGGCCACAAAGCAAGTCTTAATAAATTTAAGAGGATTGAAATTAGATATCTTTTCTGACCTCAGTGGTATGAAACTGAAAAATTCACAAGTGTGAGATTAAACAACATGCTACTGTGGATCAAAGAAGAAATAAATAGGGAAATCAAATTTTACCTTGAGACAAATAAAAATGGAAAATAACATACCAAAATTTATGGGATGCAGCAAAAGCAGTGCCAAGAGGGAAGTTTATAAATGCCTACCTCAAGAAACAAATAGAACAAAGAATCCTAAAATATTTCTGGAACCACAAAAGACCCCTCATAGTCGAAGCAATCTTTAGAAGTAGAAAGCTGGAGGCATTACATTCTCTGATTTCAAACTCTATTACAGAACAATAGTAATTTAAATAATATGGTGTTATCATAAAAACAGACGAAGTCAGTATAATTGACTAGAGCAGTGGTCTCCAATCTTTTTAGCACCAGGGACTGGTTCTCCTATGAGGTAGTGCTGAAGTAGTGATGCTAGCCTTGGGGAGCAGCTACAAATACAGATAAAGCTTCACTCACTCACCCACCACTCACCTCATGTGCAGCCCTGTTCCGGTACCAGCGTAAGTGTCCATCAGTGGATGAATATAAAGAAATTGTGGGGTTATATATACAATGGAATAATATTCAGCCATAATAAAGAATGAAATCCTTTTTGTGACAACATAGGTGGACCTCAAGGACATTGTGCTAGGTGAAGTCAAACAAAGATGAATACTGTATGATCTCACATGTGGAATCTTAAAAAAAAAAGAACTCATAGACACAGAGAACAGATTGGTGAATGCCAGAGATGGGGGTTTGGGAATTGGGAGATACTGGTGAAGGGGTTTAAAGGTTTAAAAAAATAAACAGTATGGATCTTGAAATCATACATTAAGACAGAAGTATAGGATGCTATGAATTATTGGATTCCACAGCCAAGAATGTAATTTTTTCCTACACAAATTAAAAGTATGTTCTTTAAATTAAAGTAGGTAAACTTTATAACATTTTATACACATGTAATGATGTTTTCCTTGATTTTCTGTGTGGTAGTGTAGATAATTCTTTGTATCACTTTATGTAGTAATGTGCCACTATTATTAGACAGCTTAAGTGCATTTTAGGGGCTACTTATCACAATCCTCATCAACTGGCATGTATTAAATTTAGGTACTATAAATAGTGGGCATATACTTTATAGTGAAATATGTTTGCATGTTTCAGAAAATAATGTTGAGGTCATTTTTTATACCTATAAGAAAATAAGAACTCTTGTGTAATGGTTTGAAACTTAGTGTCTCAAAGGGAGTATAAAAATGAGTACAAAAACAGCTCTGCAGGGGAAAAAAAATATGAGGATTAAATAATGTAATACATACAAAGCACTCAAAAAACATCCAGATTTGTATAGGTATCCTTGGACTCCATTTTGCCACTTGTCTTTTATGATTTTTATTCCTATTTTTGTAACTTTAAACAATGTATACCTTTAATTTATATAATTAATTTCTAAATGATATAACTAAACATTTAAGATTGACTTGCCAACAAGGATTTTGAATGGCATTGATGGTCATATTGAATGTAAGGCTTAGTTTCAAAGTGTTAAAAGCAACTTTAAAAAAAAGTGAGAAGAAAAACAAATGATCTCATTTTAAGAATGGTATTAGAGTGTTTATTATCCTGTGAACAGAACATTCCCTGTTTCTTCTTCTTTTTTGAGTCTTATATAAATGTAATCTGGTGCCATTAGTTATTAATTGACACCTTATCTTGCTTGATCAACCTGCAGTTAGTTATAAAGCAAGAAAACGATATGTATACTATCCAAGATCTTCATGTGGCCTGTAATGACCTATGGTTTGTCGTAAGCTCTGGCTTTAAAATTACAAATAGCCTTTGAATTTTTAATTTGATTAAAAGCACAATCATTGAGTACTTAGATCTTTTCAATGGGGAAGAGACTCTAATAATGAAATTCCATTTCTTTAAAAATTAGAACTACTGAAAATTGGATAGGCTACCTCAAAATATAGAGCCCTCCCCATCAGAGGAAGTATTCTCATTGAGCTAACCCATCATTTAGGAGTCTGGCCATTTCCACATCTGGCAGGAAGTTTAACTATACAGCTGCTGAACTCTTTTCCAGTTCTAAGATTTTACAAAATTAAATTGAGGATCTGTTCCGTTATGAGTGTTGCTTTTAAATTGAGGCTCTCTTTATCTTCTCTTTGACATGTAAGATGTCAAATATAGAGTTTAGAGTCATAAGCAGACTTATTCTTAACATTGCCTTCTATTCAGGAGGAATAATTTGAGCTGTTTATTTATCTACAAGATACCTTTTATATTTATCTGTTAAAGAGTATTTTAATGATAAGATCATTGTAAATATATTATATGTATATATATATACACATACATACATACATTCTTCCAAAACATGAATTTTTCTCTTTTAGTAGAATAATTAAGAATCAAAATCCAGATGAAATTGGATGGTCACAACCTGAATTACACTCAGGATTAGTTCTATATGAAAAGCAAATCGATCATCTTGATACTTCACTTTGCCAACCTTTTACCTACCACTTCTACCAAAGTAAAAAATTTTAATATAGAATGAAAAAAACATCAAAAATCTAAATAGCAGAGGCAGACCAGAACGAATATTCTGTCTCTCATTAGACTCAATGCCCTGCTTTTTATTTGGTGTCAGTTTTTTAGGCCCATCTGCCAGTGCTGTCATGGGAGCCAGTGGGCAGTCTTGGATTTGATTGTGGGTTGAGGGTAGGGAGAAGAAGGAAGTTGCCTTTTTGTGTGTGTCTTTTTCTGTATTTCTTTAGATTCTTATCATTTTATATATGACACTTATTGTCATATTAAGGCTTAATGTGACTTTTAAATCTTGTTCCTGGTGCTGAGAATAAGGTGGTGAACCAGCTAGAGTTAATTCAGTGTTCTGATTGAGGAGACAACAGGTAAATTGGCTGTCACATATAAAATTGTTAGTCATGAGGTGAAAAGAAACAGAGTACACTGACAGGGAATATGGTGAGGATGTGCAGATGAGGGCACTTTGGATAGGGTAGTCAGATGAGACCATACAAAAACCATAACATTTAATTTGGGACTTCAAGGATAAGAAAAATTATATTCCAGAAACAACATACATCTAGTCCCTGAAGTACAAAGGAGCCTCCCTTATTATTTGTTTTCTGTTCTTGTTTAAGCCATAAGGATGACTGATTTACAGTGATACCAAAGTGATTATGACTTGATACAGTTCATTTGAATTGTCAGCAACCGAAAGTAGTCACCCATTTACTTTGTAACTTAAACCTGACACTGAACCATTTGGAGTATTGCGTTTAGTCTCAACTTGAATATGACGTATCTAATACTTCTGTAGAAGAGATTCTCAATAGGTGTTAGCTCCTTTCCCTTCTCCCTACCCTTCAGCACTGTTGGAAATGTGTTTGCTAGGCATCTCCATACACACCCACCCTCCACTTCCACCAGAAGTATGGAGGATTGGTGTGGGAATAGGAGAGCACAATCAAGAACAATACTGTCATCTCCAGATCTACCCCTTTTCTCTATTAAGACTCAGGGGTTCCTACCTTCTCCTGAGTCTTCCTCCAGTTCAACTTCTCATGTTCAGGTCACTTCAGGAATGTCGCCAGAATATTCAGCAGTCTGCAAGAACTCAGCATCCAGTTACCATTACACCCTGCCCACCAGGCCTCTAGTCGTTTGCCTTCCTTTCTTCATCCTCAGTCTCTCCCTTTGGCTCTCCACTGCATGATTTCTTCAAGAAGCTACTGTGTTTGGTGCTGAAATGGGGGTGAAGTAGGGGGATTTGGTTGAAGTACTTTGGAATTCCTCTGACTTTCTCTTTGGTATTTCTTAGGAAGTGGTTTTCCCAAAGTCCGCCAGTTAGGAGGATGGTGTCAGTAGCCAGAACAAGTTGTGGTCTTCACCTGCTTCTGAACTGGTTAGAGCAGAGATTGGCCTTTTACCTCTGGCACTTCTAGAGAAAAACAGAACATCAGTAGTAGTTAAATCTTGGTTCGTTTCTCTGGTCCCACTTGAAGTCACTGCCTTACAATATACTTTTTTCCTGACAATAAGGGTGATAGGGACAAGAGGAAAACACTGGACCTTTGGAACCTCTCTGTGCCTTAGTTTTTTTCCCTTCCAGGTAAAATGAAAGTGTTGGTACAGATCATCTCCAAGGTCTCTTTTAGTTCTAATATATCATGTTTCTATTTTAAACTGTGTAGTAGTTTTGTCTCTTAATAACTGATGTATATAATGTTCACATTGGAAATTATCTCAGTATGTTAGCTTGATATATATGTGGAAGCTTGTAGCCCCCCTGCTTGATCTGGATATACTTATTTTAGAGTGCTTGGTTGGATTGTAGTTGAAAAACTTTGTACCACCATTATCTCTTATTGCGAGTTTCTTGAATGCTATTGAAAGCAGCACTACTGTATACCCTGAGGATGAAACAAGGTAACCAAACCTGAGAGTAGTCATATATCAGTGAAAATTGTGAATGGCTTGATGATGTGTTTTTCACTTTGTCAAAGGGATCAAATTGTATTGAAATAGCACTGTGCTATATAATTCTGAGCTTTGTTGCTCTCTAAGTTGTCCTCTCCTTCTTTTTTAGGAGCTACTGTGACAATCTTGGTTACCATCCACTCAGCGCTGCTGACTTTGGAAAGATCATGAAAAATGTATTTCCAAATATGAAGGCACGTCGTCTGGGCACGAGAGGCAAATCGAAATATCCTTTATCAGAATGGTTCTTCGTAATCTCTTTGAGTTCTCACTTATCACAGAACATCTGCTATTGTAGTTCAACCAGCAGCTATATTTAGAAATAAATTAAAATCAATAAATATAAAGAACTCAAAAGTATTTAGTAGAATAACTATAAATGTTATTTTCCCAGCTACTTATCATACTGCAAGAGAAATAACTAATGGTGGTTATTAGGATTGTGATAGATTTCATCTTATTCTGTCACTATAATGTGTTCTTAATGATCTGATCTCCTTTTCTTTAGCAATAGGATTACTGAGGCAAGCCCCACAGTGCAGCAACTGTAAATTATCGGTGAAAGTGGAGAAAAATGTTAGTTTGTTTTTTTTCTTTCCTCTTATTTAGAAAAATAGGGATCTCTTTAGCAAAATATACAATGTTCAAAAAGAAAATTTCTTGTGGAACTTGTACTAGATGATTAGTCTTCTCTTTAAAGTGTTTTTCAGCCAGCTGTTTAAAGCCAGTATTAAATTTAAAGCCAGGGCATAGAAAAGGTCCCTCTTGTGATGGAGAAATACTTAGGAACAAACAGAAGTAAGGAAATGAAAATTAAGAATTTATTAAATTTCTCAGAAGAAGATTGTAAAATAGAGGATCTCTGTATCATATTAGAAATACTTCATTTCTCTATGCTTAGCTCCTGGCCTTTTTCACAGCATAAAAATTCTCTGCCATGGAGGAGAGGAGAGATGGAGGAAGGTGGAAGACTGCTTTACTAAAAATACTTCCAGGTGTTCTTTAACCACTTGTTACATGACCTGTCCTTGTTTCCTGAGTACAAACAAAATGTCTTGATGTGTCTTTGGCATGTTACAGGTGATAATCCTGTGCATTTCAGTGGAAAAAGAAACGAAAAGGTTAAAGCCCTTGTGACACTCTTAAGAGTTGTTTTTGTCCCATTGCCCCGAGCTAAGGTTTCCCTTCTCTGTGCCAGGTTTCCATCTGAATATTCCTTTCCTTCTGACCTGTTTGTTACTGGTGACTGGCACAGCTTATTAGAAACATTTCTTCATTAAATTTATAACAGATGAGAATCATTTTATTTCATTTAAGACAGTAACATTCTACAAAGTCTTTTCCAGTTTCAAAAGGGTAAAAATCCTGAGTTGATAATACTAAGGTTTCTCTTACTGACGAACTCAGAAAGTAGAAGTTGTTTCATGCTGATTTTATTTTGTATTTTGTATGTGGTTACTTTTCAAGTGCTAATTATATAAGCAGTTCATTTCATTTAGAAAACTTTAGACCTTAATTGTTCATTACATATTGCTACAGTGGACTAAGAAAAAAAGCTTTTGTTCATATGCCAACACTGCCCAACCTTGACTTTCACAAAACTGGAGATGGGGTAAGAATTCTGTCTTATCTTTTTAATAAGTTAAAAGTGTACTTTACTATCAGCATTGACATGCATACAGCATAGTCTCATTGGGATAAACCAGACACCAGAAACTCTGCCTTTTATGAAACAGACAAAAAATTCAACAGTGGCTGGAAAATGTTAGTATATGTGACTTACATCGACATGATTTCTGAAATTAGGGGGAATGAAGATAAGTCTGCACTTATTGTTTTGTAAATATATCTATAATCTATATTTTTTTTAGTTGAGAGAAAAAGTTTAGATTAATATGTATATTATAAATGTTTTCAGAAGAGAAAATATGGCTAGTGACATAGTTTATTTATATCCATAAAGGTTTTTAGAAATATTCAGATCTCAGTATTCATGTATTTTCACACAGCCATTTAAATATGTTCACAGTGCTGCTGATGGCTTTGTACTGATGGGTATAGGCATAGGCCTTTTATTTGCAAGGCTCTTTTATGCCTGATATCAGTTCACATCATGATTCATTGACCTGGCAGATTTAGATTATATCTTCTAATTAAGAATAACATATCATATTAACTGAAATGAGTCAAACAGAAAAAGTTGAAAATCATATTATTTTATTCATGTGGGATATAAAGCTGAAAGCAGCAAAGAAATATGACAAACAGAGACTTGGGGACATGGACAATGGATTAGTGGTTACCAGAGAGAAGGAGAGGACGGGGGAGGGAAATAGGGGTTAAAGGGGTCAAATATTTGGTGACAGAAGGAAATCTAACTTTGGGTGGTGAACACACAATGCGCTATATATACATATATATTTGAATTGTACACTTGAAACTTATTTGATTTTATTAATGTCACCTCAATAATTTTAATTTTAAAAAGTATAAATACATTTTTAAATGAATACATATCCTGAATGTGCTTTAGTTTAATTTCTCTGAACTTTCTTTTAAAATTAACTTTTCCTCTTTTTTTTGTTTAGTTGGAAGGAGCTGAACCTTCTGGGCAGCTTCAAAATATTGATGAAGAAGTTATCTCTTCTGCATGCCGTCTTGTGTGTGAGTGGGCCCAGAAAGTGTTAAGCCAGCCATTTGACACAGTCTTGGAATTAGCCCGCTTCCTTGTAAAAAGTCATTATATAGGCACCAAGTCAATGGCAGCTCTCACTGTGATGGCAGCAGCACCACCAGGTACAAAGTTACTCTTAACAAGCTAACACTGATGGGGTGTTACTATATTTCAAGTTGGTAGCAAAAAAAGGGGTTAGCCAAAGAACTTCTTTGTCTTTTTAATATTTATATGAATTCACTCTTATTTAACACTAAATTCAGTGGGTTTGTTGAACCAACAAAAGAGTAAAAATAGTCCATTTTAAAGCTTAAAGCTATAGTTATGTATATTGCTCTGGTGAAATATGAAACTTTTTAAAAAATTTCCCAGTTGATACTAATTTTTCCATTGCTATTTTAAAATTAAAGAATATGTATATACATGTACTTTTAAGTATATATGTGTATCAAAATTAATAAAATAAATATTAGATAAGATTAAATTTTAAAATAATTTGCTAGACTCCCATTCCAGAAACTAAAGCTTATAAATAAAATGATCTTTGAACAGTGTGAGTGGTACCTTAGTCTTACAAAAAAAATAAACTGATCATAAATTTCGAACTGGGCAAGTCATGGTGAGTAGTCATGCCCCTAGCCTATATTGATAGATTTTTAGTCAGCCCTGTCTATTGTTCTTGCGCATCTAGGTTAATACACCTTTGAAACTACAGAAGTAATGTCTCTGGAAGCGGGTTTTAACCTTCAGGAGAACACATAGTCTTGTTAACTACCCTGCAATCCAATCTCTGCTTTGCCTTCTTTCAGTCTTCCTTATGTCCCCTCCTTAATTTCAAATGCTTGAAAGAAGCTCCAGAAGTTATTCTCCAGAGCATTTGAGATCTTGTTCCCCTGTATATGCCGTCGTTTGGCTCAAATAAACTCTTATAAAACTTTAAAAAACTATGAAGCATTACTATAAAATAGCAAGGGTGATATTTTAACATGCAAGTAGGAATTTTAGAAATGACAGTTTTAGAAATTGACAGTATTGTTGGGATAAATTACTTCTGCCTAAATTAATAGCTGTGTAAAATATCTGATGAAATTTTTTAAATGTTTCATTTTGGTCATACCTTAGAAACCTGGAAAAGAGTGAATAAAGTACATTATTACTCTAGGAAATTATAATTTCTTTGAAAAACATATGAAACTTGTTTTCCAGAATTGATTCTTCTGATTGTCCCATGAAAATATTTTTAAATCTACAGTAAATTTATCTCACCCAGAATTACAGTCTCTTAAATAACATTGCTTTTTTATTTTAATCAGTTGAATGATTATTTTCTTTCAGTTTATACTTATCAGAAGCTTTAAATTTTTGTGGGGGCGTGTGTGTGTGTTTACAATTGTTTTGTCCTTTCATTTTATGGTCACTTTGGGGCCCACTGTAGCAAAATAATCTCTTGCAAGAGCCTTGTCATAATTTTTCCTGTCTAGATATAAATTGTATGACTCATATCTGTGTGCTTACACTTACACATGAACAGAAGAATACTTGAACAGCCTTATCTAGCTAGATATCTTGCATATGTCACTTCATTCCTCCAGCAGTCCTATGAGGTAGGTAATATTCCCATCTTACAGATCAGGAAATAGACGGGCAAGTTAAGTAATTTGTCTGTGGGTAGATATATATATATAGGCCAGGGTTTGAAATCTGACTTGTCCGTTTCAAAAGCCCAAGCTATCTCCATTACACCATACTGTCTTTTTATCTTCTGGCAAAATGAAGCTTTGAAAGATAGTGGCCCTTCAACTTTCTGTGTTTTCTCCTACCACTGCTGACACCAAGAAGAGTACTTTTAAAAAGTTGAGGGCTTAGGAGATATCATGGGGAAAAGAAAGATCTCTGTCTTTCTTGTTTTCCACATTGTTCATAAAGTCTGACTGAAAGAAATGTTGAATGAATTGAATGAATTTTTAAAGCCTAAGTTTAAATAAAAATGTGTTTTTAAACAAAAATACTAAATATTTCATATATAAATATGTGTTTTCCCTTTGTGGAAGTAGTCTGGGAAGCTGATTATAACAGTTGTATCATTGCTCAAACATTTTTAGAATTTCTTGAAATTTTATTCTCAGCTATTTCCTTTTGTTTTTAATACCTTTGGTAGTGATTAATCTTCATCCTTTGAAGGTGAATTTGGTTTTTTATAAATCACGTCTCCATATTAAGAACAGGTTGTGTTACAAATGTTCTTTTGTAAGTCAGCTGCTTGGAACTCATCTCTGTCCAGAAACACTGGCAGGAGGGGTAAGACAGCTTTTTGAGCCTTTGGCAGAGGCTGTCAGGGGTGCAGGTGCCGAGAAGCCAGAGCTGAGGCTGGGGGCCAGGATTGAGCAGTGCAGTCCAGCAAGCTGTATTTGGTGAGAAAAAGTAGTACTTACATAGATACAAGAAGAGTCAAAAGATGAGTCATTATTGAGGAGTGAGTATGTGGGAGAGAGCTTACAGTCTCTCTTTCTCTCCTTCTTTTCTCCCCACTCCAACTGAATAACAAAAAGCAAAAACTGGGCTAGAAAAAGGAATAGAAAGAGGTATCAGCAGGATGGTGTGGTCCTCTCTATTTCCTCTCTACACTGTTTTTACCAACCACAGCTTTCTAATGATCTTAGTGTCACACCCTAAGTGTGAAACAAACTTTTTAAAAAATTAATGGTGCTATATAACCATTTTTTCTGAGATCAAAATTTATTTCTTGCTTTCCTTTTTTTGGAGTTAATCTTATTACCATTGTAAAAAGTTTCCTCAGTGACGCTCTTTCAAAATATCTTAACCTGGATCTTGTTGAGAAACTGTGCTTAATTTCTCATAGGTCATAGTGGAATAATTATACAGTAGCAATTAAAAGAGTAGTACCAATCTCACCAATTTTCTGTAGAATTAAAGACTTCTCTCTATAAATTTTTGTTAAGATATTGATGGTTTCAGCAAATATTTATTGAATGCCCTTCATGGGCTGATTATTAAAATTATGGAAATGGATGCATTTCTAATTAGAGAAGAAGGGACAGAAATTTTTGACATCTACTGATAAAACATAAAACTTGCTCTCAGTATTTATCTTAGCTTCTACACATTTATAACATAGCTACTACTCTTCAGAATCTTCATATGTTATTGCTTGTTTACCTCACTCTCACCTGAGTTGAACCATATTTTAAGATATCAGTTAAAACCATATTGACAGGTGTTTATAAATTAGAAGTCTAATACTTATGCTTTATAAAGAAATTGGGTTAAAATTTGCTGGGTTGGGTTGCTTTGCCCAGTAGATGGCTACATATTCAAAGAAACTGAAGTGTAACTGCATTCTATAAAGGAGCATATTTATTTTAACTCTCCTTTCTTTATTTTCAGGAATTAAAGGAATTACCCAGCCTTCTGCTTTTATACCTACAGCTGAAAGTAATTCCTTTCAGCCTCAAATGAAGACTTTGCCATCTCCTATTGATGCTAAACAGCAATTACAACGGAAAATTCAGAAGAAGCAGCAAGAACAGAAACTACAATCCCCTTTGCCAGGAGAATCCTCAGCAAAAAAATCAGAAGGCACTACAACCAATGGAGTGACTAATCTTTCTAATGGAAATCCTGCAATCCTTTCTCCTCAACCTATTGGTATCGTTGTGGCAGCTGTCCCCAGTCCCATTCCGGTAATATCATTAAATAGTGTATGGCTTTATTGGATTGGTGGGAAATCAGTCATTCAATTGAAAGTGGCAAATGAGAAGGAAACAAGTATAGGTATAGATTCAGTTATAAACTGATTTTGTGACCACAGATAGATTCAACTTCAGTTAATTGTCTTTTAGTCAGCTATAAAATGAATGTAAATGGAAATACAAAAATCCAAGCTGTATAAAATATGCACGTAACCAGTCAGAGAATGTAAGAGAGGAGTCATTTTCAAAGTCATTAGATCTCTAGCTAAGCCAATATGACCCAATTGCAGACTTTTTTGTTTAAACTTTTTTCTTTTTAGCATTCAGATGGAGCAAAATTGTAATGGGTATTAATGATGCTTTAATGTAGACCTAGCTCTGTGGCTGTCCCTTGGCTACTTCGAGACTTGTTTTCTTATCAAAAAATAGAGATTATAGCTGTCTCCTTTCCCGTCTCACACAACTTAGGTTATGCTGAAAGGGGCTTTTGAAATGAGAGTGCATCATGCTAAATACCATGCATGTGTATTTTTTATTATAAACATTAAGGAGATATTTCATCTTGTTTTTCTCGTTCTTATCATCATTATCATGATCATGTCATTAAAACATGGACTACCTGGTAACCACACTCTTGCAGTATTCACTGTAGAGCAAACTTGGAGAGACAGTAGTTTTATCTGAGACCTTACCCACAGTGGTTTACTTCCTGACATCCAAGGTACCGTTAATCAGACTGTCTCCCCTGTGAGCCATCTTCTTGGCACAGACTCTGATAGAGATACCTGTATAGTTGAATGTTTCTTCGAGATTTTACCTCCTCTTCCTGTAACCTCCTTAAAAATCATGGTTTTGGCAAGTATTCATCATCTTAATGTTCTTCTTACATATTATTATATTTTGTAACTCTGTTGTACTGTATTACATTTCTTATAGTATTGATGGGTCTGATTGTATAAAATCTAGTCCAGAAGAACTCTCATCTAACATAGGAACTGTCTTATTTTTCCTTTTTGGCATTACAATTATTAAATGTCTTAATACGATATAGATGTGTGACTTATTGTTTATATCCTAGACTTGTCAAATCTGATTTTTTTCCCTCCACTTTTTAACAGGTCCAGCGGACCAGGCAGTTGGTAACCTCACCAAGTCCAATGAGTTCTTCTGAGGGCAAAGTTCTACCCCTCAACGTACAGGTGGTCACTCAGCACATGCAGTCTGTGAAACAGGCACCAAAGACTCCTCAGAACGTTCCTGCCAGTCCTGGCGGGGATCGTTCTGCCCGGCACCGCTACCCTCAGATCTTACCTAAACCAGCCAGCACCAGTGCTCTCACCATCCGCTCTCCAACTACTGTCCTCTTCACTAGCAGTCCCATCAAAACGGCTGTTGTACCCACTTCACATATGAGTTCTCTAAATGTGGTGAAAATGACAACAATATCCCTCACACCCAGCAATAGTAGTGCCCCTCTTAAACATTCTGCCTCAGTAAACAGTGCTACAGGAACAACAGAAGAATCAAGGACCTTTCCACAAATCAAGAATGGTTCTGTTGTTTCACTCCAGTCTCCGGGCTCCAAAACCAGCAGTGCTGGGGGGACATCTGCTGTGGAAGTCAAAATGGAACCTGAAATATCATCAGAGGAGCATCCTGTACAGTGCCAAGAGAACTCTGATGGGACTAAAGCTCCCAAAACAACACCTAGTGCCCTTTCGGTACAGAAAAGTAACACAGATGGAACAGGGCAAAAACCTTCAACTGAAGGTGTCACTGAAATAAAAGCAACTAAGGTCTGTGACCAGAGGACCAAATGTAAAAGTCGCTGTAATGAAATCCTGCCAGGCACTTCAGCAGGCAATAATCAAAGCACTATCACTCTCTCAGTTGCCACACAGAACTTAACATTCACCAGCACCAGCTCACCATCTAATGGTGACTCAATAAATAAAGACCCTAAATTATGCACTAAAAGTCCAAGAAAGCGACTGTCTTCTGCATTGCAAGAGTCCCAGGTGCCTCCCGTAAAGAAACCGATTGTGGAACAGCTTTCTGCAGTTACTTTGGAAGGTCAGAAACCAGGCAGTGTTAAGAAGGACCAAAAGGTTCCACATTCAGGGAAAACAGAAAGCTCAATAGCAGGTGCTCTGATTCCTAGCAAGGTATCAATAAATGTCAATTCACACATAATGGCAAATCGACCCTTGAATTCTGCTCTGATTACCAGTGATTCAGCTTTGGAAGAGCAGACACCATCGTCATCTCCAGATATAAAAGTGAAACTTGAAGGGAGTGTCTTTCTCTTGGACAGTGATTCAAAAACAGATGGCAGCTTTAATCTAAATGAATGGCAACAGGTCACTAAGGATTCTGAATTTGTATCTGCCAGCTGTGAACAACAGCAAGATATCAGTGTTATGACGATTCCTGAGCACTCTGATATCAATGACTTAGAGAAATCTGTTTGGGAATTAGAAGGAATGCCACAGGACACGTATACCCAGCAGCTCCATAGCCAGATACAAGACTCGTCTTTGAATCAAATACAAGCACAGTCTTCAGATCAATTACCTCTACAGTCCGAACTGAAGGAGTTTGAGCCTTCTGTTTCCCAGACAAATGAAAGCTACTTTCCTTTTGATGATGAACTTACACAGGATAGTATTGTAGAAGAGCTGGTGCTTATGGAGCAGCAAATGTCAATGAACAATTCTCATTCTTATGGTAACTGTTTGGGAATGACCCTTCAGAATCAGTCAGTAACTCCAGGAGCTCCAATGTCGTCTCACGTCTCCAGCACCCACTTCTATCATCCGATCCATAGCAATGGCACTCCAATTCACACGCCCACACCCACACCCACACCCACACCCACTCCTACCCCAACCCCAACCCCAACCTCCGAGATGATTGCTGGGTCTCAGAGTCTGTCACGAGAGAGCCCTTGCTCCAGGCTTGCCCAGACCACACCTGTGGATAGTGCTTTAGGAAGTAGCCGACATACACCCATTGGTACTCCACATTCTAACTGCAGCAGTAGTGTCCCTCCCAGCCCTGTTGAATGCAGGAATCCATTTGCATTTACCCCTATAAGCTCTAGTATGGCATATCATGATGCCAGCATTGTCTCAAGTAGTCCTGTGAAACCGATGCAGAGGCCCATGGCCACACACCCTGACAAAACCAAGCTTGAATGGATGAATAATGGGTATAGCGGGGTTGGTAATTCTTCAGTTTCTGGCCATGGCATTCTCCCAAGCTATCAGGAGCTAGTGGAAGACCGTTTCAGGAAACCTCATGCTTTTGCTGTGCCTGGACAGTCTTATCAGTCTCAATCCAGACATCATGACACTCATTTTGGTCGTTTGACTCCTGTCTCTCCTGTGCAGCATCAAGGTGCCACTGTAAATAATACCAACAAACAGGAGGGTTTTGCAGTCCCTGCCCCTCTTGACAATAAAGGAACTAATTCGTCTGCCAGCAGCAACTTCAGATGCCGGAGTGTGAGCCCTGCTGTTCATCGCCAACGTAATCTTAGTGGAAGCACCCTCTATCCAGTATCAAATATCCCCCGATCTAATGTGACCCCCTTTGGAAGCCCAGTAACCCCAGACGTTCATGTTTTCACAAATGTTCACACAGATGCATGTGCCAACAACATAGCTCAAAGAAGTCAATCAGTTCCATTGACAGTCATGATGCAGACAGCCTTCCCAAACGCTCTTCAGAAGCAAACAAACAGTAAAAAAATAACCAATGTGTTGTTGAGTAAACTAGATTCTGACAATGATGACGCAGTGAGAGGTTTGGGCATGAACAACCTGCCCTCCAATTACACAGCTCGGATGAATCTCACTCAGATTTTGGAAACTTCCACTGTTTTTCCTAGTGCCAATCCTCAGAATATGATCGATTCCAGCACTTCAGTTTATGAATTTCAAACACCATCTTACCTCACCAAAAGTAATAGCACCGATCAGATCAGTTTTTCTCCTGGAGATAATCAAGCACAATCAGAAATTGAAGAGCAACAATTAGATTTCAGTAGCACTGTCAAAGACCTGTTGAGTGGAGACGGCTTGCAAACCAACCAGCAGCTGGTAGGTCAAGTAGCATCTGATCTTACTACTACTGCATCTGATTTCTCTAGTGATATCAGGTTGTCTTCTGAGCTCTCAGGCAGCATCAATGATTTGAACACTTTAGACCCAAATCTACTGTTTGATCCAGGTCGTCAGCAAGGACAAGATGATGAAGCTACACTGGAAGAATTAAAGAATGACCCATTATTTCAGCAAATTTGCAGTGAATCTATAAGCTCTATGACTTCATCAGGTTTTGAATGGATAGAAAGCAAGGACCATCCTACTGTTGAAATGTTGGGTTAAATTGTGTTTTATAATATGTAGCACACTGTATCTAAAGACATATGTATTGTATTTGTCTTAATGGAAGTGCCTCCCGCAGCAGAAACACTTAACGATTAATTGTGACATTTCAAAAGTTTGCTGCAGAAGTGGTTTCTTCTTCAATAGGAAATGGTTAGACTTGCCTCAGTTTTTAAAAAGTTCCTGAAGACAGTAGGCTGTAGAAGAACAAGTATTAGGTTTTAAGTTTTATAATGTTCCCCGTTTTAATCACATTGTTTGCTAGTAAATAATTGACTAACCAGCTTTTACAAGAGCAGTCTAGACTTTATTTTGTATTAATTCATCTTAATTCATTGGTTGATCTACACAGAATTTAGAAGAAACCGTTGATTTTAGGTATAGGCTTTTTTGTTGTCATTGGCATTCTCTTTTAGAAATGAAATCATAGCAAAGGTGAATTGTAACAAGAAGGTCTTCCTTGAAACAGGGATAATATTCAGGTTTTTATAAGTATTTAGGCTTGAAGCATAGAGCTACTGTAGAACGAAAATCTCTGTAGAACTTTCTGGGACTTCAGTATCATTTGCACCTGCAATGAAGGGCTTAAATAAGAGAAAATAATGGGAAATTAAATATTAATTTAAGGAAGGCAGAAGCTGCACTAAAATGTTTTCAAAGGAAAAACTAGTAACCATTTATATTTGTGACCTTGCATTTGTCTTACTTTAAAATGTTAAAATGGAGCCAACACATACACACACGAGAATAGCTCCAGACATTACAATATAATAGAATAAATACATTTTAGAAAAATTATTTTATGCTTTGTTATTTGGTAATTAAGATAGGGAAATTTAGAAGGACAATAACAGTTTTGTAGTTTCATCACATTGGCTGTATCTACATGTTAAAAGTCTATTTAAGAGTTAGCGACTGACTTCTTCACTCCTCCTGAATATAGTAATACAGCTTGATCCTGGGACCTCTTTGAAAAACAAGCAGGAGACAGATAACATAAAAAACTGAACAAAAAAAAACGTTCTACCACCTGAGGTCTGAAGCCACAAATCTTTATATCTCTGATAAAACAAAGGGGGATATCAATAGTACTTGAAGAAGAGGAGCATTTTATTACATGCTTAATTTATTTATTGTGATAACCACAATTGCAAAATAAGCACTCAGGATTTGTTTTAAAATGTTTCTCTCTATGGCTCCCATTTTGTTTTATGAATAATTATTTATAAATTTTGTATTGACACAAACCTCCCTAGTTGACAGCTCCATTTAGGTGTTTTCACAATTACTTTTAGATAGATTTAAAAGTTGCCATTAAGTTTTTAAAGCTAACGTTAAACCATTGCTGCGTTACTTTGAACCTAGCTAGCTAAGCTTTCCCTTACCTCAATTAGTAAGCCAATCAGAAGACTACAATCAATGAATATTTAACAGTTGTGATGAGGGGTTTAATAAGGTTTCATTATTCAATAAATTTGCAAGGTAGGGTATTAACATATTTTAATAAATGGTGCTAGGGTTGGCTCAGAGGTTTATATATTCATACGTCCTAGTTATTGGCATTTGTGTGTGTTTGCTGTTATCTTGATTTAATAATCTGTTAGCTTTTTTTCCTTGATGCTAGTTATTTCTTCACTGTACATTGAGACACAGCACTACTGCACACCAAAGTATGCAATACCCAAAGGAAACTGTGTGATATCTTTTAACAAATGATGGGAGCCTTTCAATATGAGATACTCTGAAAAGGAGATTTTTGAGGCCATTCTAATCCCTTGTTTACATTATTAGCTTCCTATTAATATAAAAATAATGGAAATCTTTTTTGATAAAAATATAAAGACTGGAGGATTTTTAACCCCCTGTATAGTATTGCAGCAAACACTTTAAATTTGGTTGAATTCGTCCAGCAAACTTTCTGAAGTTCATATATTGCACTAAATTTGTTGAACCTGTGGTAGGCACATCTCTTAGGATAAATGCAACCAATACAGTCCACAGATTAAACTTTTTAAATGTGTTTCATTATGAAAAGACAAAATGTCATCAAAGTGACAGATAAAATTGTCTTATGTAGCAATGTGCATTGATCTCAATGAGATATTTCTATTTCTTATTCTCTTACCTGAGAATATTACAGCAGGAAGAATTAAGTTTAGTTTGCTTCACCATGTTAATACATGATCACAAAATGTGCATGAGTGTTATTGACTTATCTTGTACAGTGCTAGGTATTCCTGTAACCACTTTTTTTTTCTTGGCTGTATTGAAACTGGTTCAGTGTTAACCAGGTAAGCATAGTTATTCACAAGTTATTTACTTTTTTATGTTTACTAATTCTGCTTAGTTATTGTTGAATATGTTCTTTTCTCGGATTATTTTCATTGTTTTGATGTTTAAAACATTTTGCATACTGTTTATCATGATAAGACTTCATGAAGTAAATAATTTTGCATATAATTGCAATAAGCACTGACTTTTGAACTGAAAAGAAGGAAAGTGTTTTGTGCAGTGCATATGAGGTTCATATAATAGTCTTGTACTATAATGTGCTTAACTACATCATAAATGACAAAAACAAGCCCTGTTTCATGTTTTCATTTAGTGCAAAAAGTCAGATTTCCCCAGTGTTTTGTTGTCTGTTGTACCTGCTGAAACTACAGTAGTTGAATATTGCAGTAGCATTTCAGTTCTCTTTTTTTATTGAAAGTGCTCAAAAATTGTTTTTTTAAATGTTTTCAAAAACAATTAAAAACATTTTATATTAAACTGACTGGATCTTAGATGATTTATGGGATCTATTTTACATAGCATGCCATTTTATAAACAGACCTGTTGCTGTTCTTCATTTGAGCTTATGAAATTCTGGGAAATGGATAAAAACCAGTACATTGCAGAACAATGCTGCTAATCTACTCTCTTCTACTAATCCGGAAGGATATACAGGTCTTATCGGAGCTCTGCTGTTCATCAGGGAATGGCACATGGCCTAGAGCTTTATGTTGTCTAAAAAAAAAAAAAAGAAAGAAAATATTTTGTTTTGCTCATTTATATGTTTGCTTTAAAATGTTAGCCTTATGGAATTAGTTATTTGAGGAGTAATAAAAAATGGAGAAAATTTTAAGGCATAGCTATATCCAAAAACTGTAGAGATGAACCAGAAATACAAAGTGGTAAGTGCAATGAACTTGTAAATCAGATCCTGAATTGTAGGTCTGGAAACAGGAAAGAGCAACCAGAAATTTTAACTGCTACAGAGTAATGAAACCAGGGTCTGAGATGTAGTCTCCACACTCTTGAAAGGAAACGGATGCAGCAACAACCAGCACCTGGGATAACATGTAGTCAGGGCCTGAGCCAAACAGCTTACTTGTCTGTGAATACAGACCTGTGATAGCCCTACTATCACCACAGACCTGGAACCTCGAGTATAAACAGGTGGTGCAAACAGGTAGTTTTAAAAGGAAAGAAGAGAGTAGATACTGAGAAAGAAAGGAAGGGAGGGAGGAAGGGGAAGAGCCAGAAGACTCCATGCAAGATGAGCCTCAAACAAAATTCTAAAGTACTTCAAGAAAAACTAGTACTGAGAACGACAACAATCTCTCAAGATAAAAGTAATGAACTACCTAGATGTTATTTAAAAGTATTAGCATTGTCAGTGACAGAAGGAAAAGAAAATTTAATCAGGAGCAGGTGAATAAAATAATCAGTGGATATAATGCACTAGTAAAATCTAGAAGAAAAAATACTGTATAGTAGATGAGGTGCTTTTGGCTGCAAGTAAGAGAAAACATTGGCTAAAACCATAAGGACACATTTTTAGCTTAAGAACTTCGTAGGCAGGGTTTATTTAATGGCTCAACATTATCAAGAACCAGATTCTATTATTTTGTTTCATTTTTAACTTTGTGTCTATTGCCTCATGGTCACAAGATGGCTGCCACAACTCAAAATAGTATATCTTCATACATCCCAAACAAAGTGGTAAAGGCAGCTCTTAGCCTTATATCAGAAAGGAAAAAAAATCACAAAATCTCTCATTAGGCACTACCACCTTACTCTCCACTCCCCCACCCCCATTTAGTCTCATTAGACAAAACAAGGTCAAAAGCCCACCCTAAAGCCAATTAGCTGAGATTCCTGATTAATTTTTAGAGCTAGGGGGAAGGCCCATTTCTGGGAGCATGTATTCATCTACCTAAATTAATTCCATAATCTAGGGAAATTACTGGAGATTTAAAATCTTGTGCCCACCTTTGAGGAGGACTTACAGTCTTAGAAAGAAGTAATTACATATTTTTTAAGAAGTGCCAATTAGGGATATATAATTTAATATCTAGTAGACAAGAAGTGAAAATTCATACCAAGGAGCCTGGACCAGGGCAAAAGAAGATTTGGAAGTAGACTGTTGACTAGTATAAATTGTTAACTGGTATCGTACCTTCCCTCTGAGTTGAAAACTTAGGTATTGTAAATTGCCTCCACACCTGTCACCACAATAGAAGACTAAATTTTGATTCTGTTTATAAAGTAGAAGTTGACTTTGATGTGCATTGCTATAGGTGAATTTTTTAATAATTAGAATTACCTGTTTGTGGATGATCTTATTTAACAATAGTACATAATCTGAAATATTTAAGAATAATGTATATGGCTAGCTCTTGAACTATAACCTGCTCATAAGGGTGGAAAGGGAAAAACAAAACCTACAGTTCTCAAAATAGGTTATATTTCTAAGTACTTAATTTTGAAAAGAAGAGAATTTTATAAATATCATAAAAGTGGTATTACTACTATATGTAGAATATTTGCTTGCACTAGACACTTAAATAATTTGCATATATTTTTATTTCCTCAGTGTATCAATTCTGAAAGGATGTTATTTTTCAAATGAAATTTTAGCTCAAGAGGTTTACTGGTAGGGTTAAACACTAATAACAGGAAGAGCTTGGATTAATCTGGTTCCAAAGCCTGGTTCTTAACCATTATGCTATACTCGAGATCCTTATTCAAATTACCTTCTGTAGTTTGATTTGGTGGCTGCTAAGAAAATGAATGAATCAAATTGAAAGACAATATAGACGTTCAAGTTACTGATATCAGACTTGAGTTTAAGTCTCAGCTCTGCCTGTTATAACCATGACTCCTGGTCAAGTCATTGGAATACTAGTAATGATACCCATCTGGAGAGCACTGTCTAGTGGGCCAAATGGTTCTGGCCCATTCATTATTTTTGCCAACATGTTGAATGAAGAAAACATTGCTGTAGCAAATATTGTGGATTGGCTTGCTCAATTTCCTTCCACCCTCTTCTTGGTATGTAGATCCTGTAGAGCCAAAAACTACGTTTTCTAGACTTCCTCAGCTTGAGTTCTAGATACGAATTACATTCTATCAGATGCATTCATGAAAGATTTGGAGAGTGAAAATGAAGCTATTTGCCTACTCCCTTTTTTCTTGAAAGCAAGGTGACAGAAACAGGTTTTCGGCAGCAGTGTTCTAGAGTTCATTCTTGAGATTCTTAGGTATCAAGGGTCAGTGCTCTAGATCCAAGTTGCCAGTCCTGTGAATGGCAAGATGCATTCGCATGGTAGCAGCAGCAGCTTTCCAGTCTGGCTTCCTGATCTTGAGTGATTCCAGGTATGAACTCATTCCCTCAGTGGTCAGCTCCTACCGTGTTCTGAGAGTCATGTCTAGAGGTCTACAACTTGTTCTGTTTATGTATAAGCACGTAATTCCCTGCATTGTGATTTTTCTGCTTAAAATAGCTATAATAAGCATTTCCTACAGTTGACTCAGACTCAGCAAGCCTGGAGGCTAGGAGTCAAGAACATCTGAAATCTAGACCGGGTCCTGTTATTCTTTTCTCTTCTCTGCACTTTATTAAGAATAATGAACCCTGTTCTGTTTACTTGCCAGAATTTTTTGTGAGCTTCAGTATGATATGATAATATTTTGTAAACCCTCAGTGTGCGCTGTTATGATTGTTACAAATGCCTACATAAATGGACAGATGTAGGAATGAGAGAAGTCCTTGTTCTTTTCGGAACTTAAATGGTTTTTATTTGAACAGCCCCTTCCCCCCCAACACACACACCCCTATTTGTCAGGAGGTAAAACAAGAGTGTATATTCAAGCAAAGGGCTGAACTTTGAATTTGGGTTATGTGGCCATAAACAAGAAGTTACTGTTAATAAAATTTAATTTAGGCTAAGCTACTGTCACCTGAGCATGTTTGTTTCACTGATAACTACATAGATTATTTAAATATGAGACATCTTGTATTTGGATTTTGCATGTTTGAAATACACACAATTTAAATTTCCTACACAAATCTACCTCTTGTCAATTTAATCTCACAATCTTATCTCACCCTCAACAGTTTCAAAATGGCTATTTCAAAAGTTACTGGTAATTTTATAATTGGTAAGCCTAGTGACACTGTTCCTTTGGTTTCTAAAACTTTGTATTCTGATTCACTTCCTACCTCAGACCCCTCATTCTTGGTCTCTTTCCAGGGTCAGCTCTCTCTCTGCCTATTATTCAAATACAGAAATCCTTTCATATTCTACCATTGGCTTTTCTTGTTCTACTTTCCCTATTCGTTTCAAATCCATCTACAGCTCTTTCTGATGGCTTCCAAAGCTAAATGTTTAGATTTGGCCTCTCTCAGACTTTCAGTCTTAAAATCTAAATGTCTAGAATTGAAATTCATTCCCTCTTCCCTCAGATTTTTCCTATTACGTGTTAACAACATTGTCATCATTGTAGTAACCCAGTTGAAAGCTCGTGTGTGCTTGCCTTCATCCTTCCTTCAAAATCGCATTACTTTCCAAGTTATATACTTTGAGATACATGTCTCTTCTTTCCTTCCTTTCCCTCCCCATTCTACCCTGGGACATGGATTGATTTCTCACTCGCAATACTGAGTTATCTCTCTTTAATAATTTCTATAGAGGTTCACCATAGAAATCCTTAACAGGCTGTGATATTCAGATGTCAATATTCATATGTATAAACAAGAAGCAGCTAGAAGATAAAATGCTAGCAATAAAAAAGATGTAAAATATCCAGGCATGAACTTAATAAGAAACATGTAAAATTTATAAGAAAACTTTTAAGGCACTTTTCCTGAAAGACACGGGCATATCACATGAGAAACTATGTTCTTAGATAGAAATACTCAAAGATATCTATTCTCCCTAAGCTAATAAATAAATTTAACATGATCCCAACAAAAATGTCAAAGATTTTTTTCTAGTGCAAGACGAGTTGAATATACATTTAAAATTAGGCCCTAAATAATTACAGCTCAGCAGAAATCTGGGGGGAAAAATGTTTTAGTGTCTACAAGGTATTAAACACATTGTAGAGTCACATGTTAAAATCCCTGAAAGTCAAACAACAAATGACAATATAGGAAGAGATATTTGTAACCCATATCATAAATAAGGGTAATAATCCTAAAGAGGAAATAGCTCCTAAAATGGGGGAAAGAGGAAAGCCAAAAACACAGTAGGAGTAAAAATATGTGAACAGACAGTTCACAGAAAAATAAATGATCCTGAAACATGAAAAAAATGTTTAACCTGACTCATAATATGAAATACAAATTAAAACTATATCAAGTTACCACTTCTCACTTAATCAGGTTAGCAAAATCAGCATCCTCGTTGGAAACATTGCGAGGGCACAGTCAATCAATATTGTTTCTTTACATGTTTTCTACAGAATCTTGTTTGCAAGATCTACTAGAGAACAAACTTCAGATATCCAAATGGCTAGGGAAATACCAACCCAAGGACTGATGGTAAGCGTTAAATAACCTATTTATTCGTAAAACCAAGACAACGGTAAGGTTAAAGAGGAGAACATGTAATATGTATTGGATTTATGCTCTGAAAATGTAGATAAAATACAACTATAGGAAATGGAGGGAGTATATGAAAACACCTTTTTAAATTTAATTTTTTTGCATTTTTTTAGTATATATATTTTTAGTGCTGCCAAAGCGAACACATTTTTGCATTTTTATGCAATTTTTTATCTTTTTCAATATATTGGTGGTGGTAGAATGGGTGATTTTTGCTGAGACTGTTGTACATATAATGCAAGAAAGTACAAATGGTAACTGTGATATTCTAATTCTATGGATCTCTGGTTCCTGCCTTTTTCATGTGACCTGTGCTCCTGGAAAACCAAATAATATATGGCAGGGGTGCTCTATATAGAAATATTCCAATAAATGAGGAAGGAGTAATAAAGGTAAAATATCATCATTTTTCATCCTCTAATCAATTGAATGGATCTGGACAATAGGCATCGATAGCTACTAATATCACAAAAAGAAGCAAACTAATAGATAAGAAATTTTACAGTGGAAGAATCAGGTTGTTGCTACCTAAACCTACTGATCAATATTAGCATTACTATTAATAAGACAGATATAGGGCAATTTTTATTTAAGAAATACAGGAGATAGAGGAACAAGTTTAATAGCAACACACGGAAATAATCAGACTACCCCAGAATCTGAAGCTTTCTTAGGAACAACTTACATGGCTTTCTCAATAAGTTGATAGCATTAAGAAAAAAAAAAAGTGGGACGAGTAGGGCTGCTATAGACTAAAACAGGCTTAAGAGCTATAAAAACCACATGGCATATATGGATCTTGTTTAGAGCATAATTCAAACAAACCAGCAGAAAAAGGTATTTTTGAGATAATTGGGGAAATTTGATTGTGAACTGGGTATCGGTCAATCGCAAAGAATCATTAGGTGTGATAATGGCATTTTGTTTGTAAGAAAATGTCCATACCTTTTAGAGATGCATACTAAAATATATAGAATTGAAAATACAGGATGTCCAGAATTTACTTTGAAATACTTTGGTAAAAGGCAGAGGAAGAATGATATAATCTTGGTAATTGTTTAGTCTGGGTATAGGTATTCACTGGGCTGGGGATTTTGTTTTGTTTTGTTTTGTTTTGTTTTTTGATATGTTTGAACATTTTCCATTTTAAAAGATTTTATGATTCTTCATTCTATTAAATAAGGTATTTAAAATATCTAACTTTTTACTCCAAGTTCCTTTGGATAGTATTCATGACATTGCACAATCAGCTTCAAGTCATGAGAGCTGAAAAAAGGGCTAGTTTTCCTAAGGGAAAATCAAGGTGCTATTTCCAGAAGAAGGAGAATCAAAGCCAGGCAAAAAAACATAATAGATGCCCACTATTGTTCCCACACAAATTTTTGAGCTTGCTTTTACACAATGTGTCCAAACAGAACCACCTGCTGTTTCCTGAACAGAGCACACTCTTCTATTCCTCTAAGTCTTGCTCAGATTATTCTCTGTATTTTTTTTTCCTTAATGAGTCATACTTTCCTCTAAAATCTACCTTAACTGCCATCTGACAGAAGCCTTTGCCACTCCTGCCTATAAAATGAGAAGACTCCTGTGGCACTAGATTCAGGCCTCTCTGATAGTATTCTGCCTTGTGTAGACAAGTAAGTATGCATCCATATCCCCACTAAATTGGAAGCTTCTTAAAGGCCCCTTTCATTATATGCCTCAAAGTACCAAGGCCAATGACTTGTCTATAGCAAGGGCACTATACTTGTTGGATGATTTGCATTGCCACTGATAATTTCAAATAGAGTTTCTCAAGAAGACACAAATATCCTTCATAATAACAAATAAATACATTTATTATTCGATATCTCTGGCCTATTTAAAGGCATTGGATGTCATTTTAGTTGAAGTCCTTAAATATTAGATCCAAATTGTCTAAGCCAATATGCTGGCTTTGAGATCTGTAGGGAGAGACTGAGACATGTTTGCATTTTAAAATATGTTAATTTCTTTGCCAACCATAGCAGATGGCCTTCCTTACTGCTTGTAACAGAAATTTAACTGATTTGACAATAGCCTTATGGTCTTTCTGGTAGGATGCCAAATATTTGCATTAAACAAATCTTTGATTAAGCTACTATTTTATTGTGTGAGTCTGTAAATGGGAACATTCTCAAATCCAAATGAATTCTGATAAAAAGATAAGATTTTTGTATTTTGTAATTTTGAATCTATTGTAGTCTGAAAAATAATGCTATGCTAATATATTTTAAACATTTTTTTAAAATCCTTTTTTAAAGGAAATCTTGACATAGGCCTGTGTTTGCATTTGCAAATCAGAAGTTCTCTTTTTTGTCTGGGTGAGTTGGTCCTATGTAAGTGAATGTGGGCTTCACTTATAGGAAGGGAGCATTAACGTTATTGAGCACTGTGCTAAATATTTCCATTTAACTTATTCGAAGAAGCCAAGTTCAGTTTGGGGCTTTTAACATAATCACAAAGTGAAGATTTGTTCCTCCTACTTCTTGAAGATCTGCTACCCACCCTATTATCTAGAGGGCCTAACTACAAACCCGTTCTAAGTTTGCTTCTCTCCAATAGCCTAAGGTTTTTATCTCATCACTTATTTACTGATCCCTGGACCTTTAGAACTGATATCTTAGAGAGGTTAGGCCACCCTTCTTCCTTCTTCACATAGGAAAACAGGGTTTGGAAGTCGAGGAAAGCAAAGACTCTAGACCATAACTCACACTGCCTGGCCATCGGCCCAGTGCTTTTTTCACTACAAATTCAGAACCCCGCCCTGAGAAGGTGCAGCTGTATGGGGAGATGAGAGTGGATGAGTTCACTGTTACTTGCAGCTGAAGGCACCCAACACTGATATGCCTCTCTTACCCCAGGTTTCTTCCCTTCACACCTCCATTTATGTATCTTGGCCTTTCTCCAACCACCTTTGTAACCTGACAGCATTACATGAAGGCTGTGTGTGAGCTGTGAGTGAGGACAAATTCCAGCAGAGACCTCCATTAAAACAAATTCATATTTGGTTCCTTATCTCTATTCCAGAGGCAGAAATGGCCAGCAGAATGGTCTTCCTACATGTATTTGCCTGGTTATAAATCTGGGCTCTTTAGGAATACAAGGGCAACATCCTGCTCTGCCTGGAAACCAGCCCACACAACTATGTCATCTATTCCAGGGCTTATCCCACGAGTAGGCTTTTGTCACTGGATGATTTTGGCTCCATGGTCCTGATTCCTTAAATGAATGCCCAGGATATGGCAGCCCTCAACCTTATAATGATTTTCTTCTAGTTCTGGGTGGAAACTGTCAGATAATGCATTAAGGCTGGATTCGTTCCTGAGCCTTTTAAGTCTTCAGGCTCCTTGGTATCAGAGACAAAGCCATATTTCTTTTTCAGTCCCCCAAATTAAGACTTGTGTGAAAGATATATGATAATTAAAGGTTCCTTAGTAATTGAATTCTGCCAGCAAATGAGCAATTCCCCAGACTGATACAGAGCCAGACAAAGCAGCCATCAGCTTGAGGATGGCATCTGTTGGAGCAAGCTCCTGCTCTCCCTGGCTTCTTCTTGGTCCAGGCAGAAAACATAAAAATTTGTTATCTCAGACACCTGCCTTGAACCCCAGAGCAAGGCAGAATGCCTGTGCTTTCATGAGCTTCTGTAGCAGACAGGGGACTCAACAGGAGGAATATAAGCATGCTTTCAAAACTGAATGGAAATCAATAGGGAAATGATTTGCTTTACAGAAATTTGTTCTGCATGCAAAATTCCAGGAATATCTTTAAATAAAGTCCATTACAGGTTAAGTTCAACATCTAAATAAGCCTCATATCATCTAGCCAATGATGTTTCTAGATGATCTTTAAAAATGCTTCCCTTCTATCATATAAGACTAGAAATAAAAGAAGTAGGAAAAGTGAGAATATTAATAAATTAGTTCATGGTTGTAAAGAAATTTTCACAATCTTTCTAATCCTTTTTAATTCCTTATTGATCTACATGTGATTTTAAAACTTTATTATGGAAATTTCAAACATATATATTAGTAAAGAAAACAGTATAATGAACCTTCATGTACTCTTAACCCAACTTGAATAAGTATCAACTCACAATCTCATTTCATCTGTACCCCAACCCATTTCCTCATGATCTCCAAACCATTTTGAAGCAAATCTCAAATTTATCCTTTATTTAAAATATTTCAGCAAGCTATAACCAGTGTTAAGTCCACTTCTCTAAAAAGACTTCTTTGGATCACTACTGGTTTTCAGTGATCAACAGTTGTTTAAAACTTTAACATAGTTTTTGTAAAAATAAACATTTATTATAAATTTCTTTAAGAATTAAGTACTTCATTCATCCATCCATTTGTTCATCATACAATCAGAAAAATTTATTAAGTGCTTACTATGTGTTCAGCTTATTTGGAGTGCTGGGAATACAGCTGTGAACAAAGTAGATGAGACTGCCCAGGGGATAAAAAGGCCCCCTGATCTTATATTTTGGTAGGAGGAAGAAAAAAATAAACTTAGAAAACTGATAAACAAGGTTATTTCAGATGGCAAGAAAAAAGGAACAAGGTAATTTGATAACAACAGTAGGAGGAAGGGGTTGATGTTTCAGCTGATATTACAAGAATAGGAAAGAAACAGCAGTTCGAGGACTGGAGATGGTGTGATTCAGGTAAAGAAAATATAAAACAAAGACTCTGAGGCAAGGAAGAGATTTTTGTGTCAAGAAACAACAAGGAACACAGTGTAAGCTGAGCATAGTGAATAAGGGAAAATATGGTAAAACAGAAAGTTGGAGAACATGGTTAGCAGTGACCTCCAATAAATCACGCTTCCCCCTTGGTATTTCCTCAAAAACTGACTCTGGCCTTTATCGTGTGACTTGCTTTGGCCAATGGGAAGTTATCAGCAAGGAAGCCACCATGCTGAAAAGTGACTTAGGCCAGACTACAGAAGGGTGATAGGCCACACGGAGAATAGTCTGAAGGTTGAGTACACATTGGATAATCTAGGCCCAGTGGGCTCCCAGATGGATTTAGCCACATTACTGAAGCCAACCTACACAATTATGAGAAATTATAAATCAGCCATTACATTTCTAGCCATTACATTTTGGGGTGGTTTATTGCACATCAGTAGATAAATGAAATAGAAAGTAGTTCCTGGAAGTGGTGTGATGCTATGACAGAAACCTAAAACAGATGGTTTCGAGACTGAGACATGGGGGAAGGCTGGAAGGATGGAAAAAGCAGTAAGGAAATTGTGATCAGTGTCTAGAAAGACGGTCATCTGTATTTTTAAGGAGTGGAACAATCAGTGAAGCTGTTGACTAGAGTAACACAGAAGACAGCAAATGTACTTAATGAACTTGTATATCTGGCCAAAGGAAATTTCCAAATAGAGTACAGAAGGGGATGATTGGCCTTTATTTAGTTGCCTGTGATAACATATAAGAAGGAGAGATGAACCAATGAAGGAGTTCAGATTTCAAGAAGAATTTAGAGAAAATATTTGCAACCTCAGGCTTTCTGGGACAGAAAATAAAACTCTTTTTACCAGACCCTCCTGCCCTCAAGAATCTTCAAAGTAAAAAATAGCCTGAGGATGCTGCCAGCAAAATGTGATCTTAGTCAAGATCAAGTGGAGGGAGTAGCTATAAAACCTGTTTTAAAACTTCACAGCTCCAAGAGAGGGCCTGTCTCCAGATGTGTGAATGACTTTTGTCAAATGAAGTAGATTATATATTTTAAATTAAGAAACCCACAGCACTTTTAAAAGAATAGTATTCACTCAAACTAAAGGAATAAAAACAATTCAAAATGAAAAGAAGCCTCCTGACCCCAACTTTCTGTCAGCAAGAAGCAATTGAGAAATTAATCAGCTACGAACATGAACCATTTCTCATGGAAAAGGACAAAGATGTCTGAGGACAGAGCCAACAGCTGGATTAAGGGACCATTTCCAGGGAATAAAAACCGACTTGGACTATATACCAGTCCCTGCCTTTGGATCAGGGGAACCGGCAACATGTGCATGGCTAGATTTCAGGATCGTTAAGGACCTGTGCTTGCTGTGTGTCTTCCGTTTCCTCCCCACGAGAATGGGAGTATCTGTCGCTGTTATCTCTCTCTCACTATTATATGTGGAGTTCAGTTGCAGGGGAGTAGCGATGGTGACAGATAACTTGAATTTTTAGATCATAGGTTTCCAGATTGTGAAAAGATACACCCAGGCAACCTCATTCACATCTAGACCTGATCTAGATGATGAAATTCTGAACACTAAGCTGCCACCATATTGGATTTGGGAAGTCTTGGGAGAAGATGGATGTATTTTGCATATGGGAGAGATGCAGATCATTTATGAACAGAGGATAGACCGTCACAGATGAGAGAACCACGAAATGTTTTCTGTTCCTTGCATGGAGAAATGGAGTCGGTTTCCCCTCCCCTTGAATCTGGGCTGGCTTTGTGACTCATTTTGACAAATAGAATGCAACAGAAATGAAACTGTGCCAGGTCTTTCAAGATTGTGCAGTTTCTACTTTTGCCTCTTGGAACCCCAAACTACACAGAAAGGGATTCGGCTGCCCAGATGGAGGGCTGAAAGATGCCTGGCTATAGGAAAACTGTTTCTCTATTCACCCCACTTCTGAAAACGAGGGCGTAGGTTTTCCACACCAAGCAATTCTGAAATTCTCCAGTTCTCTGTGGACGCCACTGGGGGTTCCACAGTTTAATTTGGTTCTGACGCTCTTTACCCAGACTTAGCACAGACCCCACAAGTTAAGAGCTCAACCCCATACAACTGCCCCAACCTTCAGATGTCAATCACAAGTAGTGAGTTCCCAGGTTACCCACACTTCAATCCAAATTGTCTACAAATCAGGAGTTCCCTGAAACCTTTTTTCAGGTTTGATAATTTACTATAATGGCTCGCAGAACTTAGGGAAATACTTTATTTACTATTATCAGCTTATTTTAAAGGATACACAGCAATAGCCAAAGTAAGAGGTTTATAAGGTGAGGTCTGGAAGAATCCTGAGCATAGTAGGATCTTCTGTTTCAAAAAGTTGGGGTGTGAACCCTCTCAGCACATGGATATGTTTGCCGATCTAGAAGTTCTCTGAACACCATAGTTTAATCATTTTGTGAAGGAAGGTTCCATCATATAGGCACGATTGATTAAGTCACTGGTCATCGGTGATCATCTCAATCTCAGAGCTTCTCTCCCCTCCCTGAAGGTTGGGGGGGTGAAGTTGAAAGTTTCAACTCTCTAATCATATGGTTGGGTTGGTTCCTCAGGTGACAGGCCATATCTTAAAGCTATGTGTGAGTTTTTGCCCCACCAGTCATCACACTACCATAAACTCAATTGCGGTTGAAAGGGGTTTATTATGACTAACAAAAGACACTCCTATTGAAATTACAAGAGTTTTAAGGGCTCTGTGACAGGTATTGGGGACAAAGACCAACTATGTCTTATTTTATCACAGTGCTACACTGGCCAAGCCCTAGATGTTCCTTCCAACTGTTACAATGAGACACCATACTTGTAAGAAAACCTATCTTGAATTCCCAGCCACAGGCAAAGAACTGTCCTGGTAAATCTAACAAATTACAGAACTGTGAATAAATACTTGGGGTGGGCAGGGGGCTGGGGTTTAAACCGCTAAATTTTGCCATAGTTAGTTACATAACAATAGATGAATGAAACAGAAATACTGTGATGGACTAAAGATAGTTTCAAGTTATTTGGGGTTCTCGTATCAAAAGGCAGAAGTTTTACCTGGGTTCACTCAAAGGGCTGCATTCAGCTGGAAGGTTAGTTGGACTGGACAGTCCAAGGTGACTTCACTTACAGGGCTGGCAGTCAGCACTAGCTGTCCACTGGAGCATCTTGGTTTTCCTCCACATGTTCTCTTATCTTTAGTAGACTAGACCAGTTTCCTTACGTGGTGGTCTGAGGGCAGCATTCTCCAAAGGAAGAGGCAAGAGCTGCAAGTCTCTTTGAGGTGGAGTCTGGAACTTGTTTAGTGTCACTTCCACCACATTCTACAGGTCAAAGCAAGTCAATCAATCCAAACTCAAAAAGTGGGGATCTAGCAGAGAACCGACTTGAGCCCAATCTGAGGACATGCTCAGAAACGAGTTATCAAGGGACTGAGAAAATGCTCTGGAGAATGGCATTTGCAGTTCTTTTTACGCATTTTGAATCACAGGAGAGAATTTAGGGAAGATTACATGAAATCCATTGGTGGTAGAGTAAGGAGGCAGAAGAGAGCAAAGCAGGGAAATCTCTAGGACTGGATCAAAAGTAAAACAGAGAGACACATGCTTTTTTTACATTGGTGGGTACAATATAGTTAACATTGAACATTACAGTAAATAGAGATAATATGTGAATAACAAGATAACAATATGGAGTTTCTGGTTTTACGCTTTGGTGCCAGTAGTTGTGCCTCTAAGGGGTATGGGAAGAAATTACTGTGACATTTCAAAGTTACTGTATGCTAAAGCATAAGAACAATGGACAGTGCTTGCTTAAGGTAAAGATTGACCTTTGCTAAGGAAGCTATAGGCCTGGGAGGGCACTACCCATCATGACCTGCCCATGTAGGAATTTATAATCGCTGAGTTTGTCAGGGCTGTAACCCCTTTCATGTTCACCTAAGTTAACTTCCTTTATTTTTTCTTTATTTTTTTAGAACACCAATTTTAAAAGAAAGTTACCAAATGCTAAAGCAGGGTCTCCAATCTGCTTTCTGAGTTACCAAACATTTCCTCATATCTTGAGATCATCCCATGAAGATGCCATAGCTAAAAAGAGCTATTTATTCTCCCCTGAAATCTTGTTAAACCTGAGAAAAAGATAGTTAGGTAAAAGTAGAATATGAAAGCAGCAAGTGGCTTGAAACTCAGTCGGGTAAGACCTCCAGATCATGGAGTGGGCCCTGCTCTAGTAGACATCCTGCTCTAAAAACTTCTCTAAAAACCTGCATTTTAGAGTGTAAAACTTAGCTCTTCTGGGCTTGTCCTTAAGTGATTAATAGTTACAATTGTATTGAGAACCACATTTTTTGGAGAATCATTTGGTTCACAAATTCCACAAATACAAATTGACTGAACTAGAAGAGACTGAGAATGTCTTCACTTACTCTAAGATATTTATGCCATAGGTCAGAAAGCAATGGCAACACTTCTCTAAGCTTAAAGGAATCTATATGACTGATTGTTTGTATCATCTTTTATCAGAGAAATTCTTTGACAAAGTGTTTTTAACCAAAAATGCCATAAAAGAGATTTATGTCTTCTTGAGAACTAACAGCGCGTTCTTCAATATAGATTAAACCTGAAGCAATCTGTAGAATCAATGAGGCAGTCTTTTCTGGGGGGAGATGGGGGCGCCAACATAATTGTGTTAGGTTCTAAGGTAAAAATTGCATGCAATTTTTAAATTTACCACTAGATGGAGAACTCACCTTCCCAATACGAGACAGGAATCTCCATTGCCTACTTTGTGCAAAGTTTAATGCCAAGCCCTACCAGATGCTCAAAAACAAGCTGCAGATGATGCCCTAAATGTTCCCGTGGTCTAGTGGGGAATAAGACAAGACCTCAAGAATCTGTATGTCAAAGCAGGATATAAATGTCAAAATACAGACGAGGTTCCATAGACACTCAAAAGAAAGAATAGCTCAAGAGAAGATTTTTGAATGAGGTAGGACCAAATTTGAATTTTGAAGTTTAAGTAGCATTTCAACAGGCTGAGGTGAAGAGTGCTGTGTACACAGACACAGAGGCAGAAAAACATAACAGTGTGTTCATGGAACACCAAATAGTTCAGTTTTCTTGGCAGAGAAAAGACTTTGATATGTAGTTTAGAACTATCTTGCTTTAAATGCAGCATTGAAGAGATTATAACTAATTCAGTCAGCGATGGGTGTGTGTGACAGGAGTGATAGGTGCCAATCCATGAATGAAATTCTGCTCCTCCAGATTCCTTCTTTCTGGCAGAGTTTGCCCCACCCTGCCCCCAGCCATAGCCCTGGCACCTACTAGCAAATCCAGAATATGAATTTTGGGGAGACAGATTTTTTCCAGTTTATCTTTGAGTCCCTTTGCATTGTGCTTATGTTACACGTCAACTGCGCATTAATAAGATGCATATAGAGTAGCCTGGAAGCTCAGAGAAATGGGAAGTTAATAGGAATGATTTACTGGAGGCAGTCATTACTTGAACATGGAAGGAAGTAATGAGAATGCCACATATGTTAAAAATAAATGTGTGGGGGGTAGCAAAAGCGAGAAAAAATAAACCCAAATCCATTTTCCCACTTTTTCTTTGTTTATAAAAAGTAGGCTTTGTTTTTAAAAAGTAGGCTATTTTTTAGAATTTGACCTACTATTAAGGAATGTGTATTTCATACAAATGAGAATATTCAAAAGAATAGACCATGTTATGGAGATAACGCTAAAATATCCACATGTATTATTGAGTTGATGCAGCATTATCTGCTCACATAATGTGTATTGCTCCAAAGTATAAGGTCTAATTAGAACAGAGATTGCAAACTGGTGACACGGGGTCCTATCTAGAACATTTTTAAATTTTTTGACTTAGTTGATATTACTGTGCAAACCATGAGATTTCCACATGCAATCTGATTTCTGGCTTCTCTTCAAATATTATAAAGTTTTATTACAAGAGGTCCCCCATCTCACATGGCATAATCAGCTGGAGCTGGGAAGAGACCACCTACACTGTAGTTCCCGCAGTGCCACTGCTCCCTTTGTAATACACAGAATCTACCTTATTCATGTCACCTGTCTGGACCCACAGACCTTTGATTTGGGTGATCTTCGTGTCTGCCCATTTGGATCTGCAGATTTTAGTACCTTTGTTGAACTGGATTTTACCAGTTGATCCACACTGATGTTCTAACACTCCTTCCTGCATCTATATTTTTGTCAGCATGAAAAATTATTGTGTCATAATGGAACATATATGCCATTACTTCATTAAAATGACTTGTTGAAGGGGGTATAATCTGCTATAAGTAAGGTATGAGAGACATAGAATAAGACCCAAGAAAAAACACATGCTTATTGGAACACCTGAGAGCTTTTCCTGTGAGTATATAAGGGCAACAAACATGTCTATTCAGATAACAATACAATGAATGCAATAACTGTGGATGCTTTGGTAGTGAAATATTTTGAAATATGTTAATGTGTTTTTTATTTTTGTACTTCTTTGACCATGACTTCTCCCTAATTTTTTAGCCTGTTCTGCCTTAAGAAGGATCAGGATTTTAACAGCAGAATGCAAAGAATCATTGTTTAGCTCTTGAAGCTCGTTTTAAAAACAAGAATCTTGAAAGCCAGGGGTGCAATTAGCATCTAAACAGGAAGACCGAAATCCCTTTAAGAACTTAAAACAGAGTTAAGTTAATATAGGTAACTGGATTCACAAGAGATGGAGGAGGTGAGAAATCAAAGTGAAGTCACCCAGAGACGAACATCAGTTAAGACTGGTGAGACAACGGGAGGGACTAGTACTGCAGGAAGCTGGATCCACAGTAGAATAAGGCAGCTCCTGCCAGAGATACCGCTGAGGCAGAGAAATGCTCAGACTTCTCCCTTTGCACTCCTGGCCTCATCTGCCAGTGTCATCCAGTGGCTGTGCCCCACCAGAGCCGGCTAACATGAGGGCCTGTAGGCCTGCCCGCTGCACAGTTGGCCAGGGGCAGGGCAGGGCAGGGCAGGAAAGAACTGCAGGGCAAACAGTTTAGATCTGCACACCAAATACACAGGCTAGCCATTTGAGACAGAACAGGATTTGGTTCTGTTTTGTTTCAACTTCTAAAATGTCCTCTTTAAATCTCTTAGATCCAAAACCAAGCTTAGAGTTTTTAGTATAAACCATAGGGGATAGGATGTGGGGTCATGGCGATTTCCTGTCATTCAGAAAGGCAGTAAAAACCCTTCCAGCTTGGAAGAAGAAACTTGGAGAAAACCATGAGGGCAGGATTCTTGAGCTCCAGAAATGGGCTTAGGAGGGGAGAAAGAACCTCAAGCTGAGATTCCTAGAGAAGTGGGGCTCATGCACTACTTTCCGTCTGGAAATTTGGAAGGACATCACCTTAAAGAAAGCCCCACACCAACAGAGAAATGACGATAGAGTAGCAATGATGGGGTGCGGTGTTGATGTATAATGTAATGATTTGATATTTGTATATATTGCAAAATAATCACAATAGTCCAGTTAACATCTGTCACTGTATTTGGTTACAGAAATTTTTTTCTTGTGATGAGAACCTGTAAGATCCACACTCCTACCTACTTGCAAATATGCAGCATACACACTAGAACATACACTACTTTTCAGTCTTCAAAGGCCTTCTTTGTTCTGGCTGAATATGCCTTTCCCTGAAGCAATGGATGCCTTTCTGATGGGTGAATAATCACTGGGCAGCAAGTATCATTTGGAAAGAAAACAAAACTTTTCATTTGAAGTTTTTTCATAGACATTTATTGTTGCCATTGCTTTAAAAAGGTCACAAACTTGTGTCTCTCAAGCTATATCCAGTTTGCATATCTATTTTGTTTGGTCTTCTCAGTGTTAGGGTATGTGTGTATATGTATTATTTTAAAATACCAAAGTAGTTGTCAAGATTTACAAATCAGGCCACTTCCAGAAGAACTGTAGATTTGTGTGATTTCTTTTTTTTAAGAGTATGATCTCTGGCAATACTGTGCCCAGATTCCCACATGGCTTCAATAGGCAGGAACCGAGTTTAAACAGAGCACATATTTGTGTGTTGCAATACTTCCCACCTTCCTTTTGTCCACGTCAGGTGCTGTTCATGTTTGTGCTCAGACTGTTGATTTTTTGAGTGTAGATAAGGAGAACATAAAATATATTACTTTGTACTCTTCACTTTTCAATATTCAGGTTTGTAAGTCCTGGCCTAAATGATAAGATACTGTTGTTTTAGCATGGTAGACCCAGTTGTCATACTCTGACTTAAACATATTTATCCTTGTCTTCCCCCAATAACTCTCTATACAGTTAATTCTAAACATAGCTGATTTCTCCAAAGGACCATTTTCCTTCTAGTAGAATTCTGCTATTTTTTTTTTTATTACAGTTGACATTCAATATTATTTTATGTTAGTTTCAGGTGTACAGAATAGCAGTTAGGCATTTATATAATTTACAAAGTGATCCCCCCAGTAAGTCTAGCACCCACCTGGCACCATACATGCTTATCACAATATCACTATATTCCCTGTGCTGTACTTCACACCCCTGTGACCATTTTGTAACTACCAGTTTGTACTTCTTAATCCCTTCACCTTTTTCACCGGTTCCCCAGTCCCCCGTCTGTCAACCATCAGTTTGTTCTCTGTTTCTGTAAGTTTGTTTCTGTTTTGTTTGTTCACTTAAAGAAAACAAATCTTGGTTTAAATTTTCCCAGTATCACACAAAATTCCAAGCTCATTTCTTCTGTCAGAGAATTTTCTATAGCTACCATAAAGACATTTACTCTCATCTAGATGTTCCCACTTCCAGGAAGCCCTCTTTGGAAAATCTGTTTTCTCTTTCTGTTTGCAAGCCCTCTAGGTTTACCTATGTGACCTCGGTCTTAAGTAAAATCCTCACATTCCTTCATCAGTGGCTTTCTTTCATTCTCCCACTGACCCCGCCTCTTATGAAGCTTCAGCTATGATGTAGACAGAGCCTCCCCTGATGGCGGATAAGCTTCAGGTGGGCATTAGATGGGCCCTCAAGTAGAGGAGTGCAAGCTGTGCATTGTGCAGCCCTGGGGTACCACTTTTATCCTAGGCTGTATGTATAACACTGCCATCCCCTACTCCCATAGGGCTATGCATAGTGACCCTCACTTCACATCAACAAGGTAGGCTTCTGTCTTTCCTTAAGAGCAACAAAAAATGTGGGCTGATTCCTCAATCCAGATCTCCTCTTCTCCCTATTAGAGGCAGTGTCCTCCTTGGTCTGTGGTTGAGAAAGAGCTGAGGTTCTCCCCAGGCCAATGTGGCTCTCTCCCATTTTTCCTCTGCCTCCTCAGCACCTCTGAGGTGGGCTTAGCTTCTATGTCACTAGCAGTGGGCTCTCTTTCAGGCCTAGCTATAAAATCTTGTCTCTTTCTCTAGAGCTCAGTCTTTCTAAATATCCCTTAAGCCCAATCTTCTGTATGATTTCATTTGATATTCATGTCTTTATCTCTCTGAAAAGAGGTTTAGTTCTTCGAATGATCCAGAGTCCAAGAAAGTATAGAAGTCCACATTCTTCCCTTTCTTCTGCCAGCTATCCTGTGTCTGCCTTCACTTTGCACACCTGGTCTATGCACCCTGGGTTCCATTCACACCTAACTCAGAACTCGACGGATCTTGACCAGGTCATGGGGAACCTACGGCTTAGGCTCCCTTCATCTACCAAACACATCATAGTACCATTTCTACTCGACTGAGGCTGTGCATGGTGGCATGGGGCACTCTTCAGGGGTGTCCTCCCAGATTTCCTTGTGGGAAGTGGGCATAAGCTCCTTCTGCCCTGATTACTGAATCAAGATCCATCAACTTGTTCCCCCACCCACTGTGGGTCTGATTGCTCCCAGAAGGAACTGGAAGCAGTCCTCACTTTGGGCACTACAGCTCTCTTGCTCTCCTCTCCCTCTTTCTCTCATTTCTGTCTCCAGCCCCTGAAAAAGTTTCATTGATTTTCCTGCCGGTGAGAGAGTGGAGTGAGGCACTGCTCATGAGTCAGAGACTGTATTGTTTTCTATTCTATGGTTACTTTTCAAAAAGCCTAAACTCTGAACCTCCAAACTGGTTCAAACTTTGGAACCAAGCCTTCTTTGAATTCAAAACAAAATTATTTCTCAGTCAAAGGCTTGGCTCATACAAATCCAGAAAGCTGTAATTTCAGACTCTTTTACCAGATCTGAATTTAAAAATCTACTCAGCCCTTCCATTAAATTATTTGAATCATGTGTTTGTAGGCAGCAGTGCCTGCCCTCAGGAAACAATGGATGCCATTACCAACTGGTAATGAACTTCAGTGATTTTAGGAGATAAAAAAAAAGTCCAAGGTTAAAATATTGTCTCAGGACACATTTATAGACATGCCAAGACATTGTCACACTTTGAAATTATTGCTGATTGTATAGTTTTGTTTGACCTTTTCTGTTTCTTCAAGAATTCTGTCATGACATTAAAAATAGTTGATGAACCACTACTTTACTGACGTGTTTTACAAAGGCACTATGGAAAGCTTGTTAAACAGAGTTTTAAAGGTTTTATCAAATTTTCTGGGCTTAGAGATTTCCTCATCACACTTGGCTATTTCTTCTGATTTATTTAAGATCTCTTATAGTCCAATACTCCATAGAAAGTACCCCTACTGAAACTGGGAGATATTTTTATAGAAAAAGACATGAATTGATTAGTTACTGAATTAAAATGTGTTTTGATAAACTTATGAAAAAACAATAAATTTAAGATTTACTTTATTTAGCAGCCTGTTTCTTCATATCTCCACTTTGGTCATAATATTTAGTTACTCCTTGAGAAGAAGAGTCTAGAAAAACTGTCAAAGGGACTTTAAATTATTCATATAACCCTTTGTACTAAATAATGAGATAATTAAGCCATGACCCATGTTTCCTGACCTGTAGATTTTTTTTCATTTAGTATCTGCGGCTGGTCTTGATTTCTGCCTGGGGCATGACCTACTACTGATGAAGAGATAATGTGTTTTAAAATACTTTTAAGAGTCTTTCACTTTGTACAACTAATAAGGGAACAGTGTATTTACCAAAGATTTGCAAATAATTTTTTGTTTGCTCAGTATACAGTTTTTAAGTTATCTCTTCAGGTTATAGCTCAACAACATTCTTAACTAATGAAACATTTGAATATCTATGTAGGTAACAGCCATTTACTGCAAAGATATCCAGGCTAATTTAGAAAAAGTGATGCCTCTACTCAAAGACAGTCTTCCCATTCCCTTCTCTGGGTTCTAATGTCTTCATGGAATCACCCTATTGGGGAATCTCTTTGTCCCTTGCTAAAGTTACCTCCCATATGAAAAAATATCCTTAAATGGGCATTCTAGTTCCTTTTGGAAGGGCACAAGTTTATTTTACCCATAACATGTTTAGCTGAATTAAGGTGTGCACTCTATGAATTATTAACTGAAAAGAAACAATTTAATACTAACTGTATATTATAATCACTTTCATCAAAATAGTATTAATCCATACTTTAAAAATATAATAATTAAAGGCATGTAGCAAAATCCCTGCCCTCTTCTTCCTGTTCTGTTCCTCAGAAGTACTTAATCTTTTTAAGTTTATTCTGGCATTTCTTTCGTATTTCTAAATAACATGCAAATGTTGCTATTCATCAATTTTATAGATTATCTAAATTATTTATGACAATGACAGAAGAGGAATTATACTCCCTCACCTTCTCCTAATCCATTGTTGCAATGTGCTTTTATCACAAATTTTGGTTAAGTCTATTTTCACTGTTTTCTATTACTATGACTATGGTACTGAGATACATACACATTTACACACACGTATGTGTATATATATATTTCCACATTTAATTCAAGTAGTATGAATGAATAGTGCTTGTTGATTGGCAATCTTTAGGTTATCAGGTGGCCAGCTGCCATTTTCTTCATGTAACCCCAAAGTCAGCATGCTTAGACATGTTTTTTCTGAGGCTACCCATCTTTCCATCTCCTGCCTGGTTATGAGACTGGCTGTTGTTATTCTGAAAGTCAGTAGGAGAAGGATAAAGAGGTTTTGCCTTTCAGTATGCAGGACATCACTTCCCTTATTTTAAATCTGTCATCTCATCCTCATTCTCCTTTATTCCTGGCATCATCAAGCACAGAGCTTCTGGTCTCATTTCTCAGAAGCATCCCCTCTGCTGCAAGTTCTGGGAAGGAGAAGGGGTTCACAGGGTTCAGAGTATGGTTGGCAACTTGGGGATCTGACTTGCTTATACAAACTTTCACACACACACTCTCACACTCACATACCTACCTCATCCTCTGTCTTCTGAGGTACTTCCAAGTCCTGAGCACTTTCAGAGTTCTGTGGGCAAATCAGCCCACTTCTCATTAGTATTTCCCTCTACAGGTACCCCTCCCTCTTAAAAATGTAAGTCTACTGATTACATTTAACACGCCATGAGGTGGGAAGAGATAGGAATTAGTCTTCAAATAAGCAATAATTGAAGCATCAGTCATGTTAAGATCTTTGTATGTTTGTGATTAAAAATCACACTTCATTTAATTAGAATTTATGTTATAATAGAAGATTTTTAATAGAAGAGTTTATTTGACATTAGTTAGGTATGGCATGTCTTCTCTTAAACGAAGATAAGTCTTAATAGATAAGAAAGGAACCCTGAAGTAGCACTTGCCAGAGGCACTAACAGGACGGTGATTCCAAAGAACCTTGACTTTAATCTTTGAAACATTAGTAACTCCAGGAACACCTGAGAGCAAGAGTTAAACTCTGTCTCAGAGTAAACTAAAATAGTAAAAGACCCTCAGGCTGGAATTAACTCTGAATACTTAATTTTATTCCTGTCTAGGATGATGGGGTCCTGGGTACCTGGAATCCAGGTAGTAAGTTTGCACAGTCTATCTATACTCACTCTGTGCTCCTTGCCTTCCTAGTAAGATGCTAGTAGGATTATGCAGTTGGGATTGGTATAGCCATAAGTTAGAATTGTCACACTAAAACATCCAAGGCTAAATGGAACACATCATTAATATGACCTCCAAGATTGCTATATGTTTATAGTTTCCTCCATTTCTTATGATGATAAGAAGTGAAGGACATATGGATTCTGAATTGTGTGGCACCTGAGGATAATCATTGAAATAACATATTCTTTGTATATTTTTATAATCTCTTATATAAATATTGATATTAAATTCAGAACAAAATAATGAGCTATAAAAGATAATTAAGAATGAATCATTTGTATTTATTTGAAAATGATCTTAAAACTCCAAATAAGTAAGTAATTAAATACCACTCATTAAATCCTAAAACAGTGGTTGAAATCTTAGGTGGTGACCCTTTTCTGGTGCAACACTGAAGACAATCTTAAAATACTAAGCAACCTGAAACAACTGTAGGAAAATACGATTCTGATATAATTAAAAGAGAGCTCCAATTTCAAAGTTAAAAATAGATGACAAGAGCACTGAATTTACGGAGGTGACAATGTCTTCTTTGTCATGGCTCACAGTGGCCATGGTCTTTCTAAGATTGGGACTTCCTGGTAGACAGTTATAACCTGAGCTCTGGAGGCAAAAATCATCGGATATAGATCTCTGAGAGAAGTCTTATCTTTTCTCCTGTGTGACCTGAACCAATTGTATATAGGTAGTTTTTGCATAATAGTTGCCTTATCTGTAAAATGGAATTCCTACCTCATTGGAGTTGGTGAAGGTTAAAAAGTAAAACATTTAGATGAGAGTCTGGCACAGTGTAATTGTAAGTAATTATCACCTCATACTCAGAAAAGAAGGAAGCAGACTAATGAGATGATAGATGATAGACAGACAGACAGACAGACAGACAGATAGAGACAGAGAGACAGAGACAGAGACACAGCAGAATTATCTAAAGGCCAAACGGCCCAGGGACTCTCCTTTTCTGGTTCTAAATTGTATTTCAATTCAGGAAATTCCAGGATTGCAACCCGGTGAGATAACTGACCTGTCATCTCACACTGTTTACCAGCACGTGATGCTCTTTTTTCTATTATCTCTGCTGTTCCAACTGTGAGTCATGCCTGTGAGCTGCAGCTACTTCTGTAGATGGAATAAAGTGTTTCATCAAGGTACAGGAATCGCCCTTTTTCCTTTTTTCTCACCTTTAACCTGAAAATCATGTGGGATTTATTTTCTGTTTAATAATACCTCTACAGTTAACTACAAATTATTCATGCTAGTAAAGAGATAGAAAGATGGTTATGAAGAATTACTGTTTCAAAAATCCCTTATAATTTAAGACTTTGATATATAGAATTTTTTTATATTTGAGAATTGGTGTCTAATTGTTCTGGAAAAAAACTTCAGGCAAAATAATTTTCTGGAAGACCTGACCTCAGAGAAACTAGAACATTTATCCCATTCTTCATTCCATAATCTTAGTACAAAACCATACTCTTTTCCTCTTCTGAGCTAGGATTCATTACAGTATCTGAATGGAGGAAACCACCAGCCTAACTTGCATGGTTTTTCTCTGTTTAGTTCACAGCTTTCCTGGGGATATGAAGGATGTTTAATCATTCCTGAGAGGTGAACTTAATTGTGAGCAGAGCCTCAATCTATCATTCTTGTAACAGAATCCACTCTCTTTAGAAAAGAATTGTTCTTATAAATTATCAATTTTAAACATTTCTGTTTAATCATTCTAGCTTTCTTGTTTGCACCAAGAAATATTAAGGATCAGTTAATCAATTTTAAATCCCTGTGCTCACGAGCAGTGATTGACAATAGACACCCAGTTCTAGCTGCTCTTGCCCATGTGGATATTATTCTTTTAATTCTGGTTTTAGATCTGTATTTTATTGCTATTAAGTTAGATGGTATTCCTGTAGAGTAATCTTTATATAAGATGCCACTTATATAAAGTTCTCACTGGTAGCCAAACATTCCAGTGCACTTAATTAGGCTTCTATCATTTATAAAAAATTTTCTGGCTACCTCAGATATAAGATATTTTCCTTAAAATATTACTATTTATCTCAAGAATAATATGAATATTTCCTCTTGGCAACTTAAGTTGGGTGTTAGTAAGAAACCAACTCTAAGTGTATTAGGGAAAAAAAGGGAAAGGAATTTATTGTAAGGATCCAGAGAAATCAAAAAAAAAAAAAAAAGGGGAACTTAACTACCTGTTCTGTTCTTGAGAAGGAGAGAAACTAGAACATCTCTGAAGCTCTTGGGACCTCAGAAGAGAAGTGGGAAGTCATTCACCATCTTTTAGAGGCCAGCCTTGGGATAACTTGACTCTAACTGCCTTCCATCTTTGTGTGTCTCTGCTAGAGATTTTTTTTTTTATATAAACCTTTTAAATGGAAATATAACATGTAAAATGTACATATCTTAAGTGTACAGCTCGGTGAATTTTACCAATTTTACTAAGAACACATTCATGTAACAAGCACACAAATCAAAGTATAAGACAGTAGCAGTGCCCCAGAAATCTTCCTCGTACCCATTCCCAGTCATCACCCCTCAGGTATTCTGTATCTGATTTATCATGCAAATTTAGTCTGTCTATTTTTGAACTTTATTTAAATGGAATCATTTAATGTCTGGCTTCCTTTGCTCAAGATTTTACCTGTGAGATGGAACCTTATTGCTGCATATTGCAGTACCTTGTTCTGCTTGCTATATAGTATTCCATTCTATATTGTTTAAAAAAATTTTTTTCCATTACATTTGGAATACAATATTATATTAGTTTCAGGTGAACAACATTGCGATTAGATATTTATATAACTTATGAAGTCATCACCCCAGTATACCTAGTACCATCTGACACCATACATAGTTATAACACTATTAACTATATTCCTTATGCTATACTTTACATCCCCACCACTATTTTGTAACTACCGACTTGTACTGTTTACTCTCTTTCCTTTTTTCACTCCTCCCTCCAATACTATACTCTTGATGGACATTTAGATTGTTTCCAATTTGAATACTGTAAACAAAGCTACAAATGAATGTTCTTTCTCATATCTTTGGTTCACATGTTTTCATCCTTTGAGTGTGCAATTCCCGGGTGATAAAGTAAGCATGTACGCAGATTTAGTAAATATTACCAAATAGCTTTTCAAAGAAGCTGTGCCCAGTTACATTCCCACCAGCAGAAGATTAGAATTCCAATCATCCCACATCCTTGCCAATGTGTGGTAGTGTCATTTAAAATTTTTTATCTTTTCTGTTGAGTGAGTAGCGTTATCTCATTGTGTGCATTTTCTTGATGGCTGACCATGGTGAGCACCTTCTTTTCATATGCTTGTTGAATAATTGTATATCTTCCTTTATGAAGTGCCTACTTATTATGTGTTTTATTTTTTATTTTAAGAATTTTAAATATTAAATGTTTTATTGCTCTGTCTTTTTCTCATTGAGGTCTTTGGTAGATTTCACACTGAAAACTTAAATTCCCAGCAGAGAATTTGACTGGCCTAACTTGGACCACATTCTCATTTACGTGGCCAGGGGTATAGGAACTTTTGATTGGCATTCTTTCAAAATTATCTGAAGTGAGAATAATGGAAACTTAGCAAATTCAAATTTATTGTGCAGTTAAAAGCAAACGATACAAACTTTTCACTAGTTTTCATTTAAATACTCGTCTCTTGCTTCCTTCTTTTTAAGTGACAGTGTCCTGAAGCCATCATAAACCAGCATTTTGGTTTCTCATTTGAATAGAAATTTTAATCTATGGTTCTTGGTAATTCTAAAATTATTGCCTTGCCATATTATCATCAAATAAGAATCAGGAATAATTTTGGTTAAATGTTTTATTTTTTATTCTTTACACTGAATCTCATCTAATGTTTTCACATTTCTTACATTAATGTAACACAGTAGAGTTAATGTTTTCATTCATTCTCATTAAATCATTTAACTAATTCTTTATAATACAAAAATAGATTTTAAATTATTATTAAAAAAATTAATATATTATAGATAAAGCTAAAGCTCCTTTTGACCAAATCCCCAAATCTCAGTACCTTCCACCCCCACCAGAAGTAACGATGGTTCCACTTGAATAAGAAACAATATTTATTGTTCTGCAACTTTTTATTTTCTTTACACTTTGTCTTATGGTGTTGCATACTCATTGATTCTTTTTTACATTTCTATGTCTGGAAATAAAGAGTATCAATATACAACAATTTATTTGTTATTCCTCTATTGATATTAATTTGGTTGTTTTAGATTTCATATTATTTGTCATGAATTTTTCACATAATAGGGAAAATATTTCTATACATAAGAGTCATCCAAAAAGCTCAGTGTGGAACACAGAGAGATAAAGAACATTACTTTTTATAGTCAATATTTTTGCATTCATTCTGCAAATAACACTTTATGTCTTTTAGTATAAGTTAGGACTTAAAATGAAGGATGTGCCATCCTGTTCTAAAATTCTGTGATTTTGTAAGTATTCTCAATGAGAGATTCCAAGTTGTTTTTTGTACTCTGTACCCTAAACAGGTATAGTGTTTTGACCTCAAAAATGTCTCCTTTGAAAAAGTGACTTTATTTTTAGTCTCAGAAATGAGTCAAGAGAAGAAGGAAGAATTCACATGCAGCAAATTTATTTAGCAAATTGCCTGTGGATTATCTATCTGCACTTGAGTCTCTTTAACCAAAAGCTAAACAAGTTTGTGCAGGTAGACTAAGACCTTTAGCTTAATTTGTAAGTGCTTTTCTGCAAAGCCCTCAAGCCATTTTATCACTCACTATTTCTTAATAACAAACTGGAATGTTAATATGTATTTGGTATGAAAACTTGAAGATAGTTTTCTCAATGGCTTAGACATTTGAGGCCATGTGTAACTTAGAAATGACTTCTTTGCCTCAGAAATGTGACATGTAAAGAAAGAAGACAAAAATGACACACATTCACAAACTATGCATACCACATTACATGTAGGATGACTTTCACTTATTAAAAAAAATATTGAGCTTCTAATTGTTTGCCAAATTGTCTTCTTGGTCTTGTCTGAAGGTAATCACTGAAAAATGATTAATAACTAATATTGAATGTTCTTTTTAAGTTTATTTTATATTTGGAAGTGAAAATAAACAATAGCATATGCTCAAAGGTTTTGAGCTAAGGAGCATTCATGATATTGATATGGCTTATCTGTTGTAGAATTGAGTCATGAGCAATAAGAAAACAATGTAAAACCCATAAATATAAAAATTTTATGAGGTAAAAATATGTGTGTTACATTTTCCATCATTGTTAGGAAATATCTTTCATTCAACACATAACTGTTGACTGGGTACAATGGTAAGATAATACACACAATTCCTATATTCAAGGAACCCGCAAACTAATCCAGAGAGTGCTATAAGATAATTTATAAGACAATGTGTTAGGTACTATAAAAGAAGCATGAATAATTTTTTAAAAGAATAAAACCTGATTAGAGCTTTTATTTTTTTTTTTAAGGTAAAAATCGAGGTTTATGAAACAAGGCAACTAAGTCTATCTGGGAAAATTATTAAAAACTTTAGGAAGTAGGTGGCATTTGCTCTGGACTTAAAAAATGAGTAACTACCTTCCAGTCAAAGACAGGTGAAGTGGAAAGGCATTGCAGGCAGAAAGACAGGTTGGGCAAAGTGATAGAGTAGTTAAAGTTGGAAATCTTCCAATGCGGCATTTGAAAAAATCTGTATCTCCTGCTACTCTAGGCTGATTGGGCTGAAAACAAGGCCTAAACTTTAATGGTGACGTTGACAAAGCTTACACAGGAGACTGAATTTGTAGCCTAAACGGGCTGATCATACCAAAGTCAGGGCTCTGATGGGAAAAATACCAGACTCTGAAATCTCAGAGGTGGATATTTGGATGGAAGAGCCTGAGAATCTTGAAACCCTATTATAGCAAATCGTATAATGGCCACCAAACAAATCAAGTCCCAACTCTGGAATTTGAAAATGTTACCTTATTTAGAAAAGGGTCTTTGCAGATATGATTAAGTTAAGGCTCTTGAGATAAATTCATTACTCTGGATTATGCAGGTGGGCCCTGAATACCATCACAAGTGTTTTTATGAGAGAGGCAGAGGGGGACAGAGGAGAAGGCAATGTATAGAGCAGAGACAGGTGTAGCCTCGAGCCAAGGAATGCCAAGAGCTGCCAGAAGTTAGAAGATGCATGAAATAGATTCTCCTCTAGAGCTCCCAGAGGGAGTACAGCCATGCTAACAACTAGAGTTTGGACTTCTGGCCTCCAGAACTGTGAGAAAATATATCTACGTTGTTTAAGCCTTCTAGTTTGTGGTAACTTGTTATGGCAGCTCTAGGATGCAGAAACATTCTGATTTCACATAAATCTCTGGACTGGCAAAAGCAGTTCTCTCACCCTCGCTAGAGGTGAGTAGCCCCCAGCACCTGGAGATGTTACATGAAACAGGTGCTTCTCAAGATGATGCTGTTTTCCTTCAAGATCCTGGCCCATCAATTCCTCCAGATAAATAACGGCTGCATTTGGGATCAGGTCATAGCACAGCCCAAACAAAGAAATACACTCCCTGTCCTGGGAATAAATATGATATACACCTAAGAATAACCGGGCCTACAGAAACCAACAGAGTGTAAGCAAGAGTGAAGGTGTTGACTACAAAGGAAAATTTACATGACAGCATTCTTCCCTAATTCAGGATTTAAAGTCCTGGTAAGGATTCCTGGATTCAATCTTAACAGGCTGCTGGGATTGTTCCTTGAGATTTATTCGGACATGATGTGGCATACAGCAAATGAGGTAGAGATGCCGGAACTGCCTTGTTGGGATTATTGAGGAAAAAATCAGAAGGTTCAGGGAGGGAAGAATATTAGATTGGTTTATAATGTGGGGCCAGAGAACTCACCACCCAACTCTGTTCCCTAAGAGGATATTTGACTAAGGCAATAAGGAAGGCACTGATATGGGGACTACTGACAACTTTGAGCTCATTGGCTATTTTCTATAGGGCAGGGATGGCAATAGCAGGTATTATCATGAAACTAGATTTATAAGGATGTTAAAGTTCTGGAATAGCAGAGGCCTATGGATATTACTACAATGAAGAGTAAAATGCCTGACATATGATGTTGTGTCTTTAATAGCTAGACTCTCAAGTCTATCATCCAAAGGCTTTGCTAGAAGCGTTTGTTCTTGGGGTCAGATAAAGGGGTGCTTCTTCTAGGAGACACTAAGAGTCCCACTATACCTGAAATTATAACTATCATTTAGTCATTTTCAGCTTCTCGTGCTAGTGGACCCATAGACAAATAAGAGTTAGAGGGATTTGCTCTGATTATCATGAGGAGCTGGTTTTTGAGCTGCACAAGAAAGACAAGGAAGGGTATGTGCAACTCAGGGAATTCACTTGGAGATATCTTAGTATTTGCATGTTTAATAATAACTGTAAATGGGCTATTAAAGCAACCAAGGCTCAGTAAGTTTAATACAACTGATGGTTTATATCCCTTGGGGGTAAAAATCTGAGTCACCACCAGGCAATGACCCAGATTTACTGAAATGCTGGCCAAGGGTGGGGGAAATCTAGACAGGGTGATGGAGGAGAGAGATGAATCTGTTATGACCCTGAGACCAGTGACTGCAGTGGGCACTGCAGCTTATCCTACGAACCCTTGTTTAGATTCCTCTTATACATGACCTCATATCCCTGCAACAAGCTGTGTAGAGATGTAATCAGACAGCAACTCTAGTTGTTCAGCATAACCCTCACTTTCTGCACCTGGGCTTCAGATGCCCGAAGGAACCTACTCATTCCACAAGCAGGCAATTCTGGAAATGAAAGGGAGTTAACAGCCTATGAGGCAACACCTGTCTAACAGAAAATAGAAGCTGGTGGATAAACGCTCTTTTCTTGGGAGGTTAATTCTGAGGTGCACTCCACATGGCTCTTCTGGAGACTTTAGTGAAACTGGACCCACATCAACTTAACAATTTTAATCCAACTCAGTAACTCAAAAATTATTGCACTGGTTTTACCCTCTTCACTGTTTTACTAGTGTCAGGCCCTCACTCACATTCCTATGATCAGGAGCTTGCTAGTAAATGTTTAATAAACTGTCTCTCCAGGATAAAAAAAAATTACCCTGATTTATAGTGTTTGCCAATTTCTGTTGTGTAGATACTCATTCTGTGGGTAACTTTAAACTACTAATATGACAGCGCCGAATCTGCAATTGGATAGAGATATACACAATCGCCCTTGGGAGCCACTAGAAGTCCAGTCCAGGACACCACTGCTTGGGAGCGTGTCCCAAAATAAACTACTTGCATGTAAACTTTTGTCTCAGAAGGCACAGAGTAGCTCAAGAAAGGCAAAGGGTTATCTACCTCTCTGGGCCAATAACCAAAGAATGGTGGTGCACTGACATTAGAGGGAAAAAAACCCAATATTCTGAGACTGGAGGGAAAAGAATTTTTATTGTATAACAAATTGTCAGTGGTAGTTACGAACTTGACCACTCAGAAGTTTCTACCCTTTGAGACTGGATAGATAGTAACGCCATTTCCAGAGATGGGGAATATAGGATGATGGTGAGTTCAGTTGTGGATCTGTTCAGTTTGAGGTTTTTTTCCATGACAACTCAGAGATAGGCAGTGAGAAATACATGTGTGAATCTTAGGAAGGAGCTATAGGCGTGGAAACTGTGGCACAATATTATTGTGAAATTTTATTGTTGATAGCTACCTATTATTCCTGGAATATCCTGCCTTCCTTCCTCTCCCCCAACCCAGTCAGCAGTGAATGCTTTCTATATTCACTGCCTCAGGGGAGGGCTGTTAATGCAGAAACAAAAGAGAAAAATGAGTCAATGCTCAGTTTAAAAGTTTCAGTATAAAGCTTTGAATCTCTCAACAGAGAACATAGGTTGAGATTAAAGGTTTTTTGAGTCTCAAAAGCCTGGATTTTGAGTATAGCACAATAGCTATAGTAGAGATGGCAATATGGTGTGACATGACGGTGGGCTAGAGTCCAGCCCCCACAATTTATGTCTCTAAAGTAGTATGGGATTGAAGATGGAAGTTTCCACAATGCGAAAAGAGGGTGGAAAATGGTTGTGAAAGGGCCAGTGAGCCAGAAGAGCCCTTGGAGATGGGACAACAACCAGAGGATGATGGGCAAGCTGAGAACAGCATGGTATTCCAGTATAGGGGGATAACAGAAAAAAATGATACCATTATTTATTGCTGTGACCATATGTAAACTCCTGGTACTTAAAGTCCATTCATGAGATTATGGGGAGAAAATAAAAATAATACTTTGATTAAAGTACTACCTGCAAAGGCTGAGAAAATCTGGAATGACTACAACATCACACCTAAAATTTACCGTAACTAATTACCATGGTTCATCCAAATTTATCATAATGAAAGATTAAAAGAAAAAAGATTATCTCAAGAGATAATCATCACTGTTGATGTTGACCTTGATCACCTGTCTGAGGTAGTGTTTTTCAGGCTTTTCCATTGTAGAGTTACTCTTCTTATCCCCTTTCCATGCTGTCTTCTTCAGGAGAAAGTCACTTTGCTCAGCCCACACTGTAGCAGTGGGGAGTAATGCTCCCCTTCCCTGAGAATGGGATATCTACATAAATTATTTGAAATGCTATACAAATATTTGTCATCCCCCCATTTATTTAGTTATTAATTTATATCAGTATAAATTATTTTATACTTATTAGTATAAAATAATTATCAGTATATAAAATATTATCAGTATACTTATTTTATATTTTGGGTTATAATCTAATATTACTTGTTTTTCAAATTATTCCAGTTTTGGCTATTGGGGGATCTTTGACATAACACCATTACTGTGGGTTTGATTTAAAAAACAAACAAACAAAACAATGACAACAACAACAAACAACAACAAAAACTTGTTTACTTTCTGGCAGGACAAAGTGCTCCAAGCTCATTTTGTGCATTTCCTGCCCCAGTCCTAGATTCAGCCTTTTCTCCAAAGAGGCCCAGTTCCATATATTGAAGACATTTATTTATTTTAAACCAAAACAATTTCATTTCTTTTTTTAAAAAGTTGAAACAATCTTAAACTTACAGACAAGTTGAAAGTATAAAGAAACTTTTTTCTTGTACCATTTAGAAATACTTTGCCAACTTGCTGTCCCATTACTTCCTAATACTTTAGTGTATACTTCTTACAAATAAGGTCATTCTCATCTATACAACCACAAAACAACCATCAAAATCTAGCAGCTAACATTCGTATATTACAACTCTCTAATCTTCAGATGCATTCATGTTTCAGCAAATGTCCCAATGTCTTTATAGCAATAAGTTTCAGAATCAGGTGGTAACTTTATTTGTTATGTCTCTATGGTGGTTAATTTTATGTGTCAGCTTGAAGGGTGATTTTGGATGAAATTAATGTTTAAATTGATGAACTTGCGTAAAGCATGTAGGTGGGCCTTATCTAATCAGCTGAAGTCCTATGTAGAACAAAAAGATTGGTCCCCCCAGGAAGCAGAAATTCTCCAACAGACAGCCTTTGGAATTCATCTGCACCATCATTTCCTAGGTTTCCAGGCTAGGTTTTTAGATTTTGTACTTGTTAACCTACATAATCTCATGAGCCAATTCCTGATAATAAATTATTTATATATAAATAAGAAATTATTCATTATTATCTATATAAATAATAAAATATTTATTATTATTTATCTATATAAATAATAAATTGTTTGTTTCTCCAGAGAATCCTAATACGGTCTCTAATTTCTGTCAGTCTGAAATAGTTCCTCAGATTTCTTTGATTTCTATGTCCTTGATATTCTTAAAGATTACAGGCCAGTTATATTATAGCATGTCCCTTAAGTTGGATTTCTCTGATGTTTTCTCATGATTAGATTCAGGTTATGCAGAAATAGCACTGAAGTCATGCTCTGTTCTTCTCAATGCATCTTATCAGGTCGAAGATTTTTATTTGTCCTATTACTGATTTTCGCTTTGATCACTTAATTATGGTGATACATTTCAGCCTTTCCCTTATAATTGATTGATAGATAAGTATTTTGTGGAAATTTAAGTCAAACTCTGTAAAAATTTCACTTGTCAGATTTTGAATTTACCCATTATCATTTACATCAGTATGATTCATAGAACCGAATTTATTCATTGGATTGTAATTCATTGCTATTATAATTTATTTTGGTGCTCAAGTTAGTCTATATTTGGCCAGTAGGGAGCTTCTTCCAGCTTGTTCCTGTGTCCTTTTGACATGTCCCCATCGTTACTTTTATTGCTTCCTGGCATAACAAAATGTTGCATAAAAAGACATTGTAAACAAGGCTGTTTATAGCAGCAATATTTGAAATAGCAAAACAAAATAATAATAGAAAAAAAATTGAAAAAAGAAAAGAAAACATTGCCTCTTACTGCTGAAGTCTAGTCCAAACTTCTTAACATGGCATGGAAGAGAATGATAAAACAAGAAGCACTATGCTGAACTTGGGTTAGAGCAGAAAAAAACTTTTAAAATATACTTAATTTTATAAAAAAATAAAAAGTATAATAGGATCAGTCTTTTTCTTTAATTTAATTTTTATTTTTATTAAAAAAAGTTTTTCCCTCTCTTTAATTCCCTCCCTACTTCCACTCCTGACCTATGGATGTTGCCATCTCCCTTTTTTTTAAGAACTGGACCTCTGAAGGTGGGTGAGCACACTGTGGGCCTAGCTCACCCAGGGTATGGTCCATGGCTTCACCTGGGGTGTGAACCCAGGACCTTCTGCCTGTAAAGCAGATGTGCTAACCACTACACTATAGAGCCACTCCAGGATCAGTCTTTTAACACCATAATTGCAAACTGTTATTTTTGTCTTTGAATATAATGCACTTCTGGGAAAAGATTAGTAATCTCACTGGTGCCTCATTTACCTCAAATGATACAAATTCTGAACCATCATTAAATTTCAGAGACATCATTAAAATTTATCTCAACAATGTGCTGCAAACATTGGAAATAGCTAAATCACATAATGAAAGGCCTTACAACTTAAAAACAAAACAAAAACAACCCTGGAAACACTCCAATATCCAACAATAATAGAATGACTAACTGTGGTAGAGTCATTCAATGGAATATTACACAGTATTGAAAATAAGTTACTACAACCACATCGACATGAATCAATCTCACAAATAGAGTGGTGAGTAAAAAAATAGAAGTCACTTTATGATTTCATTTATATAAAATTCAAAAAAGCAAAAACGAACAATGTATTATTTAGTAATACATACACATCTGGTGAAACAATTTGAAAAACCAAGACAATGGCAAACATAGAAGTCAGAAGAGTAGTTATCTCTTAGTGGGGGGAGGAAAGGGAGTGGAATAAGGGTTTTTCATTCCAAACAGCTTCCTAGATGGTGGTGGTTTTCCAGTTATGGTGGTTACTGGACCACCAGCTGACACCACCTTTCTTTTGAACTTCATCTTAATTCCCCAAATGACAGGGCCTCTCCTGGCTTTTACCTGGGAAATAATGATCACTCTAGTTCATCATGTATCAGTAGCTGCCTGCTTAATTCATTATGATTTTGTATTCAAAGAGAAAGAATAAGAAATCATGTGTCAAATCATTGGCATTTGGAATTACCTTCGGTGCTGCCTACAAGCTATATCAGCTGATACTTTATAAACTCCTGGGATTTATGGTAGATTTTATTACCCATTTTAGGGTGTATGTATACTTCTTGTCCATTTATCAAATTTTAGTAGCATCAATGGAAGCTGTTTCTACACCTGTTTATAGCTATGCCTTGAAATAACAGGAATGTCTTACTTTAAATATTAAAATGTGTATAAAAGAGGGAGATTAGGGAAAAGTGTTATTTCTAAAGTAAAAGGACATACTGAATATTTTCAGGTTATTTTACCACTAACCCACTAAAAACACAGGTATGTGAGTTTATAAAACAAAGGAATTGATATGATGGCTTTTTATATTTAGGCAAGCCAACAAGTCATGACCATTCTGGAATTTTGCACTCTCGTTTACTTAATTGCCACCTTTCACCCCAATAGATGATATAATTTTATAATTTTACAATTTTTAACAGGATTGATACATACTATGAAGTGGACCCAGCCAAACATAATTAAAGTACGATAAAATCTTATGTAACGAACTCATGTGAACTGTAGTCTTGTTTCTGCCTTTCAGCACTTGAAACCATTTATTATGGATTCCTTAAGGAACTTAGGTTGTGAGATTCTAGAGTTCTGCAAATGCCTGCAACTGTAGAAAAAAGGACGATATTAATTTTGACAGTGAGTGTTTTAATTTCCTCCATTCTCTTTCATGGGTGCTTTTCGGTGGGGGTCCCCCCTGTGATTATGGAACTATGAAACTCATTAGACATGACTGTAAATAAGCATAATTATTCCATAGCACAAGAGGTCCTCCTCGTTCATTTTACTTTCCCCCCATCTTCTCTGCCTTCCGACGGTGTTGCAGGTCAAGGCTTAGCTAAGCAGGTTTAGAGGGATAAGCTTGGAGGCTGGACGTTAGTGGTAGGCTTTAAAGGCAGACGCTATGACATGAAGTAGGTTATGAACTGGCACAGTGTTTGCAAACCGCAGGGAGAGAGGTGCAGAGCGCGGGGCCGCTGCGATCCCTCCAGGCCTCCGCATCTGTGGCCTCGCTCGGGGCTGCGCTTCCCGTGCGGGCAGGTCCCAGGGTGCACGCAGCTTCCAGCGGCCTCGCAGCCTGCACCCACCGGAAAGCATCTGCTGTGGAGCTCGCGGCGAGGCTCGGGTGCAGCCCTGCCGATTCCAGGGCTCGAGTGAGAGGCCGAGCTCCGGGGCGGATCCCAGGGTGACCCGTGGCCGAGGAAACCCGCAGCCTCGCTTCCCGGGGGTAGGGCGGCGGGTCCGCAGGCTCGGCTCGAGACCCCGGGGCTGCGCGACTCCGCGCCCCCCGCGCCCCCCGCACCCCGCCGGGCCCGGCCTTGCACCGCCGGCCCGTGGCCTGGGGAGGAGCTGCGGGCGGGCGCCGGGAGCCCCACCCCCTTCCTCCGGCTCCGCCCGCCTCCTCGCTCTGCTCCTCTTCCTCACGCCGGACGGGGTGAGCGCGTCCGGTTCCCGCGAGCGGCTCCGAGATGGCCGGTGGCGCAGTGGAGGTGTTCGGGCTCCCGGAGGGCGAGGTGCGGGCCGCGGGGCTGTGTGTGTGGCGGGGGTTGGGGTCGGGGGGATGGGGTCCGGGGGGGATGGGGGCGGCCGGGGTCGGCCGGCCGCCTCCTCCCCCTCCCCGTGCGCGGGACCCGCGAGCGCGCGAGGGGCGGCGGGGCCCGCGGGGGCTGCGATGGGGCTTGCGTTAGGGAACCGCATTTTCCCTGCCGAACGGCAGACTCCACACCCCTCCCCTCCGTGAGCCGCCGCCTTCCTCGTCAGTTTCCTTCGGGAAGTGTTGCGGAGGGGGCTGGGGAGCGGGCGGCGTGAGCGCGCGGGGGGCACCCGCATCACCCCCCAGCCCCTTCCTGCTCCCCGCGGCCGGGGTGCGTGAGCTCCGGCAGGGCGGGGCGAATGTCCCCACCCCACCCCACCCCCCCGGCACGTAGCATCCCAGCGGTGGATGGATGAGCCTGCTCTGGCGGAGGCCCGCGGGGCTTCACTTTATGGACTTGGACCTGAAGACTTCCACGTGCATTGTCATTTATCTGTTTTGGTTTTTCTCTTTTCTTCCTTTCCTCTGCAGTCCTTTTCAACGCCCCCCCCACCCCCAATTGGAGGGAGGATTGGAAAGCGGGCAGATAGATGTCCTCCTCAAATTTAGCAACAAGTGTCAAGTGTGGAAAGTTCATGCTGTTTCGCCCGTTTGTTGATATTTAAAAAATAAAGCTCCATAAAAGTATAAATGCTTGAGAAAATTTCCCACAGCTGTCCACTTAGAAAATTAAGTTCTGCGACTTGAGAAGGCAAAGCTATCTCTTAGTTAAATAACTCATACTGGTTTGGCCTTACGCTTGTTAAAAATAAGGCCATTTTAAAGATGTGGCTCTCCTGTATTCCTGGTGATTGTCTCAAAAAAATGAGATTGGATGGGAGACAAAAAGGCTAGCTAGTCTAACAGTGACTAGTTCCATGAGAAAAAAACATCAAATTTAAGCATTCTTGTTGACTGACTAAGCCATCACATCTGCCTGTTAACAGGATTGGACGCACTTAACTGTAAATCCTTCAGCCTAATTGCTTTGGTGTCTTCTAAGAGTGTTATAATAGTGCCTTCACCTAGTACTTGGTATCTTAAAATGTCTTTTACAAAAAATGTCATTTACATTTCCCTTGAAAGTTCTTTGTTTATAAACAGTGGGCAACTTGTTGATGCAGGCAAGTTAGAGTGTTTTGAGAATGATTATACAATGCTATTAGACTTTAATTACTTAGTTATTGCTACCAGAAGAGAATCAAAGTGGTGATGGACAAATGGTGGCAGCTTGGTGGTCCCTTGGAAACAGCAATCAATACATTATAGCTAAAGATAATACTCAGCAAATGTTCTGAAGAAGAGATTGGAGGAAAATAATTCAGTGTTGAACCAATGATAGCTTTCTTCTTATCAGTCAGGTCTCCTTGCTTGTTACAGTAAGCTGTCCAATGCAGATAAACTCAAGCTGGCATTCAACCTAATCAGACTGGCTTTGGACTTTCTTTCTCCGTTGTTGGTGGTGGTTGTGTTACTCAGAAGCAGGCCCTGCTCTTCCAGGTTTCTTAGCTCACTCCCTTCCAGCAGAACTAATTGATCATAGAACATTGCCAGAGTTATCATTCACTGTCTATTCTCTCCCTCTTGATATAGGACTTGTGTTTTCAGTTATCTGCCTCTCACATCACTCCTTTGCCCAGCTGAAGTGAAATGACTTGTGGCAGTTAGTGGGTGGTCATTAAGCAACTGGGGCTAAAGGCCAGAAACCCCACCCTTTGAAATGAGGTTTTCCTGAACTTGCTGAAGGATTTGCACTTCTGGGAAATATAATGGCATGGGGCCCACTTTGTTTGCATGATGGGGGTCTGGTTGTCAGTCTCATGACTCAAATTTCCTTCCAACTTCCTCAGTCCACTTTGTCCACTCTGAGGAAGAGAGAGAAACAGAAAGATAAGAGACATGATGATGCAGTGTTGTCTTCCACTTCTTCCATTGTAATTTAGGTTATTCAACATTTATTAACTCTGTTCAGTTTCATGCAGTATGCTAGGCATAGGAATACAGAGAGAAAAAACAGTCTCTGCCTATTGTATGAGGAGCTCATAGTCTGGCGGGAAAGAAATAATTGCTCGTTTTCTGGTAGGGTTGCCATCTAATCTAATTTGTCATATATATTCTCATCCATCACAAAAGTAAAAGAGGGCTTAGAAAAGCCTCTCTCTCCCTGTTTTAAAAAAATAACATTGTAGCTGTGTCATTTTCTAAAACTCAGACTAGTCTGGGAATATGCAGCCCTCTGCTGTTGGTTAAAAGTAAGATAGCTTTTTCTATTACAGCAAAAAGAGATGACTCTTATTTTAAATTTGAAACAAGGAGTAAGATGAATAGACCTGGGATGGAAGATAGTGAGAGAATTGTAATTTAACCGGTTTATACTGAAGAGCAACTGTGTGACATTGTATGAGCACGTTAGTATTAAAGTCTGCTTAAGTTTAGATCATACCTCTCACTTTTTACTGAGTTTTAGCTCTTCTTTCATAGGTATCTTTCAATAAGAGATGGATCTATGTGCAGAATTTTGCACTAAAGCATAACAGACCAAGTAGTATAATTTATACCAAATTTGCTCTAACAGTAGAAGATAACTCCCACTAATCTTTGATGAGGCGTGTGGTAGATATGGACACTGAAAATCAGCATCCCTCCCAACCTTGTTTCAGTGGACATCCCTGTTATACACAGGCTGGGAAGCTAAACATCAGACTCTCTCGTACCTGGAACTAGGTTGTGAAATAGGTTTCTCAGTTAGGTGCATTTACTTGAGCTTTGGAAGAAGGAAATGAAGTGGAACATAGCTTCTGGTTGTGTGTGTGTGTGTGTGTGTGTGTGTGTGTGTGTGTGTGTGAGAGAGAGAGAGAGAGAGAGAGAGAGAGAGAGAGAGAGAATGTGTGTGTGTCTCTTTCTTTTTTTTGCTGACAAGCACAGACATGTAGACATTGAGTTTTTCTGCAGAAATGTTCCAGTATCTGGTAACTTGTTTTGTGGGTATTGATAGGAAGTTGCAAGTTGTAGCGGTAGTGCTGGTGGCTTCCTTGTGTCTCTGTTGGGTATATTCTGGTGCAGAGATGGCAGTTTCCTGGGTGGGCCAGTACAGAGGTAGGTTCAGGTCCCCTGGAGGCCCAGCCTTCAGCCTGCCCCTCTGGTTTGTCCAAAGGTGTGATAAACACTTAATTCCCTAAAACATGGAGTGATTTCTATTTTCTATAACTGAAACGTGACTGAAACAAGGAAAAGAAAGAAAAAAAGGAAAGAATTGAGAGTCTCCATTCCACGACTTGCATATATAGAAAAATGGATGCCTTTGATGGTGTCAGCTAAAACAATGCATTAGCAACAGGATAACTAAGAAATGTACATTCTAACATTTCTAGAGCCACTAATCTGAGCAGAAGCAGACCCTGCCTGTCATGGCATTATATTGAGCCTGGGAACAAAGTTCCCAAACCTTTATTCACTGCACACAAAGAAAGAGAAGCACAATTTAAGCAGCAGCTGCATTAGTATTTAGCTTGATCTTTTTCATGTATTTTTTCCATTACTGCATTTTTGCAACTAATTCCACTATCATGTTAAAATATTTTTATGGGTTTCCATGGGACAAAAAAAAAAGGGGACAAATATAGTTTATTTCTTAATAATTCACTTTTTATATCTTTTAAACCAACAGAAAATTTTCAAGTACAGTGTGAAGAACTCCAAAAGCTCCTCATTCAGATTCTGGTGCTGCTGACATTTCGCCGCAATTGCTTCATCACTTTTTTTTTGTTGCCATTTTCATTAGTCTTTCTGAACCATTCCAAGACACAATACACTATCAGCTCTAAATACTCTATTTTTTAAAAACAAGAATACTTTTCTACATAACAGTCATCCAACCCTCTAAACCAGGAAATCAGCATTGATTCAACACTACCATTCAGTCCACAGATCCCACTCAGTCTTTGACAAATGTTCTAATAATTTCTCTTTTTCATTTCTGGTCCAAGATCCCCTTTAGGAGCATATAGTGCCTGTGCTTGTCATGTCTTTACAGTTTATCTGATTGAATTCCTCAGCCTTTCTTATCCCTGACACTTTTAAGAAGTATAGGCTGTGTAACCTCTAGGTTGTTCCTTACCTTGGGTCTGTTTACTGTTTCCTCATGACCCTGCAAGATGCAAGGTTATGCTTTTTTGGCAGAAATTAGAGACAATGCTGTGTCCTTCTCAGTGCATCACGTCGGGTATATGATATTGTCTTGTCATGTCACTCTCTATGATATTCTTGATACTTGGTCATTTTGATGTCTGCCAGGTTTCTTCTTTGTAGTGCTACCACTTTTCCCTTTATAATTGGTTAGTATTTTCAGAGATTATGCTAGTATCCTATCCCTCATTCATCAAATCTTCATCCACCAGTTTTAGCATCTTCCACTAGAATTTTTATTTTTGTTTCCATCTTTATTAATTGACATTCTATATAAGAAGAGCTTTTCCTTTACCCTTCATTTATTTATTCATTTGTTTATATCAGCATGGACTTGTAGAATCCTACCTTATTCAATGGATTGTAATTAATAACTATCAGTAAATATTTTGTTGCTGAAATTATTTCAGTTTGGTCAGTGGAAGGCCTTTTGAGGAGGTTCCTAAATCATTATTACAAGTCCCCATCATACTTTGAACATTTCATTACTTTCTGACAGAAGATGTTCCAGGATCCTCCTGTATTTTGCCTGGCCCAGTGCTCTCTTGAATCAGCCATTTCTCTTAGGAATACTGGTTCCATTTAGCTGAATCTGGGTGCTTGGTGTGCTCGTTGTTACTTCATGTTATTATTCTTCAGCCATCTCAGGAAACAGTTAAGAAATTTGTGTGTGTGTGTACTGCACACATATATAAGTACACACATGAATCTGTAGCTATTTCTATATCATTCTATGTATATATATTAAAAAATCATTAATTCTTTCCAAATTTTTCAATTCAAACACTAAAGAGATCAAGGGAATTCTCACAATGATGTAAACAAATAGAAACCCACAGGGTTCTATAGAAAAATACAAAGATAACAAAAATCTAAGTTTCTCGAGCTTCAGAGTCTCATGATTTTACTAGTGGAGAAAGACAGTTTATTGCCTCAGATATAAGGTAGTTTGTGATAGATGCTATGTAAATGAAGCTATAACAACAAGAAGAGGATTCATGCTAAGGCTTTTAGAAAAGATAGCATTTGGGCTTTAAAAAAAGGCAGAACTTTTCTAAAGAAAAAATATAATTTAAAAAGGTGAAAGATTTTTTCACTTTGAAGAGAAACCCAAACATAAAAATATAATTTGAAATATATAAAAAGTTTAAAAATTAAAACAGTCATTTCATAATTTTAACAGCTGTTTTCATTGTATATTTCCTTCATCTGTCTACACACGTTTTTACAGTTATCACAAAACAAATATTCTGCATTCTGATTTTTCTAGTTAAACTTGTAATTATTTTGTCATTAAATAATAATTACATTTTAATGGCTTCAAAGGAACCTGCTCAGATGATATAGGACATTAATAGTGAAGGAGTTAGGGGATGGGGAAGAATATCCCAGGAAGAGGGAACCCAGCTTGTATAAAAACTCATGGGTAAGGAAACACAGGATATATCTTTTTTTTTTTAAATTAGACTGGTGAGGAGGGTGGGCAACAGAAGGATGGGAGAAGGATTAAGGGAGTAATAAAGAGTTTTACAAGACCTATGAGAGATGAATAAACCTAAACTCTGCTTTTTCTATTCCTGGTTGATTTGTTTTTGTGGGGATGGGAATGCAGGGCGGGGAGTATTGACAAAAGATTAAGGAGCTGCTTATGAATTGTGGAGAAAAGCTCAGCCCTGGGAAGCTGCTTTTAATTACTGAAGCTGCCTGTATAGGTAACACATTACCAGTGTGTTTCTCCGTCATTGAGAAAAGCCGCATATCTTTATCTTCAATTTGCAACTTATACGTTTCACTTTCAAAAATCAATAGTGCTCTCTTATGAGTGGAAGGGGAAGATTCCAGTTTTAGTGAAGAGCTGTGATCTGTTTGAGGATAATGTACCTGTTTTGATTAAAGAAAAGATGTTTGTTTTGTTTCTTTTTTACTCACTTGAGTGCTATCCAGATTTCTGTTAATAGTACTTTTAGTATAAGGATTCTAAAGTTATTGAAGAGTTTAGTCTTCATTTGAAGTTTTTATCCTCTTCTTCATTTCCAAAGATGATGTGAGATGTTACAATCTCTGCTTATAGATGTGACTAAAAACCAGTTTTGACAATTTGCTATCATAAATTTATAAAATAAAGTTAAGCGAGTACAAATATGAAAATATATGACATTTCTTTTTCTTATTTAATTTTACAAAAGGATCTTGATGTAACTTCACATCAGTTAGCCACAGCATCTAACATAATTAGTTCTGATTTTTGTAGTGGGAAATGCAAGGAGAAAGTTAAAAAGTTAAACATGGCTGTGGCTGTGAGTAATTTATCATTTCCTGGAATTGTTTTTAATTAATGCTTGTTATATTTTTCTCCAGGGACTTCTGGGGGATAGTTTCAGTAGAGGCTCCACAAATATGGATTAATTTTTTTAGAGGGGTATGATAATCTCAGTTAAGTTCATATACAAATTATAAATACTTGTCTGCACCTAAAAAAGGTAAGATCATCAAATAACATTAATTACTGATGGCACTTTTGATTACATATTATCACCTGAAAAAAACTGTGTTATTAACTCATCACAGAAAAGATTTCTAATTTTCAGAATTCAGTCTGGGAGATTGGTGCCCGTTTATCATATTTATTCAGGGAAACCTCCAGGAACAGGATGGTTATAAGTACATAGAAATGGAAGAAGATTAAAATAAATACTCTATGATATGTATAATTTCTCCCTCTCAGACCTTTCCTCAGAAAGGAATATGATTATTGGAAGTGGGATAATTTCAGGATAGAATCAGGCCGCTATCTGTTGGGCAACATTTATTTCATATATATATTTTTTTGATCTTGTAAATGGTACTGTGAATACTCTTATGCTTATCTCCTTGAATACATGAGCAAGTGTTTATCTAGGGGATGTATCTAAAAGTAGAATTCCTGGGTTATTGATTTAGACCTCTAGTAGCTATTGCCAAATATCTCTTCAAAATGATTCTCAATTTGAAGTTCTACCAATAGTGTATTAGAGTTCTCTTTGGTTATCGGTGAAATTGAGGATCTTTTTATGAGTTTATTGGCCATTCTCTATGACTTCTTGTATTGGATTGTTTATATTTCACTTACTGGATTTTAGGAGTTTTTAAAATATAATTTGGATAATCATAGTTTGTCAATGGTACATATTTTAGATACTTTTTACACCCTGTCTTTCCCCTTGACTTTTCATTTTGCTCACAGCATTATTTCTCACACAGGTTAATGCCAAATCTAACAACTTTTCCCATTAGGGTTTTTATTTTTTTTTTTTAAATCCTTTCCTACCCCAATGTTATGGAAATATTCTTAATTTTTTAATAAAATTAAAAATTTTTCTTTTTCACTTTCAGACTTTGATGCAACTGGAATTTGTTTTCATATGTAGTATAAGATAGTGATGGAATATTATTGTTACTTCTTTACTCACCCCTATGAATTTCAGAATTATTTGTTAAGATCCATGAAAAAATGCAAGGCGGGGAGTTGCAATTGAATTGAATTTATAGGTTACTTTGGAGAAAACAAACAATAATATTAATTATTTTCATCTATGAATATAGTGAATTTCTTTGTCTTTATGTTCTTCAGTTTTTAAAATAATTTTATCTATAAAGGTTTTTAAATGTTTTTTTTTTAATTAATTTTATTTATCTGTGTTTAACAGTTTAGGTTTCTTGGGAATTTCTAAATATATGCATTCTCTGTCAGAATTTTTTCCCCAGCATTTGATTTTGAACGATTTCAAATCTATAGGACAGTTAAAAAAGTAGTATAATAAATACCTGTATACCCATCAGCTAGATCCAGAAATTGGTAGCATTTTGGTTATTTCCTTTATTTGCATGCCTACAAACACACACACACACACATTCTCAGTGTTCAACTTTTTATTTGTTGAGCCATTTAAGAGTAATTGTGACTTATCACAATTTATCGCTAAATATTTCAATATGTATCTTTTAAAACTAATACATTCTTTTATAAAACCTCAGAGTAGTATTGATACTCAAGAAATTTAATATTTGATACATTATAGTACCAATACATTATAGTGTTTATTTAATATATAACCTATTGAATGGGATTTAAAAAATAATTATCTTCCTATAGTTATTACAAACAATTAGGAACTCTTGATTTTGTATTGTGTACATAGCAACAATGACAAATTCATATTAGTTCTTATGACTTTATAGATTTTCTTGGAAGCAATGATAAATTATTATTCATTGTAAAAATTTGACTAGTTTTTTTGGCTTAGTGGATAATCAAGTCATCTACAAATAACAATATAGTTTTCATTTTTTTTCTTATAAAGCTTTTAATTAAATTAATATTTTACATGAAAATTGTTAGGTTTAACATATACAAAAATAAGTTTGAAAAATGCAATGAAAACCAGTGTTCCCATTTTTTTGCTTTTTAAAAAAATTAAAAAATTTTTTCAATTACAATTAACATTCAGTATTATATTAGTTTCAGTTGTACAGCATAGTGGTTATATATTTATATAACTTATGAAGTGATTCCCTCAGTAGGTCTTGTACCCGCCTAATTCCATATATAGTTAGTACAATTTTACTGACAATATTTCCTATGCTGTACTTTACATCCCCATGACTATTTTGTAACTGCTAGTTCATACTTAATCCTTTATTCTTTTTCACCCCCAACCCCTTCCCATCTGATAACCATCAGTTTGTTCTCTGTACCTATGGGTTTGTTTCTGTTTTGTTGGTTTGGTTTTTTAGATTCCATATACAAGTGAAACCATATGTATTTGTCTTTCTCTGGGTGACATAATTCACTTAGGTCCATCCATATTGTCACAAATGGGAAGATTTCCTTCTTTTTTTATGGCCAAGTAACATTTCATTGTATATGTGTACCAATTTTATCTATTCAATTTTTGATCGGAGAATTTAATTCATTTACATTTAAAGTAATTATTGATAGGTATGTAGTTATTGCCATTTTATTAATTGTTTCCTCATTTTTTGTAGTTCTCATTTTTTTTTATTCTCTTGCTCTCTTTTGTATGTTGAAGACTTTCTGTAGTACTGTGTTTGGATATCTTTCTCTTTATTTCTTCTATAGTTCTTGAGATTTTTGGTTTGTGGTTACTCTGTGCTTTATATATACCAAACTATCTTTATAGCAGTCATTTTTAAGTTGATGGTTGCTTAAGTTTGAACACATTCTAAAATCACTATCATTTTTACTTACCTCCTCCACATTTGTTTTTGTCATTATTTTTTTTTTACTTCTTTCATGTATGTATGTTTGTGTTTGTCCCTTAATTTACAGTTGTAATTACAGATAATCTTCCTACTTTTGCCTTTTATCCTTTGTACTAGCTTCACTGTTTGTTGATCCACTGCTTTCATTTTGTGTTTGCCTTTGTCAGTGAGAATTTTTTTTCTTTGTGATATTTTCTTAGTCACAGTTTTGAATTTTTTTCTTTTTCTTAAAAAAGTCCCTTTAATATTTCTTATAATACTGGTTTGGTGGTGATGAACTCCTTCAACTTTTGTTTTCTCTGGGAAGCTCTTTATCTCTCCTTTGATTGTAAATGACAGCCTGGCTGGATTGAGTAATCTTGGTTGTAGGTCCTTGCTTTTCATCACTTTGACTATTTCACGCCAGTTTCCTCTGACCTCCAAAATTTCTGTTGAGAAATCTGTTGACATTCTTATTGGAGCTCCTTTGTAGGTTACTAACTTTTTTTCTCTTGATGCTTTTAAAATTCCTCACTCTTCAGTGGTGAGATATCCTTTCCTATTCTCAACTGCCACACATGGGTGTGGGACCAGCCCATTTAGAGTCTCTGTACTTCCTACCAGTTTTCCATGTGGTGTCTCCATTATATCTTTAAATTACAGAACTTCTGTTCAGCTAGTCTACATGTGGTTCTCAAGAGTGTTTGTTCTATACTTTAGTTGTAATTTTGATGTGGCTATTGGAGGAAGTGAGCACAACATTTTCCTACTCTGCCATCTTGACCCATTTTCAAAAGAAACTGTGTGTGGCTCTTCAGAGGCTCCTGCTGCTTCTCAAGCATTGAGACTTAGACACTGCCTAGGAGGCCCAGTGGATCCTTGCAGTTGCCCTCCCATCCTGTCTACCTGCCCAGGGCCGGCATACGCCGGTGCTGGGAGTCCACTCCTTGCTCGGTCTATTAGCTGCACAACTCTGGGGATCCACTGAACCTCCAGGATGGGCAAGGATTCCCTTAGTCAAATTAATTCTTGAAAAAGATTTCTTCAATTAATTTTAATATCCAGATCACTTTGAGATATATATGTGTGTATATATATATATGTATATATACATATATATTTAAAAATATGTTTCTTAGATAAGTTATCAAGTACATGAAAATAAAATATACATTTTTGTATTTTAGGAAAATTCCCGAATTGTGAGGGTGAAAGTTATAGCTGGAATAGGCCTTGCCAAGAAAGATATCTTGGGAGCTAGGTAAGTATATGAATTTGGGTTTTACTTTAAAACTTTGCACTTGTTAATAATTATTTCTAAACTTTGGTTAGATGAAAAATTGAATAATATTAGTAAAATTTTCTGAGAGATTAACAATATTTCCTATTGGTGGTTTGTTAATTTCATTGATATCTGAATTACTGAATTTGTTAAATTAGACAAACAAAAAGGTACAACTCAGTGGTGGTTGTAAAATTCTAACGGACTAATTCTTTAGCAACCATAAACTCTGAGTATAACACAAAAAGCAGCAACCTGAAGGCAATGGAGAATGAACAGAGCCAGGCAAAGCCTAGTTGGAGGGAGTCCATGTGTGGAGGTGAAGAATTATCCAGAGTTCCCAATTTTATGAATTAGTCTGAGGCCAGGTGGAGCCAGCACATGAAAAAATTATAGTCTTTATGGTCTGGGAAGCCAGAAGACTTAACTGCGGAAAAACAAAAACAAAAACATGGCAGTGGTGAGGATTTTGGAGAGAAAGAACTGTTGAAGATATTCCCAAACTAATCTAGTGATGTCTCTTGCTGACCCTGAATCACACATATGATAGCAGATTCAAAGCAACTCAGCTAAAGACAAAAGATGTGAATAGGAATCAGAGTTACTGTCCAATAAATAGGGTTTTTGGTTCTAGTCCAAATAAGATAATTAATTGCAGGATAAAATATAATAAACAAATACTCACTAGAGAAAAATTGCAGAATCCAGAGATTCCATAACCTAACACTTATAATGTCTAGGATATAATTCCAAATTATATGAAATATAAACAACTAGGAAATTGGAACACATTCTCAGTAGAGAAAACAGCATACACTCACATAAATTAAAAGGTTGGAAATCTCAGGAATGAAATAGAAATCATAAAAAAATGAATATTTTAAAACTGAAGAATACAATATTTGAAATTAAAGTTCTTGGATATAATTAACAGAAGAATGAGGATGAAGAGGACAAATTAATTGAATTTAAAGATAAATCAGTAGAAATTATTTCCTAATTAGAAAATGAGACAAAGATTGAAAAATTTTAAAACATAAACTTAAGAGCCTAAGGGACTTGTTTGATAACGTCAGACAGTCTAACATACATGTAATTAGGGTCTTAGAAATAGAAGAGAGAGAAAAAATGAGGCAAAACATTTTTTGTGGAAATATGGCCATTTTTTTCCAAATGACGAAAGATAAAAATATATAGTATTAAAAATATCAAGCAGGATAAACACTAAGCTGAATATACTGAGGCACATAGTAGTCAGACTGTTGAAAGCCAAGTATAAAGAAATATCCTGACCGAAGAAGGTGAAGAAAGTGACATATTACATACGCAGGAATTATAATTCAGTTAAGGACTGACGTCTCACAGGAAACTATAGAGGCCAGAAGAAAATGGAAAAATAGAATAATAACTGTCAATTCAGAATTCTATATTAAGTGAAAATATCCTGCTGGCTGATGACAAAATAATGACATTTTCAGATGAAAGAAAACTATGAGACCTTGTCGTCAGCTGACCTGTACTGTAAGAAAAGCTAAAGGATATTTTTCAGCTAAAAAGAATAGATACTATGGAAACTCAGATCCTCAGGAAGAAATAAAGAGCATTAGAAATGGTAAATATAGGGGAACATACAAAAGACCTCTTGTTTCATAAAAACTTTTAAAAGTAAAACATATGCCTATTTAAATCACAATTTATTGTCTTGAAGGATTTACATTATATGTAGATGGAATATATATATAACAACCGTAGCATAAAGGACAGGGATAGCTGTGGCTTATGGACTGATTTAGTAGAGTGGCACAATATTAAGTGTAAGTAGAATAAAAAATAAAGGGCATATGTTGTAATACCTAAATGATCTACTAAAAATAATGTAAAAAATTATAGATAAAAAACAACAGATATTTAAAAAATGAAATATTTGAAAAAATAAACAGAAGGCTAGGAAAGGAAGAACAAATTATCAGTAAAAAGAAAAAAGGAAAGGGGGGGAAGAATAGAAAACCAATAAATTGGTAGACCTAGTGTAATAATTAGGTAGATCTAATATTACATTAAACATTAATGGTCTAAGATAAAGATGATGCAGAGGTGGTTAGAATGGATTGAAAAACAGCACTCAATTATATTGTCTATAAAAGACGCACTTAAAATGTAAAGGTATAGCTATATTGAAATAAAATGGATGCAAAGAAATATGCCATGTAGACAGCAAGGATAAAAAGATTGAAGTAGTTATATTAATATCTGATAAAATAGATTTTAACACAAAGAATTACTTGCAGACATTTCATAACAATAAAATCATTTCATTGGGAAGATATAACAATCATATATCTTCTGCCTGTTAACAGAATTTGAAAATATGTGGAAGTAAACTGGACAGAATTAAAGGGACAATTAAAAATTTTACAGTCATAGTTGGGGACATTAATACCTCTCTCAGCAATTGATGAAACAGCTGGATAAAAAAAAATCAACAAAAACATAAATTTGAACAATATTATGAATAACTTTGCCCTAAAAAACACTGTTTCTAATAACTAAAATACATTCTCAAGTGCACATGCTACATTCACCAACATAAATCATACATGTATTATTTATCTATTGCTGCACAATTATGATGACCACAAATTTAGCAGCTTAAAAGAACGCACATTTATTATCTCATAGTTTCTGTGAATCTGAAGACCCTGTGTGGTTTAGCTAGGTCCTCTGCTTCTCACAAAGCTGCAATCAGGTATTGGCCAGGGCTGTGGACTCATCCAAGGCCACAGTGTGTGGGAAGGATCCACTTCTAGGCTCATGTGGTGTGATCATTGACAGAATTTAGTTCCTTGCAGGCTACCAGACTAAGGGCTTCAGTTTCTTGCTGGCTGTCAGCCAGAGGCCACCTTGAGATTCTTGCCATATGGCCTTCCTCAAGCTAATAGCCAGCTTCTTCAGAGTTAGCAAGGTAGAGAGTGTCCTGGCAAGATAGATTACAATCTTATGTAATGCAATCACATATACTTTGTCACTTTTGCCATTGTGTATGATTAGAATTTGTAGGTCCTTCCCACATTTGAGAAGAACACAACACAAAGGGCTTGAACATTAGGAGGTAGGGATAATAGGAGCTACTCTGGAGTCTGTCTGCCATAATATATTGGGCCTTAAAATAATAACTCAACAGCAAAATTCACATTCTGTTCAAGTGCACATCGTACATTCACCAACATAGGTCATGTGTAAGGCCACAGGACAAGTCTTAGGAATTTTGAAAAGACTGAAATTATATACAGGATGTTCTTTGATAACAATGGAATTGTTAGAAAACAGTAACATTAAAATACCTAGAAAAGCTTAAACATTTGGAGATAAAACAATATAATGCTAAATAATCTGTATGTCAAAGAAGAAATCACAGGTGAAATTAGAAAACATTTTGAACAGAATGAAAATGAAAATACAGCAATATCAACATTAATAGAGTACAGCTAAAGTAAAATTTAGAGGAAAATTTAGAGTTTTAAAATGCTTAACTTAGAGAAGGAGCAAGATATAAATGAATGATTTGAGTTCTGATCATAAGAAATTATAAAAAGAAAAGGAGATTAATTCCAAAGTAAGTAGAAGGAAGAAAATAATAAAGATCAAGGCAGAAGTTAGTGGAATGGAAAATGAACAATGGTAGAAAAAAAAATCATTGACATCAAAAACTTATTCTTTGAAAGGATTGATAAAATTTTTAAATTTCTAGCTGGAATGATCAAAATCAAAAGAGAGAAGGCACAAATTACCATAATGGGAATGAAAGGAGAGACATTGCTATAGACCTTATGGAAATGAAAAAGACAAAAAGAGAATATTGCGCACAACTTCATACTAATAAAGAATCATGCACAACTTAGATGAAATAGAAAAACTCCTTTGAGAGATACAGATTACCAAAATTAATTATAGAAGAAATGGAAACTTGAATAGCCCTCTGTTGAACAACATATAAAAATATATGATCTAGTGGGAGTTTTCCTAGGAATGCAAAGTTTGTTCAACATTTTCTAAAAAACTATTCAATTTAATTCATAATAATATGATACAGAAGAAAAAAATGATTATTTCAATAGTGTAGAAAGTGCATATGATAGAAACACTCAGTAAGCTTAGAATAAAATGCGAGATTGGTTTAACATTGAAAATTAATCAATGTAGATCACCATATTAATAGAATAAAATAAAAAGACATGGTCATTTTAATAAAAGCAGAAAAAGCATCTGTCAATTTAATACACATTCATGATAGAAACTCCTTGCTAGAGAAAGATAGGAATGTTCTAAACCTAATTTAAATTACCTGTGGAAAAAGCTATACCTGAGGTTGTACTCACTGTTGACAGTCTGAATGCTTCCTACTTAAACTCAAGAATGAGATAAAATTTTCTGCTCTCACACTTAATGCAACACTTTACTGGATGTCCGAGTGATGTAATAAGGCAAGTAAAAGAAATAAAAGTAATGCAATCTGAAAAGAAAAAATTATCTGTAGGCAACATAGTCATGTATGCAGAAAACCCTAAGGAATCTACAAAAAAGCTAGAACTAATAAGATAGAAGGCCACAAGATACAAAGTCATTGTGTCAAAATCAGTTATATTTTTATATTTTATCAATGAACTATTAGATAATGTTTAAATCTCCATTTACAGTCACATAAAAATAAAAATTTAGAAATAAATTTAACAAAATATTCTCAAGAATTGTACACTGAAAACTAGAAAACATTGCTGAGGGAAACTGAAGGTGTAAATCAGTAGATAATATGCTGTATTTCTGGATTGGAAGATTTAATATTGTTAGAGTGATATTTCTCTCAAAATTAATTAGATTTGATACAGTCCCAGTTAAAATCCCACTCTGCTTGTTTGGAGAAATTGATAAGCTAATTTCAGTATTTTTATGGAAAGTCAAAAGACATGGAATAGCCAGAACAGTTATGCAAAAGAACAAAATTGTAAAACTTATACTACCTCATCTCAAGGCTTCCTATGCAGCTGTAGTAATCAAGACAGAGTGATATTGGCATAAGAATAGATAAAGGTATTGTTCAGTGGAATGGGATAGAGTGTAGAAATACACACACACACACACACACACACACACACACACACACACTCACACACTCCACATATATACATAGTCAGTTTGCTTTTGACAAAAAGTGTTAAGATAATTCAAGAGAAAGGATAGTCTTATCAATACATGATACTGGAACAACTGGTTATCCGTATGAACAAAATAAACCTCATCTCTTACCACACAACATATAGAAAATTAATAAGCTAAAGTTATAAAACTTCTATAAGAGCACAAAGGAGAAAATATTTGCTCTACTAGGATACACAAAAATTTCTTGACTAAGACTCAAAAGGTACAAACCATAATAGAAAATTGTTGAAATGGACTGTGTCAGAATTAACAACTTCTGTCATTTGAAAGACACAGTTAAAAAAAGAAAAAGGCAAGCCACAGGTGGGGAAGAAATACATTCAAAAGATGTCTCTCACATGTTTAATCCACAATATATAAGATCTCTTACAACTCAATAATACCATAAGAACACCAATTCAAAATGGACAAATATCTTTATTTTTCCTTCTCCACATCTCTTTGTAGCAGAGGTTGTGTGACAAATAACTATTTTGAACTGAAAGCATTTTGCCTTTATTTTGTAAAAAGCATTTACACCCATGAAATAACTTGGGCCATCCTGAGGTTTTGCAGAGCTAGTTCTTGAAAATTATTGAATTAATCATCTTAACCCAAGAGGAGAAAAATGTAATAAAATATCAAACAAAATTTTAAAAATCTGAAAAGTTTGAAAATCATTAAATTGTGATTAAAACTTTTTCTTTGGAATTCTTTGTCTGTTTCACTAACATGGTACTTTAGCTTTTTAACAAGATGTAAAAATTATTATAATTACTTACCTGTACCCAAGGAAACCTTTCCTTGAAGTGTAGGAAATAATTGTAGAAATTATTAACAAGGAAAATTCTGTGATTTTTATAGTTTGAGTAGTCGGAATTTGGGAATAAGCAACAGTTAACTTTTTTTTTTTTTTTTAAATTTTAACAGTGATCCTTATGTGAGAGTGACGTTATATGACCCAATGAATGGAGTTTTAACAAGTGTACAGACGAAAACCATGAAAAAGGTTAGACTTTAGCATATTCAAAAAATCTTTAAATACACCATTTTATTTTTATATGACAAAATATAAAAATTAGTGACACTTTATTTGTTGTCTCTTAGACTTTGAATCCAAAATGGAATGAAGAAATATTATTCAAAGTAAGTACGCATTTCACTAAAGAGCAAAACATTTTTTCCCATAGTTTAGAATGTTTTGACTTATAATATTCTATAATGTATCTTATAAGAATTTGTCTAGATTTTTAAAAATTTAAAAACAGTTAAATCTAGGTATCCCCAGATAACATAGTCCTGGAACCATTTAGCTTATTATGAAAAACATGTATATAAGATAATGAAAAGGTAAAGATGATTATAAACCTGGAATTACTTAATCTAGTTTAAGAGGCTATATAGTAGTCTAATTCCATTTCAACAGATTTGGGTATTTTTCCTTAAAGGTAATGCAATATTTGTGTCTCCCTAGTCACTTATTAAATAGACTGATGCAAGAGATGATGAGGGCATACCAATAAGTGGATACATTTCTTCTTTTACACCCTTCATGCACATTCCTGCCTTCCCCCTTACATTGCCTCACTATACCATAAGAACAAACTCCAGTCAGCAGTTATTTCAGGCTTCTCCTTGTACCAATCTGCCAGATTTCTTATTGATGTCCGTCAGTACCCTACCAGCAGTGGTAGAGATACATTTCAGTAATATAGGTATATATATAGTTTACCCATTTGTGTATTCCATCCTTAAAACATTATTCCTTGACCTCATATTCCCCTTTAGCTGTTGACTCATTTCTCTGTTCACCTGAATAACCAACATTCCTGAAAGAGTTGACTGGCCTCTTCATTTCAGCTTTTCTAATACATTCTTTAACCCACTGTAATCTAACTCATCACTTGAATGAAACTGCTCTTAACAAGCCACCTAATCTTATCTAACGTTTTAATCTAATCTCATCTCACTCATGCTTTTAGCAGCACTTGAGGTAGCCGACCTTTACTGAAACACCAGCTTCTATGGTGCCACACTTGATTTCAGTCAGGAAAACAGAAGCCACTCTCTGTATTCCACTTTTGAAGGTATTTTGTTTGTTTTGTTTGTTTTGTTTTAATAAAGTGAATTAGAAGGGAAGAAATTGCTAAAGCAAATATCCAAGAAGCTGTTACTGAAGACCCAGCCAAAAGCACCAACTAGAGTCCTTCTGGTTTTCTTCTTTAGAGAAGGATCTCCCTGACTCTATTTGGTGTGGCATAAAAGCAGCATTTTAAATCAGTTTGGAAATTTTGGATTCTTGAGGAAGTGGTATTGAGTCTAATGGATAGTCATATGGAGAAAAACGAACCTAAATTTCTGGTTTACTTTCACTAAAATAAATTCCAGATTTGATAACCTCTGGTTTTGATTGCTTCTTTGGCACAAGTTACTGCTTGGGCAAGAGTTTTAAAATTTCTGAGTGGTCGAGTTTTTTTATTTATTCACACTTTTATTATTATTTTACATATTTTATTGCATTGCTCTTAGAAATATGTGTTTTTAATCTACTGAATATTTTGTACCTCTTATTCTTTTCTAATGTCAAATAATGTTTAGTCGCAATAGGGATGGATGTTTATTTGTTTCGCTCCTCATTTTAACGAGAATGGATATAGCTTTTCTTCATTAAACATAGATTTTCATTATTTATCACATTAAAGGAACTATTCAGCTATTATTATTTTGTTCAAGACTTTTAAAAAAAACATTGACACTTCTAATTTTAGCCATGGTGCTGAAATAGGGCATTGAACTTAAGCTGATGGTATAAACAACTGTAAAGCTATTAAGGATTTTAGCAGGATCCAGTTTCACAACATAATATTCAAAATGTATCCAAAATTATTTTTCATACAACAGACCATGAAAATATGACCTCTTCTCAAAAGAAAAGACAATCAATAAATGTCAAATCCCACAATTACCCATACATTTGAATAATCAGTAAAAACTAAAGCAACTATTATAAATGTTATAACCATGTTCTTTGACATAAAAACTCTTGTAATGAATGAGAAGATAGACGTTCTTAGCTGAGACATAGAAACCATAAAAAAAGAATGAAATGAAATATTAGAACTTAATGTTATCTGAAATTTTAAAAATCACTGCACGAGTTCAATAGTAAAATGGAGTAGCAGTAAAAAGAATAATGAAGATACTGCTTAAAGATAATAAGTAGAAATTATCTAATTTGAAGAACAAAAATAAAGATTAAAAAAAATTAGTAAAGCCTTAGAAATCTGTGAACAATATTAAGAGTCTAATATTTGGGTCATTCAAGTCTCAGAAGAGGAAAAAAACATTGGTAGAAAAAATATTTGAAGAAATAATGGCCAAAATTTTCCAAATTTGGTGAAAGATGTGCATTTATAGGTTAAAGAAGTTCAGTGAAACCCAAACAGAGTACATGCAAAGGAAACCATGTTCAGACCCATAATCAAATTGCTGAAATCAAAGATAAAGAAGAAACCTTGAAAGCGATCAGGGGAAATGACACATTGAATAGACAATAAGGAATACTATGAACAACTCCGTGCCTATATTCAATAACTTAGATAAAATATGGACCAATTTTTTAAGGACATATACTACCAAAATTTTAAGAAGAAATAAATTACCTGAAAAGTTCTCTGTCTCTTAAAGAAATTGCATTTGAAGTTAAAAACCTTTCAACAGAGAAAACTTCAGGCCCAGATGGTTTCACTGTTAAATTCTACCACACATTTATGGAATAAATAATTCCAATTCTGCATGATGTTTTACCAAAAATAAAAGAGGAGGGAACATGTCTCAATTCATTTATGAGGTCAGCATTGCACTGATACCAGAACCAAGCAAAGACTAAAAGAAGATAAAACTGCAGCCCATTCATTAACCCTCATGACCGTAGCCATTTTGTGCTGTTTACTAAATTGGGCCCTTTCCATTCTGAAAGGGGCAGTAATTTGTCTTCAAATTACTTCTTGGATGGGTTTGCTGTTCCTTTCTGCAGAACCTCAGCTCGCACAGCTACGTAGGGGTTTACAGAACGTGTGTTTCATAGGGATGGAAATCCACCCAACATTTCATCCTTCCAGAGACTAAGTGCACAGAGAAGGAGGTGCAGGAATGAGTCCATGACCATAGGATGTTTTGGTCACATCACCTGCCACACTGTCCAGAAGCAGGCATCCTTACAGAGCATTGGAATGGCCTGCTGAAGGCACAACTGAAGCACCAATCTGGAAGCAATACTCTACAAAGACGGAGTGCCAATTTATTCATTACACCAGAGACCTCAATAAGAGGAAGCTGTGTTTGCAATGAAAGTTTACATGGCTCCAGGAACAAAGGAGTAGAAGCAGGAGTGGCCCACTTACCATGGTTGCCAAAGACCCCAAGGAGGACTATGTACTTACATCCCTGGAACACTGGGCTCTGTTGAGTTAGAGGTCTGAGTCCTCAAAGGTAGCATAGTCTTTCCATGGGACATAGCATGGATCCCATCAAACCAGTCTACAACTGCTTTCAGGGACTCTGCACTCCTTGGATCCAGGAACCAACTAGCAGGCAGTTGGGGCTATTACTTGGTTGAGCTTACATATATGTCATTCTCTAGGGTTTGTCTGGTTTCTTCAGGGATCAGACTGGAGAATTAAATGAAAATATAGGAGCCACCTTTGTATCCTTTAGGTCTTTAGTGGCGGTACGAATCCCTGACATTCCCATGAGGTCTCAATATTTTTGTTTTTTAAACAGCTTGAGATATAATTTGCATAACATACAATTCACCCACTCAAAGTGTACAATTCAGTGTTTTTTTAGTATAATCACAGTTGTGCAACCATCACTACAATCATTTTTTGAACATTTTTGTCATTTCAAAAAGAAACCCCATGCCCACCAGCTGACACTCCCTTTTTTTTTCTCCAAAACCTGCCCCTGAGGCAACCACCAAACTACTTTTTGTCTCTTAGAATTGCCTATTTTGGGAATTTCATATAAGTGGTATACAATTAGTGTCTGGGTTTTTTTTCACTTAGCATAATGTTTTCAAGGTTCAATCATGTTGTAGTGTATATCAGCACTTATTTTTATTGCCAAATAATGTTCCATTGTTTGGATAACCACACTTTATACATACATCAGTTGATGAATGTCTGGGTTCTTTCCAGTTTTTAACTATTATGAATAATGGTGCTATGAATATTTGTGTACAGGTTTTTATGCAGACATAGATTTTCATGAGGGGGTATATACCCAGAAGTGTGATTGCTGGGTCACATGAGGAGCTGCCTGTTTTCCAAAGTGGCTTTACCATTTTACATTCCTACCAACAGTGTATGAGAGTTCTGATTTTTCCACATCTTCGGCATTACTTACTGCCTGTCTTTTTATTATAGTCCTTCTAGTGGGTGCGAAGTGGTATCTAAGTGTGGTTTTGATTTGCATTTCCTTGGTGTCTAAGGACGTCGAGTATCTTTTCATGAGCTTATTGCCAGTTATGTATCTTTTTTGGAGAAATGTCTATTCTGATTATTTGCTTGTTTTATGATTGGGTTATTTGTCTTTTTTTGTTGTTGAGTTGTCATAGTTTTTTATATTTCTAGATTACAAGTTTCTTGTCAGATACACAATTTGCAAAAAATTTTCTCCCTTTCTGTGGGCTGTCTTTTGAAGCATGACAGTTTTTAATTTTGGTGATATTCAATTTCTATTTTTTTGTTGCTGTGCTGGTGATATTCAATTTCTATTTTTTTGTTTCTAATCAATATTGTTTTAGATTTACTATCTTGACCCTCTGGTCAAGGAGGACAGTCTGAAACTGGAGGACAGTTTCAGAGTCTTTCACTTGACCTTCTCACTAGGAGCTCTTATTCCACAAGCATGGAGTCAGTGTGGTGGTGATGGTGAGGAATCCAGCTTCCAGTCTGTCAGTCCCAGTTATATACTTGAAAACCAGGGGAATGATGGCCAGGTAGATCCACAGAACCAGTGGACTTTAGCCAGGACTCCATTTATTATCTAGTCCCTGTAAGTCCTTGCCCTAACAAGGGAAGCTATGACGATGCTTTGGATTTCTAGGTATCAGCACATACCTTGTTTCCACCAGTGTTCGATATGTCTGAGTATTCATTTCCCCCGTATACAATCACCCAAATAAATGGCCATAGCCCTTTTGGAGGAGGAAGGGAGGGATCATGACAATATATACTTCCTACAGTGATGCAGAATCCTTCAGAGGATTAGGTCACTTCCTCAATCAGTAGCTTTGTTTGAGAAATTGGCTCAGGCTGGAGAACTAGACAGGGGATTCTGAATTTTTAATAACTGGGTTAACTGCCCTTAGCCGGCTGCCTGCTTTTCCACTGCTGCCTTATCTTGATTATGCAAGTCAAGCAGCACCTTCATTGGCCACCTGCAAGTTTTGCCTCCAGGGGTGCTGTGTTCTGTACTCTGCAGGTCAAGTCAAGTCTGCTTTACTTCCTCTGCAACCTGATCAGCCATTACAATAATTGTAGCCCCTTGATTCTGGCAGTGAAATGCCACTAACTGCCTCTGTTAATGGAAAAGGGGAGGATCATCCCCTCACATGGCTATTAAGGGAGCCCAGCTCTGTGATCACCTCTCCTACCATCAGTCCTGGCATGCAGAAGAGAACCACCACCACACTTCTTGGTGATGCTGCCCCTCTCACCAGCACATGCCTGATGACTATAGTTAACTGTGTGTCCTCTGGGCCTCCCATGTAACAAGAATCTGATAGGTATTTTGGCCTCATGGTTGTGTGTGTGTGTGTGTATTTTTTTCATTCCAGCATGTCTACTTTTATTGGCCTTTTTGTTCCTTCCCCTACCATCTGCCAGGGAAACTCGGATTTCCACTTGGCTTATTATTTTTTTCAGGCTCTGAGAACCACCCCAGCAACAAATTTGCCTCATTTCATGGGGCCCTTGACAGGATGTTAAGTCCCAAGTCAATGAAATCTTGCTTATCCAGTCTTATGTTTCTGCTCCTTTGATCATCATAGTCCCAGGGGTATTTCTCTGGCTCCTTCCAGTATGTGCAGTACTTTCTTTCAGATGTAATCTCTTTCATCCTATATCAGGCCCAGCTGGGTTATGCTGGAAGTTAACACTGGTTATTACCTTGGTAGCTGGAAGAGAAGTTAGAGAAGCTCCCAAGGAGAGAAACCTTTTTCTTGTGGGGGAGAAGCCTCTGCATTGTCCTCCTGCGTGGGAGAAGTGATCTCTTATTACAGAGGGATGGGCTATTCTGCAAGCTCAGAGTTCAGGGACCCGTGGAACTGACATCTCAGAGCGTCCACCCAGATCCTCCTATCCTGTGTATCATGGTCCCAGGTTTTCCCTGCCAGAGACCTGACTTGACCCGCAGTAGCTGAACATTTAAATGTCTCTGAGCTCTGAAACTCCGTCAGCTTTGAGTCTGCTCCCCAGTTAGGTCCTTTTTTTCCACTCCAGGAGATGCAGGACTCTTTATAAGCTACCAAAGAGCCCCTCTGTCTTTCATACTTAATCTTTAGCTGTTTAACTGCCCTTATTTTCTCATTTTCTCTCTGTAAGTCTTCAATACAGAATAGTAATAACTAGGCAATTCTATTGTTTTTGTGGGCATTATTCTCACTCTATCTTCTAAGTGCCTTAAATATCTCTCTGGCAAGGGTGTTCCCCTCAACTGGGACACTCCCCCAGGACAGCACCAGAGAAATCTTTAGGAACGGAGCCACCACTTTATGCCTGGGGCTTTATGTGTCCCATATTCAGCTCAGGATGGGGAGTTCCTTGCCTGCTAGTTGAATGTGGGCTGGTCCTAAAACCCCACTACCCATACCATCTGTGTTAGCTTGGGCCCTCTGAGAAGCAGACACCAAATGGGATTAGATATGCAAGCACCATTCTGAGAATATCTCATCCAGGCTAATGAAGTTTCCAAGCAAAGTTTGTCCTGTCTCGGGCAAGAATGGCCAGGCTCTAGACCCCCACTGTGTCTAGATTTGAGCAAGGAAGAACACAACAAGTAGATTCAAAGGTGCATGGAAAGCCTTCAATCAACTAACAATGCAGGGTCTCTTGAAAGAGATCTGAAAGACGTCCAAATGGCTCAACTCTGGCTGTTACAGTTGTGATATTTAAAGATGCATGTTGTAATTTTTAGAGCAGCCACTAAAAAATTAAAACAAAATTATAGGTAAAAATTCAATAAGGAAAATAAAATAGAATACCAAGAAATGCTTGATTAGTAATTTTTTTTAAAAATAAAAGAAAAGAGGAATAATGACAAATAGAAAAATAAATAGTCATTAAATCAAATATCTCAATAATTTTTTAAAAAGCAAGATTTAACTACATGCCATTTATAGAAGATACAATTTGAGTATAAATACAGGTTAAAAGCAAAAAGTACAGAAAAAGTTATATCATGCAAATGCTAAGCCACGAAACCCCAAACGAAATCCTGATGTGGCCATATTAACATTAGATGAAGTAGACTTTAGGGAGAAGAATGTTACCAGAGATAAATAGGGATATTTCATGATTATAGAAGGGCTTATTTATCAAGAAGACATACAATCATAAATTTATATATATGTAATAAAAGAGCTTCAAATTATGAAGCAAAAATTGACAGAATTAAGCAGAGAAATAAATCAGTCCAGAATAGTTGAAGATTTTATTGCTCCTCTCTCAGTAACTGATAAAACAGCTAGACAAAAAAAAGTCAGAAAGTATATAAAAGATATGAAAAACACTATCAATCAACTTAGCCTATTGGGATGTATAGAACACTACATCTAATATCTGAAGAATATACATTTTTCTTATATGCCCACAGAACATTCACCAAGATAGACCATATACTGGGCCAAGTCTGACTACATTTAAAAGGATTGAGATTCAATAGGATATGTTCTCTAACTACAACAGACTTAAAATAGAATTCAGCATCACAAATATATCTGGAAAATCCACAAATATTTAGAAATTAAGCAACATTTTAAATAAATCATGGCTCAAAAAGGAAATTATAAATTTAGAAAATATTTTAATGACTGATAAAGCATAACATGGAAATATGAGATGAGCTAATTCAGTGCTTAGAGAAAAATTTACACCTTCATAAACTTATGTACAAAAGAAAAAAGATTTCAGATCAATGATCTAAGTTTCTACCCTAAGCAAAAAAAGAAAAAAAATTTTAAAGTAGAAAGAAGAAAATAAGAATGGAAATCAATGAAATACAAAATGGATGAAAAATAGAGAAATTAAATGAAATCAAAGGTGATTCTTTGAAAAGATGAATAAAATTGTTATGCTATAACTAATTCAAATAAGAGAGAGGGAAAGAAATCTCATATGACCAATATCAGGAATGAGGGGAATGTCCGTCAAACAAGAACATAAGGTAATATTATGAACAACTTTATGGCAATAATTTTAACTTAGCTAAAATGGAAAAATTCTTTAAAGGCCAAAAATATAGCAAACTAGTATGAATAGAAATAGAAAATACAGATATCTGTTAGAGGAATTAAAATTAAAATTTTTAAAAATATAAAATTGTAACAATTTTGCCGTTATTTTTGATGATTTTGATTTTCGATTAGATGCTTGAAAGTACTATTATTTTTTTGTTTTTTGTTAATTAAATATATCGGGGTGACAGTGATTAATAAAATTATATAGGTTTCAGTACACTTTTGAATTAAAGATGTTACCACAAAAATAAGAAACAAGGTTGTTTGTAAATGATAAACCAGGCTCAGGACTCTTGCCTTTTACTCATTGTTTCTTTTACCATGATTTTACTATCACTAAGTGTTCTAACCAGCATTACTTTATTCTGGGATCATAGGCAGCATGTTTATGTTCTGAAATTTGCAAACATATTGCAAGAATAACTAGATAAATTTGTGTGAATCACTGCTAATTCATCACAGCTAGATAAAGAACTGAAAACACATGGTGATTAAGTTCTTTCTATATAAAGGACATTATTATGTGTGGGTCCCTACTTTCCTCTTTGTCATTTATATCATTATTTATACATAGCACAAAATGTTTTCAATTGAATGTATTCACATAAAAGTGTCTATTGAGATAATATACTACAGTAAAAACTTGGTTGTTAGGCATTCGGCCAAATGGAAATTGTGGTTAGAAGTTGAAGGAAGCCTTTATATCTTTGAGAAAACATGAAGTTCAAAGAAAGTTTTTGTGGAAAACTGTTACTGGCAGATTAACAAACGGGACACTCCAAATTGAAGTTAATGTTTAATATCAAATTATAATAAGATCTATACTTATAGCTTCTCAGATGAGGCTAAGGGAGGCAAGTTATAGGAGGGAAAGAAATCACATTAGTTGTAATATACACAATATGTACTCTATGCATGAGCATAGTGCATGAATATTTGAAAAGGAGCTCCATGCCATTCCCTATACCCCATGGTGCTTGGTTTGTATCTTTAGTATTCATATTCATCATATTATATTTACATAATGTGTATATGATTGTGTATATCTTTGTATTATGTTACAGAAGCAATGTAACGTGAACATGACAGTTTTTTATAAAGAGAAATAAAAGTCATCCATAATTTAATCTCCTTAAAACCACCACTGTTGTATGATCTTCTGGTATTTTTATCATTATATTTATACTTTCACACATATACACACAAAATTGGTGTGATATTTTTCTATGCTTGTTTCCCAGGCACTTTGCTAATGCTGTTTAATGAGATGGCCACAGTCCCCACCCTCAGTGAAGCTTACTGTCTGCTGTGGACCCCTATGAACGAGTTTCTCAAAATAATTATTAGTGCGCTGAGCATCATGAAGGGGAAAACCAAGTGCTAAGGAGTGAATATCAGGGGGAATATTAAGGAAGTTAGGGGACCCCCTAATTCTAGAGGATTTAGGAAAGGCCCTCTGAGGAAATGTATCATTTGGGATGCTTTCAGTTTCAAGTAACAGACTTAAAGTAACAGCTAATATTGGCTTAAACAATAAACACACTTATCTCTAATCACAAAAAGCATGCAAAGAGGAAGGGTGGTGACTGCAGCAGCTGAGCAGTCATGTCTGACCCAGGCTGTCTGGGATTCTCTTGGCTTTCTGTCCATGGTCATGAGATGCTTGTAGCAATTCCAAATGTCGTAGCCTGACATGATGATGTCCAGTGGCAGAAAAGGGAGTTTTCCTTCACGGGTCTCTTTTAAAACTTCTCTAAAAGCTTTCCCAGGAGACTTTGATTCCTATCTTTTGGGCTAGAATTGTGTCATATGAATATTTTTAACCCAATCATTAGTAAGGAGAATGGTGTTACCCTGAGGGCTTAGAGGAATCAGAATTCAGCCCCTGGGGGTGGGAAGGGGCCATCTGTCCCTGACTCACACTGTCATCAGTATTTGAATAAAATTAGAATTCCATTGGCTAGGAAGAAGAATGGACACTCCATTAATGAAGCACTAAGTAAATTATAGTATATCCACACAGTGAAATATACATCAGCTGTTTAAAAAGAGATGTGTATGTATTGATTCAGCATTAGTTTCAGAATACATTAAACAAAAGAACAGAGGTGCAGAACATTGTGTATATGATATTACCTTTTTGTATAAAAACAGAAACAAAAAAAAAATGCCCTCTCTTATGCTGACATTTTCAGAAAATACTTCTGGATGGACCTAAGAAACTGTTCACAATATTTTCTCTGAGGGTGGGACAAGGATAAGAGATTTATAATTCACTGTATATCATTTTTACTGTTTGGGTTTCTCCTCTACTGTGAATCTATAATTTATTTTTATGTTTGTTGATTATAAATAATTAACTGTAACAGAGGAACAAAGTAGAAAGACATGAAACATATATAAAAAAATGCCAAGATACTTTCTATTTATATAATGCTTTATGCTTATAAAATACTTATCTAATTCATTTAACTTTTTTTTAGTTTTTAGATGCACTTAAATATCCACACAAAACTTGTACATGAATGTTCATACCATCATTATTCGTTAACATCAAAATGTAGAAACAACCCAAATGTGCATCAACAGATGAATGGATAAACAAAATAGGGCATGTATACATACAATAGGATATTATGTAGCTATTAAAAAGAATGAAATACTGATACATGCTACAACATGGGTGGATGTCAAGAACATTCTACTAAGTGAAAGAAGCCGATTACAAAAGACCACATATTGTGTGATTCCACGTATATTGAATGTCTGGAATAGGCAGAACTATAGAGACAGCAAGTAGATTAGAAGTTGCTTCAGACTGGGGAGACTGAGAGGAAACTAGGAGTAACTGCTAAAGGGCATGGGTTTCTTTTTTAGGCTATGAGAATGTTTTAAAGTTGTGATTGTGGTTACACATTCTGAATATACTAAAAGCCATTGAATTGTATACTTTGAATGGGTCAATTGTGTGGTACATGAATTATATCTCAATAAAGCTATTTTTAAAAACATGCTTACTTGTTTTTTTTTCTGAATCCATCAGCTAAATTTCCAGGAACTTACTTACTTCAGGTTCTTCATGAGCACCGTAGAGTTAGCTGACACTTACCATTACTTTCGTTGTTCTTTGAAATTTTAGTTTACTCCTTTGACAAGTTTTTTTTTCTCTCTACTATTTTATGCATTTTCAGATTTACAATTTATCCTTTTTGCAAAAGAACTTATTATTACTAGAATTTTTATTTTTGTTTCTTCTAATCTTTCCTATAAATATAATCCTGTAAACTATTTTTGTGACCATAGATTTACTCCTATTTTTAATAAATTTTTTAAAAGATCATCTCATCAAAGAATTCACACAGAGCTTAAAAATCAGATAGTGTAAAGAGGTTTGTAGTGAAAAGCAACCAATTCTAGTGTCTCATTCTGCATGCTCCACACTTCCCAGAAAGAACCATTTATAACTGTTTATTTTTGTTATTCTTGTCATTATTTCCATATTGCTGAATAGCTCATACATCCATGTCCCAAATTAACTTCCAGCTATGATAGATGAGTAAATAGCCAACTTATGTTTGGCCCCTCACAGCATTCTAGAATGAAAATAATTTTCTTCTGAGCCTAGCTATTGAAAAGCTGGATTCTTGTTCCTTTGGAGGTGATCCTCCTCTCTCTGAAAACTTTGGTAATTATATTTATCCTAGTGTTTTAAGATAGTGTAGTGATATGCCTTGTGTGTAGAGTTTGAAAAATTCATTGTTTGGGCCTTTGCTAAGCATTTCAATTTCAAGAGAACTGTTTCTCTTCAGCTCTGAAAATTTTTGTGTGAATTTATTTAATAATTTTCTTCTCTCTGATAGTATTATCATTTGAAGATTCCAACTAGTTAGATGCACAGTTTCCCAGACTGATTCTATCTTAACCAGAACTCCTCATGTGAACCACAGAACACAAAGTGGTTTGAGTGACTGTTTTCTCACATCTTTCAAGGATGGTTTTATTCAGTACCATTCTAGATACATAAGAGAGAAATTAATAGATAACACACAGTGGATATCAGGGATCAGCAGACTTTTTCTTAAAGGGCAAGATAGTAGATATTTTAGCTGTTATGAGCCAGGAGGCAAAAATTGGGGCTATTATGTAGGTATTTATGTATTCATTTAAAAATATAACCATTTAAAAAATATTTTTAAAATTCTTATGCTCTATAGGGAGAAAAAAAAATGATGGTGGCTGGCTGGGTTTGGCCCACAAGCTACAGTTTCCTCAACCTGTATTTTAGGTCATTAGGGTTTAATTCTGTTCAGTAAGCAGTGAGTAGTCTGTTTTTAGTCTGTTTGGGTGGGCAGGGGGACATCTGTAGGAGACAAGGCTGGAAAGGCAAATTGGACTCAGATCATGAACCATCATTCTATGCTCGGTTTTGGATTTTATTCTTTAAGCCATTAAGAACAACTTTCGTGTAGGGAGTAAAGATGGCCCAAACTGTCATTTAGGGCAAGTCACTCTAATTATGGTAGGAAAGATTAAAAAGAGAAGTGGTTGTGGTAGAAAGTCCTGTTAGGAAGTTATTAATTGTGGCCTGAATCAGAACAGCAGACGCCTGATTAGATCTGATAGTACTCCTATTTTCTGAGAATATTCATCGTTGATATTAGATGTCTACATGCCTACCAGATACTTTGATAGAGAGCGAGACATCTGATTTTTTCCCCTCAAAATGTTTTTCATGTCCTTGTCTTCCTCCCTGTTCTCACTGGGACAGTCCCAAGCAGAGCTCTTGTTGCTTCATGCCTGAGTCACTGGACCACAGTCCCAATGGACTCCAGGATCTGTTTGTGTGTGTGTGTGTCTGTGTCTCTCTCTCTCAAGTTCATTTTATATATAACTGACAAAATTATATTTACATATGACCTATGTCATACCATTTTTTCTTTAAAAGCTTAATTTTCTTTCTCGCCAATCAAGCCTTAACTCCTTTTCCAGATTTTGGTGACTTCGGCCTGGCTCTACCCTAACTGACCAAATTTTTCTTAGCACTTTCTAATACAAAAATTTTTTATCCATTAGATTTAGAGCATGCTTATTCTGCTCCCATTGCCTTTCCTCATGTCATCTTGTCAATGTTCTCTGACTTTCTTATTCAGATTCTTCCCATCTTTCAAGTCACAGCTCAAATCTCATCTCCTTAAAACTTCTGTTACATCTTCTTAGAAGAGATTATTGTCTTACACTGTTTTTCTAGTCCTTGATTAGGGCTTCCACCCTTAGAGTGGCTCCATGGTTACAATATGACTGTAGTGCAAGTTACCCCACCCAAGTTCCAGGCAGGAGAGAGAAATGCAAGGGGCAAGAACATCTCTCCAATTGAGACAGCTGTATTTAAAGAACTCTCCCAGGAGTCCCATCCTATGACTGCCCTCAGGTTGGCGTCTCTGGTTGCCTTTAGGTGCAAGGGAGTCATTTTTAGATAGACATATTCAGAGTCTCAATGTCAAGAAAGTCCAGAGGGCACGATCCAAATGGAAAGTGATACATAAAATAGAATGGAGTGTTTGCTGTTTGGATCTGGATGATGATGACACAGTATACATATAAAAAGTCATCAAGCTATTTATTTAAGGTTAGTGTACATTATGCTTACTGAATATCTGTTATACTTCAAATAAAAAAAAAAAACTGCCCTCTGGAGTTATGCCGTATGGTGGCTCTGGGCACATTTCTGCAGGTAAAATTAGGATTATATGCTCAGAAGGAAGGGAGAACAGACATTGGGCTAGTTATCTGTCATAGGACATTTTTCTGAAGCCTATCAGTATTTTCGACATGAAAGCAAAGTATTGAGCTATCACAGTGTTTAATATTATTTATCATGGGGAAAAATCAACCTAAATGTGAGAATTTTTTATGTATAATCTTGTATTAGCCTCAGTGGGGAAATATATTTATCATAGAGAAATCTAGTTATCCACCTCTCATGTGTTTCCTTACTACTCACACAGAACACTTCAATACTGACACTTGTGCTCACCAATCGTGTGGAGGATTTCCACCCCCTACACTGGGCAATTAATTCTGTGTGACACCGGCTGGGTGTCCTATATTTTAACTCAATTTCTGACTCTATTTCTTGGAGATAACATCAGATTCCACAGGTTAAGGTCTCAGTCCCATAAGACTGAACTCACTTCAGATACCAGTGTAAAGTGGTAGGTCCCCAGGTCACCTACAACTTCTGTCTGACTTGGCTACAAATTTAGGATTCCCATGATCCCCTCCTCATAGTTCATTAATTTGCTAGAGCAGCTCACAGAATTCAGAGAAACACTTTTTTATGCTTACCATATTAAAGGATATAATAAAGGATAAAAATGAACAGCCAGCTGAAGGGGGCCATAGGGTGAGATTTAGGAGGGTCCTGAAGGTAGGTAGGAACTTTTGTCTCTGTGGAGCTGGGATATGTCACCCTCCCCATATATGGATGTGTTCACCAACCCAGAAGCTTTCTGAACCCCGTACTTTGGGGTTTTTATGGAGACTTCATCATGTAGGCATGATAGATCATTAACTCCTTTCTTAAACCTCTTTCCTTCTCAATAGAATGGGGGTTGAGGCTGAAAATTCTAAACTTCTAATCATGGCTTGTTCTTTCCAGTGACCAGCCCTCATCCTAGAGCCCACCGAGATTCACCTCAGAACAAAAGACACTCCTGTCACCCAGGAAATTATAAGGGTTTCAGGAGCCCTGTGTCAGGAACTGGGGTCAGAGATAAAATATTAGAACAAAAAATGCTCCAAGTACTCCCACCACTTAGGAAATTACCAGAGTTTCAGGAGCTCTGTGCCAGGAACTGGGTGCTGGGGCCAAAGTATGTATGTATGTGTATATATGTATATATATATTTTTCTTTTACACATTTTAACCTCTAGTATAAAAAATTATTAAAGATTTTATTTGATACTAAGTAGTTTTTAAAATAAGTTTTAAAGTTTTTAATTACAGTTGACATACAATATTAGTTTCAGGTGTACAACATAGTAATTAGACATTTATATATAACTTGGAAAGAGATCACCCTGATAATTCAGTCTAGTCCCCGTCTGACCCCATACATGGTTATTACAAAATTATTATTGATTATATTTCCTGTGCTGTACTTTATGTCCCTGTGGCTGTTTTACAACTGGCAATTTTTATTCATAATCCCTTTCACCTATCCCTGCAACCCCCTCCCATCTGACAACCATCAATTTGTTCTCTGTATCATGAGTTTATTTGTTTTTTTGTTCATTTATTTTGCTTTTTAGATTCCACATATAGGTGAAATCATACGGTATTAGTCTCTCGCTAACTTATTTCAGATATTTGGTAAATTTTAACTTGATGTTGAAAATGAAAGCATCAGCTTTGAAAAATAAAATACTACATGTTAATTTTTTTGCATGTTAATTTTTACTAATGTGGAAGATATGAACAATAAGTGAAAACTCAGTTTATACTTCTTTACTGTTTATGTGCTTTTTACAGTAGAAACAACAATTTCCTTTATCAAATCAGTACTAAAAAGATTCCGAACACTCATTCCCATAAAAATCAGCATTCATTTTGGATAGTTCTAACCTTATAAATAAAAAGCGAGTTAATAAAATTGATGAGGTTAAAAATCTACTCAATATTTTTAAGTGCTGCCAAACATTTAAACAAGTTTTTGAAATTTCTTTTAATCCTTTTTAGAAAAATTGGAAAAATAAGCAACCAAATCCACTTTGTTGTTATGTAAAATAGATGACATGTGACTGGTTTGCTTTTGTCTTTAGTATCTCATATAATTTATAATATCTTAGGATTAGGAAATAGCAACATTTTCAAGCATTTACTTCTCAGTCCCTGTAGGTTGTTGTTCATTTGTTTTTAAGAAAAGGTTGTGTTTGCCTTACTTAGGTCCATCCTCAGCAGCACCGGCTTCTCTTCGAAGTATTTGATGAAAATCGATTGGTAAGTAATGTCATACTCATTTGAAATATGAAGCAAGAGTGTATTTCAGCAAAGCAGCAAGGAAAAGTGCTTTGGGAATCTGTGATGTGAGAAATGATTTAGGGTGGTTATGGAGACTCTGTGCAATATGGTGAGGTAGATACAATTTTTTTTCTCCTTCCTGGTGCTAGTCTACCCTTCCATCCTCCTCCCAGGCACCTTTCCTGATTGTCAGGTCTCACTCAATGCCTGTTATGACAAGATGACTAGAAAGCCAGCCTCTTTGTCTTACCGTCTTTCACTCTCATCCATGTGTTCTGGTTGGTGGTCCAGAGTGTCTGGGGTTGTGCCTCCAAACTCCAGTGGATTTTAGGGGGTTACCTATATCCAGTGACAACATCCCATCCACTGTCTTATCTCCACTCTTTTACAAAGGAAAACTGTCTTCTTTACACCAATAAAATAAAGGATTGCTGGCTCTTAATGAGGCAAAAAGCAAAGTTAACCTGATTTTATTTTTTTTAATGACAGTTTTTATTTCTGATTTCCTAAGGACTATCTTCAAGTCCCATCCTCCTAATTTTGTCCTTTTGAGATCCTATTTCAAACCTTCTAAGCATCTTACTTTTATATTTTAAAATTGTTATGGTTTGAACATGAAGGTACAAGAACAGTTATTGTGTTCAGAACTTATTTGTGATTAAACAGAAGCACCAAAAAAGAAGTTAACAGGTTTTTTTTTTTTTTCATTTTTTTAGATAACAAAGACACTGGATTTTTTTTTAAAGAGTATGTTTTTAGTATTGGACTACATGTTTTTTTCACACACTCCCACCCCAAGAAATGATAACTATGCTAGTATTGCAAAGAAAATCTAATTAGCATCATAATAAGCAAAGGTGCTTTTTTGCTGCCAGAGAAGACTTCATCACTGTCCGGTAATCTCACTTTTTAAGGCTGAGTGACAGATGATAATTTAATTTTTTTTTGTTTGCATTTTTGCTTTTGCTATAGAATAGGGAATGTTTTCTTTTTTTTCTCCCCTCTGTACAGATCTGTTTTCTTTCTAGATGGGACCAAGAGAAATTTAATATTGGTGGTTTTTCAATTATGAAATATATATACAAAAAAGTCTATGTAATATAAATTTTTATTTTAAATAATAAGACAAATATCTGCTCTTTATTACTCAACTTAAGAAGTAAAACATTACCACAATCTTCAAAAACCCCCCTGGACCTCCTCCCAATAGCATCTCCTTTTCTAACCCCACAAGTAGTAGTCACTGTCCTAAATATTGTCTATCATCTCTTTGCTTTTAAAAATATTTTTATCATGTAAATCTATATTCCTAAAAAAACAGTTTCCTTTTGCTTATTTTTCAATTTATTAAAATAAGACCATTCTGAGTACATTTCTCTGTGACATCCTTTTTGGTTAAACCAAAAATGTTACATTTGTGAGATTGCTCCACCATAACACATTTTCAGTGATGCATGGTTTTTCTCCATCTGAAAATGCCATAATATTTTAATTTATATATTTATCCTTCTTAATAGTTATTAGTGTTGTTTTCAGTTTTTTGCTATTAAGTGATGAACATTCTTGCTATGTTTCCCATTTTAAGATTTCATATTTTAGGGTCGTGGCATTAGTTTTATTTTTTTTGTTGTTCCTGACACTGATTAGAATTTCTCCCTGATTCTTAGGTGCATCATTGGTGAACTATTTTATGTGAGTTATTTGCATGTTGTCCACAAGAAGAGATAACTTGTGTTTGTGCTTTTCTTTCTAGTTGTCTAGTTGTTTTTTGCCAGTAACTTCAGTATGGTGTGACTCTTTCTTCATTGCCACAGTTGATATTTCTCATACTCTGATGGGTTCATTAACATACCTTTAGCATTTACTATGTATAGAGTACTATGCAGGGCATCATAATATGTCAAAAGAAAAAAAGATTTGCCTCTTTTATTAACAGTGGAATATTTCCAGAGTGATAAACATGATGTATAAAAGTTTTAAAAACTTTTAAAGCTAAAAGCAAAACAAAAGCATCGACTAGGATATTCTAGATCCCCACACCAAGGTGTTGAAAGTCCTGTTGTGGTCCTGCCTTTGATATGGTACATGAGCTCATAACTCTGGAAAAATCATTCAGTCCTTCTGAAAAAACTTTCTCATGTTTAAAAAATGGGCATAACAAGACTTGCCTTACCTATTTGATAAATATATTGTGAGGATAAAACCCGGCAATGGCTGTGAAAGCACTCAGAAAAGTTTTCATCTGAATAAAGTGTTATTTAACATTCATTGACTCATTCATTTATGGGTCTCTGATACCATATTTTTTGTGTTAACTAAGGTATGCCATTTAGGGTATCTACTGTGTTACATACTCTGCTATGCCTTAGAAACATAGCTTTTCTCAAGAAGCTCACTTTATTAGCAAAGATATAATTAGAACAGGGTGGTGTGGTCATTCTAATCCTCTGGTTTATTGCTAGTTCTAGCAGGTAACTGAAGTATACAGATCACCTGAGATGTCATAGAAACTAGAGCTGTTGGTGAAGTAACAGGTTTGATTGTATAGCAATACATGACCTATCCCACTGTAAATGTCATTTTATCTTTATTCTCTTGTAGCATTCACAACTAAATTAAGAATGTATTCTTTTCCTAGCAAATTCTCTTTGGAAATGTACAACAAAGAGCACAGATACAGTTTTAAGCAGAAATAATTTCTAGTCTGGAAAAAGTTTGCAACATAAGTGATATTTGCTTTGAGAAAGGTTAGGCTTATATTCCATTTTTTTTTTTGCCAATTTTAATACCTGAGATTATAAACTATAGTTTGATGATAGTGATAGTGATGGTGGTGTTGACGGTGATGGAACATTTCAGAATGATGTGCCTTTAAAAGAATTCTACTCACCAATGCAAAGTTAGTGCTTCTGTGTCGTTGATCTGAGATACACCTGCACACATCCAGCCTCCGAAGCCTTAGGAGATGTCTACATTCTACATTCCAGGTGGAAATGTGTTTGTCAGGTTTAGTGGTTGTATTAGTCAGGGTTCTCCAAAGAAACAGAACCAGTAGGAGAGAGACTGACAGATAGATAGATAATAAGTAGGTAGATAGAGATTTTAAAGAATTGGTTCATTAGATTGTGGACGCTGGTGATTCTGAAATTTATGACAGGTTGAAGACTGAGGTAATAGTTAGGGTTATCTAAAGCTTATTTGTAGCATGTAGATAATCAAATTATTTTCTGTGTAGATAATCAGTAATCAAACTGGTCAGACTGTGTGATCCTGAACTTCAATCTAATCTTAAAACATTATCTCTTTTATTTCAGAATGTTGTAAAATTCTATAGGACTTGCATAGATTCCTCCCAGTTGAGGACTGTCACCACACTCTTGCTCTTCTCCCCTTGGGTTAATGTTCTTCTTTTGGCATCTGTTTGGCTAAGGGGCTACATTTTAACCCAGGTGTCCCAAGTTCTACACATAATTGCTGTAGGAGCAGTACAGATCCCATGCAATCTCAGACTGGAGTCAGCAGTGCAGACTGTCCAGCCTCCAGAATTAAACTCAGATTGGACTGCAAGCGAGTGCATAGGATTCTCTTACCTTGCATTTCCTTGGCTGAAGCCCTCTTTGCAAAATTTTCAAACATCAATCCTTCTTGTTCAGCTATAGTGCTTTCTCACTATTTCTTTAGAAGTAGTAGCTGGATTAACTTTTTAAAAAAAACTCCTGAAAGAAAGCATTAGGCAGTTAGCGGAAATACGATGTTCAGCCAGCCAGCCAGCCCGCCTCCTCTCTGATGTTACTTGTGCTTACTTTGTGCCTAGTATGGGCTCAGGAAGATTGGGAGAAGTGTTTAGTTATGGCCCTCACATTCTGGAAGCTTAAAATCTAGTTAGGGGACATGAAACTGATGTTTATAGTGAAGCTTACCGAAGAGAAAACATTTATCTAGTCAAATAGTTGAGGTTTATTATTTTATATTAATAACTAGAGGAGCTTTGCCTATTAATTGGACATTATAGGCCACAGGCCTGAGCAGTTAGATCTCATTGATTAATTAGCCTATAAGAAGTGATCTATTCTTTGACTTCTCAGACCCCTAAGTTAATTCAAGAAGGAAAGATTAAGTTATTTGAAGGAAGAGTGAAAAGGTTAGAACACTTCCTTCTCTAAAAAAAAAAAAGCATTATTAGGGTATTTACTGAAGTTTGTAAAATCATTAAGGAGATAGATTATACAAAACCAAATAACATAATTTTATTACTAAGTTTACAATTGTTGAATACATTCTGAAACATTGTACTGTCTCATTCTAGTCAGAAGTATAATTTAATTAATTCCATATTTCTATTGTGTCATGTCTTAATTGATGAAAAATACTGTTTAGAAAATTGTGATTGAGAACAGATCTCTTAACAGAGTTTTCTTTTTTAGACAAAGTGCAAGTATATATTTTATATATTTGCTTTTACTTAGAGAAAAAAAACCTTACTTAGAAAAATACAACTTGGGTGTAATACCATGTGGTGTAAACAACTGAACTATTTTACTTTTTACTTTCCTATGAATGAGCCAGTATATATTTATTACTGAAGTTCCCGCTATAAAATTCAGGTAAGGAGTTTAAATATACCCTAGAGTATTATTTAAAAATAAATTTGTTTCTTTCAACTAGAGTACCAACCTTGGTCTATGACATTTGGGGCAGAAATTAAAATATTAAACTTTTATTACCTAGTAAACTGAAAATAAAGTAAAGGTTAAATAAATACAAAGCAGAAAAAATATATATATACAAAATCACAACTTCTCTGAGGACAAACAGTCTACTGTTCTCTACTGTGGGAGCTTTATCAGCAGTAGTAAGTAATTCCATCTCGAGGGCAGTGCTAGTACTCAAAAATGTAAACAAGTATGTACTTTGTTTATATAAAGAAATATGCAGCATGGTTTGTATTTCTTTATAGATATAAAATAGCTAAATGGATTGTTTTAGTGTACCAGTAGGGGCCAGCAAAGAGCTCTTAAGAGTTTTTCAGAACAGAATTGGCATTGAGATATGTTTATTTGATGTGTTAAATCCTTTTTAGACTTCTTCACTTACCGCAACACTCTCTTAAGTGAATGAATTGCAGAGACAGTGGAATAAAATATCGTGTGTGCTCAAACTACATTGGGGTATAGTTTTTCTGTCTAATCTGCATATATTTTTAATGGAATGTTTGCTTAGGCTATTTCTTGGCAGAGTTTTAATAGTCAAAATATAAATGGCATCATTTAAAGACTGTACTACTTGGCTGGAAAAGGCCTTAAAATTATAGGAGGAATGCTTGGTGACAGCTTCTCTTAAACTTTCTTTTTTCTCGAATGTATACTCAATTTTTGCAATAGCATTAGTAGGCTAATTTTGTATTTCTATCCTTAAGCTTTCACTTTGTATAAGAAGTGTTTTGGAAGGTAAAATATTTATCTATTTGATTTAATGCTAAATTTTTAATTCACCCCACAGTTTTAGTATTTCCAAATTATATAACTGTTTGAACTTATCTTTAAAAATTTAACAGTCTGTATTCCTTTCTAGATTAACTAAATTGACTAGATTCCTAGTATGGCTACTATTTGGAAATTCAATCCTCGATTTGATACTCAATTACACGGGGTTTCATTCCTACCAACTTCCTGTAATTTTATCCCTATGGGTAAAAATATTAGTGGTCAAACTCTGCTGGAGAAAGTATAGGCACCGTGATTCACATAGTTAAATGTTCATTTAGTAGAGCTGGAGTGAAAAAAAATACTGTTTCAACTCGAAATGCTGGAAGATTGTTGTTCTTGTGTTACTCATTCATGCAAATTGGAGAAGGTATAATTGAAACAAGGTTGGCAGTGTTTGAGGCAGTGTGCTGCAGCTGAGCTCAGCTTAAAGGTCGCTGGAAATCAAGTGCTTTGTAAGTGAAGGCATTTTGACTACAAGCAATTCAAGACATTTTGGAAACGTCACTCCCAGGAATGAGTCTTCTTTTTCTTTCTATAATATCTGGTATCTAATGTTTTACTTAGGATAAAGACTACTGCTTAAGAGCTCTTTTGGGCACCACAAATGATTTTTTCTTTCGACGCAGTGCAGCTGCTTTTAGCCTGTCTACCGACAGAGATCTTTGTTATGACTTTCAGCCCTTAACATGTTTGGAAATGAGAACAAATGGCACAAAGCTTACGATTGCACTTTGCAGCCAGAAGAAGCAATACTTATCCTTTGTCAGAAACCTCCGGAGAGGATTTGGATAGCAGTGTTCACATGTGCTTCAAAAGACCAGCACGGATTTCAAAGTCTAACGTTGTTCAAATGAAGCTGACTCCTAGACAGACTGCACTAGCTCCGTTAATAAAGGAAAACGTTAAGTCTCAGGAGAGATCATCTGTTTCTTCACCTGAAAATGTTCATAAAAAGAGCAGCTGCCTACAGATTTCACTACAGCCAACAAGGTACAGTGAATGTCTTCAGTCTAGCAGTGTTTTATCTGACGGTGATGATGCTTCATTTACCTGTGTCTTGAAGGACGACGGCATTTACAGCAGTGCTGTGGTTGATAATGAACTGAATGCTGAGAATGATGGTAACTTTTTAAGCAGTTCTGCCATTTGCAGTGGTAGCTTTAGTAACTTTTCAACCAGTGACAGTGGTTCTTACAACAGCAATGGTAGTGATTATGGGTCATGCACGAGTATCACAAGTGGAGGTTCATACACCAACAGTGACAGCAGTAGTTACACTTTTCCATCAACTGATGATACTTTTTTGGGTGGAAATTTATCTTCTGATGGCACCTCCAATAGAAGCGTGCCGAAAAGGAATACTACTCCATGTGATTTTTTTCCAGGAAGTACAAGTACAGTTCCTTTTGTCCAGGATGACTTGGAACATGGACTAGAGATTATGAAACTGCCTGTTAGCAGGAACTCGAAAATTCCACTAAAACGTTGCTCATCCTTGGTTATTTTTCCTAGGATTCTTTCAAATACTCCACCAGCTTCTCCGACAAGTACAGGTACTCTTCCAAGCAAAGGATCCTACCAAACCTCGCACCAGTTTATTATTTCTCCTAGTGAAATTGCCCACAACGAAGATGGTACTAGTGCTAAGGGATTTCTTTCAACAGCTGTCAATGGAGTTCGGTTATCTAAAACAATCTGTGCTCCCGGAGAAGTAAGAGATGTACGACCACTTCAGTGGAAGGGCTCATCACAAAAGAAAACTGTCATTGCAAATAATAGTCCAAATCAGACTATCTTTGAAAAGTCATCTAAGGGATATTCTTGTGTTTCAGTACATTTCACGCAACAAAAAGCAACTACTTTAGATTGCGAAGCAGCCCATGGTGATTGTAAACCAGAGATGTCAGAAATGAAGTTTAATTCTGATTCAGAGTACAGGAAGCTTATGCATAAGCCATCTGCATGTTTACCATCATCCCCAAATATTGATTATCAAATAAATATCAGTGGACAGTTGGAAAGACCAAATTTACAGATGAACAAGAATCATGCTATTTTACAAAGAAGTATTTCATTAGGAGGAACTTATCCAAATGTTTCCTGTTTATCCAGCATTAAGCACAATTGTTCTAAAGGGGGACCATCTCAATTACTCATAAAGTTTGCATCTGGAAGTGAAGGTAAAGTTGATAATTTATCCAGAAACAGCAACAAGGATTTCAAAGGTGAACTATCTAATCCTTTGAAGCATTCTTGTAAGGTAAGATTCCTTTGGTCTTGGTAAATGTGAATTTATATTAGAAAAACTTTATGAAATATTTGGTTGAAATTTATTATAACAGCAGTTTTATATACTTTCTTGGTCATTAGCTAGCAAGTATTTTGTGGTTATGAACTTTATATTTTGTAAGGAATCCCCAAATGTTTTTCACTCTCATGTTACCAATGTAGAAAATATTCACTAAAAACAAAACAAAACAAAAAAAGCCTTTCCTAAGTGATTTAAAACACTTCTGTAGCATAAAAACAAGCCTTAAATTATTTTATAACACTTTGCTTTGATATATTTTTTCCTCCCCTCAAGTGGCATGGTATTCTGTCTAACTCCATATTTTATTCCTACTTTCAAAAATGCTCATTTTTCATTCTCCCCTCGTTAATCATTGTGAAATAAATGCTTATTTAAAATATTAAATAATAAAAACTATGTTAAAATGTGAAAATCTTGTTGGAAATGAACATAGAAGAAATGTTTTTCTAAAGTATGTGTATTTATTAGATCATTGTTGAAAACTATTATGCTGCAAGTTTAATGCAGAGGAAAAATAAATGGCATTTTCATTTGTATATACCCTTAACCACAGGAATTTTGTTTTCACCCTATTTTTCTTTAGCTATTTTTTTTTAGAAGACAGGCTTCTAAAATGTAACTTACTCTTTTAAAAATATTGAAATCTAAATTTTAGATTTTAAATTTGGTTTCAATTGCTAGGCATTTCTCATAATTTTTAGTTACCTTATTAATTTATTATTTTGATAATTTTTATTTATTATATTAGTAATTTAACTCTAGTGAATCTTAACCAAAACAGTTTTTTATGTAGTGTGCCTTTCCAAAGTATGTTAAGTGTTTTGACCTTAAATAGATTTTTTAAATGTCTGTGTTTGGAAGGTCTTGCCAGGCTATTAAAACATTTTTAATACCAGGAAATTAAAAAATTTTTCTGACTAAACCAATTCTAGATGACAGTACAAAATAGTTTTTGGGGAAAAAAATGTATCTGTTTATCTGTGTTTATATAACACTTAATTTCTATATTTAAGATTTTTAAAAAACTTCTGAACAAGTAGCTTGAGGTAAATAAATAATAAGGATTTGCTAGTTTGTTTTCTCTCTTGAAATCTGGTAAATATAATCATTGTTACACAAGGCCCAGATGTTAATATAAGTAACTACTTAACTGAGGATGAATAATGATTAAATTTCATATTCTGATCTATCTTTTAGAATTATTAATTCCATTTATAAAACTGTTTAAAAAACATCTTTTAGGAGATTATAATCCATTTGACTGTTTTTCCCTTAAAAGAGAGTAATGAGGTGATACTGTGAAGAAATGTATTAATAGTTTGCTATTTGAATTTACATGCATCTTGTAAATTTATTTTACATTTAATGAAATAATTAATCTGCATGGAATAATTATCCTACAAATATCCTTAAAACAGTTGATTTTGTGGTAATAGTATAGTTTGTTATTGTTTGTTTTTTAAAATGATGTTTTAATATTTTTTAATAAAGTGGCTAAAAGTATAAACTTTTATTGGTTTTATTTAAACTTAGGTGAGCTGACAAATATTTTTTTTGTGACGGCCAAATGCCTAGCTTAGTGTAGAGTCTATGTTTTGGGGTAGATTATTAGATTATAAAATAGTTCAGAAGTATGTAATTTTCTGGAAAGCTTTAAATTATTCTCTTTTTTAATGTTTATTAAACAATCTTTATAAAAGTATTATAAACAATATAGTGACCGGATCACTATAATTCACCATATACCAGATCTAAATGATTAGTGGTAAGTCAAGGGCTTGTTTTCAGAGGAAAAGACTAATGTGTTTTTCTAAACATAGCAGTGGCAACAATAATAGGGTTTTAGAAATAATCCTGTGTTTATCAATAATTATATATTAATCTAATTATAGTAGTACATTGTAACTCATTTATAAATAAACAGCTCCCAAAATATTTCCCATGACTCCAGTTAGTCTGGGGTAGTATTCTGATATGCTGAGTCTGGATTCATATTTAACAAGTTGATATTAGAGTAGCATTTAGTAATGTCAGCTATCTGTACCAAGCAGCCATGAAATTAAATCACTGCTTTGGGAAGGGACCCTTGTTTCTAAAGCACTGAGAGGACTACACATTCTTTTCTTATGTGTTTAGCTACCAGGCTCTAGCAGTGTAGTATCCCGTTTCTAGCTCTCTATAATCAACAGCTCATTAATGGCTAATTTTTTAAATCTAGTGAGAACTTTTACCTGTATCTGCCACAGGGTTCTGTTCTGTGTTTACAACTTAGAATGAAGATGAGACTGTGTATTCTGCATAATAGTGTTTGTTTTATTTATCTGCTTTACAAAAATAACAATAACTGACATAAGCTTATTCTATATGCTTTTTGAAGGACAGTATTACTTTTGTAAAGATTGTATAATGACTTTTGATCTGAAAATAAATATTTGATGTTTTAACATTGTGTGTAATATTTTGTTAGCTCGATTAAGGAAGAGGTTAAGGAACTAAGGCAGTTTTTAATTCAGTTGAAAAATTACTATTCAGATTTCTAAAATCTCTGTAAATAGTTTATTATTTTATTTTTCCTAATCTGTTTTCTAAATCTCCTATATTAAGTTGTTAGGAGGCTCAGAGATTTCATTACCCTGTTATTTAAATACCTTAGCATTTTGACCAAGCTTGTACATGTCTTCCATTGTCCATATATATGCATGTTTTTATCAGAAAGTTTGGCTTTACTTTTTTTTCTTTTTATTATAAAAGTTTTGTTCACTATCTGTTACTTAACCTTGGGTAAGTAAATTGCTTAAGCTTAGTCTAGCAGAACTTTAAAAAACTATGTCTCAATTATATCAAAAGCCTTTAATACTTATTTCAAGATTTTATATTTTGATAATTTAGTTAGTTCTTCCTAAAATAAATGTTCTTCCTAAAATAAATGTCTTAAATATATACTTATTTTAGTGTTCCATTATTTTCTTGGTCCTTATTTTATTAGTTAAGTTTATTTTGAACAGCTTAATCTTTCCCATAAAAAGCAATGCATTTTATAAATATTGACAAACTGTGATGCAACAATGCTAATGACTGGTTTTGGAAATTTAGTGAAAAATGTATGCTTGTATATGTATATTTCTTAAAACTGAGGAACTGTAATATTAATTTCAGAGTTGAATTGTTTGCTTCAGAAATACTTTGTATTTCTCTGTAGATGTGCCTTCATTCATCTAGCACACATTTAAGTCTCTCCTAATTGCTAGGCACTAACCCAAGCACTAGGAATTAAAGATAATAAAGTGCAGCCTGTGCTTGGGGGAGCTCCCATTCTAGTAATAGGGTCACACTGGTAAAAATATTTTTAGTCTAATGTGTGATGTGCTAAAATAGAGATGTATATGAGAAAGTGAGAAAGATGTGACAATATCAGGAGAAGAGGAACTGATGGGTAGAGGAAGGCTTTGCAGAGGAGGTGACATTTGAGCTGAGTCTTGGTAGGTGAGTTGGAGTTCACCAGGTAGAGAAATCAAGGAAGAGATTCTGGGGCAGTGATTCTCCATCTCATCACTACTGACCTTTAGGGCTAGATACTTTTTCTTGAATGGGGCTATCTTACGCTTTGTAGGATATTCAGCAGCATCTCTGACCTCCATCCAACACATATATGCCAGTAGCACCCCTCTCCCCCAGTTGCAACCATCGAAAAATGTCTCCAGAAATTGCCAAATGCTGCCTAGGGGCAAAATTGACCCATGTTGCAAATCATTGCTCTAGGCAGAAGCAGCTGCACATGCAAGGGTAGTTGTGTGAAAGAATCACTCTATAAATGGTTCAGTGTGACTCAAGCATGGGGAGTCCAGAAATGTGGGAGGAGATGATGAACTAGAAGTAGGTTGGAGTCTCACTGGGCGTAGTCCCTCGTGCTGAGGAGAAAGCACTATGTCTTCTGCTAACAAACAATGGTTAGGCAATAGAAGTCTTTATTTGAGAGTGTTACATGCTTATTTTTATGTTTTTAGATGATTTTTTTATGACATCATGGATTTATAAACGAATCAAAGTTTTTTTAAATTGTTGGGTGAATGGGGATGTCATAAACTAAGACAGGGAATTCAGGGAAAGGGGTCAGATTGGGAGAGTGAAGAAGAAACCATGCCGTTTTACCCATGGCTGCCCTGGTAGTACTGCTATCAAGTATAGCAGTTAGAGATAGAGGTCCAGGGCTCAGGAGAGAAATGAGAGCTGGAAATGTAGTTTGGGAGTTATGAGTATTATCGAAGCCTTAGGTAACGATGAACTGGAAAGCATGAAAGTGAGATGGGTGGTGGGTGGAGTGGAAGTAAACAATTCTGGAACCACCAACTTTGAGGAGGTGGTAGAAGAAATCAATGATAAGGAGGAGACTATAAGAAAGCCACTGAAGGGGCAGACAGGCCAGGAAACATGGAGGCATGAAAGTTCATGGAAAGGAGAATTCAAGGGAAGAGGAATTTGTGAATTTATGTATTCAGTGAATGTGGCAATTAGGAGGTAACTTTTGCAAGAGTAGTAACTTTTGCAGGAGAATAGTGTAAAAGCCTGGTTGAAGTATGAATGAAATAGGCAAAGAAGCAAAACAGTGAGCATAGATTGCTTGCTAAATGTCATAAAATAGGCATGAGATAGTATATGCAAGGGATATATTTAGTGGCTGCTATATAGAAGGTACAGTATTAGATGGATATAAGATGCATAAGACAGATTCTCTGTCTACCAGAACATTGCAATTATTTTCTAGAGGAAAAAAAGACTACCTCTCTGTTCTTTCACCTTAGAACTATAGAATAAGTGAGTACGCATAGTGAGAACCAAATAGAGATTCAGTAATGTGAAATAGCAAAAACGAAATTAGAAGTGAAAACTTGAGAATGGTCTGTCTATAATCACAACTCATTTTGAACAGCATTATTCTTTCTCAGTCTCCTCCCAACCACCAAAAATAGGACAAAATGAAAACAGAGTTTCCGTGTAGAAAACAAGTCAGGGTTTAAGGCCTATTTCCTAGAAACTACTTGGAGAATAGGTCCCTCTGTCTTCTTGTCACTGGCTTTTTCCAGGATATAGTGCCTACCACGTATTAGCTATTGTGAGACCTCACCCTTCTAAACTCACTCTCCCTTTATGTTTTGGGGGACAGTAGAACAAGATAGACCAGGAGAAGCCAGGGCCAAGAGCTGATTTAGGGAGGAAGGGGTTGGCCAAGTCCCTGGGTGTGACCAGCCAATGTGTTGAGGTCGGGAGGATAGTTAGCAGAAAGAGTACATGAGTGTTGAGAAAGGGAACCAGTGATGTAGTCCACACATCCAGGAAATACCTGAAGTGTTGCTCCAGTCTGTGGTTCAGAATTCTTTGTTTGCCCATGTGTGAGATTGGAAGACTGGTCAGATGAAGACAGACACTTAGGGATATAAGAAAGCCTCTCAAAACAAGAGCTGAACAGATCTATCCCAATTCAGTGAGATGTTTTGGGGAATATATTGGGAAGGCTGTCAACATGGGAGCAGTTGTTAAAAAGCAAGTTTACCTTCACTAAGTTTTAACTAAACTGCTTAGATGTAACTAGAGCAGATCTAAGAACTTAGAAGGGCGAGTAGCTAGCATGTCTTTTACCTTGTAGCTCAATTCATGGGCAAGTCACAATAAAAAACACCTTGAGCAAGAGAATTTGTGACCTCTATTTAGGCTCTAGAGTATCTTGGGGTGAGGGAAAGCAGGCCTTCTCTTCACTTAGCTGTATTACAAAACTTTAACACTAAAACATTTTGTGCTTTGCCTTAACAAGCAAATATTACCAAGCTAAAAGAAATTTACATCAAGTCTATTCATAGTATAGCAGACAATGTCTTTAAATTCAGTTGTTCATTAAATAAATATTTTTAACAGAATTTTAATCTTTTGTCCCCCTTACAAAAGCTGAGAGTACAACATTTTATGATACAGCTAAAATAATGTTATCTAGGACTACTTTCTTTTTTTCTTTTCTTTTTCTCTCAAATTTTTACTGGTATGCATTGCCTTCTCATGCTTTAATGATTGTAACTGGAGAATGCCTTATTAAGTTGCCAGGTCTGTGGTGAGAGTCCCAGATTCTACCAATGCTACTATTTCCAAAACATAGGTTGAGAAGCAAGATTTAAAACCATTCCTTTATGAGAACAGCAATATAGTTCATAGTCAAAGTATGAAAAGTTCTCCCACTTTTACATAAAGAAGAGCCATATACTGTGGCCAGGGTCAAATAATTTGCAAAGTTTTAAATCCACTTAAGCATTTAGACTAGTTATTGGTCGAGACCATGTACTATAGAAGAGAGTGTTTAGACCAAGAATCATTCATGAGCAAGGTTGCCTACCTGCCTTATATAAGAACTTTAATATGATGCTCTAGAATTCTAACCAATACATTTTCTGGAACATCTTAGTTTCATTTAGGAGCTTAAAAATTTTGGTCTATAAGGCATGCAGTTCTACTTAAATCTCTCGAATTCATTGTGGCTGTTACTCTGGTTTATGTTGTTTTTAAAATTGTTGCCTGTATTTTTTATTCTCGCAGCATAAAATTTTGAAAAATACACAATTAAATGTTGTATTTTTCTTCATTTTTCTGGCTTATTCAAGCAATATCATCTATCTTCCTCTTTGTGAACATTTTCAATCTTTTGAATCTACTTTCCTCTAGCAGTGCCAGGTAGGGTACTACTAAGAATGTTTAAGTCTTACATTGGCTTAGGAAATAAACTAAAACACTGTTTATAATCAATGCTTAGTTATGAACTGTCCTTTTGAAAGCTCTATAAGGAGAAAGTTTAAAATCCTTCACATATGACTTTAGTGCTTCTTAAAATTAAATGCTACTTTTCTAGCATAAATAAATATTAGAAAATCTTAAGAACTGTTTTTCCATTCAGGCAGTTTAAGGGATCTTATTGGTGGTAGGGTATTTGTAGTCTTTGTGGCTACAAATGGCTTAGCCTAATTTCAGGGAGTCTCATACAATGTTAAACATTTCAGGTAAGAAGTAAGAAAAAAGAAGGATAGCAAGAAAAATATTAAAGATGGGGAGATAGAAATAGATAGGCAGGCAATTAAACAAGCAAATATATTTGTCCTGGAATTGATCAGAGAAAAAAATCTAGAAAAGGGGTTGAGCAAATGGATAATCTTTTCTGGGCTCTTATTTACTAGAATGTAATTTCTTAAATCAGGGACTTTTTGTCTTATTCACTGCTATGTCCCCAGGATTTAGAACAGTGCCTAGTTAAATGTAGATAATAAATATTTTATTAAATTAAGGAATGAAACCCAGGGACCATTTGGAATGGGGTAGAGATGACTGTCGAATCCTTATAGATGAGGGTTACCAGATGGGCTTGCACAAACAGATAACCAAACTAGGATGTTTAAGTGATGACTGTAATGGTGAGTGGGAGCCGCTTGATGCTACATCCTTTGGGCAAAAGAGTGGCACTCTTAAATGAATACCTTGTCCCCCGGGGTGGATGCCAATGGAATATTATGATCGTGACTCAAGGATTAGTTTCCACAGTGGAGTCTGATTCATAGCCTACATATTCCACTAACTGGTACTGTAGAACTATGTGTCTGGATAGAGGCTCAGATCAAGTTTTCTAAAAAAGAAGATTAAATGGACCAAAACTTTTAAGAGTATTTAAACAAAGGCCATTTGACTAGCTTTAAATTTATCACTATTTAATAAAAAGGCTTCTTCATTTTAAACTTAATAGAAGAACTGGATTCTCAGTTGTTCTTGGAGTTTCAAGTAACTGTTTTAGCTAAGAATGACCTTTACCTTTTATACCAAGGCTGAAAGGCTGAACCCTCTGAAAGAGTCACAGAGCTTAATGGAAACCCAAGTCATCTTCAAAGCAAATGAGTTTAACAAGTATTTATCAGAAATAGAATATGTCTCTGCCGTAAGTGGCAAATATTATTTCTGGCATTGGAGAGTTTATAATTTAGATGAGAAGATGACATAAGCCATTAAAACAACCAGAGTACAATACGGTATAATATATAATAATATCTATATACTGACTTCAGACAGGTGAGCACCTAAGCTCTGAGATATGTGATTACGTATGTAATTTTTAACCAATCTTAATTTTCATCAAGATAACACATGTGCCTAATCAAGTGGTATTTCTTTGAAGGTTTCCTTTCTATCTCGTTCTTTATGTTTTCTTTCTAAAATTTCTATTAGCCAAAGTTTGCACCTCTTGGATTGACTTGATATTTTACTATTCTCTCCTATTTTCTCTTTGCTTGCTTATCCTATTCTGGAAGATTTTCTCCAAGTTTCCCCTTCTCTTTAATTATAAAATTTTGGTTATTTTAATTTTTCAAGTTTTATCTTGTTTTCTGATGATTCCCTGTTTTTATTCTTTCTTTATAAATTACGATCTCTTATATTTTTCTGAAAGTATTTTACTTCAGGGTTTTTTTTTTATTATTATTATTTGAGTTTTGTTATGTGTCCTACATTGTCTCTGGTTGCTGTGAGTCACTTTGTTGTTATTGTTTGTTTCTTGTTATTGGACATTTTTCTCCAGGTGTCTGGTGAACCTTGCTGTCTGTCCATATTTGACCATGTGTCACCATGGAGACATCTGGATACTGTAATTGCATGGGGCTTTCAACTAGCAGGCTTCTTTGTTAGGAGACCTTTACTCAGAATCTGTAGGTCTTTTTTCAGAGGTCAGTTTCTCCAAAGAAGAAACTTAAAGTGACTGCCCAGTTATGCTTTATAGCCATGGTTAGTGATATACTAGAAATGAAAGTGATTTCTTTCTATAAAGAAAGAAGGTTCTGAAACTGAGTTAATTCAGGTAAAACAGACCTTAAAAGTAATATTTACTTACAAAATTCTTAAGGTCTGATTTAATTAATTTACAGTGAGGGGCTTGATTTTCATACCTGTTGTCTGAAATACATTGTGTATATTCTAGAAATGGAGATACTCCTAGAAAGACTAAATTGAACATTTGTAGACTATGTGGTTTCCTTAACATATTTAAAAACCTTTTACATTCTTGGCAGTACATTTAAATGTAAATGTGCATGCCTATCACTCTAAGGAAGATGACAGACTTATTAAAAATGGGTTTGGGTATATGACAAGTAGGAAGAGGAGGCCACAATGGCGTTCTAAAGGAGTGTAATATTGGATGGTCACTGTCCCTAGAACTTGAAATCTCAACTGTGATATTTTTAAGTTGGAGGAAATCCTGAGATATTGTTTTTTAAACTCTTAACCCTACATGTGTAGTGGAGAAAACAGTCAGCTCCGGGACTTGTCTGAATCCCAGGGCAAGAACTAAAATTAAAACCCTAACCAGAAAGTACTGTTTTGCTAAAAAACTTTTTAGGGCGCCACCTGTCCAGTACAGGAGTCAGTATCCACATGTGGCTATTGAGACATTAATTAATTTAAATCAAATCATATTTAAAACCCTGAAGCTTATTTGCACTGGACGTATTTTAAGTGCTCAGTGGCCACAAGTGATTAGTGGCTACTGCATTGGGCAGCACAGAATATCCCATTATTGCAGAAGGTTCTATTGGCCATGGTTCCTCTAGAGCAGTACATTTGAGCTGCACAGCACTGATACCCCTGAAACTTTGACAGTGCTCCAGTGTATTGAGGGAGGCGCCTACAGTTACAGTGCTTGGTAGCTATGGTGGCTGAAGGAGTGGAGCCATGTCCAATGGCCTTATTTTTCTCCAGTGGTAACTGTCTTGCTATTTAAGGAAGAAAAATTTGGTTTCAAAAGAATCCTTTTAGTACTCATTTTCTTAAACAGCTAACCTACATCCCACCATTTTTCCCCCCCATTTTCACTGATAACATTACATTCTTCAATAAAAATTATGAGTCTTCAATCCTGGGAGAAACTTTAAAAACCATTTATAGATATAAGCTGAGCCTAAATTAATCACATAATAAGGTAATCAAATTATAAGAATAATCAATTTCTATTTCTGAAATATTTTTTTAAACAAAGGATCATTTTAAAAAGTAAAAATTGTTGAAGAAGACATTTCATTCTACTGCTACATAAGTAGACTTGTACTAAGGTTTACAAAAAAAGAAGGGAAGAAAGAAAAAACAGAAAGACCACTTTGGGAATCATTTGATAATTATTTTGTTTGTTATTTAGAGGTATTCTTTGGCTAGTCCCTTTGGGTCTTCTCCCAGTGAGCTCATTTTGCTGACGTAAATCTTCGAATATATTTGCCAGTGACTGTGCTCCCTTTGTACTTAATACTATTTGTCGATTATTAGGGAAAGTACTATTGAAACTCCAACAGGCAGATTTTGCTTTTAAAATGTCTTTTGTTGTAAAATACAAAAGAGTAGAAGACGTTGTCCAAACTTTTGGTGGGCAGTCTAAGCAAGGAAGACAAAGAACATATATAAAATAGTTTGATGTTAATTACAGAAGGATTGGAGAGTTGAAATGATTGTAGCTTCAAGGCTGCTTGCTCACAAAGCAAGGGAGTTTGCAGGAGGATCATTAAAATAGTTTGTGTGCTGAAATCTTTGATTCGTCAGCAGTGTTCTCCAGGCCCACTAGTGCTAGCTGCTGTTCAGTACACTGGAGAAACATATTCAGTATAAAGTTCAGTGGTTTATAAACTTCAGATTTAATTACCTTTAAAGATGATTAAACTGGAATATGAAGCAATTAATTTAGCAGTTAACCTAACAGTGAGCTAAATAATGACCTCCTATTAGGTGCAAGTCGTTGCTAGGCCCTGAACAATATAGCAGAATTTAGGAATTCTTTTTAATCTTCCCATGTTCCCATTAGCCATGCTTAGATTATATTTAAACTAATAAATGGGATAGTTTAGTCTACATCTGAGTCTATGTGAGTTGTGGATTTCACCTCTAATGGATGTTTTTTTTTTTTAATTTGTGGATAGTATCAATAGAGATGAGGGTGTAATCTCATGAGACTTGAATAATAGTTGTGAAAATATTCTGTCAGGCTATCAACAATGTGCAGATTCTAAGTATGGATTACACATGCCAAGCAAGGATGGGAGCGTGGCTCATGGTCACTAGAGGGCAGGAAAGGTCAGGAACAGATGGAGACTCCTGGAGAGAAGTGTAGGAAAAAGCTTGTACTACTTCTATGTAAGGAACATAACCTCTCACAACTCAAGAAAATACAGTTCAGCCCCTGGGGCAGGAAAGCCAGTAAGTGATCTAGGAACAGGAGCCATAATCAAAGCAGTGAGAGACATGACCAGGGAATCGATACACCAGTCTGGAGCCCAGATGTTACCAGGCTGTCACATTTGTGACAGGGAGCTAAATTCAAGTCCAGGTTGAAGAAGGCCGTCAGATTACAGGAAGGGGAGCAGCTCATTTAACCCTTTCTATTATTTCTCCAACACTGTGCAATATATTGGCCCTCTAGAAATGGGCAAGCAGGCTTGAGTCTAGCAAGGGGAATGTGATAACCGTCTTCTTTTGATATTGTACTACTTCCTGTCACATTGCCGATTTGGTTTTAGAATGCTAGAACTATTATTATTTTCTTCCTGGTAAGTTCTTTCCACATCATAGAGTACTTTCTCAGGTCTAAATAGCTACTTTTAACAAAATGATATAAAGATACTATAATTTTCTAGTAGGTCAGGCCACTTCAATTTAAGAAAAAAACTATTTAATAGTTTAGAATTTACCACTAGGTATTAAATATCCATAAAAGCAGGGATCATTGGGATATAACAAAGAGTAAAAGTTTTTCTTAACCTTTCTCCTATATGCATCCATAGAATTCTGTACTTTCCTTCAGTTTTACACATACTTTAATTATATGTACATGTTTGTCAACCAGGCAGGACTATACACTTCATGAGATCGGGAATATTCTCCCACACTTAGTATAGAGCCTGGCTATAGAAGCCAAACACTAACATTTGCTGACCTCACAGGATTTATAGTCTCATTGGAGTGGAAGAAAACTGTAACACAGATGTTAAAGGATACAATCGAAGTAGAATTGCAGAGGAGGAAATTAGCAATTTAGTCTCATCAAGAAAATTTTCATTAAAATAACATTGAGGTGGGCCTCATAACTGGATAGGATTTACACAGCCAGAGAAAAAGAAACTTCCTTGGAAGCAGAAGTGAGTTTGAGAGCAAAGGCATAGTACTCTATTGAGGAGGCTTATATTAATAGACAAGGCTATAAGGTAAAATTGGAAAAACAAATGTGGAGGGTCTAGAATCCAATGTTAAGGAATTTGTAGTTTGAAGTGTGTTCTCACCAGTCTGTAAGATACCTTCTATAAAACCCATCCCATTGACAGATAAGTTTGCATACTGCCACATGCTATGTTACTTAAAATGTTACGATGAACACTAGTAAAGTTCCTAAACGATTAAACTTTTAAACTTTTGTTTAACCAAATGTTCTCAAATATATGGCCACCTTTGAACTCATTTAGTATCCAGCAAATCTATTACTCCCCAGAACACACTCAGAAAATGATGTTTATGCTCTAGCAAGTCTTCAAAGGTTTGGAAGAGGATTGCCATAATTAGAATATATGTTTCTATTTTTACAACTTAAACTAGAAAGTAATGCAAATACGTAGGTACCTAACTCCTTTTGTTTCTTTTAGAGGGATTCTGTTCTGCTGTTATCTTTAACTGTCTTAATTTACATTATGTATTATCTTAAAAAGACTGAGTCCATTTGGCACTACTTCTGGCAGGATACAAATAGATAAATTTAGATACCTCATTCACCCATCTTCCGCTGTTATCAATCACTGCTTCCTCTTCATAGTTTTCTCCAAGGATTGAATAGAGATGTGGTTCTCAAGGTGTGACTGCTGGATCAGATGCATGAATATCACCTGAGAACTAGTGAGGACTGCAAATTTTCAGGCTCCATTCCAGACTGAATCAGAAATTCTGAGAGAGAGGCCCAGAGATCTGTTTTTAAGAAGCCGTCCAGATGATTCTGACACACACTGCAGTTTGAAAACCATTTGAGTGGACTAACCTAAATTTTCTAAAATTCTAGATTAAGTTGGGAGCAGAAGCCTCTACTTCCTCAGCTGCCACAACTTTTGTTTGTCCATTTTAAAATGATGATTTTAGTTCATCTCACACTTACTTCTTTTTAAATTAAATATCTGACACATTACACAGCTCTGTGGTTTCTTAGAATTAAAGTCACTGTATCTTAACAATGGTAGCCATCTGCTATGTTAGGTTCTCATTTAGACTACAGATGTAATTCCCCAGAGAACATTAACTTCAATCACTTCAAAAGTTTACCTTTTTCTTTCTCTGGTAGCTTGGTAGACATTCCTAGAAAGAAAAAAAAAGTAGCATCGTAATTGAGTGGCACTCAGACACTGAGTGAATTTCTGTCTATTTTCAATCAAGAACGAATATTTTTCTCTCTGAGAGGAAGAGCCTTATCCCGTCTTTCAGTTATCTAGCTGTGAGTATTTCCTGGTTAAATTATAACTCTATACATTAGTACTCTTGTTATTTTCCTTTGTTTAGCAATAGAAATTTGAAACAGTGGGAAAAGTTCATAAGCCTCTCCCCTTTTTTGAGGGGGCAGGAAAATTCTAATAAATGCAAAACGTTCTTCTAACCTTTATAGTCCTCTAGTTAAGGGGTATACAATACAAATTGCTTCTAAAGTATGTTGGATATATTGCATTTTAATTTTTAAAATAATTCTATTTGTGTTTGTTACAGCACAAGCTGATTCCTATTATTCTCATCTGCTTCAGATTCCTTCTCTTCTGTAGCATATTAAAAATATGGTTTATATTTGAAAATCTTCACAGTGAATTATAAACTGAACTTTGACCCATATAAAGATAGAGAAATTTATCAAAGTAAATTGTCAGTTTGCACAAGTTTGTGATGATTATAAAAGGGAACCTCCAAGGAAACTGAAATTCAGAAGAGAACTCAAACTGAAATTGATGTAGACAGAGGCTTTGTCCTGACTCCCTCCCCACCCCCATCTATTAGGTAAAAATCCTTGTAAAATTATATAATTGTATTAACCAGTGTTACCCCAATAAACTTAATTTTAAAAAATAAATAAAATGAAATGTGAAGGTTGCTAAGGACTGTAGTTGGCATGTACTTAAACTTTCAAGCAGTATGAAGCTATTGTCAAAGAACAAGTACAGTTTGTGTCTCATAGGTAAATCTACCAGACAGCCTGGCTGGCTGAGCAAATCACAAGCTTGGGACATTGAATGTTTGTTTTAAGCAAAGACATCCGGTTTCCATAGCACTATGATTTTATAGCATAGATCAGATTATACTGTGTATTTGGCTAACACCATTTTCCCCTCAACTAAAAAGATTGAATCAATAAATCATGAACTTCTAAAATAATGTTTAAAATAAACAAGTCATAGTATAGAGTGAGTCTGTATATAAGAAGGTAGAAGCTATGCAAATGAAATTTTACTTAAGATTTGCATACATTGGAAAATAGCTAATCTTAATTTAGAGTAGTTTTCATAATCCTTTTTCTGTTATAATGTCTAGGAGATAGTATGAATTCATGTAGTGTGGATTTTGAGGGGAAGGCTGTTCATTAAAAATAATAACTTTTATAAAATTTTGGAAGCAGAAAATTTGTGGTTCCTTATTTTTAAAAATAGTATAAATGAGTCCATTCATATAAGTTCTGCTTGTTTTTCTCAGAGATTCACATGTGCTAATATCCACTGTCAAAACATTGACTTTTCATGTTTCTAATCAAGAAAACATTTAACCTCTTAACTCATAAATAGAATGAGAGTATAAATTCTACTTGCACAAAGAAGTTTTCAGATAATTTCACTTTAGTGTCTCAGTTTCAGAGCTTTTAACTCTGTTTTGTCTTTTATGATCTCCTAAATATCTCTTGCTCTCTTGACTTACTTTAAATAATATGATTAACTATGGCTTGGACATTTTTATAGCTATGAATTTATTGTTTTGGGGGGTCTTTTTACTGCTGCTTGTCCCAATTCTTTCTGTTTTTTTTTTTTGAATTAGTGATTTGTTACAGAAGAATCATGGTATTTGCACATAAGAGGTTTTGAATATAGCTGTGTAGAGACAGTAGTTATTGGCACTGACTAAGATATTATACAAATGCAAACTTCTTCTCGAATCTTTGATCTTGATTTTATCTTTGAAACATGTATGCGCTTTTGATTACTCAGGACACTGTTTCCTTCTGTAACATCCAGTCAGTCATCGAGATCTGTTTCCATTTCAGATGAGTTCAGATTAGTGTACTATAGTCCCTACTATTACACAAAATAAAAATTACTTCAGGTATATATGCCAAATGATAAATACAGGTTTATCCATTGAGGCATTGTTCATAATGACAGAAGATTAGAAACAGCCTAAATGTCTATCAATAGGAACTAAATAAATCTTGATATTCTATACAATGGCATACTATTCAACCATTAAAGAGGTAAAGCATCTCTGTGTGGACCAATATTGGAAGGTCTTAGAGATATTGTTGAAGGGGAAAAAAGCAAGCTACATAACAGTATGTCAAAAAAAAAAAAAAAAAAACCTCAAGGGATATATATCCAAACAAAAATAGGACTGCTTGTGCCTTTTGGAGGAACAGTGAATGGAAGAAGATCGCTGGAGGCTAGAAACCCTTTTTTTTTTCCTTTTAATTTTGTACCCAGTGTATATATGTGTACTTTATGTTTTTAAATTACTTTAAAATCATCTTGATTATAAAAGTGCCAATAGCTAAGTCTGACAACTGAAACTATACTGTATTTAACATTCATGTATAAAATCCATTTTTACTGATTAAAAAGCATGGTGAAAATTAAGAGTTGGATATTACCAGCAGAAAATTTGAGCTATGTTGTCTGGCTCTGGTTATGAGGAAGTGATTCTTCCTTTAATATTTGCTTTATACTGTAGACTTGCCCTGGGAAATTATTTGTAACTCAGATTTAATGGAAAAGTTTTTTTTTTAAGCCAAGTATTCTTTAAAGTTACGACACTTTAACTTATCTTTTTAAAATTCTGGTTTTTTGGTAACGTTGTATTCTCTTAAAGCATAACATTCAGCCACTATTCTGCCTCATCAAAATTAATAACAGTTTATCCTTCTAAACTTAGAGCCATGTATAGTCCTACTTGAAGTTTTGCAAAAAAAGCAATTTGGATTTTTTTCCTCTTCATATTCTAAAACTTGTTTTAAGAAACTGAAATTCATATCTTTAAAATATTAGAAAAAATATTATTGACTGACTAAGCTGTTCCCACTACAGTTTAAATTCACCTGCTGTTCTTAATTCTTTCAAAAACTTTCGGGCATTCTTGAATTACTTGTATTTTATTTTACCGAATGCAAAGTTGCTTTATGAAGTAAGTGGCATGCAGTTCAAATGTAGGAAATAGCTCCTGCAAAGAAATGCTTGATATTCAGAATTTGGAACAATTGGTTAGCTAGAAAAACAATAATGAACATCACAGACCGACTTGCTTTTGTAGGAATGAATTTAAAATTATTACTGTTTCTTTATAAATGGAAAATTTTCGAACCTCTATTTGTTCATATTTATAGCAACTATATGTCTCAGACATTCCAGGATAGTTCCTAGTTTTATTACCTCCATCTCCTCAGAGCAGGCATACTGATTTTTAGCTTGGAAATTTTATCCATTCTAATATTAGAAATATAGTTCTTTGGAATCATTTCACTTTAAGTAGAAGTTAAACTTATTTCAGAGCATTTGTTTCATAGAAGGAAGATGTAAAGATGATGTGTTGCATGAATTTTTAAAATATGTTTTTATATACCTACATTACTTGTGACAAGGAAATTTTCATTACATGGGATTCTTGTTCTATACTTTTGTTCACAAAATCAGTGAACAGTGTCTGGAGCAATATACGGTATGAAATGTTTTCTCTCTGTTCTGCAATGACCAGGGACTGCCTCTGCAATGGAGACTGAATCTCTAGGAAATTTATAGGTAGAGTTATTAAGAACTATGGAGCACAATAAGCACATGAAAAGATATATTCAACATCATTGCCATTAGAGAAATGCAAAGAAAGCCACAGTGAGATACAGAGTCAACATCCACTAGGAGGGCTATACCAAAAAAATAGGTAGTAATTAATGTTGACAAAGATATAGAGAAATTGAACTTGTATAGTGCTGGTGGGAATATAAAATGGTGCAGCCACTTTGGAAAGTCTGGCAATTCCTCTAAAGATTAAACAGTTTCCATATGACCCAGCAATTTCACTCCTAAGTATATACCCAAGAGAAATGAAAACATGTTGGCACAAAAACTTGTACTCGAATGTTCATAGTAGCATTATATATAATAATCAAGAAATGAAAACAGCCTCAAAGCCAATTGACTGACAAATGGTTAAATAAAATATGGTATATCCCTACAGTGTAATATTCAGCAATAAAAAAAAATGAAATGAAGTACTGATACTTATTACATGAATGAACCTTGAAAACATTATGGTAAGTGAAATAAGCCAATCATAGGACTACATATTATATGGTTCCATTTATACGAAATGTCCAGAATAAACAAATTCATAGAGACAGAAAGTAGATTGGTGGTTGCCTCAGGCTGAGGAGAGAAGAAAGAAATGAGAATTGACTGCTAATAGGTATGGGTTTTCTTTTAGGAGTGATGAGAATGTTCTAAAATTGACTGTCCATTTGAAGTGGTTAAATGGTATACTATGTGAATTACATCTCAGTAAAGGTGTTATTTTTAAAAGGCAAAGAGGGTGTCTTTTGCTAACTGGTTTAGACATTCTATTTTAGACCTTCTTTACCAGTGGTTATCAGCCAGGAACGATTTTGCCACCCAGGGGACATTTGGCAATGCCAAGAGACATTTTTGGAGGAGGAGTTCTATTGACATCTAGTGGGTAGAGTCCAGGGATGTTGGTAAACATCCTTTAATGCATGGGACAGCCCTCAGAACAAAAAGGTTATAAGACTGAAATTGTCAGTAGTACCCAAGTTGAGAAACTCTATTTATACCTGTGTTACTCAAAAGATCTTTTATCGCAGCCATATTTTTGAAGCACTACAAGGTTATGAGTCATCAAAACAGATGTTCATTTTACTAGTTCAGTTTACTAAGGGCAAGGCTATTCAATAAGACCGAACCTGAAAGTGTTTTATTTCTTTATCTGGATAAGCCTAAACCTAAGTTAGATAATTCAACTAACCAAAATATTTTATTCCTTAGTCATTCTGGTTGAGATTTTACTATATTTTGTTGTATTTTACTTCTTTACCTAAAGCTTTTGAAGATCACATTTATGGAGTATAACAGCTACTTGCAATAAATATAGGAATAAAAAAAAAGTACCACAGCACAGCCTTGAAAGTATAATTAAAAGCTAACATCTACATTTGAAAAATTATTTTCAACTCATGTTCTTGAATAGGAATGTGGCACTAAACTAAACTAATTTGCTTGACTTCAGATTCCAGCCATGCTCCTTTTATTGTATGTACCTGTTTGAAATTTCCGCCGTCTGGTCCAGAGGAAAGGGTGCAGGGTGTTCATTATGGAATTTGCATTTCAAATATAATAGCTAAGATTTATTGAATGCTTACTGTGCCCTGGGTATTATGCAAAGAACTATAAAGTGCTGTGTGTGTGTGTGTGTGTGTGTGTAATCTCATTTAATTCTCACAAAACCCTATTATGTAGATATGATTATTCCATTTTTCTAGAAGCATCTCTCTTATCGCTGTATATATTCCCACTCTAGTAAGCACTGCTTGTTCTGTGGGTCTTAACACCACTACTATTCTATGAGTTCCCTTCCCCATCATTCTGGAAATCCTCTTTGCCTCTCTACTGTTTTGATCTCCGACATCTGCCCTTACCATGGTATATTCACTCATTTTGCTGAATTATATTCTTTATTACCTTTCAAAGAATACCAGTATCTGAAAATGTCTTTATTCTACCTTCGTTATTGAAAAGGATAGTTTGGCTGGGTATAGAATTCTGTGTAGCAGATATTTTTCTTTCACAATTTTGGAGGCATTATGTCTCTTGTCTTTCAGTTTTGGGTATGATATGTTTTCTGTCCCTCAAAACATTTAGAAGTTTTATTTCTTTTCCTCTGAAATGTCACAATGGGTGCCTTGCTGTGGGTCTTTTTTTTTTTTTTTTCCATGCATTTTTGCCTAATACTTAGTGGGGACTTTCATTCTCAAAATTCATTTCCTTGAAATCGAAGAAAGTTTCTTAAAATGGTTCTTTGATAATTTCCTCCCTTTCCTTTTTTATTTCAAGAATGCCTATTATTTATATGTTCACTTTTTAAATATATCTTTTTGTTTTCTTATTTTAGAAATCCTGTAGTCTTTTGGAAATTTTGTTTTTTAGTTTTACTTTCTGAGAAAAATTTTTAAACTTTCTTAAACTTTTAATTTAAGTTATATTTTTAATTTCCAAGAGCTCTTTCTTGTTTGCTAATTACTTCTGTTTTATAGCCTCCTAGTCTGGTTGACAGATGAGTCATCTCTTAGCTCTGAGAATATTAATATAGTCTTTTCTGAAGTATTTCTCCTATGGTCTGTCTTGATTCTTATTTACCTGACTCCCTCTTTCTGTTTGCCTTTTGAGTAGGGTCTCTTTTTCAAGTTATAGACTTTTCACATATTTAGTGGTCCTTAATTGTCCATAATTTGCAAAATTTCAGCGTTCATTTCCTCCTGATATGATGCACCAAGAAAAGCACAAATACAACTTTTATAGTATTCTTGCCCCCAAAATGTATAACCTAAATTCAACCATGAAGAAACATTAGACAAACCCAAATTGAGGGACAGTCTGTCAAGATTATGTAAGGCAATGAAAGACTGAGGTACTTTCCAAATTAAAAGTAAGGAGACATGACAACTAGATGCAGTGTGTGATCATAAAGTGGACCCTGGGCCAAAATTAGTGGGACAGTCAACAAAATTTTAATAAAATGTGTAAGTTAAGTAAAAGCAGTCTCAATTTTTAATTATTGTGCTTTGGTTATGTAATATGTTAACAGTGAGGAAGATGGCTGCTTTTTTCTTCAAACATTTTTCTGCTCTATTCTCCCTCTCTCTTCTCTTTCTGAGACTCCAGTTACACATATATTTATTAGACTGCTTGATGTTTTTGTAAGTGCCTTTAATTTTCATATTAGATAACTCCTATTGCTGTATCTTCAAGTTCACTTATTTTCTCCTGATATCTTCCATCATATGTTAAGCCCCCTGCACTGATTTTAATTCAGATATTATATATTTTTAGTTCTAAAATACACATTTGATTCATTTTTGTTTCCATTTCACTGCTGAGGTTCTCCATCAATTCATTTATTATGACCTTATTTTCCTTCTAAGTTTAAATATCTTTATATTAGCCATTTTAATTTCCCTTTCTGTTAATTCCTAGGTCTGGCTCATCTTGTGGTCAGTTTTATTAATTATATTTCCTTTGATTATGGGTCATATTTCTTTGCATGTTTAGTAATTTTTTTATTGTCTACCGGATGGTGTGTGTGGTATATGGTGGAGATAATAAATGTTGTTATTTTTTTCTAAAAGAGACTTGATTTTTGTTCTAGCAAGTTGTTAACTTAGCTGAACTCCAAATGTTATCTCCCCTAAAGTGAACACCAACTGAAATCTATGCTCAGTCTTTTCAGCTTTCCAGCTATTGCCTTTCACATATGCAGTTCAAGGATAAGCTAGGAATTTGGGTTGAGAGAGAGAGAGAGAGAGAGAGAGAGAGAGAGAGAGAGAGTGTGTGTGTGTGTGTGTGTGTGTGTGTGTGTGTGTGTGTGTATTTGGAGGGACTCTGTGTCCCTTTCCACTTATGCTGTTAACCTTAAACTAGGTCTTCTGATTCCTCCAGCAAGAAAGATTGCACATTTCTACTTAAGTTCTAATCGTTTCACCATATGAACTATAGAGTACTACCAGGTGAAAAGCCATATGATTCCTAATCTAGAACAGTTCCTCCTTTCAAGATTGACTCCCCTCTAGTTTCTCTTTGCTTTTGATTATTCTGTGGTGCTTTCAAATGGTGTTTAATATTTCTTAGAGTATATAATTATTATGTGCAAAGTATCAGTCTAATATACTTTATTCTGCCATTACCAGAAGTTAAACCACTGTTACTTTTTTATATTCTGTTGATATTGTATAGGATTAAACAAAAAATCTACATTTTTTATGAATGATAATAGTAGTGCATCAAAATTTTCCAAAATGATTGAACATATTACTAATCTTATTCTTTTTTTCTCTTATAGACAAGAGATGATTTCCTAGGTCAAGTGGACGTTCCTCTTTATCCATTACCAGTTAGTATAGATGTTCATCATTTTACTTTTTATGTTTATTTTTTATTTTAATAAGTATTTATAAATACATAATATAGTTAATATAAATATTTGATTTCTAAAATATATACAGCTATTATTTCTTGAGTATATTTTCTGAAAACTCATCTCAATTTTCTATTTTAATTTTGTCTTTAGGATCTCCTTACATTAAGCCAAGTGAGAATTAGAGCCACTGAAATTTGTTCACATCATGAAAACATTGTTTGAGAAAGATCAATTTGGAAATAGTCTACTGAATAATTAGAATAATTAGAAAGCCTAGGCCACAGAAGGAAACTAAGATAGTTTATAACAATATAAGTATGAAACTGAATCTGGACCAAGCATATAGTAATGGAGGAAAACAGACAGATTCAGGAAACATTTTATAATAAAACTATATTGGACCAAGTTTCTGACATTGGGGTTGAAAAAAAAAAGCAAAAAGTAAAGATAATATGGGTTGAAATTGGCAGATAAGGGTATGTTTCAAGTAAAGATGTTAGTAGGAAAAGTCCTTTTGTTTTGAAATAATATATTTATTTTTTCCATATTGAATTTCAATAGAAAACAGGAAAAATGAAAGCCTAAAGTGGCCAGCTGACAGAGATATGAAAATAAATTGTGTAGGGAAGAGGGACTGAAAGGATTGAGTTATTACTGTCAAGGTAGAAGCATATCTCTAAGAATGGTGGGTTGTCCGTATAAGAGAGGTGGAAGCACCAAAGGCCAAACCCTGAACCTTAGCCAGTGTGAGTCTGTCAGAGGAGAAAGAGAAGATGGACAAGGAGAGACAGTAAAAGAACCAAGTATAATAATGTCATGAGAATTTAAGAGTTTTATGACTGAATGGGTAGTTAACAATTCAAAATGTAGCAGAGAAGTAAAGGATAATAAAAACAAAAGGCTTCTGAACTTGATAAGAAAGAGAAGTAATACTTTACCGTATCAGTCTCTTGAGATATTTATTGGCTCTCTACAATCTTCAGAGATTACAAGCTTTTAATAATATATTTAATCCAGTTTCACTTTGCAGGCTGTTTACTTTTCTGTTCTCCTGCAATTGTCTTTGTGCTCTAACCATGCCAGCCTGCTGACATTGTGCATATTCCACTAACCACTCTACTTTTTTTTTTCACTTCCTATTCTGCTTTTGGCTCCACAACATACCTGCTCAGCTAGTTTTAGACTGAGTATGATGATGGCTGCAGTTCCAATGGTGCAGGAAAGTGAAAGCACTGTCAATTGTAACCATTTAATCTAAAGCTACTTTTTTCTCACTTCTAACTTCAGTTATACCTGAGATCATAGTTCATGAGTACCCTTGAAAAATATATTTTTGATTTTATAGATATATTTTGAAAACCCACTGTTTTATTCTAGACAGAAAATCCAAGAATGGAGAGACCATATACATTTAAGGATTTTGTTCTTCACCCAAGAAGGTCAGTATATATAAAATGATAACATATTAAAAATTTTAAATTTCTTGTTTATACATATAGTAGCCTCTTTAGAAATTCAAGGTGAAACCTTTGTTAATAAGCTACTGCTAAATGTTACATTTTTTTTAAAGCTTTATTGTATGTCTGATTACAAAGAAAAGTGATCACACTACTTTGGGAAAGATTTGTTCCCCTAATATTTATCAGACTAGAAGGATGAAATTTGTCATTTTATATTGATTTCATATCTTAAAGTATATGTAATTTTATCATACTATGCTTTAGAAAAAATCATGAACATTGGTTCCGTAAAACTAATATCCAACTTGACATGCACAAAACCAATTTCAGAAAAACCTAAGTACTTTTTGCATACTTTAATTTTAAAAAGGTACTTCTGGAAACTCAAATATTTAGAGAAAATAACATGAGTAAAGACCAGAATTTAAAACCCATAATTTTATTTTCCTAAACTAAATTACTTGAATTTTGTCAAAATTCTAAAGTTTAAGCTATAAATAAAATTCCTTTTGATCTTCTGTACCACATAATCAAGTGAAATCTAGTCAAGACCTGTGTGTGGATTTACTGACAAAAGGTCAAAGTAAAGCCGAGGAAGGACATCTGTGAAAACAGTATTTGCCTTGTTTATAAAACTAGTAAATGCATTTAAAAAACATACTATGGGAACTTAGCAAATTTTTTTTTCATTTTAAAGTTATTTTTAAAAACTACTCTGTAAATATAAGTATTAAAACAAAAGGGGCAGTGCCGTCCAACTATTAATATTTATTTTCTCTAAGAGAAGTCACATATTTAACTTCTGTAGAAGTCTTGAAATATAAATCTGTTTTCTTCCTTTAATTTTAGACTAATCAGGATATCTGTATACCAAGAATAAATAAATAGATATTTCTTCTCTTATTTGATTGCCCTAGTAGCCTGCTTTTCAATTTGTCATGTTTCTAGTATCTTTATCTTTAAACACTGGAACAATTTACATCTTCTGTCTGTACTGGATATTACTACAAGTGTAGAAAGAACTTTATTCAGGTTAAAAATGTACTATATTCCTAGATTTTTTTTGTTTTAGCCCCATTAAGTCTAAGCCAATAGGGTTATTATCCAATTGGAAAGACTTGAAACATATCACTGTAGAGAAACCCTTCTATAAAACGTTATCAGAGCAAGATTCCTGTATCAATCTTTTATTTCAACAAATCAGAGTATTCACACTCCCTTAAATATGAAGACGACCACCATTAATGACCTTGGAATTAAGTATCAGGGATTTTATTGATCACACAGGAAAGGTACACTCTAAATCCATGAGAACTATACACAAAAATCAACTAAAAAGATTAGGGGAAGCATGAAGGGAATGAGTATTTCTTGGAGACAGAATGAAAGGATTAGGACTCTTGTCTAGAAAGACAAAGGTTAACTGGTTACATCATTATATATAGAAAGGTGGGACAAGCAAGGATTTCTTAAATAGGATGCTAGAATTGATGGGGACGATAGAATTAAGTTGTAAGTTAGAAGCTTAAAAAAGACAGATTAAAAATTTTTTAATATTAATATAGTGGGCAGCAGCCTTTAGCTTAGATAACTCATTATTCAAAGAGGTGAAAATACAGTAGATAAATTAATGTATGACAGATTCGAACAGCTAGCTGTCAGAGAAAAGTAGTGGGGTTCCAGACAGTTAACAGGATTTGCTCTCCACATTTTTATCATCCTATACAATAAGGGTAGATTAGTGTCCTGAAAGCACACCTTTGAGGTTGCCTTTCCCTATCCCCCAAATTCTCTGGCTTCAGAGAGTATGCAAAATAAAATCTCGAGTTCCCTTGTTTTACCTGGACCTTATCATCTAGACCATCTCCACCTCCTTTGTGTACCCTGTAATCCAGCCAAACTCCTGCCATTTCCTTAATAGTCCTCTAGGTTTCCTATCTGTTTCCTTCTTTTCGGTCTTTTCTTTACTCATGTGCCTTTCTCTTCACTGCCACAGATCAAAATCCTGCCCGATCTTCTAGTCCCAACTCAAACACCAACTTCTCTTTCAAATTCTCTCTGATCTTTCACTTAAACTTTCTTGGTAGCTTAGTTATCTCTCAACAATTATTTACTTATGTATGTTCCATTTTCTCCACCATCTATTCCTTTTCCTAGATGTTTTCTGCCCTGGAATTTGTCTTTGAGTCTCCTCTGGTAGTCAGTAGATGCTCAATAAATTCTTCTTAAATGAATGCTTTTCTTCCTAGTGTGAAAGTTTTGTGAATAATTATTTTCTTTTCTACAGTCACAAATCAAGAGTGAAAGGTTATCTGAGATTAAAAATGACTTATTTACCTAAAACCAGTGGCTCAGAAGAAGATAACGCAGAACAGACTGAGGAATTAGAGGTGAGATTTTATAAACCTTTGGTTAAACTGAAAGAAAATATCTAATTTTTTATTTTACTATACTATGAAGAAAAAAAATGATTTTATTTAATGGAGTTAATAATAAAAATTATTTACCTGGATATTTATTTTTTTTACCCAAGCATTTATTAAACATTTCTTTCCTCTAAGGATATTTCTATAGAATGAATGACCGTTATTAATGGCATCCTTAAAGATTAGGGAATAGAGAATACAAAATTTGTAAATAAAAACATTTATTGTAATTAAGTCATTAATTGTTACTAGTTTTTGCATTTTCTAAAACCGTGTCATGTTTCCATTTATTAAAGTAAAAACATAATTTAGTATTTGTAAGTTAAATACATGGAAATTTTGAGGAGACTACTAATTAGGAACTCTTTTATGAAATGTGATTTCTGTTACTTTTCCTGTCATAGTTGGGGTGGAAGACTCATGGGAAGAAAGGGAATGAGAGAGACAGGGGAGAGAATACAAGTGAACTAGTAAAAAGCCCCATTCATTGGGACAAATAGAATTTAACATCTTTTATGGGTGTTAAGGATAAGAGGAAATCCAAGGTAAGTATATGGGCAGAACTACATGCTTCTGGGGTGAGTGAAGAAGAGGCAGAAACAGTGTATTTGGAACAGAATTGGAGGGAGATTTGGCGCCTGGAATCCTAGTTGCCACCACTGCCACTAGCCAGCTGAATGACTCTGTGTGAGTTGAACTTCTTGGAACTTCCAGTTCTTCATTGGCAGATGACAGGGTTGTGCCAAATGACCTCTAGGATTTCTTACAGCAGAATAATTCATGATTTGAAAAGGGGACAAAACACACCCACTGCTTGAGATTCCCATTGAAGGAGCATTATCATCAAAAGGTCGACAGCGTTACTGTAAGCACACAGTGTATGGGCACCAGTTTGCTTCCGAGGTTTTTTTGTTTATGTGTCTCCCTCAACAGCCATACCTCTTTGTCTGGTTAGGTCTCCAGAAGAGCTGTGAAGCTGAGGAACCTTCTTCCTAAGGGCTGGGCTCTATCTCACAAGCCCACCACCCACCTTGAGAAAGAAAGCTTGAGAACAAACAGTGCTTTTTTGCAACAAAACTTTCTGGGAATTTTTTATATGCACTAATGAGATTTTACTTTGTGGGGGAATCTAGAATAAAAGAAGGAAAGAACTTTTTTTTTTGACTCGAAGTATACAGTTAGCCCTTAGTTTGGCCATCAAAGAACTTGATATCTCCTCCCTGAAGTCTATATTAGTTTATTTGATTAGTTTTTCTTTGATTTAACATATAATAATCACTTTAAATTTTTTTTAGATATTTATTGGGTGAAAGTTTCTCTGGCATTTTAGTGCACAAGGTTTCTTGCATAATCAAATTCTGTTTGAAATGAAGGATGTCTGCTGTAAAGAAAGAAAATTCTTTATAAAGTAACTTAAAAAAAATAACAGCATTTTATTATTTAGTAACCTGCTCCAAGTTTTGCCCACACGCAGTATCACAGGTACCTTATTCACAGTTCAGTTTCTGTGGGTAGAGCTGCTTCGCTTCATTTTGTGGTCTCATGTCTCAATGTTTGAATTCCCTCAGAATGCACCTTATAATTTCAGTAGATGTAAGCGTGTAGGAGTTTATTTATGAAAGGCCCTGGGAATTCAAACACACGAATCTGTGCTTATTTATATTCTGTGTAGCTAATGACAGAAAAGTCTTGCTTTTGACATCTAGTTTGTGACCAAATATACACAATTCTATTTAAAGAAAACCATTGTAATTTTCATAAGAGAATCACTCTTAGGCACTTTGTATTCCTTAGTACGAAATAAAGTATGGCTATAATAAATAATTAGATAACATTTGATTTTTTTATTCTTTGCAACTTTCAATTCTGCTGTATGTATTTTACAAGATTAACATCTAATGTTTGTTGTAGCTCTGAATGCTTTTTTTCTGACTCTCAGACTCAATTAAATTGTGGGCACTTGCATGTTAGCTTTGAGGTTAGTAATTAGGTAACATTCATTGATATTCTGTGAAGAATATTAGTGGATACATGCTTAATAGGGAGTCATTGTGTACAAAAATAAAAACTCAGTCTTTCTAAACAGTGTTAGAATGTACAACTGTACTTCTTCAGACTTGAAATAGATATTTTAAAAGGTTCTTAATTAAATTTGTTTTCCCTCCTTCTTGGATTTACTTGGATAACAAATTCAATAAATAGAACTTTAAGAGAGAAATCTTTAAGGAGTTTTTAAAGAAATATTTTCTGGTACCGTATTCCTAGCCCTGGATATTTTTACAATTCCTTAAAGCATCATTGAGGATGTTTTTATTAATAAATTTCATTAATCTGCAGAAAAGCAGTCAATGACTGTATTCAACAAATAATCATTGTTAGGGTTTTTTTTTTTTTTTTTTTGAGAGTGAAATATAAAGATTCAATTTACATCAACTTACATGCTTTTGAATTTGAAAATGGAAAAGTAAAATCAGATTCAATATATACAAGATTAATTTTTAGGTATGTAGATGCTATATTCTGATCATTTAAAGGGAAAGAAAGGAGAAGGAAAGTAAACATAGAAAAAGTACGAGGATAGAGGGAAGGAACAGAATGAAATTTGGGCATTAAAAATAAAATTAAAGAGATATCAGTTCCCATAGAAGGAATAAAAAGGAAAAATTAAAGAAGACTAAGAAAGAAAGGGAGTCAGTATTACTCCCCACCCACTCCCCTTTTCCCAGAATAATCTCTTCCTTTCTGCTTATCCTTCACCTTCTGTTCTGCCTCAGGCCATATGCAACCCCCACTCCAAGGCCAGCCAGAAGAGATCAACCTTGCTGTAGAAACCCCTACAGCCAGAACATAATCCTTTCTTTCCAAGCTCTTCTCACTCATCTTTCATTTTTATAGCCAGATTTCTGATATAGAATAATTCTCTTCTATCTTCTAAGCCATCCACCGGCTGGCACAAAACAGTCCTTCAGTGCAGGTTTCTCAGTGCCTAGGGAAAAAAAATCTTCTGTATATATTAAGGAAACTATTTTTTGTCTATTATCATAGCACCAAATATATTTCCAAGTTTGTCTTTTTTTTTTTTTCTACTTTTATTTAGTAGTTTTTGCCGTGTACAAATTTGGGGGGTTTGTAATCAAATTTATCAATCTTCTTTATGCATTCTGGGATTGTTGTCCTACTTGAGGGCTTCCCCATTCTTTGCATAAATTTTTAAAATCTCTCCAGGTTTATTCTAATACATTTTGGTTTGACTTTTAACATTAAAATATTGCTCCATCTATAACATTCTGGTATAAAGTATGAGGTAGCAATCTAAATAAAATTTTTATTATTTTCTAGAAAATTTTCCTATTTTCCTACAAATTTGAAATGTCTTTATCATATACTAAATTTTGAGTCTTTTCCTGGGCTTTCTAACCTGTTATATTGAATTGTCTGTCGTGCATGCTCCAGTGCCAGACAGCTTTAATTATTGTGGTTATAATACATTTTATCTCGTAGGGTTAATATCTATGAACTTGAAATTTGCCATGTCTCATTATTTAATAAATCTATACTGTAGTTTTATCAGAATCTTGGCAACGTTATAAATTAACTTGGGTAGAATTGACACCTTTGTGAAACTGAGTCTTCCTAGCCAAGATTATAATAAGTCTCATCATTCATTCAGGTCTTCTCTTGTAGCGTTAGAAGTTTTAAGTTTTTTTCTTTACTAGTGTATTTATGTTTTCCTAACCATTCCAGTATTTAGTAAAACTTTTACCTATTTCTTTTTCTGTTTTGAGGTTTTTATAAAGGTATGTCATTAACTTGTTACACTTTTCAATTAATTCCTTACTCTAACTACCTAGCTTAGGCTTTATAATATTTTCGGCCTCACTAGTCTTAGAGGAAATTTCCAGTGCCTTCCTAGCATTTAAAGCAAAACAAAACATAACAAAACAAAACTTTCTTCCTTTGGCTGCTTTCTGACTTGACCAAAATGCTTTCCTTTAGGCCAGAGGAGAACAAGAAAAGTCAGATCAGAGAATTATAATGATTTTTTAATCATTAGTTCACTGTAGCAATTATTTCTAAATTATTTGCCCTTCCATATCATCCTCTAGATATTCCACCTTCACCCAGTGATTTTTTCAGGTCTCAGATTATTATTGATTTCCACTCTATTCAAGGTGTTTTCTCTGTGGGAAGACCATACCCAAGAGGACAAGACCCCACTACCCTTCATCCATTTGCTTATAATTTAGAGAAAAACCTTAGGTTGCACCAGTTTAAACTGTGCTTTTCAATTTCTCAGTACTTTCCATCATTGTTTATTTAAAAGTTTTTCCTGTCCTTATTTTTATCTATTAGATATGTTTTAAACCTCATTTGAAAATTTGTAAAAGTTTTAAGCAAAATTTAAACGTTTTCATTTTTCAAAAAAGACTTTCTTATAAAATATTCATATTATGCTCTTAAAAATTGACAATGTGATTATTTTATCTTTGTATCGTTTTTGGAATTGGATATGCTAATCACTTTTGAAATTTCCTCATAAATTATAAGGTTAAATAAAGCACTAACATAATTGTTACCATTCTGTTTTTCAGCCTGGCTGGGTTGTTTTGGACCAACCAGATGCTGCTAGCCATTTGCAGCAGCAACAAGAACCTTCTCCTCTACCTCCAGGATGGGAAGAGAGACAGGATGTTCTTGGAAGGACCTACTATGTAAACCATGAATCTAGAAGAACACAGTGGAAAAGACCAACCCCTCAGTATGTGCTGATGGCTTGTACATTTGTCATCTGAATACATTTTGACCACTAACTTTCATTTTGAAATCTTTTCTCAAATGCATTCACAATAGTATAAGAATCCATAAACTGCAAGACTGTCAGTATTTGTATGACCCAAGGCTTTAAAAATGCTCTCGTAATATTTTAATATTCAAAATTATTTGAGTTACAAATCCTTCTCTTCTAACTGCTTATTTTAATAAATTGTCAATTATGTATGTTTTTAATTATATGTAGCCACAAAGGGTACATTTTTCTTTTCAGATTGATTTAGAAAATCTCGGAGATGTTTTATAGTTTGTTACTAAAATATAATAAAATATCAATTTCTACAGTACATTATTTTTAAAATATAAATTATTTGTAAAATATAAAGGAGTCAATAACAAGGATCTTTTGTTAAACACCATTTACCAATCTGACCAATGTATACATAATTTTCAACATATACAAATCAAGGACAGAATAACCTTCAGGCTCTTCATTGACATTTTTCTTTTATCATCAGACGGTATTTGTAAACATGTATTTAAAAATTCTCCCATTATTCATATTTGTTATCAAATATCCACTTTTTTCTTATGATTTTATGAAGTCTTTCTTTAGTCTTCTGATTTTTGACACAGACTTAATTTTTTTCTTACTCGTCCATTATTCACCTTCTAATTTTTGGCTTTGATATTTTGTATCTGTTATAGCCCAAGCCCTATCATAGGTATTTCTTGTTCTCACATCCTACCAAAACAAATCAGTGATCCATGGCACAGAGGCATTGATCTCTGTAGAATGATATACACATTACAAAACTGAAGACAATAAAATTCTGCAAAAATGTTATATTGCATAACTCAGTTGTATGGCAAGCCTGACATGAGCAGAATCACATTTCTTTCACTATAGTTGTTGTTTTCAGCTAGCCAAAATCAAGAATTCCTAGGAGAAAAATCTGAAGCCTTTCTAGAATTATCTGTTAAATTATATTTTCTCTATCAATAGTACAGTAAGAACTGGTCCTCTATCCTGGGCTTATATGGTATTAAATAACAATAATTTTATTATTAAATATTTGTACAAAAGTCTTGGTCTGATAGTCTGGTTATAATAAATGCAAATAACTAGAATAATATAACTAGTAAGTGACTGGGATAATTTAGGAAAGGTACAATGGAAATGATATACGGTAGCCCCGTGCCTTTCCTAAACCCAGACATACCATTCTTCTTATCCTTTTTCACACCAGGACCATTACTATATATGATCAAAAACAGATACCATTTAATTTGTAGCAATTAAGTTTTTAATTGTAGTGTCCTTACACTGTCATTCTGCCCTCTACATTCATGCATGGGGAATTCTACTTTTGGCTGAAGGTCAATTCTAGAAAATGTTACTGATTCATGAAGATGTATATACAACTCTTTAAAAGCTTTATTTTTATGAATTTTCTCAAACTGCGTCAGATTTTATGCTAGTAATAGCATGACAAATTACTAATATAAGGAAATTATTTGTGAAATTCTCAGATATTCATTCATTCAACAAATATTTTTGAGTACCCATATGTGTCAGCGACTCTCTCAAGCACAGTGATGAACTAAAATATCCAAGTCAAACATATTACACACTCACAAAATCATTAACTCCATAAGGTACTATGAAGGTACTAATGTGCCTACAATTTAATTTATGCACATTGAAATAGGCTTTGGACAAAAACAGTAAATTTCTATCTAAGGTATTTTTTAAATGATGACAGAATATTTGATTATCATTTTAACTCTCTTCGGACGTATTATACTTCTAATATAGGGACAGCTTAACAGATGCTGAGAATGGTAACATTCAATTACAAGCTCAACGGGCATTTACTACCAGGCGGCAGATATCTGAGGAAACAGAAAGTGTTGACAACCGAGAGTCTTCTGAGGTAAAAATAATTTACTTTTTTTGTAGATAGATGCATGGTATAGCCATAGATTAAAGTATGTGTGGCTTGAGCTTATTCTGTTCATTTTAGAACTGGGAAATCATAAGAGAAGAGGAAGGCACCATGTATAGCAATCAGGCCTTCCTATCACCTCCACAATCAAACAACTTGGATGTTCACCCTCGTCTTGCAGAAGAATTGAATGCCTTACTCACTGTTTGTGGAAATTCAGCCACCGGCCAGCCAGTATCCAGCTCAGTAAGACGCTCTTAGATTTTGTTGTAGCTTCAGGATTTTATATTATATATGTTATTCCATATATAATATAAAATTTTGTCTTTTCCCCCCAAGTTTATTGAGATATAATTGACATCTAATATTATGTTAGTTTAAGTTGTGCAACATATCATTTGGTATATGTATATATTGCAAAACAACCACCACAATAAATCTAGTTAACATCCATTAACTCATATATTTACAAAATCTTTTCTTGTGATGAGAAAAAACTTTGTCTTAAATGGCATATAGTAATGTGGTAGGGACTTTGGGATTTTACAGCATGTTCATTTTTGAACTATTCCCACTAATAGTATGGAGCAGAGTCTTGGATAATCCAAATGATCATTGGAGTCCAAATATCCATTATGTCAGCGCCCTTCAGCCAGTAAACACACTGCCAGGAGCACCACCTGGGCAGTGTCGAGAGCAGCTGCGTGCTTTCATTCACAGTCTCTATGATCACTTCTTAACCAGCATTTTTCCTTCTGCTCCGTCCTACCTACCCCCACTATATTATCTGCCATTCAAAGATGAATTTAAGACCTAAAGTTATCATTCTTTTTTTTTAAAATAAGAATCATTCCGGCAGAAGAGGCAGCTTACAAGCCTATACTTTTGAGGAACAGCCTGCACTTCCCGTGGTGAGTTTTATTCTCTCCCCACAATCATCAATAAAAACATAAATCTCAGCAACTTAAAAAAAAGAAAACTGAGTATGACCTTTGACTGCCTAGCAGAGTGTCAATCCAGCACAGAATCTAGGTTCCGGGGTATGAGGTGCAGGGGAGGGTAAATTGGGTAGGTTGGCCTTTTAAAGACCAAACTGGAAGAACAGCCTCTCCCACAGTAATTAAGCCATGCCTCTGAATGCTAGTGACTGTAGGCGACATCCAGGCTTGTCAGTCGAAGGGCTGTACTGACTGGAGGTCTGCTAGAGACCACATACCATTCAGGCATACGGTGTCCAGCTGTCTTTGCACTGTACTTGGCCATTTCTGCCCCATGCATGAAGAGTCATGTCAGGGTTTGGTCCCTCAGCCCGGTGTGCACTGGTGTCAGCAGACTTGGTGGCCAGGTTGAAGTTTATTAGTCCCTCTTCTCTCAGTCTCACTCTGCTAGTCAGCAGAGGCCTTCCATTTCCTCATCAATAGGCTTCCCAGCCATGGCCCTGAATGGATCAGAGACCTTAACAACTTCATGTCTGGACCATTGACTCCCTTTTGGTCTCCCAGCCCCCATCTTCTTCCTGACTCAACAGTCATTACTTTGAGTTTCTCTCTTCCTTGCATGGCCTCTACCTGTTTTTTTAAAACCAAATGAAAACTCTTGGGCTCCCAGCCCCTTCAACTTACCTTTCTCTTTATCCGCCCACAGATGCCTCATGCTGCTGTCATTTGCATGTGTTCTTTCTTCCAAATGCTGTTCCTATATTCAAATTCTCTCCCTCTTCTGGGTCTGTGCCCATTCTATTTCCCCACTTGGAATGGTCTCCTTACTTTTCCCCACCAGCCATTTTGAGTGGCAGTCTATATATTAATTTTGAAAAGTGGGATAGTTTTCACTTTTATGGAAGTTTCAGCAAAGGAGTGCAGAGGCTCAAAATTCTTCAACTCAGGAGTGACTCATTTGTCTAAAATGGTGGCCCTACATCGAGAGAGACACCAACTCTGTGCTTAGGAAGGAGTGGGGCACCCACCAGTGCAATTAGCCTACTCAGTATTGACCATCAATACGAGGGTGGATGCCACCAAAAGACTGACCTCACCAGCCTTACTGTCACTTATCACCACTTATCTGGCCTTCTGCTTTAGACTGGAGCCTGCTTAAGGGAATTCCATGGTATTTCTCCCACTGCACTTTGTAATGTCCTCCATATAAGGAAATGGTTGAATTTCTGATTGACTGACAAGCATTTATCCAAGAATCAATTTTAATTTACCAGATGAGCAACAGAATCTAGAAATGATTTATATTTTATGCACTGGAAAAGCTATTTCCATGCCTTATTTGTGTCCATAAAGTGATTAAAATCTTTTTTTTATATATAGCTTTCTTGAGTTATAATTCACATACCATTTAGTGAGCAATGAGTTTTAGTAAATTTATTTAGTTGTACAAACATCACCACAATCAAATTTAAGAATCTTTTTATCACCCAAAAACGTACCCTTAATCCCAACAACTATTTTCAGCCACTTATCTGCTATTGTTGCAATTTTGCCTTTTCTAGAAACTTCATATAAGTGGAATCATACAGTATGTAGTCTTCTATGTCTGGCCTCTTTCACTTACTGGGATGCTTTTGAGCTTTATCCATGTCATTGCATGTTTCATTAGTTCACAGTATTCCATCGTGAAGATATATCTACTACATTTAATTTTCTCATCAGCTGTTGGACATTTGTAAAGCCAGGCAACCTTGAATTCCATTGTTTTGTAGACTAATGGCTTATGATAACTGTCAGTGAGGTACATTTACCTCCTACATGTCTAGGGAACCATGTATCTAGTGAACAGACTAGTGGTGAAAGTTTTTATGTGTAAGACAGGCCAAGCCTTAAAGGATCTAGTTCAAAAGACAAAAGGAAGGCCAGATCTGGACTATTTTAAATATACCTGGAAATAACCAGTCCTCTTTGTTTATTAGTAATAAACGTTAAAAACAGCACCACCCTGGCTCTCACAGAAAGAAAGCAGGGGTAACTTTTGAATTGACATGTATGTGTGATAATTTCCCTAGTTAGACTTCCTGGGCTGGATTCTCAGCTCCACACCAGCAAAGTATCTATTAAGAAATTAATTCAATTTTTTAAGCTTGAATTTTTTTTGTAAGTAAAAAGTGACAGTAATAGCAATTATCTCATTAAGAGCTGTGTGGATGTTAAATGACATGATCTATGTGATAGCATTTAGTGTATGGTTGTTATTATTGTCATGTTTTACTGGTGTTTTCACTCTCATTGTCTCTTCTGGTTTTCTTAAGTGAGCTGCTGTATACTTTATTGTGTACACTTTAAAATATGATTTAAAACATGTTTCATTTTAAAGAGAGCTAGCAGTGAAAAAGAGATGCTGTTCTTTTAAAAAGATTCCTGTTAATATTTAATTCTCCTGTTATTCTTCACTTTAGCTGTTGCCTACTTCATCTGGATTACCACCAGGTTGGGAAGAAAAACAAGATGAAAGAGGAAGACTATATTATGTGGATCACAATTCCAGAACTACTACGTGGACAAAGCCCACTATACAGGTACCCTGCAATCTATCCATTAACTTGTTTTCTTACATAATTTGAATGATCATATTTCTGTGGAAGCTATTACATCACTTTGTGGTATATGCTGGATGCTCCTAGCATCTTCGAATTATTTTCCCACATTGGTGCTAAGTGTCTACTATTTCCTGCGGATCTCTCCTGTGCATGAATTACCAGTTGTTATTATGTAAAATAAGTCTAACTGGGAAAAAGAGGACAAAGTCAATGATCTAGTCAATTGGATAATTTTTTAATTTGAATGGTTAAGACCATTGTTTTGTTAAAAGCTACTTTTGGTGTTCTGTATCTATTAATTTGTGTTCATGACACTTTGTCCTTGGCAACAGTGAGCATTTTTGTAATATTTCTTTGTAAACATTTAAGAAAATGTTTGTTTTGTCACCATTTCTCTTAATGGCAATTTTTTTAGCACTGAAAAGTACAGAGAATAAGAGAGCCAATACCCATTTAACACTCAGAATTTACTACCATTAACAAATTACCATATTTGTTTATATACATTTTATTTTTAAAAATAAAATCTTACAGATAAAACAAAATTCCTTTTAGCTAAGCACTTGGTCCCACTGCCCAGAGGGCCACCACCTTGAGTTTATTTTATATACTTACATAGAGAGCTAAACAATGTAAAATATTGTTTATGTTCGTGTGTTTCACATTTTGCAAAGGTGTTATATTGTAGAATTCTAAATTTTTTTTGCTCAATATTGTTTTAAAATACTATCCACATTTTTTTATATATGTAGGTCCAGTGTGTTTCTTTTAACTACTACCTAATATTTCAATAGGTGAATTTATTACATTCCAGTTATCCATTTCTATAAATGTATATTCGCCATTCATTTTGCCTACATAGCATTTAAACCCACTTCTATATATTGGTAATTTCTCATTCTATGAGTCTTTTGAGGAAGCAAAGACAATCTCCTTCTGTGGCTTCTCCTATAGCTGGGGCCCAGGCCCACAGACCACGCCTCCTCAGTCACATGTACCCACAAAAACTTTATTAACCAGCATGTTACTGCTCAAGAATTACCTAAGAAGTTATAGACTATTTTTTTTTTAAGTTTGACAAACACCTTATTAGAAAAACGAGCCTCTGATGTTTATGCCTATTTATAAGTGTGTGTTCTGTCTGCAGGTTAAGATACCTTTATAACCACAGCTATTTGTGTGTTCTCTATGAAACATTACAACATGATTTAATTAATGTGCTAGGCCACAGTGGAGACCAGTCAGCAGCCATTGAGCCAGAGTTCTGCAAGCCCGCAACCACAGGTTCCCACAAGTGATTCAGCACAGCAGGTGACCCAGCCAGCTGAGATGGAGCAAGGATTCCTTCCTAAGGGCTGGGAAGTCCGGCATGCACCAAATGGGAGGCCTTTCTTTATTGACCACAACACCAAAACCACCACCTGGGTAACTTTAATACTCTCCAGTTTAAATTCATAACAATAACAATAATAACCTCTTATGGATAGTTCTTTGTAATCTTTAAGTGTACACTAGTATAACCTACATTTCCTAGTATTCATTTAAAGCTATGTTGAATTCTTAACGGTGTTATTTCTATTCATGATATGTTTGTGGCTATTTTTAATATTTTGGGGCTTGTCACAAAGACATTTATTTCCTATTTCCAATTTTTAACTCACTAATTATAAATGCTTAGGAAGATATTTACTAATAATTTTTTATCTTTATATGGGTCCTTATAATTCCAAAGTACTTTTGAATCCATATCTCATTTAATATCCAAAAATCTTTGTGAGACTAATACTTTTAAGGGAAGGCTTACAGTTTTTTGGCTATTGGTTCACCACTAAAGAAAATATACTCAAAATCAGCAGGAGATGAATAGATTTTGATTAATTTATTTGAGACCAGTGTACCTAAATAAAACTAAGATAGTTTAATGAATTATGAAATAAAATAATATTAAAGTAATAACATGTAAATTAATCCAAATAAAGTGAATTTTGTTCTCTCAACAATTTGATTGACTTCAATAACCTTTTTGAGTTACCATCCTATCTTTCAAAAATATTAAGAAATCAACACCTTAACAGATAGGTGCCAAAAGGCATGTTCAGGGCCTCGGAAATAACATGTGGTCCAGTTTACTGTCCCATTCTTTAATCAGTTTTTATTTAGAGAAGAGTAGTTTTCATGTAGTGACACAATCCCTAAAGAGTAGGGCAAAATACTCTGAATGGTTTCTGTGAATGAGATGATTAGTTAACTCTGAAACTCCTCTTATATCTGAGAACTGAATATTGTAAGCTGAGAATGATAGATTTTACAGAGAAACTGTTACTTTAGAGATGAAATAAGCAAGTGAAATAAAACTGGACTTTTTTTGCTATGAATATCATAAAAGTAGACTTTTAAAAGAATATTTTAAATATCCATTGATATTAGAAAACATAGTAACAAATTGGATTTCATGATTTTAAAATTTGTGTGTGTCATGCTTTCTTTATTTGCCAAAAAAGGAAGATCCAAGACTGAAAATTCCAGCTCATTTGAGAGGAAAGACATTGCTTGATTCATCCAATGATCTGGGGCCTTTACCTGTAAGTTTATAGAATTGCCACCAATTTAACTTGGTTATCTCAAACATTTTGAAATACAGTAGTTATTTAACAACTGTAACTAATATTATTAAAGTGTTGATGCCTTCTACTAAGAATGTAATATGCAAATTAAAATAGCCATATAACTAATGCTGTTTTTCTACCCATACATCTAAAACCCTTTCCTAAAATAATTGAAATACATTCTCCATTATAGCCAGGATGGGAAGAAAGAACTCACACAGATGGAAGAATCTTCTACATAAATCACAGTATGTGCAGCATGATTTTTCATTGTTACTTTTTGTAATACTGAATTTTGTGCATAAGAATTAAGAACATCTTTCTTCTTTCTTTTCAGATATAAAAAGAACACAATGGGAAGATCCTCGGTTGCAGAACGTAGCAATAACTGGACCAGTAAGTCTCTTTGTACCAGTGTGTTCTGATGGGATTGTCCTCTCACCTGTTTCTTCAAGGGTAAATGGTCAAGGGCATAACCCTACATGCAGTGAGAGTGAAGCACGTTTGCAATTCTCTCTATCACCATCCCTACTCCAACTCTTAGTTATTCTTACTCTACACAATAGCTTTGGGAAGCTAGTGAGCCGAGCAGTCAGAATGCTAAAGCAGTAGGCTACTGTGCTCTGGCTGGTACTTGCCATTGTCTACAAAGGATGTTGGCAGTCCACAGCAGATTAGAGAGGATCCAAGATTGTACCAGGTTAGGAGGCAGACAGTGCCCTATCCATTCTAGGGTCATGTCTTGAACTTTTTGGCAGAAATCATTGTATATATAAGATACAAGATATGACACTCATGTAGATATGGTATGTATATACAACACATTCATATTTAAGTATAAATATTGCCATGCATGATGTTTATGCTACTCGAGTCAAGTTAATAAGAAAATTATCCTCTTTTATATAGCTACTTTTTTCATTTTTATTTTCAGTTTTAACTGTTTTCTAATTAATAAAAATAAATAAAATTGAAGACACAGTTCTTTTAGATTATTCTTTAGTCTCCATGTTTAGTCTTTTAAAATAATGGATAAAAAAGGCAACTCCTCAGAGTTCAAGGAAAAAGTACATTTTTCAAATTGTTCCCTTAATAGAGCAATCACTTTGAAAGTCTCTTTAGAAATGGGAATTTTCATTTCTAATATTTCTCTACTTGGAAAAAAAATTTCTGTGTCTCTGGCATGTTGCATTTCAAGAATATCGAATGATGAAAATTACAGACATAGAAATTGCTGAATACAATTTTAGCTTAAACAGAAATTAAAATCTTTAAGTTTTATATTTGTTTTTATTTAAATTAAGCTTTTGTTTCCAAATTTCCCTTTTTAATGCCTTTAACTTATGTTCATAAAATACCCAGAGAGATACTTGTTCCAAAATAAAACAACCTAAACCTTCTTTATTTTTCCAAAAATTTCAACTCAAGGCAGTTCCCTACTCCAGGGATTACAAAAGAAAGTATGAGTTCTTCCGAAGAAAATTGAAGAAGCAGGTTAGTGATACTTATAATGAGTTCTTAGGAATGAATGTTATATATACCGAAAGTAATGGGAAATGCATCTTAAAATGGGTGAAAGGGATCATAAAAGGAAAAAATGTAATAGAGAATTTATTCTTTATTTGTAACAACTTTAAATAGTTTTTTATAGGGAAAAGATGCTTTTTATTTGATATATCATTAGAGACCGCAATTATTTTATGTTTTTATTTTTTAAGATAACTTGTAATCTGGAAAAATAGTATTAAAAGGTTGCTTTTTAAAGAGCTCTAACCTATTTTTTTAGTAGGGTTTGTGGGTCTTGGGCTTTGTAGAATCTGAGCAAGAATAACTCAGGAGGTTATTTCCTGGTCTAGTCTTTGATTATGTAGGAGGAGTCTCCGGATTCCTATTTTGCTTTGACCATTGTTTTCCAGTGACAGCCATTCATTCTCTACAGCTTCAAATATAACATTTTACTGCATGATTTGAAAGTACAACTGCAATTGGAACAGTACTCTTGTTGCTTGTCTTTTTCTGCTGATCAGATATGTTCACTGCACTTTTTTTCCATCACCATAAATTCAATATATTTGGCGCTAAACTCATCATCTACCCATCTATTTCATTTCTGTTGGTGATGACCGTTTTTTAATGCCTTTTTCTAATTTGCTCATACTTTTCCCCTTTCCCTGCAGTTTAGGAATACTACCACTAGGTGGCTATATTGGGTTACACTTTCTTGCGTTCTAAGCCGGAAGCCTGCTTTTCCAAAGATTCAAGATGGTGGGTCTGCTACCCCAGATTTTTTTCATCCAAAATCTAACAAGAATGAAATATAGTAGTTATTTAGTGTAAATATTTTATACCTAAATACGATTCTAAAATTGTAAAATATTGTTTCTCATCTTCAATAATAACTTTGTGTTATAATTCCTTTTGGAAATTTCCTACTTCTTAAAATTCTTTGGGATTGTACATCTTTGTTGATTCATTTGTCTGGTAAATATGTTCACTGTTAATGAAAAGATGCTGGTGGAATAGAAGCACTAACTCCTCTGTTTGTCACTCTGAACACTTGTAAACATGTTATAGTATCTAATTAGTGAGGTCTAATGAGTGATGTCCAAGCAGCAGTATATATGGAACAAGGCCTTGAAAAACAGGTCACAGAACACAAAATTATGATGAAAGCAGTAGTAGTTATTGTGTTCTCACTAAATACCGGGCATTCTTCCTAGCAAGCTATATGTATTATTCACGTAATCTCTAAATTACTCTATATGGAAGAGACTGTTTTTATCACATTTTACAGGTGAGGACACAGGCACAGAGAGATTAGATAACGTGATCAAGTCCCATGGTTATCAGTGGCAAAACCAGATACAAACCATGTGACTTAGCTCTGGAGCCCGTGTTCTTAACCATCACGTGTCAATGATTAAGAGAGAGAATTTGTGAGGAAATTATCCAGAATGCGACAAAGTTATATAAAGAGATAAAAACATGAAAGCAAGGTTAAGAAAGTCATTCCAGAAGGAGAGACTCAAGAGCATGGGGGAAGAGATATTGGCCATATTCCTAGTCATGTTTTCCCTGAAAAAAGGTCTTGGGCACAAGGTAGAATATAATGAATTTTACAACTTCCATGAAATAAATTTGCTGTCACGTTGAATTGATTTAAAGCATAAGTCTTCTCTGGGTTTTCAGAATGACATTCCAAGCAAATTAGAAATGAAACTTCGCCGTGCAAATGTTCTGGAGGACTCTTATAGGAGAATTATGGGTGTCAAGAGAGCAGACTTCCTCAAGGCTCGACTGTGGATTGAGTTTGATGGTGAAAAGGGACTAGATTACGGAGGAGTAGCCAGAGAATGGTTCTTTCTGATCTCAAAAGAAATGTTTAACCCTTACTATGGATTGTTTGAATATTCTGCTACGTAAGTACCTTTACAGTGACTGTACACAGAAAAAAAAAAAATCACTGTTTTGAAAGTAACAGAGTTGTATGACACAAGAAAAACATATGTTACAGTATGCCAAAAAGAGAAATGTGTTAACTAGTGTTGTTTCAAAATGACATTTTAAATAATTGTGGTAAAATATGCTTGGCATGAAATTTACCATTTTAAGCATTTTAAAGTGAGTGTACAGTTCAGTGGGATTAAGTACTTTCACGTTTTTGTGCACACATCACTACCATCCAACTCCCTCAGCCCCTGGCAACCACCATTCTGCTTCCATGAATTTGAGTACTGTAGGTGCCTCATATATGGGAATCATACAGTATTGTCGTTTTGTGACTGACTTATTTCATTCGCATAATGCCCTCAGGGTTCATCCATATCATAGCATGTGTCAGAATCTCTTTCCTTTTGAAGGCTGAATAATATCCCGTAATGTCATATACCAAATTTTATTTATTCATTTATCTTTTGATGAACATTTCGGTTGTTTCTACCTTTTGACAAAAATCACTGTTTTTAAACCCATTAGAACAATGATCTGATGTGGTTCTAATAGAGGTAAACAACTCTAAAAAGAGAGAGATAAAGTATAATTGTTGTATTTAAATTTTTACGTGACATATAGAGAGGAGCATTTAAATGTGGTTGTCTTTACAGGGATAATTATACCCTACAGATAAACCCAAACTCTGGATTGTGTAATGAAGATCACCTTTCTTACTTCTGCTTTATTGGCCGGGTAGCTGGAATGGCAGTTTATCACGGCAAATTGTTGGATGGTTGGTATTAAGCTTAAAACTTCTTTATATGTAATTGTAATTATTATATTACAGTGTAATTATATGTATAATTCTGTGTAACTATATAATATAATGGCATAAGTACTTAAAATGTAATTATCTGATTTCGTTCACTTGGTAGTCATTTTAAATACATTTGATTTTTTGCAAGGTTTTTTCATCCGCCCATTTTACAAGATGATGCTACACAAACCAATAACTCTTCATGATATGGAATCAGTGGTATGTGTTTTTCACTTATAATACAGAGTATTATTTAACTGGAAACTTAATATTTTAAAAAGTTTTTTATGATAAAGAAATTAATGTTATTAATAGATTATAATGTTCCAAAATACAAATGAACATTTTCCCCAACACTTTATTATGAAAAAAGTTCCAAAATATAATAAAATTGAAAAAATTTTACAGTGGGCATGTGCATATCCATCACCCACATTCCACAATTGGCTTTTTATCTTACTTTTCACATACCTCTTCACCTGTCTCTTTCTTCTCACATACCTCTTCACCTGTCTACCCCTCTATCCACCAACCCATCTTATTTTTTGATGCATTTCAAAGAAAGTTACAGATATCAGTAAATTATTTCTAAATACTTCAACATGCTGTGCAACATTTTTATGTATTTCTTGCATCAGTATTTGAATCGTGATCTTCAGTGATGCATAGTATGTTTTCACAATAACAGTTCAAAGGCAAGGCCTTGAGATTAGGCCACTGCAAAGAAACAGAAACGCAAGTATTGTATTCTGGCTGTAGCCCATACTGAATAGCCTCAAACACTGTGTTGTACACCTGGATTCTGAGAAATCTTCCTTGGTATGAAGTTTATTTTTTATTTTATTTTTCGTGACACATTATCAGTGTGAACAGTATGATTCTTTATAAATCATAAGATTGTACAGTTATTTGAGTTGGTTAATTGAGATTTTGTATTTGAGATTTTTCTTTAACTTGGGCCAGGTATAAATAACAGCCTTCTCACAGCTGCTTAAACGTTTCACACATATTCTCATAGGCCATATGAAAAAGGTGCTAGGTGCTCCTGGGTATCTATGGAAGCTAGGATTCTTCTGAAAATTGCTTTATTGACCTTTAACTGGATAATGAAATCTGCGCCTCTGCTGCTTCCACACAGAGATAAATTCTAAACTTTTAAGCAGTCACCATTCTACTAATATATACATTTTTACTCTCACACTTCCTAGTCACTGATCTGTTTTTATAATACTTGTGTGTGTATGAAAAAGTTGTCCCAAGACCTTTTATCTTTTGTTCAGTTATTCCACGCCTCAGTGTAATTTCTTTGCAGGGTCAGGTATCTTTTTATATATAAGTTTTAAATTTGTAATTTTTTTCCATTTAGGATAGTGAATATTACAATTCATTAAGATGGATTCTTGAAAATGATCCAACAGAATTGGACCTTAGGTTTGTCATAGATGAAGAACTTTTTGGACAGGTTTGTAAATTTTGATTTATTAAAGTGATACATAAACTGTGAAACAAATATTATAACTGAAGTTTAGATGTTAACTACTGCAGATACTCAACACACTTCTGTGCTCTATTTTAAAATTATTTTCCAGTAACAAAAGCTGTCTCTCAGCAAGAATTTCTGCTTTCTTTGACATTTGACTCATTTCATATTTGTTTTAGTAAAACTAATATTTTAAGTTTTCTTAGCTTTTGAATGGATTTAATTTAAAACACCAGGTTTCTGGTATAACTATATTATGTATACTTTATTTTTTTCACTAAAATAACATATCAAGGTATCATGTTTAATTTAGACACATCAACATGAGCTGAAAATTGGTGGATCAGAAATAGTTGTCACCAATAAGAACAAAAAGGAATATATTTAGTAAGTATTTTGTCAGTAAGTATTTTACTATGCTTAGTAAATACTTTACTGGAAATAATTTTTACTTTTTTCTGGGAAGACTCATTGTACATTCTCTTTTTCTTTAGCCAGAGTCTCAGATCTTTTTCTCTTTCTATGGGAATGCCCTATTATTCACTCATATTTAATTTTGCCTTGGGCCCAGCCAGTCTTTATTTTTTTGTTTCAAGCCAGAACAAATGTACCTTAAAATTTTTTCTTGTTTCATGTGAAAGAGATGAAATGTTTTGTTTCTTTTAGTCTTGTAATACAGTGGCGATTTGTGAACCGAATCCAGAAGCAAATGGCTGCTTTTAAAGAGGTATTCATTTTCTCTTGTTTGCTCTTCTGGAATTTCAAAGTACAGTCCATAAGTTTTCATTATTGGGTCTTATCATATCAGAAAAAATTAGCATGTGACTTGCTTTTCAAAACCATTTAAATTATATTTTTATATTAACAAAATATTAAGTGAATAAGATGTTCACTGTTAAAACTCAATCATTCAGGAAGTCCATGCAATAAACCTTCACACCTATCACTGCCTTTCACCTCTTTCTAGTCCTACACCCCTCACCTTGAATAACCTTAGGTGAACAAAGGAACAAAAGTGCTATAGGGATAGTAGAATATGCCATTTGTTTCTTTTTCTAAATGGGATCCTGCCATACGTGTTGGTTTGCAACTTGCTTTATTCTCTTATCAGCTATCTATTAGAGATCCTTACATGTTCAAGATATAGAGCTACCTTTCTTTGTGGCTGTATTTTATTCATAATATAAATTTATAAGTTATTTAAACTTTCCCAATCGATGAACAATTAAGCTATTGTCAGGGCACTCATGTCTTAAGCTAACTTAAAATCTTGTGTTAAATAATGACTACATACCTTTTCATTTATTCAATATTGAGCACTGACTATGTGTCTGTGCTATATGAGGCAAAAAGACGTAGGTCTTGCTATCAAGGAACAGATAATCGAAAGAGTAAAATGGATAGAGGCAAAGCTGAAGTGCTAGGGAAGCACAGAAGAGAGGAAGAAACCAGAGCAGAGAGAGGTGGAAGAAAGGGCAGGAAAGAACTAGAGGGTTTGGCAAACCACAGAAAAGAGGGAAATGCAATTCCAAACAGAGGGACCAGCAATGGGAAGTCTGGCAATACAATAGTATGCACACATTTGAGAAAATACAAGCAATTTCTATACTAGGTTAGAGGATGTAAGAGGTAAAACTGAGCCTAGAGAGCTGACCAAAACCAGGTTATGAAGGGTCTGTTTGTTAGAGTTTTCTCTGAAGTCCAGTGAGGGGAAAGAAGGTAGCATTAAAGACTATTAAACAAGAAAACCCCGGAATTCAATTTACATTTTAGTCAGATCTTTCTAGAAATGATATGTAGTGAGTTAGAGGGGGGCAAGACTGGCAGGAGAGGCTGTTGGGAAAGTGTTACCATAAAGCAGGCAAAGACAGGAACAAAGACAGTGGTGCTGGGAAGAGAGCTGTGTGTGGATTTGAATGGTGTTCAGGAGGGAGATTCATAGGGTGATTTAAAGGGTAGATAATTGGGGTGGCAGAATGGGTTTAGGAATCATCTGTGGATATGTAGTAGAGCTGTGGAAAATTTGAAAGAACAGAAAGGTGAAAGTAGATGGCTACCCATGGAGACCTGGGAACACCAACATTTAAGGAATGGATGGTAAAAGCGGAAACCAAAGGAAATTAGTAAAGGCAGAGAGAGGTATCAGTGGAAACCCATCAACAGCAAAGTTTCAAGAAAAAAGGTGTTTTCAACAATATCAATGCAGAGAAGTCAACTAAGACATAGAACTAGAAAGTGTTTATCAGATTTGGCTGCAAAGCTGTTTTTGGCATTTTCTAGAATAGGTTTAGTGGAGCAGGGGCATAGAAGTCAGATTGCAGTGAGTTGAGAGATAGACAGGTGAGTGGTTAGATTCAGGAATGTATAACCCTGTCAAGAACTTGGCTGTGAAGAGAAGAGGTGTTTGCCCTTTTATTTTGTTTTTAAGGTAGATGTGGTGGAACAAATTTAAATACATTCAGAATGAGCTAATAAAGAGGGGATTTAGTGAGATGGTCTCCTTAAGAGGAAGCCGGTGAAGCACGGAGAAGAAGTGGTACCTCTCTCCACTGCAGTAAAAAGGAGGTCATGATGGATGTCGGTGCTGGTTGGTACATGGGGATGTGGAAGGTTGAGTACATTCCATTCTGCATAATCACCTCTGTTTTCTCTCTCAGATAGAAATTATATGCTGTAAAGAAGGGGGTGACAAGGCTTGAGAAGTATGGGGAAGTTTTCTAATTGCCATTTTGAGGAATCAGTGAGAGAACAAACTATGGACACTTAGGTTTTCTTGCCGATATTAAATCTCAGTTGAGTTTAGAGCCCATGAATGTATAATGGTAGGAAGCTAGGTGGATGTGGGATTTCTCCAGTAGCACCCAAGAGCTAAAGTAAAAGATTGTCCATTGACCTTGCTAACTAGGTTTTTAAATCCATTCTTTCTTCTAGGGATTTTTTGAACTAATACCACAGGATCTCATTAAAATTTTTGATGAAAATGAGCTAGAGGTAAATATTATTTTCATAATAATATTTAAAATGGGATATTTTACCCGTTTTTCTTGCCTGCAGTTTGACATTTCTTATTATGCAGCTTCTTATGTGTGGCTTGGGAGACGTTGATGTGAACGACTGGCGAGAACACACAAAGTATAAAAATGGCTACAATATCAACCATCAAGTCATCCAGTGGTTTTGGAAGGTAATTGAAAGCTTCTATTTTCATAAATTACTTTTGATAAATTCAATCATATTTAACTATACTATTACCTTCTCTTATAGATAAGACAAAATATAGGCCAGCACAAATTATCTTTAATTTGGTACTGTATACATCTACCTTCTGGGTATGGTTCAGTCTCCAGACATAGTTATAGATAAGTAAGGTAAAGTGCTCAGAAGGTGTCATTGGCAGTGACAGCTGAGATAGACACTTATAGTTCCTTACTAAAGTAGGGACACTTCAGGAGTACTTGTAATAACCTACTGTTTATTTTCTAGAAGTCTCAGTCTTGTGGAGAAATGTGTATGCCACTCAATATCAATAAATATAATTTTTTAAAAGCCATGACTCACATCTAAGGAGAAATTTTTGTTACTTTATTATGCTATAATCCCATTCTAAAGAGTTACCACATAGCGTTGGAAATGAAAATTTTAAGAACGTTATAGACCACCCCTAAACACCAATTTAACTGTAAGAAACATGCAGATTTCATAAGTGATCATCATTAGTGCTCTAACTTTAATTCTGATAGAATATTTTTTAGGAGAGTTTTGTAACCCTTTTTTCCAGTGGTATTCCTACATGCTGTTTTTACCTTATTCAGGCTGTTTTAATGATGGATTCAGAAAAAAGAATAAGATTACTTCAGTTTGTCACTGGCACATCTCGTGTGCCTATGAATGGATTTGCTGAACTATATGGTAAGGATTTTCCATACATGATTTAAAAATGGAGTGATGCAGTTGTCTATATTATGGCTGATTAGTCTTCAAGGCTTTATCATTTATACAGATATTTAGCTTAATAAAAAAAAAGGTTTTTAAATAATATAATTCAGTACACTGTAATAGGCCAAAATATATATATACCTCCAGAAAACTGAGAACATTAAATCACTTATTTTCCATTCTTGAATTTTAAATCCTGCATTCCATTACAGAAAAAGCATTGCCTACAGGTTGAGTTTAGGGCAGCATGTAAATCTCCACATAATGTTCAGAAGTGTACAAGAACAACAACAAATAGAGTACTACGGTAGAATACATATGGGAAATACTGGACTAAACAAAGTTAAATAGATTTCTTTGGGATTTGTTCAGAACCTTTACTATGGAAAACAAAACAAAACAGTGTTTGCAAAACTTTTTCAATCATAGAATCCTCTTGCATGGAGGTGGAGAATCTCTAGGCTACTATTTCCCATCCTTGTGGGAAATGGCCAGGCTGGGGATAAGATTGCACATCTCTCTTGTTATTCATTATAACTACTATTAAGTTAGTGTTCCATAAGGTGAAATTATGCTTATCCTATCCAACTATTTTCTGGTCAGTTTACTTCATAACACCAGAGGTGTATTTTGTATAAGAAAAGTACTGTTTCTGATGTAGATCACGGCAACTTGTCTCCCTTCTGTTAACATGTCGTTTATTGGAATAACATTTACTTGTTTTTAAATATACCAAAAGAACAAATCTTTCAAAGAAGATATAGCTAAGATTTGAGCCCTGAGAGAGCAACAAAGATTAGAATTGTTCTGGGAATTAGAAGTCAGGGACTGCTGCCTAAGTAGTTGCTAAGCTGAATTTTTCGGGCAAATAGAAAGCTTTTGCTATATGATGGGTTTGCTAACCCTCTCTATCTCCTCCTTGGCAAACCTAGTCTTGTTAAGATTCATTTATATTTGTATGCAGAACCTATTAAGCAGCTGCTACTTCTCTACCCAGAATAACCACTCCCCATAAGAAGTAGGAGCTTTGCTGCTAACCAGTGTGCTCATTTCTTGCCTGATTGGATTTCTTAGCATTTATTTTTCTAGTGGTTTCACCTGACTCCCTTTCTATCTCTCCTATGCTTTTGCAAGTTTGTAGAGAAAATCAAGGCACCTTTTTCCATCTTTAGCTCTACTTCCATCTTTTATGTGCCCAGACCTACAGCCATCCACTGATTTCACAAACTGTTTGGAATTTGGGAGAAGTATCCCACACACGGAGCCAGAATTGTTAATGTTAGAGTATAAATTCAGATTCTTATGTATTTATACAAAAAGAAGCAGAAGTTGCTTCAAAATGTTAACATTACAGTGCAATATTATCTAGCCAATAAAAGTATGTTACATTTATATTGATTGACTTAGGGGAGTTTTCTTGATGGGTTGTTTAGGTGAGAGAGAACATCTAGAGATAGGGAAATAGATATCATTCCATGTGATGGAAAACAATAACAAAAGTGCTAAAGTTTCCACTGTGAACATACTTTGGATGGGTAGTTTGTGAAAAGGAATGCTTTTTGAGAGAACTGTATTATTGTGAATATTAAACATTTTTAGTGCTGTTTCCAACAGTTCTACTCACAGACACATTTGGGTTTGATGATAAGACAGAAAAAAATATGGGAGGTTACACATCGTGTTTCAACATTGCTTACCTGGGTGATTGGAGGACATTGAGAACTGGAGATGGAAGAGATAAATGAAAATGCCAAAGAAAAAAAGAGTTTCTAAAAATGTCCATAATGAAAGAAAAATGTAGCATGTATAACAGGATCACATGCACATTAAATTCATATACACACGTGCACAAAATTATTGAGGAAATATTAACTAAGACATAATAGAATTTGAGGTGGTCACAAAGAAACTGATAAAAGAGAAATCCTCATTTTATAGCTGGACAGTAAAGTCGTTAAGCACATGACAGCCTTTATGTCTTTTGAGTTTAAAGAAACTAGATTAGTTCTCTGTTTAAGCTCTACATTAGAAAAAGTGAGTTGTGAACTGCCTGGGGATTCCTGTAAAGAGTAAATGAAACCAAAGCAAACTTCTTTTTTTATAGGCTCAAATGGACCACAGTCATTTACAGTTGAACAGTGGGGTACCCCTGAAAAGCTGCCAAGAGCCCACACATGGTAAGCAGTTTCTTAGACCCTGAGAGAGAGAACAAGTTCTCAGAGAGCAAAGTTCCTCTAACAGTCTAGGGACAGAAGGTCAGTGCCCTCTATACTGTGTCAGCGGTAGCTGTGGAAGAGGAGGGGGACAAGAGGGAGAAGGAGAAGAAGGAGGCAGTGACACCAACCCAAGAACAGGTGTTTCTTTACCAGATAGGCCTGGGCTTAACATCCAGTTGCATATTGGAGAGGTCCATCTAAAGTGTTGACCGTGTGTTGCCTCCATCTCATGAATGATGGGAGCTAGAACATTCCCTTTTGGAAGTTAAAATGACAGAGGAACCCAGACATTCGGAGGGTGAGGCAGGAGCGAGAGGACTCTACCAAGAAGTCATGGGTAGAGTCCATACCTAGAGTCCAGTCCTATATCTTCCTTCTCCCCCACATAAGACATTTTTTAGTATTGTTTGAACATACCATCATGATTAGCTGCATTATTGTGTTCACCGTGGTGATACTTGCTTTGTCAGTGTCTGCCATAACCAGTTTCTCTCTGTTTTTCAGCTTTAATCGCTTGGACTTGCCACCCTATGAATCATATGAAGAATTATGGGATAAACTTCAGATGGCAATTGAGAACACTCAGGGTTTTGATGGCGTCGATTAGATTACAGATAATAGTCTACGGTGTTTTACTGCTACTTTTTTATAAGCAAAATCTTGACCTAAAATTTTCCAGGGAGCTAGTAAATCTTAGCCATCGATTCTTCCCAGGTATTGGAGAAAATCATTTAAAAGCATTAGGAGAAACAATATGACAACTTTATCATTATTTTATCTACTTTAAAATAATGTGTTTCATTTACACAGTTGTTTCATTCTATCTTTAGAGTTCACACTCCAGGACCTAAGTCCTTTGTGCCTGAAATAGTGAGTCCTATCCTTAACATTTACCTCTTTTACAGTATTTTCCAGGCAGTCCTTTCTTAAACTACTGAAATTATAACTGTGAAATATTTGTGATGAGTGTCACATGTGAAAAGTTTGATGCTTTTTGAGAAGGAAAACTGAAATTTGGAAAAGAATACTTTAATACTGAGTAAACTACACTATATTTAGCACTGCCTGCAGCTATTTATTATTTTGTGGACTTGCCTAATGCACCTTACTGCCCAGATTTTTGGAAAAACCTTAGAAAGTGTGTTAGCTATATTAGTCAACTGACTCACTGGCGAAAAAAATTGTTTACTTCTTCATTTTAAAAGTATTTGGTTTTTGTTAGTATGTGGTTTTACTAAACAAAGTGGTATATAAGACATGTGAAGCAAGTTCACATTTGCAAAGGGTAAAAAGTAATGCCATCCTCTTGCCTATATAGTCTTGTGGTTCATTGATACAGTCATCGCTCTCTCATGTTTTAGTTAAAAGAATTCCTTCTTCCAACATTAAAGCTCCACAAAGCAGTATTTCTAAATGTGCCTCAAAGAACTAAGTTAAATGTATAATATTTGCCTTTACTAGTCATTCTTTACACTTGCACAATTATGTAGTAACTATATGTTTACAGGGTTTATTATGTTTACATACTAAGCGAATTTCTGTAGTGGCCTTTTTATATTTTTAGTATTTCACTTTAGTCAATAAACCAAATAATTAGTTAAAATAACCAAAGAATAGTTATAATGCATAATTTGTATTAAATTTATTATCATATTCCTTATGTTTTTTTAAAAATACTGTTTACTATGAAAATGATAATGTTTTACTATAAATCAGAAACTCCAGCAGAATGCTACAGATAGAATCCTACTTTAATGAAACTGAAGTTCATAGAAGCCATGTACATGGATTCAACAAATGTTTATTGAAAGTCTGCTATGCACTTATTACTATACTAGGCTCTGGGGTAAGAGTTTTCAGCTTCCAAGAACTCTAGCTCAGCCCTTATCCTCAAGGAGCTTAAAGGTGTATAAATGTATTTGTAAACAATCAAAGCAGGGGTGAGCAGAATAAGGCAAAAGTGAAAGTGTTCCATTGTACCTGCCAAGATAAAGTGTCCAAGCCTGAATTTATATGTTTCATACCTATATTGGAATGGTAATTTAGGCATAATTGTAAATAATTATATGTTATGAATCTTCTTAAATATATATATATATGTATATACGCTCTGAGAGTTGTAAAAAGTGCTTCTGGCTATTGGTTTAAGTTGGCTGGTGTATAATAAGATAGATACTGGCCCGCACCTGGTAGAGATCTCAGATGTGACAATAGCAAAACCACTTTCCCAACAGCACATCAACAGCTCAGCTTAGGGAGAGTAACTCAGACCAGTGCACCCTGTGTTTGATCCAACTGTACTAACCAGCATTCAGGCAAGACCACCAGGTATAGTCCTAATTTTATCATTTACCAACTGTTTAAACTGAAGCAACTTACTTAACCTCCCTGGGCTCTTGTTTCTTCATCTGTCAAGTGAGAATCATCATGCCAACTCTCATTGTCATGTGAGGTGGTTCCAGGGAGGTCTTTTGTAAAGTATCATGCAATCAGAAGGTGTTTTGTGCTGACTTTTGGCTTTTGTCAAATCTAGTATGGATGCTAATTATACTCCCAAAGAAGAATCTCATCATTTAAAAATAAAAGGCCTCCTACTAGACAATGAAGAAGGAACATCTCAGATACTGAATACATACAGACATACATCTATACATATGTCTATCTATACATGGACCGACCTAACCATCGGAATCATTTTCTCTACATCAGCAAAGTAATTAACATGGGCCATTGCTTTTTGGAATGTACTCATTACGTAGAATGGAATGTGAAAACTATTTTCGCTAAAACAGGATTTTATCATGAGATTGTTTAAATATTACTTCTATGAAATACCATAGCAGATATCAGAGCTTGAGAAGATATAAAGCTTGCTTTTCATCTGACTGATATTCATTTGGATGATCCTATGACTCAGATAAAACAGGGTGATAATGAGACCAGACTCATCCCTACCAGCCCCGAGCCACAGACCATAATCCCCTTCATCTCCCAGACATGGGCTGACAGTCTGGAAGAAACCTTTATCAAGCAACACAGCCCCTCATCCCAGACAGAAAAGTATCTCAAATGTATTCTGTGGCTAGAGAGTAAATAGGGTCATTTTCTTAAAGCAAGGAGATCATATATTTCTATAAATTATAAGCACATAATTTTACCCTATATTTTCTCTGGAATCAAACAAATTTTAACATAGACATAAAATTGCATTACAGATGCATTTCATCCAAACTCAAATTCAAATGGTATTTGTTTTCATTTTTTATTTATAATGCTAAAATTATTCCATATAATTATGAAGTTAATTTGTTTTGATTATAAACCATTTGACCTTGTTTTTAAAAATCTAATATGTCAAATGTATATCAAGATTAATGTATCACAATTTATTGAATACTGTAAATTAGAACATTTTTTAAAATCTTGATAACACAAATAAAGTTCTATTCTAATTTTAACGAAAAAAACTGATTCATTTTTAAATAGAAATGACTGCAAGCCAGTATTATGGGTGATAGCTTCTGGCCTAGTCCTTTGAAGCAACATATGGAATTCTCAAGACAATCTTGAATTTATATCTGATGAACTAACATTATTATACACTCTTAACCACAGATAGTCTCCACTTTACACACAGGTTATGTTCTGTTCCAGAAGTCTGGTTGTTAGTGAAATATCCAGAAGACAATGAAGTTACAAATGGACTGGATTTCAGGCACTGGTGCTGCTCATTCAAGAGGCCAGCCTTGATACCTAACCACTATTCATAATAACAGTGTTCCTCTGAGAAAAAAAGTTCCAACTGTTAATTCAGAAATGGATATCTTTTCCTTCTTCCTCTTAGATACCTGGAAGTTTCCCAGTTGGAAGGGAATCCACTCCCTGGCCCCAGGCTGGCTCTGAGAAGGTGGTGTTCCAATTCTCCACTAAAATCCAGAGAATCTTTGGGACCCAGGCCACTGCCCTCTCTGTTCCCACCCCTCTAGTGCTAACCGACTCAAGCAGTGTCTAGCCCACACTATGCATCGACCATAAGGGAAGTCCCTGCTTTGCTCTCTATGAGGTCAGACATGTTCCTTTTATAAAAGATGTTAACCTAAGTGTTAGACTCTCAGGACCTCACTATGAATAAAGGGGTTAAGTGGATTTTGTGTATTTTTAAAAGTTAAAGATTATCACCAAACAAGCCGCCTGTTTAGGTTCTGCCAGTTTCTTCTGTGCTCTATCCCAAATAGTCCTTCCATCCCACACCAGTATTTCCTTCCTGATAAGCATATCTGATCAGGCTTCTCTACAATCAAAAAGGCTCTGAGCCAAAAACATGAAGCCTGAACCCACTGACATGAAATACAGTCTGCCAGCTTAATGTATGAGTTCCACTCATGCTCCACTTAGGCACCCCATGCTCAACCCAAACCAGGCCCCCATCCAGCCCCTAATTGCCACAGACTCTTCTGTGTCTGCTCTGCCTGGCACACTTTCACCCCTAACATCCACTTGAGAAATCACTCCTCCTTTTGGACCAGTGGAAAGGGGCCGAGGCCTCAGCATTTGGTATATGCTAACACGAATGGCATTGGATTACAATTGTTCACATCATTCCCTTTCATGCTTTCAGGCGTCTTGAGAACAGAAACTACTTTGTATACATCTTTTTAATATGTTCATTTCTCAACATACAACTATTTGATGAATATGATGATGTGATGAGTATCATTTGTGTACACTGTCCATTCAGTGCCCATGTGTTGAATACCTACAGTGTCCCTGGCACTGTGCAATATGCAGAAAGTTCAGTTTTGGGGAACGTTGGGGACTATATCAACATACTTGCAGAGAGGGGGCTCAATTGAGATCATGCTGAGAGCCAGGGTCTGCATTAAATGTTCAAGTATATAATCCATTTAATTTTCATAAAAACTCAGCTTGGCGAGTTTTACAGGCTCAAGGGCAAGTAACATACCACTGAGGCCACACAGCTTGTAAACAGTGGAATATGAACCACCACAACAACAAAAGCCATGGTGTTTTCATTTTCTATTGCTGCATAACCAATTACATACCATGAACTTAGCTAAAATCAACACCCATTTATTATCTCACAGTTCAGTAGGTCAGAAGTCCACATGGGCTCAGTTGGGTTTTCTGCTTAGGGTCTCACAGGGCCAAAATCAAGCTGTCAACCAGTTGGGTTCTTTCTTATCTGCTTCCATGATCCTTCAGAACTCAACTTCTTGTGGCTGAGGTCCCCATTTTGATGGCTGTCAGCTGGGGCCATTCTAAACTTCTAGTTGCCACCTACATTTCTCATCACTTGGCCCCCTCTATCTTCAAGCCAGCAATGGTGTGTCAAATGTTTCTCATGCTTAGAATCTTCCCCATGTCCCCTTCTGCCATCTTCTGCTACCAGCTGGTGAAAGTTCTCTAGTTTTCAAGAGCCACTTGAAAAGATTAGGCCTACCTAGATACTCTCCCCTTTTAAAGGTTCACTGTGCCACAGGCATAACCATCAGGAGAGCAAGGTCTTATCACATTCACAGGTTTCAGAGATTAGGGGCTAAAGCTCTTGTGGGACATTCCTAGAAATTCTGCCTCCCACACAACGTAAAGAATAGCAAAGGGTTATGGAGATTTAAACTGAAAATGCTTAAATATATCTAATTTTAGAGTGCACAGGTCAGTTTTCCATTCTTTGGCAATGAAGAGCAAGATGAACTAATGCTCGTGTCCGCCAGTGAGAGTCTACCTCTGTGGCTGTAAATTCACAAGTCACCACTCTCAGGTGAGCTGCCAGTTGATGCTTTTGTCAGCAGCATCAAGGTTGAATTGGCCTGAAATCATATTCAACTCATTCTTAGGAGATTCCTTATTATTTAAACATAAATAAAAGGTCAAGCTGCTCTTTTTCTTTATTTGAAGGGTCGGTATTCTTTCCAACAAAATCATGTTCTGGATAATGATGTGGTTCCAAATCAAAAGAGAGAGCTGAGAAGGGAGGAAAGCCATTCACAGCTCAGATCCACTGGTTATTTGCTGGCTCCCAGTCTCTGGAGAGGCAGAGGGGAGCACTTCCAAACTCTCTATTCACTTGGAAGGTCCTGTGTAATCACTCAAGTCTGGAGCAGAGTTTTCTCCTTGGAAAGCCCAATGAAGATTAAAGCCATAGCTGTAGGTCCAAGAGCACACTCAATTCATCATTTAGGTTCTGTTTTAAGTTCTCTTATGAAAAATAATGTTATTAGCAAGGCAAACCTCATGCCTTCTTAAGAGTTGTTTTTTCTGTAACACATTTTATAAATGAGAAACTTAAATGTAGTCTCTCAAATTAAAAAGAGGTAATGAACACAGCAACCTAAGTATAATCTCAGCTTAAGCAAACCGGATTCCATGGTGCTGGACTTGAAAACATGATCCAGATTAATGTCTTTGTTAAGACACAGTCACTGAGCATTAGCATAAGCGTAGCGTGAATGTTCCAGACCTGATGACAGTGGAATAGCTTATGTGTATGCCTCCAACAGGATGGCAAAGTTCTCGGTGATGGATGCAAGGTAGCAGGCTGGGTTTCCTTTTTAAGTTTTGCTGTTTGTTGTAATGGTATATTGCCTATGAATGCATGTTGATGTTATGTGGCTTTAAGCTAAGGGAAATTCAGTCATGTTTTATCCTTGCCTACTTCTACAAAAGAAAGCTCTGTTAATTCAGTCACTACTAGGACTCTGAATATCTCGCCAGGGACTCAATTTATATACTCATTCCTTTGACATTTGGGGACAATGTGGATAAGAATTCAGGGTTTATCATCAAGAACGCTAATTATTAATTTAAGCATTGCCAGGGGCAGAGAAGAGGGAACACATAGCACATACTGCAAGCCTTTGGAAGGTGTATGAAGACATATTTAAGGTCTTACCCTGAGCCAAGGTCTAGTCCAGCATTGTCCAATAGAAATATAATGCAAGTGGACACCTGTAATTTAAAATTTTCCAGTAGAACATTTTAAAAGACTAAAAGAGATATGTGAATTTTTCTGGTAATAATATGTTTTATTTAACCGGATATATATAAAATATTACCATTTTGGCCTATAATCAATATAAAGTTGTTAATGAGATATTTTTCATTTTTTAGTACTAAATCTTTGATACACAGTATGTATTTTATGCTTACAGCACATCTCAATTCAGACTGGTCACATTTCAAATAGCCACATGTGGCTGGTGCTACCATTTTGGACAGTACTAGCATGGGCCTAGGTCATGCTTCAATAAAGCAAAAGGGAATTGAGAAGCAGCTAGAGGTGGCTCATCTGGCAATGTGCTAAATTAGCTTCCTTCCTCCAAGCAACTCCAGAGACTTGAAAGAAGTTCTGCTAGAAAAGCCAAAAGTTGAAAACTAAGCAACGTTCTAGATAGTCACTCTTTGGCAATTCCAAATTTTACATTTAGGAGCTAAAGAATCGTGGTTTGGTGGGAAAGAGAGCTGTGTTTATACTATAAGAATACTATTTCCATTTAGATGTTTTCTAGTGATAGCTTGGGAGAGAGCTGATGCAGATTATGGGGAGGGAAGCTCAATCCCCAAGTCACACCTGAGATCTGCTCCCAAGTGCTGAGGTTATCCCCAGTGCTGATACTGAAGATGTCCCATATGGAAGGTCGTAGAAGCTGTGCGCAGAAGTAAACATATGAGAATCATTGGCACAGCACCCAGTGTCAAGCCCTAGATCTAGTGCCTTGGAAGATCATCACTAAACAGGCAAGGGGGGCAGGGAATAGGGTGGTTTATCAGAAAGAAACAGCCAGAAATGGGAGTGTGACAATAAGACTGGACCACCTGGAGGGGTAAGGCCGCTGCAGAGGAAGGAACTCCACGGGGTCACGGAGGGTCACCTGAGCGAGAACCTCTTTGACACTGGGGGGAAGGCAGAGACTGTGGGAGAGACATCTGTTTGTTTTTTCTGGTGCAAAGAGAATAACAAAATGCAAACAGGAGGCTAATAGACTGCAGATGGATAACTTCTGGCTGAGAGCTCAGTCCAGCTACAAGCTTTGAACTGGAACCAGCCCTCTAATTTTCAGCAGTGCGTGTGGCCTGTGAAAAAGAGTGAAACAAAACAAGAGACTCACCAGAGATAATTATGTTACTCCCAGCGGGTGAAATAGCAGAGATAATATTGGGCTGGAGAAATAGTGGAGTTTGAGCATGCAAGTCCCTATATTCAATGCCAAGGAACCTGATCAATAATGAGAAAGCAATTAAAAAGTCATAAGGCAAAAAATAAAAGTATGATTTGGTACGAACTTTAGAAAGCCCCTTCTACTGGTTTAAGGGTAGCTAGACTGGGGGACAGGTGCTAGCTGCAGAGCATTTTAGTGATGCAGGTGAGAGATGGTGCATCTGGATCCAGGGTGGAGATGTTAGCGTGGAGAGAGGTGGAGAGGTTGAACTGGCCCCTTGTTGGGTAGGGAGGGGCAAGAAGGGTGAAGACAGGAGTCAAGGATGCACCTACTCTGGCTGGGTGTTGTGCTGCCACTGAAACTGAAACAGTAGGACTTTGCACATGGTAACAAAAAAGGGAGGTTTCTGGTAGGCAGTTATGGACCTAAAGGTAGGTAAAGGTTTGGAGGTTATCAGCATATAATTGTGAACCGTGAGGAGATCATATTACATGTGTAGCAAACTAAGGAAGCTGATCCAAATCATCCAACATCACCTCTGATAAGTTAATTTTATTATACTTTGTATTTAATTGAATAAATGGTGATTGGGGGAAGATTATAAATAATACAATTGGAAGTGTTTTCCTAGCCAAAACCAAGATTTTAATTTCCCCCCTTCGTTAGGTATTCCAGGATCTGTAATTATGGCCAACAGCTTTCTCCAGCTTAGTGTGGACCTTCCCCTGCCCCCACACATTTGCACATACATCTGAGCCTGATGCCCGTTGAGGACCTGGGCTCCCATTCCCACTTTTCCCTGTGCCAGGACCAAATTTCACTTCACTCACTTCCATCTGAGACCCTGGCTGTGCCCTCCACTGATAATGTGGCCTCCTCCTCTTCACGTTAGCATCCCGGGGCCAGCAGGCTGAGAGCTGTGTGCCCAGCCCCCCAGGGGTAACTTAATGGATGAGAAGCACCTGTTATCTGCGCCAGGTAGCGTGGGTGGGTGGAGAAACCGAGACAGGACAGGTGGCCTGAGGAAAGAGAAGCAGGAGGAGAATGAGCTGTGAGGACATGGGGAATCTTGGGTAGGAGGAGGTAGAGACTGAGAGTGAGTTAGGGAGCTGAGAAGAGCACGGAGAAGCTGGGGGCAGGCTGGTCCTTCCAGGCACCTACCTGGAGGAAGCCTTGGCAGCTCCAGGACAGAGAACAGGTAAGGGGCAGGCCCCTCCCCCTCCCCTGTACCCCAAATGATTGAATTATTTTCCTCTCAGGCCTGGCCTCCCAACAGGAATGGTGAGGTTCAAGGGTTATGCCCCTTCCCCACACACATACCTGGTTGCTGATGCCTAACATGATCTGCAGAGCAAGTAGACCTTTCACTTCCACACTTAAAAGACTGAAATACAATGCCCAGGCGAGGAGTACCCTGGGCCCAAATGTGTCCTTAGTAAAGTGTGAGCGAGCAAGGTAAGACCTGCTCCAGCACTGACAGAGCCTAGGGAAACGCCACCTCCCCAGACTGGAGAACGCCCTGAAATGGGAGGCTGGGTCTTAACCCACCGACCTCCCAGCCTGGCCGGGGTCTCCTGGGCCCTGTTTTCCTGAGATCCTTTCCGTTCAGGAGAAGTGGCAGGGCAGAGCGCCCGTGTGGGCAGCGGTGGTGTCGTTGCCGCATGGTCACTGAATTCATTTCTGTGAGGTTTCTCTTGAGACTGTTGTGCAGTGGAGCGTGTCACAAATCCCTACAACGCAAAATCCTTCCAAGTACTGCGTCCCTCAGAAGGTGCTTACTCCTCCTGGGCATGGACTCGGAGAACAGAGAAGCTGACAGCAGGGGGGACAGACGTGAACACAAGGCTTTCTTTTCCTCACGGTGGTCTCCTGGGTAAGTAGGGCAGACGCTCCTGCTCTGAGCCTGTGGAATCTTTTCCAGAGTGACAATAACTTTTTCCCCTTGACTCAGCCTTTCTCCATCTTCTCGGCCTCCCCATCACCTCCAAAGACTGCTGCCAGGTGATGGGGGCTTGGAAGTCTTTTCAGCTGGTGGGACAGATTTCTCCCCCTTTTAGCATACCTACAAACACAGTTGGAACAGAGACTCAGCCACTAAGTGGACATTTTTTTGATCCATGACCAATGTTTGAAAGCTGATTTAATCATTCTCTTTTCCTAATCAGGACACTGAAAAGTCCTGGAACACGGAGTTCACCGAACCACTCTAGAACATCCCTTATATTTAGATAGCACTTTAATTCTCTTTACTGTCTTCACATTTATTGTCTTATCTTATTCGATGCCAATAAAGTAGGCAGTGCATGTGCCATTATTCACATTTGACAGTTCAGAAAGGTAAAACCAGACACAGCAAGGGTTTGCTTTGGTCATGGAGCAAATTAGGAGCAGACCTGGATCTAGAAGGGAGGTCAGCCTCTGTGGGTGGTCTTCTGACCCAGGCTTTATACAACTGCAGAACTGTGTATCAGGCCTAAAGAACTCACCTGGATCTCACTATGCCTGACATGCAGGTGAGGTTTGGCGGCAACCCCTCCACCAGGACTATCAGTCATGTAACTAGCGCCTTTCCTCTCTGCAGACAGACTGGGTGTGGACGAGCTAAACACAGGCGTCCCTGAGCCAGGGACTAACAGACAGTAGAAGCTAGAGAGATTTACGTTTTTCATATAACCTTATTAGGTTCTTAAACTGAGACCTGTAAATGACATTCCCAAAATAAGTGTCAGCAATGGATAACGTTTTTTGAATAATTAAACTTTTCAACTATTAACAATCTAATGTATCGAGGTACTTTTAACTTAGGATACCACAATTAAAGAAGGGGCTTGCTCTGAATTCTCTAGAGTAGCTGAGTCAGGGTCTGTGTTCTCACCTTTGTGTCTTGATCAATTCTTTTGTCATTCTGTCCTCTGGGTGTATGTGAGGGTAGAAAGGGTGGGTGCATATGTGTAACTTCTCTGCAGTATACCAGTGCCTGATTATTCCATAAGGGCTTTGCTGTTTTGGCTACAAACCCTTACAAACTTTATATCTTTCCTCCATTCTGAAAGTTTTTCTCTCATAGTTGATTCTATTGTTTATGTCATCCATTCTCTTTTTCCCCCTGGAGAAGCTGTTTATATTTCTCATGAAATTTTATGATTTAGGTGGGAAAAATCTGACTCCCTGCAGAGCCCTGAGAGGAAGATCCAAGAAAGAAAATAATCCCGTATTTCTGGCATTTCCTGGCTGCCCAAAGCATCTCCCTGCAGCTGACATTGATAAAATTTCATCGAAGGCATTGGTCAATCACACTATGCATTTTTAAAACATTTCTTACTATATAAATCATATTAGCATTTAAGAAATTAGTAGTTTTGCTGCATAGAATGTTATCTCCATTTTATATGTTATCACATTCCTAAAAACTCAATATATCCCCTACAATAATTGAAAAGCAGTTTTAAAATGTAGTTTGACACTCCTGACAGACACAAAGTGTTCTTGAACAAATGGAAAGATACCCCCTATTGCACAGTATGATTCAAAATTATAAAGATGTTGTTTTCCTAAGTTAATTAAAAATCTGATACAATACTAGCAAGCTATTTTAGACAAGTTAATATTAAATAATATTTACATGGAAAAACAGAAATGCAAAAATAGCCAGGAAAACACTTGAAGAACAACTGCAGGAGGTGACTGGCCCTACCAGACATTAAAATATACTATAAATCCTCTGTAATTAAAAGTGTGGTAGTGCCACATGAATAAACAAATTGACCAGTAAAACAGAATAGAAAGCCCAGAAATAGACCCAAGCACATATGGAAATTTAGTAAACATTAAAGGAGGCATCTCAAAACATAGGGCAAAGATGGGTATTTTAATAAATGGTGCTATTCACAAAAGCCAGAAAGTGGAAACAACACAAATGTCCATCACCTAATGAACGGATAAACAAAATGTGGGTCGTGCATGTGATGGAATGTTGTTATTCAACAAAAACAATGAACTGTTGACACATTCTGTAACATGGATGAACCTTGAAAGCAACATGCTAAGTGAAAGAAGCCAGTCACAAAAGACCACTATCATATAACTTTATTTATACTAAATGTCTACAACAGGCAAATCTGTAGGAACAGAAATAGAGGGTGCCTAGGGCTGGGCGTAAGGAAGAATAAGAATACAAGGTTGCTTTTCAGGGTGATGAAATGCTCTAAAGTTAAATCGTGTTGATGGTTGCAGAATTCGGTGGATATACTAAAACCATTGAGTTGTATGCTTGAAAGGGGTATGTTTTATGGTGTATGAATTATATCTTAGTGTTAAAAAACTATTAGACAAATAACCAAAAATCCAATAGAAAACATGGGACGATATGCTTCAAATATATGAAAAAATAATCAAAGTCACTCATAATTAGAGAAATGCAAATTAAATAACACTGAGATGCCATTTCTCACCTATGATATTGGAGAAAATTTCAAAGCGTGACAATACATTCTGTGGGCTGTGGGGAGACAGGCATTCTCGTACATTGCTTTTAGGAATGCAAAATGCAAAGCAGAGCAGGCGATGCCTAACAGAACTACCTATGCAATTTAAGTCACCAGTACCACTTCTGGAATCTATTCTGCAGGTATAGTTCCAACAATGAAAATACACTGCACATGTTATTTATATCACCATTGCTGGTAATTACAAATCTAAATGCTTCTTCATTGGAGCAATTGAATGAACTGGTTCGTAATGAGGAAGGCCTCTATAAAATGGATAGGGAGTGACTTTCCAGATATACTCTTAAGCAAAAAGAATAACACACCAAAGAGCATCTATAGTATGCTATCCTACATGGATGAAAGAAGGGATATAAAAAAATATACATATATTCATTTCTTTGTACAAAATAAATATGAGAAGGATAAACCAGAAGCTAAAGAGAAAGATTACTATTATGGGTTGAATTGTGGTCCTCCTCACTCTTCCCTCGCCAAAAAAAAAAGATACATTTAAGAAGTCCTAACCTCTAGGACCTCAGAACGTGACATTATTTGGAAACAGGTTCATTGCAAATGTAATTAAGATGAGGTCATTCTGGAATAGGATGAGCTCCTAATCTAATATGACCGGTGTCCTTATTAGAAGATGGCCATGTGAAGAGAGGCACATGAAAACACCATGATGTGAATGAAGATAAAGGCAGTGGAAAAGGCAATGCATCTACAAGCTAAGGAACTCAAAATATTGCCAACAAACCACCAGAAACTAGAAGTAGAAGAGAAAGATTCAGAGGGAGCATGGCCCTACCAAACCTTGATTTTGGACTTCTAGCCTCCAGAACCGAGACAATAACTTTCTGCCATTTTAAATCACTCTGTGGCACTTTGTAAGGCAGCCTTAGGGAATACAGTTCCCAACAGAGGTTGGGTGGGAAAGATTTTGAGAGAAGAGAGGAATTAGAATAGGGTAATAGGAATGGAGAGGCACCAACAACTCTCTGAATAAAACATTTTATGAAGCTCTTACTCAGAACCATACTAATGTTTCACATACCACCCAAGAATAAACACTGAAAAATTAACCAGGATCTGGGAGAACCCAATGGAACATACAGTGAAAAAATGAACCTAACCCAATTGAAAATAACAATTACACTGAAGGGGTTGAAGAAGAAAATAAGTCCCCTAAATGACACTGCAAAACAGTATTTTGTTTGGATACTATAAGGTTAGAGACAAACTATATAAATACTACTCCTAAACTTGGAGACCTCTTTTCTGGGATTCCTGGCTTCCTGCTCAGGTTGAGATAGCTGGCTCTAAGAATCTCTGGGATCTCTAGGCTCACCTCCTATATTAGCTCCAGTATTTCCTAGATTTTACTTTTTTTTCAATTTGCTTTCTCCTTTTTCAAGAATATATCATAAAGTGAATTTCTAGTGAAGGGTTTGCATGAATAAATTGAGTCCTAACATGTCTAAAAATGCCACGGCTTTGCTCTTATCTTCCAAAGATAGTTTTGTTGGATGTACAACAGTTGATAATCCTCAGAATTTTAAGAACTTTGTTCCATTGCTTTGTGTCATTTACTGTAGCTATTGTCATTCTGATTATTCTATAGATATTCTGTTTTACTCTACCTGGAAGCATTTAGGATCTTAAGTCTCAGTATTGTAAACTTTCATGCCATACCTAGGTAAGAATCTATTTTTTAAATTTATTGTACTGGGCACTCAGTGGACCTTTTTAATTACAATGTCACTCACCAACATTATAATGTCATTTAGTTTTAGACGTTTTTCTTAAATTCTTCCTCTTATAATTTTCTCCTATCTATATTCTTGGTTTTTCAGGAACTCAGAAGACAGAGTTTAGACTTCCTTGATTGGCCTTCTATGTCTCTTCTTTTTCTCCTATTTTTAGTGTCCTTGTCTTTTTATTTTTTGCTATCTGAGGAGTTTCTTTGTTTCTAAAATCCCTATTGAATGTCTCAGTAAATATTAGACAATAACATTTTATTTTCAAAGGCTTGTTTTTATCCTTATTAAAATAGCATTCTAAAAAAAAACTCAGCATTCTGTTTTTGTTTTAAGGGCATGATACCTGCTCACGTTTTCCTAAGGATATTATTTACAGATTTTTTTTCAAGTTCTCTTCTGTTCCCTAAATTATCTTTGTTTCCTCTGGAGTCAATGTTTCTATTTGGCTCTTTCATTCATGTTGTAATGTGGACTAACTGTCTTGTGATCCTTGAATTTTAGTTTGTGTTTAAGAATGAGGGATTAAGAAATTGTGTGAGTGGTAGAGGCCTGTCAGCCAGAGAGTGACTAAGCAGGAAGAGCCAGCCATCTACCATACAGTCTCTAAATAAATACAAGAATTGAGACAATTCCAGTGCTGCTCAATTTTGTCAGGAAAGAACTTCTAATTTAAAATTCTTAAAAGCATTTTATTTTTCTAAGGGAACAAATCTTACCTTCCAAGAGTTTTGTGTTTGAGAGAGGGGAAATATGGGGATTACTTGTCAGGTCACTTTCCTCCCTGTTTGGCTCTGTACAGCCCAAGATTCAAGCAGTGGTTTCCTTCCTGGGAAACCTTGTATGAATGACTGTGGCATCACAGGGCCCAGACTTCCTCCAATTGCAGGTCCCACTAGAACCTCAACCCCAGTCTCAGCAAAATCAGCTGGTAAAGGCAATTGCCTGGAGGTGTTCTCTGTGTAGCCATAAGTCTGTGCAGCAGGGCAAGCTCTATAAATAGCAGTGGCGATTACAGAGTAACACTCCTTTTAAATGCTTGGACTTTATAGCTTTCCATTCAAAACAGTCCAGGTCCAGTGTCTAGTCTCTTTGCGGGGCAGATGTAAAAGCCACCTTGTTTCACAACTAAAGAGAAGTTACAAGGCAATTACAATATTTTTGTCTCTTCTTTCTTTTGATGATTATTCCCATGTGGTGGCAGCCACTAGAGTGGGACCTGCCTCTCCTATATCCGCAAGGGAACCAGGAACCCTGGCAGCCACAGTCCTGAAGATGGGCTAGAATTAGAGTTTCAGCATTAACCTTTCCCTTGGTTTTCAAAGATTTAGGAGTAAAAGTCAGAAATAACGGTATCTTTAATAATCATAACCAGGCAACTGTCACTTACTTTAAAGGGGTGCTTTGCCCCTTTAGAAAAAGAGTAAATGCTTCTCATGCCAGAGGAATTAGATGGTTTAAACTCTGTATTCTCTGGTCTGATAAACGTAGTGATTGTACAAATTAGGGTATGTTCTAACCACGTGAAGATATTTGGGTTAGGGCAATGTTCCTCATTTACCAGCTCTGAATTGTAACAGTAATGATAACCCTGGTCACAAAAATAATCACTTGGAAAGAGTAGTTATCAGAATCTTAAAATTTATCCTGAAGTGGACGGCCTCAGAGCAATCTCACTAGGCAGGCTAGGCAGATGTCACTCCCCATCCTCCATTACACAGATGGACTCACAGAGGCCTAGAGACATCCAGGCACTGGTTAGTAGCCAGCACTGCATCAGGCTCATTAGAAGTCCAACACTCTCCATATGGTCACTCTCCCTGGGTCTTGGTGGCCAGTGCCCAACAGCCCATACCCCAGTTCTCACCCCAGCTCCCAGATCTCTCTCAGAACCAAGTGATGGAGGCTGGTGTCTGAAAGCGCTTGTTCCTGCACTCGCCTGAGGAATGGATGACAAGGTGGAGGAGGAGAGAGATAATCTAGAATATTAAGGATCCTCCAACTCAACAGGAACAGATTCTGCAATTACGGAGAATATTTCCAGGAAGGAAAATATCGAAATGCAAATTAAATACAGTTGTGATTGTAAATCATGTAAGAAAAATGACAGCACTGCTTTGGAGTTCAGTGAAGACATTAGACTCTGAGTGATGATGCCAGTGGAGCTGACATCAGATACCTCAAGGACCACATTGATAATTGGTCCACATTCCTCACTGCACAGATGAGAACCCTGAGGTAGAGAAGGTTATTGAATTTTCCCGATGATTGGAAAATGGCAGTAGTACAGTAGCCAGCACAGAGCCAGGTAATAAGCAGGTACTTCAGTTAGGAAAGTGTTCAGCTGCAAGCAACAGAGAGCTGGATTAACAGGTTTGTTTTTCTCAAATATCAAGTCCAGAAGTTGGCAGTCCTAGGCCTGGAAGTTCTGGGCCTAAACAAGAGAATTAGGTCCTGCTCCTCAATAGCCAATCTGCCCAGAGGCTGAGTAGACTTCTGAGGACACAATGTGAGCAGAGAAGAAAGCTTTCTTTTTCTATAAAAGAAAGCAAAGATATTTACTGTAAGGGGAGGAGCCAGTGGAAACTTGACCACTGGTATGCAGAAGACAGAGGAGAGAGGTCCTGTTGTAGTCCAAGATGTCAGAATTAGGGCCAGGGAGTACAACTGTTAGATGTCAAACTAATTCAAAACTAGGAATAATTTTAAGGATAAGCACGCAGTGAAGACTAGCCACCTCTGAAAATAGTGAGTTCCCTGGATATATTCAAGCTGAATCAGGAATTGGAGAGAAGTGTGCATGCATGTGTGCGTTTAGAGGGGAGTCGGGAGAAGAACGGAAGGAAGAGAGTAAGCGAAAAGGAGGATTACAATACTGCAAAGGGAGATGCTCTCCAAATTCTCTTTTGGAACAATTCATTTAATTATCTGTTGCATTTCTGCTACGTTCCACATAGAAACCTATTTTCCAAATAAGACACTGATCTAACATTTATGAAGACGCTAAAGGAGAGAACAGGTATCATTTACTGACTAACTTCTCAGGCACTACTTGCCACGTAGAGATTTTGTTCCACCACTCCCAGGGGTCCCGCCCGCCCATGCCCCACGTCACAGAGCGCCCTGTTTCTATTCAAGCTCTTAGGACCAGTGAACAAGTAATATGGCTAGTTCAGTGGCAGCACTTTTTTCCAGATACACTGGAACCCGAACTTTATATCTGTTGCACATGATGTCCATGTGTCTGCAAGGCAGCTGTGAAGTACTGTGCCAGAAAGGAGGTGGGGGGAGTTCAGTCACTTATTACCTGTCACTTGAGCCTCTCTGGCCCTCACTTTTTTTTTTTTTTTCCTAGAAAATGAGAGAGCATAGTATCTTCTTCCTAGAGTTGTTGGGAGGATGTAACATGCTCTGTGCTGTGCTCATCCTTTAGTAAGGATTCAACAGATGTGGTTCATCTGCTTCCTAAGTCTCAGCTCTGCTACTGATTTTGTTATGTCACTTTTCCAGACCTCAATTCCCTGTCCTGTAAAATATGAGCATGGGCTGGACTAGAACAAGCCCTGTGATTTCTTCCAGCTCTGAACCTTCTGGTGCCCAAAACAAAATGGATGCCACGTTTTCCCAGCTGGAGGTTGTCTCTGCCAGGAGGTGGCACCACTAATTCGTGTTTCCAGCAAAGGTGAGGGCTGACCGTTTGTTAATCTCCCTCCCCTCAGCTTTGAAAAGGATCCTGAAAACTCAGGCCTGCTTCGCAGCTGTCCCTCAACTGCCTTTTAAAACCATGATGCTGATGTACCCATGAAATTTTCCACTCTTTTGCTTGCTCTCAGCCTATTAAAATCATCTTCCTTCAGGCAGTCCTCAGTATTTAGGAAAGAGAGCTCAGGCAGGGGCAACTTCCGCACTTTTCCTTTGCTCAGAAGCAAAACTGCAGATACCAAGGAGCATGTGCCGATGAATCGCTCCCACAATCAGCCATTTACATGCTATTCAAATGGCACAAATGGTCACTTACGATGGCAGTTGCCGAACTGCCACGTAGGAGAGCAGAGATACAATTTTGCAGCCTCAGATCTCTGGCAGTGGTGAGGCTGGAGAGGCCCAGAAAATGTGGTTTCCCAGTCTTCTTGGGTTACTATGAGCCTGACGAGTCTAGTTGAATGTGAGCAGGACACGAAAAGGTCTCAAGGCCAATAGGGCTAAATTAGTAATTTTACTCAACGCCAGTCCTGACAATGTAAAATAAATTTAAGTTGAAAATTCCCTAACTCTCTCTCATCCTTTGACTCTTCTCGAGAGTTAAGCAGAGGAGGAAGGAAAGAAAGGGAGGGGGAGAAAAAGAGAGAAAGGTAAATTATTTTTCTGAAATAGTTAATATTCAAACAGATTATCCTGCCTTTTCCCTTTTGCGAAGCAAATAATTTTAAGATTTAGAAAACAGAAGATGTGAATGTATTATTTGATCTTTGCTTCTAGCTTGCCCTATCTCCTTTACACATGTAAGCACTAAACATTTGGTTGGCGGGCTGGAAAATTAATGGGCTAAATCAAATTATCCTGTGGACTGATTTTGACCTTTTGAATGTTAGGTTGTCAAAACTCCTCTGATACTAGCCTCAGCAAAACATTTAGGATATATTCATTTTGAAGAGGAAAAAAAATTACTTTTAGACCCTAAGAGAGATTTTTTTCTTTTTTTTCTTTTCTTTTCTTTCTTTCTTTCTTTTTTTTTTTTTTTTTTTTTTTTTTGTCATCCAAAAAAGAGACAATGATTTCTTGTTTATGTTTCTTGTTTATGGCAAAAGAAGTAGTGCAGGCAACACAGTTTTATCTCTGGTCGCTTCTATTAGAGCTAAACTGATTATTTTAGATTGCTAGAGAAATCAAATCACACGCCATCAAGTCTCATTGATGGTGGTTTTAGCTCTTGTTAAGTAAAATCATTTTTCTTCATTACTAACTAATCAAGTGCTTGGGATGTAGCTTTGAAATTTATTTGTAAAACCCCACATCTTTTGAGTCTTTCAAGGTTTACGAGCCGAAATGGGACCAGGGGGTCGTCAAATGACGGTTCTGAAGAGTTATGTAGATTTCACCAGAAGCTGACATTTTCAATGGGTTAGGAAGATGGCTTGCTCCATCCCAGAACATTCCCTCCTGCTCTTGCCCCCACACCATCTGCAGAATGGGAGCAGGTGGCATGTGGGTGAGATCATTACCATGGTTTCATCTGTTGTTGCTTATGGTAGGAGAACTTCCCTGTCAAGGTTTGGGCTCTCTCCTAGTCTAATGAATGAGTCCTCTAAGATCAGTCAGGCATCTCATGACGCCACCAACAAATGAACTCTATTAGAGGATTCTGCAGTGGCTTTTTAAAAATGTCATCAATACCATGCCTGCTGCTTGCAAAAGGCAGTTTTTTTCCCTCTTGCTTACTTTGAAGTCACCCTTCCAGAGTACAAATGCCTTTTGTGACCACATATGAAAGGTAGAGATTTTGTTATTTTGAAAAGCAAACCCAGTTAGATTTCTGACAAACTGAAAGATGCCGAAGTCCTGTTTTCTTTGAGACTTTCCCTCTGTCTTGAATAAGGGTTAGGGAACCAATCCTACAGGCTCTCGAGGAGGGTAGTGCTTTATTAAAAAATGTATTTGAGGTGGGAAGAAACCAACATTTACTGGAAACACACTATGGAGGAGACATTTAGCATATGATATGAATTATCTCGTTTAATTTTCACTATAGTGTATGAAAAAAGTTTTGTTATCCCATTTTTTAGGTGAGGAAACAGGTTCAGAGAGAACGAGTAACTTGTTCTGAGTCACGTTACTTCTAGGTACCAGAAGGGGAGTTGAAATCTAGGTTTGTCTGGACAACCTTGTGCCTTTTGATATTTCATGTAGATTTTTTGCTTTAGGAATGCAAAATATTAGCCAATCACTTTGTGCTAATAACTGTTTTAAGTTAGGAGGCCCTGAACTGTGGTAGGTAAGGAGAGAGTGACTGACTCTAGAGGAATGGGCTGGGAGAACAGATCCTGGGGCTTTGCCAAAGGAAGCATCAGTGGCACCCGAGGATGATTCAGTGTGCTTCCTGAGAAGAGGAAGGAGCAGTCAGCCTTGGTACCAGCCACCTAGATCTGTACCAGGATGTAATTGCAGGTGGTCTTAGAGCAGCCTGAAATGGGAGAATATGACCACTTACCCCTATGCTGCACTGCTCAAAACTTTGTGAAAAGGTCAGGTGAGCATTAGCCCAAAGGACTGAAACACTGCAACACAGACAATCTAAAGCAAGGTTTAGACTCACCTGAGTGTTGTGTTGGCCACATTGCCTCAAAACATTGAAGTTCCCAAGAGCCTGGCTTTTATAGTCGAATTTGGCTTTACATCTCTGTTTCTACCTACCTTCTCTGTGACCTTGCACCTCAGTTTCCTCATTTCTAATAATAACAGTTTTATAGGGTTATTGTAAGAGGCCAGTGAGATTATTTACAAGGTGTGCTTAGCACAGTGCCAGCATAATGTAAGCATTCAATACATATCTCCTCTAGAATTCTTCTTTCTCAGGTATTTGCCTTTTGCTGGCATTTTCAAACTCTCCCTCAACCTGAGACCACTCCCTGGTCTCTTTCTTCTTAATATCAAAAGAACAAAACCTTCCCTCTACTTTGTGGTGCTACCCTCCTAGCTGTCCTCATGACACTGCCAATCTCCTTTTTCTTTCAATTATTCAGGTATAATTGACACACAACATTTCCCCAGTCTTCTTGTAAGAAAACTCATGGCTTGCTAGTTCTGAAGAGTGAGGACATGTATATTTTGCATAGTTCTCTGTCCCTGGCATCTAGTTGAGTGCCTGGAATATAGTTGGCACTCAAATATTTGCTGAATAAAAGAGCGAATGTCTCCATTCCTCATTATCCATTCCCAGCTTATATATTCCCTTGCAGTCTAGTTTCTGCTTTCACCATTCTTCTAAAACATCTCTTTCTATAATTACCTCTGACTTGATTATCAAAGTCAGGGGCCAACTCTCCGCCCTCTTCCTCTGAGCTCTGTCGAATTAATGCAAGTCTTTAAAACAGAATTCCACTTTGCAGTGTAAAAATGCAAAAGTATTCCAAGGGCCAAAGAAAAGGCTCGGCTCTCCAGTTTCCCAGTTATCTACTTAGCAGGTTCCTTTGAAGTCTTCTGAGGTCATCTCTCTTTGATGGGGGTGAGTGGCATAAGACAGTGAACATCCCGGAAGCCATCTTCCCTGCTCTCAACAGCTGGAAACAATCTCTCCCCGCTCTGACGTGCTGGACTAAGCGTTATCTGTGCCTCTCATGGAACAATTTCTATTTCGAATTCTAGTTGTTAATAACCACACCTGTGTCAGCTGCTATGTGTATACCCTGTGAGGGCAAGAACCAGGTTTTTTCTCTTTCCATCCTGCTCAGCCTCTTGCATAAGGTCATACAGATGGGCCTATCGAAAGAACTAGTCGTGGAAAGAAGAGGCATAGAAGTTAGCTAACTACAGAGAACCTGTTCATGGAGCATTTTATAACAAGCTTTTTTGCTCACGTCGGGCTTAGTAAATCCCTGCCATGTACTTTGCCCTGGCCTGGCTATAGTAGGAAGGAAAAGACAGAGGATAAGGATAAGCCTGAGAGCAGAGACCTCACTTATAATCTAATTGGGAAAAACAGATACATATGCAAAGGAGGTAAATAGCAATCCAAAAATGCAAGGAAAAAATGCAATGAACAACATGTAAGGAACAAACATGTACTCAAATAATGCTTATTAAGTATCAACTGCATGTCCACTGTGTGTTGTAGGGCTGAAGGGCTGGGAGGAAAACCCCTGAGGTTGCAGTGCTGAGGTCTGGTTTCTAGAAGGGAATAGGAATCATGCTAAGCTCTTTGGATCATTCCATTTAATTTTCTGCAACCCAGGATAGGTGTGTCCTAGCATTGATTCCAGGCTATAAGCTGTAGGTACTGGACACTGTCTTCTTTAAAGCCCAGATGGCTTCAGTGCAGCGGGATGGTTAAGAATGTGAACTCCAAGTCAGCAAGACCAGGGTCTGTGTCCTTTACCAGATCCCTTTGGTAGGTCACCTTCTCTCTTAACCTCAGTTCTTCACTGTGAAAGGGAAATAATAATGCCTACTTTTCGGGTATAGGTAAATACTCATCAGGCAAGAAACCATTCTAGACGTCAGCTGTGTTACTTACTCCTGGGGAATGTGAAGAATGAGGTACATGTAAACTGCTTAGCATAGTGCTTGGCACACAGCAGTCACTCCGTATGTATGTAGTCGTCATGGTTGTTCTAAGTATCTGATGGGGCTGAGTGCTCATTGGGCCCAATTCTATTTCAACCTACTTTCCACAGTCTTTCCTGCCCTCTCTGCACTGTCCTGTTGTTAGGTAACTTTACATCTGCACCTGGCACCTAATCACAACCTGTCTGTGGTTTTATGCCTCTCAGCTTGATTGGACCATTGGTGAGCCTGGGGAAGAGAAGTCTTCATGAAGCAGAAAGGAGGATGGTCTAGCTCCGCATTGCCTAGGAAAGACAGGCCAGAAAGGGAGGCAGATCCCAGCTGGCCTTGAAATGAGTGGGAGGCTGGGACTCCCTCCTGTATAAACCCAACCCCCAAGCCTGACTTGGCCTGTACCCGCACCCCACAGCCACAGTAGCAGTCTGACCCCACTCCAGGCTTTGTGAGTGCGATAAGGGAAACCCAGCAGTGTTTGGATGGCTAGCAACCAGTGCACATGTGGCCTCTCTGATCTGGCAGCTGTCATCCTGAAGTAAGATGAGTTCAATCCCCTCTCTAATATTTTTTAAATGTCTAAGTGTCATGATGCTGCTTGCCCACAGAAAGATGTTTCTGAAATGTAATCAGAACAAATGCTAATTGTCATTATATTAGAGTCCCTCTAGATAGCAGTGTGGCCCACACAGCTGGGCTCAGGAGGATGTAAGGGTGCCCTCACGCCTGCCACTTTCTGGGTTGCTCTGGGCGGAGGTGAAGCATGCATTTCCCGTTGAGGGGGTGTTTTGACTGCTGGTTCTCTCCACTTTCTCCCCAGTCTCTACTCCCTCTGCTCCTGACAATGTGCTGGACCACTAGAAAAACAAGTTGTGATTGCTATATTCATTTGTAACCTGATTTGTTTAGGTCTACTCCAGGCTGGTCTGAGGCAGGGTTCTCAGACAAGAGAACATATTCCAATAACTCAGTGACCTGACCTCTTATCCCACCTTTTTCAGGTTAAGGGTACTTTCTATTCTTTCCTTTGACCCATTCAACTCAAATGTTGGTCTGATTTTCAACAATAGGCTATATTCAGCTGTAATGAAATAGGGCATCCTCAATTATATGTGTGTGTGTGTGTGTGTGTGTGTATACACACACACATATTTTAATTCACAGTGATTAAAATTTGGCCCACACCTAGCACATGGTGAGCATTATATGTGTTAGCATTTATTCTCTTTGTCCCTCACTAGAGCACCAGACCACTATGAGACCCTCTATGAATGTTAGTTGAAGAGGAGGGAGACATTTTGGAACAATAAAAGGGATATTTTGGAGAGACATCCTGGGTGTGATCCATGTATTCATTTCTCCATTAATTTGGCACTCAGCATGATGCTACTATACAACAGTCAGGCCTGCCGGGTAGACATGATCAGACCCCAAGGCCCCAAGGTCTAGAGGAGACAAGTATACAAACATTAAAAATCGAGCTGGATGTAAGAAAGAATCAAGAGATTAAAGAAGAAAAGGGGGAAAGGAAGGGACTTCATAAAGTTACCTCAGAAAGAAGGAGACTTCAAACTGAGATGTGGGAGATGAGTACAAGCCAGGTGCCGGGTATGGAAGAGCTGGTGGGCAGGAGAGAAGATACAGAAATGGGTGCTGATGATGAACTTTTACCCCTCCTACTTTTGCCTAGGCATAGAGCCTCTCCTCTGTTGCCTGAGATCAGATAGAAAGCTGCTCCTTTCTTTGAGGTTCAAGGAGAAGGGGTCACAAGCCCCCAAAACTCACTCTTCTGCCTGCCCTGGGAAGCAGAGATGGGAAATACTGAAACTCCTTACTCCATCTTCTCTGGGGACCTTCATTTGCATGCTGCCAAGGGACCCAGCTCCCAGTCCAGGAAACAGACAGGGTCAGATACCTCACCTCCCCACTCCTCCTCCTTACTTCCCCCCTTCCCTTCTCCCTGCAGAACACTTTCCTGCAGCCGCAGGAGAAGGACGCCCTTCTTCTCTTGACTCCCTCCCCTCACCTGCCTGGGGAGCTGGCGCCAGAAGGGAACCCACAGAGCCTGGAGAGGTTTTTCTAGAACAAAAGCCTCAAGACACCAGGGAATGTACTTCTGACCATTAGGGGCCTCTGTCAGGATTGCTGTCTGCAACTCATCAAGAAATCTTTTGTTACCTGATGCTGGGGGATTATTGACCCAATTGGCTATTCTGAGAAGGTTATCGGTTTAAAATGCCTACCTGGCCCGGAGGCTGTGCTTTTCTGTGCTTCAGTCCCACCACCAGACGTGAGATTTGCATGTGTGGGTCCATTAGGGAACAGTGTTTATTCCTTCCATTCATGTGGGGCCTTTACTTTGAAAAGATAAATCCAGGCTTACAAATCATGCCAGTAGGTGACTGTCATTGTCCTGACAACAAAGCCAAATTGCTTTTGCCACAAAGAGGAAGAATTTTGAGAGCAGGCCCATGGCTTCTTACAACCAAAGGGCTCTCTGCCCACTTCCACCTCTCACAATTATTCATTGATGGGTGCTCACATGTCAGATTTTCACTGAACTGTTAAGTATACGGTTGCATGACTAGAGTCATTTCCAGAAGTTGCCACACTCCACTCCCACCTGCTACTAAATCACAGCAAATAAGCAAGGAAGATGCACTGGGGCTTTAGAGATGCTCCTCTTCTGCTGAAGGACGAGGTAGCCTAGTAGAGACCTAGGGCCACGGCCAGCTGCAAGATATCAGGAACTGGATTCCCAGAGAGATTTTGGCAAGAACCATGTAAGTCCCCAGAAAAAAATGTGAATGACTGTTCTCAGGCAATGATAACATCAGAGAACCACTGTGTGTTTCTTCCCCTCTCTTTCCCAGCTTTCCTGTTTGCTCACTATTTTCGAACCAGTTTGTTTCTGCATTGCTCCACCTAAAAACCTGAGTTGTGCTAACCACTCCTTCTCCCCAGGAATCCTGAGATGACAATAATGTGTGACTGTAAAAAGAGTCTGAGTAGGAGCAGTGATATTTTGGGGTTTTTTTAAGCAGGGAGATAGTCAGAAGGGTCCTTCCAGAGCAGGAGTGGGTAGGTGGTGCTGGGAATGAGCTTTGCAGACAGAGAAATCTGTTTATCTTCACACTCCAGAGAGGCAATCACTCTTCCTGTGACAGCAGAGAGTACTGTAGCGAGCACATTCCAGAAGCAGAGATGTGTGGGCTCTCCGGCCAAGTGGCCTTCTCCTAATCAGCAGTGGGTCTCGATGAGATAAAATGGGGTGGGAGCAGCAGGAAGCCTGTTCCATCTTTCCCCCTAGGTCTTCAGAAGACACTTTGATCAAAGGAAAAGAGGTATTTGTGAAGAGCTGAGAAAACTTGAAAGAAAATCACAGTGGGCATGGATATTTGTTTATATTTGTCTGGGTTTCTGGGGGCAGTCTGGCCTGCAGCTATTCAGCAGCTCTGCCCTTCCTTCATCCCTCCACCCCATCAATTCCTCAAAATAGATGACTTTCTAAAAGTTAAAAATAAATTATATGTAGTTCTGTAATTTTTCCAAGCACCCGATTCATTCATGGTAATATAGGCTAAGAAGGAGTTGTGACGGTTCATTCAGATTTTTACAATTTTTAATATCTATAAAAGTAGAAATCCTCAGCAGTGTTCTTTGCTTCTGAGGCATCAGAAAGGAAGGCTGTGGACACAGTAGATAGAGAGAAACCAAACGTGTGTTTGGGGAGGGGCATTTTTTCAGATCAAAGGGTTTCATTTGGTGTCCTTCTTTCTCTCCTCTTTTCTCCCCTCCCCCACCCAAGATCTGTTTGAAAAGGACTCAGATCTCTTTTCCCACACACAGACCGACCTGATAGTGGAGGAATGAGTGGGGGAGGGGGTCTGTTCTGGTGTGGAGTGTAGGCAGTTCAACACCCTGTGTCTCTGATCTAAAGAAGATCCTGGTAAGAGGAGACTGAGCGATTGCTGTACAGTATAGAGGTGCGCAAAATAAAAACAAATGCCCCACTTTGATTTTAAGGACAAAGCAGAGGTAGTATTGCTTTTACCGCTTCACCCGAGATTCCTAATAGTAGCCGTGTACTGAATATTCATATTCTGAACAGTGCGTTAAGTATGCTCCAGGCTCTGTGTTAAGCTCTGGGCATAGATTAGCTCATCTAATCCTATTGACAAGACTCTGTGACAGACATGCTCCCTGATTTCCAGATGGGAAAACTGAGGCTAAGGGACAGTAATCGGCCTAGAGCTGCAGATCCAGTGTTCACATCCAGGCCTGACTCCCTTCAAAAACCAGGCTTTTGGTCACCATAAAAGTTGCCGAACGGTAATGTAGATATAAATCCAGTGCAGACAAGTGTTAGGCAATTTACTGTCCACTACAATGCAAAGAGAATTAATAACATGTGTTAGTAAACACGGAAGTCTCTGTGAGTGCGCTGCGGCTTGGCTGACAGATGGAGACATTATTGTATTCATCATTGACTTGCACATCTGGAAAGAGAGGCTCGCCTTGAAATTAGATGTATTCCAGACATGCACGGGTCCCCCTGCCTCCCCCTTGGAAAAACCTTTGCTGGGTCCTGCTGTGCCCTCCAGCTACGACCCTGTTCTCTCTCTCCTTTCCTTGCCAAACTTTCTGAATGAAAAATGGAGCCACTCATCATTCCATTTCCTCGAACCCACCCCCTGCCCCAGCTTCCTTACACAGACCTCCTGAAAGTTTTCAGAGGTCACCGGGAACTATTCATTTCCAGTCCAGTGATAGTTTCTCCATCTTTATTCTCTTGACCTTTCCCCAGCATTTGATGCTGTCTGTCACCATCTCTCTCCTCTTCGATTCTGTGATTTTGTCTTGGGTGAATCCACTTGTTCCTTTGGTTGTCTCAACCATGGCTTTAAAACATGGTCTTCGAGCATCAGGCTTTGTCCCTCTTCTCTTTTTTTCCTCTACACTTTCTCTCAGTGATATCTCCTAGTTCTTACTGCTTCTGCTTCCATCTCTGTGAAGAAGATATCTATAAGGATTCAATGGAAAAAGAACAGGATGGAACCTTGCCATTCCTCCCACACCAGCTTGTAGCTCCTGGGTAAGCCACATAGAGTCATGCACTGCATAATGACATTTCGGGCAATGATGGGCTGAATATACAATGGTGGTATACCATATAGCCAAGGTGTATAGTAGACTATACTATCTAGATTTGGGTAAGTGCACTCTGTGATGTTCGCACTGCAACAAAATTGCCTACTGATGCAGTTCTCAGAACATATCCCATGTCATTAAGCAACACACATCTCTCATTACTTTTCTAGCCTCACTTTCCTCAGTAAATTAAGGATGGCCACATGGTACTGCTCAGGGTGAACATCCTATATAAGCTGTAAAGCACTGTGGAAATATTAGTTGTTATTATCATCACTATATTTTCTGACGTTCTGCTCTAAAAATAGCACTCATCTGCTTTTCTTCAAAATTTGGAGCAGGACTTCTGAAATCCCCAAAGTGCCTTTCTCATCCTAAGGTGCATAAATATTATTAGTTATTAAAATATATCAATCAACATTTGATTACACAGACCTGCTAGAAGAATTTTATTTCTTCCAGCTCGATTGAGCCCTGGCCACTTGCCAGTAGCCCTCCTGCTACTTCTCTAGCTCAGCACCCACATTGACTACTGCTAATCTTTCCCTCTTCCCATTTTCTCTTCACCAACCCTCAGTTCACAGGGAAGAGCATCTCAGTCTTGGAGTTAGAGATATGGGTTCAAATCCTGATCAGCTCTCACTAGCTGGATGACTGTGGGCAATGCATTTAGCCTCTGAGCCTCAGTCTGCTAATCTGTAAAATGGAAACTGTTATTGGTTGAATTGTGTTTCCCAAAATAAATATGTTGACTCAGAATGTACCAGGAACTCAGAACGTGATCTTATATGGAAATAGGGTAGTTGCGGGTGTAATTAAGTTTAGATGATATCATACTTGAGCAGGGTGGGACCTTAAATCAATACAATTAGGTCCTTATAAGAAGACACCCATGTGAAGGCACAGGGAAAATGTCATGTGAAAATGACAAAAATTGGAATGATGCATCTATAGACAGGAATATCAAAGATTATGAGTAAACCACCTCAAGTTGAAGAGAAAGGCATGGACCAGATTTTTACTCACAGCTAAAAGGAACCACTCCTGCGAATATCTTGATTTCGGACTTCTAGCCTCCAGAACTGCGAGACAGTAAATTTCTGTTGTTTAAGCCACCCAGTTTGTGACACTTGGTTGTAGCAGCCCTAGGAAACTGATACAGGAACAATACTCGTTTTGAAAGAAAGATAAAGAGTCAGGCTGTTGGTATGTGATCTGTCCCACACCATCCTTCTGGACTCCACGTTGCCTGCTTTTGCAGCTAAACCCTTTATCTCCCCTGTGTTCTCAGAGGAAGGCAAATGTCATTCCTCTGCCTGAACATCTAATAGCACCACCCAAGCCCTGGCCCCGATCCTTTCTTTGCTCCTTGAAAACCTGCTGGCAACAGATCAGCATCCAGAAGCTGCCACGATGACCAGAGCCAAGCTCCATCCTCTCTTGCACCTTGTGGCCCACTTCTCCTTACTTGACCCCCTCCTCCCACTTGCTCATCCTCAACTTCAATCACACCTTCATGTTTTCACCAACTGAAACCCCTGGAATTTATAGCCTTGTCCACTGTCACCCTATTTTCCCTTTTCATTAACGGTTGATTCCTCAAATATATGATCCAAATCAGCAGTGGGTTTAGGATCGATTTCTTTGTTACGTATACTTTTGTCCCCTCCAGCCTCCACCTCTCCAGTCTACGAAACACTGTAGACAAAGTTACTAAAGATAACAATACTTTTTATTTATAAAACAAAACTTGTTTTCATTCTCTAATTTTTTGGGATTGGACAGTAAGAGCTCTTCATTTAATAGCCAACATTTGTCTCCTCTAGAGGTTAATTCTTCCCCCTGCCCCGTTCCCTCTTCTGCCAAAATTTTCAAACAAGGACCTCTGACTGTGAAATAGATGCTCCTTGTGAATCTGCAAAACTCATGAAGACTCCTCCTCTGAGGAGTGGTCCCACCCCTACTGGATGGGCCCCAGAGGCCACATCCTTACTATGTGACCAGTGACCTTGACCATAGCTGACTGATCTAAAAGTGGCTAATCCCCCCTCATGTCCCTCCCTTGAATGTGAGGGATGAAGGGGAAAGACAGGGAAACCTGGGCATTTTGAATGCTAAATCACATCAGCAGCAAGACTCCGGAGGAAAGGTCAATTTCTGCTGTGCAAGTGCCCAGAGCTTCTTTGGGTCCTTGTCTTTCCAAATCTGAGTCATCTGATTCTTTCTTATTCCAAAATAGACCCTACAGAGACTTTCGGTTTCCAGTCCTGAGTGTGAGAAGCTGGGAAGTTGTCACTCCCAGACACATACACACGCACACGCGCGCACATGCACATGCGTGCACGCACACACACACACACACAAAATACTAACTATACCAAATATCAGTAATGCAACCTACTGAGTGGAAGCTCAGGAGCAGAAAACTCCAAGGGAACCACTGCTGTGTTCCTTTTACTCAAAATACATCAGATCTGGCTTTCAACAAAATAGAGTCTATATGGTCCCTTTCTTAGGTAAATGTAGACATGAGTATGTAACGCAAGAGTGTTGGCTCATATTGCTCAACCCCAGTGAACATAGTCTAGTTGTTTCTATGTCCTTTCACATCTTCTATAGCTACCAAGTACCCACTAAATGAAAGGTCATGTACCTGGCCTCTGTGAGAAATATGAAAACATGGGCTTCTTACTTTCCTAGAACTCACAACCTATCAAAAGCATATTTACAAAAATCACTCTAAGTACAGGTTTGATTGTGATCTGCTCTAACACAGGCATGAGGAAGTGCTATGGAAAATTAAGTTTGACTGTGGGTATTTGGGAAAGTTTTTTAAAAGTTCCAACATTTAAACTGGGTCTAAGAGTATTTCAGCAGACACAGATGGGGGAAGGGGCAGGGTGGGATGGGATGGGGTGGGTTGTTTCCTCACACAAAATAGGAAATGAGAATACAGAGTCTGGGGCCAGAACATAAAAAGTAAAAAATGGGAAGGGACTAAATGTTGGGGGCCTTGGAGTTGTAGGACCAGACCTGTGATTAAATCTGACAACTTGGTATAAGATAAACTGGAAAGAGGAGAGACTGTTAGGGCAGTCACTACAGCAAACCAAAGAAATACTTTAAACCAGATAAAGGTGGTGAGAAAGAAGGAGAGAGGCCCAAGCTCTGTGAGAGAGAGAATAGACGAAATTCACTAACTCGGTGGACCCTAGGAGACAGGTGGAGTTAGTATCTCCACGATCCATTTCTTCAGTCCTCAATCTGCTTAGCCCTGGTAACCTGCTGTGCTTCACCATCTTCCAGTGGCCCCATCACTTCTCTGAGCCACTGTGACTGATGGGCCTAGCCTCTGTCCAGGAAGGTGTGGGCCCAAGACCATCTAAGGGGGTACATCCTTGGCAGATCCCCCTCAGCATTGTTCCCTGGAGAAAGTCATTGCAAGTGAGCATCAAATAGTACAGACTTAAAAAAATAACACTACCGAGTACCTCTCTGAAGGAATTGTGTAAAAGGTGTGTGGTAGGGAGAAGAGAGGCAGTCTAGCCACTTCCTCTGAGAAGGAAGTGCATGGGCTACTTCTGTGGAAGGATGTGAGCCTTGGTTGGACCTCCTGCAGCATCTGCTTTCAGAATACACCTTTCTCCACCCTTCAAGCCCTGCCTTCATCATTATGCCACCATTTGCGTACCCTGTGTTTTGGTCACATCCCTGACTACTGAGTCACAGATTTTCCAAACTGAAAGTAATCTTGTAGGTCACAAGGTCCAGTGCTCTCCAAATATAAAGAAACCAGAGCCTAGAGCAATTAAGAAGGCTGCCCAGGACCAGGCAACTGTGCTTAGAGTTGGGCAAATAACCCCAAGCAGATCAGTTGACTTCTCTAGTTCTCAGTGACGTTATCCGTAAATAGAAAAAAAAAATTGTGCTTATTTCATAGGATTGTGGCTTGGACTAAATAAGGCTATGAAGGTAAAGTGCTTAGAACAGTATCTAGAATATACAACAAATGTTTACTATTACTATTATTGATGACTGCTCAGATATTGTCGCTTATAGCTTTGTATATATGATTCATTAAGTCAACAAATATTTACTGAGTATCTACCACATGCCAAGCACTATGCAGGGTGCTGGGAATGGATTCTGTCCCTTTCCTCAGATATTTCATAGGTCAGTCGTTGCTGGTATGATGCAGGCCTGGAGAGAGCTACAGGAGAATACTGCTGCAGGCACCAGGAGAGCTTTCAAGAGAAGACATTTGATCTTCTTTAAGGATGAATTTGCAGGCTGGGGAAGATAAGGGAGAGAGCCTCACTGGCATTCCAACCTCAGGGAACAGCCTGAGAAAGGTTACAGTGAGAAGCAGGTGGTCAAGGAAGGCAGTGGTAAGAAAAAAGGCTACAGAGAGAGCCTGGAGTCACATTGCAAAAGGTTCTTATAAGAAAATTGCAAGCTTCCTGTCAGTCCCTTAGGGATCATTAGGAGAGCGCTTAATTAAAAAAAAAAAAAATGACTTGATTTTTTTTCCGCTTCAATACAAATGGAGAAAATGGACTCACTCTCAGCTTCCATATTTCTACTATGTTGATTCCTAAATCTACATTTCCAGGTATCCTTTCTCCACCATGAGCCCCACATCGCCAGATGCCTGTGTAGTTGAAATTTTAGAGTCCCCCAACTCAGTATTTCCTGTTACCCCTCAAGCTCTCCTTAATCAGACAGCTAGCCCAGAGAACAGTCAGCGTCTTAGTGGAGGAAATACTTTCTACACTCAAAAATCCAGACTTTGGAGGGACCTACAGAATACAGAAAAAGAAAAAAAAGAACACTTTATGCCACCCTTGAGTCAAAATGAAGGTGTTCTAATTTGGAAGGAGGAGGAAAGTCCCGGATGGGTTGGGAGATGATGATAAAAGTCATTAGCTAGCTCCCTGAGAAAGCAAGCCTGTGCCCTGCCTGCCTCTGCTAACTTGGCCTGGAGGGTGCGGCGGGAAGTGACAACAAAAATGGCAGATGGATTTCGGGAAGCTGAGAGCAGAGAAGCCTTGTACCCCAGCCCTCCAGCAGGCACCAGAGGCAGCACAGCCCCGAGTGCCAGAGTGGGCGTAGCTGTGCATCTGAGCAGTGGGTCCCACACTGTGCTGGAACCAGGAGGCACAGTGTAGAATGACTTTCCTTGAGTCCAAGAGGCACAGAGGAGAATCCAGGAACAAGAGACAACTCAGTCATGAGCTGTATAGATGGAAGACTGAGTACCAACGGACTCTGTGTTTATATTCAGTCCTAGGGGCAATCAAGCGAGACCTCCTAACGATTTAAAATTTGTCACCCCAAGAGAAGTAAATAGGATTTATAGAAAAGTAAATTTATGGGCCTTGAGGCTATCCTCAACACCTACATTAAAGATTTAACTGCAGTGAACTTTAAATTCACTATGTGCCACATTTTATTTCCGTAAATGCTTCTTGGGTTCTGACTAAATGCAAGGGACCCCAAAAAATCCAGTGGGGCCACATACATGAATTTGGGCTTGCTCAAAGTACAAGCAGCAGATTGTTAGTAAGTACACAGGAAAAACACTGCATTCTGACATGGGAGGGAAAAGTCTTGAGGAAGGAACCTGCATTAGGCTGGGCTTAGAGAGATAGGTAGGAAACAGATAAGGAAACAGAAGTATTTTCCAGCTCTTGAAGAGGTTGTCTGAGCTAAGAGCACAAGACTAGAGGGAAGGGCCCATAGGGGACTAAAATGCCTCAGATGGCAACCTCACTCTGCTGGTTCTCCAAACCCTTAGGTTCACGTTTTGATGTTTTCCTCCCTCTCCTCTAAAGGCCAAACACTTGTCAAGTCTTGCCTTTCTTTGCATTTACTTGGTGAAGTTTCATATATCTATAATAAGCAGTAAACATCATGGAAAATTTAAAATAATAGCAATTACCATTTAGGGATTTGACATAGTATTAAGATTTTTACATAAATTATCTTCTTTATCCTTATAATAATTCTAAATATAAAAATTATTCCATATAGGAGTATTACCTTCCCTTTCCCAACCTCTACCCTAATCCTAATAGTGTCTAAAAAACTAGTGAGTTTTTACCGAGATGCTTTTAATCACTCAAAATGATTCTTGCATTGTACCTATAATGTATTCTTGACAATAGTAACTTTAAGCCTCAGAAATGATCTTGTCTTTAAATTTTCTTCTGCTCTCCATCCAGCTATTAATTATAATTTCATATTTCTCTTTCTCTCTATGATTTTCAAATTAAATTTAATTTTTCAAGAATCTACTCACTAATTTCCTACCTATTTGCCTCTTGACATTTGCTGCCTCACCTGGGATTTTCTTCAAGCTATTTCCCCTTCCTTCTTGGAATACTCACCCTGACCCCTGCCCTTACAGCAAAATCTGTTCATTACATTATACTCATTCTTTAAAACCAGGCTAAAATGCTACCTCCTACACAAAGCCTTCCATCTGAAGTCTTCCATCAGAATGACTTTCTTCCTCCCTATTACTGCAAGCATTGCTTCTATGTCTTTATGTGGTTGCATTTAAATTCTATTTATTTTTCTTCCTTTTCACTAGATTGTGGACTCACATGTAATACTTCTTGTGTATCTTATGTATCCCCTGCTCACATTACAGAACTTTACTCATATAAATATTTGTTGAACTGTGTTTAAAAACAACAACAGGCTCAAAATGGAGTCATTTATGCTAAGCCCCATGTCACCAAACTGAGACTTAGTTACAGTTTAAGTTTCTCCATTAAGAAATAGAATCTTAAACCAGTCCATCAGGAATCATCTTGTCAACACTAGTGTGGTCATCTGCCTGATAGACCACTGCCCTCCCCTAAAGGAAAATGGCCTTGACACAACCAATCTGCTTTTTGCTAGTATGACTTTCTTGTTTTGACTCCTTCTGCCTATAAAAGTCATTTTGTACAGACCCTCAGAGCTCCTTTCACTGAATAAAGCCAATAAAGTCTTTAAAAGTCATTCAGTTGAATTAACACAATTATTTCCTCTTTTCATCTGGTTATTTCCCCCTAAAATGGAGGCAGAAGGAACTAGATAAGCATCTGGCAGCCAGAACTGCTCATATGCCTGCCCAAACCCTCGACAGGCAAATACCACAGGGTGTGTGTGGGTGTTGGGTGTGGGTGACTCTAAACTTTTAACCAATGGAGCAGCCTCTTCTTGGGGTACCCTGATGCTGTGGACAACTGTGGTTTCAGGGAGCTGAAATCGCTCTACCAGAAGCCTGGAAAATATTCAAACGCCAGACCCAGATTCCAACAGATTTTCCAAAGAAAGAAAAAGAAGTGTGGAGGTGGAGAGAATTCATGGTGAGGTCTTGATTTCCTTTTCAAATGGATGAAGAGAGATTAATGAGGAGGGAACATCCCTGAGTCAATGAAGGTATACATGAGCAAAACGCCAAATTACTGTTTAAAGGATGTCTGTCCAAAAGTGCTTTAAAATGTTCAAAAGGGGAAAAGACAAAGTCTTTTTAATTAGAAATAATTGTCTAAAATACTACTGCAAAGTAGAGAAGCTCAATTAAGTAATATACAGGTTAGATGCCAGAAAAATAGAACTATATACTGAGCAAATACCATGTGCAAAGGCTTAGAAGCTTGTATCAAAGTTCTTAAGCTGTCTCGGGATGAAAGCAAAGGGTTAGTAGGTGCCCAAATGACTTGCTCCACCTTTTAGAATACGAACCATTATACAGAGAGAATAGTGTGTAAGAACAAGAGTAATGCAGTGTCATCGTTTCCAGAGAGGTAGTTTAGAAAACAGAATGCAACCTGTCTAATTCTTTACTAATCAGGAACCTCCCAAAAAGCATAGGCTTTTTAACTACCCAGGTTTACCAAAGAAGAAGCAAGACTATATTATGCAATTCAACTTTCTCATTTTGTTGTTGAGCAAAATGAGTCCCGAATAGTTGAATGACTTGCTTAAGATCATCAGAGATACCAATTCATATTCAAACTCAGGCCAAAAGAAGTGCCAAGAACTGGAGGCCATATCATCATTAAACAGTTCTTACAGATAGAAGGAGAAATAGGAGATTCATTAAGCCACTTTGACCACTCTGCCAAATGGTAAGGGATTTGAACCCCAGCATCTGGTTGTCCATGTGCCCCTAGGCTGGGAGGTCAGCCAGCGAGTCAGTTTTAAAATCACGGTGGCTTTTAGAAAACAGCCATACAGGGAGAGACCAGAAAGCAGAGAGGGAGGGACAGAAAGTTGAAGCCTTTTAATAGATCCCCACAAAAGGCAGAGTTCTCCCCAACCAGTCCTGACCCCTCCTGACCTCATGACCTTGTAACCTAAGGTCAGCTTAACACTTTAGAAATGATCCTGGCTGGCTCTGTAACCTCTGTCACTCACAACTAACAAATATGTCTTTATAGGGGTCACCTTTTGGCCAGAAACTTGCAGATTCTTTTCTTCCAATTCACATATTACCCCTAAATCTCTCTGGTTCCTATTAAGAAATTCAAGCTGTTTAATTTGAAACCATTTTTACTAACACTGAATGCTGCAATAATTTTTACTAACACAAAATTCTCTAGAGATTCTAATACGCAGTTTGCAAAACTGCGTACATTTCATATGGCTACTCACAGAACAAACGTAGTACACACCCCCATAAGCTTTTATACTGCTATTCAAGGAATAAGGCCAGGAGGTTTGGAAACTTAAATTTTAGGGGTCCAAAGAATTCTGTCTTCGGATGAATCATCAAAAGTCTCTCTGGTGTATGAAGATGCTTAAAGAGAAAGACTAAGGGCCTAAATAGGTAAACAATCATCTTCAGTTATTCTCATCATACTGGCCAAGGTTGACGGACCAAAAACAACTTATTTAGAGGAAGGAGTCTTCCTGTGCACATAGACACTTAGAAAGACTGCAGGTGTTCAGCATGGCTGCCAAGTGTCAGTTTTATTCAAGGTAGGAGAGCAGGCAAACAAAAGTATGTCTACTCAGCCTTCAAGTTCCTTACATTTACTATAAAGATATCTCATTATTCAACATTTTACCATCTCAAGATTCTCTCTAGCTAGACTTTAAATTCAAATAAGGTAGCATTCAAATTCAGCAAGGCTCCTTTATAAGAGTTTGCTTCCAAGTTCTGGTCCTCAGACTTTCTTTCCTTCATTAAATTTATTTCAACCAAACTGTGCTGGCTATTAGGAATTCAGAACTAAATAAAGCACAACCTCTAACCTCAAGGAGCTCAAAATGAGGGAAAGGAAAACTGACCGGTACACAAATGAACGCAATGAAGGATAGTGTGACTCAGAAGAGGGGCAGAGGAAGCACATAGGAGTGTGGTGAGAGGCAGGGAAGTTGATAGAAAAGATTTCATACAAAGGGTGTGGCTGTGTGATAGCTTGCCTCCAGTACAGGCTTAATTATCCCCCCCTTTCTGGTATTCACTTCCTGTCTGGTCCCTCCCACATTGTATCAGAGCTAGTCTCTGAGTACTGAGGACTATGATGGAAGCATTGGTGTGTGACTTTGGAGGCTAGATGATAAAAATTGTTTCTGCTTTATTCTCTTAGATCACTCACTCTGGGGCAAGTCAGTAGTCACATCTTGAAGACTTGTAAGCAGCAGAAGAGTTTATTTAGGAAGTGCATCTTCCAAGCCCAGCTGACATCTTGACTACAACCTCATGAGAGATCTTGAGTTAAGATACTCCTGATATTTCTAATTCATAAGCAGAATAATGACTCCCTCTCTAGGTTATCCATGTCATAATCTTCAGAACCTGTGAATATGTTACATTACATCGCAGAGGGGAATCAAGGTAGCAGATAGGATTAAAGGTATTAATCAGCTATCCTTAAAATAGGGAGATCATCCTGGATTATCCACATGGACCCAATGTTATCATGTCTCCTTAAATATGGAAGAGGAAGGCAGAACAGGTTGGGGTGAAGCAGTTTGAGAACCCAACTGCCACTGCTGGCTTCAGAAATAAAGAGACACCAGAGAAAAAATGTGGTTGCCTCTAAAAGCTGCAAAGTGCAAGGAAATTTTCTCTTTAGAGCCTCCAAAAAGGAAGGCAGCACTGCTGACACCCTGACGTTAATCCAGGGAGACCTGTTTCAGAATTTTGAACTATACAAGTATAAGAAAATAAATCCATGTTGTTTTAAGCCACTGTGTCTATGGTAATTTGTTATAGCAGCCACAGAAAAGTAATACATTGACAAACTGTAAGGATAAAAAATGTTTACTATTATTTTAGGACACTGAATTGGAGAGTATTGGTCATATACCAATAGATAACCAATACAAATTTTGGTGCCTAAAAGTGAGCTGTTGCCAAAACAAAATAGAATATGAGAGAAATTTGAAACTAGACAATGGGAAGAAACTAGAAGGACCTTGAGGGTATTAGTGAAAGCCTAAACAGCTTTGAAGAGACCATTCGTTAAAGCCTGGTGGCCTTTGAGGAAGCTGACAGTGAGGTCTTAAAGGAAAGCTAGGAAAATTTTATTGAAACGGGAGAAACAGTGATCCTTGTTATGTAGTGGCAGGAATGTCAGCAACAATGCTGCCTATGGTAACAGGAAAGTAGTAAATGTATTTAATGAACTAAGTGACCGAGTTAAGGAGGTTTCAGATAGAGTGTTGAAGGTGCCACTTGGCTTCACCTTGCCAATGTGAGAGGAGAGAGAGAAGTAAAGAAAAAACTGTTAAAAAGATCTCAGGAATCACTTCGTTTGAAAAGCCTTAGCCTCTCCAGATGACAGATGATGCGGAAATTAAAAAATAACTTCTGGACTAAGATAAAACCCAAGACATTTGAAGGAAAACATGGAACATATGAAGATGAAGCTCACTGTAGAATCCTTTATGAAGACCTCGTAAAGGTTCAACATAATGCCTCAGAGAACGTTTCAGTTTGACAACAGGGCTCCAAAGAAGCTTTAGGGTGCTGTCCCTCACCGATGGGATGAGACTTTTGGGGGCCTTAGAAAGGGTGAGGATGTTTTGCATGAAACATGGGGGCCAAAAGGCAGACTGTGGATACACAGCTTTCTAGATGATCTCCTAGCAATTCTTGCAATCATGTCTTTGTGTAGTACCCTCTCATATCAGAGTTGGTCCATATAACAAACAGAATGTGGCAGAAGTAATGGTGCATGAATTCTTTACCTAGACCATTAAAAACATAGTCATTTTTTTCTTATTGAATCATTCTGCTGTTAAATGGAAAAATAAAACTAATTGGCATGAGGCAATTATTATTTGGCCAAGCAGGGGAGAAAGAGATTAGATGGCACTAGGAACTGGTTACAAAGGGAGAAAAGGAAGCAAAACTACATTTTAGCTACACAGGATTTTTTCCCCTAGGACTTGAAAATGTCCTAATAATAGTAATAATAATAATGATAGCTAACATTTGTTAAGGGCTTTTTATGTTCTAGGAATTTTGTGTACATTCTCTTATTAATCCTTGCAACCCTAGAAGATAAATACTATTGCTATCTCTATTTTACTGAGACAGGTCATGCCCAGAAAGGTTAAGGAACTTACTCATGTCACCCAACAGATCAGCATATGGCCCCTGAAAACCATTTTTCTTGTGTTGCTTTGACCATAGGTACCAAAACTTTTTCTCTGACCAGACCATGATGTCTTGTTAACTTCACACTCTCTGAGTTTCCCAGAGTGTTTGTTGGCTAACTTTCTAAAAAGGGATATGGCAGAGACTATTCGTTTACTAAAACCCATTTCCTTTACTCCTGGGATCCCATTTAGCCTACATTCCCCAGCCCTTGGGTAGTAAGATTTGGCCATGTGATTGAGTTCTGGCCAATAGAAAAATGAGCTGAAATGATGTACCCCACTCTAAAACTGGTATATAAATATTTGCTGCAGTCTTCCACTCTCTCTCTCTCTCCCAGTCTTTTGGACAGATGAACAGTCCTTAGCAGAGGAGTTTGAAGCACTGTTGGAAGGTGAAGCCACAAGATGAAAAAATCCTGGGTCTCTGGGTGACCATATGGATCACCAACCATGCATATTTACACTGGATACAGCATAAGTATGAAATAAACACATTGTGTTAAACCTGGGGATTTTACATCAGCTATTGTTATTTATCACAAGAAATATATAGGCCTACCAAAACAGCATGCAGAAACAAAACTTGGAAAATTCATAAATCGCTCAACACTTTCCTTATAGAAAATACCTTCTTATTTAGTCATTATTGTTTCAAATATCTAATAAATTAGAATCAAACTAGACAAATTTTTATAATCTAAGATGACTATTCTATGCGACATTTACAGCTGGAAAGTGTATATAAATACACTCTAAAAATAGATATGTAACCTTATCTGGTAGGGCAGGTGGATTCAAAGCTTCTTAGTCCTTATAGACATGGAATTGAATATCAGTGCATTGATTTTGATAGTTCACATGAAAGAAAGTTTGCATCAATTATTTTTCTGTTCTGTTTGTAAGCCAAAAATCCTCCTTGTATTTACTGAAAACAAAATCTGAGTTCTGTCATGATGGTAAATGCTTGACTGAACATAGAGCTCAGTTGCACATTACACATGTAAATATATATGGTTTACATTTATTAAGCATTATGTGTCAGCACTCTGCCAAACTGTTTATATGCATTATCTCATTTAGTTCTTATAATAACTCATATAGAAACTAATTATTATCCACATATTACTGGTGGGAACACTGAAGTTCAGGGAATTAAGTGACTTACCCAATATCATGAAACTAAACAATAAAAATAATAGTTGAACTCAATTGTCAGATTCGAGATTAGAGAATTCGCTCAATAACTACAATGACTATAAAAATAAGTGGAAACTGGGAAAGAGAATTTTATATAGTTAGTTTCAAATCAAGGGATGTTTACTAGTTAAAACAAGCTACTCAAAAAAATTGTTAGGGAAAAAAATTAAAAATAAATAAATAGACTTTTTTTTTTTTTTTGCCAATGTAGTCTAAGATTTGGATTTCTGTTGGACTAATATAAATCCATTAGGCAAAAGTAGTTTAGTGAAAGAGACATGGGTTTAACAAACTTTTGAATTTTTGTTTTGTGAACTTTCATATAATAATTTAGAAAGACATGAAAGCTAGTCTTAAACCTAAGGTTGAGGTAAGCAATATATTCTTAGACTGGATGAAAACCCAGAATATATTTATTTGGTGGTTATATCAGAGATTGAGGAAAAAATTACCACAGAAACCTTATTATCTTCATGCATTGAAAGTGAAAGATTTGTTCTTGAATCTTCTTTCAGCAAATTAGTCTCTTACAAACTTATGAAGTGCAACCTGTTTGTCACCTCAGTAAAATATAACATTTTAATTTCTATACCTTCTAAAATATGAGCCTGTTTCTCCTCACAAATTACTAGTTCTTAGTGTGCTTTTATTCTCTCTTTGGGTTTTCCATTTCCACCTCCAAATTACCTATCTTACTTTTTACAGTCCACTAGACAGCTTTATTTCAATATACTTCTTTTCATTTACCTAGAACCAAGAAAATGCTAAACTGATAGGAAAAATAATTACACTTGCACTTACAGCTATTGCTTTGAAAAATAGAAAAAAAATGTCAAATAAGTTTTATTCACTGTTTTCATGATGTATCTTAAAATACTACAAAATAGCTAGTAAAATATTGTATGAGATCAAGTTTATGAAAACACTTAATAAACTATTAAAATTACATAAATGGAGGACATTATTGTATGGTATTTGCTTTATTTTTTAGAAGGAAACATTGCTTTTGCGATTTCATATTACAAAAATTTTAAGTTGGGAAAATGGGTATTTAAAATGCATTTTTCTGAAGTCATGATCAGGCAAACTGGCAAGCTGATAGAAGTCAGTAAAATTGTTATTGTCAAGAAATTTACAACTCAGAAATTCTGAGCCCACTGATTGCTGGAATGATGAGTGAAAAATAAGGCATATAATGATTATATTCCAGAACACCTTGGATAAAGAGATAAACCTAAAAACATCCACGGTGGGGGGGGGGGCATTCAAGGAATTAGGAATTGTAGAACTCCTCAATGTAAAGTGATGCCAGAAGACAGTGGATGCCTTTAAAATTTGGAAAGAAGATGATTTTCAATCCCATATTCTATATCTTGCCATAGTTAATTAGCATGAGAGTGGAATAAAAAGCATTTTTAGATATTCAAGGACTCAAATAATACCTCACAAGCACCCTTTTTTGTAGATCTACTACAGAACATGCTTTAGCAAAATAAAGGAATAAGCAAGAAAGAAGACATAAGATCCAGGAACATGGCTCCAACCATAGGGAAGTCCCAGGACAAGAGCTATGAGCAGGTAGATAGAGTCACCAGCCCAAAATGGAGGAGGGAGATGGAGGCTCTGGTCACCAGGGGTGAGGAGATGCACAGAACTGCTCATTTTCATGGTGATTTTTCCCTCTATAACCATGTGTTACTTTAATAACATTTAATATTTTAAATCGTCTTGTCTTGAACTGTTCTCTGGACCACTTAAATGCATTCCTACCCAGCCAAGCCCCCGGCACTGTGTACATACTGCTGTTACAGCACATATCACAGAACCTTATCAGCATTTGTTTACATGTCTGTCTCCACAGTTACATTGGGAACTTTATGAGGGTTGGGGCTGTGTCATTTCATCTTGATTTTCTCAGCATCCAGCAGAGTGCCTGGGTAGATAGTATGTGTTTGACCGATTAAACCAAATACTGATTAAGATAGCTACCTGAAAAAAATTCCTCAAAAAGAATATTTTATATTGACATATTAGAATTTTAAATAAGAGAAAAAGTCTACTTTAAAAAATGTTTCAAGAATATTTTCTTGACATTAATGTTAAATTATCACTAAATGAAATGATCATGTTTGCAAAATGTATTCATTTATTGAATAAGTATTGAGTGTCAACTTTATGCCAGAAAATCTTCAGCTTGCTGTAAACCAGGCAAAGTTTTCCAGTGGGAGAGAGGGGGAATAGATCACAAATAAATACATGGATTGTGCTGTGCTGGCTCAGAGGTGCTCTTGTAGATGGGATGGCCAGGAAAGGCCTCACTCACCTCCTTTTCTCCCTGTTCTTCCTTTGCTTTCCTCTGCCCTATTAGAAAGCGAGGCTTCCTTAGAAAACACACAGTGAGGTTTTAGCCAGGATCCCCTTGAGCTAAGTAAGATTTCTGAAGTAGAGCTAGAAGAAGAGTAAGAAGGAAAGGCAGCTCCTCCCTTATCCCTACCTTACGGTGATAAAGTTGAACAACCTCTATGAAATTCAGAATACGATTCCTTGCACTCTCAGGCTGTGAAGGAGCTGCTGTGAAGTCTTTGAAGGAATTAACACTAGTGCAAGAGCTTTGAACTGAAAGCCAGTACCCAGGGGAACCATCTTATTAGCCTTTCAGTGATAACTGGTATTGACTGGAATAATTGAAACTATGATTGCTTAGCAGATATCAAGCAAGGGAAACTTTAAGTACCAAACTTTAAAGTTAAAATCTGTTCTAATTCTTAAAACATACATAATTAATGAGGATTAGTTTTTGTCAGCACCTGTTAATAAGTCATACTTACCACTCCAAAATATATAGTCATACATTTTTATTTTGAAAAATAAAAACATCAAACTGTTCGCTGTGTGTTCACAGTTATGTTATCACTAAAAATGTTACATAAGAAAGTTTCTCTGTTATACAAAAAATATTATCAGACAGTATTTTTTAAAATAAATATCAGGCAATTACTAACCTGTCAAGTCATCAGTCTTAGTTATTTCAATAAAATTTTGGATTCGCAGAATATAAATTTTCTGAACAATGCTAACCAGAGCAATGAAATTATAATCTATCTGTAAGTTTATACATGTCCCTACAGTTATTTACCTTTTCTTCTCTAATTCTTATAGCCAAGAGATTTAGAAAACACCTAGCAGTATTCAAAAAAAGCTCTATAAATGTTATACAAACTTTAAAAAATTATTAAAACTAACCTATCAACCCTGACCATGTCCACATGGTATTTATCCCTTGTCAGTGTTAGCCATACATCTACAAACAAGAGAAATACATATGCATTTTGTTAGCTGGAAGCATGTGTACTTAGTGTCAAGAACCTACAGGTTTATGAGCTCCTAGATATAGATGGTTAACTGTGAGGATATAGCCACCCAGCAGAGAGCAAATAGCAATTACTAAACACTGCTAGTACTATTCACTGTAGATGGGAGCAGGAGTAACAGTGAACCAATATATAGTGACAAACTTGAAATTTCCCACTGATATAAAATGCATTTTTGATGAGACATTAAATACCTACCAATTTATACTATTCTTTGGGGAGTTGATCAATAAAATCATTGGTTCATAAAGCCTAACTCAGAATATAGTAGCCTAGGAGTCGCCACTATATCTATGTTATCATCAACATTTCCCATGGTGGGGAGTGGAGAGCTTGGTGTCCCTTGAAGCTTGGGGCTTGAAAGTGGCCAGGTGATTTGGGGGTACAATTCAGAGGCATCTAATTGTGATCTATGTTCCTTTTCTTACTTCTACATCAGCCCCATCACATACATACCAACTTGGGATTGTACATAGAGTGTCAGCACCACTCCATTAATCATGAAACAAGGTGAAAAGCAGTTTCTTCCTCCTTTCAAAAATTTGGGGGATCTGCTGGTCCATTGTGTGCAAAGCACTTTGCTATGTGTTTTGTAAAGGTGTTGAGGCATGGTGCACTATTTGAAGACAGTCATAAAAGATTTATGAATGTACTAAACAAAAGCTTAGCATAGGTGTGTCTAGAAATAAAGTGCTGAAGTCCCTTTAGACCCCTGGAGTGCCTCTAATGAAGCATGGAGGTGTTGGGGACAGTATGTTAGTACACAGCATTCCCTCCCCACACCATCATTTTCTCTTTTTCTCGTCCACCAAACAGAGCATGAGTAAGAGCATGTACCTCTTCAGTGGCCAGGAAGTCTGCAGCAGAATGGGTTGGAAGGGGGGATAATGAGTTGTTATTTCTTGGATGCATTTGCACTAGAATCCCTGAAATAAAAGTTCAGTTGACATTAAATCCTGTCTACTATATACTTTTGAACAGAATCAAAGACTGATATGAATCCAATAACAAAGCCATTCTTGGTGTGGTTAAGAAACAAGCACACACGAAGCAATAATGCATAGATCAGACAAGCCCAAATTTGAATTCTGCCTTATCATTTACTGGTTGTATGACCCTAAGAAAGTTTCTTAACCTCTCAAAGCCTGTGTCCTCCTCTGTAGAATGGATTAGCTATAGCTATTGCCTATATTATTATTTTGTCTTCCAAACATTTTACCTTCTTGGTTATTCTCTGCCTGCATTCTAGACTTGCCTTTTAAAATGTAGAATTCAGAGATGAATATAATATGCTAGACCTAGTAAGACCAAAGTAGCATATAGTGAGACTAAACTTTCCTTGTTCTGCACAATACACATCTGTAAACATGGCACAGGTTTGCATTAGCATGATTGTGACTACACACTTTGTCATCTACGATGTGATCAATATCTGCAGGTCTTTTCCTCAAAAACTGTAGATAATTCGGGTTTCCACTTGCCCAACTCTAACTCCCGTCCATCAAATGCAATTAGATTAACAACAACAAAAATAGGAGTTTATGTTTATCTCAGTTAATTTCCATGCTACTTGATAAACAAAGGAGATGTTTCTCACCCATCACACAGCCCAGCTGTACAAATTGTCTGTGGTTCACTGGTCCATGCAAAGCAGAAGAAAGGGGGGCCGCTGCAAGTAGATTGTGAAAAGAGAATGGAGAATGTGCCAGCAGGATTCAGTGAGTAGAGTTATTTCAGAGCATAAGAAATATAGAAATGACTCTTGGCTAATAAAAATTTTCATGTTAGAATTTGTCAGTAGTTCTGTATGTCCACTTTTAGCTATTCCTCCTCTTTCTTTTCTATGTTTCACAAGACAGAGTTCTAAGAAATTCTGAGTCTAAGAACTCTGAATCAAATAGACTTGGAGAATTATGCTTTTGTCATGTATCTGCTGTGTGAACAAGATTAAGCTCTTTAACTCTCTGACCCTCAACTCGTCTGTAAAATGAGGATAGTAATGCCTAGCCTATCTGGTTGTGAGAACTGAGTGAAATAAAATTGCTGAAACACTTGGTACAGGACACATAGCAACCTATCCTAAGGGTGACCTTGGGAAAACCATGGCCCCAAGAAGGAGGTAAAGCTCCTTAGCACAGCATGAGGCCTATGTTGACATGGTCCTGCCTCCTTTCTCTCCACTCGTCAATGTGGCTTGTACTCCAGCTGTACTAACCTACCTGCAGTTTCTTGAATATACCTTGATCTTTCATACTGCAATGCTGTATTTATGCTGTTCTCTCTGGAAGGCTAACCCCTAACAAATCTAACTGGAAAACTTCTATTTCCCCACAAGATTCACCACAGATATTATTAAGCACATGCTGGAAGACAGTTCTTTGTGATTCTCTCACATTTTTGCATACCTTGCTAGAGAGGCACCAGTTGCATTCTATTCTGGACTATCTCTTCAAGGGTGTTTGTATAGTAAATAGCCACGGGAGATATAGTGTCTCCCTCTGGAGCAAAGGGTATGCATGCTAACTGCCCATTATAAAAGACTGATATTCCTTAAGCTTAGGGTTCCTCTCCTGTAACACAAACCACTGTATGTGCAGTTGACATCTGCCCCTCTTTGTGCTGCCCTGTGGGATTTGAGGCTTAGAGAACTGATGAAAAATTTCTGGTATTCTGGCTACCACTATTGCCATGAATAATAAACTGTCCTTCATCTCTGTCACAGGAGTTTCATGTCCACTACCAGTATCTATAAAATGGTGGCATGTTGACCTGTTTGCCTGTAAATGGTAAAATCTTAGACCCTTCATACTTGGTAACATGCTCCCTTCCCATTTTATCCCACAACAGGAGTATAAAATGATCCTTAAGCTCTGTTTTCAGATTATCCTGCACATTGCCAACCTTATTGCAGTATTCAGTATCTACATAATTTTCTTATAACTATATCTGCAATATCTGTCAGTGCCTGAAACACACTGGATACTCAGTAGTTTGTTGAATGAATGAATGTGCCAGTGCTCAGTAGTTCCTATAAGACTTCCCAAGGCTGGCATATATCCAAAGGGACACCCAGTGCTTGGCCTCAGTTCTAAATGTCCTGTGCTCTATTCTGCTACAAACCTTTGATCACTTCCCTTTTCTTGCCCCAGAATGATCCCTTCCATTCTGGTGCCTGCTGAGTTACTTCTGGCTCCTATTTCTTGATTTCTTTTTCTCTTGAAAATTGTGTACGAGTAATAAATCCTCACTTGAAGAGTCCCCAGGACCTTTCTTCTTAGTATGTACCATCCTAGACAACTACCAGAGGTGGAAAAAATTCACATTCTATTATGCAACCTATTAGTTATGCATTGTGTCACAAGCAAATTCAGATAAATATCCTCTGTGTTTTAATTCAAACCAGTGACAATAAATGTAGAAGAGACAAGGTCTCCTCCAAGTACAGGACTTTGCACTGCTCTAGCAGAGAACTTTCTCCCAATTATTTTCTATCTATTTAATCAGTATTTCAGTATAGTAATTCATTACGTCTTCAGCCAACAAATATATATTCAGTCTCTCATAATTGAAAGGTCGTGTCCTTCTTCTCATTGTGAGGATCACACAGATGAGTTAGATATGATTTGTGCCCTTAAAATGTGGTTGTAAAGTGTGCATAATTTATGTGCTACAAAAATTCTGTAAGGGTTCAGACAAAATAACATCTGTGCTGCCCCTGAAAATATAGGTAAAATTTGAAGGGTCTCAATTACAGTACTGGGGTGAAGGCTAAGGAAAGTATTCTAGGCTTAGGGGAGAGCTCAGTGTTAGGACAGTTCAAGTGCTGCTGGGAAATCATTGGATTGTTAACCTTGGCCTGAGCATTGAATATGTTCAGGAAAAGACTGACTATAAATTTGAAATGGTAGATCGGGGCCAGATTAGGGAGCTGTTGAGATGAAAGAGTTTGTTGTTTAATGAACACTTCAACATTTTACTGGTAATTGAGGGGGCAGTGAAAATTTTTTGATCAGAAAAAAACTTGATCACGGGTATATTAACCTGGTAGTAACAATAAGAATGAATTGGAGTACGGAAAGACTGGAAGTGTATTGAGGGTGCATTTTAATACTATCACTCAGATGAGAGGTACTGAAAGCTGAAACATAGGCAGTAGCAAGAAAAACTGAGTGGAGAACAGATTTTGAAAAGATTTCAGAGAGAAACTTGGCAACATGGAGCCCCAGAGTGGGAGTGAGTAGATGCCTCAATCAAATGTTATTTTGAATAATTCTTTTAACATTCAATCAACATTTCCTCATAAGAATGTTATGAGATGTGGGTGATCAAATGTCACATTGAAATCAAAATGTTTTGTTTTTCCATTTTCCTTGACCTACCCGGATCTATGATATTCTTAGCAAACACGGGCTTCTGCCTTGTCATTGGCATCACTACCGTTCCTATGAATCTACAACCTGCTTTTTATTTTTTGTAGTAAAAAGTACATAATGTAAATTTACTCAACCATTTGAAGTGTACAGTACATATTATGAATTATATCCACATTATTGTACAACAGATCTTTAAAATTTTTCATCTTGCATAACTGAAGCTCCTTACCCATTGAACCACAACTCTTCATTTCTTCCACTCTCCAGCCTCTGGGCAACTATCATTCTACTTTCTGTTTCTATAAGTTTGATTACTTTAGATACTGCGTATCAGTGGAATCATGCATTGTATTTTTGTGATTGGCTTATTTCACTTAGCATAATGTCCTCAAGTTTCATCCATGTTGCAGCATATGACAGGACTTCTTTCTTTTGGAAAGCTGAATAATATTCCATTATATATATATGTGTGTATGTATATATCATGTATATGTGTACACACACACACACATATATAATCACATTATTACCCATTCAGCTGTTGATGGAAATTTAGGTTGGTTCCACATCTTAGCAATTGTGAATAATGTTGCAGTCAATGTGGATGTACAAATACCTTTTCAAGATCTGATTTTCAATTCTTTTGGCTATGTACCCAGAAGTGTGCCTATTGCATCTTATTATAGTTCTATTTTTAAATTTTTGAGGGCCTTCGATATGGTTTCTAATAGCAGCTGCACCAGTTTACAATCTCATGAAGAGTTACCACCCACTTCAGACTGTTTCTGATGGCAAATATTAAGCAGCTCATCAGTGAGTGATTTCTGAAATCAAGTAAAGATCAAAGCATGTGATCCTCATTCAGGGCCTGGCCCTCTAATCAACAAGTAGGATCTCAATAAATTTTTTTAAATGAAAAATTAAACAACAAAACTTTTGCTGTGTTTTATCATTCTCTATAATTCATAAACATATACCAATAGTCCTATGATTCCATCGAACTAGACTTGAGGCCAGAGGATGTGATCATTTGGTACAGCTCCATAATTGATGGGTCAAGTGATGTGATTGTTTTCCTCCCGAAGTTAGGCCAGAGACTTAAATTTATTTAAAAAGAACTGGTTTCTTTTTTAAAAAATCTACCCTCAGATTTCAGTGCTAGAGGCTCAGTTTTTTTTTAGGCTGAAAATAATTGTCCTTGTTTAAATATGAAAGCAAAACAGGGCTTTGGTAGTAGTTTATCTCAATGAGATTCATTCTTCAAGGAGGTAGCTTTAGGAGGTTAAACACCTAGGCACTTCTACCTTTCAGGACCAGTTTAGGAATTATCAAAGAAGTTGTTAGAGTTGCCACCATCGTACTCACCAAACAAATTAATCAGACTTGACTCTTAAAAACTTGAATATTTCAAAATTAAACCCACTCTAAAAGAACAAAGATTTGTCACTATTGGGAATATTTACTTACTAAATAATGGCAAATATTTATAAAGCTATGCACTAGGTACTTTCCATGCTTTATATCACAGCAGTCATTGATATTATACTTACTTCCATTAAATAGATGACTTTTGAGAGTATAATTTGTCTATGTAACACTGCAATTGGTCTGTCATACACCAAAACCCATGCTCTTAACCACTACAGTGGTTACCTTACTATATGCAAGTATTGTGCTGAAAGCTGTGGGGCAACACACTGTGAAGTAGCTTATGGCAGCCTAATACATCACATCAGATAAGTAGTACACATGCAAGAAAGTGAAACTATCTCAGAAGACATGCACTGTGTTATTTAAAGAAGTAGGTTATTACTTCTGAAGCCAACAAGAATAGGTATTAAAAAAAAAAGAAAAGAAAGGAAAAAAGAAAAAGAAAAAAAGGCAAGTTTAAATTAAGAACAGAAAAAATTGCATAGTACAAAAAGCAAAACACATATCAGAAGACATGGATTGTTTCCTTTGGGTACACTGCAAATTATATATGGTATAGTTATATTATCAGAGTAAGTTTATTGCTGCCCCAAATGGGACAGAATATAGCAGAGAAGTTCGACAGAGTTGTTTAATCACATGAAGTTATATATGTATGACATGCGTTACATATATATATTTTATATTAGATGCAATGCCATGCTCTTCTCCACTGTAATTCAAGGTCCAAAGCCATCTTATAAGAATCAAAGTCTCCTGTGATTAATTGAAATGTTAAAGAAAAGGCAAAGTGACAGTGAAAAAAGTCCTTCCCTTGCTTTTTCGCTTCTCTTCCCTCCCCCTGCTTTTATTCTTCTATTCAAGAAAGAGCATTAAGGGCATCTTATTAGCAATTCTTATCCAGGAAATATTAGCTTTTAGAGTCGATTGAAAAGAAGCTGAGAGAAGGGGGAGTCAAGAGATAGGAGAATGTTATACGATTAAAAAAAATTCTAGTTTAGAGGCACATAGGAATATCATTTTGTGTAAATGTGATTTATCGGATATTTAAAACATCCTTGTAAACGTTTCATTTTATTACCTCTAAATATTTTCCCTTTCCACAAATCTTTATTCTTATGCTCTGAAATAGTTCAAATTCGTGTAAATTTTAAGGATTTGGAGGTAATGTAGCCAAGGGTTTCGGTACCTTACACGAAGTTAAATTGAAATTGTTAAGTAGGCTGATCTTTATTACAGCAAGCTTTTAGGGAGGGTAGCGCTGCCCTCTCCGCAGATGTTCTAAAATTGTTGATTTCCTCATTTTTTTTCAGACTTTTTTTGAAACATGCTAAAGACAATGTGTTGATGTCTTAGTGACTCAAGCTAGAGTTCTGTCAGCACTTTTCATCAAGGTTAGATTTTAGCCTATGCCCTCATCATGTGTCATAGATTTAGTTTGGGATTAGCAAATGCTAATCCACATGTAAAGCTCTCTATGATCCACACAAGTTTAGCCATCTGATTACATTTTAAATGTACCTCTTAACTCCTCTTGTTATCCTTAATTTTAAGCGATGTGAACAAATTCACATTTGTGTCTTTCCTAGTCACTTCGACTTCTAACCAGGTAGTCTATCAAAGCCCAGTCCCCCAGAGCAAGCTCAGATTATCTAGAAATCTAATGTCCCTCTCAAGGCTTAAGACAGGGCCTTTTGTGTGCAAAATTCTCACTACTTATGGACCTTCACTAATTTAAGAGATGATACACCGTCTCCCCAAAAGGTAATTGTTCATTTCAAGACACTCTTCTGGGATGTTTTTAAGTCAGTGCTGCATCTGATGGAGGCAGCGAGGATAAGGACTGTCCCCAAACGTAGGGCTGATCACTCCAGTCCCGCTGATAAATCTCGGAAGCGGGAAATAGTGTTCCCTCCACAGGGCCTCAGCGTGTGAGGGCAGGAGGGGGATGGGCAGGGGCCATCAGGGGAGAAGTCTCCGGCCTTTCCACGTCTCTCAACACCATCCCTCCCCACCCCGCCTCCTCCTTGCCCGAATCCTAAACAAGCCGGCGGGAGAGGGGCCCCGGGGGCAGGCTGGGCCGGGAGGCTCGGCCTTTGTGGCTCTGTCCTCGACGGTGGGGGGAGGCGAAGGGGGCGGGGACGCGGGCCACAGACCCGCAGCCGGGGCTTGACCCCCAGGTGCATTGTCCGGCGGGGGCCCGTCCTCCGCCACCCCGGGGGCCGCGTCTCCCTCCGCCGGCCGCGCCGACCTCGCGGTCCCCAGACCAGGGGCCAGATGTAGAAAGTAGTCCCCGGGCCCGCAGCAGCGGTGCTGTCCACTCCGCCGCCCCCGCCTCCTCCCGCCCCCGCCTCACTCCGCCCCCAGGCCGGACTCCCAGGGCCCCCCGCCTCCTCCGAGCGGGTGTCCGTGCGCCGGCCGCGCCGCCGCCCCAGAGCCCAGGGCCGGCCGCCCCGCACCGCCCCGCGCCGCGCCTCGTGGGTGCCGGGGCCCGAGCGGGAAGCCCAGGCGGTGCGTGTCCAGCCGCGGCGCGCGGGGCTGCGGAGGCGGGGACGGCCGGAGAGCATGCCCGCGCAGCCCCGCTGAATGGCGCCGTCCCTGCGACCCCTCGCCCGGCCGCGGCCGCCGGGGATGCCGCTCCTGCTCCTGCGGCTGCTGCTCCTCGGCTGCGTCCCAGGTGCGCGCGCCTCCTTCTGCGTTTGCGGGGCGTGAGCGGCGCGCGCGGGCTAGGGACAGGGACACGCGGGGCTGCGTGGGGTGTGTGTGTGGGGGGGCACTGGGGTCCTCCTCGTGGGCGCTGACCGCCGGTCACTGTCCCCGCCTCCGTGCACCGAGTCGGGAGCGGCTGCGGGAGGCGCGCCGGGCAGCACTGTGGGCGCCTCTCGCGGAGTCGGCCTCTGCCCGCGGCGCACCCCCGGCCGCAGGCTGCAGGGCCCGGGCGCCTGCTGTCCACTCGCGCCCTTGCCTCCCCGCGCCATTGTCCGCCCTCCGGCCGCGTCCTGGCCTGTGTGGCCAGCTCCGGCACCACGCTGCCCGCCCGCCGGGGCCGCGGCGGCCGCACGTGGCTTTATTTATATTGTTTCCTCAGTGGCAGCCTCACCACGCAGGGGGCGCGGCGGTTCTGCGCGGCTTCCCCGGTTTGCAGTTGGGGTTCCCCCGTGTTTGAGGGCGGGGGAGAGAGGGGGGGAACTCAGCGCCCAGATCGGCACCCCTGGTCCCCGCCTCCCCCCCCCAACTTTCTTGGAGCACGGAGGAGATGAGAGGGGTGGGAGTGGAAAGAGAAGAGGGTTGAAAGTTGCGTGGCCGATTCGTGCCCGGAGGAGAGGGAGAAAGGTACCTGAAGCTGAGAAGGAAAGCATCTAAATAGGATTTATTTGTCGCGGCCAGGTATTTTGGGGCAGGGCCTGAGCAGTGTACGAATCTGAAGCTTCCTCCCAACTCCAGGTTAGCCTTGCTCAAACTTGGATGAACCAGTTTAGCTTTTCATCCGTGTTGGTTTATCCTCAAAGAGATAAAAAGTGTGAAGAGGATGGATGTTGGTGGGGGAGAGGGCGTTCAGGTGAATGGGTTTATTTATTTACAAGTTACAAACCCCGGAATTTCTTTTTTTCTGGAGGAGTTGGTTTTCTGTTAGCATGAGAAAAGGATCAAAGTCAGATGTGACTCGGAAACACAATGGGCGCCTTCCGGAGTTGTCCTCCCAGTGCGAGGCTGTTAGGGTCGCTCGCGTCGCCCTGGGCATACATTAGAAGTCGTCAGCCCGGGTGTGGGACCGTGACTAGTGTGTGAGGTTACGGAGGACCTGCCTTGATGAAAGACAGAGACCAGTCCCGGGGATTTGTAATCATGGATTCAAAACAGTCAGAAGAAGGATGAAATGTTTTCCTCCAAATCCCCAGCACTCCACTGGGCCCCACTAAATATGCAAGACTTTAGCTGGCCTTTGCGCTAAATGCAGGAGGTGACACAGGGTATTAGGTGGTCAACGGATGCTTTATCCTGGCAGAGACCGGGGGCGATGTGTATGCTTAGGATAAAGCCCTTCCTCTGCTCTGATAAAAACGTGTACTGGTTGATTAAGCAATCTCCCATCCCTATTAGACAGTAAGGACCAATTAGTCACGCATTTTTTCCAACAGTTGGCAGCTCTAAAAAAATGAAATAAAAGTTTCCTAATCCGATCACCCACTGAGCACAAGCAGCAAGAGTTACCAACTTTTCAAAGTCAACTCTTTGTCCTTTAAATACCTACCTGACTCTGCAGAAATTAAGTAAATGGGTCTCTTTCAAGGAGAGAAGACAGTCCTTGCTATAAAAAGGCAGATATAAAAATGCAAACTTGTAATTTGTCACAAAAGATAAACGCGCTTCCCAAAGGAGTAGGTGCCAAGGGTTCCAAAAACACTTCAAGGGACAAGGAAATAAACTTGCTTGTTCACAGAGTTGGAATTTTGCTAATGATTTCTTGTAAAATTAGACTTTTACGACTTACTCTGTTCAAGATCTTTTTTGACAAGCTTGTAAAAGTAGCAAACCGCTTGTGCTCATGAGTTCTGATGATTTTGAAACTAGCAAGAAACTTGAGAACAGAATTCTTACAAGGCATAGAAATTATTGACATCTTCCCTATGCTTTTAGAGTAGATGTTGTACAAAGGTGATTGGAAAGGTTCGCCAAAACTTAGATTGGTCTATTAAGATGTTTGTGAATTAACTAATGTGGTGTGTTAAACTTGTTTTATTACACCCTGCATATGTTTTACAATTATGTGTTAAGAAATGCATTTATACCTATAATTCTGGATATGCCTTTTCTCCTTTTTCCTTATAGGAGTGTGTTGCTTTAGTGAACTGTTTTTTATAAAAGAACCACAGGATGTAACTGTCACAAGAAAGGAGCCAGTTGTGTTAGATTGCCAGGCTCATGGAGAAGTTCCCATTAAGGTCACATGGTTGAAAAATGGAGCAAAAGTGTCTGAAAATAAACGGATCCAGGTTCTGTCTAACGGCTCTTTATACATCAGTGAGATGGAAGGCAAGCGAGGAGAACAGTCTGATGAAGGATTTTATCAGTGTTTGGCAATGAACAAATATGGAGCCATTCTTAGTCAAAAAGCTCATCTTACCTTATCAAGTAAGTGTTTATTTAAGTTCTTGATTATTCGACATTTTTCGTTGCTACATTCTGATGACTTCTTGCTTCATTTATACGCTAGCCCTAAGAAATCACACAAACATTAAGAATTTTCCTGCAGATATTAGATGCTAACTAAGGCATGCAGAAAAATCTGAGAAAAATAAATTGAATGAGTGATTGAGAACAAAAGTGAAATTAGGTTTAGAATATCTAAAACCTGTAGAGGTGGCTTTATATAAATTTAATTGTTTCACATTGTGAGAAGAGTTGGGTGTAAAAGTTTGGCCAACATACCAACAGTTGTTCTAAAATCTCATCTCTTGTAAATTAGTAATTACAAATTTAAAACCACAGTGTATCTTTCTGCTTTGTAGATGGCCCTTGAGTACTAAATCTTTCTTAGAGCCCAACCTTCCATTTCTCTGACTCCTTTAAGATCACCCATGTTGTTTTTAATTGTAAGAGAGGGCATTGGTCAGTAACTCTCAAGCCTTTGAAGTGTTCCTAGTCTTTTCCTGCTGGGAGAGAGAGAGATTAAGACCATTTCCATATTATGCCTAATGGACTTAAACCAGATCTGCCCACTTTTTCCAGTTGTCCTAAAGTTTGCTCTCTAATGATTTCCTTTGTATTAACAACCTGATCCGATCAACCATTTGTCCACGTGATCCATTGCTTGATGGTAGACCTGATGGCTGTTGAGTGTAAAGATGGGCCTAGGGGAGATAGCGAACTTCTTGTCCCCACTGAGGCTTTCCACCTCTTTAGGTGATCAAACTCACAGTGCAGCACTCAACGTTACCACAGACGATTTAAAATTTTAAAACAAAACACAAAACTTTATCTTAGAAATGGTTTCACAGGCATCCTAGCTACATGCTTTTGTTGCTCCATTAAAGATAGATTTTGACTACATCTACAAATTGATCATTTACAGGATGAACAATAGGAAGAAGGAGCTCTTGAGATAAAGGTGAATCTTTAGGAAACAGTTTCTTTAAAGTCTACACAGTTGAAATCCAGGAAGCTATTGGCAGGGGTTTTCTAGGTGACTTTATTGTAATAATTCATGGCCACATTTATGTCACCCTCATATTAGCAATTTATTTTATATTTATAGTAATGATTAATTATAGAAAGTAAATTATAAGCAAAGATTTTTTTATACTGAAAAATGTCAGAAAAGCAGGCAAGTTTCTAATTCTAACTCTCTTCCCCCCAAGAATAGCATAAACCTGAGAGAATTTCTGGTAAACTTTTTTTTCTTGCTGCCGTCATTGGCCAATAATCATTTTAATCTTGTTGAGTAGTGGTTTTTCTGTGCAGGACTGCTTTTTTATGCTTACGTTCTGTTTAATTTTTGTCTAATGTAGAATCGTTTTGTTGAGTTATAATTTTTTCACTTATTTGGGTTTGAGGAATCTTGTGTTTTTATACCCAGGAACTGTAATTGTTATTCCCTTGCTGGAGACGAGAGGGGCAAGATGGAAAGGTGGAGGGGATGGTGGGCCTTGAAAAGATGAAGATTTGTCATGACCACACGTTATTTCCAGGACCTCCTTGGAAGCCTGACAGAATTCTAGGGCATCCAGAACTACTTTGAAAGCACACAAAGCTTTCAGATTTAATAGTCTGAATAGTGTAACAAATGTTAGTAACAGTGAAATAAATGTTAGTTTTGTCTGCTTATTTTTGTATCTTTATAAAAATTAACAATAAATATTTAATTAGATGTGAGTCATTTTGAAGACTCTTGTAATGAAGCAGTTTTCATATTTTACGTATAAAAAACTTTCCAGTGAAACTATGTAGAACATTGCTTTGCTATTAAATATCCACTGTAGTCATAGGGACCACACTTTTCATATGTACACATTTTTTTTCTTTTTAGCTCTGAGGAGGTATTTTGCTAAACAATTGCATTCAGTATTATAGATTTAAAATAAATGCATAGTGGGTTTAGATTTTTCTTTAGAAGTATGAGATTTCTCAGAGAATCTGAATTCACAAAGTTAGTTCTGATGTCTAAGAAGCAATGTCCAATGATACAGGCTCAAATGACTTTATCCTGTGTTCAGAGTAAAGATGTAATACATATTAAACAGGAAGATGAATAGGCATTAAGTGGACATTCTGTTTTGTTTTTTTTTTTTTTTTTTTTTTTTTTTTTTTTGTCTTAAGCTGGTTCTCTCCTAGTTATCGATAACAGCAGGGTGCAAGTATGTTCTTTTATTTTCTGGTCAAAGATGTCAGCAAGCATATCTTTTGGTTCAGAAGTGTAATAATACAGCACCTGGAAATCTAAAACTTTAATCTGTCCGAGTTTTAGATTTTTAACACACAGGCGATCAAGTCTTGGTTTCTAAACTTAGGAACTAGAAGCTGAAAGTTGCACTCTAGGCAAGAATTCCATTATTCATGTGTAAATTAGGAATTCACAAGGTTAAAAGGTTAGAAACTGGCCAGGATGAGGTTTACCCTTGTGATAAAGAGCAGATGACCCTCATTCATTGGCCAAAGCTTTCATGTAGCTCTTCTGCAAAGTTAGTTATTGCCATGAATTGTTCTTGAGGAATGCAGAAATTCAAATGTGAACAGGCCTTTCCTTAAGTGTCACCATGGAGCCTTATCTCCCAAGCACATCAGAGCCTGCTTAGGGGACAAGGTTCCTCCCCAAAGGCCTGGAGGCTTTGCTTTCCTGTTGTTCATCCAAGCACAAAAGAATTTGTCTAACTTAGTTTTTCTAAGGCATCCCATTTTTGAAGGAAAGTATAGGGTTAAAGTAATATTTGGTTTTATTTTTAGAAAAGGTAATCTTTTTATTGATAGCTATTTTAGCTGTTTTACATTTTTATGTAATTGGAATAGAAAGGGGAGTGATGTGGGAGGCCCTTTTTCTAGTTGTATACAACAGTAAGAATAGTAGATTAAAATGTTTCCTATAAATTTCAGTATTTTAAACTTTTGGCAAGTCAAATTTTCACTTTTATGGACGCTAAGTCTTCACTATGTAAATAATTTAAATTTAAATTTAAAAGTAAATAATCTATGGGCATCTTGACATTTCTTGCATTCTTAATGTTGAAATAAGTAAGATAAATTTCATAGGAAAGCATTAGTGTGGTAAAAACGGTCTCATATTTCAACAAGTTTAAATTAAGATAAGAGACATTTGAGAGAAGTAAAGGAGGAGGGGGGTTGTGTTCTGTGATGTGTAAAAGACTGGCTTGGCTGTAAGCTAGTGATTGAACAGGAAGCTAGTTGTTTATTTCCTTTCCTTAAAAGGTGGAAATTGAAGTCATAGGATAGAGAGGACTGTTCACTTGGGTGAAAATAATTTTTTAAGTGAGCATTTGTATCTGGAAGACCATAGGAGTTATTGTAACTTTATGATGGAATTTTTTTCACCAAAATTTTGAGGTTAGTTTTGGCATCCATAAAGTTGTTGGGGCGAGGGGAGAGGTCCATTTCTATAGCTTTATATAGCAACAGTCATTTCTTTTAAAAGGATATTGATTTTTCCCCTCATGGATAAAATTTTTATGACTTCAGTTTAAATTGAGATTAAACTTGAGAGTTTTTGTATATGTATATATGAGATTAATGAAAGACTATCTTGTGAGTGTGGTTTCTATCTTAAAGAATAATACATAAATTATAGCCTAAAGTTGATCTTAAAATGAGAAGTTAAAATATATTGAAAACATTTAAAGAGTCATGTTAACAAAGAGAGTGGGTAGTATATTGAAAAGAGAAAGATAAAAAAAACTATGAGCTATTGGCCTAGATTTTGGGTTTTACTAATGATCCTGGAACCAAGATCTTGCTAGTACTTTTTGTTGAGATTTGTACATGCTGTAAAGGATAGCATCTTTTACCTCTGTGCATTTTCACTTCAAATCAAGCTGTTAAGTTACCTGTCCTAATTCAGGAGTGCTAACACAAAAAGTGAAAGTCATTATATTTTGGAAAAATAAGAGAACTGAGATATCTAGATCAATCTTCCTGCAGGTAAGGTTCAGATGATGCATCTTGAGATCCAAGAAAAATCATCTTTAAAGAGAGGGGGTATGCTTCAAAAATATATGTTTAATTTAAAAATTGAAAAAAACCATCTTAAAATTGCCTGAGATAACTTAAGGAAGTAAAGTGCATATAGTTCTACAGTCTTATTTATCATAACACTTGAAGATTCTTGGAGTCTGTCTACTTAAAAGGTTTATAAGGTACATGATAATCACTGGGTGATGGGACCAGTTTTTTTCACTTTGCCCTAATTAGGATCATTTCTCATTTTCAGAAATGTATAATACTATCTCACTGTTTTTTCAAAGTTGTTGTATTTTTTATTTTTTAAAAAACAAGGATCCACTGAGGGGTAGAATTATAATTTGCTTCAAGATTTTGTGTGTGTGTGTGTGTGTGTGTGTGTGTAGATATAGATATAAATATAATGTGTGTGTGTGTGTGTGTGTGTATTTATTTTGCTTCTGTCCAGCTTCTTAATGGAATTTTGAAAGGGCATTTGGCATGTCTCTTGTTCAACTGTCTCTGATTATTCTAGAGAAAGGGTCTCACTCATAGCACTTGTTTGCCCAGGGATTTGTTGCCATTGCTCCTTAATTTAACAGCTGGGCCTATTGATGAAGTCCAGAACAATTTAAAAGAATAGCAAAAAAAAATCTTTTAAGCAGAGTTTTAGGGTGAAAGAAGATTTCAATTAATAAATAAATGCATATGAGGTTACTGTTTTGAAAACCCTAACATTCCTGACTACAATTTTGAGAGATGATATTGATCTGTCATAGGCAGGGTCACTCAATTAGGAATGATTACTTCCATCTTTTAAACTGGCAATTACTATTTACATAATAAATAATCAATAATGTTGAGTCAGGCATTTTGTTGAGGATCATACTTGAATTTTAAAAACAGCTGTGATTCTTGAGTGTTTTATGAGCAATCATAAAAATTGTACCCAAAATTAAGTCTGCATTGTCAGTCAGCACTGTTTTAATACTTTTGATAGTTTACAGTGTTCAGACTTTTTATTGAAGCATTTTTTTAAAATCTATCATTTAAATATAAATAAGAGAAGATACAGTTGTAATCACTGAAGCAATATTGGCAGTTGCTCTAACATGGTAATCTGCCCAGAGCAAGCTCACAGTCAACAGTTGACAATGATGATGTGCAAAAAAAGGTAAAAATGTACCAAATTACCTTCAGCGGCTGTAATTCTGAAGCTAAATGAACCACTGTAGGGATATGTATTGTAGAGGATAAAGGCGTCATCCTCACAAAGGTCTCTGACACTAATCTGACAAATACTTTCCTGACTTTTACATTCCTTGTTTTTTTTTTTTTTTTTAACCTCTGGTTCTCAGAAACTGCTTTTGATGAGCTTTAAAAGTCAGATTCTTATAGAACGAGCAGAAGGCATGAATTAAAATGTTTGTTTTTTCAATTTCTGAAGGGTTTGCCCTTTCCTTGTGTTTATATATCTGTATTTATTTTATAAGTGGCATTTATAGTGGCTAGATTAATCTAGTGACTTGGAGAATGCAGTCTTTGTTCAGGGTTCTACTTTCAAACTTGTATCCTCACTAGATTTAGTTCTTTGGTTTGATGGAAAAGAAATTTTCTTTTAAAAATTTACTTTGTGAAACTATAGTAAATCCTGTTTAGAAAAGTGTGACATTATTATTATTATTATTATTTTTAATGATGCTTTATACACACTATCTCTAAAGAAAATTGTATTCTTCTGTAATAAGTCTCCAAAATAGCCTTTTTATTGTTTTATAGTCTTTTTAGTACTACTCAGAATGGTTCTTCCATTCCACCATTCATCAAAAATAATAATAGTAATTGATGACGATGATGAAGGAAAAAGAAAGAAAGAAAAAGATATTTCTTGTTGTGCATTACATTTCTCAGGGTTTTTCAGCTTTAGTGCAATGGATGTTTAGAGATGGATAATTCTTTGTTGTGGAGGCTGTCTTGGGCAGTGTAGGATATGTAGCAGCCTCTACATACCTGATGCCAACAGTACCCTCGCCCAATTGTGATAACAAAAAAAAAACAAAAAAAAAAAACAAAAAACATGTTTTGGAGGCAAAATCATCCCTGGTTGAGAACCACTGATATTTCAGAAAGTAGTAGAAAATTTTTTTCTAAGTCATCTGGGGCCATTAGTTATTTTAACTTTTTCTGTCTTATGCTTGATATTCTACCTTATTTTTCTGGTGTTAACAATGCTAAATATATTGATTAGAAAGCTATTTACTATTTTAAAGTAATGTAAAGGAAACTGGATTAAAAAAATGTGTTTGGGTCATTGTCCTTCATGCACAGGGTACATTAAAAACTATTAAGAGTTCACTGTCCTGTAGGTCCATTCATTTTTATTTCAATATTTTAGATCTTTTGCAGGGGGAGGGGAAATCTAGTCAAAGAATAAATGCAAATTTCATTTAACCCTGTTTATGCAGTCTTTTATTTTCTCGGTATGATGGACACCATAGTTGAAAAGATGTGAGAAATCTCCATGTGCGGTAAATGTTAAAGAACATCTATTGTAATGCTCTGCATGGAGAGAAATAAAACTGTATTATGACATTAAGAGCCCAGAGGATAACATTTGCTGTGTAGTAGGTGGTTCATTGGGTGAATGGTTGACAGAAACCTTTTCAGCTAATTCAGTGGTACCATACACTTACTTTAAGCAGAAGCAATTTAACTTCGTGTAGATAATGATGTAAAGATTGCAGCATCTTGATAGGGCATCAAAGGGTGAATAAAGGGAAAATAATTACACTATAGAATGTTAATTAGTACATAGAAGCTTGCAGGCAAAATTTTGAGTGATCATTATTGAAATGTTTGTTTTAGATTACTTATTAGTAGTGAACAGGAAGTTCATAGTTTTGTCTTCCCCAAGATATCACTCTTTGTGTGCGCTTCTATTTGGTCAGCTATTTATGCTAGTAAAAGTTTTGATTGTTGATACATGTAGGTGGTCACCTTTAGAGGCCAATAACCAGTGGTGGCCTAACTGGCAAGTTGTGATGGACAAAGGAGGAAGCAGAATCTTTTAATGAGTGGCTTTATGCTGGGCAAGGCTGGCTGAATATTTGGTACCATATGTTCTACTACCAAAAAGTACTTAGAGCAGAACAAATCATCAGTTAGTTCAAAATAGAAGATGAGAATGCACACTTTTCTTATATTTAAGGAAAACAGTAATTGTGTCAAAATAGAATTTTGATGTGCTTGAGGTCTTGTTTTCTTTTTCATAAAGAAATTATAACATTGACAAGTTCTAGTATACGGTAAAGATTCTTAGTGCTGCTGTATTTTTTTTTTTTTTTATTGAGTTGCTGGCAGTTGCAATGGAAAAACAGAAAAGATGACAAAAAAGGCAGGAGGGTCAAGCATTAATTTCTTTTCTGTTGCTGGTGACTTTTGTGACTTAAGACAAATCACTTAATCATTCTGATCCTTACCTGTCTTATCTGTAAAAATGGATAACTAAAAGAAAAAAGAGGGAATGGATGTTGAACAACACAGTGCCCTTATTTTTATAATTCTGTTATTATAATTGTAAGTAAGTGGCCAATGAATGATACGTTTTATGAAACTGAGTCCAGTTACATTACAAGAGAACCATTTAAGTCACTTGAAAATAAATTTAAGAAGCTTGGCCATTATTTAACGTCATACTTTTAAGAATTCACACTCTTGCCTTGAACCTTAGGGATGTCTGGTTATGGAGAGAAAGAGGTCTTAAACCAATATGATAATTTGAACTAGTACCATTTTTTTAACTTCAGATATTAATTTTTATTACTATTTTACATTTATTTTTAATTAAGTTTATTGGGGTAACATTGGCTAATACAATTATATAATTTTCAGGTGTACATTATAATTTGACATCTATATATTCTATTGTGTGATTACCACCCAAAATTCAGTGTCCTTCAGCTACCATATATTTGATTCCCTCTATCCACTTCACCCTACCCTTACCCCTAAATTTGACCCCCTTTGCCCCATCTACTTCATCCCTCTCCCCCACCCCCTACCCTCTGGTGACCACTAATCCATTGGCCATGTCCCTGAGCCTCTGTTTGTCCTGTTCACTTGTTGCTTTTAGGTTTATATCTCACAAATCAGTGATAGCGTGTAATTTTGAACTGGTACCATTTTGTTAAGAGCCTAAAGAAATAAGTTACTTTGTGAGACTGGACATTTCAGGGTAGTTGTACCACTCTGAAGATTGGCATAGTGTATGAGAGGTATAATTTTACAAATATGTGACTGATTCTGCTAATAATAGTATATTCTGATGTTTACTGACTCAGTATTTAAAAGAAAAGTAGTGCTAATTTTGTTTTAAGAGAGTTTTGCTAAACTCTCCTGAGGATGTGTTTTAATAGAAGTAGATTATGCTGGCTCCCCACTACCACCACCAATTCCTATTAAGAATGATAAGGTTTAACACCCCCACCTTAGCTTTCAAATGGAATTAGCTTGATTCCCTCTGATTGGATTTACAGTAACTTCAATTAAAATATTGAACCCAGAGTGGACACATAATGGGAAAAAAATGCTTTGATGTTGGTATTGCTGTTTTGCTACTTTTTTTTTTTAAAAGGGAGATCACAGATTTTCTTAAATGATTTTACCAATTAAATGTGTTTACAGTTTTCTTAATAAAAATAACTCACTTTTTATGTGCTCAAGAAAGCCACATTTCCATGCTAATATCTCTTTTAGATACTATTGCTGCTTAGCAAATATTGCAATGAGAAATTGTAAGCGGATCCACAGCGAGTCAATAGAGAAGTTTATTAACATAATAGAATTGACTCAACCATTCTTTACTAGGATAGAAGGAAGCTGGCAGTCAGAAGTTTTGCCCTGATAAAAAAAACTTTCAGAAGACGTTTTTAAAAACTGAAATAGAAGACAGACAAAGAAAATACATTCTTATTTTTCATTGATCTTTAAGCTTTTAAATACTTTTTAAGATAGTGGTAGCGGACATTTTGAAGAGAGAACCTCAAGATTCCCTAAAACTTACCCTATAGTTAGTTGAGAGTCCTTGCTCATTAATTTGTCATTCTGCCTTCCTCCAAACATAAGTAAAGATTACAACATGTAGTCTTAGAAATTTCTATTCTGCAAATAAAGAATATGAAGCTGGAGGGGAATAACTGCCTTGCCCAAAGGCACAGCTAATAGATCTGGGATCAGTGTTCGGGTTTGCTCTTTCTAGTCATGAATTCAAAATGCTTAAATAAAAATATTCTTTCTCCTGTGTATTGTGTGGAAATGTGTCTTTCTATATTCAAATATATCTCATCAAATCCAAAGTATAGAAAAGGGAAGGGTAATGGAACTGACCCTGAAATTAAAGATATTTCTTGAATTTCTTAATATTCATTTAAAAATATGACTTTACTATGCACAACTTACCCTTTACTACAGTGCTTGTATAGGATTTTGTCCTTGATGTAGTAAATAGGTGATTTTAAAATAGAATAACTAATGTTTTTCAATTTTTATCTGCCCTGTAACAGTTTGTGGAATTAATTTTCTTGCATGTACTCTCAATGCAAGGAAATTGAGCTCCAGTCCTTTTAGAAGCTCAGTGTTTGTTGATATATCCATCCAAATGAAAATTTGCTATAAAGACATTGATTTTCAATGTCTCTCTGAATCACCTGCAATGGAATGAATTTCTTTTGTAGTGAAAAGATTAAGTTTTAAATAAGTGGTTGAATATGTGTCATTATTATTTCATGGCAAGAGGGGAATGGTGACAGCCTATGTCTAGCATGGAAAAAAAATTTTAAATAACAGTTTGATTCAGATAGAATTTACATACCATAAAGTTCATTCTTTTAAAAGGTACAATTCAATGGGTTTTGTGCATCCATTATCTCTATTTAATTCTAGAATATATCCATTGCCCCCAAAAGAAACCCCACATATCCCAGTTCTCCCCTCTCTCATTCCCTGGAATCACTAATCTAATTTCTATCTCAATGGATTTGCGTATTCTGGATATATTATAAGAATGGAATCATATAGTATATGGACTTTTGTGTCTGGCTTCTTTCACTTAGCATAATATTTTCAAGGTTCATGTCCATGCTTTAGCATGTATCAGTACTTTGTTCCTATTTATTACTGAATGATATGCCACATTTTATTTATCTAGTCATCTGTTGATGGACACTTGGATTGTTTCCATCTTTTGCCTATTGTGAATAATTCTGTAATGAGCATTGGCATCTAAGTACTATTTGTCTGAGTTCCTGTTTTGCATTCTTTTGGGCATTTAGGGGTGGAATTGCTAGGTCATATGGTCCTTCAACATTTAACTTTTTTAGGAGCCACAAACTGTTTGTGTGGTGGCTGCAGCAATTTATGTTCCCACCGGCAAATGCCCAAGGGATTCAATTTTTCTGCATCCTCACCAACACTTGTTTTTTTTAATACCAACCTACTAGGAGTAATGCTATCTCGTTGTGGCTTCAATTTGTCTTTTCCTAATGACTAATGATGTTGACATCTTTTCATGTGCTTATTAGCCTTTTGTATATTTTCTTTGGAGCAATATCTGTTCAAGTCCTTTGCCCATTTAAAATATTTGGGTTGTTGATATTTTTGTGGTTTAGTTTTAGGAACTATGGTATGTATTCTGGATATCAAACCCTTATTAGTTTTATGATTTACAAATATTTTACCTAATTCTGTATATTGACATTTCACTCTCTTAATAATATTCTTTGATGTACAAAAGTTTTCAATTTTGATAAAGTCCAATTTGTTTTTTCTTTGTTGCTTGTGCTTTTGGTGTCATAGCTAAGAATCTATTACTAAATCAAATGGTAGGAGTCTAACTTAACACTACTGCTTGTGCAAATTCAGTTGTTCCAGCACTATTTATTGAAATTATTCATCCCCCATGGAATGGACTTGACACCCTTGTTGAAATCAGTTGACTATAGATATATAGGGGTTTATTTCTGGACTCTTCATTCTATTTTATGGTCTATATGTCTACATTTATGCCAGTACCATACTTTTTTGATTCCTTTAGCTTTCTAGTAAGTTTTTACATAAGGGAATGTGTATCCTCCAGCCTTATTCTTTTCTAAGACTGTTTTGGCTGTTCATGACCCCTTGCAACTTCCTATGAAATGGCTTTCCATTTCTGCATAAGAGAATCTTGCAATTTTGTTATGGATTGCATAAATCTGTAGATTGCTTTAGGTAGTGTTGATGATAATATTAGATCTTCTAATCCATAAACAATGTATATCTTTCCATTTCGTTAGGTCATTTTCTTTCATCAGTGTTTTAAATATACAAATCTTTTACCATTTTGGTGAAATTTATTCTTATATATTTTATTCTTTTAGATACTATTGCAAATAGTAGAGTATACTTATGGTGTATATAAACACATCAGCTTTATGTGTGTTGATATTGGACCCTGAAATTTCTGAATTCATTTATTATCTATTTCTGCTTTCTTATAGATTATTTGGAGTTTTTAGTATATAGGATCATGTTATCAGTGAATGACATAGTTTTACTTCTTTTTCTCCAGTTTGGATGCCTTTTGTATCTTCTTTGTATCTAATTGCTCTGGCTAGAATTTCTAGTACAGTGTTGAATATCCTGTACTTCCAGTTCTTAAAACAGAAATATGGCTATTATCACTGCTGGGACTACAATATCTTATGGGAAAGTGCTTATGTGTGTATGTACAGGTTACTAACAAGGTTTACTTCAAGCAGATTTCTAGAATTTGTCAGAAGTTGTACAACTTTTACCAAGTGGAGAATATAACCTGGCAAGTAAACCAGGTGTTTGTATTTTGTTTCTGAATTGGGTGGTGGTAGAGAATTTTAGTTTACTTTCTTGAATGTATTTGCTAAAAGAGGCTAGGTTCCCAGTGACCTTAGATTTTGACTGCTTTTTGGTAGGAGCTGTGAAAATAATACTCAGCTAGTAAATAGGGCCTCAGTGACAGTTTCCTTCAGCCCTTTCAAACCTTGGCCTTGTTATACTCTTTCAAGGCCTTTACATCACTTGCAGTATGGAAGAAAGTTTGCTTTACCTATTACTCAGAGTTTAATGTAAGAGAAAGCATACTGAAAAATAGAATGTTTTTCTATACACACACACAAAAAAAAAAAAAATAGGGGAAAACCTTTTTTTCACTATTGTGATGTTATCTCTTTGTTTTTCATAAATGGCCTGTATCATGTCTTGGAAGTTCCATTCTGTTCCTGGTTTTCTGAGAGTTTTTATCATGAAAAAGAGTTAAGTGTTGGGTTTTTCCACATGTCTTTTCTGTATCAATTGGGATTATCATATAGCTTTTCCTTGTTATATTAATGCTACTACTACATTGATTATTTTTCTTCTGTTGAAACATTTTTGCAATTCTGGAATAAATTGTACTTGATCAATACAATCTTTTTAATATGATGTCGGACTAAATTTGCTAGTAGTTTTTTGAGATTTCATATCTGTATTTATGAGAATAGTGGTTTGTAACTTTCTTTTCTTGTGATGTCTTTGGTATTAGAGCTGGCCTAATAGAATGAATTAGGAAGTGTCTCCTCTTATGTTTTTTAGAAGAGTTTGAGGATTGGTATTGATTCTAATTTAAATGTTTGGTAGAATTCACCAATGAAGCCACCTGGACCTGGAATTTAATTTGTTAGTATATAATTGTTTATAATATTATCTTATAATCTTTTTTTATTTCTGTAAGGTTGGTAGTAATATCCCCACTTTCATTTTTAGTTTAGTTATTTATGTCTTCTCTCTTTGTCAGTCTATTTAAAATTGGTTAGTTTTGTTCTTTTCAGATAACCAATTTTTGGTTCTATTGATTTTCTCTATTATTTCTCTATTCTCCAATTCAATTGCCTCCACTCTAATATTTATTATTTTCTCCTTTCTCCTAGCTTTGAGTTTAGTTTTTACTAAATCAAACCTTCATTTCTCAAGGTGTTGTTTAGGTTATTGATTTGTGATCTTTTTCAATGTAGAAATTTATAGCTACAGATCTGCCTTTGAGCATAGCTTCCACCAAAACTCTGTAAGTTTTGATATGCTGTATTTTCATATTTGTTTGCCTCAAAGTATTTTCTCAAATTTTTCATGATTTCTTTCTTGTCCCATTGGTTAAGTGTATGTTGTTAAATTTCCACATTTGTGTGAGTTTTCTAGTTTTCCGCCTGTGGTTTTACTTCTTGCTTCATTGCTTTGTGATTAGAGAGAAAAAATACTTTGTATTAATTTAATCTTTAAAAATGTATTGAGACTTGTTTTATGGCCTAACATGTGGTCTATATGGAAAATGCTTCAAGTGTACTTGAGGAGAATGTGTATTCTGTTCTTGTTGGATAGAGTGTATTTATATATCTATACAGTCTAGTTAGTTTATAATATTGTTCAAGTCCTCTATTTCCATATTGATCTCTTTCTAAATATTCTATTCATTATTGAATGTGGTGTATTGAAATCTCTAAAGATTATTCCAGAACTATCTATTTCTCCTGTCAAGTCTGTCAGTGTTTGCTACACATATTTAGGGGCTCTATTGTTTGGTGCACATATATTTATAATCATATCTTGTGGATGAATTGACTCTTTTATTAGTATATAATGTTTTCTGTGTTGTAACAGTTTTCTATTTAAAATCTACTTTAACTGATTCTAGCTAGCGTGGCCATCCAGCTCTCTTTCAGTTCCCATTTACATGAATACCTTCTCCCGCCTTTTCACTTTCAATCTATTTGTGTCTTTGGATATAAAATGAATCTCTTATAGATAGCATATAGTTAGATTGATCATTTTATTTATTTTTTTTTTTACTTCTAGTTAATTTTTTTGATCCATTCTGCCAACCTCTGCCTTTTGATGGAGTGTTTAATCCATTTACATTTAATATAATTACTAATAAAGAAGGATTGCTGCCATTTTGCTGTTTATTTTCCAAATGTTTTGTACTTTTTTTGTCTCATTTCTTTCACTCCTGCATTCTTTTGTGTTCAGTTGATTTTTTGTACTGAACCATTTTGACTCCTGTCACATTTCTTTTTAAGTGTATTTTTAGCTATTTCTATGTGGTACCATAGAGGTTACATTTAACATTCTAAATTTATAAAAATCTAGTTTGAATTGATTTTAGATTAACTTCAGTAAAATTCTGCTCCTGTAGAGCTCAGTACCTCTTTTTATGTTATTGTGATATATTATGTCTTTATACATTGAGTGCCTAGTAATATAGATTTATAATTATTTTTATAGTTTGTCTTTTAAATTGTGTAGGAAATAAAAAGTGGAGATAGTAAAAAAATAGGACTGAATTTAATATTTGCCTGTTTCATTACATTTACTAGAAATCTTTATTTCTTCATATGGCTTTGAGTTACTGTCCAGTGGACTTTCATATCAACCTGAAAGACTCCTGTAGAGCAGATCGAGTGGTGATGAGCTACCTTAGCTTTTATTTATCTGGGAATATCTTAATTTCTGCCTCATTTCAGAAGGACAGTTTTACTGGATATAGAATTCTTGGTTTACAGTTTTTTGTGTTATTTTAAATATGTCAACCTATTATCTTCTGGTCTCCATGGTCTCTGATGAGAAATCAGCTATTAATCTTATTGAGGAATAATATGTATGTGACAAGTCTCTTCTCTCTTACTGTTTCCAAGATTCTCTCTTTGCCTTTGTCTTACAATAGTTTGATTATAAATCTGTTTTTGTGTGGATCTCTCAATTTATCTGACTTGGAGTTCACTGAACTTTGTGGGCATGTAAATTCATTTATTTCATCAAATTTGGAAAGTTTTCATCCATTATTTCTTCAAATATTCTTTGTGCCCCATTTCCTCCCTCTACCGCCTCTGGAATTCCCATAATGCCTATGATGGTCTGCTTATTGGTGTTCCACATGTCCCTTAGACTCTATTCACCCATCCCTTCCCCCAAAAAATCATTATATTTTTTTCTTTTGGGCTTTTAAAAATATTTAAATCCTTGTCTTCAAGTTTTCTTCAACTGTACTGTCATCTCAAGTTCTTGAGGTGCCAGCCTCTTTTCTATGTCTGGTGATTTACCCTTATGTTATAAGCCCATCTTTAATAAGGCTTCATAATCCTATACCATGGAAGTATTTTCTCCTGTTTGGTACCCCAAGGTTTCACTTGTCATAGACCAATTTTGGGGTTAATTCCTGCCTGCTGTATATTGTATAAATTCAGAATCTACACAAGTATATTGTATGGACCAAGGGTTTATGTGTCATGGGAAACATTTTTTCTTATTTAGAATAAAGCTTCCTTGTTGCTAATCTGGCTGGCAGATAAATTTTTCTGCTGATCCTTTCTCCATATGCTTCCAGGATCCCAGCTCCTGGTCTCAGTTATAGATGTCATAATGGAATGTTTAAAACCCTTTCCTTTTCCCAGTATCTTCCAGTGCTTATAGCCACCTTTCAGCCTTCACAGTATCAGGCAAAAGTTTACAGCTCTGACCTTATCTTTAAAATTTTAGTGGTAGTGATTTTGTTTTGAATATGTTCTGTGCAACATTTCTATGTGTTTTTAGTGGGAGAGCACATTTGTGTTTACTCAGTCTACCATCTTGTAGGAACTGAAATAAGGATGGAGTCTTGAGTAATCACTTCCTACCTCAGAAACTACATGCCTGATATTTAAGGACTTGGTTCTTAACTTTCTACTTCACTTCTCTGTTTAATCCTGGCTCTCTTTCATTTTAATTTTCAGCATTGCTCCCAAATACATTTCTATCTTTCCTCATTGTCTCAGCCCAGATCTAGTTAATAAGATTTTTCAGTGACCTTGACTAATAGTCTCTTCTACTGCCACAGCACCCAAGAAAATGCCTAGTACATTGTAGACACCAAAATACTTAACTAGCTGATTGAGAATTCCATTAGGCTTATTTATGACTTAGCACTGTCTTTCATTTCTCAAAAAAAAAAAATGTTTACTTAAAGCCTAGTTGGTTAGTTAGTTCTTGAGAATACCACAACGAATCAAAAAACAGTCCATGACCTTAATGAGAGGTTAGTGGGAGAAAGGAATTCATAAATAAGTAATTATTAATACAATAGTAGGGTGTACTCTTGGTTGAGCTGCATGTGTGATGTTATTTTTTCTAATTTTTTATATCGAAAACTTTCAGATCTATAGAAAAGTGGAAGGATAGTATCATGAACATCTGAATACCTTTCACCTAGATTCCCAGCTGTTAATTAACATTTTGCCACATTTACTTTGTCCTCTTTATTTAAAAATGTAAGTTGCAGCCATCATGACACTTTGCTTCTGAATACTTCTCCAAATCTGGGATGGGGGTTAAGGGTCACTTAGGAAGAGATCCTTGTGGAAGTGACACTGAAGCTAAATTTCAAAGAAAAACTAGATTTTGTTGGGGGAGATGGGTAGTCCAATAAGCTGTAGTAGTATGTGTGGAATAATAAGCTGTTCAGTGTTGCTAGAGAGTAAATTTCAAGGAAATGGGGGCCAGAAATGGAGTTGAAGATGTAGGCAGGGTCCCCTTAAGGAACTACTTGTTACATACCATCTTCCACGTTCAGGAACCTGGCATTTAACCTGTGAATAATGAGGAGCTATAGAGGATTAGATCAGCTAGTTTGTGTTTTAGATTAATCCATGGGAATATATAAGATCAGAAGACAGGTGAACTGGGTGAGAGGCAGAATGGTGACAGAAGCATGGTGAGAGCTCACACAGGTTTGGACTAGAGCACTGGTAAGGGAACAAAGGGAAGACATGTTTTAGGTCATAGTTAGGATTAAAAATTAGTAGTACTTGTTAAATGTGGTGAACAAGGGAAAGGAACTCAGGATGTCACTATGTCTTGCTTGTGTGACTTGATGAAGGGCGTTACCACCAATTGAAATACAGAACACAGAGCTGGAGCTAATATAGGAAATAAAGTTATGATTTTGGCTTGGAAAATGTGGAGCTGTCTCGCAGATAGTCTAAGAGAGCAGTTGGGAGTCAGGGAAGGCATGGCTTGAAGATACCAAATTGAACATCATTAGAATTAGACTTAATTGGAGTTGAAGTCATGGGTGATTTTGAGCAGGATAAGCGTACAGTGGAAGAAGCATGAGCAACAACAGAGACAGAGTAATTGTTAGGAAGATAAGTGAAAAACCAGGAGAGTACAAAATCGCAAACCCAAAGGAGAAGTTTCAAAGCATTTATAAAAACAATATTGGATGTAAACAAAGGGTTTCAGTAAAACAAGATTTGAAAAATACCTTTTGTGCCAGGCAATTAATTGGTCATTAAAGTCTTAGAGCAGTTTCAATAAAGTGAAAACAAGCACCATTTTTAGGGACACTGAATTTTGCTTAAAACTTAAGAATGGGATAATTTATCATTGTTCTAAAATTGTTAAACATTATTACTTTCAAATTAGAAATAATACTATTGTTATGCTATAATTTAGCAAAAATAATACCACTTTACATTTTCCTGAAAACTTGCTCAGTATCATGGTTATTATCAGAAAATTTAGATATTTTACTGTTGTAAATGTTTAAACTACTATTATATTTTATCTGAGATTACCACTAAATATATAGAATTCTGCCCTCGGGAACATGCTTTTTAAAAATAACAATCAGTGAGTATATGAAAGGCCTTCATCATTTGTTTATTAAAGTTCTCTGTGCTATTCATTAAATTGATGTTCCCTCAAAATATACATTTCTAAAATTTAGCCTTTTAGATATTCAGCTTGAGAAGGAAATCTTGATTTAAAAAAACCTTTGTCCTTTATCTTCTAATATCAACTTTGCAGATAATAGCATATGACATATAACCATTTCTCTTTAATCTGTAAATAATAGAAATATTTAAGTAGAATCAAGTAAGATAAGGAAAACAACCCCCCAACCCCTATTTTTGGCATTATAGCTTTTCTAAGCAATTCAATTATTCAATTTTAATAAGCAACCCAACTCAGTTAGTGGTTTAAAAGTGTCCATGTTTATAAAACTAATTATATATGTAATATATAACTATAATAGATAGTCTTAAGAGGCCTAACCTAATAAACTTGGTATATCCATAATATTTAAGGCAAAATGAAAATATTACATTAAAAATGTGTATCAGTTGTTTACAAGGTGTTTTTTTTCTTTTTCAGAAAAATAAGGATTTGTATTAACTTTAAAATGTTGGATACTTTTCGTATATGATAATGCAAATGATGATGATTTTTAAATATATAAAGCATGAAAATAGTACTTTCATCTTAATGAAATAGCACCATAGGTGTCATTAATAAAAGAAGGACATTTGACTCTTCAAATATGTTGTATCCCCACTACATAATACTTTACTAGATTAAATGAAATTATTGATTTCTGCTTTATTACTGACATACATTTATGAGCAGTTTCTTCAGCACCAGAGCATAGTGTCAAAGGTCATAACTTTCTTTCTTTGGAGGAATAAAAGCTTTCAGATGGCAAATTCCAGAAACCTTCACTGTGGCCTTTTGCTTTTTCTCTCTTGCATAGAATTACTGGAGAGGCATGGTTGAAAGACTCATCTCATAAATCAGCGGGAGAGAGCCTTTACCCTCTAAGACTTCTTAAAATCATTGACTACTAGTAGAATTCCACTAAAGGGTAATATTGTATTTTACCCAGATTTTGACAGTTTTCAATAGGAAATGATTGGTTGTAACATGTCTCCTATGTCTACTATTTTATGTAAAAGAGCATTCATATTTTTAAAGCATTCTGTTTGAAATAAGTTAGAATATTTCACCTATATTAAATGTATATATTTCTACTTTTCTATAAAAGCCAGGTCTCTATGACTTCAGGATGGACCAGTAAAGATTTAGGAATTCCAATGTTTCCATCGCTTAGCATGTAACTAAAGCCTTTGCATCAATGGCTGGACTTCTTTCTTTTCATCAAAATGTTTTGGTATCATGTAGCCAAAGCCACAGCTTTTATCATAGCTGCAACATCACTTTGCACGTAAGGATGTTACTAGACATGAATCCCACGTGAAAATGAAAATTTTCAAAACAGCAACTTGAGTTTTAGGGATTAAGTTTTATAAATAAGTATATACATCAATACACACACACACACACACACACGAATACATATCTAATATATTTTTGTATGTATTTCTGTAAAATTACTTTTTCTACACCATGATAAATGCAACAATTATAATTCTAAGAATTCTTCATGTCTTTGTCTTAACTAAGTTCTAGAAGAAGAAAATAGAAAAGGCAAAGAAGTGATTTTTTTTTTTTCTCCTAGAGGTCTGGTCATTTAGAAAAAAATTTAAAACTAGATTATACTGTATTTTTGAAGATTAGATCCTCTCAGCACTTGACTTTAAGATCATCTCCATATAATAAAGATGTTCCAGCATCCTACTGAAATCCTCTTGATATTTTAAAACCTCTGCCATGACTCTTTTGCCTCCTATGCAACTAAGGGCTAACTGGTTTAGTCACATGGATTTAAGGAGGTAGGAAAAGGTTCTGAAGTTGACAGAGAAATTGTCATTTTGCAGCTTATAGGTTGTTTATTCTGAATAAAAGCTCACCCTTAGTTAACAACAAATTAGGATATCGTGATTGATACAAAATTTTATTTGGAAAATCAGTTATCATCCATCTAAATTCATTTAGAAATTAGTGCTAAATAATTTTTCTTTTCAAGGAGAGTGATAGACTGTCTATCTGATGGCTTTTGGATGGTATTTGAAAAAAAATGAGTTAATATGAACAAGTGCTTAGTGTTGAGCATTTTAATAGAAATGCACTTATTGAATAATTTACCTATGCCTTCTTCTCTAACTTGTACCAATTGAGAAAGAAATGAATTGTTCATCTAAATGTTTTATCATGAAGGTTCCCTCGGGTTTTCTCTCACTTGAAGTTGTTAATTAATAGAACAAGCCAACAGTAGTAAATTCCTTTTTGAGATTCTTTCACTGCTGTCTTGGCTTAAAGATTAGCCCTTTTTGATCTTAAAACCAATATTATTTTCCCTGCAGACCTCTAGTTTGAATCCTCAGTACTCAGGGTGTTTTGGGTACTATATTCCAGAGGACTCTGGATGTTGTGATCCCAAATCAAAGACATTTATCTCTTCTTTTAAGGAAAAAGGGGATTAGGAACTTCCTGCTGCTTTTGCAAACACTAAAAGCATCCTTTAAGGCTTGGAGTTGCCCTGAGGTCACTTTTACAAATGCTTCAAATATTCTCAAGGCCCCAAGTCACTCCCAACCCTGAGCTCCTGCTTTTAAGGATAAGAGCTAGAATTCCTAATAGTCTAATAGCTTTGTGTATTGAATCAGTGAATCAATCAGATTAGAAACACAGTTGGTATATCTAAAAGTAAGTGTTCCTGTCCCTGAAGGCAGGTGGGAAAATATCCTAACAGTTAGCCCTGAAATTCAGATTTATTTTCTTACAATTTTTCCATAGACATGGTTGGTAGAAACTAATTCATTGTATAGGAAATAAATGTGAAAGTTTTGTCACTTATTTTTATCTAAAGACCAGATTTCGGATGATACTTTGTTTCAGCATATAGCCTGTCATTGGAGCCTCAATTAAATAGATATATTACCTAATAGTTCCTTTTTAAATAATGTGACTATATCAGTATATCTGATATATTCTTAAACATTTTTAGTATTAGATAAAATGAAAAATATTTTATTATTTGAATAAAATATTAGATTAAAAGAAAAATAACAGTGATTGTATTCAGTATTATTCTTATCTGGGTGTTTTAAAGCTCAGCAACTAAGATGTTAAGGAACTCTAACTGGACTATTCCTCAAAATTTTCTCTTAGGGGGCTGCCATTTGAATTCATTAAACAGACATTAAACAGTAAAAAAAATTTAAGTATTGTTTCCAAATTTTAACTATAACAGCAACAAAAGATGTCTATAAATGTCTTTTAAAAGCCACTGCTCAATTTTGATGCATAAATAGCATGTTTTAGGTAGAAAAAATGTATATCATCTCTCATTTTGTATATGTATATTTTTTAAGTGTAAGTGGTTAAGAGATTTGAATCATCATAATCTGGACTAGATTATGATACTAGAAACAATTTAATATTTTAAAGTTTATGTGATGCCAAAGCAGGGAAAATAGTCTTTGTTTAGAAACTTAACCTTACCTAAAGCTTATTTTTCCTTTATTAAAAAAAAAAAAAAAAAGATGACTTTTTATCACGATAGGGCAATAAATTCATGCTTCGACATCTTCTCCCTGCTCCAAATACATAGCAATGATAGAGAAAATGTAAGAATAGAAAACGAAAAAGATATATCCTGGCTCAAAAACTAGAGAAACATCTGTGGAGACCAAAACAGAAGAGAAGCATAGAAGTTAAATGGCCTGAAGTTTTAGGCTTGGCTCTTCTTCTGGATTAAGGAAGAATTTAAAATAATTTACAAAAACCCTAAACCATGAAGACAATAATAAATTTAAAAACATTTCTTTAAAACTTCTGAATTTCAAAAAGATAATGTAAAGCAGGAGTGAAATGACCTGCTACAAACCAAATAAGATGTATGAAATGAATCTAAATGACAAAGGATTAGTAACTAAAATATATAAAGAACTCCTGCAAATCAATAAAAAAGAGGTAAACATCCTGTTAGAAAAGAATATGAACAGGAGGCAGTTCACCAATAAACCAAAATAGCTGATAAACACAAGAAACTATGCTTAGCTTACTCTTAATCAGAGAAAAGGAAAAAAAACTAAGGTATTATTTAACATCACTAGATTGACAAAAATCAAAATACCTGATATTTCTAAATGCAAAGAAAGCTGATGGTACTATAAATTGGTAGAGCTATTTTAGAAAGCAATTTGGAAAAACTGAAAATGCATATGCCTTTTGACTCGCCAATTTCATTTCTAGGTATATGTCATAGAAAAACTCTTGCCCATGTATATAAGGAGTTCTATATAAGAATGTCCTTGCACCATCCTTTGTATTAAAGGAAAGTTAGAGACAATTTAAATGTCCATCAATAAGAAAATAGTTACTAAATCATGGGATACTGTATACAGTGAAACTACTCATTTTAACTGATCATTTTAACTAATGATTTTATATATATATATATATATATATATATATATATATATATATATCAATGTGGGTAAATGTCAAAAAAAGTTGAGCATAAAAATAAATTAGAGAACAAATACAGTATAATGCTTTTGTATAAGATTAGAAGTATTTAAAAACAGTACATATTTTGTTTATGAATACATAGATACTTAGTAATAGGACTTATAAACACTAAATTTAGCATAGTGGTTACTTCTGGATAGAAAGGAAGATCTTATGAGAGACAGGTATAAAAAGGCTTCAACCAATTCTGTAAAGTTTATATTCTTTAAAAAAAAAAATCTGAAGCAAATGTACCACAATGTTAATACTTGATAAAGCTTGGTAGAATGTACATAAATGTTTGTTATGTTATTCGTTATTCTTTTTACATGTTCTAAATAGTTTGAATAAGTAATCTTTAGATGAATGGTTTAAAATACATTTCCTTATTTCATTGGAGATAGAATCCTATTAGTGGCCTCTCAAATTAAATTGTCTTATATTGCTTTAAATGTTTTTTGTTTACTTGAGTTATTTGACAGCTTATTTAAAATTTCTATCTTAATTGTTTTTTTTTTTTTTACTATTTTTCTTACTGCCAAGTCCTGAAAATAGTTAAATTGCACAAAAGTTTGATACAAAGGATACTAATAATCTGAAATAACATCTGCTGTGGTATATTTAAAAAAATTAAAACCATGTCTGTGCTTGGCCCCAGATTGTCTTAAATTGCTTCAGCAGGGCCTTTGAGTTATCAATCAAATTGCCACATGGTTAATTCAATTTGGGAGATAGCACAATTATAATAACCAGATCATGTACCATTATTTTGGTTGTCTTAATGATCAAATTGGATGAACAATTAGGGATTGAATCAGCTGCTTTTCAGTTAGCTGTTATAATACCCAAAGAAAGCAAATCCACCTGAGATTTGTGGATTTGGTTGAAACACATAGCAAAGGCTGCATTCTGGAAGATCTTTGATGGTACAGAAAACAAGCCTCTCTGAAGGCTAAAGCTATTATATGAGACAGGGGTCTTTATCTGTCTTTGACCAGTGGTCAGTGAACTCTGACCAAGCATTTCATTTCACCATCTTGACCATAGTATGAATTGCTAGTGATTGATTCATTAACCCTCTGGAGTTAAAGACTTATCAGTGTGGGGAAAAAAAAAAGATTCTATGTGAGTTTATTCATTTTATTTAAAACGCTAAAATGCAGTTGTGTGATTGAAGGCTTGGGAATACCTTCATTGCTCCATTTTAATTTGACCCAATCTAAGTCTTGTACCCAAAATCATTTACCCTTTTCTTAATCATTTCACCTCACTGTGATCTTTTCCTTTCCTGGCCCTCCTTCTGTGTAATATTCATGAGAAAGTTGTCATCTGCTTATTTAGCTTTTTACTTATCACTTACATATGTATGCAATGAGCAAATGTTTTTTGTGTACACACACATAATATATAGAAACACATGCGTATGCATAGACACACAAATACTAAAACTATTTTTATAACACGTATATATGAAAACAAGGAGACCAATTATGGGGCCTTTCAAATAGCCAGCTCAGAGATGTATGCATGAATTGGAGCAATAACCAAGAAAGCAAAAAAGAAAGTTTACCAGTGAGCTATCATTGCATAACAAACTACTTTTAAGCATGATGGCTTAAACTACAAGTATATCTTATTTCCTACAAGTCTAGGATCAGTTGGGTGGCTCTGCTGACATGAGCCAGGATTGGACTACATATAATTGTAGATGTCTACAATCTATAGTCTGCTAGGAGGAGAGGTGCTGGCTGGTCTAGAGTGACCTCAAACCACATGGCTGCCTATTAGTCGAGTGATGGGAGAGACTGGACCTCATGTCTTTCATCATCCAGCAGACTGTCTTGAGTTTGTTTACGTATCTGTGGCAAGTTCCAAGAGAGTAAGGATATTCACACAAGCCTTCTCAAGGAATGGAAATAGCACACTTACATCCCATTTTGCTGACCTAAGCAATTTTCAAGGGCAGCTCAGATTTGAGAGGTACGAGGAACTGCAAAATGGTATTAGAAAGAGCATGGATTTTGAAGAATGAAGAATTCCAGATACTTTGCAGTCAGTGTATTACAGATGAAAAGGATATGAGAGAAAGTATGAGAATGGAGATTTGGTATTCTCTACCTTTGAAGATAACTTGAAGGTTTATGGTTTGTATTTTTGGATGATGATGTCATTAAATCAGTTTGGAAAGAAAGGTGGGAGTAGGTAGGCAGGGAGTGTTAGTGGGGTAGGAAGATGAAAGTGGGGAAAGAATAGGAAAGAATGTGAATGAGTGATAAGAAGAATAAATTGGTCCTATCATACCAAACTCTAGGTATCTTTGGGACATTTTGGTGGAGAAATTTAGCCATTTTGTTGGTAGAATTGAAGATTTTCCAAGAGAAAAGTTGAAATCTAGAAATACATAGATTTAGCAGTTATTAACATACATATTGGGTGCCAGAGGTGGATGGGGCTGCCAAGGAAAGAGTGTAGTGTACAAAATTAGGCTAAAGAACAATCAGCCTTACAGCTAAGGAGTGGGTGAAGAGGAGTCATCAAAGTGGGTTGAGTAAGTGGTAAGAGAAAACAGTGATGTGGAAGTCAGAAAAGGAGGAAGTCTTAATGTGAGGGAATTTCACTGTTGTAGGTGCTATGGAGTCCAAAGCAACTGAAGATCTGAGGAGCAGTCGTTTGGTTTACCACTGATGGTTTTGATGGGGTTGAGAAGTAGGAGATGGAGTGATGGAGAGTGAAGTGGAAAAAGGAAAAGGATATAGAAGTTTGAAACAGAAGCAAGCTTAAGAGACCATTTGTGTAGGGTAGGAAAACATGAGGAAGAGTTGGAAGACAGAGGTTGTAAGTGAATCAAGATTACAGAGAATGGGAAGAGATGGACAGAATTAAATCCTTAATTTAAAATACTCAATTTAAAATTATGAAATAATTTAATCCTCACATCTCTGAAATAAATTTCCCACCCTTTTATAGATTAAGAAATTAAGACATTAGAGACCTTAAGTAACTTAAAATCACACAGCTATTAAATGGTGGATCTAAATTCACTGTTTCTTTCTGAGTTTCCTCCATAAATTTTTTTGTTTGTATATCTTATAAAATCATATCTCCTGTGCAGCCTTTTTGAGAGGAAGAGGCAAGTCCTCCAAGGGTCAGTATAAGGTTTCATGTTTCCTTCTATCTTCCACTGTGTCTTAGATAAAATTTGTGGACTTAGCATATTTCTGACTGATAATTTTAATAATATTAGATAATTCATTTATTTAAATTGATCGAGAGTCAAGTGAATGCATTGAAATAGGTGTAACATTTTAGTTTATAGAGAGAGGCCTTTAGATTTGTTAAAAATGGAAGTGGTATTTAAAGACAAAAGTATTTAAACATACCTGTAGTAAATATCCTGGAGCAAGAAAACAAATTCAGAAACACAACCTAAAATTACAGAAACTCAACCTAATGTTTCAGAAAGTGAGGCTTTTAAAAATAGAACTCTAGATCCACATCTTTCAGCTAAGAGTATAAGAGAAAGACACAAAATATAAGAGTAATTTAGTGGTTTGGAGTTAGAGAACACCTTTCCATGGGGAAAAAAGTGCTACAATTAACAATTAACTTGCAAATAGACCTGTTCAACTCATGTAGTAGCTGGTAAATTGTATATGTGTAATGAAAAATACAGATAACATTCCTATAATCAGTGTAATTAAGTAGATTAATATTAAAACAAATAAGAAATAGTGTTTAACAGTTGAAGATGAAAGATCTGGTGGAAATGTCTGTGATTTTGAATATGACTTTCTGTAACTTTTAAAGGCTTTTAAGGACACTGACTGATTTCTGTTTTTTATTTTTGAAGTTACAGAATTAACATATGCTTACCATAAATCTTGAAATAGAGAAAAAATGAAGTACTTAGTTCCTCTAGAGATAGTCATTGTTAACGGTTGTGTAGATTATTCTAGAACTTTTCTCTATGTATTTACAAACATTTGTTTACATACTCAATGTTTTTTTTCCCTTCAGTTTTAAAAAACTTTATTGAGGTATGATTGATGCACAGCAGACTGTACATATTAAAGTACACAGTTTGGTTAATTTGACATATGTATGTAGTGATGAGACCAATGAAGATAATGAACATACTTACCACACCCAAAAGTTTCCTTGTGCGTTTTGTAATCCATCCTTCCCTATTCCACTATGTGCTTTCTGTTACTGTCAATTAGTTTGCTTTTTTAAGAATGTTATATAAATAGAATCGTATATGTACTTTTTTGTTTGTCATTCATCTATGTTGTGTGTATAGCAAGAGTTCATGTTTTTATTGTTGTTCAGTAGTATTCTGTTGTATGGACATACCACTGTTTATCCATTCACTTGTTAGTAGACATTTGGGCTGTTTTTCAACAGTTTAGGGCTGTTACAAATAAAGCTGCTGTGAATATTCATGTACAGATCTTTGTGTGAACTATGAGCTCATTTCTCCTGGCTGACACCTAGGAGTAAAATGGCTGGGCTATGTAGTAGGTATATTTAATGTTTTAAGAAGCAGTCAAGCTCTTTTTCAAAGTAGTTGTAATCCCATTAAATGGTTTGCACTCTATATTGTTCTTTAACTTTTTGTTGCACTTAGTATATAGACACTTTGTCATTGACCTCCTTGATACTGTTGAATCATTATCATGTCCTTACATCTGTAATTACAGCCATAAAGAAATTTAATTAAACTATCTGTAAGGTCTTATAGAGCTTTTAAAAATTTCTATTCTATTAACTACTTATTTCCCCAGATAACCCAGAATTTTCTTAAAATTTATTTCACAGTTCCAGCAGGAGTCACTGTGAAATAATCCCGGCCAAGTATATTTACTAGTATGCCAGCTCCCCTACTGTGTCACCAAATTAAAATGTCCTAGAAGCTATTTTCACAATTGTTTAGCAATGATTAGTAGAACCATGATTTATTCCTTTGTTTTTTAACTTTGTTTCCCTTTATTTGCACCATTTATTCCTGATCTGTTCCTTTTCTTTGACTTTTTACTTTTCTCATTTCTTGTCCTGTAATATTTTCCCCTTCATTTTTTCCATTTTGTTCTTTCTCTTTTCCCACTTTCTCACCAATTCTTTTGCTTCAGTCTCTATATATAGCAACTCCCCATCAGCAAATGCTTATTTGTGGGAAATGAGAATTACCAGCCCTCTAAAGGGGTGCTCATCACAGAATAGAAGGGGTTGGAAAACACTGCCTTAGCGGCCTCCAAGCATTGGTATGTTTCCAAAATCTTTCAAATTACCTTATGCCACTGATGATCATTTCCTTAAAAGAAACCCAGAATCTCAATTAAGTCATGTGGAAAATTTGCATTAGGCTATAATAGCACTTTAAACAAGTTGGAGAATCCAGGTTTATGATAGGTTTTGCATGTAGTTTTATTCATATTAAAGTCACGATACTTTTGGAATATCAGTCTTAGGTCAGATGGCTGAGGTCATCTGACAGAGCATAGGTAGCTATATCATAATTTCTGGGTCCTTATTAAAAAAAAATTATGTCTTCAAATACCCCTAACTTCATTTTTGCTTTTTTTTGTTATTAAGTAAATCAGTTTTGTTGTCTTTTTCATAGGGTCATGTTGCTTTAAGTACAAAATCTTTTCTGTGACATTCATTATAAGCCATCAAAGAAAAAGTAAGGCTGTTTGGCCCTCTCCACTGCCAATAACAGGCATTAAAAAGCAGATTTTATCAGTTAAATTTCCTTTTCTTGAGTGAATGTGACACTCGACAGCAAATGAAATATGAGCTGCAAGTTTCTTTTGCCCCATTCCTATAAAGTATGCATTATTTTGATTTGCCTTATTGAACACATTATAGGGTATTTCTATATGGCTGTGGTCTAGAATTCTGTGCTTTTATTCTTCTGAGCTAAATGTTACATATAATTTAGCAAAAATTTCTGAAAGAGTTTATGTTTTCCTCAGTTAAAAGTTGTTTTGTGAGCAGCAAATATAACCTGTATCTCCTCTACCCAAATAATTCAGAGGCCTTTAATAGTCCAAGTAAGAGTAAGCCCATTAATGGAATAGCTTTGATGAAACTTTAGGGAGCATGATTGCATAAATTTGATTTTAATATATAATTGGATATGGTTAGACATCCTTTTGTCCTACAGAAGGTGCATTCTTGGTATTTGAGATAACCTTAAATGTTCTTCATATCATTAGGAGACTTTGTATAGATAAGTAAGCACTTTAAAATTTTTTTTCAGCTTTACTGAGGTATAATTTACATAAAATTATAAGATATTTAAAGTGTATATTGTAGTGATTTGATATATGTATACCTTGTAAAAGGATTCCTCTCTAGTTAATTCATACATCTTTTACTTCACATATTTGTCTTTGTGTGTGTGTGAGAACATTTAAGTTTGACTCTCTTAGTAAATTTTAATTATGCAATTCAATTTTATCAACTATAGCCACCACAGTTTACATTGGATCCACTGACCTAATTCATCTTACAGTTAAAAGTGTGTACCCTTTTACCAAACCTCTCTCTATTTCCTCTACCCTCCTGCTCCTGGCAGCTATAGAAACAGAAAACTAGAAAAGTGGGAAGCACTTTTATAAAACAATCATTCTCAAACAGAAAAATTCAATAGCAAGTAAACAATAAAAAAAAAATCCACGTTTGCATTTGTACCTACTCATAGTCTTGCATATTGCTTTCAAATCTGATCACATATATCTTTTGCTTAAAATATTTCAGTGGCTTCTCATTGCCTTTAGAATGCAACCCAAAGGCTTACAGCTGTTATTTTCAAATTTTAAAGTTCACATAAGACACCTGCGCATCTTAGAGAAGAGCTGATTGGCATTTGGTAGGTCTGGGGTGGAGCCTGTTCTTCTGTGTTTTAAACGAGTTCTAAGCCTGGTCTGAAGATCACACTTAGAGTAGCAAAGCATTAGAGCATTAATAGGCAAGACTCTTTATCATCTGGTCCCTGCCTACCAAGTGGCTGATTCCTTTACCACCCTGACTCCATGTTTCCACTCCACCTCACTCTCAAATTCCTTTACACACCCCAGAGTCCAGCGCATGCACAGAATTCCTATTCTCCGAATGTGCTGTGTTATTATTGCTCTGTACCTTTGCCCATTCTCTACCCTCTGCCTGGACCACTCTTCACAGTCCCTTGCTGCTTACTAGTTCATCAGGAAACTGCCTGTTCTTTATGCATGAATGTCTGTTTCTACTGAAAGAATAGACTCACAAGATCAGATTATCATTTCTGCCCTAAAGTGCTATGGCAGACTCCTTGTGTGGACCTCTTATGTCTCTAGGGTGGAAGCTTGGGTGCAATTTTTTTTAAAGCACCATTTTGTCTCCCTGGGTCCACTGTGTACTAATTATATGACTGAGCAAGTGTCCTTACTTCTGAGAACATATTTCCCTACCTATAAGGGAAGGTAATATTACTTACCTGTTAAAGTTTTCGGGAGTATTAAATGAGTAAATGTATATAAGAAATGTGGTAGATGAATCCTCTCTTCTCCCCTTTAAAAGGACTGTGTGGTTAAGCCTAATTGAAAAAAAACAGCTACAATATTATTAAAAACCTCCATTATGCTGTAGACAGGTAGCTTAGAACTCAAGGTCTGCTTTATGAATTCGCTTCAACAAAGATGACTAATGTGTGTTTGTACATTCTTTTTCTGCTATCAATTATAATAGGCTTGGTCTTTAATTTAACAGCTATTAGAAGATGAAAGAGATACCCAGATATTTCATAGTGATTGATTCCCAGTTTATTAATTGAATGTCATACATAGAACATTTAATTGTAATAAATTGTGATTATATAAACTTTAATGAATTATGCTGCATAATAGGCATTTCTTAAATATTCACTGAATGTCAAGGTATTCTGTGGAAGGGCAAGAAAATCCATGCCTTTATAATCTAGGAAAGAGATATATAAAACAATGGAGAAGAATACTACAAAGTTTAATGAACAAATAACAATATACTGCAGCTCCTGAATTGTTTTAAATGTCTTTGAGAAAAGTAAAAGAAATCCTAATAGAAATATTTCTCCTCTAATTTTGATGGATTTTATATTTTTCTCATTATAAATTTCTACACGAATGAAGTTGCTAAGTGACATGAATTTTGTTACAAAACCTCACTCTTCGTAATGCTTTCTTGATCCTTCTGTTTCTCTGACTGATGCAAAGTGTAAAATTGCATGGAATGTTCTTCCTGAACAGTTGAGCTATTAAGCAGAACTAATTCTTTATGGAATGACAACAAGGCATAAGAAAGGCATCTCTTGGATTAGGCAATATAAGGCAATCACTTGGCAAACGACTGAAGGGGAAGTGGTCTTGGTAAGGACAAAGCAAAGGCGCTTTTCTCTTCCCGTTGAATTCGTAGGAGCCACACAAGTTGAACAGCTTTGAAGCTGGTTAATGTGGCTTACTAGGCATGTTTTTTTCTGTACCGTTTCCTGCTTGTTTTTGCCAGCAGAGGAGCCAAGAATAATCACTTGATAAATGCATTAGCATGTCTCATACACTTCTTCTGTGACCACACACTGTTGCTGGGAAGACAGATAATTTGAGAAGAGGAAAATCCCATTTGGGAACATCTTTCAAAGTGAGATCAGATTTTACTTCCAACTAACAGGATTCTGTCTAGATTATGAGAGTACCATATGGAGACTGATTATTTAGAAAAAAAAAATTAACCCAAGATTAAGGAGCAGTTGGGAAAGATGAAAGACACAGTAAATAGTTTATTTTCATTTTTTCAGCTCTAGAAAGGAAGACAAGGAATGTTGTTAGTAATTTAATGATGTTTAACAATTATAGAACATTATTTATGTCCTTGGATTTTTCTTATCGGCATCCTGTTCCTATTTATTTTGCTTACGTGTGATTTTCCTTGTTCCTAATCTTTTCCTTAAATTCTCACCAGACAGAACCTTTCTCTCATAGCATTACATGTCCACGTCTACTTTCGATCTTCTGTATGATCTGGTCCTGAAAAGCCACTCTAGATGCTTGTCACTTTCTAGTTACTGCTGATCTCTTTAGGGTATGCACCATCAATCCAGGAAACATAGGCCAAGGTGCAGCTAAAGAGAACTGTATTTCAACTGCAGAAAAGGATATCAGGAGAAATGATTGTGACTTCAGCATTGTAAATCTTCATTCAGTATAACTCTTTTCACCTCTGTTTTAGAAGAGTGGAAGTATGAATGTGGCACAAAAGTGCATGCAAAACAGTGCATCTGTTTTAGCATTCAGTAGTGCAGGTGAATCCTGAAGGAACTCTCAGATGTTCAGCAGTCTTCGTCAAAAATGAATTCTTAAACCCTGTAGCCACTCTAGAAAATCTGTTTCTCATGTGAGTTTCCTTAGATCAAACAATTGGTTCCAGGACCAAATTCTCTATATAATTTCAAGCCTGGCCTGATGAATCTTTGTCAGGCTGCATATTATGAGACTTCCCAAGATGGGCTCAGAATGCCGGGGATCCCAGGAAACTTCTGCAGGATAGGCCTGTGAAAGGTCTGTGTTGGAATTGCAATCCTGCAATGTGTTGCTGCCATCGAGCAGCTGGGTTGGGCAACTCAGGAAGGCTGGCTTTTCAGGTGTCTGTTTGTGTGAGCGTATTCACATATGTGTATGTGACTCCCTACTCTTCTAGCGACTCAGCAGAGGTGTAACTGCGCTCTCACCACTTCCAAAGGTAGAGGAATAGGAGGCTCTAGGTTTCTTACTCCTCCTGTTCCTCAGGAATGTAGATACACTTCTAGTTGTAGGATAAGTATTTTTGTGTACACTATTCACATATAGTAGTCCAAAGATAATGAAAACTTAGTTTTGCCATTTTCTGGTTCTTCAGAGTATTATTATGCATGCATTATACCATAGATGCTCCAGATGAAGGAGGTGGTGACTGAACTTGAGGTGTATATGTACCCAAAGGCATATTCATGGTTATCAGGTATTCGTTGAGTGCCATTTGTGTCTGTGGTGCTGTACCAGGAATGCCAAGATGAAAAGACATAGGTCCTGTCCAGTGGGTCTGAGCAGAAAGTATAGCTTTGAAGCAAACAGGATATTTCAAGATCCTGGGAGTAGGAAATAATTTGATAGTTCTACTTGGGAAAGTTAGGTGCAACCTCACAGTAGGGAAGATTCTGGAACTGGCTTTCAAAATTTGTGTGCTGTCATCTTGCTTAGTTTATAATTGTTTATTAAGAGTCATTAGAAAATTAAAACCCTTTCTGTTGAAGAAACATAACCTTTTGGAGATTTATTTTTTAATTTACATATAGTAAAACTTACTTTTTTGGGTCTATAAGTCTATGAGTTTAGACATATGCATAGTCACATAACCATTACCACAATCGGAATACAGAATAGTTTCATCACCCCAAAATGTTCTCTTATACTGCCCATGTAGTCATACTCTCCCTCCCCCCTAACTTCAAGCAGTCACTACATCTTGCATTTTCAAGAAAGTCATATAAATAAAATTATACACTAGCCTTATGGGTCTTGTTTCTTTCACTTATAATAATGCATTTGAGATTTACTTGTGTTGTTGAGTGTATCAATAGCTTGTTCCTCATTATTGATGAGTAATATTCCATTGTACAGATTTACTGCATTTTTTTTATTCACCAGTTAAAGGACATTTGAGTTGTTTATAGCTTTGGGCTATTATGAATAAAGCTTCTATAAATTCCTTATACAGGTTTTTGTGTGAATATAAGTATTCATTTCTATTGAGTAAATATTTAAATATGAGAATACATTAAGTGCATGTGGTGAGTATATATTTTAACTTTATATGAAACTGCCAGGTTATTTTCCAAAGTGACTGTACAATTTGCATTCTCACCAGCAATGTATGAGAGAGTTCCAGGTATTTTACATCCTCACTAGCACTTGGTATTGACAGTGGTTTTTCATGTGAACTATTCTTATAAGTATGTAGTGGTATCTAATTGTTGATCATCTTTTCATGTGTTTGGTTGCCATTCATATATCTCCTTTGGAAAAGTATCTGTTCAAATATTTTACCCCCTTTTTAATTGGTTGTTTTCTAATTATTGAATTTTGAGGGTTCTTTATATATTCTGGATAAAGATCCTTCATCAGATATGTGATTTGCAAGATTTTTCTCCCAGTTTATGACTTGTCTTTTTAGTTTCTTAACAGTATTTTTTTAAGAGCAGTTTTTTGTTTTATTTTGATGAAGTCCAGTTTATCAACTGTTTTCTTTTATGGATTATGCTCCTGGTGCCATATCTAAGAACTCTTTGCCTAACCCAAGGTCACAGAGCATTTTTATGTTTCCTCCTAAAAGTTTTATAGTTTTGAGTTTCAGATTTATTATGTCTGTGACTTGTTTTGGGCTAATTGTGTATAAAGTATTGGTCAAAATTAGTTTTTGTATATGGGTGTTCAGTTGTTCAAACATCATTTGTTGAAAAGACCATCCTTATGGAATTGCTTTTGTAACTTTGTAAAAAAAAAAGACAGTTGACATATTTGTATTGGTTTATTTTTTCTTTGTGTTCCATTGATCTGTGTATCTTGCCAATACGGTGCTTCCTTTTTACTATAACTTTATCATAATTCTTGAAAATATTATATGTCTTTAAATCAGGCAAGGTGAGTCTTCCAATTTTGTTCTTTTTCAAAATTATTTTAGCTATTTTAGTTTCTTTGCTTACCATTAACATCTTACAATGAGATTTAACTTTTTATTTTATGTATAAGGGCAGGCTTGGCCTGGGAAAAATTGCCTATCTTTACTCTTCTACCACTTTTTCCCCCGTATGTTTTGTGCCCAACCATCTTAACATTTATTGACTACTTAATATATTCACGTTATTAAGAATTTCCTTCTCCAGACTTGTCCAAGGGCCTTTAGATCAAGAAGAATATAACCATCTTCATCCTTTTTCAGAGGCATGGTCTGAGACCTGAATACATTGAAAAGTTAGAGAATTCCTGAAGCCTGTTATTAATAGGAGAATTATTGCACAGCAGTGTGTGGTCCAGCTATCAGGAGGAGACTTGAAAAGCTTCGTGTCACTCCAGGAAAATGAATTGAGTTTAGGGGGTATCAAGACTGGCATTTGGCAGAACAGAGTTTATAAAATATCAAAGAAGCAACGAATTCTCAGATGTTACCAAAGGTGTCTTTAATGTGAATACAGTAGAAATATATTGGAAAATAATTTAGACTGTGGAAACTTGGCTTGTAGAATCCATTTCTGAAAGTCCCTGGTTTCCAACTTAGTTACAAGGTTTCTAGCTTTCTAACTGTCTATATTTATTTGGATACATATTTTGATCTAAATGCCTCCTTTGAAAAGCAGGTGTATACCTCTTAGCATCTAGTTGTCTGAATAGCCACAGATTCAAGCAGTATACTGTAGAATAGCTTATGGAATAGCTATTGTATGTATACTCAGTAGAGCAGGGGCGGTGGGGGGAGGAGGTGATTTCCATAACATAGTGATCACATCTGTCTTGTGTTACATTATTTTATTAAACAGATGATTTTTTTTTCCTGTAAAATGTACCAAGTAGCTTCTCATCAAATCTTAAGGATATAATAAGTTTCAACCTCTGTTTGAAACTTGTACCTTGGTTGACTTTTACCTCAGTAGGTAAAGCATCAGTTACCCTGATGCTTTACTTAAATGATGGATCAGCTCTTGGCTTACCTCCTGTTTAGTTGCAGGTCTTTAAGTTTGAAGACTCAAAGTGAATTGGACCTGATGAAGTGAGAAGTTGGTGTTATGTTTTGACAAGTAAGGCCTGTCATAGACAAAGGCATGATTTGAAAGACCAGTGCCATAGAAATATACTTTACGCTAATACATACATGTCATATTCCTTGATGGACTCTGAAATTGTGGGCATTCAAGAATCTGAGATAGAAATCTCCATTTTCTTGATGAACTACTTAGGTATTTCCCCAGAGCTATTGATTGGTGACTTAGAGCTGTAGAAACAGCACAGAGGCACTGGAATGTGACTGCTGCTGGCCATGTTCTCCTGCCATTTAGGACTCCCTAAGGAGGAAGTGTGACAGTAGCAACTGATGCAGTCCTTGACCAGCTGAGACCTCCAGAACCCCTGGCTAATCTGCAGTGTTAGGGCCACCTGTGTAAACCTTGCATCAAGATTCTGACTGACTGAAGTATTGTCTGTTTTGTGAAAGAATATTTTAAGTGCAGTTTACAAAAGAAAGTGATGTTTTTCATGTATTAGGGAATAGTCTGTGAACTTAGTTTAAATTATTGAATGGTTTGTTATTTCAGATTGTGTATCTATAACTTTTAGTTGGTTTTAAAATCAACATGTATTAAACATTTCATTTGTTGTAACCTTTTAGAAGCATGGATGACACATTAGTTTAATATTGTAGTCATACATTTCAGTGTAGAAACATATCACATGTATGTTGCTTTTTGATCAGATAAAATATGGAGAACATTTTCCTCTTAGCATCTTTGATCCTTTTTTTCCCTTGACTATAAATCATAGAAGCAACTGATTAAGTAGACAGGTGAAGAGGAGGAAGTCACAAATAAAATAGGCACTTACATTTATTGTGTTTGCAAGGTTGCTTTTGAGACTAGCGCATGTTTCTTAAGACCTTGTTTCTTGCCTATTTTATAGAGCTCTGGCCTCTTAACAGTACGGCTTTAATGACTTCTTGTGGGGCTCTTGGTTTATGTTAGCACTGGCTGTGGAGGGAAGAAAGAGGTCAGGTTTCACAAGGAGCCTGTAGACTTGTAAAATCATACCTAACTGGCAGAAGCAAAGTCCACATCAAGGAGGAAACTGAGATTTGCATAGGATTTGAGATGTTTTGCATTTAAATAAGTGCAAAATGTTGCAATAATGCTGAAAACAGTTTCTGAACTAAAGTTTGAGGGGAATCTAACATGCATTGTAAAGGAAGCATTCATTTACTCAGCTTCAAGCCCCACTTAAAAAAATCAAAATAGAAAAACAGATACTTCTGGGAAACAAAGTTTAAGACTAGCATGATATAGCTATTCATATTTTCTTTTGCATTCTTTTCTAAAGTTTGTAGGTTTTGATGTGAAAATGTATGTTATTTATCTTTTTATTGATAAGTGGTTTTTATTCAGACATTCTCTTTCTTGCAAGTTTCAGACTTTGAGGGCACTGACTGGAGAGAGAATCAAGGACACAGAACGTAGGTGATGTCTGCCTAAGGAATGAGAAGTTCAACATACTAAAATGGAGGCAAATAAAAATTAAACATGATAGTAGAGCAAAATTTATGAAGACAGGCTCTTCAATCCATGTCTCATATTGGCATATAAAATTTATTTTAAAATGTCATTACTTTTTAAAATTATGTGTATTATAGAAAAAAGTGAGGACAAAAAAATCACCATATGTAATCCTACTACTAAAGATTTGAACTTAATTACCTATCTTACTGTAATTTGTCTCCCATTATTTCATCATTGAAATAGAGGATTTTATCTTTTTCAAATAATTTATCTATGCACATTAAAAATAGGAAAATTATTTCTGTTTCCCCACATTTTATGTCCCTTCATGTAAAAACTACATAGTCTGGCTTAGTAGAAAAGAAGAGAAGAATGGTAAATCTTAGACTACTTCTGCCTTTGTTGGAGCTTTAAAGTTTATTTTTATTGCATGATAGTCACTGACATCTTTTTGAAGTCGTCATTTTGAAAGTAAAAGCTGTCTATTCATAGCAATATATCCTATTATTATTACCACCTCCAGCACCACTACTAGGAGTTTACTAGGTGCCAGGAGGTGCCTTGAGTACATGCTCATATTATCATACTCTGTGTGTGTATGTGTACACATATGTATATATAATTTAAAATTATAAGATTTTTATAAAATATTAATATCCCCATTTGACTCAGGGTTTTGGAGGCTTGAGTAACTTGTAATGTTGTGATTCTTACCGAGATCCATAGGTTTTAATATCTGCTCTCTTAACCACAAGGTTATATTGCTGTACCATCTCCCTGTAGCCACCTAAATTATGCCCTGTATGGAACTGGATTTTATTCCTGATTTTTTAAAACCAGCTAAGATATTTACCTTAGTCTTAATATTCTTTACCTCGGTGTTTGAATGCTTAACTTATATTATCAAGAAATGAGAATAAATTAAAAGTGGAAAAACAGTAAACACTATTTCTCTTAAGCTCATTCCAACAGAGCCTCAGAACTAAAAAAATATTGTTTTCTCTGCTAATTTTACATGTTAAACAGTGCTACTTTTTTAGGCCAATATTATAAAAACTCAAGGATGTCTTTCTTTAAATCTTAACCATTAGTTTAAAAATCAGGATAAACAGATATTTGAAAGTATTTGTGTGATTAATCCCTGGCCTAATATTATAGTTTCCCAGTCTGAACATGTCCAGTTTCTTCTCATTCTGATAAAACGAGGGTCTTTAATGGTGTTTCAGCAGTCCATCTGATCTCTTCTCGTATGTCCTCTGTTTAAACACCATACTATCTGCCAACCCTTCATGCATGGATATAGGCCAGAAACCTCAGAACCATTTGGATCCTTCCTGCTGTTTCCCTTGAACACCTCACAGCCAAAGCATGTTGTTCAGTGCACAACATCTATGTGCCCTCCCCTCCATTCTTATAATCTCTTTCATTATTCAAACCCCCAACTGGTCTCTCGTCGACTGTTTTAGTAGCCTTTTAAATGATTCTTCTACCTCTACACTCTCTCTTTCTCTCTGTCTCTAGTTATTTGGCTTTTTGACAATCAAATGCATGAGGGCTTAAAACTAGGATAATAATAATAAAAGAATAGCTCACATTCCCATTAGGTAAGCTTTATTTAAAATAGATATTGAACAGGTTTTCTAGAAATAGAAATACTATTGCTTGAGATGAGAGCCATAGTTTCAAAATCCCAGTATGCAGGAGTTTAAAGGTGTTATTCTGTTTTGGAAATGTAAGAATTTTACACTTATTCAGCTAGAAAGCCAAAACATATTAACCTATCCCTGAGGAATAGAATTGCTTGGAAGTAGAACCATTGATTTTTATCTTGCACAAAATTTGGGAGATGTCAGACTTTTACTCATAAGAGAACTCATATGGGGTCTCTGAGGAATGCCAGGATTCAGATCCCAGACTTAACCACTTACCAGTTGCAGAACCTCAAACAAGTTGTTTAATCTCTCTATACTTCAGTTTCCTCAGCTGAAAATGGGGGCAATAATAGTTGTGAGGATTAAAGGAACTAGAATATGTCATGCACTTAAAGCACTGCCTGCCTGGCAAGAAAATATATGTTAAGCTATTGTTATTTCTCATTATTATAACCTCTGTTCTGTGCTTTCATAATACTCAGTACTTTTCCTTCAGAGCATTTATCACAGTTTGAAGTTATATACTTGCATAGTAATTTAGTTAAATACCTTTCTCTATCACCATACAGAGATCCCTGTTTATTTTGGTCATCATTGGATCCTTAGCACCTAGAATGTATTAGGCACTGAATAAATATTTGTTGAATAAATGAATGGATGAACTTTGAAGAGATTAATTTAGTCTAAATTTTTTTTCAAAATATAATTAAAATCCTTTTCTAGATTGGGGAGATAGTTAATCTGGCCTGTTATTTTATGGATAATTAATTGCATGATTCAAAGCCCTGAATGCTTGGGTTAACTACAAACTAAATGAATGGCATACTTATACAGATAATGGGATTGATAACACCTTTGTATTGTATTTATAGTCTATCTTTTGTGGCAGAGATATTTACTGTTTTTTAAATATGACTACTTAAATTGAATATGTAAATTTTTTGCATGCTTACCATAAAAACAGTTTGGTTTCAGAGTAATTGATGCTAAACTACTTCTCTTTTTTTTGGCAAAAGCTAGCCAACAAATCCACTTACTGGGAATGTAGATAGTTGGCATAAAGAAAGATATTTGTTCTTTTCATGTAGCAGATATATATACATATATATATTTTTAATAATTAGACTAAGCAGTTTAAAGATTTAAAAGGAGGGGTTGCTAAGGCACAATGCTTTTTGACAGCATTTAAAAATGCAATCACATTTTATTTGTGAAATTGTTCCTTTATCGGTTTTAGCAGTAATGGATTCTTATAGAAGCCTTTGAATTAATAAATGGTAGTCACCTGTGAGTCAAGTGCAGCTGTATGAAACACTGGTGTATGTCTGAAGATGTTTTTGAAGGGGAGATGAAGGGAAACAGGTCAGAAGAAGACATAACAGACTTGTAGTGGCTCTGGTGAGAGGTGTTTGGACAGGGACAAAGGAGTGAATTTGACATGCATTTAGGAGTTAAAATCAGTGGGAATTGGTGATGAAGAGAGTACAGAAGAAGGAGTTGGTAGTATATAGCTCAGGTGAGAAGTTGAGTTGCATAGTGGTGAGTGATACAGGTTTGGAGGGAAGAAGATGACTTCGTTTTGGACATGGTGAATCAGAAGTGCATTTTATAAATTTCTGGTGAAGATGCCCAGTAGGCGGCCATGAGTATGAAGCTCTGGGGATAGGGGTCTAAATCAAGGAATATTTGGAAGAGTCAGGAACAACAGGTGGATGTCGCTGAAAACTGAAAGTGGATGAGATCACCCAAGGAGAATCTGGAGAGGGAACAGAGAATCTCTGGGAGGAAAGGCAGAGAAGGAGAACCCCTGAAAAGGAAGACAAGGAGTCAGAAAAAAAAAAAAGGTGTTTAGTTTCATAGACACAGTTTCAATAAAATAATAGGGAAAATAAGTAGATTAGATGTTTAAGGCATAAAGTCAGAGAGGAAGAAGGGGAGACAACACAACTAGAATAAACCCCTCTCTGGAAAAGTTTGGTCTTATGGAGAAGAGAGAGAGTGGATAGTTGCTGGAGGAATATGTGCCATAAAGAGAGGGTTGGAGTTTTGTTCTTTTTCTGGTGTTTTGAGGTTGGGAGAGACTTAACCACCTTTTTTGACTGAGGGAAGGAACCAGGAGAAGAGTTTGAATACGTAGGAGAGAGGTAAAGGAAAGGCAGATGTATCAGGGTCCCACAGGGGAATAGAAGTGGATGGGGTTGGTGCCCAGATGGAGGAAATACAGACAGAAAGATGGCAACTGATTTTCATTGTTGAATCATGAATGCTCTTTTTCTTCAGTCTCAGAGGTACTGGTGAGAGTCTCCAGGAGTATCTGACTTTATTTTCTCTGGGAAAAATCATTTGCCAGCAGGTTGAATTTTCAGAAGGGACCAAAAAGTTAGACATATTAAATACTAAGGTGTTTTAGGGGAGTTAAAAAAAATTCTTTATACTGAAAACCAGAGTAAGATCAAGAAATAATACCCTTACCTGATAGATGTGTTAACTAACCTTATGTAGGTAGTCATTTACCAACATATGTGTATCAAATCATCAGGGTATATGCAATGTTATTTGTCAGTTATATCTCAGTAAAGCTGGAAAGCGGAAGGAAACTAGATTAGTAATTGCCTAGAACTGGAGTCAACGAGGAGATGAGAAAATTAGGGAGTGATAGTTAAAGGATATGGGATTTCTTTTTGCAGTGATGAAAATATTCTAAAATTGATTATGGGGACGTTTGCCAACTGTGAATATACTAAAAACCATTAACTGTATGCTTTCCATGAGCTCATAATGTAGAAGGAGAAAAAGATTATGGTTATAATGCTGTGAGATAAAAGTCTGCAGTGTACAGTAGTTGCAGAGAAAGGGGTCCGGAACAGTTTCCCAATGAATGGGACAAGAGAACTAGGCTCTAAATAATAATAGGATTTTAACAGATGGACAAAGGGATGAACCTAAGATATTTGAAAGGGAAGGAAGTACTCATAAAATGCTAAGAGGTGTGGAATATTATGGTGTGTTCGGTGTTTGTAGAACATAATTCTAAGTGGCTGAAAACAAGGCAAAAGTCTTGCAGGGACTAATGAATTCAACAACACAAATCGAATTTGCATTTTGCCTCTACTCAGATTCCTGCAAGACTTCTAGACAGGTGATAGAGGACTGACTCAAAGAGAAGACTATTGGGGATGGAAAGAAGTCAGATGTGAGAGAGATATACAGTATATGGGATAAAACATATTGAATTGGGTGCCTGATTCAGTTGTTCAAAGAAATAGAGCTGGAAGAACTGCTTTATGAAGAAAAGTTTATATTAGATATTTCAGTCTAGAGAGATAAAGGCTAGGGTAGAATTAGATAAAATTCCTATCTCAAAGTCTGTAAGTTGAATCATGACAATTAGAACTAAAAGTCACCCCCTTTCCATATGGGAAAGGTAAATATGGGACCAACAAGAGAAATTAGTACTTCATAAAGCAGGCATTAAATTTATGGAAACTTAGGTCCTCATTCCCCCCAAATATGACTGTATTTGACATAAGTTTAGTTAATTATAAAAAAATAAGCTTTTATTGTTACTGTTCTTCAGTAGGTGGGGCATAGTTTTGATCCAAAATAAAAGTATTTGTAAGGAATTGACATCCTAAAAAGTGATTACAGAAGTAATTAAAAACTGTAATGATTCCTAGAGTTTGATGTTCTTGAACAGTGGTTCTCAAACATTTTAGTCTCACTCTTTATAGTCTTAAAATGTATTGAGGACCCCAAAAAGCTCTTATTTGTATAGTTTTAATTGATTGATACTTACTATTAGAAATTAAAACTGAGACATTTAAAAAATATTGTTTAATTAATTTAAAAATGAAAACATCGATCCATTACATATTAACATAACACGTGTAATGAAACATAGTATTTTCCAAAGCAAAAAAATTTTAGAAGAGTGGCATTGTTTTGCATTTGTGCAAATCTCTTTAATTAGCTTAATAGGAGACACCAGGATTCTCATACCTATCTGCTATTTTACTGAATCTGTTGTAGTATCACCTACCCTGTAGCTTTTGGAAAACACTGTCCACTCAAAAGAAATGAGAATGAAAATGCAAATGATGGTGATTTTGAGAATAGTTTTTATATGGTGGATCCACTGATAACAGCAGTTTGAAAACCACTTCCTTTCTTAAGGAAGTAGAAATTTGTTGCTATATATATACAAAAAAATATATATTACTTTATCCCTACTCCACCCACTTTGGAAGTAGATGCTTTTAAGAATATTTTCACCATTATTCACTGGCTTTGTCTTATACCTCTAAAGGGCTGTGATTCATTTACAATCTAATGAAATCAAGTCCAAGGCAAAATTTGTTAGTCTTCTGTGACCTTTAATCCTTTTCAGTCTTATGAAGCACAATTCATCTAGATCACATTCCCTCTATTTTTCTTCGTAACTTCTCACTTTATTGATAAACTGTAAAGGCATATATATTTTTATGAACTGCAATATGAGGAGAGGGGAGTAAGACCTTAACTGGGGCACTTTCTTTATATCCTGGAAGACTTCGTAGAGGAAAGGAAAACCACACTATTACCTGAAATCTGGACTCCGTCAAATGAAAAGCCACGACCCTGGAGGCCTGACTAGAATGGTAAAGAATTATCCCTAGGAAATATCAACACTTCAAGATTTATCTTTACTTTAGAAATACACAAGTCTAAAAATAGTCTCTTGAATCTCTCTACCTTTTGTTCTTCAGACACACCATTTATCTTCTCTCTCTCTTTTTTCGCTCTGCTCCATCAATACCAACTTCATCTGATTCCAAACACAGAGTGACATATGTGTCCAATAAGAATCAAGTCTTTGTTTTCATTAAGGTATCTGCAGAATCTTGCCATTCTCACTGCCACCATCCAGTTCTATCATTTCTGTTTAAACAACCTGTTGGTCTTTTGAGTTGAGGCTCTTTTCTCACTCCATCCTATGTAACAGTGCCTGATTAATTTTTCCCAGACACTACTATTTATGACACTTCTGTGCTCAAAATTTTTCAATGATGTTTTAATTTGTACCATGGTACAAATATGCTTTATCTTTACTCTCCTTCCACTTTCCCATGAACCCTTAATCTGAAATATTCTACAATAGTTAGTCCTGGCTTTTTGTTTACAATCCTGTTAATACAAGATATACATTTCTTCTGTGCTTGCCTTCATGTTATTTTCTTCATGTTATTCCTTTTTTCCCCCTTCCATTTAAACCCAATGTATTCTTCAAAGTTCTATTCAAAATCAATCCTTATAAATGGTTTTTACCTGTCAAATCTGTCTGTATTAATCCTTCTCTTCTCTGAAATAAAGTAGTATCTGAAGTTTGTACCACACAGTTTGGTATGTAATTACATACCATTATAATTGTTTTTGTTTCAATTATGTTAATTTTTTTCTCCAAACAGGTTGTAAGTTTCTTGAAACTTAGAATTTCATCCTGGAAAGACAACATTCCTTGATCTAGGCAGCTGCCCGATGATTTTTTTTCTGAAATTATTCTCTAAATTACAGTTGTGCTAGTTAAGTTGGGTTAGTTTAATGTCTGGGCAGAAGTTCCAAATCTGATAAATAGTATCTATCATAACGTTATTTTCAAGTATAGTATAATAGTGCATGTACTTATTCTGAATTTGTCAAACTTTATCTTATAGCTATTTCTGCATTTGAAGTTCAGCCAATTTCTACTGAAGTCCAAGAAGGTGGAATCGCTCGATTTGCGTGCAAGATTTCATCAAACCCTCCTGCAATCATAACATGGGAATTAAATCGGACAACTGTACCTTTAACTATGGACAGGTAAATTCTTTGGAGATGATGCAGAAGTAATGAAGACTTCATCGTGGGACTGTACGAGGGAAAGACCGTTTGGAAGCTCATTTTCATTTATAGTATCAATAATTAACTTAAACACGTTTCAAACTTAGACAAAGATTTAACACATTAGTCTTTGGCACACAGGACATAATTTCTGTTTTTTGGTTCAGATCAGAATTCAGACAACCTATCTTACTGCTTTGTTCCTTTTCTTAAGTATCTTTTCCAACCGTAGAACCACCTGAGTACATGGATTGCAGGCCAAGGGTTTGGGAAACCAAAGTACACCTTCACTGCTGGCAATAGCAGTGCTGGTTGGTATAAGGGTCTCCCGTGTATACCCTGGTAACTGCCCACTTCTGTCTCTGTCTTCCACTTCTCAATCTCCTCTCCACTATACACACATACACACTCATTCCTAAGGCTCTGAAGGTGATTAAGGTTTAAGGATCAAGAACCTGGTAGTAACTTCAAAGGGTTTGATTCTTGTCCTAATGAGTAGCAGTATTCCTAAACATCATTTGCTAAAATGGTAGGACACTAGTTGGAAGAAGGTATTCAAGGAAGTGCTTTAAAAAAAAAACCCTTGCATTCAGGTATATCTTGGGGAATACATCTGTATTAACAGGCAAAAAATTGCGAATTTGAAGAAAATCATAGTAAGCTCTAGGCCACCTGTTAGCTATAACTAAGCTACAATGTCGAATAAGACTGTGTGAAATAAGCCTGATAGAATTCACAAACCACTCTCTGTAATTATTTATGCTTTAAAGAGCTGTAGTGACTCAAATGAACACAAATTGAATCAAACTAATACTTTAAAAGACTTTTAATGTATTGCATTTGGCTCTTTAAAAAGGTTAAGTATGTTAAATCATATAGAATATATGTTAAAATAGAAAATCCGCTCTAAAGCGTTTAATCATCTTTCTTCTCATAGCAGGATAACTGCCCTACCAACAGGAGTACTGCAGATCTATGATGTTGGTCAAAAGGATGCTGGAAATTACCGTTGTGTGGCTGCTACTGTAGCCCACAGACGCAGAAGTATGGAGGCCTCTCTAACAGTGATTCCAGGTACCATATAGAATTTGTTTCGTCAGGTTTTATTGGCCCAGCTATTAATTTTTCTTCTTTGGCTATAATGGCATGCCATAAAGTAGTACTTTAATTTTATTTAAATTATTGTAATCTATATGGAAAGTGTAATCTTAATACATTTTGATGTATTAAGCAACTCTTCTTTCACAGGCTCTTGTTTTATGTTATGTTAGTGTCAACATTTTCAGACTGATTTTTTTGGATAAATATTTCATTTTTTTTTTAATAAAAAAAAGTATAAAAAAGAGAATGACAATCATGCATTTCTACCAGAATTGTCCATTGTCAATAAAGAGATATTTGTTTCATTTTGGTATTTTTTTGTTTGTTGTTTTAAGAAGAGCATAGTTTGCATTTGTAAAAATAATGCATACTTATTATAAAGATTAGTGTCTACAAAAGTAAAAATTATATAAAATTTTTACACTAAACAATGTAAAAAAGTACAGAGATATGTTTTAAAATATCCCCAATTCCAATACCCAGAAATTACTATTGTTAGCATTCAGTGAACAATTTTATATATTTTGCAATACACGAATATTTTTAGAAGGAATAAGCTAGAGAAGTGAATATAAAGAAAGAAATACATGTTTTATTAAATGGAAGTATACATAGATACTAGTTTTTATTTTAAATAATTAATTTAAATTTACCTGAATATAGTGGAAGAAACTTTGGACTAAAAACGTTGTTAAACGTTACATAAATGTTTATATTTTACAAGAGAGATTACTTTCCCAAAATCCTTTAAAGCTAAAAAGTTTTTTGAAAAAAATAGAGTAAAATTATATTTCTAATGGTATGTTTAAATTTTAGGTAATATAGATTAGCTTTTCGGTATAAAAGATAAAAAAACAAAAGCACTCTCATAATTCTTCCCTTCTCCGTGCCATCACACAAATTCTTAATTAGTGAAAGCATGAAATGAATGTTTGAACCTCAATTAAAAGTGAAACAACCTAAATGTTTATCAACTGATGCATGAATAAATAAAATGTATTCTATTTATATAATTAAATATTCTATTATTATTCAATAAAAGGAAATGAAATACTGTCACAACATGGATGAACCTTGAAACATTATGCCAAATTAAAAGAACCCAGTCACAGGGACCATCTAATATATGGTTCCTTTTTGTATGAAATACCTAGAGGAGTTAATTCTAGAGAGAGAAAGCAGATTAATTTTTGCCTGACAATGGGGACAGGAGATTGGGGAGCAACTACTAATGGGCATGGGGTTTCTTTTTAGGCTGATACAAATGTAAAATGGATTGTAGTAATAGTTGTGCAACTCTGAAAATACTAAAAACTATTAAATTATGTACTTCAAATGGGTGAATTGTATGTCATGTGAGTTATATCCTGATTGTTTTTTTAAAAAGTGAATAACTTAAGAGTATTTTTCACTCATTTCACTAATTATATCTTGCTTATGATTTATTTTTATATTCTGCCTTTTCCTCCCCAAAGCTAAGGAGTCTAAATCCTTCCACACACCAACCATTATAGCAGGTCCACAGAACATCACAACATCTCTGCATCAGACTGTTGTTTTGGAATGCATGGCCACAGGAAATCCCAAACCAATCATTTCTTGGAGCCGTCTTGGTAAGACTCAGTGGGGGGAAAAAACGTCTTTTCCTTAACCTTTGTTCATTCTAGCGGAACTATTAAAATGTTTATTTTATATGCAAAACACATGTTTAGCAGTTAAGTGTCTTTTAACTTTTCTGGATTTCAGTGTGTAGAGGAAAAGTTTTATGATAGGATTGTTTGGAGAGTGATCTTTTGACCTAATTTTAGATAATGCGATGTTTTAACTAAAGTATTCTCTTTTAAATAGATCACAAGTCCATTGATGTCTTTAATACTCGGGTACTTGGAAATGGTAATCTCATGATATCTGATGTCAAACTGCAACATGCTGGAGTATATGTTTGTCGGGCCACCATCCCAGGCACACGCAACTTTACAGTTGCCATGGCAACTATAACAGTATTGGGTATGCTTTCTTTCATTCTGCAAACGGAGAAACTTACATTTTAACATTTGCTGTTTTAGCTCATTCATAGCTTACATCTACCTTTCTTGAATTTTATAACCATGGATATGAAGGTTTATATGAAGTATCATAATCTAATGATGAATTATAGGAGAAAAAGTTCAATGTTAAAATATAAGTTTTTCTGAAGTTACCATCCTGTTTGCTTGCATGCCACTACATTTTTTCTTCTTAAAGCCTCCCTCTTATCTCCTTGTCACTTACCCACAAATTCATATACCTATTCACCAACCTAAAAATTTAATTTGTTAATTGTTTATGTGTATTAACAAGGGGCTTTATATTCAGCTTAGTTAAGTAGGATTATGGTACACATTTTTAGAGTGTTTCTATAGATGGTTTCAATAGGGAAAGTCTCAGGGGAGTGGACATATATCTGAGCAATGCAGAGAAAAGACATCTGGATAGAAATATATGTAGTATGTAGACAAGAGGCTCAGAATGTCATGTATTTTCAGAGATGGGCCATGGTCAGTTGTTGTACTCTTCCTTGACTCCTTGTATCATTCCTGTTGGTACTACAGAATTATGTTTTTCTTTTTCTTTCTTTTTTTAAAATAGCTCCTCCTCTATTTGTCGAATGGCCAGAAAGCTTAACAAGGCCTAGAGCTGGCACTGCTCGATTTGTATGTCAGGCAGAAGGAATCCCCTCACCCAAAATGTCATGGTTGAAAAACGGAAGAAAAATACATTCAAATGGTAGAATTAAAATGTACAACAGGTAGGCTACGTCACTTTGCTATTGTTTTAGAAAAGATATAATGGCTTTAATAATTTTTGTGTGAAATGGTTATAATCATATCAAGTACTTTAGTTATCTTGGTATTTTAAACTACAATAAAATAAATAAGAAATTAACCTAAGATTATAACATCAACATACCATGGATCCTTTTATATGTGAATCATGGACGTGGTTAATTATACTGAAATGAATGTTGGACAGTTCTCCAGACCTGGGTTCTAGTCTTGGTAAGCCACTAGCTAAATTAGCAAGCATATTAACCCTTAGGGAATCCCAGTTCCTTCTATAAATGAGGAAATCAGAAGTAAATAATTTTCTATGAATTCCTTCACAGTTCAAACTTAATGATTTTAAGAACTCATTTTTATTAGTATAAATATGAATTTTCTGTAACTTTCTTATTTGTTGCACAAAACTAAATTTTTTTGTTGAATTTTATTAACATTGCAATAAATAAATTATATAAATTAGATGCTATTACAAAGTAATATACTTTCTTAATAAAAGCCAACTATTTAAAAGGAGATTAAGCTGTCATATAAAGCAAATAGAATTTGTGTATCACAAGTATTTACATAGACTCAGAAAATATGAGTAATTTTAAGTAATTCTTATAGATTTTTCAGTAGGGCTGATTATAAATTTTTTTGCTTTTAGTAACTTTTATTATTTAAAATGAGAGTATATAGCAATAGTTTAACACTTTTTTACATCATTCTTAGAATTTCTCATAGAAATAAATATTTTTTTTTCCTCAGTAAATTGGTGATTAACCAGATTATTCCTGAAGATGATGCTATTTATCAGTGCATGGCTGAGAACAGCCAAGGATCTATTTTATCTAGAGCCAGACTGACCGTAGTAATGTCAGAAGACCGACCCAGTGCTCCCTATAATGTGCATGCTGAAACCATGTCAAGTTCAGCCATCCTTTTAGCTTGGGAGAGGCCACTTTATAATTCAGACAAAGTCATTGCTTATTCTGTGCACTACATGAAAGCAGAAGGTAAGCAATTTGAGGAGTATTTATTTTTAAGTACCACTTGCTGCCAAGGATTTGTTTTCAGTATGAATGATGAATTATAAAACTCACAAAATATTTTTGAAGTTCTATGGCATTTATCTCTTTTACTAAAATACTTAATATATCACCTGTGTATCTATTTTTTCTAAATTTTGTATTGCTGTTTACTTTGTGTACGTAAGGATAGTATATAAGATTTTTCTATCTAGAAATAAGTATCATTTCTGCCAGGTAAAATATAGAGTGGTATACTTACGAATTTCATTTCAGCAGATATAAATTCCTTAACCAAGACTTAATATGCCAATTAAGTATGCAGTTACATAGGACCAATGGTGTAACAGCTTAACAAAATAATCTAACTATGGTAAATTATAGTCACTATAGCATGTGTTTTTTAAAGGGGAAAGTAAACATTTTCAAATTACCCATATATTTGATTTTATATATTTTTAATGTTTTTCTGAAATCATGTAGAATTTCTGAAATTGAACAATACATTATTAATATCTCATTATTATCTCATTATATGAAAGTAAAAATCAGATCAGTCTTCAGATTTTTATTCAGAATTATTAGTTTTATTCCTGTAATCTTTTTTATCCTTATATTTTCTTTTGGCAAAGATTTCAGAGGAAAAGGAAAAACTACTTATAAATTCTAGTGATTTCTCTATTGATTTTTTATAGAAACCATAGTAGAGGTTTACAGATTTTTGCTCTATACACAAACAGCCTAACTTTTATGCAGTAGACAGTAAAAATAAATCCAAACACCCAAAGAATGGTGATACAATAAAATTGTCTGAAGAAACAGGTGGTTTGTTGTTGTTTGTTTCTTGTACTTTGAAGTTGTATTTTGAAAAGGAATATTTTGAATTTAAATCAGGGGTCATGGTAGCAAGAAGAATGAAAGTCTGATAACTGAGCATGTTGGAGTATGTTAATTCCCTTTTCAGTGATTTAGGAAGGTAAAAGGAATGCTGGTTTTGGTGGAGACCACTCTTGTTCCCTATTATAGTTGTTTCATTAGAGCCTCTGCATGTGGCTCAGTAGTCTATTCAGAGATGGAACAAGGCTTTTTAATTCGAACTTAAGGACCTTGTTTGGTAGGTCAGAAATCGTACTATGCAGTCCCTAATTAACGAGCCATTAGCCAGTCTGTTGTGAAATGCCTCTAATCTTGTCTAATTAAAATGCTATCAAGTTAATTCAGAAATGTGGGAAAACTTAATAGTGGAATTTGCCTTCTGTTTTGTTTATAAATCGGGTGTGGAGAGAAGGGGCTCTGTCCTGAGAGAGTTTTGATTAAGTTGCCGCGCGTTTACTGTGAATTGTTCACAAAGCACAGTAGCCACCAATGCTCTTGTTCCACTTTACAGGTTTGCTCTGTAGGAATTAAATCCCACAAGACAAGTCCTCTTCTATACCTTGCCATGCATATTTTAATTAACAATTGCTGAGAATTATTTTCCTCTTTGAAAAAAACAACAACTGTGAAACAAAGCTTTTTGAAGCATATTCTGTGCCTCCCAGTTCTTTTGCTTTCAATATAATAATAAAAGAACAACTTGTGTTAGTCAAATTTAATAAAATCTCTAGAGGCAAAATGAAATCTTTGCAGAACAACTTTTGGTTTGTTTTGTTTTTATAAAGAGTAGAGCCTTTATAGTCCCTGCAGTCTCTCCATTTATGTTTAAAAGGAAAAAGAAGCCATAAGTTTAAGCAAGTAAAATTTACACTGTTAAGAATTACAGTATTCTGCAGCATTAAGCTCTATTGTGTTACTGCTGTTTATTGTCTCTGCTGTGGATTTTGACTAGATATTAAATGAAGTTTAGAGAAGATTATTTTCAGTTTGATTTATTCAAGAAAAAAATGAACAAGTAATTTGCAGCAAGACATAATTACTTTTAGAGAATAAGGACCTTTCTATTTCCATTTTTAAAGGGGTCACACAAGAGAGTAGCCTCAAGGACTAATGTTTTATAGTGAGAGAAAATGGTCTTGTTAATTTTATTTTGAATATTCATATTTTTAAACACTGATTCTTTAATGTAGGCTTAAATAATGAAGAGTATCAAGTAGTCATTGGAAATGACACAACTCATTATATTATTGATGACTTAGAACCTGCCAGCAATTATACTTTCTACATTGTGGCCTATATGCCAATGGGAGCCAGCCAGATGTCTGACCATGTAACACAGAATACTTTAGAAGATGGTAAGAAAACATGATTCTGGTTCATTTAAGTATGAGCATTAATATATGCAGTCCATTTTAATAAATAAATGTGTTTTAAATTAGAAAAAATACCTTTTTGGTTTAAAAAACAGGTATAGTAATCGGCAGGCTAATCTGCCATTTTGATCTGACTTTTGCTTTTTGACAGTAATAGGATAAGACTAAAGGAAACTTTTATTTATAATTTACAATATAAATTTAAATAATAAAATTTTTGTATTGTTGTATTTCTTCAAGTATCCTAGTATAAATTGTAAAGACATTGCTGTGTGTGTGTGTGTGTGTGTGTGTGTGTGTGTAGTTGTTGTTTATTGTTGTTATTGTTACTGAGTAAATTCTCTAGGTATGAATAAATGTGAGAGTTACATATTGAGTGTATACAGTGACTGGGGGTCAGAGGTATTAGACTTCTGAAAGTCAGTTAAAAATTTTTTTATAAAATCATATAGTAGTTAGTTTGTTTTTAGATATAACAATGCTTATTCTACTTAAGGAGGAAGATGATACATGTTTGTTACCTAACCATGGGCTGGAAACGAAGTTGTGGCAGGCCTCCATGTACTACAGTGGTGGGACATTCCATTTATTAAGACAGTCCTGGAGAGCTGATTCTCCTCTGACTCTCATCTCTCTTTCTCCCTCCAGGGGCTCTAGAAGGCTTATGTTTCTGTTCTGTGATGTAAAAAGGCAATTATTTAACATGTGCTTAATTATAATATTCTCCCTTTACAAATGTTTTCTCATCCTCAAGAAGTGGTCTACCCTTAGTTTTCAAAACATATTTCTATAAATGATTCCCAATTCGTTTCCTTTGTTCATTAGGTCCCATATCTCTTTCACATATCTCTGTAATGCCACTTATTTAGATGTTTATAAATTCAGAGTTTGATTAAATGAAAGATGTTAATGACCTGGATACTGAATTCCAAAACTCAGTTTTACTCTAACATCCTGTCCCATTTTAGAGTGAGCCATGGTACATAGGACCTTCCTGGTTTACATTTAATTACCTCTGACATGCATGCTCAAGGTGAAACACAAGCTGGTGTGTTGCATTTTTTTTTCTTTGCTTTTTAAGGTGTGTGTGTGTGTGTGTGTGTGGTGTAGTCATACACACACACACACTTCATATCCTTGAATGAATCTAAGCAATAGCAAGCTTTGATAATGATCTGAAAGTTTTCTCCTTTAAGCCTTTCTTTACTCTGCAACATTTTTATTTAAAGAATTTTGTTTTCTGGATAACATACAGATCTCTGACACTGCTTTTCAGATTTCTGCATGAGTCTATCCCCATTTCCTAAGCTCATATTTCTCACAGATGTGTGTTTCTCCTAGTTGCACAGAAGTGAACAGCCAATACAGTGATCACTGATGGAGCGTTTTATGCCTGTGCCTGTTCTAAAAACCTTTCCTCATTTTCTCCTTTAAGCCCTACTGAAACTCTACCATATAAAGACTATTGTTACGTAAGAGCTTGTAAAGTACTTGGGATAATAATGTGGTCTCTGTCTAGTCTGCCTTGATCTCTTCCTTCACTTACAAGTTGTGTGAACTTCGGCAAATGATTTGACCACTTTGTGCCTCAGTTTCCTCAGTTAAAAGGTAGAAATGGTGATGGTGCTTCTTTCATTTGGTTTTTGTGAGAATTCATGAGTTCATACATATAAAGGCCTCAGAAATGCTTAATAAATTGATTTTCTTTTTTCTCATTCATTCAACAAATATTTATTGAGTACCTGCTATGTGTTATTCAATATTTAGTAGTGAACAAGAGGCAAAACATTGTCCCTGACCTCATGAAGCTTACTTTCTAGTGGGAGAGGAGGCAGAGGAACAATTAACATGACAGACAGTCATGTTAGATAGTGATAAGTGTTGAGGAGAAGGGAAAGGAGCAGAGAACGAGAATATAAAATATTGGGAGGGTTTGAGACTTTAGACAGAGTCACAAAGAATAGCTCACTGAGTAGGTGACATTTGAATGAAGATCTGAAAAAAATGAAAATGAGGGAGCTGGCTAGGCAGATGACTGGGGAGTGCGTTATAGGCAGAGGAGGTGGAAATTTCTAAGGGCCTGAAACAGGTGTGGCAGGTGGGAGGGAATAAGTGGATAATAGTAGGAGATGAGGCAGACAATTAATTAATGGGTGCTGACCATAAAATAAATAGGGCTTTTTTATGAAGCCACGATGGAAACTTTGGCTTTTACTTGGAGTGAAATGGGTACTATTTTGATCAGGAGAGTGGCATTATCTAGCTTGCATTTTAAAGCTCATGTGTTCAGAATTGATGGAAGGGACAAGGATGGAAACAGGGAAATCTCCTAGGAGGCTCTTACAGCAATATATGCTAACAGTGGTGTTGATAAGACCAAAGGGATGGCAGTAGAAGTCTCAGAGACACAGAATTAAATATGGAGTGTGTTTTGAGGAGTCAAGATGACATCAAGGTGTTTGGCTTCAGCAGTTGGGCAAATAATTGCCATTAACTGAGATAGGAAAAACTGTAGACTTTTATTATAATTCCCATTTTATATAGGAAGAAACACAGAGAAGTTAATTTGGCCAAGATCACACAGAATAGTAAGTGGTAGAACAAGGATTCAAACACATAGAGGCTAACTCCAGAACTTATCTTAACTCAGTCTAGACTGCCTCCTACTATACTTGACTCATTTTCCTGGAGTGCCAGTTTTATTTAAATTATTTAGAGGAAAAACATTGTTTTTATATTAAGTACCATATATTATAATTGGAAATTCACACTAATTTTTAAGATTTCACTCTTACGTTTCAAAGTATATTCTTTGGGTTATAATCCCAGTGTCCCAAGCTTCCCCACTCCTCTTGTATACTTCTCTCTTTCCTGTTTCTAAGGTATTTTGGTGGGAGTATTTGAGATGTATTCTCATATTTTATATGAGTATTAAGTAATCTCATATTCATCCCAAACAACAACAGTGATAACAACAACCCTGCTTTCTTTGGCTCCTTATCTATGCGTGGTGCTTCCTCATTATTTTTTCTTCTTTTTTTTGGTTTGTGCTTTGACTGAAAACCTCTGCTTGAGCTGAAAGTGTCTCTTCCTATATTATGTGTTGCTATTAAAACAATTTAATAAATACTGGTGTGCTGATTGAAAGTTTAATTCTAAATATTTACCAGCAACCTGTTTTCATATATGACTAGTTCCCCTGAGACCTCCTGAAATTAGTTTGACAAGTCGAAGTCCCACCGATATTCTCATCTCCTGGCTGCCAATCCCAGCCAAATTCCGGAGGGGCCAAGTGGTGCTCTATCGTCTGTCCTTCCGCCTAAGCACCGAGAATTCCATCCAAGTTCTGGAGCTCCCTGGGACCATGCATGAGTATCTTCTGAAGGGCCTGAAACCTGATAGTATCTACTTGGTGCGGATTACTGCTGCCACCAGAGTGGGGCTGGGAGAGTCATCAGTATGGACTTCACATAGGACACCCAAAGCAACAAGTGTACAAGGTAAATTTCTAAAGATGATCAAGGAAGAATAATGCTGTATTTATACTTTTGAATCAATTTTTCCTTAAGTTATGTTTATATTTTGAATTTTTGTTTGATGGATAAAAGTATTTCATAGATCATGGACTTAATTTAAAAAAAGATTTAAGTTTTTATTGAGTAGTCCCAATCTGCAGTAGAACTCGTTAGTGTGTAGAACTTTTGGTTACACTATTAGTTTGCTTTGCAAACCCTTCTTGGTTAGATTAGTCCAAATCAAAGTGAATTATCAAAAGATATGTATATACACACACATACATGTTAATAGAGACTTAAATAGTATTGTTGCTATTTATTTTTTAAAACATCAGTTTAATTTAAAGACCATAAGACTAGGAAGTTCTAGACCTCCCTCTTTTACTAATGCAGAATGTAACATGACTGGTATTGTTATTGTTATTGTTAATTTATTAATAATGATGCCTGTTCTGTCACAGAGAAATATTGGATGGTTAAAATTAAAAAGTACTGCCTTTTGAAAAAAAATGTAGATTTTTTTTGTTCTTATTTATATGCCTTAGTCTTTTTAAGTAGTACTTCTTGTATTTAATTCTGTCTCAAATTTTAATATTATTGTGAAATTTTAAAGTTTAGGTTACAGTGTAATTGTTGGAATTGAACTTTTTTTTGCAACCGTTGGCTTAACACTGAGAGATATATACTCTCTTGTAAATTCATGTGGATTATAAGTTTTTTATACATATATTTCTGGTGAATTTTTCTAGCCCCTAAATCTCCGGAGTTACATTTGGAGCCTCTGAACTGTACCACCATTTCTGTGAAGTGGCAGCAGGATGCTGAGGACACAGCAACCATTCAGGGCTACAAGCTGTACTACAAAGAAGAAGGGCAGCAAGAGAATGGACCCATTTTCTTAGATACCGGTGACCTCCTCTATACTCTCAGTGGTTTAGGTGAGTGAGCCTGTACTGCACTCTTCCTTTTTCCCTTCTTCTCTAACCAACTGAGAGAAGAGTCATTGGATGTAGGCCAGTAGCAGTGACTTAATAGTAAAAAGAAAGGAGTTGACTTTATTACGTTGTGTGCCCTACTGCATAAATCAATGAATAGTCTTTGACTCGCCGTTATGAGTAAACGGGCAAAATGTCAGATAACCATGGTATTTTTCTTTTTCCCACCTCTGGGCATCTACCTTTCTTTCTAAAGTTCACTTCTGATAGAATGAGATCCTGATCAATTATTGTGGTTGTGTGGTGGATGTAGAATAAGAATGTAAAATGGGAATACATGATAATTAAGTTTAATTAGAAATTGCTTGAGAGTTCTATGAGGTTTATTTTTTTCGTGTGGAAAATATATCTAAATTATGTATAAAATAATGCTATTACATATGTCTCATTAACTATAAATGTTTATGTAGCTCTAACCAGAAACACTAGAAAAAAAGCACTTTGTGTTTGTGTTCATCAGAGTTCTGAAAGACACCGTTATATTCTCTGTTCACTTTATCTTTGCTGAGTGAATTTCATGATGTATATAGTGTTTAACAGAAAGTAAAGAAATTTATGTCTACAATAAATATATGAGTATAGAAGATATATAATCAAGGTGTAAGAAGTAAACTTAGCTATTTGTTGCTCATGAGTAGATTTTCGCCCTTAAGTATGAAGCAGCAACTTTAATTATGGTTGCCAAAATAATTCCTGCTTGCTACAGCACCTCCTGCGCATATTGGACTTCACAAAGCACTGTGGTTTCCCTGTCACAGACTGCCCTTTGGAGTGCTGTAGAGGAAGAAGTACAGTGGTCGAACCATGGGCTGCTCTGTTTCCTTCCCTAGCCTCATGGCAGCATAAGCTATGAGAACAGCATTAGACATGAGTCCCTATGCAGTAAGAAGCAGTGATGGGAATCTGTTTTCACGTGCAGGGACATAGAACCCCATCTTTGCCATAGTTTTCCATATGGCATTTTGCTTTTAATCTTATTCTGTCAGATTTTAATTTGACTGCAACTGGTTAAATAAGTTTTATCATTGATCTCTGTCACAGCTTTACAAATGACAAGTTACATATGTTCCAGGGTCACCTTGCTTAAGCCATTGATACTAAAATGATGTTGTTCAATCTACTGTCACCAAAGTCAGCAACATTTATTTCTGGCCATGGTTTCTCAGTGTACCCTTCCTTTCCATATGCATATCATTTATTCACAAAAATTCTACTCAGTATCAAGCAAGAAACAGAATTTGCGACAATTGATGAAAAATTGTGTATCAGACTCACTGTTTAGGAAATATAAACATGTTGAAGATACAAAAAAATAGCTTCACTCTTCTTAAACATACAGGTAGCTTATTCTAAACAGGTGAATAATGTATTAGCAGAAAAAAATAATGTTCTGCTTGTTAAAACTGGCAATGAAAAGCAATTCTTTAAAATTTAAAAATATTCTACAGATATATATCTATAAGGAAGAACACTTCTTATATGATCTTTGTTGAAATATTTTATAATCTCTAAATAATAGCTTTTAATACTATAGACCTTTATTTCTTCCTATGTTTGAAAAATAAGTTACATGTATACTGTCTGTGTTGTAATATCCTTTGTGTTATAAAATCCTTTGTGTATGCTATTTGGGATAGTTCAGCTTCAAATCACTTTCTAATGCATAAACTGGGAAATGGTTTTGTTGTAGTCAGTGTACCCTATCTATTATAATAGGTCAATATTTCTTGACTATGGAATTAGACTGACTGGTTGGACTAATTGCAGTGCAGGGTAGCAGAGGACTCTGTCCCAACTCTAGGGCTTTCTTGTTGGGCAGTAGTTTCCTCATCCCAGGAATTGTAATCTCAGCCTGAATGGCTGACAGAGATGCAGTTGTGTGGATTCAAGCATTGAATGGCGGTTGACTGGATCATCTTTAAAATGCCTTTTAATCTGGAGAGCCTTAGGGCCTAGTCTTGCTTTTCTAGAAAGTCACTGTTAGGGTTTAGCCAAGTGTATAGCAAACGAGTGGGTTTAACCCTGAGGCAAATGTTAACAGCTCTCACTCCTTTCCTTCTTTTGGCTCTTGGGAAGGAAGTATGTTCTTTTAACTGGACAACTGACCATCTGTGACCATTTTTAGCAAGAGCATCTGGCAATGGCTGCCTGTTTAACAGAGAGTGATGTGTCTAGAGGGCAGTAGGTTAAGGGAACCCTATCTGTGTCCATCATGGTGAATACTTGCTTTCTCTGAGCTTTTGCTCATTAAAGATACTCTAACTGTAACTAGATTTACTAAGTGAGCTTGGAAATGAAATTTAAATGCTTCTGTTTGCTGATTCAGTGTAAATTTGAGTACCAAACTGATGTCTCAAAATTTCATTTTCATACTAATCTCCTTTCTGATGCCCTAATACACATTCTTTTGTTTCTACTTCTGGTAATTAAGTTTTCAGTTTTTCTTTGCTTCTGAAAAAGGTGAATGTATTTTATATTTCAATTCATTTAACATGCATTTTTTTTTCTGAATAAGGCATTGTAGTACTAGATAAAAAGATATAACAGATATGACCTCTACTTAAAAGAAGAAAGATTAAACCAAAAGATATTAAGTTGACTGACTTGTTCATAGTTCTTCTAAATTCCAGATTAACAAACTTTAATTGCACTTAATAATGAAAGTTATTTTAGAACATTTTACTTTGAACCCTCAAAGCTTTTTTCCTGAGATGTAGAATGTTTCGTTTTTTAAAGTGGCTATAAATATTCTCATGTTTTTATTAGTATAGTATAAATATTGGCAGAGGAAGTATTTTGATATTGCTGGTTCTAGTTTAATGATTTAAAAATATGCAATTTAATTTTAATTAGAATTGGTTTAATTTTTTTACGAAAGAAATATTAGGCTTGTGATTTAATAGTTATGTGATCTGTTTTAAATTGTGGCTTGAGGTTTTCCTCAAGATTTTACATCTTTGTAGTGATAAATTTCACTTACTTTTTTTTCTTGGCTCATTCAGTGTTTAGCCCAGTTAGAGTAGAATTTTAAAATGTTTGTTATATTTATCACACACTAAACTGAAAGTAAAATAATAACACACTTGTGTCCCCTGATAATAGACTGATTGAAATAATTTGTTCCTCTTGTCTGTTTATTTCAGAAATTGGCTTCAGATTCTGAAGTTAGAGTTTTTAATTGCAAAGGGACTATTTTCAGATGCTAACTCTGAAACTCTTCTTAATTGTTCAGTCTTTATATAATAGAGTAAAAAGGGGGAGATTATTTAGATGGTACTGTTGTTAGTTTAGCATTTAGAACACTGATATTAGATAATCTTCAGTATCTTTTTTTGCATAAGAACTTGCACTATTAAATTTCATAAATATGATTAGTGAACATGAGGTTTAGCATCAATTATAAAGATCAAAAATATTTAAAATCATTAGTGATGTTTGTAGCCCACTTGCATACCTTCAAAACTCAGAGATCTTTGTTTGAGAAATCCTAAATTGAATCTCCCAGTTACTGCTGGTAGCAGGAGTCAAAAGAAATAGTCCCTGGTTAGTAATATAACTTTAGAACCCCTTAGCAAGTTTGTATGGAAACATGGTAAAATTAAATCAGATTTCTGAGTGTTGTCTTTTGCCATAATATAATAGGATTTGGTTGTGTGGTTACATATCTCAAGAAATAAAATCAAGAATTACCACTGGTGAATCAAATTTATATAGCTGGACAGAGTTGTAATTTTTCCTTTAATTAAGACAGGATAAGATTTTGTGGTATAAAAAAGACTACTTTTATTGGAGGGGGTTCATTGTGAACATTACTATAATAGCGATTTTGTTTTGAAGAGAATTAGAATCATTGAATATATGAAATATGGAAGTCACGTTTTAAGGCAAGCCAAAGTCTTTTCAGAGACTGTGTTCTCTCATCTCTGTCACACAAGGAAGCCTTACATAACACTCAGAAGATCTTCGGAAACATCCTACAGGTGAAAATTCTGATATTATGGTTGTTTTGCAACTTCCTGACTGTACCTCTTAAGACAGAGTCCAAAAACCACTATTTTTTATAACAAAATCTTCTTAATCTTGAATAATTTCAAGTGTATCTTTCTATGCTGACTTTTAACCTGTAACTTTATTTCAGATAATGTGGTGCCTTCATATCAACTACCAGTTCAAATATTTTAGTTACAGGATTCTATTTTATTCTGTCCCAAAGTAACATAATTAACACCATAAACATCACTAAAATTTCTGTCCAGATTAGCTTTGACTTTATAAAGCGGTATTGGTTTCTCAGAGAGATCACTTTGCATTTTTTGTTAACAGACCATTGTTCGGGTTGGTGTAAAATTTCCATTGACATTATTTATGTTACCTGCTGTCATTTACTGCAGGTAAAATCTTTAGGGATATACCTCACATTTTTTGCCTATCTTCAATTCTTCCTGTGCTTTACCAATTAATTTCCACTTTTAGCAGAAATAGTTCCTCTGAGCAGTGTCTGATTGTACTCTTATTTTTTCCTTTCAAAGAATTACATAATAAACTTATGTAACTGAAGTTGGTATACTTCTTAAAATAATAGAGTAAATCATGTTTTGATTTTGGAAACAACTTACTATGTCGGCCATAAAACTGACTGACAAAGTGTTAGTACAAATTATAACAATATAAAGAGATCATTTTTTAAAACATTTTACCTCACTATGAAATATCTTTTGTTACCCTTTTTATGTATGGTTAATCTATTAACAAGCAAAAACATGTTGAAATTTCAACACATTCTTAGGGAATACTCAACTATTTTTCTTAGTTTTTCAAGAGGGCAAAAATTTTTTGAATATTTTATTCTCTACAGTCTGAAAATGCCAAATATGATTGATATTCAACTTGAATTTTAAAACCTCAGTACTTGAAGAAATTGAAAAACCAGTACTTCTAAAGAAATGGAGCATCTACATCTAAAAATTGTTACTAAAAAATACTGTTACATTAAGACAATAAAAATCAAAGATTTTTATTGGCTAATATGCAACTACCTCTACTTAAAATGTTTGTAGGTCAATGAAACTGTAAAAAAAAGTACATGAAAGTCATAGTGCATCATCTGGTTAGCTCTCCTTACATTCTTTTTCTTGAATGAAACATTATCTGCTATTCTAAAATATTTTCGGTATTCTCAGAATAAACTTAGAGATATAGCGCCTCTTCCCATTTGGAAGAATCTTATGCAGCTTATAAATCTCAACTGTTCTGGGAATCCTCTTTTGACCCCAAATAGTGTCAGTTATTCCCATGGTACATTACTTACAATGCTCTATTATAGGAGGCATGTGGCAGTGACAGTTTAAAAATAAATATGTACACCACTTAAATAAGTTTTATGTCTGCTGCCTCGGTTTGACTTCAGATTCCACAACTTGTTAACAAATTAGATCCTGCTTGCCTAATCTTTTAGATAGGGATGATGATGATGAGGAGGAGGATATCTCCTATAAAATGTTAGGAATATTAAACAAAGTCATGAACATAAAGGCTATCACAGTGCCTGGCAAATTGTACTGTAAGTCTTCAACAAAGCTTCGCTGTTGTAAAAATTGTTCTCTTCCCAACCAAGTAAAGCCTGGAAATCTGTATTTTAAATTTTTTTTTCCATATTATTTATCATGATCACTAGATTTGGAAACCAATGCTTCTTTGGCTTTAATATATGTAGGAGTTACTAAGAGATCTTTTTAAAATTCAGATTTTAATTCAATAGGCCAGAATGGGGCCTGAAATGTTTGCACTTCTGCCCACATTGAGAAATAAGGGTTTGGAGCAAGGGTAGGTTTTGTGGGTGTTATGAACTGAATGTTTAAATTCATATGTTGAAGCCTTAACCCCCTAATCTGACTTACATGGGAATAGAGCCTTTGAGGAGGTGATAAGTGTTAAATGTTAAGGGTGGGGCCCTAATTCCATCGGGTTAGTGCCCTTATGAGAAAAGGAAGAGAATTCTCTCTCCACCACTGAGGACATAGTGAGAAGGCAACTGCCTGCATGCCAGGAAGAGAGCTCTTATCAGAAACTGAACCCTGTTGGACCTTGATCTTGGACTTCCCAGACTCCAAAACTGTGAGAAATTAATTTCTGTTTTTTAAGCTACTCAATCTTTGGTATCTTGTCATGGTAGCCCAAGCTGACTAATTCAGTGGCCATATGGTCTCTGCCACAGATAGTCAACTCTGTCAATATGGCACAAAAGCAGCCATACAAAATATATAAATGCATGGGTATTGGTTAAGTTTTAATAAAACTTTACTTATGGACACTGAAGTTTGAGTTTCATATAATTTTGATGTGTCACCAAATATTATTATTTTAAAAATTTGTCCTGACGATTGGAAAATATTAAAACCATCAGTTTGATCTGTTTCTGTAAGCCTGTTTTTACTTTGTTTCATTTTTTTTAGATTCCAGATATAAGTGAAACCATATAGTATTTATCTTTTTTCTTATTTTGCTTAGCATCATACCCTTTAGGTCCATCCAGGTTGTCACAAATGGAAAGATTTCATTATTTTTATTTCTGAGTAATGTTCCATTGTATACATATACCACAGAAACAGACTCATAGAAACAGATCAAACTGATGGTTGCCAGAGGGCTTGAGGGGAGGGCGGAATGGCTAAAAAGATGAAGAGGAATATAGTCAATAATCCTGTGATAAGTTTGCATGGTGACAGATGATTGCTACTAGACATAGTGTGGTGATCACATGTTAAGGTATATAGATGTCAAATCACTATATACCTAAAACTTATATAATATCGAATACCAATTATAATTAAAATATATACATATATCATTTTTAGCTGGCCAACTGATCCAAAGGCAGTGGGCTTTATTACTTTAGTTTGCCAATTCCAGGTGTAGATTCTTTAGTTGGTGCTCTTCAAAATCAAGTCCCAGGATTAGCAGCATAATCTGGAAGTTTATTGAAATACTGAATTTTAAATTTACCCCGTCTCTTCCCTAGAACTATTGAATCAGAATCTTCTTTTTACCAGGATTTCTAGATAGTTAATATGCACATTAAAGTTTGGAAACACTGGTCTAGATAACCTAGTAATATTTTTCCTAAATAATCAATGTTAATTCTTTACAAATTAATATCTTCTAGCTTTAATTTTTTATTCATGATGGAAATCTTCAGAAATTTGCTTTTGGTGCCTTTAGGATCCTGTATTGCTGACTTTCTTATCAGGCCAATTGTAGTTTTTAATTATTGTTACCACTAAGCCTCTCTTTAGTGTTTTATTGTATGTATTATTGCTCATCTTTTTCTAGTCATATTTTCCCATACTTCTCAGCTTTCACATAAGGGAAAAATGGCCTTTCCTGGGTATCATCATTCAATCAGAGCATTTCTTCCCCAGATATCCAAGAGGTAGGTGAATCCTAGGCTCTCAGGTATAGTCTTCCAGTTTGGCCCCATTGTCTGTGTATTTTGTTTGCCACTGAATGCTCATTCAAAAATTCATTTTTTTCATGCTCAGATTTTTACCAAGTTTACTATATTGTAGTTTTGACGATAGGACACAGCCATATTCAATGTAGACATGGTCTTAGCATTTGGGAAACTTAGAGTCTAGCAGGAAGACCATTAATTAAATAAGCAATCAAAATAAGATATGATGACTCCTTGATAGTGGACATCAGATGGCTGTCCCAGCACTTTGCAGGAGCTCCTAAGGGCTAGAATGGCAATGGCTTCCAGGAAGAGGTAACATGTATGTAAAGACTTAAAGGAAGAGTAGAATTAGCCAGACCAAGTGGCAGAGGCAGATACTAGTTATACGGGGTCCAATCAAATAAAATAATACATAGTAAAATAAATAACAATAAAATACAAAATATACAAATTCATTGTAGGTACAAGGCCTTGAATAGACACCATTTAAGTAAAGGGCTCTGAAACTTAAGCTTCATTGCTTTAGAGTAAATCTGCCTCTACAAAGAGGGAATGGAAGAACTCAGGAAATACTCAGGGAGTATTTCATGTGGGATGGCCAGGAGATGAGGGGGACCATGATTTGGAGGAACTGAAGGGTTACTATGACTAAAGAAAAGCCAGAGAGTCCCATAAGAGGCTAGGTCATAAGCAGCTAGTAAGCCACATCAGGGAATTTGGGCCTTAACTTAAGGGCAGTGTGAAGTTGTTAAATGATTTGACATATGCAAGTGACCTGATTAGATTTATGTTTATGAATATCTTTTTGTTTCAGTGTATAGAATATAATGTGGAGAAGTAATATGTGAAGCAGCTCCAAAGTGCTGCATCTCTGAAATAGACAGTTCTGTGAACTTTATTTTTCACTAAATCTCCAGTTCAGAAATGTTATAAAGTCTGTACTCCAAGTTTGCTACAGTCCTGCCGTACATGGCAATTTTCATGTATACAAATAATAGATTCCTACATAAAACAGCTTTTTTTGTTGTTTTAAATCAGTTTATACTCAAGTTTTTTGGACTTTATTTGTTGTATAAAATAATATCCACCAAATCAGCAAATTTGAAAATTTCCTTCTTCAAAAATAATTTACAAAGGGTTAGGTGATATTGATCCTGTGTATGAAAAAAAAAAAATCCTACTATTTTTAAGGGAAGGTACTTGGATCTTCGGTTTATGCCTGTCTTTAAGTCTGTTCTGTAACTATGTTAATTAAAAGTATTTTAATTTATCCTTCCCCTTGCTTGAATTAGCTCTCAGGAGTCATCTAGTCACAAATCTAATAATATATTCTGTCCCCTGAGAAAGCCCAATTACTCTTGATTTGGTACATCCTATTTTAGAAAACTGTGATACTGCCAAATTAATTAAATTTTGTGTTTTTAAATGAACAAGGAAATAAAGGAAACAAAGCCATAGTTTCCATAAACTGTTCTTTGAATCCACAGTGTGAAGCCAGGAACATTTAGCAGTCACTCAAAATGAAAATATTTTTGAGCCCACTCAGTTGCTACCATTGAGCTTTACGATAGGCTCTTAGAGCTACAATACTATTTACAAAGCCCTCGGTAGCACTGTGTGAATATAGTGAGTACAGTGTTTTATGGAACTCAATAGGTCTCAGATAAAGAGGCTTCTGTGCTTTCCTGGTTATTCTCTTGGGCCTCTACTAGAAAGCTTATGACAGAAACTCTTTGGATTTGCAAATTAGACGATGAATTCCATTTAGAAATTACTGATAGTGAGCTGCAGTCACCATTAAATTAATGTAAATTAATTACCAATAAATTAATCACAAAATCAAAACCATCTTCACAACATGCAGTATTGACTTCTGTGATTCTAACTCCTCATGAAGACATTGCCTAGAAGAGAGTGACAATTAGAAACAAAATTTTTAATTTTAGGGTTGTTACAATATATATTTTTCTTAGACCTTCATATTCATACTTATAAAACTACTTGATTTAATAACATAAGACTGCTATCTATACCAATTTAATTGTCATATCTTGCTTTATAAAATTTTTGTATTAAAGTTTACTCCGCCCTAATTATGAATTTTAACCTGTTTATTTCTCATTCTGAAAATTTTTTAATTACTGTATGTTGATTAAATGTATATAATCTGTGCCAGACCCTGTATTGGGCACAAAGAATATGAACATGACATGGCATGCCTACCTGCAAAATATTAAAGCTCAGTGTGGGGCACCTGTCAGCATGCATAGGAAAATGTGCTAATAGACAATATTAAGGAATAGTATAGAGTATTTGGGAAGTGGAGAGGACAAATGACTAATTTTACTACATAATGAAGAATACTTTGCTTGTTAGAGAATGGAGGAAAATCATTCCAATCACCACTTAATGTGTCCAAAAGCAGAAAGATTAGAGAGGTAGTCTCATTGGTTTGCTATGGCTAAAACGTGGGTTGCATGGATAGAGTTGTAGAGAGTAAAACCATAGAGTTAAATAGGGCTCATGTGTTAAAGGGTTCTTTGTTCCCTAATTCATGATTTAACCTTTGTCCAATAATATAAGCAATGCAGAGCCATCAAAAGTTTTCAAGTGAGAAAGTGACATGGCTAATTTTAGAAAGATAACTTACTAATATAAAGGATAAGTTTAGAGAATGCAGTGAGTATGGGCCAGGAAGAGGGCTACTGAAGATAGGAAATCAATAGAATGGTTGTTAAGATGATATGAGTATAAGCTAAGACAGTAGTTCATTGGAGAAAAGACAGATGTGAAGATTTTTTAGGCTTAGAATAAGTAAGACTTAACCGATTACATATGGGCAAGATAGAAGGCCCTCAGATACAGGGATTACACCCAAGGGGATCTTTGAAAAGATGCTCAATATCATTAGCCATTAGGAAAATGCAAATTTTAAAATTTAAACTAGAGTAAAATGTCACTACATACCTATTAGAATGACTAAAAATATTTAAATGCCCCAAACACCAATAACAGGTGCAGACATGGATGCAGAATGCCTGGAACCCGTTTGCGTTATTGCAGGAATGCAAAATGGTATAAATACCATGGAAAACAGCTTAGTGCTTTCTTTTAAAGTTAAATGTGCCTTTTTTATCATATGACCCAGCAATCCCATCTAGATATTTACTCTAGAAAAATGAAAACTTGTGTTCACACAAAAACCTATGTACAATATATAGCTCTATTTCTATTCCCCCAAAAGTAGAAATAACAAATGTCCTTCAGTGGGTGAATGGATAAACAAACTGCAACATATCCATGTAGTTGAAATACCCTTCACCAATAAAAAGCAATAAACAAATTGCAATAATTTATATGAATATTAATGGCATTATGCTGAGTGAAAGAGACCAGCTCAAAAGGTTACATTGTGTATGATTTCATTTATATGACATCTCAAAAAGTCAAAACTATGGGCCTAGAAAACAGATCATTGATTACAATGGATTGGGATAGAAACAAGATTTAATTTCAAAGGTGCAGCACAGGCAGGTTTGTGATGTGATGGAATTGTTGTGTCCTGACTGTGGTGATGCTAACACAAATCTATGCGTCTATATTAAATAGAACTGTACACCAAGAAAGGCTAGTTTTAGTGTATATAAATTTAAAAATTAAAATAGGATACTGAGTGTTTTGAGATCAGATGTCCAGGGTTTGAATCATAGGTCTCTCTCCACCCACTAGGAGTGTGATCTTGGTTAAGTTATTTCACCTCCATGAACCTCATTTGTTGTAAATGTCTAGGATGTTGAGGATTAAATGTGCTATTGCATGTGGAACTCTCAGCATAGTGCATCAGTGCATAGTAAGTGCTCAGTAACTATTAGCTGTTTGTAAATAGGACTAGATGGAGGAAGAAGCTGGACTGATCCTCAAGAGCTCTGGGTAGATGTCACTTCGATTGGAGTAGGACTTTCAGGATTAAGACCAGGTCGGGGGAACTGGGTGATACTGAGCTCAGCCTTGATCATGTTGAGTTGGAAAGGTTGGTGTCCTGGTAAAGATGTCAATAGCAGCTTAACGCATGGACGTAGATTTCATATCTGAGTCAGTGATTCACTAATCATTGAAGAAAGGCAGAGAAGCTGGGAGATGACTGCACGAAAATGCTGTCCTGCTCTAAGGGACCCAGCATTTTTCTGGCTTAGCTGCCTTGAAAGAAACTGGCAAAGACTTCAGCAGAAGAAACCACTATCCTTTGTGATAGTATAACAAAGGGTATTAGGTCATTTTCAGGAAAGTGGGGCACATCCAACAAATTTTGAAATTTCTCTTACTATGTGAAACCTTTAACATAGTCATTTTCTGAGTCGTAACTTTCAGTGCAGTCTTTTTTTAATTGTCTTTATAGACTTCAGGAAACAAGTATTTTCTATATAAATAAGGTCATATTTATATTCTTAATTTGGCACCATTCTAAACATTTATCAGTTTCTTTTACTTGATACAAAAGATAAAGGAATTTTAAATAAGAAAGAAGCTAAGGGAATCAGACAAACCATAGCTGCTATATTATGGGAGAAATAAAGTTGGTACGTTCCAAACTGAATCTTGTAGCAAATCACAGAACATATTTTGCACTCTTCAGAGTTTGAAAGGCTTTTTGTAACTTTTTTTGTAATCCAGTTGAATGCAGTAGCAGTGCTATTATAATCTGCATTTTTGCCCCTTACACTCAGAGGATAGCAAAAAGCATTAAAATGACAGTGCCCCTGAAAGAATAAGTGCCTTTTACTCCTATGCTGGATATTCTCCTGTGTCAGAATTGTATTAATGGCATTCTATGTGATGTTATACCTAATAATTTTATTTCCCACTTTAAAAGGATAATGCTGGGGACAGAGAAGGAAGACAGCAATAAATGCCTATATTTTCTTGAATATTTTTTCACCATCTTTAAAAAATAAGATTCAACTTTCCATACCACACCCCAAAAAATAATTGGGAAAAGAATTTTGGTGATTTTTTCTGGACTTTTATATTCTTAGTCTTGAATAGTCATCACCTTTTCAAAGGCTCTAAAACATGGTAACCTCTGTGAAAAACATCTGTCTTGTTATTAAATGAGGTGTAATTTGTGAACAAAAGTGATACACAGCTACTCCTTTAAAAAAAAAAATCTTTTTTCCCCCAGGAATGAAATTGATGCATTTGCCTAAATGGTCACTTTTGTAGGTTTGAAGTTGTTTTACTGCTTTAGCAGCTGTGTGGCAAGTTTTCCAGCAGACAATGGTGGTGGGAAGGGGGTTCAGTTACATCTGGTTTCTCTTTGTAGAATGCCTGAACAGTTAATATTTAGTGGTTTTCTTGGGAAAGCAGTTCATGTGTGGAAGAACTTTTTTAGTACCTGAATTAGCTTGCTGTGCTTCATATGCATATGTTTTGTTTTCTTGCTTAAAAAGAAAAGAAGAAGAGGAATGAAAGAAAGAAAAGAGTAAAGAAAATCATCTACCCTAAAACTACATAGCACAGATAACCCTTTGACCTTTGGCTCTGGGTGAAGATTTACAGTACTTGTGGAGCCTTACTTCACATGCCTGACTGAAAAGAACCCTAAATAAAGTAAGGCCCCTGTGGAGATGGAGAAAATAAGCAGGATAAGGAAGTTCCATTATTTCAGGCTGCTATGGGTTTTTTTTTTACTAGATTATAAAGTAAAATACCAATTGTATTATCTTTCCCGTTTTGAGTCTCTGTCACTTAAGTTTGGAATCTGACGTTAAAAGTAGTTAAAAGTCAGAGGTGCCCTGGGCAAAGCGTCTTTTAGTGTCACCTTTACTCTCAGCAACTGCCCCTTCCTGCCCTATCCCTCAAATTAAATTTCCATATGAAATTTATTTTCTTTAGGGAAAGCAAAACAACAGATGAGGTTTTTTTGGGGTTTGTTTGGTTTTTTTAAAGTCAGGCACTATCAAAATATTGGTGAGAATAGGAATTACCAATTGGTTATCTCCTTCTATGTTAAGAAGCGCATGAGAACAAAATTAGTCCCACTATTTGTCTCCAGAAAAATAATTTTTGACTTGGTTTCAAATGACACTTCAAATTAAGACGTTTGAAGAGCTTTAGTAATTTACTAGTTAATGTTCACATCCTAAATTATTTTACTAACATTTTATTGAATTTTTATGTAAATCTCTTCTAAAATATCCCAGTTTTATCTACAGTACTTTGTATTTATATTTTGAAGATTATTTATTAAATTGATTTCACTTTTATTTGCAGCTTCCTCTGTGTGCTAATAAAATTTCATTAAAATGATAACTAAAAGCTATGTTTTCATGGCATTAGGAAGATTCTCATAGTTATTGATCATCTCTTGATTGTTAAATAGATCAGGATTTTCAAAAGGTATTTTTATGGCTGAAGGAAAGACTTCATTCAGCAAGCTTTTCGTTTTCCTATTTTTAACAATCTCTAAGTATGGCAAATTCTTGACATGAATTGCAAACCACAATTTTTCTTACAAAAGGGAAAACTCTTGTAGAAAATTAAATCAATACTGTCCATTAATCACAGTGCATGTCAGCCTTGAGACCACTGGAAGTTTCTGGTGAATGTAAAGAACCTTTAGATGTGTGAGGTCCTTAAAGATATAAGTAGGTTAAAAGAGAGGACTTTTTTTTTTTAATGCCACATTAGCACATGAAAGAAACTTCAAGGTGGATAGGAAAAAACATTTGCTGAATTGCAGTAATTATACTTGTGGGTTTTGTCTTTTTGTTTTAAACTTGTTCTTTAAAAACTTAGTTAATGCAAATGAAATTTTAAGCCTTATTCTAATACTCCAAGGAGCTGAAAGAGCTGTAAGACAGGCTGTTGCCAAAGGAAAATATTTTTATCTTAGCCTTTAAAATATTTTTGTATGTTTGTTTTATAATGTACATAATAGGACAGTAACACAGGTATACATTATAAATAAATAAAGGTATATATGTTATGAATATGCATGCTAGAAAAAAAATTTATTAATGGAGGGTGAAATAAAATAATTTAGAGACCAATATGCTAAAATAGAGAATCAGGTATTTCTAAATAACTATTCCAGTTATGAAGCTTTACAATCTTGAATGGGAAATGGAGATTAATCAAATCACCCCATAAATTATAATTACAAACTTTATTTAGTAAGTGCTGTGATGGAACATCATAGAGAGTTAGTTATAAGGCTGTGTTATAGAGAACACATATATATGTATAGTTTGAGGATGGGGGTCAGTATAGGTTTCTCTGAGAAACTGATGTTGAATTGAGATCTGAAGGATAATAGAAGTTAACTAGGTGAAGGACTCTGATGGGATAATGAAAGAATTAAGAAAAGCATGGTGTAAACTATAGTCATTAACTATTCATCAAAACAGGCTTAAGACTGGTATATCTTCCCATCTAAATAAACAACCTAATTTATCAGTTGATTTGGATCAGCGAGTGTGATAGCATAATTCTGATAGTTTGTTGAAATTGTACATATTTTTCTATTCTATTTTGAGATGTTTGAAATCTTGAAAGACTTCGCATACCATCTCAGAAAATATAAGCTGCCCTAACTAAGTAGAGGTCTCTTGAATTAGCCAAGATAGCTGCTCCGTTGACACTTAACCTTAGTTTATCCTGGAAACTATACAGCAGTTGCTTCAGCTGAAGGTTAGAATGGCATCAACTTTCTCAGCCTGCCAGGATTTTAACAATAACATATGAAACCTGTGAAGACAGGCAGCACATTTTGCATGATTATTACAGTTTTTACATCTTTTCTGGTAGATTGTGTAAATATATCTAGCTAGAATCATTATTTCAAGCTTATATACCTCCTGCTGCTTTCTAAGACAGATTTGGTGTAGGTCATTATGGAAGCACAAAATTCAACAAAATAAAAGACAGGTGATGAAAGGAAAAAGTCTAGTATTGGTAAGGGTTTGGGATTTAAGAACACTAATATTAATAGTGAGAGTATAAATTAATAGATGGCTTTTCTAGGGATTAATTGGGCAACACCAAAAAAGGTGGGATGGCAGGGAAGTTAATATATATTCTCTTTTACCCAGAAATTCCTTTAATAAACACCTATCATAAGAATAATCATGAGCATGCACAAACATTTAACTGCAAGAATGTTCACTGTAGTGTACAAGGTCATAATTTTGAAAAGCTGGAGAAAACCTAAAAATTCAGCTACCAAGGTTTAATAAACTTTAGTAATCCCTACCATTTGGATAAATGTGGATATTAAAATAAATGTTTTAGAAGAATATTTAATAACATGAAGAGTTGTTAATATATTAAGAGAAAAAAGATTTTAAAATACAAAAAAACATTGATTATGTGTGCGTATGGATAGAAGAGGGAATGGAAAAACATACCTAAGGATATTTTATTTTTGCTTCTTTTTGCTCATTTGAGTTTTATAAATTTTCTATAACAAACACGTATTTGATCATAATGAGAAAAAGATGATAAAGTATATTTTTTAATCTTGAGACCTTGTTTGGTGGCTCTGGCAGGGGAGCACAGCTACTCGTGTACCCTTGACTGAAGAATGGTCCTCTCTCCTATCCGGGAAGGTCGTCCTCTTTGACTAAGTGTGCAGCTTTGGGAGGGACACACATGGAGTGGTGAGGGAGAAAGAGGACACCTGCCTAGTCAGCCTGATCAGCCGAATCAACCCTGGCAATCAATGGGGTGACAAATGTTGCAGCCAGATTGCCCTCACATCCTAAAGTATTTTTTTTTTTTTAATTGGACTACATAGATGGAAAAATTAGAGCAGAAATTGGAAAAGCGATTAAACAGGATTATAGTGTCTTTATTGCATAAGGTCCCCTATAATTACTGGAAATACCTCTAAATTTAGCTATGTACTTCCTTGCATCCAACGCGAACATAAACATTGTTACCTATGGGGCACAGGACATTTTACTTATTAGAAGAAGATTGTACTATGCTAATTCAATTCCTGAAATATAATACCTCCTCCAAATAAACTCTATATGCTCCAATTGTTGGAAATTCTCTATGAATCTGTGTATTGAAAACTATATTAACTTATGCTTGACAATGACTTAAGATAACAAGGAAAGAAGATTCCTGTGGTTTCCAGGGTCATTTAACAAGTTATAGGGTTTTGGATGACCTAGAGATTTTAGAGGAGGAAACAATTAAAATAATTTTTTTGAACTTTCACCTTTCTCCATCTGGATGGCCTACTATGATGATTTTTAATGTGTTTCTCTTTCTTGAATACACTAACTCATTTTATAAAATGGCTTTTCTTTCAGAAGAGAAATCATGGCAGATGGGCCTTAATTCTGACCCTCTGAAACTCTAGAAACTACACTTAAAACCTCAGAAACCTTTAAGAAGTAAAGAGACCTTGTTTTAAAGGTCCATTTTTCTATGAACACTTCCATTCTAAGGCACTACAGTGATTGTCTTAATCATAAAAATTCTCTGTTTCATGTTGATTGGTTGCATGCTTTATGGCCCTGATTCTTAGTGTACTCTCTTCCTGTGCCGTGTACATGTTACCAATGGACCATCTAGTGTGACCACTGAGAATTAAAAAAAGAAATCTACATTTGCATTATTTATATAAAAAGTCTCAGGTATTTCTAGATCTCTTACAAGAAGCCTAAAAATGTGTTGATGCTTTTTTCTTTATTGTCCTCAGTGTCAGGCAAGAGCTCAATGCAAATATTCATATGGATAAATAGAGACAAATAGAGACAGAACTGGCCACTAAGAAAATTAGACAATTCTGGAGTTAAGAAAGCTTTTTAAACTATAATATTCTTCTTCAACTAGCAACCTAATGAATTCTCACAAAAGACATAATCTAACCAACATAGTATTCTTACCCAAAATGTTTAATCTGAATGTCGTAATCAGTATATAGCCACATAAATCTAGATAGTGAGGTAGTCTACAACACGTCTGGACTGATTCTTTAAAGATGTCATTGTCAATGAAAGATAGGAAAAGGACAGGGAATAATTATAGGTGGAGGAGACATGGCATGCAATGTGACCCTCCGTCAGATTTGGGGATAATGATGAAGAAAGAGCTACAAAGGAAGCTATTGGCGTAATATGGGAAATTTAAAACTGGACTAGTAATTAGATAAAATTTTGTCATTGTTAAATTTATTGGATGTAATAGTGGTGCTGTGGTTACGTAGGGGAGAATGTCCTTATTCTCAGGGAAAACATATTTGAGTATTTAGATGTGAAATGTTGTGATGATTCAACAAAAGAAAAAATGTGTGTGTGTATGTACACTAAGAGAACAAGAAATAGAGCAGATATACCAAAATGTTTAAAAAATAATGTAAAAGGTTAAAAATGCCCTATATTGTGTTTTAAATCTTTAATCAGTATCACCAAACTAGGAGTGGTTTTACAATGATTGTGCACATGGTTAAAACAACAGCACTTCTAAAATTACAGATATTGAACTTAAGAAACGCTAGATCTTCCATTGAATACTTTATCAGAAAATCCTTTTGGTTTAGTTATATATGCACACATTGTTTGAGAGTCTCTATCAAACGTGTTGAAAACCATTTAAAGCTATTTTTAATACTTTCCAATACCTCAAAGATTTTCAGTGTCTTTCAGTACCTGAAAGATTTAAGGTTTATATGGAATTTAAATAGTCTGTTTATAGCCAGTTAACATGGTAATGACCTGCACCTGCTTATACCAAAGAACTCCCAGAATTCTCTTATCTGCTAACATTAAAATCAATTTCGGAGGGATAAATGCAGCAAAATTTTAATAAATTATTGTAACATAGTGCTTCTTGTGAGTTCTAAAGGAGCATAAATAATAACTTAATCGTGTTTTATCCCTATAATTGATGAAACTGATATTTAACCAGCTTGCATTTCCCACTTGAGAAGAAATTTAAGATTGCTTTCAAGCTGTCTACCTGAATCTTTCCCATCTTGTAAGCATGCTTTTAATTGCTGAGTGCTGAGATTTGGAGGAATGGTTATCAAACCACAGATGTTTTTGCAATGAAACTGAGTACCTCCAACCAAGTCGCCGTGGTTCAGGAGATGATAGATGGTATTTTCATGTTGCCTCACAAAGGGGTCAAAGTGGCATGGCAAGCCCATGACAGTGAAATGGAGAAATGTTAGTCCTGGAAGGAAATTTATTTCATGGCTTCAGGGGAAGTTTGGTTGTCATGAAAAGGCTCTCTCTGTCAGTCTATAAAAATATTGTTTGTAAGGCAATGATGTATGTCAGACAGACAGTGTATGTGTGTTGGCAGACAGAGCAGCTACTTAAACAAATGTTAAGCCAAGTACAGTAGCCTAAGTCAAGTACTTTAGATGCTTTTAGGGTAAGGGTTGCTCCTGATAGAAATGTCAACATAACTGAAAGTATTTATTTCATTTTCTTAAGTAACATTCATTTGTAAATTTTATAGCTTCTTAATTGTCCTAGGAGGCTGCACCTCCCTCTCTCTCCTTTTGACACTTTTGTTGTATTATAATTATAAATTCTTATAATCAGAAGTTGTTCGCTTTTATATTCACTTTTAAGTTATTAGGGAACATATATATGAACCAACATTAATACTGTTTACATAACAACTGTCATAAATTTTGGGACAGGTAAGGCCATTTCTCTTTTGGAGTCTTCTTTTCCTTCTCCCACCCGCAAGGAAATATCAACCCTCAACATAATTCCATTAATTGATTGTGTGAGGGAAGAGACTTAGCAGCAGTGTTCGCTCGTCTTACAAGCTGGACCAATTAGGTGCCTTTCTTCCACAGGGATTTACAAAGGGAAAGGAGTGCCATAAGAAAAGGACACAAAAGATCAAAAAATGTTTTGGGAGTCTCCAATATCACTTTCAGATTTGTTTTCAAGTATTTGGATTCAAATCGATTTATTCATGGCAGTATTCAAGTAGAAATCTTCAACCCCAAGTATTTTGTATCCAGATAGTTTCAAGTAATGCATTTGTCAACAAGAAAAAATAATTTTTATTTGAAAGCCTGATAGATGTATAAAAAAGCAATTACATCATCAGAAAAGAAATAACATGATAAAATGTTAGTGAACACAATATAATTGGGAAAGCCTTATGCTTCTGGATTTTACCCAGTTTTTCTTTTGGGGGGAGGAGTGTTAAAATAGAGATTATCGATAGGACATTTATTTTGGTAGGAAACTGACTCTCAAATCTCACATACAAAAAACTTTCTTCTAAATTATCTTAAACTCAGAAGGAGAGGTGATGTTTTTACTGGGAGTGAGAGATGTTATTTGTCTTAAGGCCCATCAGGGGAACAGAACAAAAGGAACCGAGTCATTTCAGGTTTAGACAAATATTCCACCATTAGCTTCCACAGAGAGCTGTTCTGCTGAACACATAAGAGAAATTGGGAGAATAGGAGATTGCCCATTCCATCTGCTGTTCTATTTTACACTCAAATAGATATTCTGTATTATCACAGAACAGATTTATAACATTTTGGTGCAGTGATCATTTTTTAAAAAGGCCTTCTTTTAAATTTATAATGCAGAGTGAAAAATGTTTATGATTAACAGTTCCTTACAAAAATTTAGTTTATAAACAGAAGAATGGATTCTTAATCTAGGCTTTAAGTAAAACACACATTCCTTTAGTTAAAAGCTTCTGTTTTCAAACCAGTATACTAGCACATTCATGTAAGGCATTATTTTAACTATTATGAATAACTTTTTCTGTTCAACGTAAGTCTGTCTTGTGACACAAGACAAAGAATTCCTTTTTAGAAGAGACCTACTCCCCTAATCTTGGTATGGCTTAGAGTATAGAAACACTGCAGGTCTTACAACAGTTGGATAACTTGAAGGTAAATCACATTAAGTGTGATTTGTGTTTTCATTACTGTGCTTAAACACAGCATTTTGAAGCAGAGTGTTTTACTCTGCTTTGCTTTCCCACCCATCCCCCTTAGCATTTTTTTCTGCTCTTCTGCTGCTGGACCAGGCTTGGGCTGGCCCCAGATTCTATGTCAGAGGGCATGACCCAGGTGTCACAGCAGTCCATACTGCTGGCCTCTTCTCTGAATAATTATATGAGGGGTATTGTGTTGAAGGGATAGGCTTGGGGGCAGTGCAGTCACCCTGGCTAGCCAGACCAAGGAGCTCTCCAGTTGGACTGCAAGAGAACAATAGGCCTGAAAAGGCTCACACAAAACCTTGTAGCACAAAAGATTAAATTAAAAATGGACCTCTGGCCAGATACTAGGTTTCATCCTTCAGAATTTCACCTTTCTCATTTATTCTGAGCATTTCCTACTGAATTTTCAGACTTCACACATGCCAACCTTATATCAGCAACTTTTCAGATTGCTTCTTATATTCATATATATTTCCTAATTTACCTATCTTTAATGCTTTGAAGTTAATTTTAATTGTGACACTGTGCTGCTAATATAAGCAGAGCTTTTCTGTAGCAATATATCAAGTAAAGAATTCGAAGTAGTACATAATGATTTTAAAAATAATACTTTGTATTTTCTGAAGACCTTTTATTAAGCCAGTTCAGCATGTTCTATGTCTGCAAATTGAACAAGCAGCAGAAAATTGTCCTAATGTAGATGGATTGCTTTGTCTTTCTTTGGTCTTGGGAGGATTATTTTTCTCACCACTTGAGAAGTTTCCATAGAAGGATGGAGAATAAAACTCATTGAAGTCTTCACTAGATTTGAATTTTAGAAATGATGTCAGAGGTGGACTGGTTCCTGTGGTGTAAAGTTTTCTCACGGTCCTGACCCCAGGTTTTCTCTTAATTTTATCTACCCCTGACCTGTCCACTCTGGCCTGACTCTTGAGCCTCTGAAGCCTCATCAAGAAGCCACAGTTGGAAGAGACAAAGGCATTTTTTTTACAACCCCAATATTATCTCTTGTTAGTCCACAGCTAAGTACTTCGTAAAAAATTGTTTTCTATTAATCATTTTCCAGGAAACCAAAGTTCTGGATATGTTAGTATTGCAACAAAGAATCCATAAAGTTTGAATTGATGTTCATCCGTTTTACTATCCGAGTTCATCTCCAGTCAGAGAACACTTGGTCTTCACAGTGTTTGGAGGTGGGGGGGAAGTATGGTGTAGGAACTTTCTACTACATGAGCCTATTAGTTTTATCTTTTATATCTTAAATGTAAGGGCAGAACACTGATCAAAGTCTGATAAGATTGGAATTCTTAAAAGTTCTATCCTTAGAATAAAATTAACTTCTCAATGTTCACATCTTCGATGATTCTGCTTTTGTTCTACTATGTATTTGATTACCTTCAGTGTATATTAATATCACCCACTTATTCAGAGCCTACAAACTGGCCTCTTTCAGATATAACTTAAAAACCTGGTAGTGAACCAAAAATGGGGTTTAAGTCACAAAGCCACTCTACAGCAGGGAATGCCATTCTTTAGAATGGATTCTCGTAATTTACACATGTTCTTACATGTTTTGCTATTTGGCTTCTCAAACATTAGTGATTATAGGGCCCTGGCTTTATAAAACAGGCCCAGAAACATAGAATTGGAACTGAAGGACAAGAAAAATAAGTTTAAAAAAACAAGTACTCTATGTTGTAGAAGATATAACAATTCCCACTCATAAGAATGGTTTTGAGGCATCAAAAAATGTTTCAGTTATTTCTAGCTTACTAAAGAATCAGGGGAGTTGAACATATATTTTTGCGTATCTTATATAGAAAAATGGTTAATTCTTTAAAAAGGTTAGTTTACTTGTGTAGGAGTGTCTTTATAACAGAAAAATAATAACTCTTATAAAGTTGTTATAAGGCTTATTTAAGATAATGCATATAGGTACATATTAACTGTTGGCATATAAAAGAATACATTTTTCTCAACTACTTTATTATTAAAGCAATTCATATTTATTGTAGGACACATAGAAATACAAGTAGAAAAATACTTAAAAATTCTTCCATATATGTACTGCTGTTAACATTTGGATACATATAAGAAGATAATGCATTTTCATTCCCCTTTATAGCTCTTTCTCCAGGGACCCACCACTTCCTTGCTACTTGATTCCATGTCTTTTGCCACCTTCACCCTTTCCTAATGAGTTTAGTCTATTAAAGGACCTAGGTGCCAGATGTCATTCTTATCCTTGGTGATTTCTTTGCAGTATTGGACATTATCAACCCATCTCTTCTTGGTTTCTGTGACATTTTACCTTCCTAGTTCTCCTCATGACTCTTTAAGATCACTTTTCTTCTCACCCCAGGTTTCTAGTTCCTGCTGTCTTTTCTCTCCCTTGGTACCCATCCTCTGTGTAGATGACTGCTGAATGTGATTCTCTATCCTAACTGCTGGCTCCACACCACACATTTCATCACATACTGGTCAGCTCCATTCGAATGCTCCTCCGGCATCTCTGTTGGCTTTGCCAAGCACATCCTCTTCCATTTCTGTTGGTCGACTCAGGCAGGTAACTTGGGAGATTTCTTACTCCTTCCCATTAATCTTTTCTCTGACCAGTTTCATTGAGTCAGTTGTTTTCTGTGTATATGTAATAAAATTCAGTGTCGAGCTTTGCTGTCAAAGTTCTCTGAGATCTGTTCCCATCCTAACTTTTTTATGTAGCCCTAACTCATGCATCCTTTATTGAACTCTTCTGTTACCCATCCCTGATCCATGTGTTCTGGTCCCTGAGCCTTTGCTTCTACTCTTCCTTTGGCCTCAATCTCTTCTTCCCTATGCTTCCTATAAGGTGAAATTCTGCTCAAATGCACTTCTGTGAAGCCCTTCTTACCACCTCCCATTCCCTCTTTCAGATTCTCTTGAAGTTTTAACTAATCTTTTGGCAGCTTTTATTCCCATCTTGCATGGTACTTGACTGTATCTTTGTCATCACTCCCCTAATGCATTGTTACCTAGATGTTGAGAACAACTGATATATTTCAACTTCCAAATCTTAAAGGTGAGAAAACTGAATTCCAGGAGACTGCCTTTGCAGCCACGCAGCTACTAAATCCAAAATTAAAATTCACATCCCCTAATTCTCAAACCAGCCCTCTCCTCTACATTTACTTATTTAGCACTAAAAACATACCTACTAATTGCCAGACATTTCTCTAAGCATTTTACAAATATAAAACCATTGAATTCCCATTTTATAGATGAGGAAACTCAATTCAAACCCAAGTGGTATCCTTTAATCACTGCGCCAGACTGCCCTTCTGCATAAGAGGGAACAGTGATTAGGAGTCCTGGAGTGCCAATAGTAATTATTTTATATTAATACTATTGACATTTTTATCTGTATTATTTTTTATTCATATGTTGTTATTGGTGGTGGTATTATTATACATGGGCACTTTTTATATGATTTAGTTTATTTCCTCTTTCCAACAACCTCAAGAGGTAAGTGCTGTTACTATCATACCCGTTTTGTAGGTGATTTTAACCATAGTACATAGAGAAAGAATAACTTCCCCCAAATTACACAGTAATGACCAAGCTGGAACTGGAATCCAGGCAATCTGGGTCTGACATCTCAGCCCTTAACCACTGTACTAGACTGTCTCTTAGCTTCTTAGTAGTGTTGATTCATTGCCCTCCTCTGTAGAGGGCAGGTGACAAAAAAAAAAAAATACCTAGCACACTGGGTTTTTAAAAGTTCATTTAAATATTTATAGTTATTACAAACACTGGTCCAAGGGAGCCTTTCTCCTTTTTATTGCTTGTATTTCATGAAGTCTTTCATTTGGTGAAACTTAAGCAATAACTATATTTTATGTCTACCTTTTTTGAGTTTCTCATTCATCAGTTTCAGCCGGTATCTGAATAGCACCCACCTTAACAGCTCAATGAGTGGGGTTGTGACTCCATACAGGCACACAGATGCCATCTAGTGAAGAAGAAGAGAAAACGCAAGTTACTCCAGTAAAACACTTAAAGGTGTCAGTTTTTTTGTTGTTTTGCAGTCTTTAAGAACATGTTGCAGTGAAAAATGAGGATGTCATACTGAAGTTTTTAGTAGGTTACTTAAGATGTTAAAAATGCAGTTAATGCATTATTACTGTTAAGTCATATACTTTTTGAATGGAATTAGGTTCTTGAATAGTGCGTCTTTAAAAGATTTTGACATTGCAAGTAGTCTCATTTTATTGATTTTTGTTTCTCTTATTCAGAGTTGTAGTTACTGAAGGTAATAAAAACATAATTGTTAAAACTGAGTATATTTAACAGAATGAACTAATTTGTGTCCATCTGCTTGCTGTTTCTAATGCTAGTCCTCAAACTCTTATATTTTCTGTTTATAAAATGATCTACTGTTCTTTCATTAGAAAAGAAATCTGTTAAGTTATTTTGCAAAGCACCTGTCATCATGAGGTTGTTTCTTTGTTAGCAGATAAGAAATTAGATTAATATGGAAGACGTGGATGAGGGTGGATTTGAGGCGGAGAGGATTATACACCATATGACATGATTGCCAAAACAGCAAGCGTTCTCAATGGCCATAAACACAAAACGCAGCTCATTCCTTTATACATACGAGTCAGACACATGCTTAAGAGCTTTTACCTGCTCTGCACACCAAGGAATATTAATTAGGACAAAGAGTTGTTAGAACTTGGCTTCAATATTTGCTAATTGTTAATATCCTGATATTCTGGATATTCGACCTTGCTTGTAAGAACAAACATCTTTGATACTCATTTGACTTCACAAAGATGATTCCTAAACTAAAGTGTACCATATTTTTGGTAACTTTACTCATATAATAAGTACAATAATATTATGTGTCTACTAATTATAGGAACTGTACAAAGTACTTAATAGGCATGATTTCATTTAATACTTTTTAAATCCCTCTAAGGGATTATATCTCTATTTTTCAAAGGAAAATAAATGAGGCTAAGAAAATTAAGAAATGTGTTCAAGGTTATACAATTAGTCAGTAATACAGAGTGTTCATTTACCAGCATGTCTCCTTTGGTAGATTGAAATTGAAAGCAAGAGTTGTCTTTCTAATTCTGAAGTCTTCTATACAATGCCTTATTTGTAGAAGGTACAAATTGTTTATTTGATACCTGTGAACTCTTTCTTGATCAGCCAGATTTCTGGGTCTGATTCCTCCCTATGTGAAACAAACTCAAGTAGAAGAGAGTGGTGAGAGTGGTGAGAGTAAATCAGAAAGGAGAGAAGTGAGGCCAGTCCTGGAGGCAGTGGGAAAAAAATAGCAATGTTCGAAGGTAGAGATCTTCATTTTTTGGCCAAGGACTAACTTTCTAATAGACACATTAATTTGTCTAGGATCATGATCACATTAACTTAAGCTGACACTTTGGAGTCATGAATCAAAACATTTATAAAGTCAATTTGTGTTAAATTAATTTGAGCTTTCTTTTTTGACCCTTCGTCTTTGCATATTGCTAAATCTTTAACCAACTTTAACCATAAATCCAAATACTATTTGAGCCATCACCCCCTGGGACCATTAAGAGTTAATCCTGATTTTTTTTTAGGCCCCTTGTGTTGAGTTTTGAAGGAACTGGAAACAACTCTTTCCCCTCTCTCCCTTTCTTCTCCTTTCATCACTTGGTTTTCAGAAGGCTTGCACTATTCTTTGTGGCTGCTCTTCCTGACTCTGCTGTTTTCCCCCTAAACCACATAGCTAGCCTGAGTCTGCTGAGTCTCATGTAACCAAGCACCACATACGTGGCACCACATACTCAAAAAGCATTATAACAGGCCATGGGAACTGGTTCCCTGTGGCATTTCAGGGTTACTTCTGGGTCTCTGCTTTGTCACTTAGGCATTAGAGGGTTTTTGCAGAACTGTAGAATTTTAGGATTTGTGCTACTTAGGCCAAGGTACATTATTTGTGCATTTATCTATATTTAATATATTGGTCCTAAACTCTGTTTTTTTACTCTGTATCTTTAATTTTAATTTTGTTAGTTGTGTAGTTGTTTGCTGCTTTCTTTTTTAGCTGACGACTCTTATTGCCTGAATAATGCTTTTTTTTAACATTATTTGAGGGTTCTGGTCCTTGGGTCCCCTCTTAAATATACAAACAGTATGTGAAATCAAATTCCTAACAAATTGATGAATGAGAATGAGCCATATTGTTCTGGGGGTCTCTGGATTAACAAGTCAAAATAATATAGGTACTAGATTTTGAAATTGGAGTCGGTATTTTTAAAGCCTAAGTGGAGCACACGGCAATGCATGTGGCCTACTGCTCAGCTCAGCCCCCATCCTGGCACTTCTTATTTTGTAAAACAAGATTCTTTGTAGAAGGTAAAGAGGGGATCACATATGAACTAATGTGTAGAAGAAAGGAATTTAGGGCACCCCATGTACTTGATCTGCCTGCTTGATGGTTTACCTTTTCCTGACCTCATGTAGACGAGCAAGGGAAGGAGCCCAGCACATGAGATGGTTGCGCTGGCTACTTGGATGAGTTCCAGATGAGAACTAGAAGGGGTGCTTCTCCCCATGGTGGGATGTCGGATTCTGTTCTGAGGGTGTTAAGGGAGCAACTCTGTTCTCTCATTTTCTCATAAAGCTACTTCTGTCTGATAAACCAAAAAAAAAAAAAAGGTTAATTCTGGATTTAAAATTTAGTTCAAGCAATTCATTTTTTAAAGAAGAAGGGAAAAATTGAAGAATCAATTTTAGGACTACAAAAGAAAAAAATTCCAGAGAAGTATTTGTGAAGTGTTGATCAATTATTTGCACAGTAGAAAAAAAAAGATTGATTTTTCTCCTTAGCCCTCATCAGAGTCAGCTTTCTCTGAGAGATAGCTGCATCTGTATCTGGCTCCCTGAGATTGAATACTTTGGGTGAATGCTGTCTCTTCATTCCTTTTCTGTATCTGCTACATTCCTGACATAATAACCTCACACTCAGGGAGCTTTCCTAAAGATACTCTTCTGAGTAGAGACAGAATAAAGATGTAATTTTGAAGATTACACTGTGAATTTATGTAAAGAACAAGATTGCAAAGAGCCAAATGAATTCCATTTGTACCCATTCACAGGGAGTATTTGTAATATTGAACTCAGAATTCAGTTGACTGTCGAGTTCAGCAATATGGTAGGAGGAGAGAAAGAAAAAGATTTAAGTTAAGTTATCCTTAAACTAAATCAAAACCTTTTGAATCTTAGAATTTCAGTGATGAATATTGTAAATCATTTGAGTGTTGAAATCCAAATGTGTCTCTATGTTTTCTGCTAACTATTTTATAAAATATTTGAAAATATTTTTGTTTTAAAATTCATTAAAAGGGGACAAACTTAAGTGCTCTGAAAAAGGCACTTATTTGTGCAAATTTAAAGGCCCGGTACTTTTTCACATCCACAAGTTCTTGATTCAGCTTTCTATGACATTAGACATGCTGCTTAATACATTTACCATAGTTTATAAAAAGTAGGAATAACATATAGAGTTTTGTGATACTAAAGATATTGTATCTGAAAAACATTTTCTATAGGGAAGTCAAAAGTTATTATCTTCTTAGCTTTATATCTAGAAGTAAAGAAATTTTCTAAGTTGTATAAATTTTTATTCTCATGTTTTTAAGTCTACCAAAATGAATAGAAACAAATTTTTTATATTTTAGGAAATCTTTAAATGGATTTTAATATTAAATATTAGAATATATTAATCATTTATAGAATATTTATACAAACTTTTAAATTACGGAGTTTAATAAACTTCACATTTGATTTTTGGATTCTAAGAGTTTGTATTCACTCTATAATTATCTTTATTTTTTAATTGTAAGTCTTTTTCCACATTGGATATGTCTATTAAAGATGGTTAGTTTTTCACTTCTGGGTATATACCAAAAGTAAGTGAAATCAGTATCTCGAAGAGAATATCTGCATGCTCATATTCTTTGCAGCATTATTCACAATATACATGATATGGGAGCAACCTAAATGTTTTTCGATTAGTGAATAGATAAAATGTGGCGCACGTATGTGTGTGTGCGTGCACGCACACACACACACACACACACACACATACACACACAATGGAATGTTATTTGGCCTTAAAAAAGAATGAAATCTTGCCATTTGCATAGTACCAGTAAACCTAAAGGAAATCATGCTAAGTAGAATAATCCAAACACAGAAAGACAATTACTGCACGATCTCACTTATATATGAGATCTAAAATAGTTGGGCTTACAGAAACAGATTGTAGAATGATGGTAGCCAGGTGTTGGAAGGTAGGGAATATGGGATGAGGTGAACAAAGGGTACAAAGTTTCAGTTATGTAAGAATAAGTTCTTGAGATCTAATATATAGAATAAGGACTAAAGTTATAAATACTGTATTGTATACTTGAAATTTGCTAAGAGTATAGGTCTTAACAGTATAGGTTTTCACCACACATTAACACACACAAAAATGGTAACTATATGAGATGATGGATATGTTAATTAGCTTGATTGTAGTGATCATTTTATAATATATATGTATCTCAAACATAAAGTTATACATCTTAAATATATACAACTTTTATTTGTCAACAATACCTCAGTAAAGCTAGGAGAGAAAAGAAATATATTATTTCTGATTAGTATTTATTTTTGCCCTAAGCAAGCACTCTGTAGTTAAATGTTATCATGAACGGTTACTCTTAAATTTATTTATATTAATAAACTTATTGTATATCTTATAAAGTATATCATTTAAATTTTATAACCATTTATTTCCTCAAAGACCAGAAAAATTTTTTTTGTTTTAAAATGCATGGTACAGACTTTAATTTACAGATTGTGATAGTTTAATGAACACCAGTAGAGGGAGCTCAAACTCATCTTTCTTAGTGAAATTAGCTCTCAACTTGAAAATGTAGGTTTGTGGAAAGGGCATGCTTAGAAATAAACCTAAATAACTACATGGTTATAAAAACTTTCAAAAGTACTAAAGGATGAAAGTTGTAATTCTCCTTAACTTTGAGGGAGTGAACATCTCACTTTGATTTTCATGCTTTTAATAAACTACCCTCAAATAACTAAACCAAAATTTCCATACAGTGTAACGTCTTACATAGGTGATTTATTACACAACCAAAGTCTTCTAAAGTTGAAAGACTATCTCTGATCAGTTGAGAAGGAGGAGGAAGAGTAGTAGTAATGTTATTGTTTGAAATGAGTTGAAGTAAAATTTTAAATAATGGGTAGATAGTCACAATAGCAATGTCATACTAAGGTAAATTGCTGAGGCATTGTATAGGATGGGGAGAGAAAAATATTTAATTTTACTTAGAACTTTTATTCTAGATTTGAAACCAAATCTAGAAAGGCTCTAGAACTTTTGTTCAAATCTAAATGGCTAGGCCTAATTATTACCTGTTGATTTCTTTATAGACCCTAGAAGAAAATATCATGTGAGGCTGCTGGCTTACAACAACATAGAAGACGGCTATCAGGCAGATCAGACAGTCAGCACCCCAGGATGCGTGTGTACGTAAGACTTATGGTGGCTCGTTTCACTCTGTACAGCTCATACTCCTTTTCTCCTCTTCCTTCTTTAATTTAAATCTCATTACTAGTTGGAAGCCTTAGTGGTTTTATTCCTTTACATCATCCATGGTGCCTAACATAGTATCTTGAACAAGTACATGCTCAGGAAATATTTAAATGAGATGTATTTAATTATAAGAACCTATTTTACTTTCGCTTGCAAAAGACTGTCAAAGATTCAACTGGGAAAATAACCCTGGAAACCTACATATAGCGAGTTTTCTTTGATCTACTCTAATCTTGCATTATTCCTTCCAATAGCTATTCAGTTTTATTGCTACTAAGAGCTATTTAGTTTTATTGCTACTAAAATGGGTGTCAGTCTAGTTTTAAGTCCACTACTGGCTTTCTGAATGCCTTCAGCTGATAGCCTAACTTCTCTATGCTTCTGTTTCACAATCTAAGTATTGATAATATTTGATTCCTTACCTAACTCATGGAAGAATTGCACAGATTTGAATAACATATCTCTAGACCACTATGAACCTCTTGTTGAAGAGAGACCTAAAGTCAACTTACAGGGTGGGATATTATGATTTTACCATTTATCACTTTCTCCATTAAATGTTATGCTGTGCAGTAAATTAACATTATCTTTTTCAATAGCTGTTCGTGATCGCATGGTTCCTCCTCCACCACCACCCCACCATCTCTATGCGAAGGCTAACACTTCATCTTCCATCTTCCTGCACTGGAGGAGGCCTGCGTTCACCAGTGCCCAAATAATTAACTACACCATCCGCTGTAACCCTGTCGGCCTGCAGAATGCTTCTTTGGTTCTATACCTTCAAACGTATGTAGCTTCTATTAATGATTGTTTTCTTTGCTCTCCTACCCATTCATACTTCTTACCATTTGGGCCAGCTTGAGTGTTTCCTGTAAGCATTCATCTCAGGACTTATCTTACTTATAAAATGTCTGGGGATTTTGCATCTTTACCAAATTCAGAAACTGTATTTCTTAACATATAATTTCCTTCTGTAAATGATTTTTTTGTTTCCCAGCCTCAAGCAATAAGATTAAGGAAGAGGCTATTTTCACTTTCAACTAGCTAAAGAAAAGCATGTTTAAAGAAAGAAACAAAAGATTATTATCATGCTGCCATCAAAAAGTAAAGCTGGTTTTTATGTTTTCTAAGTTATAAATAAAAAGATGCCCATCATTATGATTTAAAAGAATAGTTTGACTTCTAATATTTCAGAGGAAATCCCTTTGTATTAGGACATTTGTATACTGTTAATTTCCTAGTCTCCTCCGAGAGAGGCCATTTATAGGCTTATTTTTATAGGATAATACTAAATGTAGTATTCTAACAGTCGAATTAGATTCCTCTTTAAATATAAAATAAATTTTTAAAGAAAATGAGGAGCCAATAACATTATGTCCTCTCTACCTGTATTGATTGGGGAATATGGACAAACTTTTAGAAACAATGTGCTACCAGCATTAACAATTTCATTGCTCACTATTATAGATCAGAAACTCACATGTTGGTTCAAGGTCTAGAACCAAACACCAAGTATGAATTTGCTGTTCGATTGCATGTGGATCAACTTTCCAGTCCCTGGAGCCCTGTCGTTTACCATTCTACCCTTCCAGAAGGTAAAGAAAGCAGCTTCCTTATGGATTTTATCTAAAAGTTTAAAAAATGTATATGTCACTTTGAAGAGGCAACTACCCTGGTTTGCCACCTACCAGTTAATGGGTATATATTTATTTCATTTCTTAGTGCCTCTTTAGGGCACACTAAATTTTTTAAAAATCAGGTATGCTGTTCAAGCCTGTGCCAAAATCATTTAAAATGCAAATAAGTAAGTAACGTATGTGTTAATGATGTTAGGAGCCCACATTAGAATGTATATATACAAGAGCTTGATGCCATGCACAGTGCAGAGGATATGATACCTGACTGAGCAACGATTCTAGAGCTTACCTATGGCTCTAACTAAGACACTTCATGTCTCCAGACTTATGTTTCCTTTTCTCTAGAATAAGAATGAAGAACTAGATGATCTAAGGACCTTATTTTAATTATGCTAAGAGAAGGCAAAGAACATTTATTTCAGTGAGCAAGGGCTCTTTTTTTATGGTTTTGACAATATCCCATGTGCAATGTGGAGCCCAAAACCAGCTCTTTACATTTTAGTGCATATTAAAAATAAGGTCAGTTAAAATCCCAAGACTTCACTACTTTCACAGGTATAAATTATTAGTGTAAAGTCTGTCCTATAAACTCACTGATTCACAAGTTTTTGGAGAAAAACTAAATGTTTTTGGTCTCAGAAGTGTGTGTGTGTGTGTGTGTGTGTGTGTGTGTGTGTGTGTGTGTTTTCTGTGTGTGGCTTCCTAGATCAGGTCAAATATATATTCAATAAATTTTAGTAAGAAATGTACTTTCTTACTTAATGGGGTAAGACTAACTGTCTCATAAGCAGGTGCTACTGGTGCAACTGTAAACCTATCTAGTAATCCATTTGGCAAAATCATATCAAGAATCCTAAAAGTGCTTATACCCTCTGACTTAGTCATTCTTCACCTAGGAATCTCCCATGTTCTTTATATTTTTTTAAATGTTTGAACATTATAAAAATGAAATTAGCTTTCAGAAAATCAAGAAAATAGTATTTTACTATTATGACTAATAATCTTTAAAAGCTGTAATTTTGAGATGTTTTTATAGCAGTTCCTAGTTTTTCAAACTCTTTTCAATGCCTGTCAGTCTCTATTAGCCAAAGATTTGAGTGTTTATGATCATATTATCCTAATAATACCATATTTTTTATGTGTGTACACAGCACCAGCAGGCCCACCAGTTGGAGTAAAAGTGACCCTGATAGAGGATGACACTGCTCTGGTTTCTTGGAAACCCCCTGATGGCCCAGAGACAGTTGTAACACGCTATACTATCTTGTATGCATCAAGGAAGGCCTGGATTGCAGGAGAGTGGCAGGTCCTACACCGAGAAGGTAAATGTGATCGTAAATTACCAAAGAGGATGAAAAGTAAGATTATTAATGATAAAGATAATGATAAAGATTAATGATAAAGAAACAATGGGAAAGAGGGACCTAAAGTTCGTTTTGAGTTTATATTTGTGAAGTAACAAATCATTAAAGATTTTGATTTTATTCAAAGAGTGTTGGGAAGTCATTGACATATTTTAAGCATGAGCATATGATTCGCATTTCTCTAACAATTGTAAATAAAAGAGGTTTTTTTGAGGAAGAGTAGGAGGGGGGTGGTAAGAGTAATGCAAAGAGACTAGTAAGTAATTGTAATAGTCCAGGAAGGAAATGATAAACCTAGATTCAGGTTTTGAGGATTGAGATGGAAAAGAAAGGATGGTTGAAAGATATTAAGGAGGTAAAATCTACAGGACTTGGTAGTTTAAGGAGGGTTGGGAGAGGATTAAGGTAGGGAGAATTGTTATAGGTAATAATTACTAGACTTCTGGTGGTGGTGTGTCTTGTACTGGAGTAGCAAACATTAGAAGAGGACCTGATTTAAGGGAGAAGACCTTTGTACAGCTACTAAAATGGACCATTTGCAAATAAATTGATCAATATGAATATTAGGGTCCACTTAAGTATAGGGAAAAGCTAATTAGCGCTGAAGAACCTAAATTTAATTTTTTAATACCATTTTTTAAAAAAAATCATTATATCCATTTGAAATTTTTGAATCTTTCATTTGGAAAAGTCTTAATGCCAGTTTTTTGATGGGTCATCACATAAATAGTAAAATTTATTATTTTGGCACTTTTAAAATTCAGACATGTATGCTGGGAAAAGAACAGTTTGCCAAGCAATTAAAATCTTGAGAATTACAAGAATAAAATTTATTGGCTATCCACATATTCTAAACACTTCACAGTTCTAGGCACTTACACATACATTTTACTTTTTAAGGAGAATATTTACCTAATTAAGAAAATAAACTTTAAAGCCACTTACATGGATATGATATACAGCTTTTTGTGTAGTTATAAACAAATGATAACTTTAACTAGAGTTTTGATGGTTGTATCATTTTTTCATTAATCAGTAATTAATGAAAAAGTAATGATTTCCTAGTCACTGAAGAGATATGAAAGTAATAATACTTGTCAGCAATATAATTTTATATTTGTATCAATTAACTATTGCTTCCTAATAAACCACTCTAAAACTTAGTGACTGTACTTTCTCACAAGTCTATGGGTCAGCAGTTTGGACTGGGACCAGCTGAGCAGTTCTTCTGCTGATTTTTCCCAAGGTCACTCATGAGGCTATAAATCATCTCACTGTTTCAACAGAGGTACATGCTAAAATGGTTGAGCAGAAATGTGATATGAAATTATGCTTATTGTATAATTTAAAGCATCAGAAATTATAGCCTTTACGTTTCTTGATATACAGTAAATCAGCACAAACTACTCAATTATTTTAAAATCTAAAAGGTACTGTTAGAAATCATGCTTTTTTACAATTCTTGAACCCTGTTTCTCATAGCAAGAGTTCCCCAAGATCATAAAGGTGCCCCTCTTCAAAAAAAAAAAAGTTCCATGACTAAATATGCCATTTCCTCCTATTAAAGATTCATACTGGACATTAAAATTCTTTACTAAAGGAATCCCTTTACTACAACATTTGCCAAATAAATTGGACTACTAATAGTAGAAACATAATTGATTTATTAAATGAATTCTTATTGAACGATTATATGTGACAAGTTCTTCCATAGGCATTGGAAATACCACAGTGAACAAAACAATGTCCCTTCCCCATTGGACCTTACATCTCAGATGACACACAAACAAATATATAAATATTCAAGTAGTGTCATAAGTGCTTTAAAGAAAACTACAATAGGGGGAAAGGACAAAGTGGTGATGGGAGGTAGTAAAGTAAGTTCCATTGGAAGAAATTACATCTGAGCAGAGCCATGTGAATATCTGGGGGAAATGCAAAGGCCTTGAGACAGAGTGTGCTGGGTATGTTAGAGGAACAAGAAGGACAGGGAGGCTAGAGTGGATGGAAGAGCAGGCAGTAGGAAATGGGGGCAAGGGGAGTAACCAAGAGGAGATCCTGTAGGCCAGACTTTGTGGACCACAGGTTTTATTCTAAGAGATGGAAGATATTGGAGAGTTTTGATCAGATTTATATTTTAATAGGATTACTCTGACAGCCACCTGAAAAATTGATTATAAGGAGGCAAGAGTAGAAGTTAGGAGTCTAATGAGTCTAATACATAGGTGTCTACATGAGAATTAATGGTATGAACAGGAGTGATAATGAAGATAGTAAGAAACTATTAGAACATAAATTGAATGAACAGCCTACTAGATTTGCTGCAGATTGATGTGGGGTGTAATGAAAAAGATAAGCAAAGGTCTGGTTTTGAACATGTTAAATTTGAGATGCCTAAGAGGTTGAATGGGAGGATTAAGTTCATGGGACTAGTAGTATAACTTAGAAGTCATCAGGATGTAGATGATATTTAAGACTGTGAAAGTGAAAAAAAGATCACTTAGAGAGTGTGAATGGAAGATGGAAAGGTCTGAGACTGCATTCTGGGATGCTTCTCCAACCTGGAGATTTTACCTTTTGCTTTTACATTTTAAATGAATGCCCCTTTGGTAATAAGAAGATTATATTTAATATAGGTTCAGCTGGCATTTATAGAGAAAAATCTTGTAAAAGTAATATGCTAGCTGTTCAATCAAATTATGCTGTTCAAATATTAAAATAAAAAAATATTGTCCTCCAGAAAAGGAAGAACGGGATGTCAGAAATAAGAAGATGACTTACATTCATTGAATATGTAAACTCATGTCAGACACTTGCTAGGGGCAGTTTATTTAGTTTTTATAATCATTACATGAGGTGAGAATTAATGCACCCACGAGGAAAGCAAAGTTCTGTAATGTGCCCCAAGTCACAAATTACTTAGTTGGTAGCCTGCCAGCATTTGATCAATGTTGATATATACACTGAGCCTATTACACTGTCTGGTTTGTGAAACTCCTACTAGTCTATCTAAAGATTCAGACACATATGAAAGGCAGTAGCCTGAAATAATCACACTAGGTTGAGACAGTGTGCCAAGATCATGCAGGGATAGTCAGCTCACTTTAATATTTGGGAACTACTTTGAATGTGCTCATAGGGGAACCGGAATGTTATAGTTGCCTTTTTTTTTTTTTTTTTTTTTTTGTCTGAAGGAAGGGTAGCGCATGTGCATATGATCACACTCAGATCTTCTGCTCCTAAAATTTAAATTTCAGGTAGTGACTAGTGTTTGCTAAGTACTTTTAAAAATTTAATTTATTCTGTGATAAAATGGAAACTCAGTTTGTCTATTTGTGAAGAAAGTGAAATGTTCTTCCTTCCAGGTAATTGTTAACATGTCACAATACATCTTAGATTTTTAATTCACCTGCCTAAGAACTTGGTAAGAGTGGAAAGACTTTTCCTGATTCTAAATAGGGGTCAGTTTGTTTATTTAACAGTTGTGTACTCAAGTAGCTCACACTCTCTTCAGGCCAAGTTGAAACTGTAGAATATGAAAACAAGCTGTGTTTGGCTCCTCTCTTTGCCACTTGGTTCAGCTGCCTCACATCATGTGACCTACAGAAGTGGCCTCTGAATCGTGTCCTCAGCACTAAGATCACCCCACATTTCGCTTGCATAATGAAACATACTCTTGCAAGTACACTAGAGTAGCCAGTTCTGGCCTCCGGTAAGCTGTTGTAAACTCTTTGAGGCTATTCTGTCGTCAGGATGCCCTGAGTCAGGAAAAAAAATGAAGTGAAATCGTGGTAGGAAAAGAAAGCTAGATTCCCCTGGGACTGGTCTACCCACAAGTGTGGTTTTGGAACAACTTTCTGGTGAATTTTTATTACACTTACTTTCTTAACATTAGGATTAGTTCCTAGGGTGGGAGCCCCTTTTGTAAGAAAAATACTTCAGTGCAGTGGCAGACCAAGAGCAAAAAGAGCCCCTCAAGAAATAGCGGTGCCCAAATAGGAATTCTTCTTAACTAGCAGTCATGCCAACAGAGGAAATACCTTTTGATTCCAAATGTCGTGTATAAATTCGAATGAAGATTAATTTTGAAGAGAAGTAGATGCTAAGCCGATTGGTGGTGATAATTTTAATAGTTAATCTGAGGTTGAAGTCTTCACTTTGAGGTTCCCATCTAACTTTGGCATTTTCTTTACTGTTTACATTCAAGAAATCTTAGATAATGATTAGGAGGGTAAAAACTATTTTGTACTTACAAAAATAATTGTGTTGTTTCTAATTTAAGAATTAAGGATAAGATCATTTATCACAGCAACTCTCATAATAGTTTGAATATTTATTTTTTAAAAAAAGACTCCTATTGGATTTAAAAAATTCAATTATTGTTGAATCTGGTTTCATTATACCATTTTTTCTACCTGTGTTTGAAATATTCCATAATAAAATGTTTTTAATATTTTAAGTATCCATACCTATGTAAAGAGGAATACATTATATTATGAAATATATATAATGAATACATTATATTATGAAATACATTATAAATATATATATATTTTGTTATATATATATATAACAAAAATATATGCTATTCTTAAGAAGTACTCCTAAAACAAAATTATAGAGAAGAATTATGTAGGGGAAGTGTGCATGGTATAATATTAAGTGAAAACTCTAGGATAGAGAAATATACAGAATAAATATGTCCTTAACACAGGTACTGTGCAGACACAGATACATCAAAATGTTAACAATGGGAGATTATCATTTTATTTATATTTAGCTTTATTTTCCAAATGTTCTACAATGAACATATGCCACTTTTATAATCAGAAAAATATTTTTAAAATAAAGATTCATGATTATGTAATTGAAAGGATGAATGAAAGATACAGGTTACTTAATTTTTAATTGATATATATTTATTCATAGGAGCAATAACCATGGCTTTGTTAGAAAACTTGGTGGCAGGAAATGTATACATTGTCAAGATATCTGCATCCAATGAAGTGGGGGAAGGACCCTTTTCAAATTCTGTGGAGTTGGCAGTGCTTCCAAAGGAAACTTCTGAATCAAACCAGAGGCCCAAGCGTTTAGATTCTGCTGATGCCAAAGGTCTGTAAACTGTCAGTCACTGATTTTTCTTAAGAAAGTGCATATATATTTTCAGCTCTGCTGTACTTTATATCTGCTCCTACCATGGCTGTATCCCAAAATCTGCACTCAGTTCCTTGAATTTTTGTCAGAAGTTCCCATGCTGTGGAGCTCTTCTCTGCACTCCTGGAAGGAAACAAACTCACCTCAGAATTAACTGCAGTTTTCAGGCCACTATGTTCCAGTCACCTCTCTTCCTGGCTATGCAATCACTAAGAGAGATGAGCCACACCACCTTGAACTGATGGGAGTAGGCTTCCTGGGAGGTTTCATGGACATAAACAGCAGTGATGGTTGTGGTGTTCAAGCTCAGAAAAGCATGGTTTTCATTAAGAATTCTCACCACAGAAAAGTAGCCTTTCCAGAGAGAAAGTTGTTTCTCTCCAGAAAAGCAATTGAAAAAAAAATATCTTTAAAGAGCTACTCTCACTCCGCTCAGGGCAACTGTCCTCTTCTAAAGAAAGCAGGGCCTCCTGTGGTGCAGGACTAGACACCTCCTTTTCTTCCTCTCTGAGGAAGTGGGAATGTGTGTGTAGTGGTGGGGGGCGATGTCAAAAAGCTTTAAATGGAGGAAATGCTAGCAGAACTCAGGACAGAATTAAGGGCTCATTGCTCCTAAGAGGATAGTCATTCACTGCTCTGTGTGTGTGCGTGTGAGGGTGGGGGAAGGGGGGCAATTTGCTCCTTTTGCCTCTTAGCATTATAAATTATGAACCGATGTTCACATTTGATATAATAATGTGATATCTAGAACTCATATTTAGAATCCACTATGGGAAGATAAACTGATCTTTGAGATCACTGGTAACTATGTAATATGTGTCTTTTGTGCTTAGATACAGATACTGTCAAAAGTTTCCCTGTGAGAAGAAAAATTATAGAAAAGTGAATATCTGTCAGAATTATGATAAACAGAATCATTGATTTATTTATTGATTCTGAGTAAATTTGTTTCCCTTTCCAGTTTATTCAGGTTATTACCATCTGGACCAAAAATCAATGACTGGCATTGCTGTAGGCGTTGGCATAGCCTTGACTTGCATCCTCATCTGTGTTCTCATCTTGATATGCAGAAGTAAAGCCAGGTGTGTTTTTATTGCTAGAGATGTGTTGAGGTGGTTAAAAAATTATTTAAATTACAGTAACCACAAGAAGTAAATTGAAACCAAGTGCCTTTTGGAGTAACTGGGATTTTCCATTTTAAAATAAATGTATTATTACTTCAGTTCTTACAACTATAGAGTTGTACTCACTTTGGAAAGATTATTTTCTTGCCATTTGAAAAATTTATTGTGCCAATAAAATATTGTTAAATGAGGACCTAGTTTCTTCATTTCCTTGGTATTATGAGAAACACAAAGTATATCCTTCAGTATAAAAAACCATGACAATCTAATATTTTTGCTGATTGAGAGGATTCCTTACTGTCTGGAATATTTTCCTATGTGAGTAGCCTGAAATGCCTGAGCCACTGAGAGCTCCACCTACACCACCACAGGACATATGGTTGGGATTCTCAGACCACGGATTAAAACAAATGCAATAACAAGGGATTGATTCTCTATAAACTCTGTTGGGCAGTCTTATCTCTAGTTTGACTTAAGCTAAGTTTTCAGCATTCATTGAATTGTCTATAACTAACCTTTTGTATACTTTGGATTTTGCTTTATTTTCTTACGCTTTTTTTTTTTTTTTTTTTTTTTTTACTTAAAGCAAAATCAGATACATACCATTTTTAGGTAATGTGTATGAGTGGAATCTATCCATTAGTTTAGATTGTTCAGAGTTTACCCTATATTTGTTTGGTACTTGTGCATAGAAACATACTCAGAAAACATGTGAATGAAGTGTTCTAACATCTTTTTTTTTTGTATTTTGAACTGGCTTAGTTTTGCTGTTTAAGTTTCTCACTTTAAGAATTTTTTTTGTAAAATCTTTATGCACAGTATTGTAGCAATGCCTCAGTCTTGCAGAAGTGCGACTGTAAATTTGCCATCGTTAATTGGCAAGTGAATTGTGATGTTAGTGTGACAATCTGCAGACCTGAAGGAGAACATGTAAATTAAAAATTAAGAATTTATGCACAAATTATAAGTACTCGACAATCATGAAAAATAGTACTTTGTAAATATTAAGGTTCTTATTAAGGGTTTGTGAAAAGTAACTATATAAACAGATTTTGAGGTAAAAAGAAAGAAATAAGCTTCAAATCATAAACATTTTCAGTAGCGAGTGGGAGTTGAAATCTAATATTCAGTTTCTAAAGATATTTGAGAAGCAAGCATTAAAGAACTCCTTTGTATGCAAGTTGTGATTATAGGCCAGATTTGGTACCTTTGCCAGTATATTTTATGAAATTAGATTTCCATTTCTTGCAACATTTCAGGAGATCATCTGCTTCCAAGATGGCACAGAATGAAACTCAACCATTATCACATACCAGTGCCTCCCTAGCCCGTGGAAATGAAGTAGGAAAGAACCTGGAAGGGGCTGTAGAAAATGAAGGCTCCTTAATGCCAATGATGATGCCTAGCAGTTTCATCGATGCAAAGGTACTCGAAGCTGCAAGACCTTTTTGCTGTATAATTCTTCCCTCCATTCATTGTCCCTTTATGTATAAAATTCACTTACCAAAAATCATGTCAAATATATTATATCCATACTCCACTTAATGAAATGTGAAACAGTTTCACCAAGATCCTTCCTTATATAAAATATTTGGGAAGAAGAATATAGGGATGGATAAAAGATAAAAGAATAAAAGATGAAAGAGATATAGGAAAAAAGAGAATGTAGCATACATTCAATTAGGTGGGACTATATGGAGTTCACCTGTCTTAAATAAGGATACCCAGGTCATTAGTCTATATTTATGATAAATTAAATTGCATATATTTACTAGGTGAACCGTTTTTTATTAATCCATTTTACATTTAGTTTGGCTAAGTTTTTTGAACTGACCCTAAGAACATGCCAGGTATGAATGTCATTTTTGAAAATATGGAGCATCTCAATAGATGTCTCAACATGTTTCTCTTTATGGAGGAAGATAGATATAGTGAAGAAAGTCATTGGGGGATATTGCTTCATGTCCTTTCCATTATACATAATAATAGAACAGTGATAAGCATTATGAACACAACTGAAAATTTTTAATCACAGTGCAACATTTGATTGTGTGTTTTATTATAATAGCTCTCGTAACCAATTTGCTACAAATCAGGTACCAGTAAACTGCAGCCAAGCCCAGGCCAGCCCATGGCCTTTCTTTATATGGTCATCTCCTGAGCTAAGAATGTTTTTTATACTTTTAAAGGGTGGTTTGGAAAAAAAAAATGAAGGAGAAATGTTACAGAGGCCATATGTAGCCTGCAGAGCCTAAAATATTTACTGGCTCTTTGCAGAAAAAGTTTGCCAAATTCTGCTCTAAATTATTTTTACCCAACCCTTCTCTAAAATTTAGAAAAATAAAAATATAACAAAATTTCAACACCCAATTTTGATATTAAATTGTATACAATTATGTTTAACAAATGCAATCTACTTGTATATAGCACAGTGCTCAGACTATATTATGGGTGAATAATAGGTAATGAATTGTTTTTTGAACTCCCAATATCTTTTTTGTTTGCAACTTAATTCAGCTTTTATTTGCTGATACAAATATAAGCCATTTAACTTATTTCAAATTAATCTAGAACATTTTTAAATAAGCATAACAAGCACTAAAATACGCTGTAGTTCTGTTATTACTAACTTGGACATAGGCATGAGAAAGGATTGGGAAGAAGCAGAGTGGGGAGGAAGACAAGGAGAAAAAGAGAGAGAACCCAGGGTGAAAGGAAGCAGAGCCAAATGGAGGCCTGTGGTAAAGCCAAGAAGCCATTTTGGAGGACAGATCAGATCTCTCCATCCACGTGGGTTAGCCTAAGAGTTGATCCCCCATCTATTGCCATATTGTTAAGCATATATGGGCCCATTTTTATCCACAACTGCTTTGCATTTTTTAAACACGTGGAAATGTTAAAACAATAGCATAAGGAATGTACAAATAATTGTAAATATCTTGTGATGCTTCTATATCTCCACATATTTTTATTTGCTGAACCATGTGAAAATAAGTTTTGAAGTCATTATACTTCACCCTAAATACTTTAGTGTATATATATATATCTCTCTTAAAGATAAATTTATTATATCTTTTTGATCAGCAGCAACTTGAATTTGTTGTATGCTGCTTGTATAAAAAAAAAAGTAACGTCTATGATTCTTCCTTTTAACATTTAAAAATTTTGTATACTACTTGTGATAAACTGAAATCTATAATATTTACATTTTCCCCTTTTCTTTCTCCAGGGAGGAACTGACTTGATAATTAATAGTTATGGTCCTATAATTAAAAATCATTCTAAGAAAAAATGGCGTTTTTTCCAAGATTCTAAGAAGATAAAAGTTGAGCAGGTAACCTACCTAAATGAGAAAAATCTTTGGCAACCCAAAGTATTTTGAAATGGTAACTAAAAAGCAAGGAAGATGTCAATGAATGCTTCATTTTAATCTTTGTGTTCTTTCTAGATGTTGTTTTATTAATTTGGGGCATGACTCTATAGAAGGCCATGGGGAGTGATAACTAAATGACAATTAGAATAGTAATTAGAGCTGTGTTTTTTGGTAGGGAGTGGAAGGCAATGGAGAAAGTAATGGGGCAGGAGCATGCATTGCCCATCATTGAGGAAGGCTTTGATTCATTACTTACTCCAATAACTCTGAGATGCTCCCAGTCCTCAGTGAGGAACCACTGACCTAGACAATCCCTTTATGATATTGACCTTTCACCCATTACTTAAACAGTTTGCTATCTCAGAATATATAGAATACATAAAACCAGATTTATTATTTTTCAGGAGCATGCTATCATCACTGACAGTGTTTTATGTATTTTTGCCCAGCCTCAAAGAAGATTTGCTCAATCGGTCTGCTTTTACCAGCCAGGCACAACTGTGTTAACTAGTGATGAAGACTCCCCCAGCTCCCCAGGTCAGACAACAAGCTTCCCAAGACCCTTTGGTGTTGCAGCCGATACTGAGCATTCGGCGAATAGTGAAGGCAGCCACGAGACTGGGGATTCTGGAAGGTTCTCCCACGAGTCCAATGATGAGATACACCTGTCTTCAGTGATAAGTACCACACCTCTTACTTCTGATTCCTTTACTGGCAGTGATTCCAGTGGGGATCCCTCCACGAGGAAGTGTGAAGACCCTGCAGTGCCATCAGATGCTGAGCAAACTTCCTCTTCAGTTCTGCAGCCACCATCTGCCATGCTAAGCTTTGATAAAAATGATTTTCCAATCTAGACAGCTATGTTCAGGTATTCTCACTTTTAATTCTGTTCGAAGGACAATGAACAGGGAGCCAAAGCCTTTGTGAAAATCTTGATGTCTTATTGGATATTTCAGCCTTTTTTTGAATGTGTTTTTTTTTTCTTTTTTTAAACTCGTGTATTTTGAATGTTTGATTGTCAGCAATGTGAAAAGACAGTCAAGATATTTGACTGGAATATGAAAATATATCACTGGAGCAAAGGGAAGGCTTTTGAAAGCTCCTTTGCTAACTATCTACCTCAGTTTGCCAGATGGCAAACTCAGAAGACAACTTCGTTACCTCGTTTTTGTGATAGTTTTATCTCAGCTACATAACCAATGATACTTCCTATTAGCTTTTTGTTTTCATTGATGTATGTGTAATGTGTGTGATCAAAGGAGTCATATAGGTAGATGAGTAAGAATGTTTATCTGAAGCTCTGATTTTTTTTAAAAAAATGTAACATCTGCATGATTTGTATAATTTAACACTACCTCTGGCTGTGAGGACTAACAAGAGTAAAAGTGGGGCTGTTGATTTTAGAGAATGACCAAGACAAAAAGTGTATCTCTTGAGAATAGAACTATTTGGTAACATATAGAGAATGCCATTGCTTCAAGGGCTTTTATGTTTTGGGCGTTAAAGTCTGAGGGCTTAATCTGCTGTTTCCCAAACCTCAGCCTGCTAGAGCTGTGCCTTTTTTACCTTCCCATTTGCCTGACAGTTGGCCAAAGGCTGCACTGTCTAGTTTGCAAAGCATCCTCAACATTTCCAGAATTAGTTGCAAAACTCCATGCGGAAAACAGATTTTTAAAGAGCATGGGTTAGGATTTTGTTTTGTTTTTAATCCCAGTTTGGCTTAAAGGGGTAAAGAAATTTCATAAAATATTAAGACTGGAGATAAATGCAACAGTAGACAGTAAAATGAACGTGAGGTTATCATGGTAACAGTGCCTTCCATTATATATTATGAAATTCTTTGCCTTATATCTTTTTAACATTCATGAAGTTGTTAAGGGCAGGAGTACAGAAAGTTGCCTTAAGAGTGTCTTGGATTTTATCAGTAACTATTTTGATGTACGGTATCTTATCAAAGCATTTTGGTTTGTTATTCTGCAGGTTTTATTTAGGGATGTGTATTCAGAGTTCTACCACCTCGCTTGTATTTTCTTGAATTCTTAAGAGAATTTGGTACTCTTTAATTTTCCTTCAGTGTCAATGCTGTGAAGGAGGAATGCTAACTCCAGGAGTGAGTTAATCCTCTTGCTGGTTCGAAATCAGCAAACTGTTTACTCAGCCACATAGAATAGGCCTTCTCAGTCATGAGAGTTACCTACTAGGTGTCCAGCAGTGGGAAAGGATAAAAAATTAAACACGAGGTGTTGAGAGGGAGCCCAATTTCCTTTTAAAGGTATTGTTTCAAATTATCTGGAAACAACATTGAGCCTTACTTTAAAAGGAATCTAAATTGTTTTCTCCTTAAAACTTTTGGTTTAGAGGGAAGTTACATTAAATGGCGTTATAAAATCAAAAGAACATTACTGATAATAGTCTCCCTCTCGTATCTCCTATCCCAATGTCTGATGATACAACATTTTTGATTGTTTTTTAATCTGTATTTTTGTGCCAAATTGGATATGTTCAGAAGCAGACCAAATTAAGTGCTAGCAGCCACTTTCGGACAAAATTCAAAGTCCCTATTTAATTACCTAAGTATGGGCTTCACAACAAAACAAAAAAAGCAGAGCTTTAGGTGAACAATCTAAGGCAAGGAAAAATGCTGCTCCTGCCTTTATAGCTCCTGTTTTATACTACCTCCTTTTAAAGTTATTCTAGTGTTATTTTTTTTTCCTGTACTCAGGGAACATTTTGTTACTTTTGAGCTGCCTCATGGAAGCATGAGCAAATTGACAGGGTATGGCGTTTTTTGGTTTGTAAGTAGAATTTATGTGGGGCCTACTTTTATCAGTATCTAAATTTAAGGAATATAATGAGTTCATTTATTTTTTAACTTTCATTAAAAGGCAAACAAAACCTAAAGCTGAAACATCATCCATCATGGTTATGGAAGGCGTGTCTAGGACTGTATAAATTTGAATCATTTTTAAAGCCTAGAAAGATGATCTGAAATCTGTGAGGAAAGTATTTTGTTTGTTTTTTGATGGCTAGGCCCATAGTTATTGTAGATCTTTAGGCTATAACTATTTGCTAATTATTTACCAGTACATTTTTTACTTTTTCGCCTTTTCATTTTGTTCGTATACAGATTTTTTCATAATAATTCTGTTACCAAAGAATTTTCAGTAGAAAATGAAAATTTGACTCTAATTTCCCCCAGAACTGAATTAAGTAGAAACATCTATAGGTAATGAAGTTTATACACGTAGTTACTAACCCAAAATAATAGGGTTTATATTGATTGTTGTAGTTAAATAGACTAGTAATTTTAACTACCTTATTGTTACCAGAGCATTTAAAATAAGTTCTTTACCAACAGAACATTCCAAAGAATTTCAAGTATAATTTTTTTTTTCTTCAGCAAGTAAATCCTCAACTAAACAGTATTAGAGTAAAATATTTTTACATTGTTGAAACTACTTGTTGGAGAGAAAAATAATCTTTCACCAAAGATAAATATTTTGGTCTCATTGAATAAGATATTTAGCGTACTACAAAGACTTCTTTTTACTTAGCCAAAGCTAGCTTCTTTGAAACCTTAGGTATGAAATAGTAACTAAAATGTGCAGGTTCCACTTCTCTCTCATAGCGGTGTTCTTTATGGTATTTCACTCCAAAGGAACTAATATGCAAAGGTAACTATTTTCTTTTCCAAAGATTTATTTGCTCTAAGTACTGATATGTGCATGTCATTTTGATGCCAAATATTACAAGATACTGCTCATCAGTATTTTCGTACCAAAGACCATTAAAATATATAGATTAGCCTGTAAGTAAGTAAAGATGAGCAGATTTGAAATACATTTATTTAGAAGCTGATAAGGAATCTAGCTTGAGTAGCAAAAGATATCGAAGGGCTAAGTTTACATATAGAAAGCAATACAATTATACTGGTATTTATCAGTGTTTTTATTCAAGTACTTTTTGTCAGCAATTTTAAAAAAAAACCAAAGATATTTAAGATTACCTCCACATATAGGCAAATTTAGTTGTACATTAAACTGTTGTTTCTTGTTTTTATGTCAAACAAACATCTCTCTCCAGAACCCATCTGTATACAAACAGCATACATAGGGACTTTCCATTAAATCTGCTGACTCAGCCACAGGATGTTTTTGCCAAATGATGTGATATTTTCGTATGCACCTTGAGTGTGAGATGTCAACAGAACTATCAGCAGGCTTTCCCATTGCAGAGTATTATGGCAATCTCTGAACTAGCCTATGAGTCTTCCTCCTGCTCAAAGCATTACTTGGTTAACTCAGAAGGCTTGAGGGCAGTCCCTTAATAGTAGGAATGTTCTCATCTCTGCAGACAAATCATATCACTGGCATCACAGGCAAACAAATCATATCACTGTTTGAATGAGCTATACTCTGATAGATGTGCTCTTTAAAGTTGTCCATAAATTAAAATATTTTAATTACATCAAGAGAACCTAGTATTTCAAACTTTAGTGGAAACTTGGATGGAACAAAAATCTTTTTTATGAAATCTGAGGTTTTTTATTTTGATTAGCCTAAAAGTAAGACCATAGCTTTATCCACTAAGTGGCTTTAAAAAATGAACTTTGGCACACCAGGGAAATTAGATCCTCAGTGAAATGCCTTTTATTTGCCTTTGCTTCAAATATAAGCAGTGCCAAAATTGGGAACAATGACAGTGATTTGCATTAGTTTGTCTTGGCTTTGTTAAGGACTTCTGCCAGAAACTTACTCATATTGATGACTGAGGGTCATTGTTCAAGTCCATATGAAGACACCTTTGTAAACAATTCAATGTCACAAAAATAAAATTGAAAGCTTTTTTTTTAATGTAAGAATATCCAGATGTGGCTCCATGTTAGCAATGGCTGTAGTGATTTCCATATATGTTTGTATTTCATTGAATGTAATTTTTGAATGCTGAATGTAAAAAAAAAAAAAAAAAAATCCAACTATATTGAAAGAGCCACGATCTTTTAAGTCTGTATTTTGTAGACTTCATTTTTGACAGTTTGCCACATGGGTCTCTGGTCAAACTGCTTTGATTTAATTAATAGTCAAAATAATTTTTGTGGCCTGTGAGCAGAATAGAGGGTTCTGGAGATCATCATACACAACCAGTTGTCCGATTGTGAATTTCATTGAGATTTAGAAGAACATATATGTAGAATTCTGTGTTAAATTGTTTTATGCTCAGGATATAAGATCACAGGCTAATGCAATGTGTATGTTTGCAGGCTTTAATCTTCTCAGGCAGTTTCCCTTTTTAAGCCATCTAAAGTGTTTGAGATTTACATGACAGTCTTGCATTTTTTACCAGACAGATACTGTATGATTTTCTTATTACTGTTGTAACAAATTACCACAAACTTAGTGGTGTAAAACAATACAAATTTATTATCTTCCAGTACTATTGGCCTGCAATCTGATAGGTCTCACTGGGACAGTATCAAGGCCTGTTTCCTTTTCTGGCTTTTAGAAGCTGTGAACCCACATCTTTACCCCTCCATCCTCAAAGCCAGCAATGTAGCATCTCTCTGACCCTGATTCCATTATCATATTTAGCTCTTTTCTGACCCCATCCAGGAAAGGTTCCTCAGTTTTAAGGACTCATGTGATTAGACTGACCCCACCTGGATAAACCAAGATAATCTCTTCTCAAAATCCTTAATTTCATCATATCTGCAAAATCACTTTTGTTATGTGTGGTAACATATTCAGAGTCTGGGGATTTGAATGTGGACTTCTGTAGGTGGCCATTATTTTCCCTACTACAGATTTATTATTTCTTGAGAATTCCAATTCCCATAAACTTTCTATAGCATTACAGAGATTAGAAGTCTGAAGTCATGTGCTCCTTGGGCATGTTCAGAACGTCAAAACTATGAAAACCTATTATATGTGTACGATAAACTCTCTAAATCACTTGCAAAAACAGTTCAGCTTTAAACTTTTTGAATATACGTTTCATAAAGTAACATCTCAGTTCTGTGTGTTTAACAGAAATTTTCCTAAATATTTGGTTCTAATTTAATGGAATTTCATGACAAATTTTTGAAAACTTATTATAGCTGAACTTTCCCTTTTTCTCTTTCTCAAGACATTCAAAGGAACTCAGAGTAGATAAACAGGACCATGATCAAGTTCATTCTTCATTTTCTTTTAAAAGCATATTTGTAACCAGCAACCTTTCTGCCTTTTCAATCCAGTATTTTGTCAGCTTCACCAGCTACTGACTCTTTGATTTTCCATTTGCTAACCCACCAATTTTCCATTGGTTTCAACAAGAGCTTCTGCTTATCTTGTCAGCACAAATAACTCCTAGGAAATTTTATCTTTCTTGCCATTCTTCTTCTTTGATTCCAATTGTCCCTTTTTCTGGAAAGCTACAGAGTCCATAGCTCTAGTTTGTTCTAATTCCTAAACCATTGCAAGTCAAGTCTTTCAGTTTGGAAAGATAGTTTCTAATCTACTCTAATTATCAGCTTTTCTTCAACTTAAAAGATAAAGCTTCCTCCACTATAAGGTAGAGACCATGATGATATTCCGAGTAAGGATAAGAATGCCGATTGTTTTTCAGCTGCTCCTGACTCTAATTTCTAGGGAAAAATAACACAGTTTACTGAACAAATACAATGTGCCCAGAATGTGCTTCATCCCTCTAAACTGCTACATTTAGCAAAGCAAATATTATCCCCATTTCAGAGATCAGGAAACTGAGGCTTAAACATGTCTAACTTGGGCAAAGATCACAGCTAGTAAATGGTTTGGCCAAGATATAAACCCAAGTTGGTTCCAACTCCCAAGTTCATAGTATTCCTAATAAAATGCATTTTCTCAGCAAGAAATGATATTTAATTACCCAGGCTCTCAGTATCAACACAACCCATCCATATAGTAATAGCCAGCCAACAAAGAGAAGTCTGTCTTATTTATATCCATTTATTCACATGAGGAATTTTGGAGGCTGAGATGTAACTCACCCTTGTCATCTCCTAATCATCTTCTTTCCTCCTTTAAAACCTCCAATTTCTCTTATCCAAAATTATGCTGAAAACTGATGCTTGTGCCTCGAGGTGCATGAGAAATAAGGTAGGCATGGTTTCTGGTGTTCTTATCTATTCAAGCATTTCCTTATTTAGACTATATGTTCAGAACTGAATTTTATCTTTTGTAATTTTTCCACAGTCCCGTATCTAAATAAGAATTTATTAATTGAAGACAGCCAGGTGTATAACCAGTCATACTTCCTTGCTAGATCTGAAGCATCAACAGTTTTTATGAATGCAACCTAAATAATTATTCACACTAATTTTGGATGGATCAAAGTTGAGGGAGAATCATAAAATAGAAGAGTGTTGCATGAGTCATTGGAGCACCTAAATTCTAGTCTTTGACGATTTTGAGATCTTTTTGGGACAAGAGTTCTCTATCCATGAAATAAAGATAATTTTTTTGTTTTCAGAATGAAGCAATAATACTTCGAAAACACAAGTGTAAATAATTATAATCCCAAAGTAATTTTGTGAGGCTGTGAAACATACCTTAACTGATATTTTTTTATTTATGGGTCAGCCTTTTCATTTACATTTTGCCTGTGCTAAAATGAAAAATGTTCGTGTTTCCTATACATGCACCCAAAAAAACTAACAGAAGAAAGGGTTGGTAAAAGATATAGAATGAAATTTTAAAACTTATCTGTAATGTAGGTGAATCTTAAGAAGAAATGGGGATTTACAGTATTTTTGGGAGTACCTCACAGGAAATAATTTTTCACCAAGTTAAATCTTTCATTTTAAAAATATCTTGGCTTTTAAAGATTTAAGGAAATAGTCAAATATCCCGAGAAGGATAGATAGGTAAGGAGAATGTGCATTTTTAGGATTCTTCTCTAACAGATCTATATTTTTTTCAAGATTATGGAACATTTTGACATTTCTTTAAACTATTTGCAATAAATTTTATATAGGGCAACACCTATTGGCACCTATTCTAATCTACTGAAGTCTACTTTTAAGTCTTACTGGGAAGAATTATATGATTATCTTTTTTCAGAGAAAAGAAATAATTTCCCTAACTTTTCTTTGCACCATCCAAAATCACACTTAGTATAATATGTGAATTTTGAACACTTTTGCAGATTTATTCAAGCTATATCTTGTAAGTAGTTCATGGTATTAGACACAATCTTAACTTATAAACTTTATCTTTAAAAATTTATGTTACAGAAGTTTATTTTTCTACAAAACTGTCTTTAAAAACACCAACAAAAATATTTAAAATGTTTGGCTGAAACATTCTTTCTCCTGTTTTTACAATCTGTACATTTATTTTCTTTACATATGAAAATGATTACTGATGATTATTAACTTGAGCCTGTTGCAGGAATTGCAAAGCCTGAATATATACATACATTGCCTTAGCCTATCAGTAGAATAGAAGATATATATTAAGTTTGTCTGTTTGTTGCTGTTGTTGGACAAAATTTCATGTCTTTGTATGCATGATTTTTTTTCCTATTTTCTTCAAAGATGTGAATTAGATGAAAGCGTGGGAGCCAGTTATATTATTTCATATTATGGGTGTTCTGGATCCTTTTGCTCTATATACCATATTCTTGTAAGGGCAGCATTAGCAGACTTGCTAATGGACTCTAGAGCTGAGCTATTTTAATTTTATATTTGACTCAGGGGATCAGCTCTGTGAACTCCATTGCGTGAAGAAAGCTAATGTTTGCCTTGATTTTGAATGTACCTTTTTAATGTCTTCTTAAAACATATTTTGTTTAATAATGTGGGTTTGTTTTCTTTTTCTAGCTTCATGGTAAATATTGCCTAGTATTTTCCCCCTCCCCAGGGTAGTTTATATACTATCCTACAGGTCATGCCAAAAATGAATAAAAATTTAAATGCCAAAATGTTTATGAAACTGCTGTCTAAATACTGATTGATTGCACAGTTTAAATAAAATTTTCCTTAGTTAATAAAGAAAAACTCTTATTTTCTTTTACTCTTCAGTTTTCGTTTGGGGAATGGAAAATGAAAACTTTCAGTGTATAGAATGATGGCTTTTATATCCTAGGATAGGATGATTATAGAGTCTACTCCAAGCAATAGGAAAAGAGTCTGTTTAAGGTATATAAGAATTATTTCATCTGGCACTTACTGAATAGCAGCAAGAAAATAATAATTTTCCCATTCCAGTAGATGGGTGCTTACCCGGAACTAAATAGTAGGTAGCATAAAAGTTATGGACTCATCCAGTAGACAAGGTTCTAATTTAGGTAAGAATTTTGTTTTTTAAATATTATTTAAAAATGGTCAAGAGAATATTGAAAACCCTCCCACTAAAAAAAATAGAAATAACAGATAAAATATAACTTAAACAAGCTTGTTAAGATAACTATTTAAAATAAAACTCCCAATTTGGGAAATGAAAGGGGAATTGAAAAACAGAACAGTAACTGTGAAAAGGCATTGTGCTGACTGGAGAATATAAAAGAAAGAACTGAAATGTAAGAGAATAAGAAACTATATATTTTTTAAAGAACAAATATATTGGAAAAAGTTAATACAATTTTCAGAAATAAAAAAATGCAGCAGTTGAATTTTTGAAAATCTGTTAAATCACAGATCAAGTACACTGAAGGTATATCATAAAACTGGAATTTAGATACAAGAATATTATTCAGGATAATTTGGCACAGAGAAATAAACAAAATATAAATAAAAGAAGTTAAACAGAGAAGATTCAAAATACATGACAGCCATTCTTAAATGAAAGACTAGAGAAAGTGAAGGATAAGCAATATTCAAAGAGAAAATGACTAATTTATAAAATCCTCAGCTTCAGGAAGCACAAACCTCAGTCTATAAATACACAAATAAGTCCATACCAAAACATTTCAGTGAAATTGCAGAACATCAAAGACAAAGAGAAGAACTTAAAGGAAATTAGAGGGGAAAAAAAGATTATATAAATTGTGCTAAGAAGATTGCTCAGTGACAATAAAAGAAGCAAGATGGTGGGATAATATCTTCAAAACATTACAAAGGAAAATAACTACAATATGCAGCTGTATATCCAGATATACTCTCATTTAAATGTTAGGATTAAATAAACATAATTCTAGATAAAGATTGAGAGAGAACACCACTCATATACACTTGCTAAATGAATAATAAAGGATATATTTTAGGAAGAAGGAAATAGAATCCACAAGGAAGATAGAAGCAAGAAGCAATAATGAGCAAAAAATATTGTAAGTAGTTCATGGTGTTAGAATACAACAGGGATGAATTGTGAAAACATGCTAAGTGAAAGAACCCAGTCAAAAAAATCCCACATATTGTTTGATTTCAGAATAGGCAAATCTATAAGAGACAGAAAGTAGATTAGTGGTTACGTAGACCTGCAAGGTTCCAGGGAACGGGAAATGACCACTAATGGGTTCAGAGGTTTTTATGGGGGTAATGGAAATGTTCTAAAATCAATTGTAATGATGGTTGCACAACAGTGTGAATATACTAAAAATCGTTGAATTATATACAAAATGGGTATATTGTATGGTATATGATATATCTCAATAAAACTGTTTTTTAAAAAAAGCGAGCAAAGACATAAAGAAACATGGGTAAATCTAAATCAGCATTAACTATGTACAAAAATACTATTAACTAATTTTTTGTAAAACAAGGTAGAACTAAAACACTAGACAAAATAAGCCATGAGAATGGAAGAAAAATAAGCAGAGACAAATTATTCTACCATTCTTTTATTAAATAGTTTTATGTTTAAAGTTATAGAGTGAGTGCTAAAATAATCAAAATAGAATGTATAATTTCTAAATCTAATTTAGGCAGAAAGTGAAAAAAACATGATCAGTTAATTGAAGGAAGGGAAGAAAATGGAATAAAATTTAAAAATAACCCTAAGAAAAAGAACAATAATATGATAAGAAAATATAACTTTAATTATTAAAAAAATAAAAGTAAAACTACTGCTACTTTAAAGATTGGATAGAAAAAGAAAATCTTTATGGTATTGCTACTTAAAACATAATGACCCCAGAATTCAGCAAAGTTGTATGGTACAAAATCAACCAACAAAACTTACTTTAAAAAGCAATCTCATTTACAATAGCATCTCAAACAAAATGCCTAAGAATAAATTTAACCAAAGAGGTGAAAGACTTGTATACTGAAGACTACAAAACATTGCTAAATGATATTATATATCTGAATAAATGAAAACACATCCCATGTTAATGGGTATTGAGATATAATACTACCCAAAGTGATCAAATTCAATATAATCCCTATTAATATTCAAACAACATATTTTTTTTTCTTTTACAGAAATGGGAAAGCCAATCCTCAAATTCACATGGAATTGCAAGGGGCCCCAAATGGCTAAAACTTCAAAATCAGAGGACTCACATGTCCTGATTTCAAAACTTACTACAAAGCTATAGAAATTAAAATAGTATGGTAATGGCATAAGGACCAATGGGTTATAGTCCCATGGAAGAGAACTGAGAGTCCAGAAATAAATTCATACATCCACAGGCCATTGATATTTGACAAGGCTGTAAAGTCCATTCATTGGGGAAAAGAAGTCTATTCAATAAATAGTGATGAGGCAACTGGACTGTCACATGCAAAAGAATGAATTTAGGCTTCTACCTCACACCATATACAAAAATTAACTCAAAATGGATCAATGACCTAAATATAAAAGCTAAAACCATAACTCTTAGAAAAAAAATAGGTGTAAATCTTCATGACCTTAGAAGTAGCAATGGCTTCTAGGATATGACACCAAAGCACAAGTAGCAACAACAACAACAAAAAAAAAACAAACATAAATTGGACTTCAACCAAATTAAAACATGTTCATCAAGGGACATTATCAAGAAATTGAGAAGACAACCTACAGATAGGGAAAGATATTTGCAAATCATATCTGATAATGGTTTAATATCCAGAATATTTAAATAACTTCTAAAACTCAACAACAAAAAGAGTTGAACTGACATTTCTTCAATGAAGTATATATACAAATGGCTAACAAGTATATGAAATGATGCTCAACATCCTTAGTCATTGGGGAAATGCAAATCAAACCACAATGAGATATCACTTCACACCTACTAGGATGGCTGTAATAATTTTTTTTAATTGAAGGAAAATAAATATCGTTAAAGATGTGGAGAAATTGGAACCCTCATACATTGCTACTTGGGAACATAAAATGGTCCAGCAACTGTGGAAAACAGTTTGGGTTCCTCAAAAAGCTAAACATATAATTACCATATGAGCCAGCCATTCCACTGCTAAGTATATACCCCAAAGAAAGAAAGGACTGAAACAGATATTTGTACAGCAGTGTTCATTTGCAGCATTATCCACAATAACCAAAAATGGGAACCCGAGTGTCCATCAATAGATGAATGGATAAACAAAATGTGGCATATTTAGCCACAAAAAGGAATGAAACATTGATATATATACAACATGGACGAACCTTGAAATTATGCAAAGTGAAAGAAGCCAGGCACAAAAGACTATATATTACATGATTCCATTTATATGAAGTACAATGTCCAGAGTTGGCAAATCCATAGAGACAGTTGTCAGGCCCTGAGGAGGTTGCAGGGGCTCAGGTGGGGGGAGCAATAGAATATGACTGTTAACCAGTAGAGGGTTTCTTTTGGGGATGATGAACATGTTGTAGAATTAGGTGGTCGTTGCACAACTCTGACTATACTAAAATATACTAAAAAGCAAATATACACTGACTTTTATACATTAAATAGTGAAGTTTATGATATATAAATTATATCTTCATAAAAAATATGATTGTACAAAAAATGGGGAAATCAAAGGAACCTTACTGCACAAAGTTTTCATCATCTTGCCTCCCCTTTCCTGCTCTAGCTCTCTAAAAACACGTAAAAACCAAAAAGTTTAAAACTGGCACATTTTCTGTCTTTTAAGAGATTTCATAAAATGCCAATTGTTCCATATTTACAGTTTGTTGTTTTAACACCAAGATTTGTCATATTTTTTAGGTAGACCTGCCTTGCTGTATTTCATTCACAAATATGTATGTATCTTGCTCATTCCACATGCTCTAAAAAATTTCTCAAGCACCCACACTGTTGCAGTCTGCCTATGTTGGCAGTATTTATATCCTGAAAAAAATCTGCCTCTTTTCCCATTGCTATAAAAAACAAAGCAAAACAAGGCAAAAATCCCACATTACTTTGCCATATTGGTTTTATCATATGTTACCAAAGAAGTGTATGACACACAGTGTCTTTAGAATCAAAGATCAAAATCAGGTGCCTCACTGGAGGCACCTCGGTTAACCATGAATATTTTTAACTGGGAAAAATATCATGGACATTTATGGTTATGTTAAATCAAGTCTTTGGTTATTAATTGCACAGGATATGTCAAGTTGATATGACAAACAGTGATTAAGATGGAGAGAGCTATGGAGATGTTTGTCCCTCTCTCAACTTGCAAGTCTCCTTAATATTTTTTAAAAATTACTAATGTCATATTAATAATTTTCTTTACTATTTTTCAATATTAGTTATCCACTAGAAATATTTAAAAAATAAGTCTTAGTATCAAATAATATATATTTCAGAATGTATTAATGTAAATTTTATATGAATCTGCAATTTGGCTATAGGAATCTATTGTTTAGCATACTATCTTGAACGTGAATAATTTATCATTTTTTTGGCTTTTGAATAGTTAGTATATCTTAATGGATAGACAAAATTATAGAATGTCAAAGTTTTGACACTGAATTCTTTGCAAGTTTACAATTCATTCATTTATTCATTCAAAAAATGTTTATTGACCACTTGATATGTGCCAGACAGTAATAAGCAAAAGTCAACCCTTACTCTCATAAATTTTAGAATCTGGAGGTAAAGACAAAATCTAGTCAGATAGTGACAGAAATTAATATGTAATTTCAAACCAAGAGAAGTAGTGAATGGATATGAAAAAAAAAAAAAACAGAATCTAAGGTAGAATAGATGAAGATAAATACTTGAGTCAAGAATGAAAGGTAAGTTTGAGTTAATTGGACTAAGTGTAGAGAGAAGTGCATTCCTGGAAGAGGAAAAAGCATTTGCAAAGCCTTCTGGCAGGAGAATATTGGAGGAAATTTTTTAAAGGCCAGTGAGCATAAAGAGCAAGAGGAGTGGTGCATGATCAGGTTGGAGAAATCAGTGGAAATCATATTACAGAAGCCATTTAGAGTCTATGTTTTTTAAAAAATCTAGTTTCAATTATAATAGCAGTGGAAAGCCATTGAGTTTTATGTAAAGTGATGACAGGATGAGATTTGTGTTTTAAAAAGAGCACCCTGCACTCTGGAAAATAGTTTGGCAGTTCCTTTCAAACTAAAAATGGATTTACCATATGACCCAGCAATTGCATTCCTGGGCATTTATCCCAGAAAAATGAAGACTTATTTTCACACAGGAACTTGTACATGACTGTTCATAATGGTTTTATTCATAATAGCCAAAAAGTAGAAACTACCCATGTAGTCTTTCAGTGGGTGGATGGTTTTAAAAAATGGTGGTATATCCATACCATGGAATACTACTAAGTAGTAAAAAGGAGTAAAATATTGCCATACACAATAACTTAAATGACATTCAAGGGTATTGTTGTGTGACAAAGTATCGCAAAAGGATGCATACTACATGATTTCACTTGTGTAACCTTCATGAAAGCACATAATTACAATAATGCAGAATACATTAGTGGCTGCCATTGATGGGTTAGAGATCAGGGAAGTGGATGGGTGTGGCTATAAAGAGATAACACAAGGGAATCCTGTTATCAGGAAATCTTGTGGTGATTGTATAGTTTAGTACCTTGGTATCCTGATGTGATCATGGTTACACAAGGTTACATGTGTGATAAAATTGCATAAGACTACACATACACACACTTGCATGTATAACTTATAAAACCTGAAAAAGCTCCATGAATTGTACCAACGTCAATTTTATGTTTTTGATATTGTACTATAGTTGTATGCCAAGCTAACATTAAGGGAGGTTGTGGGAAGAATGCAAAGGACTTTCCTATACATTCGTTTGCAACCCCTTGTGAATCTATAATTTTATTTTTTAAAGAGCACCCTGGCTACAAAGTGGGAGATGATTTGAATAGAGGTTAAGGTGGATGTGGGGAAAACTATTGGGTGATTATTGTATTAGTCCAAAAAAGAGATAAATGATTATGGCTGAACTTGAGTGGTGGCTGTGATGATAGAAAGGAATGGACATACCTAATATATGTGAGGTAAAATTTATGGACTCTGGTGATGGATGAGAAATAAGAAATTAAAGGGTAGTTTGAAGTAAAACTTTCATATTTCATAGCCTTGAAAATAAATACACATTTTGGACAAGACAGTAAAAAATCAGAAGCTACCATTTGATGACAGTATATTCCAGAACCAAAGTTGCTATGCTATGAGGTTATTTTAGAGTTTTGCTAGGCTAAAGTACACACTATAAAGTACACACTAAAGTACACACAATAGCCAGTTTATTGCCTCTCAATCCCAATTTACCCTTTATTGCCTGCTCTGCAAAAACTGATGGACCCTTCAAATATTTTTCCTTTGCCAGCTCACTTGATGTTGTATTTTATCAGTAGAGGGTGCTGGAGAGAGATCCTGCTCCAGGTGCTGCTCTTGGTAAGCTCCTGCAGCAAGCATGGGCTTCTTCAGCATCCAACTCCTGCAATGCTGGCAATTTATCCAGTCACATGAACCTGCAATGCAAGCAGTAGAGACAGCAGCTTCTCTGGCACACCCCTCAGATCGCACAACTGTGTACTCTCCAATCAGGTCAGGATTGTTGCTGGAGAGGGAGGGGCCTCTTCTTCGGGGCTCTACCTCCGTTTTAAGAGTAGTGGCTCCTCTTTATATCTGCTTTTCTCAGATTCTTTAGCATTTTCTTCTTACTATCCAATCCCTCTCTACTGCAATCTCTTGCTATAGTCAGTAATACTTTGTATTAAATTTACCCTGTTGAAGTGTGTAAGTTTTTCATAAATTATGTCTAACCACTATGCTGTACACCTGAAACTCATATAAAATATCAAGTGTCAACTCTAATTAAAAAATTGAAAAATTTTTAAAAACCATAAATATTACTATATCCCAAATTTGTATTTTAAAAAGTACTTTGATAACTATTTCAATATAACTGCTTTCTTTCACGGTCTTAAAAAATAAATGTAAAATATCAAGTTTAAAGAAAGGTAAAGACAAACATATTCAATTTTTTAAAATGTGTGGGTTTTGTGTCTGGATTGAATTCTGACTCATACAAACGTCTCTCAAAGTTTGCAGTTGTGATTCCAACTTTGAGTTTTTGATAGTCCATCTATATTTGTCAATAAGGGTTGCTGGATGCAGCTGACAAACATGTAGAGGTTGCTAAGCTGATCACAGTTTCAATTATAACATGAAAGGATGTAAACCAATGTTGAAAAACTTCTGAACACCTAGAATTGGGTTTGATTTTTATTTCTATTCAATTTTTTTAAAAAAAAAAATCTATGATTTTCAATGTTTCAAAATAGAACTTACAGCAATATCTTTTTTTCTGAAAAAAAAGTTTGCATCTAAACCAATTTATATTAGTCTTCATGCTTAAATGCTCCACTATGCTACCTTCTCCATTCTAAACAGGTAAAGTTTGAGAGGTAAAAGATTAAAATATAAAATGCTTTAAAATACAAAAAAAAAAAAAAAGGTTAAGTAAATTCCAGGCCAAGGTAAGCATGTGACAATGTTGATCATTTCTCGCTTTGCTTGATTGCCCTAATACTCCTGTTTTTAAATTTTTCATTCCTTCTCAACTTCCTTTACAGGTTCTTCTATCTCTGTCCACACTTTAAGATGCTGGTGTTTCCCTGGATTCTGTTCTTGGCTCTCCTTTCTCAAGGGTTCTGGGTGAACTGATCTACTCTTAGGTAATGTCTCTTTCATTACTATCTGCAGCCTAGGCCTGAACCCTGAGCGCCAACATCCTTTGTGTCATTTGAGTTCTAATCTAGGGGTCAGCTGATTTTGGCCTATGGGCCAAATTCAACACACTGCCTGCTTTTATCAAGTTTTACTGGTACACAGCCACACCACTTATTTACATATTGTCTATGGTGGCTTTCCTACTACAATGGCAGTCAAGTAGTTGTGACAGAGAATGTATGGCCTGCAAAACCTATAATATTAATTATCTGGCCCTCCACAGAATAAGTTTACTGAGCTTTGTTCTAGCCTAAGCTGTGCCTTCTACTGAGTTTTAGGCATGACTGAGTATGTATTTTTAAATAGTGGGGTAAGCCCACCAACAGTAAACTTACCTGCATCTCTCTGTATGTAAAGATTAGCTCTGGAACTCATAACCAAGAACATAAAGACTTCAATAGCAAGATGAGGGGATATTTTATTAAGAATTCTGTCATACTGGAGACATAAGGAGTATAACACACAATGCTCATTGCTGTAGAATCACCTAGAGAGCATTGAAAGACAGATTTCAGATCTCATTCTGAGATTCTGATTTAGTAAACCTGGGAGGGGCTTGGAAATCTGAAATTTTAGAATGCGCTCCCTGTAATTCTAATAAAGTAGCATGGAAGTAATCACGATTCGGAAGTCAAATTGATCTACAAACCCATAGGCAAGTAAGATGGTCTTTTTATTCTTGATGAATCATTAAAAAGAGGCCAATTTCTTTCTCTTGACTTATATATTATTTGAGTCTCTAGCTTTAGAGAATTACAATAAAGAATTCAAAATCTCTTAGAATGGTTTTCTTCAACACTCCTTGCACTAAAAAGTAAAAATAATAAAAACTACGTTTCCACATTGATATTTTCAAAGTGCTTTCACATCTTCTCTCAACAATTCTATAAGGTAGAGTGTAAGATCTAATTTGCTTTATCATTTTTTGTATTTATCACACTTACCCAAACCCTGCCAATCTAGCCTGCCCAGGGCCACTTCCAGCCTGTTATTTCATGCTTTCATTCAACAAAATTTTTTGAACACTTTGTTAACAGTAGAGAATTGAAAGAATTCCTGCCTGCATGGAGCTTACATTGTAGTCGGGGAGAGCCTTCTCCCATATGTATATCCTATACGAAAAATTTCCCCAGCTGTCCTACTCTGAATCTTCCAAGTTTGGAAATTTTATCCAAACTTATAAGAACATGGCTAACATTTGTCTCCTGGCCAGCCATATCTCAACTTGTAAAACCGATTCCTCTGCTGTGGTGCTTGTCTGTTATGTAGCTGTTAAGACTATGTACTATTGGTTTCGTGTTTCCATCTGTTCTGTTATGTGAAGTTAACTGCGTTCTGTGGGTCTTGTCTCTGGAAGGATGAGACTGGCTTCCGATTGCGGTTAGTTCTAAATCCTCACATGATTAATGAGTGTTTTTCAGTGATTCTGACATCAAAAATCAACCCAGCGTCTCATCTCACCTGACTGAAGATCAGAGTCTGCACCTAGGGGAGTCTCTTTAGTAGTAGAGTCAGTGGAAAACCTCACAAAAAGCAGGGAGAACAGTTTCATAAAACTCAGCCGAAAGCTGTCAGAGCTGGAAGCGACCTCAGAGATGCCGCTCCATTGCCTTTCGAGGAGCAGGTATCTGAGACTCAGAGAGGTTACCTACGTTGCTTGAGGTCACACAGCTCGACTGCCGGGCCAGAACCCGTCTCCCTGCTCCCTCCCTGGGTGGGAGTCCTTCTTCCAAAACTTAACGTCTGGCCCAGGTCGGGCTGTCCCGCCGCTTCTCCCACTCTCCTTTCTGGTCTTAATTCCGCCTCGCTCTAGCTCAAAAAAGAGCCACGCTGTTACAACTTGCAAGTGCGGGCCTTCTCCACGAACAGGTGTCCAGGCCGCGGGCACGGAGTCGGGGCCGGCGGAGCACGCGGCGGCTCGCGCGTTGCAAGTTTGTCCTCGGCTCGTACGTTCCGCCTTCGGGTCCCCCGGCTGCGAGGCCAACATGCCCGCTGCGTGGCCTCGGACGGAGTCCAGGGATGCCACAGCCTCGCAGGAGGCGGGCGCGCGGGCCCGGCGAGCGGCGGGGGAGTGCGGGGCGGGGCGGCGGGCCGGGGGCCCCCGCGCGGGCCGTGGGGGCTGGGCCGAGGCGGGGCGCGAGGCGGCGGCAGCGGCGGCGGGAGGCGCGGCGGGACCAGGCAGCGGCTCCCGCCCCCCCCCCACCGCCGAAGTACGTCCCCGCGCGGGGCTGGGGAGCGCGGGGCGGGGAGGCCGCGGGGCCGCGCCACGTCTGTCGCCCGCCCCGGAGCGGGCGTCGCGGGCGGCTCCACGCCGGGCGCTTTTGTGTCTGCGACTCGGGAGCGGCGCGGGCGCTCACGTCCTCCTGCTCGGGGGGCGCGGTGAGGGCGCCGCCGGGGCCCGGCCGCCGCGCCCGCCTCCCGCCTCCCGCCCGCGGCTCCTCCGGCGGCGGCGAAGGAGGAGGAGGAGTGGGGGGCGGCGGCGGCGCGCTCGTCCTGCGCACATGCCGGCCCCGGGCGGGGGGCCGCCCCCAGGCCGCGCGCCCCGCCGCCGCCGCCGCTGAGCCGGGCCGGCCGCCCCGAGGCCTCGTCCTCGCCCCAAACTTTGCGAAGTCGGCCCGCGCCCCCGCCGCCCCCGGCCGCGCCTCGGCTCGCAGGCTCCGCTCGCGGCCGCTGCGGCTCCGCGACGACGACGACGACGACGACGAGGAGGAGGAGGGGCCGCCGCCGCCGCATCAAAGAGACCGAATTCCCGCGGCCTGGGGGGGAGTCATGCTTTGCGGTCTGTGATGTCCGCAGAACAGGAGAAGGATCCCATTGCGCTGAAGAGAGTTCGAGGTAACCGAGGAGGGCGCCGGATCGAGGGGGTCAGGGGGTGTGGGGGGGCGGGGGCCCCGCGCGCCCGGCCGCTCGGAGGCCACCGGGCTCTGTCCGGGCCTCACTCCGCGCGTCCCGCCCGCGCCCCGGGGCCCAGGCTGCGGTCGGAGGCCGCCCGCTCGCACCCCGCAGACACACGCCGCGCCGAGCCGTCGCCGCCCCGACTTTGTGTGGGGAGGCAGTTGAACCTCACTCAGCATCCCTTCATCCCTCCCGCCCCTCTCCCACCTTGCCTCATTCGCGAGACACAGCACAATAGGCACCTCAAGAGGTGAGAAGGAAACACCCCCTAGCAGAGACCTCGAACGGTGCCTCCCGCCGCCCCCCACACCCCCAGAAAAGTAAGTTGGACCGCACAGGAGTTGACGTTCTTAAAGAAGGTGTACGGGCCTTCACGCCTCTCCCAGACCCCCTTCCCACCCCTAAAACGCAGCAGACATACAGCTTGTTTTCCTTGGGCTTAAGAGGAGGAGCTGTACATTCAAAAGGCATTTTTTTTTTATTGGCTTAACGGAGAAGAATCAAATCACCCCAAATCAGTTTTATACATGATTGATTTGCTTCTTTCTTGCACACTAGTTAGGAATTTTACTGCTGCCTTTCAAGCCTTTAAGAAAAATCAGGGAATGATGTACCAGACAAAAGATAAGGCACGTAAGTTGACAGAGTCCAAGTGCTATCTGGAAATTTGGGAGAATATCTTCTAGTTCTTATTTCCAGCTCTTAATAGTGTTAAGGATGAAAATCCACAAATTGATGTGATACTGTTTGTCTTTAAGCAAATACTTACTGAACATCTACTGTGTGCTAAGCACTGTTCTTGGCACGGGGATACACCAGTGAACAAAGCAAAAGGACAGTCTTCACCCAGCAGGAGTTCACACTGGCAGAGTTCATACTGTGGGGTAAACGAATGATAAATAAAAGGTATAGAATGTCAATGGTAAGAGCAGTAAAAGCAGAGAAAGTGGTTAGGCATTATGTATGGAAGTGGGGAGGTGGCGATTCTATATATGTAAGAAAACTCACCTGGAACCTGATATTTGAGCAAATACCCAAAGGAGGTAATAGAGCAGAGTCATACTGATGCATGTGAGAGCAGCAGTGTTGGCAAAAGCACCAGCAAGTGCAAAGGCCCTGGGCCTGGAATTTGCTTAGTGTACCACTCAAGCAACAGCAGAGAAGCTATTGTGACTGGTACGGAGTGAGCATAGAGAAAGTAGTATGAGCTGAGCTGAAGGATAGGATAGGGTGTAGGCCTTTTAAAAGACTTTGGCTTTTACTTTGAGATAGAGACTGGACATTTTGAGCAGAAGAGTAACTGATCTGACATTTTTAACAGGGTTTTTCTGGCTGATGTGTGGAGAATAGACTGAAGAGAACAAGGGTGGAAGCAGGGGACTAGTTAGGAGGCTATTGCAATAATCCTTTCATCCAAACAAGATATAGTGCTTTTTAAAATCAGTAAGTAGTAAGGTAAATTTCCAATTGACTTAAGCAATGTAGAGATCAAAGACCACAGTCATTCATCTATATTTTTGTTCCATGTGACTAGTGATTAAACATATGGAACTGGCTTGTGACACAATAACAATGTGGTTTCCACAAAACATCCGCTCAGGTATTTAGTTAGATAGAGATTGATCTTCTTCGCCATTTAAGCAGGCACATAATTCAGAGAAGAATATTGTTTTTAAAGGCTTAATATCAGCACAGTCTTTCATTTGGTGAGGGTTTTCTATTTTGTCTTTTCTGATTGTGGTTGTGAGTTGCCAAAGCCTTTAAGGAATAGACCTTTTTGAGATGCAATTATTCCTCTGATATTTTTGCTGTATTATTTTGCCTGTTATTATAAATTACTTTGGGGTTAAAAGAAAAGAAAGAGCTATCATGTTTCTATCTTTGAACTCCATTATCAATCTTTATGAGATGTAATTTTAAATAAAATGATGTGTATTTTATTGTGGGTTGAGAGCACAGATCTATTTTCATTTTGTTACAACTGCTGCTTTTAAGTTTGATGCCTTAACTGTTAAGAGTTGGCTCAGGTGTCTGCCCAGGAATATTGTGAGAGTTCAGTACCAGAATAAAAGACAATATCGATATCAGAAGGTTTTTTATAATGAGTCCTTTTATTGGAACATTAATTTTTAGAAACATTTTTGTATTCTTTTATAATTCATAGAAGGTACCATAGTATCTACATGAGCTCTTCGGAAGCACAATTCTACAGAATTTCACCACCCTGAAATTTTTTTTATAATTTGTTTCATCAGATAGCATGCAGGATTGTGTTTACAGAGCATAAGCTCTTGAGCAGTGCATCTCAAACTGTTTGCGTTCAGGGATGTATACAGACTTTTTAATGATCATGCATTTATTTCATGTGAATTATAAAAAATATAAGTCAAACTTCTTGCTTAGGATATCTACATATTCAATTTAAAGAAATTTTTAAGAAAATAGCATATTATACTGTTATACTATGTAACCCAGATATGGCAATATTATGATGTGAATGACTAAGGACTTTATAGTAGTATACATTGTAGGCCAAAAGCATCATAATCCCTTCGGATGCTTATTAAAAATGCACATTCCTGGACCCACAGAATCAGGATTTCTGGGATATTTTTCTCCATCTTTAACAAGATCCTCGGGTGTTCCTTCTGCACACCAAAGTTTGAGAACTGCTGCTGGAAGACCTAGATTGCAAAGGTGAATGGACCAGAGAGGAAGCTGATTTGTGGTTTTTCAAACTTGTCCTGATATTTTAATATTAGATTCAGAATTGCTGTTTAAAGGAAAAATATCTTCGATTTTCTACCTCTTCTTAACCCTCCCAGACCCTCAGCCCTTGACTGTAAGGTAGATCCATGAGGATAGGTATGGTATCTTCAGTATATTTCCATTTTCCCCTAATTGCCTTGCCCACAGCACATACCAAATGAATGAATGAGTGAATACATGGAGTAACTTATTCATATCTTTATGTTGGTTTCTGATTGTCCACAGTCCCTCATACTACTTTTACTTGCCCTTTTCTTTTAGAGTGTTGCCTGTCATGCTCATTTTAACCAACACTTCCATTCTCCAGTGTTCTTAGAACTCTTAGGTGTTGATTATTCAACAAATATTTATTGAGCAATCACAATGCCAAACAGTAGGAATATATTGATTAAGAAGACATAATACCTGTCTTTAAGAAAATTTTAGTCTAGTCCAGGTTACGGACAAATAAGCAGATATTTACAAAAAGCCTAAGTATTCTTACCATCTACAGGTTTTAAAGGTACATATAAACTATCTTTAAAGGAATCATGGAAGGTTTCCTGGAGAAGAGTTTTAAGAAGTGATGCGTGTACTTTTGTTTAAAATGATGTAGAAGGAGCAACAAGGAGGATGAAGGATGAGAAAAAGGTCTAGGATGTAAGTGGTGATTTTGAGAATGTACTTTTGAGAGAAAACTGCATTTCAAAATAGTATAGTTAGTGGTACAGATGTAACTTAAAATAAGCCCAGTGGTAGACAGACAGATGTAGCCAATAGCTAGAGTCAAAAGACTCTATGGGTGTCTTTTTATTTTTATTTTTTTCTACCTGGAAAAAAGACAATCATATTTGTATACTTACAGAAAAACCCAGTGTAGGGGAGAGGGGAGAAACTGAAAAGCCAAAAGAAAGAATAATTCCTTAATAAAGCATTCAATACCAGTTTTGTTTGTTTGTTTTTTTTTTTAATAGCTCCCATGTGCTTAGGCACTTGCTGTTCTAGAAGCTGGGGATGAGACAGATAAGGCTCCTATTCTTGTAAAGCAGATCTTTGCAGATGAGAGAGGGTTTGGAATAGTATCAAGAGTGCAAATGAAGGGTTAGTCCAGTAGGAAAAAAAAAAAAAAATGGAGGAAGAACAGAAATTGAGAGATGAAGAAGTAGTAAGTTGAGGCATTCATTTCAGATGGAGTGCTTTTAAGCAGTTAGAAATGACATTAGAGAGACAAGGGTATATTTGGAGTGGGATAATAAAAGTACTGAAAGCCGACTTTACTAAAACAGGTAGTCCTGATCAGATAGATATATGGAGGATTGGGGTTAAGATTGGAGAGGAAGCATAATTTATGTAGTCACAGGATCAAGGGGAAGAATCAGTAAGAAAAAATCTAAAGGAAAGGTTTTTTTCTGAGTTTTGTTGTTTTGTGTTTTAGTTGGTACATGTAAAGGGTAGGCAGCTTATCAGGAAAGTAAGTTTGGTTTTTGACATATTGTATGAGTATTCTCCAGAGATGTTCTAGTAGTTATAATGGTTTGGAACTGAGGCAGGTGGTCTGAGTCAGAAATATAGATATGGTAGTTATCAGTAAACAGGCAAATACTAATTAATGCCTTGGGAGTAGATGAGCTCACCCAAGAGAGAGTGAAAAGTGAGAAGAGAAAAGCATTGTGAAAAGCAACTTTGGGAACACTAATATCTAGAAGACAAAAGGGAAAAGAAGGCCCTGAGAAGCAGGATGTAAAGGAGTAACCAGAAAGAGGAGAAAAACCATAAAAGAATGGTGTCACAGATATATAAAAATAGGAATGTATTTACAAGAGGGAGATTAATTAATTTTGTTTTTAATGTATTGAATGAAAGGTGTCTATCTATGAGATGTCCACCATGTTCTTTCTCCCTTAATCCCTATCCTGGAGAACATATATCCAGTGACCCAAACCCATGCCCCAGTCTCACCCAACACTGTCCCAAAGTTCTAGAATATCTGTATCCTTAATATATTTTGAACCCATCATCTCCTGGACCTTTCTACTATCATTTCTTTTGTTCAGATTTTACTTATCTCTAATTATTACAGTAGCCCTCTCGCTAGTTTCCTGGCCTCCCATTTTGTCATTCATTTTCCACATTGCTTCTGCTGGTGATAGATAGATAACTGCCATCTGTTGAGTACTTACCAGTTTGCTAAGTGGTTTAAATGGATCATCTTGTTTAATCCTCTTAGTAACCCTATGAGTTAGATGTTATAGGTTTACAATTGAGGAATTTATGCTCAGAGAGGTTAAGTAATATGTGGTTAAGTAACATACTCAAGTTTACCTGGCTAATAAGTGACAAAGCTAGAATTTAAACTCTAGGGCCCAAAGTCTTAGTCATTATGTTCCATTGCCATCGTACTCTCCAAACACAATTCAGTCATGTGGATCTTTTTTGTAAAATTCTTCAACAGTTCCCCATTACCTTTAGGATAAAAATCCAACCTTTTTATATTGGCCTTTTTTTATTTAGCTTTGTTCTCCTTCCTTCATATTACATGAAATGTTCTCACTTGTCTCTGTAGCTTCAGTTCTGAAACATTTACATTTCTCTCTAGACATTGCCATGGTCTCTCTTGCCTTTGAACTTGCTTTGCATATTCTGTTACTTCTCTTAGGCATGCCCTCTTTTTTTCCATCTTTGGCAAGATAGTCATTATCAAAGCATCAGGTCAGTTTAAATCTCCCAGGATGTCTTCCCTGACACTCCTCCCTCAGTCAAGTTTAGATGGGAGTTCCTCATGTTTTCTCAATATCCTGTGCTCCTCTTTATCATAGTATTTATCATGTTAAATTTAAGAGCTTCAAAAAAAAAAGTTTCTTCTAGATTATGGAATGCTTATAGGGAGGTATTATTACCTTTATTTCTATAACTTAAAGAAGCTCAACAAATGTTTCTGAAATCTAATTTGGTGAATGTTAACAAAGAGGTTTCAGTAACTTCAGGTAATATAGTCTTCCTAGTTGCTTTCCCAGAGATGTGAAAAAGTTACTTTTTGGAAAGATTATACAATTCTCTCTTCTAGCACTCTTAATAGATTTATTAATAGTAACTTAATAGATTTGTCATCTTTATTATCAAGGTTAGCTGTAAGATATGGTCAAGAGTGAATTCAGGTCTCCTTTCCTGTTCCCAGTCTCTATAGACATGCTAATATCAATAGACATGCTAAAATCAATGTTGAGAGACTGTACAGCCTTTTGACTCTGGAGCTCAACTGCCAGGATTCTTATCCCAGCTCTGCCATTTACTAGGTGTGTGGTCCTTGACAAGTTATTTAGTTTCTTTGTGCATCAGTTTTCTCAGCTGCAAAATGAAAATGAAAATAATTTCTCATGAAATTGTTTGAAGGATTAAATGGGTTAATATACATAAAGCACTGAAAATAGCATCTGGTACATTTTAAGTAATCTGTGTTTGCTTTTAAAATCAGAAATAGAAAGTCTAAAATATACATTCTAAAATAAGTAATGTGATCAACATTCACTTTTAGGTATACCGAATCAATTAACCAAGAAGGAAAAGACCTACAGCATATTCTTTTTCATTTTGATTGGAAGTGGGTATGGAGTGAAAAGCAATGAAGTTTCTCTCCTGCTAGGGAGAAAACAATGAACAACGACAACAAAGTATTATAAAAGCAGAAACCTCTCAGATTTCATTTCAGAAAGACAGTTATAAGGTGTTTATTACATGATTTTCATGAATATTTGCATCTTCATTCTCCAACTGTTTAAAAAGTTGGCCGGCTTTGTTACTAAAATAAGTATTACTAGAGGTATTATTATATAGTCAACTTCACACATAGATACTATCTACTCACCCTCCTAAGGGTGAGTAAACTTAAACCTTAACCTCATGTATCTCAGTAATACAAAGATCACTAGTTTGGGGGGAAAGCTGGTGTAGGAATCACGTATATTTGAAACCTTAAATATCTATGTTGAGTGCTTCCTGAATTTAATATTTACTACATGCTCAGATTGATCTAGGTGCTGGGCATACACAGTGGACACTCTTCCTTTCATTCTAAAAATAAATAATGGCACTTTTATTTCAATCATTTTAGGGCATTTTTCCAAATGCTTGATGAAATTTGATTATTATCGTATTCATGTATTTTCATTTTGTGGTAAAAATCAGCATTATAGAAGTATGTGTTTCAGGTGAAGACAAAGCTGTTAGCTAAGATGTTCACATAGATACTGATGTTAGAATAAACTGACATTACATCACAGACTTGTGCTCTTATGAAAAATTGATATTTGAGTGTCCATTGAGTGTGTTGACATTGCTAGAAACTAGACATTTTAATAGGATGTTAAATACTATAGAAACAGCAAATTTATCTTATGGTATAGTTTTGTCTAAAGAAAAGCAAACTGAGAACTAGTATTTGAGTGCCCACTGTATGCCAGGCAGTGTATTAGGCACTTAGTTTGTTCAAGCTGTTATAACAATACCATAGACTGGGTGGCTTATAAACAACAGAAATTTTATTTCTCACAATTCCTAAGGATAGGAAGTCCAAGATCAGGGTGCTAGCATATTTGGTGTCTGGTGAGGACCTGCTTCGTGGTTCATAGACAGCAGTCCTCTTGGTGTCCCAACATGGGCAAGAGGTGAAGAGCTTTCCTGGGTTTGTTTTATAAGAGCACTATCCCCATTCATGAGTGCTCTGTCTTCATGACCTAATCACTTGCCGAAGGCCTCACATCTTAATGCTATCACCTTAGGAGTTAGGATTTCAACATACAAATAGGGCAATGCATAAACCTAGTCATTTAATCAGCGTAGGATGCATACTTAAACCAACACATACATGTATTAGAATATGTGCTTATTTGGAATAATGATGAAGCAAGTTTGTCTAAAAGAAAATATTAATTATAAAATAATTTAAAGCAGACTTAGTACTTATGAAAACTGTCTATATCACAAACCAAACCATTATTGTAAATAAGGAAAGGTTAAAAAAAATGAAAATTTAAAATATATAAAAGACAAATGCTGCTATCTATCAAAATAATGTCCTTATTCCCTTTTAAGGACTTGGGGGCCAAAACAGATTGTCTTTGATAGGAGGAATAATTATACTGTAAAAAATAATAAGAGCCCTAAAGTAAATGATCTTCCTTTTACAAAGATAAAAACTACTTACAAATTGAATAATTTTATACTCTTTTAATTTTATTCTTTAGTTAAGTAAAATTTAAAATATTATAATTTTATAAATGAATTTCATATACATATTCAATTTGTGGAATCATTAGGTGGGAAAAATTACTCATTTAATAGATTAGACTCTTCTATAAGACTGAGGAGAGCTAGAACTTCAGCTGCCAGCTCTGGATAGTTAAAGATTAAAGGGTAAAGAGAGAGGTAAGTATTATTTTGCGTAATTGAGATGAATTGGCACAATGTGAGGTTTTTTTAAGATGAGAGAGTCTTTTTTTCCTTCTTGGTTACTTTCTCTTTTTTAATAAAAACATAAGTATATAAAAATAAATTTATATAACTATAATTGGTATACAATCTTCTATTGGTTATGTGAATTTCAGGTGCACAATATAATGTTTCTACATTATTAGCCCATATAATGTGATCACCTCTCTTGTTCCATTCTTGACATCACCCTTTCCTACTTCTGTTCCCCATGTGCATTCAGAGGGCACTAGGCAGGTAAAAGTGAAAAGATGAGATGAAGAAACTCAAGTATTAACTAATAGAAGGATCAGAGTGACCAGTGTTAAAATAGGCTTTGGCAGTCCCCCTTTTCTTGGTTCTGTGCCCCACAGCTCTCTACTTCTGGCTGAATAGTCATTGTTTACCTTGTATAGTTAGCAGCAGCAGGTATGTAGAGCAGATGAGAAGTTTTGGTACTAAAAATTATTAGGGTAACCTAAATAACTAGCTCCATAACCACTACTATGTCTCCCCCTGGATTCTGACCTGTCACTTTATATAATTTTTTTGTCTTTTTAAAATTTTATTATTAGTTTCAAGTATACAATATATTGGTTAGACATTTATATAATTTATGGAATGATCCCCCAACTGTTCATTTTTAAAGACTGAGAATCATAGAAATTCTTGGTAGCTTATGTTCTGATTAGTCCTGGTGAACGTGAATCTGATCTACCATTCCTGATTATGTCATGGAGAGGGACCACCAGTTTTACAGATAGCTGCAAAAAGAAACTAGGGAAGGCCAAGAGTCACAGTCATTGGAAGTGTTACACAGCTGGTCCTCAACTTAATGATGATTTGACTTTCGATTTTTTTGACTTTGCAGTGGTGTCAAAGTGATGCACATTGAGTAGAAACCGTTCTTTGAATTTTGATCTTTTCCTGGGCTTTTGATATGCAGTAAGGTATGGGTATGGGGCAGTGGCAGTGAGCCACACCTCCCAGGCAGCCATGTGATCAGGAGGGTAAACAGCCAATACTCCACAGTGCACTGTGTTGCTAGTTTTCTTTGGATATCATATTCTGAGCATTGGTAAGGCAGGCTAGGCTAAGCTGTGATGTTTGGTAGGTTAGGTGTGTTAAATGCATTTTTGACTTAAGATATTTTCAACCTAAATGCATTTATCAGGATGTAACCCCATTGTAAGTCAAGGAACATCTGTATGTTAGCTCTTTAGATGAACAATAAGTGGGGGAACAGATACTAGTAGGAGCTTGAAAATTTGTTTTATGGAAGAAAATGTAAGATTCAATAAAAAAATGTTGTAAATCTCAATTTTTAAAAAAGAACTTTAGGTGCTTTTTGCTCACAGATTACTTGAAAACAGTGAGTTTACTTAAATGTCAGAATTTTGCCTTAGAGTAAATACAAGCAGTTATTAAATTTTTGAAAAGTAAACAGAGATGGTAGATATTAACTAATAAGAGTACATTTTATTCATCTTAAATTACATTGCATTTTAACTAAAATTACAGTTATTCAGTAGTCTTAGTAATGCTGTGAATGGTAATTTATATCTTTTATATTAGAGATTAGAGACTAACAATAATTATTTTTATTTTAAGAAATACCTTTTTATATTTATACTTTCGTTAAAAGGAAATACCCATGACAGATGTTAAGAAAGACAGGACTTTGATGTTTGATACTTTTATTTATATAATCATTTTATTATTTGACTTAAAAGATCATTGCTAATTCTTTTTCCATATGAGACTCATCAGAACTTCTAGGTATTCAGATTCAAGAACAACATATTTCTCTGTTCAGAATGTCAGTATATTTTGTCATGGAAAACTGTGTTAAGATTGTTTATATGAAATCATCATTTCATTGTATATAGGCTACTGAATATTATAACTTGGTAATAATTATAGTTATTCCTAAACCATCAGATTTGGAATAAATGACTTTGATGGGCAGATTGGATGTCACTATTAGTTCTTTATTTACCATCTGCTTATATGAGATTACCGCATCAAATTAGAATTAAAAGATAGAATTTCCTTTAGTTTGAACCAGAAGTTTCTATTTTTTCCTTTTGTGGGCCATTGAGGAAGACAGTGGATGCACAAGATTTTAGGGAGGCAAACTAGTATCTTAGAAGTAGATAAACCTAATTTTACTTAAGCAACCAAAGGAAAAATAGATAAATTAGATTTCATCAAAATTAAAGACATATGTGTCAAAGGACCCTATCAGAGTGAAAAGACAACCCACAAAATGGAAGAAAATATTTGCAAATCATATATCTAACAAGTATACAGAATACATAAAGAATTCTTACAACTTAACAACTAAAACAAAAACAAACTAAAAAAAGGCAAAGAACTTGAATAGACATTTCTTCAGTGTAGATATGAAAGATACTTAACATCATTACCAATTATAGAAATGCAGATTAAAACCACAATGAGATACCACTTTATTCTTATTGGGATGGCTATATTAAAAAAAAAAAGTAAGTTTTGGGGAGTATGTGAAAAGTTTAAACCCTCTTCTGGCAGGAACATAAAATGGTACAGCCACTGTGGAAAACAGTTGGACAAAAGATTAAATATAGAGTTACCATGTAACCTAGAAATTCCACCCCTAGGTATATACCCATGAGAATTGATACCACACATTTGTATAAAAACTTGTACATAAATTTTCATTGCAGCATTATTTATAATAGCCCAAAAGTAGAAACTTAAATATTTACCAACTGACGAATGGATAAACATAATGTGATATAGCCAGACAATGAAATATTCAGCCATAAAAAGGAAAGAAATACTAATATATGTTATAACGTGGATGAACCTTGAAGATGTGATGCTAAGTGAAAGAAGTCAGAAAATAGCCATTTATGTATGATTCTATTTATATGAAATGTTCAGAATAGGCAAATCCATATAGATAGAAGGTAGATTAGTGATTTACCATGGACTGGGGGATGACTGCTATTGGGAACAGGGTTTCTTTTTGGGGGTAATGATGACATTCTGGAATTAAATAGTGGTGATAGTTACACAGCCTTGTCAATATGCTCAAAAGCTGCTGGATTGTACACTTAAAAGCAAAAGAAAATGAAACCCTAAGTGTTAGATTTCAGTGCTGCTTTTGACTGATTGTATGGCTCTTTTACATTCTATTTCTCTTCTTTCTTTTTTTAAAATGGGGATGACTCACCTAACTCAGGTTTGTTATGGAAATCAGGTAAAACAACATATAGTTAGATATAGACTTCTAAGTTAAGATGGTAGAACAAAGCAACTTCGCAGAATATCTTTTTCAATTCCAAGTAAAATGAACCAAAACTGTTTTTAAAAACAGCAAAAATGTTCAGCAACAGCAAGAAACAAGGGAAATGACACCGTCCCATTCTGTAAATCTGGAACAGGGTGGATGGATATACAGTCTTAGGCTTCTGTGACAACCTTACTTGGAAGCTTGTGGTGATTTACAAAATTTTGAGAATTTTCACTAATAACCCTGTCTTGATAGAAACAAATTAAATGAGTATTCTTATTTTCTTTGAGTAAGAAAAAAATGAGGGAAATAGAGGAAGTTAAAAAAAAAAAAAGGACCGTCTCTGACAGAAAAGAAGTCTCCAGGGATACACATTGAATGAGGGGACACAGGGTATCCTTCCATGTCATTAGGTTACTGCACCCCTGCCCCCAACTAGTTAAATGTACATTTAACAAAACCTCAGAATAAAGAGCCTGGATGTTCCAAAGTAACAGGTTAATCCTATTATATAGGCAAGCATTCTAAAGAGAATATTAGCATATCTAGTCATATATATATATGGGGTTTATTCCAAGATGTTTATCAGGCTCTGTTAAACATTAAAATAATGTAAAGGAAAAAAATCATATGATTATCTCAGTAGATGTAGCATACCACCTAAACCAAGCAAACTATCTTAGATGTGAATAAAAGGGAATCAAAAGTCATCCACATTAAATTGGAGTAAATTAAAGGTCTGGGTAAAGCTGCGAAATAAAAGCATGATAACTATGCAAACATACCATAGCAAACTAATGAACTAACATAAGAAAAATGAAATAGCATGCAGAAGATGAAGAACCCATAATCTATAGACAGAAGGAAATATCTTACATGATTCAAGTGGTAAGACTTCATAAAAGAGCTCAAAGACAAGATGATAAAACAGGATGAGATGAAAGGTAAATTGCAAACCCAAGGAAACAAATTGAGGACCAAAACAACATATTTACAGAACAAATAAATTAGAAATAAGGAACAGACTGGAGACAGTAAACAAGTTGTTGCATAGTAGAAAAGCTTCAGATAATCAGATTGAATGCAGATGAAAAAGACGAAGACAGTACAATCAGAAGAGCTAACTAATAGATACGGAGTTTAAAAATCCAGCATAATGATAATTAATGCCACTGAAATAGAGCACTCAACAAATGGAGCAGAAAAGTATTCAAAAATATGGTAAAAGCAAACTTACCTGAATTGAATCTAGAGATAGAAAATACCTTGCTAAAGGCAGAGGAATGGGAGAGTAGAATAAGATGTGATGCTATGTTTTCCTCAGCTTTCAAAGCAGGAAGTCAATCAATGCTATCTAAAGTTGATAAGAGAAAAACCATGATTTCTCCAAGTTAGTGTTTTTCTTGGTGTCTTTTCTTAGCCTTAGAGGAATCTTTTCAAAAATTTATCTTTTGTTGAAGAAATATTTAGCATATTCTTCAGTTTAGCTGACTTCTTTTTCCTATATTAAATTTTAATAAAGTTATAATTGAGTGCTTTTATTTTTAAATAAGTGTCCCGTTTTTGTAAAGGTATTTCTTTCATTCTATATAGACAGAAGGAAAAGTTGGTGGGTAGGTAGTAGGCTAGATGTCTGAAATGATGTTAATTTAGGATAGTTTCTGGCTGATGGGATTTGTGCTATTTAGCAGTCAGGGTCTAGTCAGTAGACAGAAACCATACCAGTTATTTTTAACAGAATATGTAAAGTATTGTTTACAGATATTAAACTGAAGTGGTGAAATAAGATACTAAAGTTTTTACAGAGATATCAACTGTGGGAATCAGCTACCATTCCTAAGGGTATGGGACAAAGGAAAGAGATTAATATTATCAAAATATATAATATCATAGGAGGAGCCCTAGGGAGCTTAAACCCAGATTTCTGAGAAGGAGCTGCTGCTTAGGCTAGCATCAGTGCTTCTGGGTGTGGAGAATGAGCCCTGTGGACCTGGGACTCAGACACCTGGTGTTGGTGTCTCTGAGGAGGGTACAGCAAGGTGATTTGGGATAATAAATGAGGTAGAATACAATGTTATTTTGTTCTAGATGGCTAGCCAAAACAGTAATACCTTTCCACTTCTTAGAAGTCTTCCTCTGTGTCTCTCAATAGGGCTTTACAAAGATTTTATGCTGATTTGTGCATTTTTTAAATTTATTGCTAGCCATTTTATATTAGTTTAGTTGTTTCTGTAAATGTAAACTTTTCCTCTGTTTTATCTTTTAACCTGTAGTAGTTCGTATATGAGAAAACTTTTGATGTTTATTACTTTAACATCCAGAATCCTTTCTAGATTTTGTTATTGTTTGTCAAAGTTTTTCACCTTCACTAGTATTGAAACTTCTCTAAAAGGCTCTTACAGAAATCTGCTTTGCATTTGGTTATGTAGGAAACTCTCCAACACATACTCTCTTTATTGTCAAATGCTATTTCTTTTCCTTAACTACTGTTGTAAAGATATCATTACTAGTCTCCCTGTTCTTACCCCATCCCATCACAAATATATTCTCAACACAACTTTTAATCTTTTAAAAACGTAAATCATGTCACTTTCCTGCTCACGACTCTTAAATGATCATTCATTGTTCTTTAAATAAAATCCAAATGTCTTACCATAAATTATAAGGCCTTCTGTCTTAGTCTGCTTGGGCTGCCATAACAACATACCATAAATTGGGTGGCTTAAACAACAGAAATTTTTCTCATAGTCTGGAGGCTGCAAAGTCCAATTTAGTTCTTGCAGACACCCACCTTCTTGCTGTGATCTCATTTGGCCTTTTCTCAGTCTGTGTGTACCTGGAGAGAGAGAGTGTACGCTTTTTCATCTTACAAGGCTACTAATCCCACCCTCATGACCTAATGTAATAACTTTACCTCCCAAAGGCTCCTCCAGATACCACCATGTTGGGGGTTAGGGCTTCAACATATGAATTTGGTGGTAGGGAGGGATACAAACATTCAGTTTATAACCATCTAAAATGATCTAGTTCCAGCCTGTCTCTTCAACTTCTTCTAGAGGTACTCTCCATAGTCCCTTAACACATTGATCTCTTAAACACACCAAACTCCTTTCTACTTAAGAATCTTTACACATGCTGTTCTCTCTGCCTAGGGACTCTTCTTCTTCACATGAGAGATTTGCTATCCCTTAGGTCTCAGTTTATATATTCCTTTCTCAGAATCTACATATATGAGCAGGTCTTCTCTATTCTCTGATAACTCATTGTATTGATTTACTAATCTATTACTAATATGTTACTACAAATATGTATCCGTATATGTGTGTACATAGTTTTATCTGATTTGTATATATTCAGAATTCTCCATAATAAAAAGTATTTTTAATAGGAAAAAAATCCATTGATACTTTTTTTTACCTTGTAGATTTATTTTGCTTTTCCTTGATCATACACTATTGAGAAAATAATACATACATCGTTGTATTTTGACAATACCTTTAAAATTTAAAAGGTACCTATGTTATGCCATAATTCCAGTTCTAGAAATGACTCGTACATTTATGTAAAGACATTTATATGTGGGTTTTCATTGCAAAACAACAAAGGTTTGGAAACAACCTAATTAGTCATCAATGGCAGGGGGGGACTAGTTTAATTAATTATGGTATAATCATACTATGAAATACAACTGTTATTAGAAAATGGAATAGTTCTATATGGAACGATATGGAACGATTTCCAAGTAAGAAAGCAAGGTACAGACCATTATGTATAGTATGTAACTGTACATACTGTGTCCATATGTAACCAAAAAAAATAACATGCTAATTTATCTGGATTATCTGTGGAAGAAAAACGAGAAACTAGTAATAGTAGTTGCCTTGGGGACTGGGGCTCACATGACTGAAGGTTTAAAGGCAGGATGGAAACTTCCATTTTCATTGAAAGAATAACAAAAATAATTCTGTAGTAGAGATGAATGACTATTTGGGACTGAAATTATAGGGGATAGTTTTTGAAGAACAAAGATAATGAACGCTTAGTATTGCTTTTATCTAAGAAAAATAGAAAGTACTTTAATAAATAATATAATAGATATTGCTATGAAAGACACAGTGGTTTCACTCATAAGTGGAAGTATTATCTGGATTTTATTTATTTTCAGGTGGTGATAGTGGACTGGATGGGTTAGGAGGACCAGGTGTACAATTAGGAAGCCCAGATAAGAAAAAACGCAAGACAAATACACAGGTAAATTGACATTTTTTTTAATAGCAGTTTTTCTTTGTTAATATGATCAGACTGAAGACATAAATTCAAATTTGGTCATAGGTTTTATTTCCTGTCCTCATTCAGAACCTAACAGTGAATTCTGCAGTGATCGTGTATATATATATATTTTTTTACTCTGTAAGTAGTGGGTATTGCTGGACTATAGGCCTAGAGTAGATATTAGGAAGAGGGAAGTATGGGAACTGTGGGCAGACAACTTAAAACGCTTATTCTTAATTTAAAAGAAAGATGTCTGTAGTTCTATTAAAAGACTTAAAATATATGGACACAAGTTTAACATGAAGTAATAATTTTCAACTGTTATAATAATTCAGTAGCATGTGTATATCATGAAGCAATAATGGTGGGAGTTATATTTTGTCTATAACCTGTGGTTATAGTAAAACAGTTATAAATACAAGTGTTCATGGTTTTATTCTTTATAAATTTGAAGCACTTTTAGTGATAAAGACTGACTGTGAATAAGTATGATGTATATGTAGATACCTTTTTTCTATTTGGCCACCATCTTTTAACCTTACAATGTGACTAAAACTGGTAGTTTCTTTTTCCAATCTGAGGCCTGGAGTTTTTTAGTGCTTTGGGAATAAGTTAATAGCTACTCCCTGAAGTTAAGCTAGGGAAAAAAATTAGATCCTGTTTATTGTTTTTTAATTTTATGGTTATTTGGGATATGAAAGTTATTTTTAGTTAGAATTTTAAGTGAAAGATTCTAAAGTTAGAGGAAAGTATAATAAATGAAAATTATGGTAATGAATCTTTTTTTGAAGTTTAAATACTTTTGGAGGTTGAAGTAACAATGTATTCAAGCTCATAAAAGCATTTCTTATTTCCTTTTATAAATGAAAGAAACCTATACATTTTCTTCATTAAATATACATAAACATTTGGAATTGAAAGGTCAAGTGAAGAATTAAATTATTATAACACTGCAAGAAAAATTTGACTAAAAGTAGGTTCATAAGTGTTAAGATTTTATAACAGGACAATTTTAATGACTTCTTTGATCAAAAACCATGTTTTTTACTTTATATTCTCATTTCAGGGCCCTTCTTTTCCTCCATTGTCTGAGTATGCTCCACCACCGAATCCCAACTCTGACCATCTAGTGGCTGCTAATCCATTTGATGACAACTATAATACTATTTCCTATAAACCGCTACCTTCATCAAATCCATATCTTGGCCCTGGTTATCCTGGCTTTGGAGGCTATAGCACATTCAGAATGCCACCTCACGTCCCTCCGAGAATGTCTTCCCCATACTGTGGTCCTTACTCACTCAGGAATCAACCACACCCATTTCCTCAGAATCCTTTGGGCATGGGTTTTAATCGACCTCATGCTTTTAACTTTGGGCCACATGAGAATTCAAGTTTCGGAAATCCATCTTATAATAATGCACTAAGTCAGAATGTTAATATGCCTAATCAGCATTTTAGACAAAACCCTGCTGAAAACTTTAATCAAATTCCTTCACAGAATGCTGGCCAGGTATCTAATCCTGACTTGGCATCTAACTTTGTCCCTGGAAATAATTCAAATTTTACTTCTCCATTAGAATCTAATCATTCTTTTATTCCTCCTGCAAACACTTTTGGTCAAGCAAAAGCACCACCCCCAAAACAAGACTTTAATCAAGGAGCAACCAAAAACACTAATCAAAATTCCTCTGCTCATCCTCCTCACTTAAATATGGATGACACAGTGAATCAGAGTAATATTGAATTAAAAAATGTTAATCGGAACAATGCAGTCAATCAAGAGAATAGCCGTTCGAGTAGCACTGAAGCTACCAACAACAGCCATGCAAATGGTACACAGAATAAGCCACGACAACCCAGAGGTGCAGCAGATACATGCACCACTGATAAAAGCAATAAATCCTCTCTTCACCCAAGCCGTCATGGCCATTCTTCTTCCGACCCAGTATACCCTTGTGGAATCTGTACAAATGAAGTGAATGATGATCAGGATGCCATCTTATGTGAAGCCTCTTGTCAGAAATGGTTTCATCGGATCTGCACTGGAATGACTGAAACGGCTTATGGCCTGCTAACTGCAGAAGCATCAGCAGTATGGGGCTGTGATACCTGTATGGCTGACAAAGATGTCCAGTTAATGCGCACTAGAGAAACTTTTGGTCCACCTGCAGTGGGCAGTGATGCTTAATCACAGGCATTAACTAAAGGGTTTTTTTTCCTCCTGTGTATTACAGAGGTTCAGTGACACAGGCTTTTAATGTTTTACATTATTTTTTTAAATGCACACAAAGATGATTTTTAGTTTTTATTAATATTCCACTTCATTGCTAGTGCAAATTTTGTGTTGTCTTTGCTATCTTAAATAAGAATAATGTATATGATGGTGCTTTAGAAAGTACTATACAAATAAATGTTAGTTGTTGTTAGTCATAACATAAAAGCCTCTTGAAGCTTCAAAATAATATATAGCAAATGTAGGCAAGTTTTGACTTGTAAAAAAGAACCATTGAAAAATGTATATTTCAGTGCTGAACTTTGATGATATCACATCAGACATTTAGTTCAAAAAATTTTTCAAGGCTGCATTTAACATGTAAAATAAAATGTGTCTATAACATGGAAGAAAACATACATTTTAATGGATTTTTAAAAAAATAATAAGAGTATGACACCAGATTTCTCCCTAACTAGGGTCCTTGAAATTAGTGATTTTTATATTTCAAGTCAGTCTCTCTGACTTGGGGTATCTGGGATATCTGCATAGATAATGAGACAGATGTTAGCATATAGTAGATAGATGCTCCTTATTTGTTGATTAACTTGTGGATTGTACCACATGAAATTGCTAATGTTAGAGCAGTTGAAAATTATAGTTAGTAGAGTTGATATAAAGTATGTTTCTAGTTGTGCTATTTAGAATTATAATGGTATAATGCCTTCAATTCTCTTTGATTATTGAGTTGTTTTGTTACTGTTTTCCAGAGAAATAAATAATATAGTATCCTCAGAAGAATTGCGAATACTTTTCAGACATGATTTCAAAGTGGGACATATTGCAAATGAGATAGGTAGAAATAAATATGGCCTTAGAGAGCTATGTTGGTGAAAGAACTACTCATTGGTAATTTGAAAAATTTTGTCTGGGAGATCTGAATTCAAAAATGAGCCTCAAGGGAGATCAAAATCCATTTTAAGCAAAGATCAATTAAAGAGCCAAGGCAAAAGCTAAGTTAAAAACAGATCAAGGCCTTGCAGCTGACAGGAGTTTCTGCTGTGACTGGGGAAAGTGAAAAACTGGACCTGAGAGTATTCTCTTGAGAGACGATAAAGAATGGAAACAGAGGTGAGCTCATAAAGATTCAAAGCAGCAGAAACCCATTTTTGGAGTGGATCATAACCTAAGACTAAAAAATTAAAGGATGCTGTATGACAGTTAATAGCAGTTTATACAATGGTTGGATACTGGTGATGCTCCCAAACTTGCGCCATCATTATCAAAAAGTTCTGACGACCATATGGTGATCTGCAAAAGAGATAATTAGTTACTACTATTTAAACCCTGGTAAAACGACAGCCGTGGCATATTGCCAATAAATTAAAATTATGCATGAGAAATCTGAAAATAACATCCTTTGGTTAATAAACATGAACCCATACTTTTATATGACAGCACTTGACCTCACATGTCACAAACTACGAAAGCAAATTCAATTGAGCTATTAAATTTTGTCCTGTCCATCTTAGTCACCAGGTGTTTATCCAATGAACTGCCATCCTTTTCATCATTTGCAGCTTTTTCTGAGGAATAACATATTCCTCAATCGAGAAGGAGTAATTGGAGGATTTGAACAATTTATACAGCCTAACAAATGATGGATTTTATAAAATGAAATATTTAATATTAGAAAATTCATGCTCATGATACATATTTTGATTGAATGAAACTTATTTTTTTAAACACTTCATTTTGACCTACAAAAACAGCAATTTCATATGGTACAAGGTCACATTTACCTGTGACTAGTTAGAGGTGAGTACAAAATATTTTCACTAATTGTAAAATATGTATCTTTGCAATTTTAGTAAGTGAAATGATATAAACTCTTATACTAGGTACTCCTTTGTGTGAAAATTACCAGTTGAAGCAAGTTGAAATGCAGTATTTTTGGTTGACATTTGTTGTGTTCACTAACATACTTGAAGATCCCAGTTTGCTTACACTGTAGCTTTGTTAGAGATACACAATTTTCTAAATATTTAAGGACCTTGTTATATTCTTGAAATCCTAGTGCGTGCCCTGCATGTTACATGTCCAGTCCTAGCATCAGATCAGGGTGTTTTGTTTGTTTGTTTGTTTGTTTGCTTTTTGTTTTTGATGACTGAATACAGGTAAATAGTATTGGGTAGAACCTTTCAAAGTCCACAAATTAACACTTGACATGGTAGTAGTACTTCAGTTGTGCTCATTGCTAAAACTGGTCAGTTTCTTAAGCCCTCTGTTTACAATGTCAGTAGTTCTTTTGTGAAAATGAAATAACCTCTACCAAGCTAATCATGAGATACTTGATTTGTAATGCGATTCTTTTATTTTCTATTTCTAAGTAGTTTTAAAAACTTAGAAAACAAGTGAATTTTTCTTCAGGTATGTAGGTCTTCAGAGTACCTTATTTAAATAAGAATTGTAAGTATTCAAAAGAAAAACCTGTGGTTGATTCTGACAATGAATCACAGGCAAACTATAATAATAGCTGATGTTTTCATGTATTTGAATTAATATTCTTGTGAGTTCTACATTTGTCTCCACATAACACTGAGAAGCTATCTAGTCCTTTTTGGTAGGGAAAGTGATGAACTATAAGAATGGCCCAATACTAATTTACCCAATTTGACCCAAAGAAGGCTGTTTTACAAATTGATGTGATTTTCTTAGGATAAGTGATGAGCTGCCCTAAACATTTAAAAATATTCAGTGATGAAAAGAGACTAATCTAGTAGCATTGTGCCTTTTTGGGTGTAATTCTTTCCCTTCCAATGAAAGGCGCGCGCACACACGAAATCTTGGAGTTTCTTCTTATTTCCAAAGTTCAACCTAGCTAACTATCAGCAAGGTTAGGTTACTGATGGAAAATTTTAAAGCATCAGTTTCTTTTTCAGAACTTACTTTGTTAATTTCACTCGATTCCTGGTGCACTTGCTTGTAGGTGCTACTGGACTAATACTGAAACAGCTTGTAAAAGAAAAATATTCAGATAGAGTGCTTAGAATTTAGATTTGTGATAAGTGTTTTCCTTTTGCGTGAAATACTTTAGAGTACTGTTGTTATGATTCTTGTTATCCAAATTAGAAGATCATGTACATAAAACAAGATTTTCTTGTGCTAGTGGCTTATTCTTCATAGATTAACACAATATAAAGAAATCCAGTTTTTTGGCTGATGTTATGTTTTTTAGACTCCCAATTCTGCATAGTAATAGGAAGAAAACTCAATAGTGTGATTCATCATGAAATCTAACAACTTTAATCATCCAAATAAATTATTGAACAAATTAAAAGTGCTAGTACTTACCATCCAACATACTGTAGTATTTGTATTTAATAGTAAAAAATATATATATAATCAACGAAAGGGAGCTCTAAATAGTTTCTGGATTTTTTTTTTGCAATGCATGAACATTTACAAAATTTTAGATTTGTTTAATTAAAAAATTTAATTAGAAGTATTAAGGCTCCCAAAGTTCATTTGTAAATAGTGGTTTAGAACTCTATATAAGATGATTAGATTCTTAGGGAAGCTCGTAAAGGCTTATTTAAACCTTGATGTAGTTAACCATTAGTATGCTGAGTGCTCAACTTCTTTAGGGAACCAATGTAGATGGGAGGAAGAAGCAGAGGTCTTTCTTTTTTCCTGATGTGATTCAGGAAGATTAAGTTCTTTGGTGTGAGTGTTTCTCGGTTGCCCTCTTACCATCCTAAACTGGTGGAATGCTGTGTAAGCCAACTTGCCTTTTCCCTTCCTGGATGCTCTGTGCTTCAGAATTTCATATCTTTTCTCCAATCAGAAGTCCCTTTTTTTTTTTTTTTTTTTTTAATGTGGCTGTGCTTGACTGGATTTTAAGGGAAAAGTGTTTTACACCAAGATATGAAGGAAGAGAGTGAAGAAACTGGGATTAAATTTCTCTTTTGGCTAATACTGTCTTAAGAGTACTTCACAATTTCCTTTAGATTATTGGGACTTAGCAGTTACCTTTTTTATCTGAACACAGAAATTTTCTTTTCATTTCCACATTTTAGCAACTTCCCCTTTTTCTGTATTTCATTTATCCAGTAGAGCAGAATAGAAGTCAAATCTGCATTTTTCCCACTAATGGTACAGTAATGAGAGTCTAGAGGCACCCTTGGAGTAAGGAGGCTAGCGATGGCATTAATATCTCCCAAGAAAAGTAGTTGAGGAAATGAAAGGAAGAAAGTGGCTATACATAAGGCAGACATTAATATACGAAAGGCTGCCTGTATTTCATTGAAAATTTTTAATGAAACCCAATGGGTAAGCTTCATCCTTATTTTGTCAAAATACATTACTCGCAATTATATTAAAACATATTCTAAATGCCTGTACTTGTTCTGTAGATGATGTAGATGATGTTACTTGTTAGTTAAAATATCTTATAAAAGAAAGTCCTGCTTCTTATCATGATGTATGTGACTTAAATGACTGTTTCATATTAAAACTATTTCTTCCTTATGTACTGTTTACATATACCTCTTTTTGGGATATTAGTTCAGTACTTTTATACAAATCTGAGTGTGTTCCACATTGGTGACATGTATTTTTGCAGTAATTTTTGTTTTGTTCTTAGAGCATGTCTAAAGTAACACATGCACTAGTGCTGTGGTCTGTGGCAAAATTACTGTAATTCAAATTGGAAAATAAAATGTTTCCAGACTTTGTCCAACATTTATTCCTATGGCAAAGGAAATTACTATGTAATACTAATTATTTCTTATGCTGGTATGTTTAAGCTACTCTATGAAGTATGTGAAACATCAATATTTATGGATTAGTAGATGGCCTAATGTCTTTGAAATGAGAGAAAGGGGTAAATTTGATGTTAGCAATTCATAACACTCATAATACAATAAATACTTCTTAAAAATTGATCTCTTAGTTATAATTTACTAGAGAGTTATCTTGACAGTGCCTATTAGGATATTTTTGGCTCATTCATATAATTTTAAAATTATGTACTAGACTTTGAACTTATTCTGATATCTTTCAACCAAAAGAGATAGCATTCACTCTACCATAACCAAAATAAGAAGTAATACCTTCATTTCTTAAAAATTTACAGGCATAGCTCAGATATTGCAGGTTCAGTTCCAGACCATGCAGTAAAGCGAGTATCACAATAGAGACACACCTTTCTGATTTCCTTTTGCTTATAAAAATTATGTTTGTACTGTAGTCTATTAACTGTATAATAGCAATGTCTAAAAAACAATACCTTAATTAAAAAATATTTCTTTGCTAAAACATCTATCACCTGAGCCTATTGGGAAAATGGTGCCTGTAGACTTGCTCAATGCAGAGTTGCCACAAAACTTCAATTTGTAAAAAATGCAATATCTGTGAAGTGCAGTAAAACAAAGCACAATAAAATGAGGTGCCAGTAATACCATACAACTTCTGATTTACTTAGAATTTGTATCCATAATATAAGGACTTGAAGGGTATTTACTTTGTACTCTCTGATGAAAAGATTTAATAAAATTTTAAAGAAAAAATTTTAACCCATGAAAAAATTTAAAGCTTCTTAGAGGCATTTACTTAAGAATGCTCATCTAAAGGTATTCTTTTGTCATTGAAGCAAGTACCCAAAAGTATTATAATAAATTATTAACCAATGCAAATTTGTATATTTGAAACTACATGCTTGAAGGAAAAAAAATACAAGTGCTTAAACTGCATGTCTTTAAAATATTCAATTTTTTAGACTTTTAACAATTCAGAATATCCTGAATTACAAGGTTTTACTATATCAGTGATGTATATTACAAGATAAATGTCTATGCTATATTCATGGTATCTCTGGCATCATTTTTTTGCATGGTTGTGGTATATTTTGTACATTTGATTGTTGTCTATTAATAAGATTGACATAGCAATAAATATGACTCAGTTCTTAATATTTTTTTAAAATGCCAGAAACCATGCCCTGTCATAATCCTATTATAGTTTACCTGAATGCCCAATGTTTTCATGGTTTTATTTTTTGTGTTAAAAATTTAGTATTGCATGTTAGGGATTTTTTTTCCGGTGTTTTCACATACAGTCTTTTAGAAGTGGGTCAGTTTCTCTTTAAATCAGAGGTTTAAAGAAGTATTAGTATTAAGTGATTCATGAATTGCTTTGTGGAAAAATTTAAAGTATGAAGTGACTAGGTTACCCCCAACTGTTCATTTTCTTTATATGGTTAATGTACAGGTTACAGTTTTCAGAGAAATAAAATTGTCTTGGTAACTGATAGAATATAGTAGATAATGGATAGTTTGACTCTAAGGGCTTCCAGGTATTAAACCAAATAATTCTCAATTCTGAATTACTTTTTAATACTATAAATAGTAGTAAGCCAATTCTTTTTTTTTTTTAATCTTACAATTTCTTCCTTCTGATACTTTTTTCTTCCTTAAACACTATGCTAGAATTAAAAGTTGGAGGAGTTTAAATTTTCCACATCGTAGGTTTTTATTCTATACCTAGGTAGTAAGACAAATAGAGGTTCTATTATCAAAACAGTTCATATTCTTGTTGGTCATTCTTTTCAGGGATCATGCCAAATGTTGTTTGTGCATTGTATAAACAATGTTATCAGTATATAATAGAAATTATGTATGGCAGGCTTTCTTGAACGATATGTATTGTAAGTTTGTTTCCTATAGTGTTATGCTTCAGATTCTTTTAAATAAAGCTAGTTTTTAGAGAAAAATACTGTTTTTTAAGTGCTTACCTTTCATCAGACAAGTAGGTGTGACAATTTTGGCTTTGGAAATATTAAGCAAGACAATAGCCTACAATTTACCAGGAATTTAATTTTATACTGAGGAGCAAACCAGCATTTTTGGACAGGCCTTGTTGTATAGACACTTATTTTTTTTCTGTGAAGTTTATACATAACATTGAGTCCTGAGTCTTCTTAAGAAAATGTGAGTATAACATATCTCCATGTTGATTTTAACACGTTAGGACCTCTTAATGTTCCTTGAAGCAGAGACATTGCTGTAGCAATATTAAGAACAAACTTTCTTGAATGATAAGATTAGGTTTACAAAAGACTTTCAAAGTTTGAAACAACCATCAGGTACCTTGAGTCTTACGTGAAAAGAGGCTATATAAAATGTGAACATGCCAGTGGTGCAACTTGGCATTAGAGGTAATAGAAGTAACAAGTAAAATTACATCAAGATAAAATTTAAATGCACAAGAGCCCTGTTTAAACATATGGAAGGAAAATAATAAAAAATGCCTGTATTTTACCTGCTGGAGAGAAAAAATATACAGACTTCTGATCAAATAACATCATGAATTGATACTCTAAGGCACCTCTTCTGTTCTAAACATACAGCAGTGATAAATATAAACAGATAAAATTGGGCTAAAATCAATTGATATATCCAAGACAAGAAGTGCAGAAAGAAAGAAACTGCTGAAGCAGCAGACTGCCTGACTCGGTCCAGAGCAGAAATCCGGTCAGAAGTTCTAATCTGGCAAGGTAATGTCTTAAAAGTGCTACTGCATCGCAAAACTTAAGAGATGCAATAATGTAGTACAAAAAAGCTTTAAATAATTGTAAAAGGCCAAAATATGAGCTAAGTATTGATTTCAAGAAATTAAAGAATAAAAAATCCTAAGGAAAGTAAAAGAAAAAAATAGAATAGGAAGTAAAATAGAAAACACGAGAGAGAAATAAGAGAGCCAGAAGTAGGTTATTTAAAAGATTAATAAAATTGACGGGCCTCTGGTGAAACTGACTTTTTTTTTCAAGAGTAGACAAAGAACAGGAATGAGAAGAGGGGCAGAAACAATCCTTTAAACCAGGGGTTGAGCAAGGATTTCTCTCCACTGCTTTACCACTTGTGAAAGGCTACAAAGCAAAACTTACTTGGGGCTCTAGCTCTTAGGAAGACACAGGCCTACGGTGGCATAAGTGAATGGTTTTAAAATCTGCTCAGTTGGTAACTGGTGTACATATCACCAAAGAGTTTAAACAGTAAATTAGTATACAACACTTGGCTGAATTGGTGCCCTAGGACACAAAGTTGGAAGCAAACTTAAAAACTTGTAGAAAGGAAAGGAACCCAGAGGAAAGAAAAAAATAAAATGAAAGATAACCTGTTGTAAATAAAAATTTCAAAACATGAAGAAATCTGATGATGAAATACAGCTAACCAAGACTTTTTTTTTTTTTAATTATGTCTGCAGCACCTGGTCTTCCTAGGTGGTCTCCCATTCAAGTACTAACCAGGGCCAACTCTGCTTAGTTTCCAAGATCAGACATCAAGCTTATTCAGGGTGGCATGACCATAAACCATAAACTGGTTGCACTGGGGAGTGAACCCAGGACTTTCTGCATGTAAAGTAGATGTGCTAACTGCTACACTATGGAACCATGTCCTCAACTGACACCTTGTGAAATTTGAAACCATTCAAGGTGAAAATAAGAAAATAGCCTAAAAAAATTTTATGTTTCAAGATCCTGAAAGGTAAGCTAAAGAATAAAACATGAAACACTACAAGTAGACATTCATTTATTTATTCATTTAACATTGAGTTTGTGTGTGTGTGTGTGTGTGTGTGTGTGTGTGTGTGTGTGGGCATGTGAGTGTGTATCAGGTATTGTTCTAAATGCTAAAACTAGCAGTAACAAAAATCACTACTCATGAGGTTTTTATTCTAGAGACAGAAAAGTAAACTATAAAGTATATTAGGGAATAAGCACTATGAAGAAAAACAGGGAATGGGAACTAGGAATGCTAGGGTTGGTAGTGCAAGAAGTGCAAAGAAGTTCAGTTTTTTTAATAGTGCAATGAAAAGATATTTAAGTAATGGCTTGAAGGAGTAAGAGAGAGTCATGCAGATAACTGGAGAAGAAAATCCCAGAAAAAGGTTAACAGCAGCTACAATGACCTTGTGGCAGAAGCATGCTTGGCACACTTCAGGTATTTCAAGGAGGCCAGTGTGTCTGGAATGGAGTGAACAAGAGTGAAAGATGAAATTAGAAAATGAACAGGAAACCAGATTATGTAGGATTTTGTAGGTCGTCATGAGTTTGGCTTTTACTCTGAGATAGAAAGTAACTGGAGAGTTTTCACTGGAAAAGGATCATTCTGATTGCTGTGTTGAAAATACATGAACAGCTTAAAACAAAATGACTTTGGGTATTCTTTCTGAGTTTTTCTAGGGAACCAGCCAATAAGACCTGGCTGAATCTCCTTTCTCCCTGTGAAAGGGGCTGCACCTGAACTCAGCTTGCCATGCTACTGATAGTTTCTTCTAACTAAATCTTTCCATGTGAGTCAAAGTATCCAGGTAGCTGGCTTTCTCACACCAGTCTTATAAACAGTTTGCACCTAAACAAAGACTGCCTGTGTCCCAGTAGTTTCCTTTCAGACAAGGTTCCTTTCATGTTTACCCTAAAAGAAGGGAAAACAGCAATGGGATAGAATTCCTTTCCTATAATGCAAAAACACACTGCAGATCCAGCATATACTCTGCCCCCAGTGTGTTTCTACTTGGGATGATGGCAAAATGGGGCAACGTGTTTTTTTCTAAGCTTTGTAAGTTTCCATTTCTCCCCCTAAAAACGTGTCCCTTAACATAGTGGTTTCTCAGTTGTCAGTGTGTATCATAATTACTTGGTGGGCTTGTTAAAATACAGACTTCTGGGCCCCACTTCCAGAATTTATGTCTGGAGTAGGGTCTGGGAATCTGTATTTCTAGGAAGTTTCCAGGTGATGCTGATATTGTGGTCAGGGAACCACGCTCTAAGAACCTCTGCCTTAGTTTGTGCTGTGTAGAAATCAGCTCTGTTGGCTACCACAAAGGGTCCCACTTGTATAACTTTCACCTGGAAGTTAACCATTTTCCGTTCTTACACCTTACTTTCCCTTATAATTTTACCATGTATGCAGAATCCTTAATGAATAGATTTGGTTTTATTTTAAAGTTTTCTGAAAATGGAATTATTCTTTAATGGTTTTACATGATGTGTTTTTTCACTCATCTATCCAGCGTACAGTTATAATTAATTCATTTTTACTGTTTTATAATAGTATCAGGTGAATATCTCTTGATAGACTTTTGGCTTGTTTTTAGGTTTTTGCTAGGAGGATACTATGAACACCTACTTATTTACCCAGTCATAGAATTACTCTCCGTTTATGAAAAGATCCATTTCTTTAGTTCATCTGTAAATCATTTTTGTGTATGACACCATATGCATGTAAAGATCCAGTCTCATTTTTTTCCCCATATGGTAACTATTTCTCCTAGCACCAAAATATTCAATAGTAATTCCTTTCTTTGCTTTTCCACACTTATGTGCAGAGCCACCTTTGCCATATATCAAATTTCTGTTATTTATATGATCTAGAGTAGAGCTTTTTTGTTTTTAAACTTAATAAGAAATACAGATCAAGACTTTAAGATCGAATTATTTCCAAGGATTGTGAAATACTTTTTAGATAATTATATAAATAATGAAACAATAAAAATTAATGATGTTTTAAATTGGTATCAGTTGATGTAATGATTCAGTAATAAAATTGATCACATTTTTTTTTAAAGATATAATTCAGGGTGTTAAAATTTTAGGACTATAGTAGTCAGGAGGACAATTTCACTGCAGAGGTGTTATGTGCTTAGAAAATAATTGCTAATGGACTATTTTGAAACTCAAACAGCTCAAAGTATCCCTTTTATTCTACATATTCATTACATCGCTTGTGTTTTTATGTAGTGGGAGAATATAGACTTTAAGATTCTATATGAAAGGAATACATAAACCCTGTCTTTTGAAGACACAGGAGAGTTTGAAATAAAATGGTAAAAATAGAACCAAATAGAACCAAAGGGGAGAGTGAGAAATGCCAAAAAGCAACATGAAAAAAGAATCCATAGGATTGATTTACAGGTTTCTGCACATAGGAGGCTAAGGGGAAAAAGTCTAAGATAGCCCCTAGTATTCAAAGTTTTCAGAACTTTGAGATGAACTGCTGACAGAATTGGGTAAGGTAGTGAGGAGTGGCCTGTTTGGGGAAAAAGATAATTTTTTTTCCTCCTAAGCCAATTGCTCTTAAACTTTCCTCAAGGAAATTTTCAGGAGCTTTGAAATTTGTTAATGACCTTCAAAAGTAAAAAGTTTAAAATCCAGATCTCTAGGTGGCAAATAGTTCATCACTGCTTAATTTTCATGTATATTCATTCTTTAAACGTCACATTCCAGTAATTTGTAAACTGGGTCTACAGAGAGTAGCCCGGGGGAACATGGGAACGGGAGTTTAAGACATGAGGATCTCATTCACGGGCCTGCCACTGACCTAGGTAGCAAAGGAGTTAAGTGTGTAAACCTAGGATACCTTAAATATTTAGGATGACAACACGCTCTTCAAGTTTCCTTCCAACGCTATGAAGTTCTGAGTGTCCTTAAGCAATAGTAAAGTACATCCGTGTAAATTCAACTTATCCTACATGTGAGCTGCTTCTGCCAGGTGAGTTGTAGGATTTCTCCTCAGGTCTCCAACCATGCAGTGAACCCTACCTACACGATTTTGGAGGCTTTATGGTTGACAGGATTCGAAGAACTGCAACAGAACAGGCAAGACCCCAGGCCAGGAAACGTGCGGAACAGGAACCCCAACGCGTGCTCGCTCGTACAGCCTCCATCAGAACAAACGAAAGGCCGGAGTTGCCACTGCGCATGGGCGTGGGGGGCACGCTTTGCTAAACTGTCAGCCCACACCTATTTTTCGCATTCTCAGGTGTGAAGTTCTCTGCTTGCCTAAGCGGATGTGGGCCTGCCTCTAAGGGTATCCGCTCAGGCTGTGGACAAGGCGCGGCCTAACGCCCCCCGCCAGGATGCCCAAGCGGCCCGGAGGGAGTCTGCGGGGGGGGCGGGGCGAAGGGGCGGGGCCAGGGGCGACCCCGGGCCTCGCGGGGCACGCGGGGGGCGCGACGGCCCGGCCTGACCCGGAAGGGCTGGCGCGTGGTGACCCCGGCTTCCCTAGCAACCGGGCGGCCGCGCGACCGCGCCCGCCGCGCCCGCCGGGATGCCGCTGCAGGTTCGCGATTACAGCTGGCAGCAGACGGACTCTGTCGTGTTCATCTCCGTGCCGCTCCGAGGCGTCTGCGGCAGGGACGCGGACGTGTTCTGCACGGACACCTACCTGAAGGTGGGAACGCGTGCCTGCTGCTGCCGGGGCCGCGCTCCGTACCTGCACCCGACCGGCGCGTCCTCGATGGCCAGTCCCAGAAACTCCAGAAACCGAAAACGCACGTCAGCCGTCATCAATCAGGGATTTGTTTGTTTGTTTATCATTTATCATTCATTCATTCATTCATTCACCCATTCGTTCATTTTTAATCCAGGGCTTCCTACCTGTGCCTTGCTCATCTTTCGTGACCTGGGATACATCATTTACAGCAGGCGTTTAAGGAAATGCTTTTGTCTTCGATCGCTTAATTCTCAATGGCCGTGTCTTTAATGTGTGTGGACCTGAATTGACTTTCGTTTCCCCTCTTCTGAATAGGTCAACTTCCCTCCGTTTTTATTTGAGGTGTTTCTCTACGGTCCCATAGACGATGAGAGTAGCACAGCCAAGATTGGGAATGATGTTATCGTTTTCACCTTACATAAAAAAGAAGCAGCCGTGTGGGAGACCCTGTCTGTGTCAGGTGGTAAGTTCTCCGTTAAAAGAGGTTCATCTGGTTGTGCTTTTGATACTTTTTATCTTTTTAAGAAATCCTTTTGAAACAATTACGTTGCTCTCCTAGAAAAATAGACACATGAGTGTGATCTCAATCACAGTGCTTCAGCTGCCACGTCCAATAAATAACCTAGAGTTCGAATTATTCAAAAGTTAGAGCACATTAATAACTTAAGCAGAAGATGTGAGCTTGTATCTTCAGTGGTTAGGGCCTTCGGATATGGCCTTTATGGAGCACTTACTTTGTATTAGGCATTAACACATCTATTAATCCTCAAAACCTATCACTTAGGTAATTTTTTTATTTTTAAGGTGAGGCTACTGAGGTATAGAGGGTTTAGTTATTGAACAAAGTTCGTACAACTAACTAGTAAGTGGCAGACTGGAACTGGAGCCTGAGCAGTTTGACTCTAGAGCAATGGTCCTCAACCCTGGCTACATACTTGAATCACCTATAAAACTTGTCAGTAATACAGATGTCTGAAACTTACCCTATACCAATCAAAATCAGTTTCTAGGAGTGGGGTAGGTATTGGTAGTTTTAAAAATACTTTCCAGGGTTAATAATGTGTATAATTGCGATTTCTTATTCTTCATACTCTTAATTAGTACTCTCTTCTTTTGCCAAGAACAGCTTCATGAGTCAGTAACTGCCTTCTACTGCTTTAGCTGTTTTCTCCGTCTTCTGGTTGTCGTGTTTGCTAGTGCTTTATCTACTGCCTGAATTTCTCTTAGGTCTCTGTCATTAAGTCTTTGGTAGGAATATTATGAATGGAGAGATTGCAGTTATTTGTATTAATGCTTTCTTGGAATCTTGCAGTGGAATTTAATTTTTTAATCTTTAGCATCAGTAGAATCTTTAAGATCTGGTATTCAGCTCAGAAATTACTAATTAAGGTAGGTTACCATAGCCAGGTTACTTTAGTGAGTCTCAGACTAACTGAGGTTATAAAAATCAGATTCCTGCTTTCCCACCCTCCTGCCACTGGCAACCCTGTCTTCCTTTGTGATTCATTATATCTGAGATGGGGCCTGGGAATATGTAATGCAATACACCCAGAGTGTTCTGACTTCTTATCTAAGATTAATGTAAATACTTTCATTTATTTGAACTCTTGTTGATAATCTTAGTTTTGAAGCTAGTTGAGACCAGAGCCATCATCTATTATAATGGCTTATTTTAAAATAAACAGATGGGGAGTGGGGACTCCCCAGTGATTCTGATTACTGACGGGAAGGGGTGGGGACTGGAGGAGGGGGTTGAGAACCACTGACATAAAAGGGTATGTTTGTGTATGTGTGTGTGTCTCCTTGTGGCCAACAGATTTCTCCAGGAAACATTTTGTCCATCAGCTTTTCAGGCTATGAACAAGGGTCATATCAAAAAACCTGTTACTTTCCCCTATTTCTGATATGAAACATTTTTTTTTTCTCCCTTCTGTCAAATTCCCTTTTTAACCTGGTTGCCACCTTATCCAGGAGTGGGAAGGGATTTTCTTTCCAAACATAAACTTCACTGTTTTACCTATCTGCTTTCATTGCACAGAAGCTTGATTCTTTTTCATGGTTATATGATCAACTATTCCAAATTTTGACCTTCACCCCAAGGTTTGGCAAACTTTTTCTGTAAAGGACCAGATAATATTTTGGATTTTGTGGACTATTTGGTCTCTGTCACAGTTACTCAGCTCTGCCATTGTAGCACAAAAGCAGCTATAGATAGCCATACTTATTGATGCTGAAATTTGAATTTAATCTAATTTTTATATTTCACAAAAAATTATTTTGATTTTTTCAACTGTTTTAAAATGTAAGAGTTATTCTTTGCCTGTGTTCTTTAGAAAAACAGGCAGGTGGTTGGATTTAGCCACAGTTTGCCAACTTCTATTTAGACTAGTCAAACAGTCTTAAAATTAACTTACATAACAAGTGATGAACAGTTGTTTTACTTCAGAAACCATGTTTGAGATCCCTTTAGAAATCAAACTCAGTCTCACATGCAATTCAGTGAAATTACTTTTTTTAACTTTTAGCTTATGTCTTTTTTCACATTGTGCTGTGGAACACCAGTCTATACTCCATGCCTATCTCCCTCAGTATTCAAAATATATTTGCTTCATTTTCCTCTGAAGTTCCTCCTTCATACACTTTTCATTTCTTTCAGATGTGAAACATTTCATTTGGAAAATTGATGTTCTTTTAATTATTTCTTTCCCTGAAGCTGGTCCAGTTGTCTGCAACCACCCTGCTGTACCAAAAAAGTTAAAAACTCCTCCCTAGGGCCTGATTCATCCCTCTACCCACCGCCCACCCTACTCTTCCTCACTTCACCCTCCCTCCCCAGGTTTTCTGTCACCTGTGTTTTTTCCCTCTAAATCTAGATTCCTTCCTGATCTCACTACCCCAAGATAATGTACCCCATAATGGAACATAGCCTGTGTGTAAAACATTGACTCACTGAATATAAAAGTAATTGTTAATGGTAAAATTCTATATATAACATGTCATGTTACTTTATAATTTTTCTTAGGGTTTGCCCTATATGCTTCATATATATAAATTATCTTGTGTTTATGAAGGTGATTGATCCCATCAACCCATTTTCTCTTCTAGACCCCATAGTGATGACTTACTGTGATCAGGTTTATAAGCAAATAGCCCTGCTTTCCTAAAAAAGAGGAGGATAAATGTGTTCTTTTTTCCTCCATCTAGTTCCCTCATTCTGCCTTACCCTATTCCTCTCTGTTTCCCCTCTCTCCCACCCTAGTCCCTCTCCTCGTTTCTCTTATTCCTTTTCTTCTCTCATTCTCATCCTCCTCCCCAGTTTCTCTCTCATTCTGTAGTAATTAACTACTATACAGTTTTTTGCTTACCTTTTAATGTTAGCTTCTTGACCAGCTTAAAATTGAGAACTGTTTTCATTTTTCCATGTGAAGTTGGGTCTAAAATATCTCAACCTGGATCAGAGTGTTAAGTAGTTTTCTTCTAAGTAAAACAGATTCATCATAATCCTAATTTACTGATATTTCTTATGCCTTAGTTGACAAAGAGATGATGCAAAGAATAAGAGAGAAATCTATTTTACAAGCGCAAGAAAGAGCAAAAGAAGCTACAGAAGCAAAAGCTTCAGCAAGGCGGGAAGATCAAAAATATACACTAAATGTCATGATGAAGGTAAGTTGCATATTGATAGGAAGTCCTGTAATTAAAGAGATGATAGTAAACTATGTAAGCACAAGTAGCTCCAACCTCTGTGCTTCATCTTTTTGTTCATACTTTGGTTATAGGGCCTACTGTGTTATATAGGCTATCTACAACTTACATGTGTTTCTGAAAATTTATAAAAGTCAAGGGTATAAATATTGAACAATAGGTTTACTTCTATAAGGGAGAATTTTCTATTTCCAGGGGAGTCAAAAATGATAAGGTTATATGGTATAAGTGTTTATTTTTTTCTTGAGTTTGGAATAATTGACACAATTATTTAAAATAAAAGCGTAGATTAAACGCAAGATATTGACAAATATTGTTTTAACTATTGAGGATTTCAATTTAAAGCTTTCATCAGCAATAGTTTTTTGAGATATAATTCACATACCATACAATTTACTCATTTCACGCTTATAATTTAGTGGTTTTTAGTATATTTAGAGTTGTGCAAGTATTACCACAATCAATTTTAGAACATTTACAACACCTCAAAAAGAAATTCTTGCGCATGAGCAGCCACTCTTCATTCCTCTCATCCTCTAGCCCTAGGCAACCACTAATCTACTTTCCTATCTCTATAGATTTACCTATTCTAATTTTTACAAGTAATTTCTTATCTGAAATTCTTATTTTGACATCTTGAAGTGATTAAGGAATCTATAACATTATAGATTATCTTATCAAGAGCTCTGTGAACCCATGACTTCTTTTGCCTTTGGATCACTACTATTTTTATAATCTACAGTTGTTAATTCCAGAAATTTTTCCACTTCTTATATCACTTTTACTTGACTTTTAAATATGGCTTGTGGTTATATACTTTGTCTTCTACTTAATTGAACATGGGGTCAGCTGACCAAAGATTCCTACTTTCAGTACACATGATGAATTCCAACTTTTCTTTTTTAAAAAAATAATTAACTAATGTAATTGAAGAAATTATTGAATTTTTCCCTCATCTACCTCTCCACTCCCTTCTGCCAGCTTTTCTTGATTGTATTATCACTGCTGTCAGCCTTTTCGCTTTATCATTTTCCTGAATTTTAAAAAATAAAAGTAAAATAATCTAAAATTTGTGGCAACAAATATTTACTGAACTAATAAGACAATTAAATAATGGCACACATACTGCTGTTTGTTAAATTTAACAAAACTGAACAGTTGATTGGCAGACAGTACCACGATGCTATACCTTGAAGTTATTAATCTACTGATATATGAAAGCTTGATTTTGGTATTTGGAAAGGTGGTTTAGGGGCACTAATATATAAAGTATGAAGCTGTAGGTTATATTAAATTGGAGAGAATCTGTGAAAATATATAGCCTATAGTACAAACGATCCGTTTTATCTTTTTCCTTCAGGCATGTTGAGAGTTGGGACTATGTTTTCTTTCATTCTTATAGCCGTTGCCAAGTAAATAGCAGGTGCTCAAGTATTTGAACAAATTAATGTGAATACATTGCCCCAGTACTCTGTAACCATAGCAAAATTTTATTTTTGGTGGATGAGTGAAGCTATATTTACTTTGTCCAATTGTGGACACCATTCAGAAAAGAACTGATGGTCCAATAAGAGCAGATGAAGAGATGTGACAACAAAAGGCAACTTGTAATTAGCTTAAACCATAAGTTAGCTTAAAACTTGAATTACATCTACCAAAAATAATAGTTTTTAAGTAGTAACCTTTTAAAAATAATGAGCAGGAGTAGTGCTAAGGTTCGCTATGTCACTTAACTATGCTGTCTTCACTTCCTCAGGCTACCATAACACAATACCACAGACTGGATGGCTTACAAAACAGACATTTTTTCACAGTTCTAGAGTCTAGAAGTCTCAGATCAAGGTTTAGCAGGGTTAGATTCTGATGAGGATTCTATTCCTGGCTTGCAGTATAGAGAGCGAGCAAGCAAGTGAGGGAGAGCATGTGCACGCCCAGATCTTTTTATTAGGACATCATCATATCAGGGCCCTACCCTTATGACCTCACATTTAACCTTAATTACTTCCTCAGATGCCTATTTCCAAATGTAGGAGGTAGAGCTTTTGTGTTTTTAAGCTGGAAGGACTCTGATCACTGGGGTCAGGGACAGTAAGGCTTCAACACAAAAACATTTTGGGGATACACAAACATTCAGTCAATAACACTGTGTAGTAAACTATCCAAGATTTAGTGGCTTAAACCCACAAACATTTATTTCTCAATATTCAGTGTGGTTGTCAGGCAGTTCTTGTGTTCTGGGGCTGGTTTGGTTGTGGCTGTATGGACTAAGATGGCCTCACTCACATGTATGGAACCTTGCCTGGGAGAACTGGAGCCTTTCTCTATGTAGCATTTCATTCTTCAGAAGGCTAGCCCAGACTTCTTTACTTCAGAGTCAAGGTCCCTGGTAGTAAGAAAGGGAAAGCCCTCATGCATGAGCACTTTTAAAGCCTCCACTATATTCTGTTTGCTTGTTAATATGTTGACCGCATCAACTTCATTCATTTAATAGACATTCATTGAATACTGTGAAAATTGCTGAGACAGAGATGAACAAATCAGTCTTTACTTTCAATTTACTCATAGTCTATAGAGGATGACAGACAAGGAAAAGGAAAGATTATACCATAGTATGCATAAAGTGTCTTGGGAAGATAAAGAGAAAACACTGGTAAAAGGTTGGTATCTTAGCCAGAGAGCATGGTCAGGAAGTAGGAGGCAGAGTTGTTAATGCTGAATACTGGAGAATGAGTCACAGTTACCTGGGGAATATAGGAAAATGACATTACAGACAGCTTAGATCAGTGCATGACAGACTATGGCATAGTGAAAGAACATTTGTTGGTCAGTAATAAAATTTTAAGATTTTGAAAAAATTTCTGAAGGTAATAGGGATTTTTAGCAAGAATATCAAATTAATTTGGTTTATATTTTGGAAATCTGATTCTGGCTAATGAGTTTGAAGAGTTTGCAGAGTAGAGGAAGAGCTTTTGTATTTTTAAGATGGAAGGACTTTGATTATATTTATACATTGAAGAATGAAGCCAGTGAAGGAGAGTTTGCTGATACTACCAAGGGAAGGAATTGATGAGGGAACAGTTATCTTATGAGGGGATGAAGGTTGGAACAAGTGAAAAAATTAGTCATAAGTCATAGAGAAATATTTAATCTTTTGACACTTGAGGGCAGGAATAAGGAATATGGGATTTGGAAAAGTCTTAGGGATATAGATAGAGGTATACTTTGTTTTCAGGGTGAAGGAGGCAAGGTCATTACCTAGAGGGAGGAGAAGGGTGAAGTGGAGGTGCAGGGGTTTGAGGTAATTAGTAAGTGTTTGGAATACTGATGCCAGACCAAGTTGAATTGGAAGGACTTGCTTCTGCTGCCGGTTTTTAAAAATTGAAACCTGGAAACCTTAAACTGTGAAACAACTTTGCCTGGTCATGAAAATGATGAATGAGTTGCTTTTTGGAGTTGTCTAGGTTATGCTATAGAGCCTTTAATAAGTCCTCATCAGTTAAACCACATTCCCCGTTTGTTGGAGGTGTGTATAACTAAGATACAGAAAGGCCAGAAGGAACTGCTTGGCCATTTTTTAATTCTATTTTTTAATAATAATTTTAATGTTCCTGACATTTTTTTAAAAATCCCCTCTCCTCCTTATTCTGCATCATCTTCCCTTTCAATGTATGTCAGACTTTCTCAGCAACCGGTTTTCCACTTTTACATGTTTAACATTTTTTCTGTAAACTCATTTTTAGGGCTCTGTGTTTTATCTCCGGTTCTGACCTCTTTGGCCTACGCTTTATAGGTGACCTCTTCATTCTCATACCTTATTAACAGTTATTACCATCGTAAGGCAACTATGCTGTTAGTATACTCATTCTATCACTATTTTTTTTTTAATTTTATTTACCTTTGTTGTCTTTGATATTTCTTATTGGGAAGTTCTACAGACCAAATACACTTTTGCTTGTTTGTTGTGTTGATTTTTCCCTTTCTTTAAACTGCTGCCCTGTAGTTCTTGAAGAACCTTCATACTGTTTTCCATAGTGGCTGCACCTATGTATATTCCGACCCACTGTGTGCTAGGGTCCTCTTTTCTTCACATCCTCACTAGCATTTGTTACCTTTTGTCTTTATGATAATAGCCATCCTACCAGGTATGAGGTTATATCTCAATGTGGTTATGCTTTGCATTTCTCTGATAATTAGTAATGTTGAGCATCTTTTCATGTACCTGTTGCCATTTTTGTATGTCGGCTTTTGAAAAATGTCTTGTTAGGTCCTTGGATCATTAAAAATTTTTACTTATTTCCTTGCAGTTGGGTTGTATGAGTTCCTTGGATACTGACTCCTTATTTAATATTTAGTTTGCAAATATTTTCTCATGTTCCATAGGTTGCCTTTTCATTTTGTTGATGCTTTCTTTTGCTGTGCAGCTTTTAAGATGTAGTTCCATTTGTTTATTTTTGCTTTGGTGGCCTTTGAGTTTGGTGTCAAGTTCAAAAAAATCATTGCCAAACCCATGCTAAGGAGCTTATCCCCTATGTTTTCTTCTAGGGGGTTTAGGTTTCAAGTCCTACATTAAAGCCTTTAATCCATTTTGAGTTGATTTTTGTGTATGGTAAAAGGTAACGGTCCAGTTCCATTCTTTTGAGTTTGGGTATCCAGTTTTCCTAGCACCATTTATTGAAGACATAAGTTTTTCTCCATTGTATATTCTTAGGACTTTTGTGAAAAATTAATTGACCATAGATGTGTGGTTTATTTCTGAGCTCTCTATTCCATTGATCTATGTGTCTGTTTTTATGCAATTATATAGCATATTGATTACTATAGCTTTTTAATATAGTTTAAAATCAGGAAATGTAATACCTCCACCTTTGCTTTTCTTGCTCAAGCTTGTTTTAGCTGTTCAAGGTCTTTTTTGATTCATACAAATTTTGGGATTTTTTTTTCTATTTATGTGGAAAATACCATTGGAATTTTTATAGAGATTGCATTGAATCTGTAGATCACTTTGGTTAGTATGGACATTTTAACAATATTAATTCTTCCAATCCATGCACATGGAATATCTTTCCTTTTATTTGTGTCTTCTTCAATTTCTTTAATCAATATTTTATAATTTTCAGTAAACAGATCTTTTACCTCCTTGGTTAAGTTGATTCCTAAGCATTTTTGTGCTTTTGGGACTTTATTTTTAATTTCTCATTCTGATAGTTTGTTGTTAGTGTAGAAATGTTACTGTTTTTTGTATATTGATTTTGTATACTACAACTCTACCAAATTTATATATTAATTATCACAACTTTGTGGTGGGGTCATTAGGGTTTTCTGTGCATGTCATCTGTGGAGATAATTTTATGTCTTTCTTTCCGATTTGGATGCTTTTATTACTTTCTCTTGACTAATTGTTCTTCTTGTACTGAATAGAGGTGGCTAGAATGGATATTCTTGTTTTGTTCGTGATCTTGAAGGAAAGCTTTCACTTTTCCACAAATGAGTATGATGTTAACTGTGGGCTTGTCATATAGGGCCTTCATTATATTTTGGTATGTTCCATATATAGATAATTTGTCGAGAGTTTTTGCATGAAAGATGTTGAATTTTGTCAGATGCTTTTCTACATCTATTGAGATGATCGTATGATTATAATCCTTCATTTTGTTAGTGTAGTATATGACATTGGTTGATTTGCATATGTTGAACCACCTTGCATCTGAGGAATAAATCTCATTTGATTATTGTGGATGGTTCTTTTAATGTAATGTTGAATTTCGTTTGCTAATATTTTGTTGAGATTTTTTTGCATCTATATTCATCAAGGATATTGCCTTTTTTTGTAGTATTCTATTTTTTTTTCTAATATTTTTTTAAAAGTCCTTATCTGGCTTTGGTACAAGGGTAGTGCTGCTTAGTGCTACTCAAAGGTGTTGTTGGAGTGGGAGGTTCCTCCCAAGAAGTCCTGGGTTGGTAGACATCAAACCCAGGAGTGAAGCACTCAAGGATGGGGCAGCTGTATGCTTTGGAAGTTTGGGAGTATTCCTATCTCTTCAATTTTTTTTTTTTTGGAAGAGTTTAAAAAACATTGGTAATAATTCTTTAAATGTTTGGTAGAATTTAGCAGTGAAGCCATCTGGTCCTGGACTTACTTTCTGGTTTTTGATGACTGATTCAATCTCTTTGCTTGTAATTGATCTGCCTAGATTTTCTATTTTTTCATGATTCAGTTTTGTTAAGTTGTATGTTTCTAAGAATTTATCCATTTCTTTTAGGTTGTTCAATTTGTTAGCGTACAGGAACCACCAAACAATTTTCCATAGTGGCTGCACTATTTTACTTTCTCTCCAGCAATATATAATAATTATAGTTTCTCTACATCCTTGCCAGCACTTGTTATTTTTTATTTTGTTGGTTGTAGTTATCCTAATGGGTGTGAAATGGTATCTCAGTGTAGTTTTAATTTAATTTCCCTGACACTAGTGATATTGAGCATCTTTTTGTGTGTTTCTTGGCTATTTGTATTTTATTTGGAGAAATGTCTAAGTTCTTTGCCAAGTTTTAAATTGAATGATTTTTTTTTTTGTGGTTGAGTTATAAGAGTTCTTACAAAGTCTAGATACTATATCCTTATCAGATAAATGATTTGCAAGTATTTTCTCTTATTTTGTAGATATTTTTCACTTTGATAGTAACCTTTGACATATAAAAGTTTTCAATTTTCACAAAGTCTAATTTTCTTTTTTATTTTGTTGCTCAAGCTTTGGTGTCAGTCATCTCTAAAAATCCATTGCCAAATCCAAGGTTATGAAGATTTACCCTGTATTTTTTTATAAAACTCTTAAGAGTTTTATGGTTTTAGCTCTTATATATAGGTTTTTGATCCATTTTGAGTTAATTTTTGTAGGTAATGTAAAGTATGGGCTCTGCCTCATTCTTTGGCAGGTAGATATTCAGTTGTCCCAGCACCATTTGTTAGAGATTCTTCTTTCTCCATTGAATGGTCTTGGCAACTTTGTCAAAGTCAATCAGTACATAGATATTTGGGTTTATTTCTGGATTCTTAGTTTTATTCCACTGGTCTATATGTCTATCCTTATGTTAGTACTACATTCTCATGATTATTATAGCTCTGTTATAAGTTTTTAAATCAGAAAGTGTAAGCCATCCAACTTCATTCTTTTTCAATATAGTTTGACTGTTCTGGGCCGCATGTAATTCCACCTGAATTTGAAGATTGACATTTAATTATTATTATAGCATATCCATTGTTATCCAAAGGTTATCTTTGACACTGCCTTTCTTATACATTCTGTCAAATATACTGACCTACTTTTTTGTATGTAAGTATATCCCAGATTCACAGCATCTGTGTAGAAATAAGCTTTCAATAATCTTACATATGTCCACTCTTTCATTTACTTAAAGCTTTTTCATCTTTTCCAGAACTGTAGTTAAAATACTTCTTTATTTCTTATGTCCTCTTGCCGCTCAGGGTGCCAGAGATAGGATCTGTAAAGGGTTCCTCAGAGCTCTTACATCTTGGGCACAGGACAGTCAGTCTTCTCTCCCTTTTCCCCAAGTCCCTGAATCTAGACCCTAATGAGCTTCTTGGGATGATTTGCAAGAGTTAATTTTAGAGCTTCCTTCCTTCCTTCCTTCCTTCCTTCCTTCCTTCCTTCCTTCCTTCCTTCCTTCCTTCCTTCCTTCCTCTTTCTCCCCCTCCCTCCCTCCTTTCTCTCCCTATCATCTATTATCTATCTATCTATCTATCTATCTATCTATCTATCTACCTACCTACCTACCTACCTACCTACCTACCTACCTACCTACATTTTTAACCCTCTGTATTGGAAGTAAGTAGGCCATCCTTTGTGGAGTTTAGCTGTGGTACCTCTAGTGTTGTTAGTTGCTGAAAATAGGAAAAGAGGCAGATGGTGTTGGGTCATACATTTATAAGTCAAATTGGAATGTTTGTTAGCCAGTCTTCAGACTCTTCCAAAAAGTAAAGAATACTGTCAGATTCATTTCATGAAGCCAGAATTACCCTGATACCAAGACCAGATAGGAACACTACAAGAAAACTATAGGACAATGTCCCTGATGAATTTAAATGCAAACATTCTCAACAAAATATTAGCAAACCTAATTCAATAGCACATTAAAGGAATCTTACACCATAATCAAGTGGAACTCATTCCTGGGATGCTGGGATGGTTCGATATATGCAAATCAACAGATGTGATATACCACATCAATAGAATGAAGAATAAAAATCACGTGATCATCTCAATAGATGCAGAATAAGCATCTGACAAAACCCAGCATTTATTCATGATAAAAACTCTAGAAATTGGATATATAAGGAACATATTTCAACATAATAAACACTATATATGAAAAGCTCACAGCTCATGACATACTCAGTGGTAAATGATGGAAAGATTACCACCCCTTAACACAGTACTCATAGCCCCAGCCAGAGCAGTCAGGGAAGAAAAATTAAAAACTTTCAAATTGGAAGGAAAGAAGTAAAGTTATCTGTGTTCGCACATGACATGATTTTATACATAGAAAATCTTAAAGACGTCATGAAAAAATTACTAGTTCTAATTAATGAATTCAGTAAAGTTGTAGGATACAAAGTCAACAGCAAAAATCATTAGTATTCCTATATTTCTACAATGAATTATCTGTAAAAAAGAAATAAAAGCAATTACATTTACAATGGCACCAAAAACAATAAAGTAGTTAGGAGGTGAAAAATCTGTATACTGAGAACTGTAATATATTGATGAAAGAAATTGAAGAAGACAAATAAGTGAAATATATCCTATTTTTATGAATTTAAAGTTAATATTGTTAATATGTTTATACTCCTGAAAGTATAGATTCAGTGCAATCTCTATCAAGATTTCAGTGGCATTTTTCATAGAAATAGAAAAAAATCTCCTAAAATTTGTTTAGAACCACACTATTTATGGGACTATAAATTGATTTAGCTAGTGTGGAAAACAATTCTTCAAGAAATTAAAAATAGCACTACCATTTTTAAGTGTACTGTTCAGTGGCAGTAAGTACATTCACATGGTACCACCACCACCATCCTTCTGCAGAAGTTTTTTTATGTTACAGAACTGAAACTCTGTACCCATTAAATTATCCCCCATTCCCCCTTTCTCTAAGTCCCTAGAAACTACCAGTTTGCTTTCTGTTTCTACGAATTTAACTATTCTTGGTACCTCATGTAAGTAGAATAATACCATATTTGTTCTTTTGTGACTGACTTATGTAACATAATATCTCCAAGTTTATCCATGTTACAGAATGTGTCAGAATTTTTTTCCTTTTTAAGGCCAAACTGTATGTTCCTCATATTACTTTTTTTTTTAAGTGAAAGAACTTCAGGTATTGTTTGACATTTGTCTCTGCTTCTCTTTGATATATATGGTCTCCCTTTTCCTTTTATTGTAAGCTTTGTGGCATTAGCTTCCTTATGTTTTTCTCTTCATTCCAGTTCTTCTGTCAAGTGCTCTGTGAAGTCTTTCTTGGTCCTTACTCTTCTTCATTACTCCCTGAAGAGTTAGACTATTTTTTTGTCTCTAATATAGCATATTATAAATTAAATTACATACATATTTCCCTTAACTACATTTTGGCTATAATAACAACTTTCCTGTTATTTTTTATTCTAAGAATAGTTTCATTTTTAGTAATTAAATCTTCATCTTATGCACTTTTAGAAACTTCAAAATTCACTCTACTTGCAAGGATTTCATATGAGGGATGAGAGTATTCTGACTCTTCAGAATACTTTTCCTTTTTTCCAAGTGCTGAGAGCAGAGAGGAAAGAAAGGAAGAAAGGCAAACATATTATTAAACTGGGTGAAGTTGTCATCTTCTTTTAGGTTATGCCTGCCTCTGGCTAACACTGACTGTTCAACATGCTCTGTTGTCAGGCATTAAATGCTGGCTTATTGCCACTTGTAGATTCTTCCTGGCCCAACCTGTTGGCAGCTTTCTGAACTTAGAACACAGTAATTAGCATCTTTTGTGCTTAGTTTAGGCCTTGTGTGCAATTCTGGGACTATAGGAAACTCCTATTCAGTGATCTGTGAAATTTATTTTAAAGTCAGTGTTACACAGTTCAATAGGAAAATAACCAGTCTTCCAGAAGAGGGTATGAAGTCATGCAAATATTACAGAGTACTTCTTCAGTATAGTTTTCATACCTATAATGTTAATTCTATATCCTAAATCATTCAGCCTCTAGGAAACTTGATCCCAGCATGTCATTCCAGAGCTGTGCCAAATGTATTATTTAAATGTTTGTTAAGTTACTTTTAAATTGATGAAACATAAGTAAAATTAAAAATCAGTTTCCCTATCATACTAGCCACATTTTAAGCACATAGTTAGCCACATGTGGTAACAGTTACTGAATTGGATAGCATAGAACATTACCATCATTGAAGAAAGTTCTGTTAGACACTATTTTTCTACAGGATGGAGGGGAGAGTTTTTGTTCTCTAGAGGGTAGAGATGAAAATATTTTTGTTACTATAGAAAATTTAGATACATAGAGTCAGTCATATATACCAACCAGTTACTTTATTTCACAGTTTTTGTTTGTTTGTTTTTTGTTTGTTTTTGCTTGCTTGCTGAAATGAGGGAAGTTTATGAAAGGGAGAAAAGTTAGCATACTCTTATGCCATATACTGCTTTCACATTTATCTGATAATTAGCTTTTCATGTAGAAGTGTCAAATAAAAGCTATTGCAAACATAGTCAGCAGCAGTATTCAAAGTTCAGACATTTCCACCCACTAGAGACAAGCTCCTTAGTTCATCCTTCCTGTAACTATTCCTCATTCCTCAGGTGAAGGCTGGCAAAACTGCAGTCCTAAGGAAAGGTAAGGCTGGTGTAAGTAGAAAGGCAAATATTTGTATATATATATATGTATTTGTGTGTATGTGTGTTTAGGTTTTAGGAGAAGTACCTTGACTTTTAGAAAAATAAATTATTTTGTTTTTACCAAGCCCTTAGATGTCATTTAAATGAATGCCTGCCTATGTTTTACATATGAGTAAACTCAGGCTAGAGAAAGGGGTTGCCCAAGATTATATCAATAGTTAACAGTAAATCTGAAATTAAAACCTGTGTTTCATAACATCCAAATCATTGGGCATTTTGCTAAAACATTTACTGTTCCATGTTAATTCTTTATTCACTACTAATTATTGCTGCAGATACAATGAGAAGAGTTTAGAGGTAAAAATAATTATAATGAATTTATAATTTTTAAAATGTTGCTTTTTCTGTGTTTTAAAATTTTTGGTAATTGTAACTTTTATAGATTGAAGAAGAAGAGAGGAAAAAAATAGAAGATATGAAAGAAAATGAACGGATAAAAGCAACTAAAGAATTGGAAGCCTGGAAAGAACGTCAGAGAAAAGCTGAAGAACAAAAAAGAATTCAGAGAAAAGAGAAATTACATCAGCAAGAGAAGCAAATTGAAGAGGGAAAAAAGTTAAAACATAAAAGCCTTACTAGAAACTCAGCATCTAGAAATCTTGCCAGCAAAGGTAAAATGATTAATATTTTCTGTGAAAGTGAATCCTGTTGGTAAAGTATATATGTCTCTTTTTTGTTTTTGTAATGATTTTACAATATTAAGTCATTTTCTTGGTATATTGAGAATAAGTACTATAAGACAAAGACTAAGGGGAAAGACTTCTAGGAAGTAGTGAAGTTTTCATGATAAAATGAGCAAGGATTCAGTGTTAATTTTGCTTGTGTGCTTCCTTTTGAAATTTATGTGTGTTGTTAAATATGTGTTTAACTCAAATCCAAAAAGACTTGGAATGACTAGCAGTGCCAGGAGCATTCCTTTAGAGATAAGAAATTTTATTAAAAGACTTTTTTCTCGCATGACTCAGGAAAATGAATTCAATTAAACAAACTTAGTCTTAAGCAAACAAGGATTCCTCTGGCCTTTGATACTGATGTGTTCAAAAATAGTTAAAAGAACATATTTCTTTACTGTAGGCTTAGCATCTTAAACTTTGTTTTGTGTGTATTTAGTAGAATATTTTGTGGTCAAATTGCTTCTGTAATAATGATAATTAACATTTTTTGGTGATCACGGTATGCCAAGTGATTTTATTAGTTGTATCACTCAATCTTTAGAATTACACTTTGGGATAAGTGTTGCTATTCTTATTTTAGAGGGAAAAAGATGTTCAGAAAGGAGAAACAAATAGTCAGTAATTAAGCCTGTGGGATTTGAACCCAGTTCTGTCTGTATCTGAAACCTATGCTCTTTATTCTCAGCAATAGGCCTTGTACTACTTAAACAGTGAGGCCTAGCATATAGAAGTCATTTAGAGTGCCTATTAAGCAGTAATTATTATTAAATTGATATGTTTTATTGGGGTTTAATATTGACATTCTAGTTAACTACCACATTACCTACTTCTTAATACCATTTCAACAAAATAGTGATGCCAACTAGAGTATATGAAAACATTTTCTTTCATATTTCAAATATTGCTAAACAGATTGGATGTTTTCAAATGCTACTGGAACCAAAACACACTTTTATAGATAAGAAGTATCCTGAGAATCTTCATCATCTTGATTTTTATACAGTTTAATTCAATTTACTAATATTTTATGAACGATTTTTATGTTTATCTTCATATTGACATTCACATACATTTTCCTTCCCCATACTGTCCCTGCCCAGATTTGATAGCAAATTTCATTAACCCTATAAGTTACAGAGATTTTTTTCTTTTTCTGTTCTTCGAAGCAATTTGGTTATATATGAAATATTATTGGTTGAAGGTTTAGTAAAATTACTCCCAACACTGTCTAGGTATGGGCTATTTATGGAAATATATTTAATTTCTCTAATGGTTACTGTTATTTAGATTTTCTATTTTTTCAAATTAGTTTTGGTCATTTCTAGGAAATTATATTATCTTTTCAGTTTATTGGCATAAAGTTTCTTTTACTTATCTCTACTCTGTCTATAATTATATCATTTCTTTATTCCTAGTACTCTTGTTTTTCTTTGATCAACTATTGCAAAATTTTGAAAATTTTATTAGTCTGTTCAAAAAAGCAATATTTGTTTTTGTTGATCCTTTTTTATTATTCCTTTTTTTCCTGTTCCCTTAATTCCTATGTTTGTTTTTATTTTGCTTCTTTTAGTTTTTGAGGGTTTTCTGTGTTTCTGTCCAACTTGTTTTCATTAATTTTTTAATCTTTTAATACATACATATATTTTAATTTTTTCTTTTAAGTTTTATGTTAATACATTCTCCAAGCCTTGAAATTTGTGTTTCGTTGTTATTTACTTGCAAATATTTTGTGACCCATCATGGTTTTTTTTTTTTTTTTGGCCTTGAATTATTAGGGAGAATTTTTCTAAATTTTCAAATATATGGAGTTATTAGTATTATATACTTCATTTTTACTTTTTATCCATCTTTAGCCAGAGGGAAGGGAAAGAGGAAGTTCATAGCACATAGATTTACTAAGATGGTGATCCATAAGTGATGTATGTCACTTCTGTTCACATTCTGTTGTCTCAGGTTTGGCACATAACCATACCTAATCTTAAGGGAGGCTGCATCACGTAGAATCTGGTCTGGCATAGTCATGTGCCTAGTTCAGATCTCAAATTCTGTTACTAAAAGGAAGAAGGGAGAGTGGCTAGGAAGATAGCAGCCTCAACCAGAGGCATCTATAGAAAATTTTTGCTCAAATTTTTGTTGATATTGCTTTCTCTTTGAGTCCTTATTCTTTCCTCTCTGTCCCCTGCCCCCAAATGTCAATTAAAGTCATTTTCAGATGTTTATAATTTGAAATTTTGTTTCTTATTTGAGTGTGTTCATTTTCTCTCAAGGATATTAACTGTCATATTTGTGGAAAGTCTTTTTTATATCAATTTTGATGTCTGCCTTTTAAATCTGTATATCATACTTTTGGTACTTTTACATTTTTTTAGTAACTTTTATATCATCTTAGTAAGCATTATACTTAACTTCCTTCATAAAAATATATAGTTTCTCTTTATTACAGTTTGTCCTCATTAGCTCTCTCTAGTGGTTGAAAAACTTTTATACCATCTCAAGGAAGCTTATAGTCAATATTGCTATAGGAGCTTAAAAATAGAGGTGGTGTTGGCAGCGATGGCTTTGTCTAGGTGCCCTCCCTTAGAGTGAATGTAAATTAGAGACTGTGTGGTTTATCAAAGAGAACCCTAGAAAAGTAGCTGGGACCATTGATTAAAGAATAGATAATTAGCTGTCATATTTTCATTCCTTTTACAGAAAGTGTCTTTGATTTATTTGTATAGAATTTTAGAAGTAGCTTTGATTATAATTACTTTAAAAGTCAGTTTGATTGTTAATTAGAAAATGAGAAATAAATGACTTACTAATATGGTTTTTGAAGGAGGAAATTCAGAAGATATATTTTTTGAGAATTTAAAGGAAGACGGTATTCCTGCTCCTCGCTCTGTTGGCAAAATTAAAATCAACTTTACCCCTCGAGTATTCCCAACTGCTCTCCGGGAATCACAAGTAGCAGAAGAAGAGGAGGTAGGTACACTTGCTGTTAGTTACAGTGACCATAATGAAGATACTTTATTTTTTATTTCATCTATTGGAAACAAGTACTAAGTTTGAATTTCTTAAGTATTCATTACAGTGAAGTTACTACTTCTTTAATATATTTTAGTATTTCCATATGAGAAAAGTATATTTTTTAGGATTTTTTTGGTTCCAGAATGCTGATGAGAGAACACTTACTTAATATACAATAGTGCTGCTTATTCCAGGAGATAAACTCTTGCACATGCCATTTGTTTTATCAAATACGTCACTTTCTATAAAAGATTTATAAACTTTGGATCAGTATGTGTTGTGGTAAGAACAGACTTGGAAATTTATTAATGTGTTATAATTATTATTTATATCAAGTATTTCTAATGTTTGAAGTTTTAGAATTAATATCTTTCATTTATAAATTCCTGAGCTCTGGGATTTTGAATATTTTATTTTTAGTTTCATAAGCACTAAGAATTGCTTTCCTGTAGGTGTGAACTGAAACCTCTCTTAATGGAAAAGTTGTGGAAATAATTGAAGATACTGATGACATAATAACAATAAGAAAATATTAACTTTTTTCTTTTTAAAAGATATTTACTTTGATATTTTATTTACTTATTTATGTCATACTATTATAAAAGTTTTTTAATAATTATAAAATTATAATTATCAAAAATTTTGTTTTCATATAGAAAAATAAAAATATAAACAAGAAAAGTGAAATACATATACTCCCAAATCTGGATGAAATTTAGACTAGAAACTTTTATACATTTGATCTTAACCAGCTAGTAAATAAAAAATAAATTTTTTTTAACGTGTAAAAACTGGAAGTTAAAATCATCATCTTCAAATACTGTATTAATCTGTTCAGGCTGCTGTAACAAAATACTGTACCTGGGATGACTTAAACAACAGACATTTATTTTCACTGTTCTGGAGGCTGGCAAGTCCAGCAACAGTATGCTGGATTGGAGGGTAGAGGGAAGAGTGTGTACTCTGGTCTCTTCCTCTTCTTATAAGGACACTAATCCTATAATGGGGGTTCCACCTTCATGACCTTCTCTGACCCTAATTTCCTCTCAAAGACCCTACCTCCAAATATCATCCCTTTGGTAGATAGAGTTTTAACATATGAATTTGAGGAAACATTCAATCCATAACAGTTTTGCTGTATTATGTAGGACAGTGGTCCCCAGATACTCCTTTGAGAACCTAATGCCTGATCTGAGGTGTAGCTGAGGCAGTGATGCCGGCACTGGGAAGCAGCTGCAAATACAGATGAAGCTTGGTTCAGTTGACCTGCCGCTCACCTCTTGCTTTGCGCCTGGTTTCTAACAGGCCATGGATGGGTACTGGTCCATGGCACACAGATTGGGGACCCCTGTTGTAGGAAGATGGAAAATCTAAGATTAACTGTTAATAAAAATAATACCTTTGTATCCTTCAGTAGACTTCATTCTCATTTCAGTGGCTCCACAAACAAGCAGAGGCACGAAGAGCGATGAATACTGATATTCCTGAACTTTGTGATTTAAAAGAAGAAGAGAAGAACCCAGACTGGTTGAAGGATAAAGGAAAGTAAGTTGTTTGAACTCTGGCCATGAGATTTATAATACATTTCTGTAGTCGTTAGTTTTTATCACATTTCCTAGATATCTTAGCATATATGTTTGTATGTATAGTTCTTGGGGAGAGAGAATGCAGATAAGCAAGTTAGGTAGTCAGGGCCTCATAGTAATAAGTTAGGTCATATGACAACTAAATAAGGCTCTTATTTTTATTTTATATTTAAATGTCATAGAAATGAAAAAATCACATCTTTTGGATTGGCTATTAAAATCTCTTAAATCACATTTAACATAGGTCTTTCTTAATACTGCCCTTAAAAACCTATTTCTTAACCATCTTTTAAAAAATTATCAAATTATCTTATAAATTGCAATTTTATATCTAGGCAATCCTGAGCTCCTTTTAATGATTAGTAGGAGTTTCAAGAGGAAAAGAGAAAAAGCATTCATTTCAGGCAGAAGAGACAGTATGAGCAAAAAAAGCTCAGAGACAAGAAATAATGTGATATGTAGATTAAGAATTAGAGGTAGTTTATTTTTTTGCTTAAACATAGAATTTGAGTCTAGAAATAATGACAGGTTGGTGTAGAAATATAGGCAAGGGCATCGTGTGTTTGATTAAGATTTTTGTATTTTACTTTCTAAGGTGGAGGGAAAATGTGTTGCAGAAACAAAGGCAAAGGCTTTGAACTATGGCATTGTCATACAGCTGGAGAGAAGGGCAATTTGAGAATTATTTAGGAGGTAAAATAGGCAGAACTTCTTGATTGATTATGGGGGAGTGAGAGAGTAATGGTTGTGTGGTTGTGTGTTTCTAGTTTGAATGATTGATTGCCTGATGCTACCAACTGAATTAAAGAATATTAGAAGAGGGACCAGTTAGGAGGAAATGCAAGTAAGTTTGGTTTTGAATATGTTGAGTTTGAGCTGTCTCTGGGTCAATCTGAGTAACAGTGTGCAGCAGGTGTTTAACTTGGGGAAGACCACTACTGTAGATATAGATTTGGGTGTTATCAGTGTTTATATAGTAGTGGAATTTATAAGAGTAGGTGAGATATCCAGAAGAGTGTGTAGATCAGGAGAGTAGTAGCCTGAGGCTAAAACTCTATGACGTGCCATCATTTGAAGGTCTGGCAAAAGAAAATAGTACACAAAAACAGTCCCAGAAGCCAATGGAATAGAAACTTTAGGATAGACTCTGTTATGTTTTGTTCTTTAAGAATAGAAAAAGTTTTAATAGATTTGAAAAGTTTGAATAGATGACACAGAAGAAATAATTAAAATTGTCTCCAAGAAGAGTGGAGAAAATTGGGTCGAGGCCTAGGGTGGATGAATTATCTTGATTTTGTTTTTGTTTTTTCTCTTGTTAAAAGTTACATTCATTTAAAATTTTTATTAAAAAATGTGTCTTTTGAAACAAATTTACAGACATATATAAAATGAAAGTCCCTCTTGATTTTTACCCAGTCCACCAGCCTTCTGCTTGTCCTGTCCCCTGACTGTATCCACTGTAAATCATTCCTTTAAGTGCATTTTCTTATCTTGAAGTTGCTATTGTCACAGTTTATGGATAGTTTGTGATTGTTTATAAGAGTTTTCACAGATACTATCTCATTAAATCCTCACAACTATAGTTGGCATGACCCACTGCTTTTGCATTAGTTTAACAAAAATTTATTGAGAAACTAACAGCATTACATAAAATAGCTCATTTATTTCCTTTAACAATCGGACTAGTTGGAGATTATTTTTTTATCCCCATTTTTCAAATGTGGAAACAGGGCTAGAAAGGTTAAAAAACTTGGTGGTTAATAAGTAGAACCAGGATTCAATCCCAGGTCAATGTGATTACAAAGTTGTGTTCCAGCTACTACTGCATATCTCATAAATGAGTAAAATCTTCTTGTCCTTTTATTAAAATTGATTAGTTTTAACAAAAGCAGCTCAAGTGATGTGGCTATGAATTACTCCTTCTTGCAGAAAAAGAATACTGAAATGTGCATTGCTGAGTGTGCTGCCCTGTTGAATTAGTTATTTTGCTCTAGAAAATGTTGACAGATTAATTTAAAATAGACAGAGATACTTTGTTTTCTGAGATTAGAGGAAATAAAGTGAAGACAAGTGTGAATCTAGGTAAGTTTCTAACAAGAAAAATTGCTAAGTGGGTACTGTTGAGGGGTCTTCTAGTTAGGGAAGGTTTTTTCGCAGAGATGCCAATCAGTACAGCTGTGTGATTTATCTCCTCTATTGTTCATTCTTTTGGATTTAAGAGTAGATCATGATCCAGGGTTGAAGTTTTGACTGGAAAGTACATTAAAAGATTAGTAGTAATGCAAGGGGCCATGGAAAAAATAGCTCAGATTTTTAGCCATGAAGTCCAGGCTTGGTTAGAAAGGCAAAATCCAAGGTGTGGCCCTGGGAGTGGGTAGTGAACATGGATTTGAGGTAAAAGTAATTTGAGTTAAGGGGTTTCAGGTATTTCAAGGCTAAATTGATAATGGTTCATATACATAAACCTTAGAATCTTCTGGAGTTATGACAGAAGTCGGGATGGAGACAGATATTGGGAGCCAGATTTTAAAGCCCTCAGTGAATAAGAGAAGAATAATTTTAAAAAGCCGGATGATAGTGACTAGTCAGCTCTAGAGTAAAGATGTCAGGAGTCCCAAAGGATGATGACTTTCACATAAAGGGAGAGTTACAGCTAAGTGAGTCTAGAGAATGCCTCTTCCTGTGGTCTTGGGCCTCTGATGTGGGTGGTGGGGAGATCTCAATGGAGAGGAGGGGTAGAGATAGCATTGCCCTCAGGGCAGAGCCAGGGTCATTTTAGAAATCGTTTTGTGGAAAATTTGAGGGTATAGGAAAGGATTGGGATGGAAGGTGGAGTCAGTCATGGCAGAAACAGGGGCAAGAAAGTACAAAGGAGTAGAGGGGGACTTTAACATGAGGAAAAGGGACATTTATGCTTTTTGATCAGTGCTCAAAGATAACAGCATTGATGAACATGCTTAGAAAGTCCTTTGGCACACAGTGTTATGGTGCTGGGACTGGCTAAAAATCCTAGGCAGTGTTAGTCTGATCTTTTTTCTGACATACTAATGACATGATTTGGATTTGAGAGTGGAAAGAACAGATTAAATCATTGAGCCAGGGTTAGAATTTTGACTGACAAATATAGCAAAAGGGGTGTGTGTGTGTGTGTGTGTGTGTGTGTGTGTGTGTGTAAGTAAATATAAAATTGACTGACTGCTGGCAAAAACAATGAATTGGTAGCAACTTAATGCAAAATGTGCTTTGTGGCAGGCAGGCAGGTGTGACTGGTAGATTGTAATTACTTTAGTCTCTTGTTTTTGTACAATTTTGCCTTAACAGTCTTCAATTAGGTCGAAGAAGAAAGAGAAGCAAAATAAAAAGAGAGGAAGAGAGTTAAAAATGGGGAGTGATGGGAGAAAACGTAGTAACTAACGACACTTAGATAAGCAGGGCAAAGTATGGTTAATCATGATACCAAATTCAGACAGTTAAAAGGAAAGGTAAGAATTGTTAGAGAGAAATGTATCCTCTCTAGCAGTGTAATACAGTACAGAAGATAGAAGCAGACATAATAGAACTTATTCAGGAGCAATGTGTTGAATTTAAGCCAAAGGATGAAATACTTTCATCTCCAGAGGCTTTGTTTCATGGTAGCCTCTGTATTTCCACAGGCAAAAACAGTCCAGTTGTCCTTATTATACTTAAACCTATGGGACACTCGTTTCATAAAAGGGTAGGAGTGGGCATGCCTTTCAAAAAAGTAATAGCTTGAGAAAACTGTTTAAGGGGTTTTATCTACTCAAAAAGAAGCTTGTAGCAAAAGCCACAAAATGGTTTTATTTTTCTTTACCTAGCTTTCTAGTGCTGTGTCTTGGTTTTAAATGCCAAATCCACCTTTCAGGAAAATACACAATCTTAAGTAATTTTATTTGATCATGAAAACATTTTACCTTTTCCAGGTAACATTACATACCAGGTAACATTATATATAGCTTTTTACTGAGAATATTTCACATAAGACAGAAACTAGGTGCTCTTATTTAGGTACATTTGGGTATGATGTTGTTTAACACCCTTACATGACTCAGAAACTGTAAATAACTCTAATAGCTACCCTTTCAGACACTTGTAATGATATAGGGGAGATGGACCATTGTTCTGTACTACTGACATTACTCGGTGCTTGATTTTTAGCATATATATTTTTTTGGAATGACCTTATCTTAGCCCCAGACTTTTTAAGTCCCACACTATGACCACTTGAATCCCACCTGCATACCTCACTCTCTACAGCAAATTCTAATGTTAGATAAGAGGGAATTAAGGATGTATATAATTCTATAATCTAGCACCCAGTATCATAGTACTTCTCCATAAGATTGCCTGCCCTAGTTTTAGTATCTGCATTTTCTTTTAATTCTCTTGGAGTAAGTACCAGATTTTGTAGCCTGACTAATATCCCACTTCTTTTAAGAGTAAAACTCTGTTTGGATTTTGCTCTTCCTCTTGCTACCCAGCTTCTGAACCCTAGCTTTGTATGTAGGAGCCTGCTCTTTGCTGATAGACTAATCTAGTACCTATTTGTACCAGTCTGAATTTCAGTATGCTTGCTGTTTCTGAATTTTCTGTGGCTAGATTCTGTCTCCATGTCTGAGTGTTCTTTTACTTCATGTTGGATTTTTTTAAAAATTAAAATTATTTGGGTAACAGTGGCTAACAACATGTATGTAATTTTCAATTGTACACTGTAGTTTGACATCTGTATACTCTATTGCATGTTTACTACACAAAGTCTAGTTTCCCTCATGTTGAACTTGTGGACTCTGATTGTTGACCACCTGTCACCATCTTCTCCCAACACGACACACAGTTCTACTTGCTAAATTGAATTTCTTTCTAATGCTTTGGTTTGCATTCATGCCCTGGCAAGAAGTATGACAGGTTAACTGTCAGTTTCATGGATACTGGCAGAAGTCAGGAGACTTATGGGTCAGAGATAAAGGACTTTATTATTCATGACACAGCAAGCAGTAAGAGCTTCATGTTAGTTCCCTTTAACCTTCAAGTCCCATGGGGTCATTGGGGATGTGTATGGTACACACAGTAGGTTTGCACCACAGCTGAGAAGGTTAAGCTTAAGGAGCACAACTTTTTATAAGAGTGTAGCCAAACCTGGCCAACCTTTGCCTTGCAAGGAGATATTGTCTGTTCTTTTCCCAGAGGGAGACATATCTTTGTCTACCAAGGCTGTGTACCATTCAAATATCTTTGAAAACGTCGTCCCAAACAAAAGCTGTCAGTGCATCTGACATAAGACATGCAGGAACATAGGAGACCCATGGAGAACTATCTTTCAATAGCCCCTTGTACCTGCCTACTTTTAGTATAGATCTACCAAATCTGCCTTACTCTGCTGTATTTTTTTAAAACTATTTATGGAGATAAAACAGTTTTCTTATGCTGCTTTTATCTGACTTAAAAAAGTTTAGATTCTGTATTCTAAGATGATGTCTTTGATGTAATTGTAATTTTATTCAGTTGCTTGTTTGTATGCATTTCACAGCCCATGACATTCTGTTGCAGTGCAGTACTTTTTATGGCCCGTCTTGTCATTTTGTTGAGTATGCAGTATCTTTTTCCTCCTTCCATCCTGAGTGCTAAATTGTAGTGGTTGATGTGCCTTTACTAAGGCATGCTGATAACAGCTTTAGAAACTTTTGAGATACCCAGGAATGTTTTCTACCCACACAGGCTGCTGAAAGAGACAAGGACTTTCAAAGTCCTTTGAGGAGCATGTGGCCACTACAGTTCATATTGCAGAGAAAACAGAGACGTGCTGTCTTCTGTTGGAGTATGTGTTGCTCCCTAACCCCTGTTTCGTTTCTAAGCCTCACTACTTGTGATTTCTCCTCTTTTCTGCCCCTTTCTTTACTTTGATCCACTTTGCTTCATTCTCCTGCCTCGTGCTGCTTCTCCCACACTCAACTTTTATACAAAATGTTTGTCCCTTCTGGCCATTGCCAGTCAGAATGTTTCTTTCTTTACAGAGGCAAACCAATCAGTCACCATAAAAATGAGTATATGTGATTGTGTGCGTCTCTTGCTCTCCAAGTACGTGCAATAAGCACTTAATATGTGTTGAATGAGTGAGTACTTTTGCATAATTCTTTTCACTGGCATTGCCTTATTTGGAGATTCAGGGTAGGTTTAATGCTTATTAGCTTCTTTGTTTAAATTAAATATTCAAAGGTCACTGTTCTTTAGACAAAGGTTTAATTTTTTTTCTTTTCCTTTCAAACTTGGCTATCTCTGCTCAGAACCATTTTGAAAGTCATAAAGGAAATATTTGTCTTGTAGTGGTATTGAAATTTAAAGAACGTAATGGTTGTTTGGATTTATATTTTAATATATATATATATAAACAAAAAATTTAATATTTCATATTTCTTGCTATTGTACCTCCTACAGAGGTTCTTTTAATACTGTTCATTTTAGCTTTTCTTCCCTTAGCACCAGGGATAATTTTTCTGTTAAAACAGTTACATTATAAAACTACAAACTTATATTTTAAAGATGAAAAATGGAATTGGCCTCCAAATGTGTACATTAATACAAGGTTTGTGCAGGCATATAGACCAATGGAATAGATAGCCTAGAAATAACCACACATACATGATCAAATGATTTTCAAGAAGGGTGCTAAGACTATCCAGTGGAGAAAAGACAGTTTTTTTCAACAATAATGTTGGAAAAACTGGATATCCACTTGCAAAAGAATGAAGTTCGACCCTTACCTGACATCATATACAAAAATTAACTCAAAATGGATCAAAGACCTGAACATAAAAGCTGAAACTAAATTTTTAGAAGCACAGGATATTGGATTTGACAATATTTTTTGACTTTTGAATCAAAAGCATAGGCAACAAAAGAAAAAAAGTAAGATGGAATGCATCAAAATTAAAAACTTAGGTACATCAAGAACACTATCAACAGGGTGGAATAAAGTATTGTAGATCACATATGATAAAGGGTTAGTATACAAAATATAGTTATAAAGAACTTTTACAACTGAACAGCAAAAATGGTATATCTATATTAACATGGAAAGATGGACATATTGTTGAATTTTTAAAAAATGTCCTAAAACAGCAATATATAATACTGAGAAGTAAAAATGGGGAGATAGAGAAAGAGGGTCAGTGATAGACTGGTATGTTTGTCAAGATAAAATATTTTTTAAAGGTAGCTACTTTTGGTCAACAAGATGGAAAAGGAGGTGACCAGGGGATTTCAGGTAAAAGTTTTCTGGCTTTAAGGAGCACATATCAGAAGATACTGTCCTGTTTTCTTCTAGTAAATATTGTGTCTGAATGTGGCACCTTAAACTATGAAGCCATCTTGTACCCTTGAGCAAAACCAACCATAAGATGAAATAGCTGCTAGCTGCTAAGGACAGTAGAAGGGAGAATGGAAGGAACCATTCTGTGGCTTCGGTAACATCCTCGAACCGCTAGTTACACTGGGCACAGAGCCTTTCCCTCTGGACTTTTCAAACATGAGATAATTTATTTCCTTACTTGTTTAAGCCAGTTTGAACTGGAGTTCTGCTACTCGTGGTCAGAAACATACGAGCTGATATGAAGCATTTCAGAAATGTAAACTATTCCCATGGAATTAGCTTATTTAGTTTGTGCGGGTTATTTTAAACTTATGTTTAGGTTTAGGTTAGATGGCACAGTTGTGTCATTTTGTCTTTTACTTAGGATTTACTGCTTTCGTGGGTCTGCTTTTGATGTCATCATGTTTAATATTCTAGAATTATAAAGTATGCAGTACAATTGACTGGAAATGAATACAAAGTATTATTAATGGCACTTTTATACTTAGGAAGGTATTTTTTTTATTTTCTTCATGTTTATGTATTTTTCAAAATTCTTGAAATTATACACAAGAAACAAAAGAAACTTAACATTTTAAGTAAATTTTTTAGTTATGTACATTTGTTTAGAAGGATTTGGGAAGACTTAAACTGAAAGAGTATATCTATTGTAATGCTTTTATTTGCAAGTAACGAGAAATCCATTTTAAATTGACTTTATGTTAAAAGAAATTTATCGGCTAATATAATTAAAAAACTAAAGGTGCGTTGCATTTCAGGTAAAGCTTAATCCAACAGCTTTACTGTGTCACTGAGGACTCAGTTTCTTTCTGTTTTTTTATTCTTTTCATAATTCCATAGTATCAGCTTTAATCTAGTGCTAGCTCCTCCCATGATATTAAAAATAATCAGCAACAATTTGAGCTGTGTGTTTTCTTCATTTGTATCCAGCAGAGGAGATTTTCCCAATTTTTCATTCTCTAACTTTGGAAACAAATTCACAGGCTTCATTCTGAATAGACTAATTTAGGTTATAAGCCCATCTTTGAGTCAATCATTGTAGCAGGGAGGGTAGAATATGTCTACTGGCTTAAAGTACTCATGGCAAGTTATCCTTAGAGGTAGGAGCGAAGTCACGCTGATTACATTTCGATGTGTGTGGAGTCAGTACAGCCTACATGCCCATTGTACAGGGAATGGATAAGAAAGTGAGCCATCCCCTTTGCTAAATATCATTAGATATTATGTCTCTGTTTCTGTTTCAATGTTATATTGTTTTTCTTTCTCCTGTTTTTGTCTCACTAGCAAATTATTTGCAACAGAAAACTATTTGGCAGCTATTAATGCATACAATTTAGCCATAAGACTAAATAATAAGATTCCACTATTGTATCTGAATCGGGCTGCTTGTCACCTAAAATTAAAAAATTTACACAAGGCCATCGAAGATTCTTCTAAGGTATATATTATCTGTATCTGTATCTATTTATGTATGATGCTTTAAAATTGTTATCCTCTTATTTATTCATTTAAATGATTCCCTTTGTTAAATTCAGATAATTGGGGATTATTTAAATAATGAAGGATTTTTGAGAGTCATCTTGCTTATTACAGCTTTTTACTGAAAAAAAATTTTTTTTGAATGGACAAGGAACTGACGTTTCTTGGACTTCAAGTTAGATTAGAAATCCCCTACCAATGCTACTGTTTTGCCTTGGTGTATCAATTGATGTTCACAAGGAAATTAGTAATTGGTTATCAGTTTGTACTCACCTTTTTCCTTATTGAAGATTTTATGCAAAGTAGAAAGAGAACACTGGTATCACTACTACTTGCACTGTAAATGACGATCTCCATAATCATTTTCTCATTTTCAGAGTAACATTGTATATCCTATTTTCCGTTAGTAATGACATCTTATTAACTTAAACTTCTGTATGTTTGTTTGTTTTTTCTTCACATCAAAGTAGCTTGTTTTAAGGGAAAATCACATATGAAGTCTCTTATATGGCTCCTTGAGAATGAGGACATGGAGAAACAACCAAGTTCTCATATTTTGATTTCATTAAGCTAATGAAGATCTGACAATATTTTTTATAATCCAGTTTTCCTTTTACTAGCACAATTTCATGCACAAATATTTATTGAATAAATGAGTAAACTAAATTATCCAATTTGAATGTAAAAGACAACAAATGTTTTTTAATCATTCCTGCTAGTAAAGGTAAAGCTATAGAGGTTGCAAATGATAAACCAAGTCATAACTTTGGGGAGAGAGTATGAATCTTATATAGGAAGAATTAAATAATTCGTTAAATTGTTTAACAATTATATGTGTTTGATAAATTCCTGTACTAGCTAAGTCAAAATTTTAGGTGGGTAAAGGTTTGAGACTTATTTTAAAGTTAAGATTTTTATCATGATTTTGTTCAAGTTTAAATTAGAAAGTTATGTCTTTCCCTTATCTTTTTTTTTTGTAAGGCATTAGAATTATTGACACCACCTGTTGCAGACAATGCTAATGCAAGAATGAAGGCACATATACGACGTGGAACAGCATTCTGTCAATTAGAATTGTATATAGAAGGTAAGAAATGTATAGAAATGTTTTAAGTTCCAAGTTATACTCTGAAAAAAATGTCATCGGGATTATTTGGACTTTTTAGGACTCTATTATTTTATATTTTTAGCATTTGATACGTTTTTTTGTAACTTAACTAACAAAAAATGATTTTGAAATATTTGAAAAATTCATTGTTGTAGAAGGGAGTTAAAACAAGATGTAAACAAATTTAGGTCTAGGAAAATGCTATAGTATAAGACAACTTTTCTACGGAATGATGTATGATAAAGGATATAAGTGATTCACTTAAGATACAGTAGAAATTTTAAAATGAGCTTGGTCACACACACCACACACACACACACACACACACACACACACACAAAAGCTTAGAAATAACCAATATACCACAATGTATGATCATTGCTTATATCTGTAAGACTGTACTAAGATCTTTAATTCATTCCTAGTTGTATAGAAGCTATGGCATTTATTTTTTATTGCTTTACATTTTTAATGTATTTATGGACTATTTGCATTTACTCATGTTGCTCCAAAGGCAAAATTTTGTAGTAGCCAGAGTTTTGTTCTCAGCCCTCCTCTTCCTATACCTCCCTACCCAGATGCCCATTCAGCTTCCTTTCATTCAGGGCCTGAAGGCCTACCCCTTGATGATGCCTTGCCAGGGAATGGGCGCTAGCTTATAAAGTTTTATTATTTCTTATTTTATTTTTAAACTTGTTTCTGCCATTTTTTGGAGATTCTTTTAACCAAAGCATATAAATTAAGTTTATATGCCTCATTTATTTTTAGTGTTTTATCTAGCCTCATGAGAATAAAATGTCAAGACAGAAATGAAACATTGTAAAACAATCTTTAGAAATTATAATAGCATCACAGACTTTTTTGAGTTAAAAGGACCCTTCATTTTTAAAGATGAGAAAATGGAGATTTGGAGAACTTAAGTGATTTGCTCAAAGTGGCGTGGCAGATCAATTGCACTTAGAAATCAAGTTTCCATCTTCCAAAGAAATTCTTCCCACTGCTTTATTGGTAAAGATTTAGATTCAGTAATGTACTTCTAACAACCCATCCACAATGCTTTCCTTCTCAACCCGTTTTCCTCAAAGGAATTCTGTAGATATAACTACAGAAAAACACAAATTATAGTATATAATTATATAAAGTATGGATTGAGTCTAACAAATTTAATTTTAAAAATCTAGAATTTCTAGATAAGATGTCATTACTTTTTCATTGATGTGATAAAAATGCCCTTTTATTATATGAGTTTTATGAGTCTGTTCATGCTTTAATGAGTTTAAGCTCTTAGCTTATTTGTACTTGAATTTAAAAATAACTGCTTCAAACTAAATACTGAATGAACTCATAATTATTCTCGAAATCATTGAAAAATTTCTGCAGGGTGTTTGAGAGACTACTATGTGTGTGAAAATGGGAATCTGATTTAAAACCTGGCACTTGTCTGGAACCATGTTCTTAGTGGTTATTTTTTAAAAAATATTGTCTAGATAACACAAGTATTTATGAAATATTTTATTGATCATCATGCTATATAAAATAGGCCTACAGGATTACGAAGCTGCACTTAAAATTGATCCATCCAACAAAATTGTACAAAAGGATGCTGAGAAGATTCGGGATATAATTCAAGGAACAGAACTAAAATGTTAATGACTACTAGAGGCAACTAGGTATTTTAACAGGTATTGTTTTAAGTTTTTAAAAAAATAACTGGAGGCATTGGGAATATTTGTACATATTATGGATGTGTAGAATCGTTTTCTCTTTAGTACTCTAATTCTGTAGAGGGAAAAATGTTATAAATGTATAGAAAATAATATGTTTGATTTGGTGTCTGAATAAATAAATCAAAATGAGAATAATTTAATTCTTTGCTTGACATTAATATATAATTTTAACTACATATTTTTCATTACTTATTACAGCTGGCTATTATAACTAAAAAAATATTTGTTGACGTGATGATTACCAGGACATTTACTGATTCATTTTTAACAAAGTAGAAGTTTTAATTTAAATAAAATATTGTGTTTGTAAAGTATTTTTGTTTGTAGTAAATATACTATTGTCTGAATGATTGACCTTGGTATAATCAATACTGATGTTTTTGCTTACTTCCCAAACACAGAGAACTTTTTTAAAAAAAAATTTAGTATGTCACCAGAACCTATTTTTTGACATTAGATCAGTTCAACCAAGTACAAGCTGTTTGGAAAACCTTATCTTCAACTTCAGACACTATCTGGTGCAGATATGGTGAAGATTGTTTTCTAGTACCTTCATGTACATCAGGGGGAAAAGACAGTAAAGGTGAAATGCTCAATTAGAATATTATGTTATTGGCATTGGATTGTACCACTAATTGTGTTACATCACTGTGATGGTGCAAACATTAACAAAAACAGTACAGCTTCCGTTTTTTTAAGGAAAACCAAATTGGAAAAAGTTATTATAGTATATGATCATCTGATGTCATTCAGATGACTTTGGATTATAAAACAGCCTTATTGTTTTTTGTAATGCAAGATTTTTCTGAATGTGTAAGCGCATCCTAGTTCAGCAACCTTGAAACTTACTTCTACAAAGCAACTTTTGATGCCTATAGCAGTCCTGTCCAGTTATCAGACCTTCTGATGAGGTAGGATTGCTTTTTCTTATAATCAATCCTGGTTTATTTGCTTGCTTTTACTTATAAATGAAAGAAAACCACCAGAACACGCGGTAATCCGAAATGAGAGAAAACACCAAAACGCGCAGTAATCCACAAGGAAGGGAACCACCAGGAAGCGCAGGAATCCAAGACGAAAGAAATCACCAGGGCCTTTAGGAGTCCGAGAGGAATTCCAATTTATTAAATGGAGGAGCGAGCTTATATAGGGGAGGATCCGGTTGGGGAATGCTAGTGTTCGTGTAGGGTATTGATTGGATTGTGGTAGGGGAAGGCTAGTGTTGATAGGGTCTCTTGGGCCTTCACTAAGATGGAGGGGGCTTTTGGGCGCGTGCTTTTCATTAAGATGGAGGGGGCTTTTGGCGCGGTGGGCTTTCACTAAGATGGAGGGTGAAAAGTTAAGGGCCATTTTGTTCCAACATTCCCCCCTCTTTGTTTTTTGGGGAAAGAGGCGCTGACCGTCTCAAGCTACTTCCTGCTGAAAGGGGGCGTAGTTTTAGGGCTGTTTGGGGAGAGGAGGGGAGTTGCTGCGGAAGGGAAAGTTGGAACAAAAAGACCTGTATATAATCCCATGTTAGGCGGGAGAAGAAGATAATTTCTGTTGGCGTGAAGTCCTGGAGTGTTCCCTGCAGCCAGAAATCGTTGATCTGTTCACAAAAATCTTCCCAGGAATCCTCGGGTGGAGGGCCCACAGGTCAGAGTCGAGAGCCTCCAGGAACTGTATCCAGGTAGCCATCAGCATTCAGTGGTTTGTTCTTTAAAGAAACAGGATCCTGAGCCAAAGAGACGGAAGTTATAATTCCTGAGGAGAAGCTGATTAAAGGTTTGGTTAGAAATTCTCCCAACCTGTGTCTGAAGAAATTTAATTAAGCAGGGAAGGAAGAGACAGCCGAGAAGGATTATAGTGAGTGGCCTAGAATGGGCCAGAGCCAGGTGAGGAAGGGGTTTTTGTAAAAAGAGATGTCCAGGTGGGGTTGGGCATTAGTTTTATAGAATGAGGTGGCTAGGTCCTCAAGTTTTTTATGTTGGTTTCAATAATACCTGATTCATTAACATAGTAGCAGCATTCTCTCTTAAGAATAAGCAAGTTCCACCTTTTTCTGCAGTTAGTAAGTCCAGAGCCCTCCTGTTTTGCAAGGCAACCTTTACAGTGATGTTATTTGTCGTTGGAGAGAGCCTAAGGACTCAGCAGTAGATGTAAGAGCACCCGAGTTTAGAATTAAGATGGGTATGCGGCCCATAGAGGTGTGTCCGAGGCTCCGCCTCCCAATCCAATTCCTGCCACCGATGTTATAAGAGAGAGATTCCAACTAAGACTGGGAGGAAGGCCGCTCTCTTATGTCTAGAGGGCAGGTTGAGGAGGAAGAGTAGTTCAGAGTTAGAATAGAGGTGAGCTGAGAGAACAATGGTGACGGGAGGCAGGGAGTAATGCGTTGGGAAAGATGACAGTGTAGAGTGCCGTTGCACCAGAAAAAGAACCGGGGGCCTGCGGTGGGATTAGAAATGATGATGTTATAGTCGCAGTGGAAAAGGCGATGATAGAGAGGGGCAGAGTTTCCTAGGAGGCACAGTCTGGGGATAAGGGTGTGATTGGATTTGGTCCTCGGGTTCCCATAAGGGAACATTAGGGAGATGGTGGGGAGTGTATGTTTTGAGGTTTTAGAAGAAATGAAGTTAAGTTTAGAGGGACAGCCGGCCAAGAGTGGTCGTCTGAGAGATGCTAGAAAACAGTTTTGGGAGATATAGAAGGGAGAGTGTGATTAAGAGAGACAAAGCGTTTGGAGAGGATTTGTAGCCAGGTGTAGGTGTTTAAGGTAGTTGACTTGTGAGTCAGTGGACTCTAGGGCTGAAATGAGTTGAGTCTCTTGATGTTTGATGTCAGTAGATACCAGAGAAACCGAGTGGTTAATGGGAATGTATTGGCGGGTGATAGTAAAGGCGTCCATAGGCGTGAATAGCCATTACAATAAAGGCACCAGGAACTACCCCGCCCATCTAAGGGTTCAAGAATCTTGGATGTGGAGTTTGAAGAAGAGCCACCTGAGACCTGTAAATACTGCCACCTACCTTGGCCTGTTGGAGATATGGGTCATGGATTTTACAGGCAAGTAAGGACATCCACCATAAGTTTCCGGCCATCGCTTGCAATAATCCTGTCTTTGGTCAAATAAAAGCAGACATAGGGACGGGTGGCATGGGAGATAAGCTTACTGTCTGTCAGGTATAGTGACTGGCCGGAACATCCCTTGAGGGCAGTCAGCAGTGGCGGTAAAAGGCGAGTGAGTTGGTTGTTTTCAGTGTAAGTTTCCTGAACCTTGAACCTCCAGACAAACTGACTGGAGGAGAGCCCAGAGTAAGGGAGAGAGACTAAAAAGAAAAATAAGAAAAAGGGTCATAGTTACTCTGGGATAGCGACAGGCTTCGGCGCAGTGATTTTGAGTTTAAGGGGTTGGGACGGGTGTGGGGAGCAGGCGTAGGTATCGCAGTGGCTGGTGTTTTCGCTGTCTGACTGGAGGAGAGGTTTTTCGAGGTGTATGCCTTCAGCCTGGAAATGTGAATCCAAGGAGTTAGATTTTTGTCTGGAAGGAGTAATTTGGCCGCTGTTGGAGTGGTTAGGACAACTGGGTAAGGACCCTCCCATTTTGGTTTGAGGACCTTCATTCCGTCAGGAGGGTGTAGAGGACCTGATCGCTGGGTTGTGGGGGTTAGTATTTCTGACTTACGGGGTGCAGGCAATAGCCAGTCCTGATATTTCCATATTTCACCTCTTATGTATGACAGGAGGGGAATGGTGAGAGGAAGGAATGACAGAGTTGGAGGGAACTATGCCAGGGGTAAAGGGGCTGCCATACATAATTTCAAAGGGAGAAAGGTTGGTAGGTTTTTTGGAAAGAGCCTAATCTCTAGAAGAGCCAGTGGTAGCAACTGAGTCCAGTCGAGATGTAGAGCAGGAAGGCGGAGAGGAGCTTGTCACATAAAGAGCAAAAGGAGTAGCAGAAGACGTGGACAGGGGTTCCTGGGGGTCTCCCTTGGCTAGTTCATAGAGAGGTTTGGCTAAGAGAGAGAAAGTTTGGGATCCAAGCCCTAAAATACCCAGCCAGTCCTAGGAAGGACAGGATTTGACTTGGTTTAGGAATGGGCCAGGAGGAAAGGGCTTGTTTTCTATCCAAGGTGATAGACTTGTGATGAGGGTCAGGAGTAAAGCCGAGAGTAGATGACAGAAGTGGTAGAGACCTGTGCTTTGGGCGGAGACACCTGCGGTATCCGTGATCTGCAAAGAAAGTTGAGGAGGGAGTAGCGGTGTCCTCTTGGGAGTTCTTCTCGGATGGGCTACAGAGAAGGAGATCATCTACATATTGTAGAAGTGTGGATTGAGGACAAGAGGGACGGAAGGATTTAAGTCGGAGGCTAGGAATTGGCCAAAGATGTGTGGGCTATCCCTGAATCCTTGAGGAGGACTGTCCAAGTATATTGTTCGGAGTGTCGGGTGTGTGGATCTGGTCCAGGTAAAGGCAAAGATATCTTGGGAGTCAGAATGTAAGGGAATAGAAAAGAAAGCGTCCTTAAGATCTAGGGCCGGAGAAATGGGTGGTATCTGAGGGGATAAGGAGAGGAGGGTATAGGGATTAGGTACTAAGGGATGTATAGGAACTGGCCCAATTGATTGATCGCAAGTCTTGTACAAGTCTATAGGTCTCATTTGGCTTTTTACTGCCAGGATAGGGGTATTAAAGGGAGTGTGTAGGGCGTATATATTGTTTGTGGAGTAGGTCTTTAATGATGGGAGTGAGGCCGAGGAGAGCTGTTGTGGTGAGAGAGGGTATTGGGTTTGATGGATGTAGCTGGAGGGTCCTTTAACACAATTTTGACTGGGGAACAATGTGCTGAGGAGGGGTTATGGATATCCACACTACAGGGTTTACAGGGTATGGCAGGGGTAGGGTATGAGGAGGATTATTGGATTCTTGAGAGTCAGATAAAGTCAGGGCCAGGATGGAAGGAACTGGAGGGGTCTGAGGAGGATTGAGATGGAAGCTCCAAGCTTAGAAAGTACATCTCTTCCCTAGCAGAGGAACTGGGCATTGTGGGATAACTAAAAAGGGGTGTGAAAAGGAGTGGGGGCGTTTGTAATTGGCAAAATAGGAGGGGGTTCTATGAGGGGAGTATCGTGTTCCCCTACCCCGACAATAGGGGGTTGAACTGGGTGTGGTAGGGCCTCGAAACTCCCTCAAGAGTGAAAAAGGTGGCTCCAGTGTCCACTAAAAATGAGATAGGCTGACCGTCTACCACCAGACTAACCCTGGGCTCTGCTTTAGTGATAGTAAGAGTCGGGACAGGCCCAGGGCCCCATCAGTCATCGGCCAAAGCGATCCACAGGAGGGATTGTGGAGAGTGAAGATTGTTGTTCCATCTCCCCTTGGTGGTGGGACAATCGGATCCCCAATGTCCCATCTGTTTGCATTTAGGACCTGCGGCCGGTAGGCCGGGGCTGTGGACGCACGCCGACCAGTGGCCCTCCTTGCCGCATTTAAAGCACGCTCCGGGAGGTGTCCTTGTGGTAGGGTTGGCCTTTGTCTGTTTGGACACTAGTTGAGTCACCATCTGAAAGTCAGCCTGGCGTGCCTTATTACGGAGTTTTTCTTTTTCCTCCTCATGACCGTGAAAGACCTTAAAAGGCAGTGAAGGATTTAAGCTCTGAGGGGTTGCCGGGCCATGCTCTAGTTTTTTTAATTTTGTTTTTATGTCGGGGTAGGATTGGGCTAGAAGAGGGTCATTAGGATATGTTTTCCTTCGTCCGTGTCTGGATCTAAGCTGGTGTACTGTGTGGACGGCCTGTGTTAATCTGTCTAGAAAATCAGAGGAGTTTCTTCCTTTCTCTGTATAATGTCTTGGACCTTCTGAAATTAACTACTTTCAGGCAGCCTTTTTAGGCCCACTACCAGACAAGAAGCCCGAATCCGCATGGATTGGACACCTTGAACAGTATTATAGTCCCTGTTAGGATCTCTATCCGGGAACTGCCTCAGGTCAATGGGAAAGGTAGGGTCTGTTCGCCTAGTCTCGTTGGCATGTGTTTGGCAGCATCCCATACCCTATGGCGTTCCTCTGATAGGAGAGTATTGGCCAGAGCATAAAAATGTCCTGATAAGTAAGGCTGTATGCTTGGAGCACCCATTGGAATTCTTTAATATAGGTGGTGGGGAATTAGAGCTAAAGGAGCCTAGCTTTTTTCAATTTAGGAGATCAGAAAGAGAAAAGGGCACATGGACCACGGACCACCCTTCTGCCTCCCTGCCACCTCCGAGTGGGGCCATTAAGGTGGGAGGATTGGAAGGGGTAGAAAGGGAGGGGGCCGGATGTGGGGGAGGGCCACGGGATCGTGTGTGTGGCGGACTGAATGGAGGAGGCGGAAGAGATATGAATTGGGGAGGTGTGTTAGAGGCAGGTGGTGAGGGGTACAGCCAGATTTTGGGCGGAGATCGTCTGGAGGAGGCTCATCCAGCCGGGATCGAAGGTTTCGTTGGTAGCAGGCGGGAGGAGGAGGAGGGAGGGGTGGGCGGAGATGGCTTTGGGCAGCAGCCAAGAGGAGTTGGGAGGGAGAGCATGAGGAGCAGAGAGCAGGGTGTTGAGATAGGAGACGGAAGAAAGCTTGAGCGTGGGGATTTCTGTCCATTTGCCCAGGCGCTGGCAGTAATTGAAAAGATCATGGATGAGGTTAGAGTCAAGAGACCCCTCGGAAGGCCAAATGGACTGATTATCTAAGGTAATGCGGCCAATTTTGAGTACAGAGTCTGAGTGAGGAGTTTAGGTTTGATGTCTCCCTTTAAAGAGAGTGTGGAAAGTTTTATTAAAGACATTGGAGAGGAGTCTGCGGCGGGGGAGGAAGAGGAGGCTCCCATAATGTTCCCAGAGATCTGAGGCAGGAAGAAGTCTCGAGCAGGGAGAACCTCCGCACAAATATAGGCGTCCCCTATACAATGTGGGGGTTCCGGAGGTTCAATGGGAACCGGTTAGGGAGACCTCCCAGAGGTCGTCACCCGTGGGAGGTTCCTAAATTGAGTCAGGACTCAGGATTAGGAGAGTGCCGGTGCGGGCTTTAGGAGGAAGGCAAGGAGCGTGGAGGAAGAGTATAGAGAAGGAGGAGCCAGCCCCTTTCTACCCAGCAGGTGTTGTCCCTATAAATTGGTGTAGGGTAGGACAAGAGTCCACCAGTCTTGAAGACTGTGGTGGGGTGTATTCCCTCTCTCCTCGGTAGCGTCAGGAGGCCACCGGATGGTCACGGCTAGTTCTCCTGCTGTAGTCACCGAGTGTCCGTCCCTAGAGGGGTTACTCACGGAATAGCCGGTTGGTCGGTGGTGACTGTGACGAGCCAGAGCCGGGTCAAATGGGCAGGGAATTCGGACTGGAGTCGTTCTAGGTGGCAGGGAGACAAGGGGCCTAATGAAGGCACTCCTTGTCCCGGGTTTGCACCAATGAAGAAAACCACCAGAACACTTGGTAATCGAAATGAGAGAAAACACCAAAACGCTAATCCACAAGGAAGGAACCACCAAGGAAAGCGCTGAGGAATCCAGGCGAAAGAAATCACCAGGGCCTTTGAGTCCGAGAGGAATTCCAATTTATTAAATGGAGGCGAGCTTATATAGGGGAGGATCCGGTTGGGGACGGCTAGTGTTCGTGTAGGGTATTGATTGGATTGTGGTAGGGGGCTAGTGTTGATAGGTCTCTTGGGCCTTCACTAAGATGGAGGGGGCTTTTGGCGCCGGCGGGCTTTTCATTAAGATGGAGGGGGCTTTTGGCGCCGGTGGGCTTTTCACTAAGATGGAGGGGGTGAAAAGTTAAGGGCCATTTTGTTCCAACAATAAATATAACCAAAATGAAGTTCTTGTGTGTCAAATACCAGTTTGACAATAAAAATTTGTTAACCAACCTAGTCTTTCCTCTGGCTCTTCCTACAGCCATCTCAATCAGAAAATAAAAGACTGTGCCTGTTACCTTGGAGGAGGTAAAAGATGTCAATGTAAGAAATGTCCAGACCTTTCTTACATTTTCCTAAGAGTTTATTTGAGCCAAACTGACAACATATGCTAGGGACCAAGATCTCAAATTCTTCAGAGAATAACATTTTTGCAGGTTTTTTTTTTAAATATACATTTGAAATTAAGGAGGGAACTAAAGAAAATTACTTGGAGGTAGGAGAAAGCCAGGTGGGGATTGCTTTACAGGATAGTTAACAAGATTGTGTGCTCTTTCGAGGGGATTAAAGTTTATTTCAAAGGTGTGTTAACTTAGATGTACAGACACAGTAGATAGGCCTTGCTTAAGGCCAAGGTAAACCTTTTACTAAAGAAATTATATGTCTTGGATATGACTACCACCATGAGCTGCCCCATTAGGAATTTGTTCAGATCACCCTGTGAGGTTACTTTCCATAGAACCTCACCTTTTTTGGTCCACAAAGGGAAAGTCTTACATAGTTATTTATTAATATTTTTGATCCTATCCTCTAAAGTCTTGGTTTAAATGCAACAAGTACTCATTTATATTCTCGAAATATTTGATCTCTTTTAATCAGTCTCATGATTTCCAAGGGACTTTTGTCTTAGATTGATGTGGTGATAGAGTAGTTAAAATATTGATACAAACATTCCCATTTCCTTTATGATGAAAACTTGCTTCCCAGATAATAGTGCTGTTGTTAAGGCCAATGAATAAAAGATAAGAAAAAATTTTAAGGTAGTATTTTGATTTTTTTTATAGCCGGTTATTTGATTGAAATTAATGTCAAGATACTGAAGAAGGGCCAAGTTGGGAATCCCTGTACTAGAGGCCTCATAGTGTCCCCAGCTATACTTTTCCTTGCCCTATATATAGCTTAACAGTAGATTGTCCCCAGCTGCTTAGAACCTTCCCTGCCATAGAAAAAGAATGATTAATACCTTTCCTTAGGTCTGTGGGGGAAGGGCCAGCCAGATGCCTGCCTGGAGACTTCCCAGGTTGATACCAGGAATCCAGACCTTCTGAATAGGGCCCACCCTAAAGCCCTAGGCTCTATCACCCTAATCTGGATGCTCAATTAGCATTTGATTAATGTTCCCCACCCTGTACCCCTACCCCCACATAAAAGCTGGGCCCTGCTGCCCCAGGGCGCGACTTCTCTGGCCCCTCTCCTCTCCGGAGCACTCTCCCAACAAATGCTTGCTTTTAAAACATCTCTCTGCAAGTCATGCCTTTATCTTACACCTTTATGCTTACTGATCACAATCCTTCTGGTCTAGCATTCTTTCCAGACTGTTAGGTCCGTGGGGGAAGGGCCAGCCAGATGCCTGCCTGGAGACTCCCCAGTTTGACACCGGGAATCCAGACCTGAAATAGGACCCACCCTAAAGCCCTAGGTGTCACCACCCAATACCCCCACCCCCACCTAACCCATAAAAGCCACACCCTCTCACCCCAGGGCGCGACTTCTCTAGCCCCTCTCTGGACCAGATAACCTCAGGGGGGCGGGGCTCTCCCAATAAATGCTTGCTTTTAAAACTTCTCAGTGTGTCGTGCGTTTACCTTACACAGACTACGACCTTCTTTGTTCATTCTGATGGCACTGGAGGAACATGTTGCTGGAAAAATGTCTCCATAAAGCATAACAGACCCTTGGAACTGCCATGTAGCCCCTGGAATAATGCCCAGTTTTTCTCTTAAATACTCTAAGCAGGACTGAGAAAAAATGCAGTTTTTGAAAGGTGTTAACTTGCTGTCTCCTCAGGTCTTCAGTGCTCTGTGAGTAAATGCTTATTCTAAATATCCCAACTCTTGTGATGATCTATGATTGGCTGAGCGGCACAGGCAGCACGAGCCTAGGACTCACTTGCCTTCCAGTTGCAATACCTAGTCAATAAGGAACTAAATGCAGCCTTTACATAGATGTAAACTGGAGAGATCTTTAATCCCCCATTACTGTGTGGTGACCATACATAAATACATAGTGTACATGTTTATTAAAACTTTTTGACAGATTTGGTTATGAACAAATATCAAAGCTAAATAAAAATATTGCATGCTAAAGAAAGATCTCACAAGTTAGCCCATTTTTGCAATTCATGCTTTACAGGAATAGGAAAGAATTTTATTATATTGTTAGACTAGTTAGCACAGAGGAGCTTGTTTAGAGTTTGGTCAAGGAGAGGCCACTTGTCCTTAGCAGGTGTGGGGAAGGAAGAAACTTTCTTCTATCCTCAAGGTTCTTGCTGGTCTGATAATAAAATAGACATGAGAAAGATTAACGAGAAAATACCAAATTTAATATATATATATATATATATATATATATATATATATATATATATATATATATATGTATGAGAACCCCACAAAGATGAGTCAGAGATCCCACATGTAGGAGAGGTTCAGAGATAGAAAGGGGGATTGAAGTATAAGACACTCTCAGGTAAGGTGCCTTAGGGGCTTCAAAGGGTAATTGTAAAATGATAAGTGTAATGCCCTGGTTTGGAACTCCAGGAGCCAAGAAGGAAACTGACACCGATGTAAGCACAAGAGGGAATTTATTGACAAACTCGAGTTTGGACCCCACTCCTTCACTGATGCAGCAGTGGGAGAGGAGCCTCGACCGGGAGTGGGGGGGGCGAATTTAAATGGTAAAACCGCGCGCAAGAGGGTTGTGTGCACAGAGAGCCGTGTGCAGCAGGGCCGTGTGCAAAAAAGGGCCGGGTGCAGAGAGGGCTGTGCGCAAGAAGGGAAACAGGGTGTGGGTGCCTTAAGGGCTTTCTGATTAATGGCTTTGGTCGGCTTGACCAAATGGCAGGGTGTTGTCCCTAATTGTTTTTTGGTGAATTTTTCTTCATTTAATCTGGAGTCTACATAAAAAAAATGGAGTTACTCTAGTCCTTCAATAAGAACAACAGATGTTTAGTAAATAGAAATTTATCCTGCCCTATATATAGAAAGGTCAAAAAGGATTCTCTGTAATTTGTTATAGGCAAGGCCCTTAATTCAAGTTCTAGGTAGTTAAGGGAGGGGCAAAAGTTTCTCTTCAGCTCACTGCTGAAGTTGCTGTTAGCTCAAAACAATCTGCATTAACAGAGACACATCTTGGAGTGACTCCTGAACCCCCACACAAGTACTTTCCAACAAACCTCATCCATGTGGGAAATAAGGGCAAAGGATTTTTACACATACCATCTGGCAAAAATGTTAGTAGGCAGTCTCCCAAGAAGCCTGACAACAGGGGTATGTTTCATTACATTATTGAATGATCTAGCTCAGTCTCACAAAGACTCATCAAGAGTACCCTTGAGAGCCTGTTGTGGCTGCCAGCCCCCAAAAGACACATGGACCACCAGAACTCAGTGAGTTATAGGAATCATACTCTTTATTCACCCAGCTGGGTCTGCCAGGGGTACTTAGACCCCAAATTAAGCAGCAGCGAAATGTAGAGGTACAGGGTTTTTAAGCCCTAAATCCCATTTTTTATCCTGTCTGAACACAAAGACCTATTTTTCATCTATTCACTGTGACCTGTCAACCTACAAGTCAGGTGTGCATGTTGACATACAAAAGCAGAATGCTTATTGTTAGAATGTTATGTTCCTATAGTTAATAGCCTATGTTCCTATGACGGTAAGCCAAGCAGTCATTTCCAGCAAGTAGTTAACTTTTAAACAGTAATTCTCCAGCCAACACAAGCCAACCCATTTCCAGGGGTCATAGTCACATTAACTAAGTTCAGGAGACTGAACAAAACAGATTGCCTACTTATTATTAATTCATAATCAGGAATTAATTGAGAATGTTCATGGCGATATTTTATATGACTATAAGCAGATGTATATGGTAAATCAAATCATAAGTTGCTTGGCAAACATGAAATGTGAATAAAGGAGAATTAGTTTGATGAATAGAATGTTTCATGGCATTCTGCATCCAGTTCTACACAACAGTCTTCCTCTTCTATAAAGTTTAGGGTAATTCCCTTTGTTTACAAGCCTTAAATCATACTTTGCCAGAACTTTCATGTAGCAATAACAAAACCAGATTTATTCTTCAGGCCATTACCAAATTACTAGCATCTTCTCTTTACCATTGCCCACAGTTTTTGAAAACTAATTTTTCTTTCTAAAATGTCTTAAAGGCACATGACACTAAGATTATTTCTCTCAAGATAATCTCTTGAGTATGTCTCCTCTCTCCCTGCCACTGCCAAATTGCTTGGAGGCAAGGACTCCCTCCTTCCCTCACCACCATAATCAAGCACCATGGTCCAGAGAGGCATTGCTGCTAAAGATATATGAACGTTAATACTGCTTTACAAGAGGTGCTGAAGACTGCCCTCATTCACAGTGTGTTGGGGTTCAGAACTAGTCACCCAAAGATGTGCTTCTGTGGTATGGGGATTGTTTAGAGCTAAGGGTAACTTCAGCTACAGGCTCAGGAGAAACTTCTGCCCCTCTCTTGACTACCTGGAAGAACTTGAATTAAGGGCCTTGCCTATAAAAAAAGATGTTGAAGATAATCTCTTTTGACCTGTCTATAGGGCGTGATAAACTTCTATTTACTAAATGTCTGTTGTTCTTATCCTCCAATGACCCTTTGAAGGCCCCAAAGTATACCTTACCTCATCCCTAGCTCAGAATGTCTTATATACCCATGTTCTCTTTCTGTCCGAGAACCAGTCCTGTGCATGAGGTCTCTGACCATCTGATGATAACAGGGTTCCCATACGTATGTATTAAATTTGGTTATTTTTTTCTCACTAATCTCTCTCCTGTCTATTTGATTATTAGACCAGCCAGAATAACCTTAAGGATAAAGGAAAGTTTCTCTTCCTCCACAATAGCCGAGCAAGTAGAATTCCTAAAGCTGCCAAAGCCTTACTTAGACCAATGTCAAGCTCACCTTTGTGTGCTTGCTTCCAACTGTGATGAGCTTATTTGTCAAGTTGGTAGAAGTCCTTTGTGCTGTAGACCAAATCCACCTAATTAAGGTTGATGACAGGACACTAGGGGAATGGGTAGGCCTCTGTAAAAGCGACAGAAAAGCTCCGTAAATTGGTTGGTTTCAGTTGTGTTGTAGTTAAGAACTATGATAAAGAGCCTCACACCAAGGATGTTTTATCAAGTAGTACTTTAAATGCAAGAAATAAACAAATAAACTCTCAAAAAAAATATTTCTTGGACTATGTTTGACATTACTTCAAACATACTTCATTTTAGCCTTTTTAGAATTATGTTTTTAATTCATTTTATTTAGTAAACAAAACAGTTTAGTACAGTACCTAGTATGTAGAAAACTCATAATTTTGAGCAATTATAGATAGTAACAAACAGCTTTATTTGGTCAAATATATTGATTAAATTCTCGATGAAGTAAAACTATATTTCTGATAGTCTTTTAGTTTTTAACTAAAAGAAGAAAAGGAACTAAACAGATTTTAGGAAGATAGGTTCCAGTTTTAGTTGAAGCTGAGAGCTCATACTGTATTTCCAGTAATGAGGAATCAAGAAATGGAAGTGATGGACATGGTTCCACAGTGTAGCAGTTAGCACGTCTGCTTTACACGCAGAAGGTCCTGGGTTCATGCCCCAGTGGAGGCATAGTCCATGGTCTATGGCCATGCCACCCTGAGCAAGCCTGATATCTGATCTCAGAAGCTAAGCAGGGTCGGGCTTGGTTAGTACTTGGATGGGAGACCACCTAGGAAGACCAGGCATGAATAATGATAATAAAGTTTTTTAAAAATGCAAGTGAAACGTCAAGCCTTCTGATAATTGTGTAAAGGTGGAAAAGTTTGCCTCAAGTATGTGAGATTTTACCTATGTTGTGGCCACCAGCCTCCGAAAGACACATGGACCATCAGAACTCAGTGAGTTGTAGGAATCACACTCTTTATTCAGCCAGCTGGGTCTGCCAGGGGTACTTAGACCCCAAATTAAGCAGCAGCGAAATGTAGAGGTACAGGGTTTTTAAGCCCTAAATCCCATTCTTCATTCTGTCTGAACACAAAGGTCTATTTTTCTTCTATTCATTACCTGTCAACCCACAGGTCAGGTGTGCAAGCGGGGGTACAGAAGCAGAAAGCTTGTTAGAATGCTATGTTTCCATAGTTAGTAGCCCATGTTCCTATGGTGATAGCCAAACAGTAATTTCTAGCAAGTAATTAATTTTTAAACAGTAATTCTCCAGCCAACACACCTAATGAGCTTTAAATATTTTCTAGAATATTGTTCAAACTGTTATCTTAAATGGAAGCTTTCTTTTTAGAAGAATTACAGAGCACTTTTATGAATTTAATACTTTACTGTCCATACTCAAATCCTTCTTTTAGGTCACTCTTCTGAATCTCAGTTCTGAATATACTATAAGTTGCTGAATAATTCTGTGTTCAGCCTATCCATGTCTTTGATTTTACACACTTGAGCTTTGTAAAATCCATATTTCTTATTTAATATTACTCTGTAGTTGTCTTCAGCTACATTTTCTGTTTAGGACTGATTACAATAGGTCAGTGGTTCTCAAAATTTGGTTCCATCAGAATTAAAATATGCTATATTTAAAAAAATAACCTTTTGCCCCATATCTCCTTCCAGCTATTGCCCCATTTCTCTGTTCAGTATACAGCAAAACTACTCAAAAGTAGTTTCGCCTTTGTCCATTCTTTCATAAACCTATTCCAATAAAGTTTTCCTCTCTACCACCTCACTAAAACACTTGTTGAAGTCACTCATGACTTACACATTGCGTAATCAACCCTCTGGGTCTCAGTCCATATGTTATCTCACAAGATACTTTTACAAATTCTTTACTTGGCTTCCTGGCATCACAGTCTTCTAATTTTCTTCTGTTTCACTAATCAATCACTCCTTTGATCTCATTTGTTTATTCCATTCATTCCCCTAAGTTCTAAAATGTTGAAGTTTCCTAGAACTTAGTCCTTGATTTCTTTCATACTTACACTTATCTGGTCTCATGATTTTAAATATCTTTGTGTGGATGTTGTTGAAATTGATTATATTCAATTTGAACTTCTCCATTGAACTCCAGACCTGATACTTAATTGCCTTACAACAGCCAATTTCCCCCAGATAGTCCCTTCACTTAATTCAGGGGTGTGGTCAAATAACACTTTATCAGAGACCTTGCCTGATCAACCTACCCAAAATAAATCCTTGCCCCAGCACTCCCTCTTCCCCAATCTTTTTTCTCATAATACTTATTACCTGGTATATTATATATATAAGTTTATATATGTATATATATATATATTATATAACACACATAGACATATTTACATGTATATACATGCATATATAATTATTTGTCTATATGTATATAAATATATATGTGTAACATGTAAACAAATATATATTTACAAATATTTACATTATATATATATATATATATATATATATATATATATATATATACACACACACACGTATTTACACGTTTTTCAGTCTGTTTTCCCCTACTAGAATTTACTAGAATCTAAGCTTTAAGAGGGCAGGCTCTTAGTGCATAGAGTAGTCCCTAGATTTTAAATGGCACTGAATGACTACATAATAGCATTCCAGATAATGAGTAGCTTAATTCCAGGATATTCATCCTATCTGAGAATTATAGCAACAACAAAACAAAAAAGGCCTAACCATCTGCTATAGAGTAAGGAACATTAAGTTAATATCTAGATTTTACATATCAAAAACTGACTCCACTTGTCATAAATTGAGCACCTACGTGAAAGGGAAAATGGTTTGTACAGTTTTTGTGGAGAAACGGCTAATAAACTCAACTTCTGTTGCATTATTTGCCTGGAAATCTTGTGCAGTACCTCGATTTTTGCTGTTTTAGAGGAAGTGAACAAAACTAATTTTTTCTTGCTTTGAATACCAAATATCAAATTCAGGGTATCTGGAAGAATTTCATGATTCTGCAGTTTGAACTGTTTCCTCACTATAAGTCATTTTGGTAAGTAGAAGATCGAGCTTTTCTGATGCCTTAGTAACTCACATGATTATTCTTTTGAATTGATTTTAATATCCTGAACCTGAAACCAAAAGGGAAAAGTAGGAACAGGGACAGCAACAGCTTTTTGATAAAAACAAAAATCATTTCGTTAGTGTAAACAGGTATTAATGTCGGTCTTCTATAAAAGTAGTGTAATGCAAACTTTCAAAAGTGTGTGTTGCTCTTAGCTTTATGCCATTTTTGTTTATGAAAAGTTTCATAGGAACACTGTCCTTTTAGGTAGCTGGGAAACCTGTATCAAATTAATTGCATTTATAAAAGTATACCACATTCTCTCACATCTTTGTACTTTTATACATATTGTTTCTTCTGGACTGACATTTCTTTTGACTTGACTTTACCTTCTGCTTGATGCTTCTCCTGATCTCATTGGTCTCATTTTGAGCAATTCTGTCTCTATGTCTGAAAGACCTTTTGAATACATTGTAAAAATTATTGAATATTATTAATTTACTAATCTCATTCTTCCAAAATGTTGTTCACTGAAATAATAAAAGACTCTTTTATTTCTGTATCCCATTTGCATAGTATAGTGTCTGCCATAAGTAGGTGTTCAATAAATATTTGCTAAATGAGTGAATGCAAAATAAGTCCTTTCTTCCCCTAGCCTAGCAGCAGGAACTAACATTTTCCCAGGTTCTAAGCCATTCCTTGAAATAACTGAAAAGTGGGAAAGTACTGGTTAGAGTCTTCTGTAATTCAATTTTTTCTTAGAGTGCCTGTGTGTTCCTTTGTCTTGATAATTATATTCAGTAGATAACTGAGATCATAAAAGCTTTTGAAGCTTTTGGAGTACATGCACTAAATAAAGCTAGGATGTACGAAAATTCTTCTACCTTTCATTCTGTTTGGAACACATTTTTATTTAAGAAGTCATTGTCATTCAGTTAATTAGTTGAAATGCTTTATTTCTTAAAGGTATTTTTTCAATTAATTCAAATATTTTTATATTCCAAATCAGGTATTCTAGCCATAGAATTAAAACTTTTTTTTTTCTGAGTAAATTTTCTCTTAAATATACAAAGGAATATATTTTCATAGAGTATGTTGAAAATTAGGAAAATCAAGGGTTCTGGTTCTGTCAGGTGCAGTGTTCAGAGAATTATTTTGATAAAATCCAGTAGCTCTGATATGGCTTGAAAATACTTGCTCCTTTGGAGTATAATTGCAAGGAAAAAACTGTGGAATTGGTAAAAATTCACCATAACTACTTGAAATGGTTTTATATATAATCATCTTAGGTTCTGACAGTGAGGTAGCTGTATGGAGTGTCTTTGGGTCCAACATACATGAAAACACAGGATTGCCAGGGTTCACACAAGGAGGCAGTTTTTCAGGTTTCATTTCTGTGTCTGATTTTGAGGCTGAAGTATTTTTCTTTTCCTAAAATATAAACACATCAAATCATTCACAATTATAAAGTTCTGGGGGGAAAAAAAACCCAAACTATTACACTTTGCCTAATCTCTATCTTATACCACTCGCAAAAATTAACTTGAAATTAAATACTTAGGAAAAAATATAGAAAAGCTCCTTGCTATTGGTCTTGGTAACATTTTTTTTTTTGGCTTTGACACCAAAAACATAAGCAACAAATGCAAAAATAAACAAATGGACTACATCAAACCAAAAAGCCTCTGCTCAGCAAAAGAAACATCAACAGAATGAGACAACCTACAGGATGGGAGAAAATGTAACCCAGATAACTGATAAGGTGTTAATATTCAAAATATACACAGAACTCATGCAACTCAATAGAAAAAAAAATCTGATTTACAATTGGGCAGAGGACCTGAATAGATATTTTTCCAGAGAATACACACAGATGGCCAACAGGTATATGAAAAAAGAAATGCAAATCAAACCACAATGAGATATCATCTCATACCTGTTAAAAGTGCTGTTCTCAAAAAGTCCAGAGACAACAAGTGTTGGCCAGGATGTGAAAGAAAGGGAACCCTTGTTTTGGTGAGCATGTAAGTTGGTACAGCCACTATGGAAAACAGTATGGAAGGAAGTTCCTCAAAAAAAAAAAACAAAAAGAGAACTACCATACTATCCATCAATCTGTCCTGGACATATATTCAAAGGAAATGGAATGTTGGGAGGAAAATTTTTCCTATTCTCGCCTAGATTCTTCTGATTTGTCAAATAATCAAATTGACATAAGACAGATTAGCAGGAGAAAAATGAATTATACCTGGGAGAGACCCAGGAAAAATGAGCAACTCTGAAATGGCAGGAGCCACCACCGTAAGTAATAACATCACCAGCTAAAGACAAAAGATATTGGGGTGGGGAGTCATTTATGGGAGAGGGAGGTATAAGAAACTATGCAGTTTCTTAAAAATAATCAGCCTAAAATAATTCTTATGCCAAAGAGACATATTTTTGGCAAATTTTGCTTCCTTACAGAAATCACTGTCAAAGCTATCTGTATCCCCATGTTTATCACAGCATTTTTATAATAGCCAAAACACAGAAACAACCTGTGTCTACCAATGGGTGAATAAAAAAAATATGGTATAAATACACAATAGAAAGATAAATACTGTATGATCTCACATATATTAGGAATCATAAAAATAAGCCAAATGCATTAAAACGGTAGGATGTTAGTGGCCAGGGGTTGGGTGGGGGGCAGGGAGTGGAAAGATACTGGTCAAAGGGTACAAACTTTCAGTTATAAGTTCAGGTGATCTAATGTACAGCATGGTGACTGTAGTTAACAATACTGTATTATATATTTGAAAGTTGCTAAGAAAGTAGATCTTAAATATTCTCCCCCCTCCCCCCGCAAATTGTAACTATATGAGATAATGGAGGTATTACCTAATATTGTGGTAGTTGTTTCACAATATGTTCATATATCAAATCATCATGTTGTACACCTTAAACAATTGTGTATGTCAATTATGTTTCAATAAAGCTGGAAAAACAAAACAAAAACAGCCTTGTCCACTCCAGTTTTTCTGGAATCCTGTTCTTTTGAGGGCATTGAAGAGTAATTGTGGTAACTGCTATGAAAAAAAAAAGATCTATGAAAATATATAGGAGGTTCTAATCTAGTGTGGGGGTACTAAGGAAGGCCATTCCGGTTAAGTGTCATTGAATCTAAGACTGTAAGGCAAGGAAGGAAAAAATAGAGGTGGGAACAAATAAAAAGTATGGCAAGTCAAGTAAGTTGAGATAATAGAGGGGCAGGTGTGTCAGATCCTTCAGGGAGGGTCTTGACTATGTTAAAAACTTGGGTCTTCCCTAAAGCAAAGGAAACCTATTGAAGGGTTTTAAGGAGAAGCATGTCACGATGTAACAATTTTTACTACGACTACTTGGACTGCTGTCAGAGCCTTGAATGGACACGGAAAGGAGAAACAGCAGGCCCAGTGATGCTCAAGCTATTGGTTCCTAGATCACACTGTGAGCACAGTAAGCCCTCACTTAACATTGTTGATAGGTTCTTGGAACTTAGGTAAAACCAATTTTATCATAGGCTAATTGACATAAACAGGAATTAAGTTCCTAGGGCATCTCATTAATATTATTACAAAATGATGTTTGTTATTCAAGGCCCTGCTGTACTGTGCTAACACATCTGTTATGAAAGATGTGGCTTAGCGGTGATCAAGAGTTAGAGGCCATTGGGGAGGCAGGTTAAGGAGTATGGGGATATGGAGAGAGAGAAAGCCATGACACCTACATGGATTATGTAAGAACATGACAAGGAGACTAACTTGGAAACTTGTTCATATTTGTATTTCTCCTGGTGTAAGAGTTATGAAAGTACATATTAAGTGTCACCAGTTTTGGGGTGCTGTTTTTGGCACTGATAATAGCTGTGTGACTTTGATGAAATTATTTTACAAGGATTCAAGTTCCTTGTCCATAAATATAAAACAAAGGAGATGGGTTAGATGGTTTTGTTTACTAATCTGAGGACTCCCATATCAAGGTTCTCCAAATATAGCAATAGGAACTAAGTGATTTTTAATTATTCAGAAAACATAAAGTGTATATTTGTGATAAGGCACCTGTGAATAGGCCCTTAATAAATGAACTTTGTGGTGTCCATGTAGGCAAAAAGTTTTGGTAGTTAAAAAAAATAATAACAATTTGGAAACTTCTATAATTCTTAAGATCTAAGGCTTTCCAGATCAGAAATTATATTATTATACCTAAATAACTTCATAATGGTTGTTAGGATACAGTAACTGACTTTTAAGGTTGAACAAGTAAAAGATTGTTTATATTCATTAAAGTTCCTTTTCTATGAAGATACAGCAGACAATGGATTCATGAAGCTGAGACCCTGTAAGACTTCTAAATCCTTAAAGTTAGCAAGCCAGTAATCTATTTCTCCAGCTCTAAAAATGGAGATAAAACATGTTTACAGAGCTGTTCTATCAAACTTAAGTAAGGACAAAGCCCTTTTGAGTTTCAAATTTGGGTCAGATTAAATAGGTTCTTTTTTAGCGTATCCCAGCTCACCCAGAATTCCTGGGCTATTCTACTTAATGTCCCAGCAAAGTTAAATTTCCCAATGTCAGGAACCTATTTGTTTTGAAAATTTGAGTTCAAATAATGTGAAGTATCTAGTCCACTTTTCCTTTGTTGAGATTTGAATGATAATAAATAGAGTGTTGGAGGAGTAGCACAAGGCAGGAACCATAACCTAGGTTCCAATCTTTTACCATCATTTCCCCTTTGCATATCATCTGTAAAATTAGTTTTTTAAAAAATCTGCCATAGTTCTTCTGTTTGTGGAGATAAAATGAAAGGAAATTGAATATAATCAATAAATTGCTATATAAATGGAATCATTTTTTGCCATTTCTTTTTACAGGTTTACCTCAATGAATATGTAGTTTCTTCCAGAATTCAATTCTGAAGTTTACGGGTTTCTAATGCTTTACATTAATATACCACAGTTTACTTCTACTCATTCAATGCTCATAATCTCATAGGAAACTGGCAAAACTTGAAGTAGAACACATCAGATCTTGCTATTTGTTCTTTTTGACACTATTAACTTGTTTTAAATGTTAAGAGCACAGACGTTGGATAGTAGTAAATCACCAGAATTCTATGGGATATCAGCCAGTCATCTCTTCTCAAACTCTAGGTTTCCTCAGCATAGGGAAGGCTTCTTAGGTGGAAGGTGGCTGCCCAGTGACTTGTGGGAAAACATACAAACTCTAGTTTCCTTTATAGACACCCAGGCAGGTTGCCCAGGGCAACCTCAGCTACAGAAGGACTCCCTTTCATCAAATCACCCTCTACTGGCTCTAAAATTCTTATCCACTATGGTGCAAAAAGTAATACACAAAAACCAAATCTAGCCAAAACAGAAGACAATTTAGCTAATAAACTTTGTTGGTATAGTTTATACCACACAATCTGAAAGTGTCTACCTAAATTTTTTAGATCTCCATGATAAGTTACGTTCGTAGACTTAGAAACAAAATACCCATTGCTTTTACTTTATGCCATAGGCCCTCACTGCAGCTTTATTTGGGTTTCATTCTCTTCAAATTTAATAATCTTAAAATGTGGAGTTCAAACTAGATACAATTAAAAACCAAACAGCCTAATACAAAGGATTATTTAAAATTCTCTACCAGTTACACCTTGGATCAGAAACTGTTTTTACTTACGGATAAAAAGATTAAGTGAAATTGTAAATGATTCTTTTTAAATTGACTGTCAAAATTAGCATGTGAAAGTGCCTTGAAAAGAACAAAAACCTACAAAAAGCCGGACTAGCTTTTTTTTTTTTTTTGGCTATTAGCTTTCTTACTAATTTTAGGCTCTCCCAGAATTAGAGAAAGCCAAAGCAATTTGACTTTTCAAAGTCTTTCGGTAAAAACGCACATATTTTTTAAAAGATAGATAAAAAGCATGCCACTGAAATCATAACAATGTCCATTACAAAACCGTAATTATAAAATTAAAAATCATTTTTCTTTTTGGTGTTGTCACATTTGACGTTAAATATAGCACCATCTAAAGCACAAAACCCAAAAGTCGAATTTTGAGGCACCCTTGTGTTTCTACTCAGACCCACCATCCTTGTTGTTTCTTTTTACACTTTCTTTTTTGTCATAATTGCGGGACAGAATTAAACCTTAACTTCCTACTGTCTCCATCAACAGTAAGTAGAAGTGCACTATGTATATTTTTTCTTGCTTGTATTCATTTCTGAACAAGGCACAATGCAAATAAATATAAAATTAACAAGGTACGTTTTTCATGTTCAAAGCCATCACCTCAGAGTTTGAAATAGGATGAGTGGCATACCATCTCCAAACATCTTTATACCTTCAGAGGCAATTCTGGCTTAATGCAATAATGTACATTTGGATCTGTGTAGTCCAGCGGCCTAGAAAGGTGGTGTTTGGAGGTGAGGTGGTGGCGGTGGTGGCGGGTAGGAGTACAGGTGCCCCAAATTTAAAGCAATGAATACCAAGCATTCAAAAGCATCCAACCCTCTGCCCAAACCCACCCAGTCGTACTCGGCCATTCTCGATATCTTCTTTGTTTATTTTTCCGGCAAACGCAGTCTTTTCCTGCAGCGGATGGAGAGAAAGCCAGCAAGCGCCCAGGGTCCGCGGCCTTTTTACTGCACGCAATTAAAGCAGCACAGAGAAGGTGAAGCGTCAGCTAGATCAATACGTATAAACCAATGCGCATAATGTGGAGAGTAGTCCTCCCGGACGAAACCGAGGATCCTTTCTAGTGGTTGTAGTAGCCCGTCTCCATAACAACCGGCAGCGGTGCGTCTCCGCCTCTCCAGCGCCAGGGCCCGGATGTTGTGAGGCTCGCGGCCTCCTGGCCCGGCTCCCCCGCGGCAGGCTGCGCTGCTTTTCGGGAGTCGTAGTTCTGTCCGCTGCTGCTGCCACATATAAAACGCTGGCGAGACTACGAGTCCCAGCATGCGCCGCGGCGTCCGGCAGGCCGCCGCCTACCGGCTGCGGACGCCTCCGAGCAGGTTGTTGTTTTTATGAGAGGCGTCACTGCGCCCGGAGCTGTGACCGCAGCCACCGCGACAGCCAGTGCATTCGGGCGGAGGTGGCGCTCCCCTGTCAGGTACGGCCCTGGACGGGTTTGGACCCTGGGAGGAGAATCGCGGCCAGCTGTCGGGGCCCTGACTGCCCGCGGCGTAGCCGCCCGGCGGAGGCGTTCGCGGGGTCTCCTCTGGAGCTGGGGCTCCCGGGACCGAGGCTCGCCTCCCGGCGCCCGGGGTGTGCGGCTGCACTGGTGCTGTCGGAACCGGAGTCCGCAGCCCCCTCGGCTGGAGTCGGCTCTTGAGGTGTCCGGGCTTGTCCTACAGCCTCCGACGCCCGCGTGCAGACTCAAGCGGTGCGCCAAGGGTGTGCGGGAGCTGACGGCCGCGGGGCAGGGGGAGCCCTCCTCTTTTCACTGGTTGGCTTGGGACTCTTCTCGGTCCTAATGATGAGAGTCCATATGGTAAGATGTTCCATGCGTCACCTTGCCGGGTTTTCAACTGGCCCATCTTATTTTGGTGACGTTTGAGCCCCGTGATGCTAGGACTAGAAAGATGAAATATTAAATAATGCAGCAGCCGAGGCTTCTGCTCGTACACCAGTTGGTGTGGATCAAATCCCCCTCAATATTCTTTCCCCCTCCACCCTTTAGCGTCGGTGTTCCTAATCGATAAGTCCTCTGGAGCAGTTGTCCGCACAGCTCCTTGTAAGCGTTAAGTGTTTCCCTTGTTTAATGACTCTTAACTCTTTGCCATTGAGAGCGCCAATTTTAACGAACTCAGTTAAGGTTCTTCGTGGAATCAGTCAATTTTGCACTGCTTCATTCCAGCTTTACGAAAAAACAGAATGGAGTTTTATCGTAGCTAGAAGTGGTAACTACAGGACTGCGAATTTTGGGAGATTTCCGTCTTCCAGTAAGTACATCTCCTGGATAGTGCTTGAAATGTCACTGTTAGCTCATCATATCTTTGGCTTAAGGATTCAATCTTATTAGGCCCCAGGTTGCTCAGGGGAATATTTATCACAGCTTGGACACTGGTGTGAATTGTTTACTGAGCTCTGTTCCTAAAGAGGAAGAGAGGAGAGGAAGTGGGGGCATTATTTTAATGGGGAGTTCATTTTTAACCCCTTACCCTAAGGATGGGATTCGAATTAAAGAAACTACTGAAAATCGTTCTCAAATAATGTTTAATGGTTGGAAATATTAATTTTAAAACAGGTTAGTAAATAGTGTAATTCTAATTTTGTTAACTATAGAACTTAGAAGCAATCAATCATATGACTTTGAAATAGGACTCAAATGATAGTCACAGTTATAAAAATTATTAGATGGTGAAACTATAAATGATTTTTTTCTTTATACTTGCTGGTGTTTTCCAAATTTTCCATAGGAAAAAAACTTAATTTAAAAGATATAGGTCCTGCAGTTCCAGTTATAAAGACTCTTTAAATAAACATTACTTTGAAAAGCAACAACAGGAAAACAGGCAGAGCTCCTTACTATGTCCACAGACTTTATGAATAACCAATTTAAATGTAAATTAATTGTCAAGAATGGACACGAATTTATCAGTTGGACTGGAAAGTTCAAAAACCACATATGATAATAATTCTTAGCATCTGTACATCTTATCTCATTTTGATCCTTTTTTCACTTTGTACAGAAAAATCAAAGACAAAAGTGCTTAGCCTTCAGTTAAAGCAGTGTAATCTTGATTATTCCTATACATTCATCAGGTGACAATATGGGGATATTAATCTGAAAATAATGTCCATATATTGGATATATCAGAATCTTTATTATTTGTAAACAGAGAAGTTTACTATAAAATTAAGCATTTAAAACTTGTTTTCATTGAGTCACTTTCAGTCCTGTTTTATATGTTTGATATTTTGGATTATTTTTTTTTTTTTTGCTTATTTCCTATTAGGGATATGTTGGATATGGATAGGTAAGTAGCAGATTATTTAGCCCATATTTTGTTTTGTGCCATACAGAAAGTACAATGTTGTTGTTCTATAAGAATATTATTTGTATTTTTGCAAGCATCAGTCTTGAAAAATTGGGATTTACCTCTGCCCCAGGAATCAATTAACTCTTAATAAAATATCCATTCTGAAGCTTTTTTGTTTGAGTGTTTTTAAAGCTATAGTAGTCATACTTTCCTAGGTTATCTTCCTTGGAGCTTTGCTTCTCTCCCCAAATTTCCATTTTTTCAATATTTTCTACATTTTAATTTTGTGTATTTTGTGTACTGTGTTGACTCAGTATCTTATTAGATATTTGGGTCCATTTACAGGGCATAAGAAACATTTGTAATTAACATGTCTGATTTACTACCTTGGTCTGATTGGTTAATCAGGTTGTGTAATTGTATTATCCAAGTTGAATAAAGATTTTAAAAAATTAGGTATGAACTGCTAAGATCGAAGCAGCAGCAGTTTGTGAACATACAAAGAAGTGGACACAGGAGCAAGGCCTGTTAAGTCCAGGGTATTTAAAAACAGAAAATGCAGACTCATCTAACAATGCAGAACTACTAGAGGCTGAATTGTTTTTGTGTTTGTGTGTGGTTAAGGTGAGGAAGTTGCCATATTGTAAGTGATAACTTACATTGTCAAGAATTTTCTTCCTGACAGTTCTGCAGTTTTGACTAGATTAAAACAGTTAAAAAATAAGTGTTAATTTCAAAGGTCATGTCCAATATATTGCACCAGATAAATTTGGGGAAAAAAAATTCTCAATTTTAGTTCCAAGATGAGATTTAGCCCTGTAATCTAGGGGAGTACTGCAGCTGATAAATTTCAGGATTTTTTTAAGGGCATTTAATGTGTGGAAACCTGTTTAAAGGCCTATAGGGCTTTCTGAAGGAAGTGTTAGAAAATGAGTAAAGTGAGTTAAAAGACTTTCCTCTGTCATTACAGGAAGTCAAAATCTAATTTTTCTTTAGTATTTACCCATAAATCACTATTCTATAACGTTACTTCTGGTTCATGTTGCCAGCATGATGAAATGTAAAAAGAGCCAAGATGTTTAATTATGTAGAGCAATAGTATAATTTCCGAGTCTCTGTTTACATTTATGTTGTAAATAATAGCCAATTGCTTTACTTCATGGGTATAAATGAAGATCAGAGAAAATGATATCACTTTGTAAATGACAGTGACTCAGGCAAAGTATTATTGGCCTACTTAAATAATAGTTACATAAAACATACTATACATTTGAAGTGTGATGTGTGATTTAAAAGTGACATACTTTTTGATGGGCAGTTTGATGGAGAAATGTCAAATGGAATCTTCATTTGATTCTTTGGTAGAGCTTTTGGCTTTTTTTGATTGAAAGAAACCTGGCCCCTCTCCTGACTGTGACTTTGCACTCTGCTGCTGTCTTAAAGGTCTGAAACTGCAGTGTGCTTTTATGGTTGGACTTTTAATTTTGGTTTTGATTTGTTTTAATCCCAAATGTAAAGTATAAGGAAGATTATTAGACTAACTTAACAGTAGAAGATGGATATTTTAATGTTTTAAAATGGTACTGTAAGTTGATTTCATGAACAGGTCTTCTGAGAAATACATTGCTTGTGTAAGCACTGATCTTTCAGTGCAAGAAATAGTTTAGAGCTTAGACGCCTCCTTCTGGGGAAGTCAGCCCTGGCTATTGAAGTTAGTTTGGCATATAGAAAGAATATTCAAGTAAAAAATCTTTTAGAAACTTGTCAGTAAATTTTGAAGATTTTGTGAGAGTAAATATAAGTGAAAGTAAAAGCAAAGAAATATGTAATTTATCATGGGTTGGTAAGATTGCTTATATGAGTAGTTAACTCAAGTAACACCTTTGGTGTTTCTATCTACTATTACTATTAGAAAGTAACAATGGGTGGATATTTAATTATTCTGTAATGAGGTATGCAAACTTAAAAAAACAAAACAATAAAAATGTATATAATCTCTATTTTCCATCTTTTCATCTTTTTTACCCCTAAATAAAAAAGTCAAAGACAGTTGTAAAAAAAAAAAAAATTAGGGCAAGTTATCTTTTTTGTGAAAAGTGTGTCTAAAATATAGATTATATGATGAATATATATTTTTTAATAAGTGAAAACAATTTTTTTGGGGGGGGGGAATAGAAGGAAACAAAGATCCAGAACCCAGTAGTTTTACTTATTTATCCATAGCAGGGAAAAAGGGAGTACCAAGTGCTTAGTGAGGGCTGAGTCAAGTTTATGTATTTGTTGGCTCTTTCAAGTTTTTCCAAAATTAAGATATAGTAGTTTTAGAAAGTCAAGATTTTTCTCAGAATAAGAATACCTGGTGAAAGGAATATTTCCATACTAACAGGTATCTTTATTTTCTCAAAGCATTTTGGATTCACATCTTTTATTCACTTTATTTCAAACTTTTTATCAAAGAAAAAGGGGGGATACTTTTATCTTTAGATTGAACCAAAGGAGGATACCTTTATCTTCAAATATAGCGGTAGTTGCTTTTGTTTCCCAATTTGAGGGATGTTACATCATAGAAGGAAATGTGAAGAAATTGTGTATTGACTCACATTCTGCAGAATTTATTTTCTAGATCAAAAGGTTTTTCTGTTGTATGTAACAGGATTGTTGCCTCTTTCTGGGCGTGATTAAAGTGAAATTACTATTCTTGTTCAAGAATTTTTTTTTTAGATACCTATCTTTAGTCATAGATTTCAGTGTTTTAAATGAAATTCCACTCCATTAGAAATAGGAGAGTCTGCTTACTATGGATAGTTTATTTTTGCATCCACTTACATGATGAATACAGCCAGGAGGCAGGACAATCATACGACCCACATCTTGATGCCATAATTACTGTATTGTGGACTCATCAAAGCCCCAATTTATGCTTTCTTTTCTGTAGTGTCAGTTTTTCACACACAGTAACTTTCTGATATCTCAGGTAGTAAACATTTTAATATGACTCCCTTAAGTCTTTTAACTTGTCTTGAAGAAACTGGTCATCCAGAAGATAACTTTTTTAATTATTAATTTTTACATTTTTATTTTTTCAATTTTAGTTGATGTAGAATATTATATTAGTTTCAGGTGTACAGTTGTTAGACATCTATAACTTACAAAGTGACCCCAATAAATCCAGTACTCATCTGACACCATACATAGTTATTACAATTCTACTGAGTATATTCCCTATGCGGTACTCTACATCCCCATGACTATTACATAACTACCAGTTTGTGTTTCTTAATCCCCTCCCACCTTCACTTATCCCCACCACCTCCTAGTCCAACAACCATCAAAATGCTCTCTGTATCTATGAGGTGGTTTCTGTTGTATGTTAATCCTATTCTCTTAGATTCCACATGTGAGATCATATGACATTTGTCTTTGTCTGACTTACTCCACTCAGCACAGTCAGTACTAAGTCCATCCATGTTGTTGCAGATGGCAAGATTTCATTCTTTTTATGGCTGAGTAATATTCCATTGTATATATATACCACCTCTATCCATTCAAGATGATTGGATTCATATCAGTCATTCACTGTACTTAAAATTGAGTTTGTCTTTTCATTTTTAAAATTATTTTTTTCTAATTATAAAGGTAATAAATGCTCACTGACAATTTAGACATGTTACATGTAATTTTAGTTTTTTTAGATTTGAAAGATACTCTAAAATTTTAATGGACTGCATATAGATTAATGTATACAGGATTTTATTATACATAATATTTTCTGACTTGCTTTTTTCATTTAATATATCTATGTCAAGATATGTTGATCTACTTTAATGGCTGCATTAATTATAGATATTTTTTATTTTAATTCACTCTTGGTAGATATTACACTCTAATTTTTATTATAAAAATTGTTCCATTAACCATTCTTATATATGTGTATATATATTTTCATTCTTATGTGAGTGTTTCTGTTAGATAAATTCATAGCAGTGAAATAGAATTGATAAGTCACAGGATATTTGCCTGTAAAACTTGGTAGTTATTACAAAATTACTCAAAGAATAATAGTCTATATTTCTAATGTTCACAGTGCCTATTTTCCTGTATTTTATCTAATCTTCTAACCTGCATAATTTTTGTTAGACATTAAAATTATTTTTCTCTTTGTGTATTTTCAGCAGAAGGTTGAGCATCTTTTCCTATTATAAGCCATTTTATTCTTCCGTAATGGTTTACTCATGTTCTGTGCTAAATTTTCTATTCTGTTTTTTAACTTTTTCTTATTTGTTTATTGGTACATTTTATTATTTTATTATTTTTAAAATTTTTCTTATTATTATTTTTAACACCTACAGTACCTGGTGTTCCGAGGTGGTCTCCCACCCAAGTACTAACCAGGCCCGACCCTGCTTAGCTTCTGACATCTGACACGTTCAGGGAGTCATGGCTCTAGACTTATTGGTACATTTTAAATACTTTGAAAGCTGTCATATGTTGCAGATATTTTCGTTCATATTTATTTATAGTGACTTTTTGCAAACAACTTTTTTTATAGTAAGTTGTTATATAGTAAATTTTTTATGATGTTTAGGTTTTGTGTAAAGCTTAAAAATGACTTAAAAAAATAAAGTGTCTTTATCCCAGGATTATAAAACTATTTTGTTCTCTTTGAGCCCTTTCGTGTTTTCATTCTTTGAGCCATATTTTTACCAGGTAGTCTTGAAGTTTTATGAAGCCTTATATTAATAATGCTGATCTTTCAAGGCAAATGAGATGGCATCGATCTTAAAGTCTTTTGCAACACCACATTTCTGAAGTTTAATGAAGTTTAATTCTTGAGTGATGCAGCTTGGCAAAAAATTTATTCCTTTTCCCTTGAGGAGGCAATTAAGGAGAACAATGAAATTTGTTTTCTTTTTTTAACTCAAAAGCATTTTACATGAAAGTGGTCCTTATCTTTCTGGATCTCTTTCATTCTCTACCTTTCACACCAACCATAGGAAGCAGTTGTGCTATGTTTTGAGTGTCCAGGATGGCAATCAGCACTTAGTTCTATATTCAGAATTGTTTATCAGATCTTTTGTCTCTGAATGTTGTTTGAAAAGCAATTTAGTTCGTCCTTTGCTTGGAGAAAATATGTTACAAAATTTATTTGCTGTAACAGTTAAAAAGCCTCAATCTTTTAAACTCAATCTTTTTCAAATTAAGGGCTTACTTGACCATTCTAGCCACTAAACCTGGAATCAACTTCCCTAGGGTAGTACATTTGTTTCCTACAGCATAAAGGCCTGTGCCTAGTGGATACAGGCACTCCTAAACTAGGTTTATTTATTGCCAGAGTTTGGGAACTGGAATAAGTTTGACATTATAGACGAAAAAAAAAAAGTATAAACTGATCCTTCACTTAAGATCAGAAGACTATTTGGAAAAAAGAAAGCAGTACAGTGGAAGGGTCTTCCTTCCCACAATGAACAGGATTGAAGACCTCTTAATTCTAGAAAGAGACACATTTCTCACCATTTAACTTCAGAAGTATTTATGTCAGAATACTTTTTGAAATGTGATTTTGTGCCAAATTACCTTAAAGCATAGTGACAATAAATATTAGATGATTACTCAGTTTTAGATGACTTTTTTCCAGCTTCTAAATTTTATTGTGATAAAAACCCATCAACAAGCTAAACATCCATTAATGTGGAAATAAACTATGATGAATATAATAATGTATTATGTAGTCATTAAAGTCATTTGAATAATGTTTAAAAAATTTTGTTAAACAGTTAAGTGGTAAATGTAAGATAGAAAACTTGTTGACCACCCCCTCCCCGCCCCCAATGCTTACATAAAATGTTTAGAAGAATGTATTTCAGGTGCATTTAAATAAAATTTGCAGCAAATATATACTGTACTCTCACTACTGAAGCAGACTTACTTCACCTATGCTTTTGGTTGCCTTTGTACATGCGCTTCCTTTTGCCTGAAATGCCCTCTCTACTCTTATTTGCATGTTTTATTTCTGTTCGTACTCACTTTGCGTGTTGCCTAATCCTTGAAATTTATTTTGAGCCCTAAAAGATAATAATTAAAATAAAAGGATTTAAAACAGTGCCATATAGGTGCTCAATAAACATTTGTTGAATGAATATGAATAAATGAATTTATCTTGTTGCCCGAAGGGTTGGAACAGTATACAGGTAGATAAAATGCAACAGGTAATAAAAGTAAAAGAGAAAAATACAACAAGGGGAAAGTAGAGGTAGGAATTATAAAATGGAACCAAGAATGAAGATATTACTCTACACAAAATACACACTGTGAAGGTCCTATATTCTTAACTACGGCTATGTACGTGAGGGAAAACTCTCTTCAATGACCTAAACCAACTGCTCAGAATAAGCTCAGTTCTAACACTAAAATCAGAAAGAAATTATTAATGGTCCCTTTAAAGAAATGCTTGAAAATTTAGTGAACTCTGTTTACTAACAGTTTTAAGGAACAAGATAATGAGTTCAGTAGAGCTCTTTTTTTTTCTTTCTTTTTTTTTTTTTTTTAGTGACTTGTTAATGTACATAAGTGGCATCGCAACAAAGCAAAGTTTAGGTTGGGGATAAGGTTAAGGCATGGGGCTTTTTTTGAGCTACCTATGCTACACAGTTGAAGACAGTAAAATCCCTCTGGACAGATCTGAACTAGACCTCACTGTCTTTTGAGATCATCTTCAGTATTACATCAGGACACCTGGTCTGATAGGTACAAGAGTATCATCATATCCGCTGAAAGTAAAATGAAGTGATAAAGAAGCCAGCTCCAGCTTAATCAGTTCTTTTTGGCTTTGGTAAGAGTTTATTTTACTTTTAAATTTTATTTATTTATTATTTTTTATGTTAGTATTTTTTTACACCTACAGAACATGGTCTTCCTATGTGGTCTCCTATCCAAGTAGTAACTAGTCCCGACTCTGCTTAACTTCCAAGATCAGACAGGATCATGCTTCAGGGTAGCATGGCTGTAGACAATAAGAGTTAGTTTTACAGCTAAGTAGTAGAGTAATAGGGATCACACCACAGGGTAAATAGTAAGCCAAAAAGTAGACAACTACTCCCTTCACATCTAGCTGTGGGTGAAATTGTTAGATAATAGTAGATTTCTTAAGCTTTTATACTTCAGTTCCTTCATTGTGGTATGGTTAGTGATTTTAGTGGCCCTAAGTCCCTATTGAAAATAGGCAGCATTTTAAAATATTCATAATTATGGTAAGTTTAACAGGCAAGTTTAGGGATGAGGCTAGGCCTGAAATTAGATCTGGTGATAATTAGTATTTCTGATCCTTTAGTTCCTGATGTGAGTCAATCAAATAAATGCTTGTGTGTCTTTTATTGTAAATAGAATAAAAGGATGAGATTAGAGATGTGAGATTAATGAGTATAAATTGTACAACTCTCTGAGTAGTGGAGAGCAGTTAAAAATTTTATGCTGTTATTAAAAATAAAATTGGAGCTCTTTATCGGAGCTTTGAATTTAATACTAATTAGTAAAGTAACTCAAGGAATAAAGTAATATAAGCCACTGTCTAGCAAATTATACTAAGAAGTAGCAAAGTTCTGCCCTTTATGAAGTAAATGCTGGAATAAATTGGTAGTTACAAAGTAGTCACAGACATGTCAATAATATTCTATTAACTATGTATAGTGCCAGGTGGGTACTAGACTAATCAAGGGGATCACTTTCTAAATTATGTAAATGTCTAACCACTATACTGTATGCCTGAAACTGATATAAAATAATATTGAGTGTCAACTCTAATTGAAAGAAAAAAGAAAAGTGCTATATAGATTCAGGGGAAAGAGAGATCAGTGTGTCAGAAACAGTGGCCTATGAAAACTTCTTAGATGAGGGCTAATCTTCAAATACAGAAATCAGAAGAAAGGAAGAAGAGCATTTCAGGAAGTGTTATTTGATTAAGTGAAGGCATGTAGGTAGGACTGTCCATTCTGTGTTCAGAAGACACAAGGCAAGTAGATTACTTTGACCAGGTGAGATAGTTCAGGAGAAAAACTAAACAGTTGCAAGGTAGATTAGTGGCAACTTTTGAATGTCACACTAAGGAATTTGACTTCATTGTACGGAATACTTATTCTCACAGTTAAGGGGCAAATTATTGAATGGGCAGATAAAAATATCCTAGCACTTGGAAATAAGGAAACAAGTATTGTATGTAACCGGCAATCAATTTTATCTGCCTATATGTAAGTGCTTAAGGTGGTTGGTTAAGGAAGAACCAAAGAAAAAGTTGAAAAATGGTACTATAGAAAGTAATGAATACCAGTAATTAAAACAACATTGTATTTGGTATAGGAATATAGATCTGTAGGAACAGAATGGCGTCTACAGAAACTGATTCATAAATGTATGGGACCTTATATGACAAAAAGTAATATTTTGGATAGTCAATAATCAGGATAATTTCTACCTAACACCAAAGGGGAAAAGTCCAGATGGATAAAACAGCTAAATGTAAAAACTATAACTCTGAAAAAGTTTTAGTAGAAAATATGAGAATAATTTTATAATCTTGGAAATAAGAAAGGCTATCTAAAAGCAAGATATAAAATATAGATACTATAAGATGTGATTCCATAGTGTAACAACACATCTGCTTTACATGTAGAAGGTCCTGGATTCACACCCCAGTGGAGCCATGGTTCATGGTCTGTGGCCCTATGTCTGATCTCGGAAGCTAAGCAGGGTTGGGTCTGGTTAGGACTTGGATGGGAGATCACCTAGGAAGATCAGGTGCTATAAGCATAAATAATAATAAATTAAAAAAAATATATATATATGTATACAGATACTATAAAGGATACCTTGTTCATCCTTTATATTTGACTGCGTAAAATTTCTGTGATTGATGATACTTTTTAAAAATTGAAGCACGGCAGAAAATATTTGCCGTAGGTATAAAAATGAATGTTTTCATGATCCAATTTAATAAAGAACTTCTGCAAGTCAATAAAGACAGCCCTTTATGAAGGTGAACATATGAACATAAGATAATTCACAGAAAAGGAAGTAGGGATCTCCAATAAACATAGGAAAAGATGCATAACCCCACTGAGTCATGTGGAAAATGCAGATTAAAATAAAGAGGTCTTTTATTTTTTTTGCTTATGAGATCATCAGAAATTAAAGATGGTTGCTTTGTTGGTGAGGCTGTGGAGAAGTAAGTACCCTCATTTGTTGGTTGGCCTCCCCTGACTTTACTTGAAATTCTAATCCCTAACTCCACTCCTTGTGCTTAGGTTTTCCCCTTCTTGCTTTATTTTTCTCCATACCACTTGCCACTGACTTACTACATATTCTGCTCATTTGTATCACTGTCCCTTACTAGAATATAAGCCCTTCAAGGGGTGATTCAGCCTTACCCTGCTACTCTATCCTCCACACTTGGAATAGTTCATGGCACGTAGTAGGAGTATATATTAAATGAATGAGTGAATGAATGTAATGTTTATGTTCCAGATCAAGACAGGCTTATTTAAAATATTTTTGCAGGGTTGTTTATTGGACAAAAAAAAATATAGAGTATAAAGAATATATAGGACATTTTAAAGTTTTTATTAGTTGGGATCTTGAATCCTCTTCACCTTCACAAGTGAAGTCTAAATTAAAGTAGGCATTTTCATATTTTTGGGAGGAGATGAAAGTTTCAGAACCTTTGAAAAGTGTTATAGAAATAGGTTCTTGAAAGCTGTCAAGATGGTTTTGCATCTTCGATCACATTTATAGTACAGCAACAGTTTTGGGACTGCTGACAGCCCATTGGTTGGCTTACATTGGAATTATAGACATGTGGAAGAATAATGCCCCCATTCTTCTTCATCATGTCTAATTCTAGAAGATTCAGTGATGGAAATCTTACCTTGCCATAGTAAAATGTAGTTACTCAGGAATGATGAGGGGCACCATCATATCAGGTAACATTCACTTAGGTTGTACTTTATAGGTAAAGTTAATGTTGTTGCTGTGTTATTAGTTTTGCCATCTCCCACCTAAAGTGTTTTAAAATTGCATCTTTGGCCCTAACGGTCCCCTAAATTCAGTCTCCAGCTGCCAAACTGGTTTACCAATTTTCCTTTTATAACTTACTGCTTTTGAAGTCTTCCTGTCTCAGTGCTTGTATTTGCTTAAGCAAGGAGTTATCCCTTGTACCCCTTATTTAGGAAGTTCTATTGGCGCTACATTCAGAATGCATATATGTATGTGTGTGTGTGTGTCACACATATGTCACACACACACACATATATATATATATCCATTTCTCACTGTCTTCCCTGCTTCTACTCTGGTCCAAATCACCATCATCCCTCACCTAGATTACTGTAATAGCTTTGCAAATGGGCTTCTTGCTTCTGTCTTTGCTCTCTCACAGTATTGTCTCAGTAAGGCAGCCAGAGTGACCATTTGTTCCTTTCCTCAAAATTCTTCTGTGACTTCATTTCACTCAGTAAAAAGCTAATGTCTTTGGATCTGTAAGGCCTTAAATGATCTTTCCCCCACCCCATTATCTGTCTGTCCTCATCCCTTTCTACTAGGCCACTCCTCTCTACATACACTGGCCTCCTTGCCGTTTCTTAGAGGCTTGGGACCAACTTTATACCTGCTGTTCCTTTGGTCTGAAACACTCTTCTCCCAGTTAACTGCATAATAATTTCCTTATCCATTCAAATTTTTGCTTAGATATACCTTCTCAATGAGACCTTCTCTGACCATCTTTTTAAAATTAAGCCACCCTAACACAGGATTTTCTATTCTCCTTTCCCATATTTTCCTCCATAGTAGGAAATACACCATCAAATATACAGTATAGTCTGCCTGTTATTCATGTTGTCTCTAGTGTGAAAGATGAAATGCACAAGACATTGAGATGATTTTAATTCAGCCTATTGCAATTTCACTAATAAGAAATATCTCAAAGGAAGACAAACCGAGGGGTTTTTATAGAGGCAAGTAAACAAGGGAATCATGAGGAAGGATAGAAGTGAGTCCCACCTGGGATTTTGGGAGGGCTGTTTGGTCCGTTACAGTTAGCCATTTGTCAGAATACGACACAGTATGGGGAGATTTTTCAACCCTCCTTGCTTACCTGGAGCATAGAGCTCAGATCAAGTTTAACATAAGACTCCTGTCTGTTTTTTATACTGGTATATTTTCAGTATCTAGCATGTGCTAAGAACTCAATAAATACTAAAGGAACAGATGGATAAAAGAATGAATTTAAAATGACATTAACCTTAGGCCTCCTATCTGCTGGGGAATGTGTGATTATACTATTGTGGAATTGGTCTTTCTACTGTAAGTAGCTTTATAAACAAAGGAAGAATCTGTAGAAAAAATTTCTATCTTAACATCACCAGTATATGCTACATTCTATATTAAAACCATATGTTTGTAATACTTATTGTCAAATTCTCTTTTATAGATCTCTACAGATAAAATCTTGAAATAAATATTTCAAAAGAAAGTTGAACACTGGTAAACTGGGCCAACTTTAACATATTTGAATTTCTCAAATCAAAAACCCACTCTAATCAGGCCCTAGTTTAATTCTTCTTTACTTGTCTTGGAGGAAGGACAAATTTGTGATCTAGCCCAAATGAGAAAAAGATTCCTATTGGCTGTAACACTGAAGTACCTGTTCAATGTAAATGTTCCATAGGATTTTTTTATGAAATGAGAGTCAAATTAAATGATTGTCTCTTGTTCTGGAGACTGTTACTATAGTTTGGATTTCATCTTAAAGGCAGTGGAAACGAATTTTAATTGATTGAGTGATTTAAGTGATCAGCATTTATGTTTTAGGATAATAGTATGAAAGGAGTGTGAAGGAGTGACTGGAAGGGAATTGAAACTGCAAGTAAAGATCTGTTAGCTGTCACTGTAATTGAAATGGGAATAATGAAGTTGGTTAGGATGTGAAAGAGGGAATGGATAAGGAGTTAGACTTGCCTGGCATTTTGGGTCAAGGTGAAGTTTTAATTATCCTAATTATAATTATTTTTAAATCTAAGGTTTTTGACCTGTATGGTGGCTTTTCCTTGCAGCCCTATTGTTTTTGGCTATCTTTAGCTAAGACTAACTAATCTGTGAGATACCAGAAACAGGAAGAGCAGTAACAACATGATTTAGTATTTGAAATGCCTGAGAAATCTACAAGTGGTTATCTAAAAAAGAAGTGTGTGACTGGAGATTTGGGTAAAGAAACTACTCTGAGGAATAAAAGGAAGCCTGAGCCTAATAAAGGGCATTATCCTCATCTTTTTGTTTGTTTCTTTTACTTAGATTTATCCTTTTCTTAGACTCTTAGCTTTATAACATTATAGGATTTTTTATGCCTTTGTAATTTCCCCATAAACTCTGCTTATTTCTAAGTTATTATTAGTAAAGCCCTTAAAATGGAAAGGGTTTATGCATTTACCTATGGTCAAAATAATGGGAGAAGAATCACATGGTTCCTCCAGAGTTTTGAGTTCTTTGAGGAACAGTTTAGACTTGGGTTATTAACTGCATCATCACCCAGAAATCTGCTTATTCTTTCTTTTTTGAGTGCCTAATATGTCAAGCACTGTGCTTTGTGTTGGGAAAATATAACAGGCAGGTAAACAGGCAATCACATCACAGCATTCTAAATAGTGGGTTAGGAAAATTACTAATCTTTGGGGATGGGTCAGGGAATGGTTCACGAAGGAAGTAATACATTAACTGAGAAAGGAAGTTTTTGAGGTAAGGGGGAGAGGTCCTGATCAGCGAATGAAAATCCCTAGAGTTAAAAGAACCAAGCTTTTTAGGAACTTGCAAAGGATAAGGGAAGAGGGAATTGCTGGAGAAGATAAAATGTTAGAGATAAAAACATAAGATACTCAAGGTTTTGGGCATTATACTCAAGTTTGTATGACAAATCTTAACCTTTTTAAGGAATGATCTTATGAGATTATGATTTTAGGAAGATCGTTGGCTATAGTTTGAGGTTAAAATACAATGGCAGCTTTCAGAGTCAATGCATCCAGAGTGTACAAGGGTTCCCTTTTCTCCACATCCTTGCCAACACTTGTTATTTGTTGATTTTTTTGATGATAGCCATTCTGAGAGGTGTGCATGCTTTTATTCTGTAATGCTTTTCCGTTCTCTTGAGAAATATTTCTGGTGTCATTGTCATCTTTTTTTAAATTGAGAAACCAGAATTTTTTGTGTGTGATTTCTCAATTTAAAAATTTTGACAACTAATTCAGTTTAAAAATGCGCTGACATGTCTGAAAACATTATAACCTCATTTATAAAGCCTTTGACCATTCTTTCTTCCTGCAAAGCCAACTGCTCAGTCTTTGTATAGGTCTATATGTCACCCCATAATTTTCAAATATTAATTCAGATACAAATAGTAACATCGAAAAGTTTTTAAAAACTCATGAAAACTGGTTTGAGAAATTGGGATTTATATAGTCAATTTAATAAGGAATGCTGAAAAAAATTGGTGATTTATAAAATTGGTTTATAATCCTATAAGATATTTAGACTGTAGCCTTTGGGATTGGATAATCTCTACTGGACAGAAATTATTTCATTATAATATAAATTTTTTACAAGTTTACCTTTAAATTTATAAACTGTCTGTGCCCTAACCAGTTGTAAACAGAAAATCAGACAATCACATGACCTCAGGTGAACTTATCAGAAAATACTAGTATGATCTTAAAAGTCACACAATATGTCTTACTTTAGATTTTGAGCAATTTATCTAAAACATGCTAACTTTTATGTTGTAGTGACCAACCATGTCTTTGTATTTTCTCTTTTTAAAAGAGTTTCCAGAATCAGTAGTGGAAGATTTATATCTATATTTTTTGCCCTTTTCTCATCTGAATATTGGTTTTATATTAAATTGTCTGCAATTGAGTGCTATTAGAATACCATCAACTTGGATCTAATGTGTTCTCAGTATATATGAAATAATAGAAGTATTTATTTATTTATTTTTTTAAGGCAAGGCAACCCTTGGTTGACCTCACAAACAGCAAGGACCTTGTCAGTTTAGAATCTCTTATTTTTTTATTTTCTACGCCTACAGTACCTGGTCTTCCTAGGTGGCCTCCCATCCAAGTACTAACCAGGCCCGACCCTGCTTAGCTTCCGAGATCAGATGGGATCGGGCTTGTTCAGGGTAACATGCCGTAGACCAATTATAGAAATAGTTTTAAGACTTATAGAACAAAGTCAGTAAGATGCATGCAGTTCACTCTACTAAGCTAGGTTTTAAAGTTTAAATAAGAGTTTCAGAAAGAAAGGGGAAAACAAACCAGGTAGAGTGACAAATGTTTGCTAGTTTAGGACTTGAATGTAGGTTATTGTCAGTGACTACAAGTTTCTAACCAACCTTTGTTCTTTTTCTTCCTCTCTTTTCATCCAATTGAAGTATTGCTGACATGATTATTTTCATTAAAATTGGTAATGTTTCTTTCTTGCTTAAAATTTAAATCACTTCATGTTGCCATCACAGTAGACATTTTGCTTGGCCTGGGAGCTCTTCCATTCTCCATGCTTGGTTTCTTCAGCCATGCTTTTCACACATTACTGTTTATTGAAAATATAAGCTTTTACTCATATTCTCTGTTCTCCGTTTGCCATTCTCTGAATTTTTGGCTTCCTCAAACAGTTACATTGGGTTTTCCTTTCCCTTCAGTTCTGGTTGGCCAAGTCCTACATTTCCTTTTAGACCCAGCTTTCTTCTTCATGCTACCAATATGACTGTCTAGACTATTGTAGCTCAGGAGGATCTCTTTGTCTTAGAAGTTTGGTTGTATTTGTGTATGCAGGTATGCAATCATGTCCTGTATGGTAAATCCATGGGTGGGTTGTCTCAGTTTCACCTGGAAGATAGTAAGCCAGTTTTCATACTTGGGTCACATATAGTGCTTCCTGTAGGATTTTAAAAAACATGTCCCATATGTCAATATGTTTTTGTATTTGTAGACCTGAAAAATGTCTGAAAATTCCAGTGACAGTGATTCATCTTGTGGTTGGACTGTCATCAATCATGAGGTACGCTATTTAATACTTTTTATAAGGCCATGTGTAATATTACAGTGTTAGCAAACTGAGTTCATTAAAGCAGTGATACCCAACCTTTTTGGCACCAGGGACTGGTGCTTCTATGAGAATTTAATTCCTGATGATCTGACATGGAGATGAGTCAGTGATGCTAGCACTGGGAAGCAGTGGCAAATACAGATGAAGCTTAGCTAACCCACCTCTCACCTTCTGCTGTGCGGCCTAGGAGTTGGGAACTCCTGCTTTAAAGGCCAGTATTTTTCTACATTTAAGCATAAGGTTCCATTGTCTATACCTTTGACATTTTTTCCCACTTATATTAAACTTCATTGCTGAAAACTCCTCATGAGTCAGCATCTTCTACCTTATTTCCTCAGCTTTGAGAGACAGTAGGCAAATATTCATTGAGTTTATTACTGGTCAGGCCCTTTGCTTTTCCATACACTTTCATATAATTTTAAACGATCCTCTGATATAGATTGTTCATTCATTTCATAATTGAAAAAACTAGAGCTTGGAGAGTTAAAGTAATTTGGCCAAGATAAATAACAGAAGGGAGCACGGAGAACATGTGCTTCACTTATGATACATATTAGTAGAACTTAATAAGAAAAGGACTATGGCTAGTACTTTATCACAAAGTGAATTTTATTATAGAAGTGTGATGTTACAGAATTAGCACATAATAAACATTAATTTATTTTCTCACACTGGTAATATAGAAAAATCATAAAATACTGATGAATAGAAGTGATAAAAATCATCTGTACCTATTCAGAGTTTTAATGGATTTATCTATAGTTTTCCTGTGTTTTTTCCCTCAAGCCTCTTTATTAATAAAGTTTTTTGTTATTAATAAAAATTTTGAATGATATTTTTTTATAATTACTTTGTTAATTTAAGGTTTAGACAACTGGCTAGTCACATCTAGAAAAAAACATTAACAAAAAAAGATTGCTTTTTCTGCCAGGAAGTTTCAAAATTTAATACCAATTGAGTTTGAAGTGTTTCCTTCCTTTTTTTGAGGTAGTTTCTTTTTTTAATGAGTGACTTTTCTATTTTTAACCTGTTTTCTACAAAGCTTAGATCAACTCCCATAGCAACAACTTCTTCAATGATAATTAACTACAAGCAAGGCAGCTTTGGGAATCTTCTTGTGAATCCAAGACAGCAAACCACTCTGGCACTTAGACACGTGTGCCATTAGGGTATTCTATGTTAGAGACGTCCTGTCACGGAGTAGGTCACATCTGTACTTTTATACCTCTTCCCTCCATATCTAGGTATCAAGTTCTACTCTTTCTTGCTAGTGTCTCATATGTTTTTTCTTTTCCTTTCCCATTGCCCCCATTCTGATTTAGGCCAGAATTGGTCTTTCCTGATATCCCTATTCATCCCTAACCTTGCATCAGTTTCTACCATTCTGCCACAAACCCAAAGACTTATATTCAGAATTCTTTAGTACTCAATTCAAAACCCACTCCTTTAATGAATTTAAAAAATTTTTGTTGTTTTGAGTTAATGTTTATCAGAATCACACCTTTTGATTTCATGTTACAGTAAACCATAGGAAAAATTGAGGAAAGGGATGGGGAAAGGCAGAATCTATTTAGTGATTAATTTTATTTTGCTAAAAAAGACACAAGGTAAAAAACTCAAGAACCATTATTTTAGTAAAGAAAAGACAGCCTGACATCAAAGTAGAAAGGACAGCTTAGAATAATCATGAATAATCTAAAATTGTACAATGAATTATAAAATTCATTGAATAGGTCATTTTAAGCCTCACCCTTAAAGCTTTTTAGTTATACATTGCTGTAATAAGTAGTTATTTGCATAGGGCTGTTTCTGTGAATAGGCTATAAATTTGAATTTTGGATTTGAAATTTTTTATACCCCATAACACCTAACAAAGTGCCTTGCCTAGAGTAGTTCCATAAATGTTAACTAGAAGCAAATTAATAGAAATAGCTAAGTTTAGAAACCATTATCCTCTGCCTCTGAGATTCATATTTATTGCTTGGGCTTATAAAATAGAGTATTCACCTTTTGAGCTAACTTCTCTCCTTTAGAATCTAAACCTATGACTGACTATTCTATTTCCCTGCCATAGGCCTTAAAGGACTAAATTGAACTAAAGATAGATACTGTTCCCTTGGGAGTATGACAACATCTGGGATTTTTAATAATGGAAGCATCTACTTGTAGTCAAATCCAGCATTAAGCAGCTAATAGACAAATAACTGATTTTCACTTTTTCTTAGGGGTCTGATGTAGAGATGGTGAATGCTGAACATGGCGTAGCCAATGACAACTGTGAGCTCACCCCAGAGTATTCATCTTTAGAGCAAGAGGAGCTACAAGTATTGCAGTTAGAGCAGGGAGGTAAGACATTTAAAAAATCTGATTTACTTACTAGGATGTGTGAGGGACATTATGAATCTTGTCTTATTTCTAGGTGGGCAGCTTTTCTGACTAATCTAAATGATCAGGTCACTGAAGGACTAGAATTTTAGTATGGATTAGTGGGCAGGCCTGCAGAGCCCAACCTACCCAGAAGTTTATTTATTTGCAGCTATGGTGTGCATTTGGGTCACAGTAACTCTTTAATACTACACATGTAACAAGTAAATATTACTAGTTTTAAAACTACTGGTAAACAAAATTATTAAGTTATCACAAGGGATTGTTAGAGGTGGTAAATGGTATTTACTGTTTTGCATCTGTGTTATGTGCAATCTCACTTCCTATGGGATTTGATATCTATATTAATTATATAAAGAATTATGATGCCTTATTAGTGCAAACTCTCATATTCATATTTAAATTATTTTAAACTTTTAAAAAATTTTTAAAAAATGTAAATAGAACATTTCCCCCTCAGGAGAATACAGCAGAGGTGTCAAGGTTAGAAATATAGTAGATTGTACCTGTTAATCTTGCTTTTAGCATGTTTATTACCAATTTCATTTGAATAGTGATTGTCATCTTTCATGGGTCAGAGATCTCTTTGGGAATCTGAAAGCTAGGGGGTACTCTCTCTTAAGAATACATGTACTCATAAATTTCCATACTTCCTCAGGAATCCTTGGACCCCAGTCTACCTTTGTTGAGGAGCCGTATCTCCAAATTTATATTCTGTCAGGGACTATATAACATATAAAGATAGTGGGGGTTAAATTATATGAGAAATAACATTCATGATAGAAAAAATGATGAGCGAAAAGCTTTTAAAACACCTTTAACTTTTTCTTTTGGTCTGGAGACAATTGCTATAAACATTTGGTGTATATTCTTTGCGATACATACATTTCTATGTTTAATATATATTCTGTTTTTAACTTCTGTTAATATTTTGCAGCCTTTTTTATTAAAAATATATTATGAACTCTTTTGTACATTTTTTCTTTGAGTTTCTTGTAAAATATATCTGCTATAGTGACATCTTTTTCTTTAAGTTCTTGTTTTTTTACAGTCTATTTTTTATTGTGAAGAATTCATAATTTGAAGCCATAGTTTTGATTTTTGTGTTACCAGGCATTGACAGTCATTAGAATAATGGTACCTTTAGTCTGAATAAACTCAAAGAATGCAAGCAATATGCCATCAGTTTTTCATATTAACAGATTTTTAGAAACACCTAGATTAAGTGCTTTGGTATTGTATAGTAGAGATTATGTTTATTTAGATATTGTATTTTAGTAGCATTTAAGTGAGTTCAGTTAAGTATCTAAAATTATACCCTGACAATTTGAAATATTGAAATACAGAGATCTTTTTAGCTAAAGAAGAATGATGGTTATAATTATATGTGTCATTTGATTAAGTCCACTCTTTCAAAATTAGGAATTCCTTTTATGTACCCAGATAATTACATATGTAGACTGTCAGAGTAATAAAGTATAATTGAATTGAATTTTGCTTTATATCAGAGAGCAGCCAAAATGGCACAATGTTAGTGGGAGAAACTGCTTATCCAGCTTCGGAGGAAACGAAATCAGCACTTGAGGTAAACCTGTTTTCTACTCTGTGGAAGTATGATAAACTTAGAGAATACTAAGTAAAGTTTCCATTGATAGGTGTGCATACTGTTTCTATTTGAACTGTGAACAATTTTCATTGAAAATTTTGAGATTCCCTAGATAGGTCACTTTAAGGTTAAAATTAGCTTCTATTTTAACTCTTGATGGAGATGTCTTTTAATTTAGAGAAGTAATTTCTTGGTAAAGTGTTAGACTTATTCATTTAACTTTAATATAATTTTCTTTGGAAGTAGGTTGCATTCTTGAATTATATTGAAAAATTAAACTTAAGGGGTTCATATCTAAAATGAACATTAGTTTTAAAAATTGAGAACAAACTAAATCTTATCCTTTTGTGTTTACTTTGACTTCTAGATAAAACTAGATAGCTAAATGATCTTTACATGGAATAGCTGTTAGAGTTTATTACATTCATAATCAGGAAAATTTAATCAGTCTTTTATGGGCTCCTTGACTACAGAGTTTTGCTGAAATAAATCCATGGAATAAATCCATGGTAAGAAATCTCCTTTCTTTGGTCATTGGGTCGTGAAGCTTCTGCAGTCCACTAGGAATAGGCAGGCAGCAGTTTGGTATGACTCTGAGACAGAGTTACCAGCTGGTTGGATGGTGTTTTCAAACTAAAAGATGAAGTTACTATCGAGTAATCTTTACCTGTTGGACAAGATTCATATCTTTTATTTTAAGCCCAAATTACCATACTGCCTAAGTACCATTATATAAAATATAAGATGCTTAAGTAATTATTGAATTTACTGTCTCTAAAATTATAATTCCTCAGGGAGAGGAAGAAAAGTCACCTGAAGACAATATATATTTTGGAACTGTCAGTGACGATTCTGATATTGTTACCCTTGAGCCACCTAAGTTAGAAGAAAATGGAAATCAAGAAGAAGCTATAATTGTTAAAGAAGCACAGAGTCCAGAAGACTTTAATATGGGTTCTTCCTCTAGCAGCCAGTATACATTCTGTCAGCCAGAAACTGGTAAGAACTATATAAAGAATACACTGATGAGAGAGAGAGTTAAGGACTCCTGTGACCACATTTTATATAATGGCTTGTTCTAACCGTAAATCTCAAGTTGTGAATATTTTTGGGTTAAATTAAAGAAAATTTTTTGTAAAATCTGTTTTATTTAGTGTTTTCCTAAACTCTAGGGCCTAGAGCACTGTTAGTCCTTTGCTATAACAATAAATACAGTCTCATCATTAAGTAAAAGACCAAAAAAAAAGCTTCAAGAAGGTTTGTTAATGTCTCAAAAACTCCAAACAAAATGCATTTGACATTTTTTACATCTTTAGGAGTGGGAGATTGAGCCAGTATACCTAGAACCAGGAGAATGTTAAGATTTTTACCTGTAGTAATACAAATTTTATATTATGGAAATAGCGAAGGAAACTTATTGAATTCTTTCAGATCCATTCAGTTATTATTCAGCAAAAATTTACTAACTGCCTACCTAACGTGCCAAACAAGATTCAAGAAGCTAAGAGTACATACAGCAGTATCCTAAATCTCTGACCTTTGGATCATTCATTTTAGACTGAGTTATGAAAATGTGTCTAATGTAAGTCACATTCTAAGTGCAGTTAATACCTATTGTTCAGACAGAATGATTTGGAGGTTAAAATGTGAGTTCCTGAGCTAATTCTCTTCTGAAATTCTTTGGCTCAGTTTTAGGAACATATATAACATCTTTCAGTGTGATATAAATATAACTACACAAGTTAATAGAAAAAATAATAAATAAACCTGTAATTAACCTAGAGTTATTAACCCACAATTATAATGTAAGGGTGAATTTTTGAAAGAGATCTTGGAACACTGCTAGTGATTCCAACAATTTCCTGATTTGGTGCAAAAACAAGGAATATGTTGTGTTTGTTTCAGATCATTTTCATTAATCTGACTATTCTTTAATATTTGTTTGCCAGAATCACAATGGAATGTCTATTATGCAGTTTAAGTTATAATAAAATGTCAAAGAGAGTTTTTAGCCATCATTTAATAATGAATTATTTTCAAATAGTATATATCAATAGTTTGCCTATAAACAAAAGCTTGAAAACACTTTATTCAAATGTTTAAATACTCATTGGGCATTCTTAGTGGTCGACAAGAAACTTCAGCCTTGGCCAGAATAGTATATATAGTATATTTATTTATGAGGGCTAATATAATTGATTTTAGAATTCTTTTTGTTTTTCGAATTTTATTTATTTAAATCTAAGATTTGTGCTATACTTAAGTACTTTTTTTTCCTTTCTTTTTCTTGTATTTTTAAAGGCTGTGATGGTTTAAGAATATTAGTGAGCCAAAAGAGGTAGTCAGTACAAGTAGGAGTATAGCAGAAGAGTCCATGCAGACATTTAATAAATGATGCTACACTTACTGTTACATTTTTTCAGAAACTTGGACACCTCTGAGCACATTATTCTGGTTTTTATCTCCTTTCTGAATTTGGACTTCTTGGGAATTTTATAGATTCAGTTTAGAGGAATATTTTATTAGGTGTATTTTTATACGTTGCTATCCCTTCCAAAGGAATTAATTATTTCAGTAAAGAAAATGTTAAAAATAATCAAAATGACATTTTGGACTATATTAAAAATACTGTATGAAAATCAGTTGTCCAAAGTTTTTGTTTTCTTTCCTTTACCCCACATTTTTGGTTTGTTAATTTCCTGCTACTCATTGCTTACTTATTTGTTTTATTCTTTTCCTTCTCCATCTCTATAGGATTTCAACTTCAATTTTTTCTTCTTTTAAAGTAAATTCTCATGACAATAATCTTTTGTTGATTTGAGAACACTCCCTGCTTTCTTCATATAACTCCTCTTCCAAGAAAGCAAAGTTGGTAGTTGTAGAAAAGTTTATATTGTATATATGTTTTTTTAAAAAGGCATGATTGTTACATTTTGATGGAACACAAATAAAAATGTTAAGTGATAATTAAGTATTTTCAATTCTCTTTTTTCTTTTTTATTCTTTATAATAAAGCTTTATACATCTTTTTCCCTGTTTATTCACAAAAGAAAGGTGGTGGGAGAAGCTGTGGAAGATTCCTGAATGCATAAGGGGATGGGATGATCAGCTGAAACACCATGTTCCTAGCCAACTCGCTTTCAAAGGTGGTGTGACTAAATCTATCAGCTTTTCTAGAGCTGAGTGTGCCTAGTCACATTTACTATTTACTTAGTGCTTTAAAGATATCTCTTGTCAGCTATGATACTCTAAACAGGTGTTCAAAATTGATCTTGTAATAAAGCTGGCTAAGCTTATTGCATGCTTTTGCATTGCTTGCATCTTGGATTGTGGGCCAAATTAAACTTTAAAAGACATTTAAAAATCAAAATATTTCAGCTATCATATGTATGGGTTAAAAAAGATGGAAGCATTAGATAAAGTTGTGAATTTATTAATAGGAGTTAGGCTGGTTTATTTACTCAGAATAGATAAGGCAATATGTTAATGTAAAATTGAAAGTTTATTTAATGAATTTTGATAGATATTTTGTTTTTACATTTATCCATCTTAACACTGTCAGAAAGTCTGACTTAAATACTCCAGCCATGATCATGAATGCTTTTGTATTATGTAATGCTTTGTTTAAGTCTTCCTTTCTTTCTCTTTATCCAAGAAATGTAACCTCACAGCTGAGGCGACGGCATCTTGGAAAAACTAGTGATCAAGAATAACCAGATAAACATGATGGGCATAAGGGTCATGACCAAAAGATCTCTCAGTGGCATCTGTATTACTAAACACTAGGAATATTCATTCATTCAGTAGTGCCTTCTGTTTTTGTGTTTGTTGTTGTAAGTGTGAAAGTGAACTGAATCCTCCATGATCCTTCTTTAAAAAGTACTGCCTAACCTAAGTCACCAGCTTTCCTGTGGCATGGGTATCCTATCTTCTGAACTGTTTTTTGCTTTTTTGAAGCATGAATGTTTGATGTTTTGGAGCTGTGTATACCAAATTCAAGTTCACGTTTTATCTTTCCTTTTAGTGCTTCTTTTTCTTCTAATTGGCCTGTGGAAATTATTATTGGGTCATCTGATCTGTGTCAACACATAGTTTATTGCTATATGGAACAGTGTTAACAAATTATACATTTGAAAAAACTGAAGGTGATTTTTTTCCAGTGGATATATTTCCAGGACTTGAGATTTCTTTTGGAATTTTTTTTTTTAAATTTGTTGTTTACTATTCTTTTCATAAAGGAGCAGCACCAGACTAGTTATTAATATTGAAGATAGCTTTGTGTCACTTCCTCATGCTGACATATTTACTAGAGGGTAAAATTAATAACCTTCTAGTAAGAGTGGCAGTTGAAGGGAAGGGCTCATCTGACTTCTGGAAACCTGTGTTTTGAACTCAATTGTGAACTCATAGGATAGAAGTTAGACTAGAGTCCACATATACCCAAGGAAACTGTCAGTAGTTAACTGTACTTTGTCACAGGAACTGCTTGTGTATGTCCATTAAATAGTTGAGCTTAAATTACATCTATTTGAAATTGAATGAAGAGATGGAGATTTTTTTTTCCTTCTAGAGGTAGCATTTGTTTATAGCTGTAATAGCAAATAAATTTAATATACTATGAGAATGATTGTTCTAATGGTGTAAAGTATGAGAGGTTTAAAAAACCATCTTCAGAGGGACAGAATATGATTAACAGGGTCTTGTGTGTCGCAGTTGAAATCTTTTGGCGTTATGTTGATAAACTTGGAAACTTGAGTTTTTGTGCTTTTGTGTTTGGCTGACTTATGTAAAAAAAAAAAAAAGCATGTAGGGATGGCATTAATTAATCTAAGTCATTTACTAGGAAAAATTTTCTTAAGTTTTAATATTTATCTACATTTTTTTTAAATAGTATTTTCATCTCAGCCTAGCGATGATGAATCAAGTAGTGATGAAACCAGTCATCAGCCCAGTCCTGCCTTTAGACGACGCCGTGCTAGGAAGAAGACTGTTTCTAGTTCAGAATCTGAAGAGCGACTGCTTGCTGAACAAGAAACTGAACCCTCTAAGGAGTTGTGTAAACGCCAGTTCAGTAGTGGGCTCAATAAATGTGTTATACTTGCTCTGGTGATTGCAGTCAGCATGGGATTTGGACATTTCTATGGTAAGTATTTGAAAAGTTAGAATACTTATACTGATGGCATAGCGTAGAAGCACTTTCCTAAGATTGAGGAATTCTGGGATCTCTTTTAGTGTCATTAAATGTATGACTTTGGAAAGCTTACAGCTTGTTTGAACATATCTCACATTTAAGAAATGTAAGGATTATTAGCATGTATTTTTTTAAAGGAAAAGATTGGAAGATTAAAAATCTGAAATACCATGAGGCAGATCATTTTAATTTAGAATCACAAACTAGTTTTTGTGACTTTATTGGGATTATTTAAATCCTAGTTTAAATAGTTATAGTTGAAATGTCCAATAATTAGGGTCCAGTTATTTCTACCTTCCAGTATCATGCAAGCTTTAAAATTTGTGACATTTGTTGCTGCTTCTATGATTCACATGCAATAAAAATTTGTTTTATAGTTTAGTATTATACTTTGCTCACTATTATTCTTGCTAGTGTTTATGTACATACATTGATTATCTTCTTAGTGCAAATCTTTTGAAGTTTCTTAGGTGAAAAGAAGAAGGAATTCTATATGGTGGTATTTTTCATTTGGGAGCCTAACCATTGAATCTTTTTTAAGATACAAAGATGAGAGTGTTTGAGAACTGAACAGTCACACTCTGCTCTATTGGAATTAAAAAAAAAAAAAAAACACTTTAAACAAATGTCTTCAATCTTGTCAACTTCACAAGTTTTTTGCCTACATAATCCACAGTTTAACTTTCCAAAATATTCATGTTCTTTCTACCAATGTGTTCCTTATGAAAAGATTGAAGGATTATGTGTACCCTATGTTGATTTGTAGAAAAGATACATTATTCAACATAATATAATATTAGGATAAACTTAATGAAGACAACACTTGTTTTAAGTAAAATGTTTCTTTTTGTATTTACTTCATTTTAATAAAAATAAATATTTAGATTCCTTGTTGATGTCTACTTGAATTTAATACTGAGATACTATAATTTGTATCCTCCTTTGAAATTGGTTTCCTCCATTGAAATTGGTTGTAATGAGATTTGACTTGAAATATATACTTAACTTTGTTTATTATCTACTTTGAGCAAATGTATGAATGTGTTTTGAGCATGATTTTTTTTCCCACAGGTAAACATGGAGGTAACAATGGAGAAGGTTTTATCTTAATATTTTTTCATACTAAAAAAATAATTAGACAGTAATTTAATGTTAATCCAAATTCCATTAAAACCTCACCAATTGCATGACCTTTAACTCTTACAGAAAGGTCAATTTAGAGAAGAGAGCTTTCAAAATTGAGAAATTATTGCTATTATTTAGGATTTTGTTTACTCGTAAAATTTACTATATTTAATAAAACATTTTCTTGTACTTTTTCAAATTAGCTTTTCAGAACATGAAAAAATTGGGCAATAGAATATGAAGTAAGTTCAAATAGTAATTGGCTCAGTGAACTTACAAAAACTTACCTGAATGACTTAGTTTTTCAAGGTCACTATTTAAAGGATATCACATTTTTTCTTAATTCTGGCACTAATTGCAACACTTGAAGAGCTCTTTTGAGTTGACTTCAGAGCTAGTTTGAATTTCTAAAGCACCGTGCAGTCATTACACTCTAGAATTAGTCATTTGCTTTGTAATTATTTAACAAAAAGATACTACTAAGTGAATCACTCAGAACATTTACCAACCTTGGCTTCATGTAAATCTGGAGTTTCAGACTTATCCTGGAAGGAAAAGAAAAGTAACATCACTGACGATAGTAAAAGAATTTACTGCAGGTATTTGGGATTACTTCAGACTCTAAAAGTGTTTATGAAAGTTTAGAGAAAAATTTTCAGGTTTGAAGCACCTACCTATCTTCCTTAATTTTCTTTGCTGGTAGACTATTCATATACTAAATCATCAGTGGAGTTCAATTGATTTGGTTTTTCAAAAAGTTGCTTTAAGTATTGACAGGCTGCCCAGCTCTTCAGGCAATATAACAACATAAGTAGATGCCTCATTCTGTAGCATAAACACAAATTGTTGCTCAAAGGCAACACTTACTGAGTCATCCTGGAGGTGGTAGGATTTGAGTCTTGTCTGGTTTTATGCTTATGCTAGGTAGAAGGAAAGGGGACTATTTCATCAATGGAGAACCTGATAATCTGAAAGTATACTTGCTGGGTTTGGGAGTAGTGGGAAGATTGCTTGGACTATAGCAGAATTGATATTTAGAAATAATGGAGTATAAGGTTAGAATATGCAGTATGTTATTTTACTGTAAAACATCTTGGAATCCAGGTAGGAGAGTTTGATTTATAGAGTGATCTAATGGCAGTAATTTTAGAGGAAAAGTACAGGAAAGAAAATGGGATGGGAAAATTAGAACAGTCTGTGGAATATTTTGTAATTTAGATATTTGTTGACAAGGGCCTTAACAATTATAGCAATTGTGGGATGGCCAGAAGGTTGGTGAAATAAGGGACATTGAAATAATAAAGAAAAACAGAACTTCGAGCCGGGATACTTGAAATATTGGTGGTTTATTTTTCAAATTGCAGGAAGTGCTAGCTGCTTTACTTTTGGAGGTGGGGGTGTTAACTAGGGAAGAGTTTTATTATATTATAAAGTGAATAGATAGCCAGTTTGGTTTGTTTTTACCCAACTTTAGAATGGTTTAGGCAGCTGTTGAAATTCAGGTTTTTTTTTTTTTTTCTATGAAGATACCCCAAACATTGCACCCAACAGGTATCTGGATAAATTGGGTGGAAGCTCTGGTGAGATTGGGACTCTGTAGAAGTCTTACAGCAGTGATAGCAAAAACTGACAGTGGGTTAATGTGATTAAGGTCGGTAGACCTGTACACTTGACCAGAAGGCCAGGTTATACTTTGGCAGTAACACTTTACAGTTAGGCAGCTAAAGATGTAGTGGGATAAAAACCCCAAAAGTGAGCTTGATAAATGCCACATACAAATAATTATCAAACATACACTATGTAATGGTACTACCAATTTTGATCTCAACACACAGTTTTGGGTTATTCTCCAATGGGCAAAAGAATTCATCCTATTTGCAGTTTGAAAAGAAACAGATTTTCTGTCACTCTGAGAACTACAGATGTATTTATTAACATTTTAAAAAGTCTGAGATTCTTTTGAGTAATATTGCAATAAATTGGCCTTTTATAAATCAAAATTTAAAGAGAGGACGTGAATCCTAATAGAATATCAGCTGTTCACTGCTAATAGTTGTTTGTAATTTGGCAAAAGTTTTCTCTTGTTTTTAAAGATGTATTAAATTAAAAATTAATTTTTTAGCAGTGAGAGAAGAAATAGTAAACTATCATTATATCCTTTTGTTATAAAATTCTTTTATATGTTTACATAGTGTTCTCAGTAGATGTAGTCTTCAGGTTGTCAAATGCATTTTGCCTTATTTTTCATTTAGTGTTTTTCTTCTCAAGCATGAAGCATGTAGTAGTAGCAGCATGTGAATAGCATGTCTTGGAAAATTAACATTTTTATTTTTTAAGGTGAAAATATAGAGCATCCTTATTGGTTTAAGATTCTTTTATCACTGCTGGGATAGGGACAGTGTTACTCCAGTATAGATCTAACCAATGCAGGATTCTTAAGATTTGATTTTGAGAGTGGTGGGTAATCACAGTTAGCCAGTTATTTTCCTTGCTATACCTTTTCAGTTTGTGATATATAATTTAGGCAAAATATAGTGAGAAAAAGCAGACATTTTTATTTTTCTTTATTATAACCTGTGAATAAACTACATAGTTCATTTCTTTCTCTGGAGGAATGCAACACTTTATGTACCTCAGAGGTCCCTCAAAAACAACAAACTTGAATGCCTTCAATATATAGTAAGATTAAAAACATTACATAAATTGTTTCCTTTGTTAGGGTTATGTGGGCTGGCTTATTTTAATCAAAAAGATAGTAAACTGCTTAAATATCCCTGGATATATGCTAAAAAATATATATATATATAATTAACCTACTTGGCCTGATTTATGTTATATTAACATATATCCACCACCACCATGAAATTTTACTTATTCTTTGTTTATATATTCAGAATTTTTATAGAACTGAAGTGCTGGTATTTTGAAGAAAATCCTATCTGGATTAAATAGTTAAATATATGAAGATTAAATATTTTATTGTTTTAAAATGTTGTTAATCGTACATTTATGTTATCTTTATTAAAAATTTTTATTTGTAGGCACAATTCAGATTCAGAAGCGTCAACAGTTAGTCAGAAAGATTCATGAAGATGAATTGAATGATATGAAGGATTATCTTTCCCAATGTCAACAGGAACAAGAGTCTGTTACAGATTATAAGGTGTGTACTACTGATAAATTTAATGAAATAATTGTTAGCCAATAATTATGCTATTCAAATAAAAGTATAGTGCAGATTAGTAAATCAGTAATAATATTGGTAATTGTTGATTATTTGCTGTGTCCTAGTCACTTCTGTATCTCACATTTAGTATTTCTCATTTCTTACCACAGCCCTGTGAATTAAGTAAGTATTAACATCATTTTAAAGACTGGAAAGAGGTTCAGAAAAGTTAAGTTACTTTCCCAAGGCTAGCAACTGGCAGAGCTGAATTTAATTCCATTTATGTGACTTAGTCCTAATCATTTATATTATTGTTAACATTATTTTAAATTTATATCTATATCTATATATATAACATTATTAACTTTATTTTTACAGAATTGAACAAAACGTTTTCATTCAGTGAGAGAGCTCTTCCCTTGACTAAGGGAAATAATCAGCCAGTTTTTTTCCTTTGGTTTCTTGTTCTGATGAAAGAGAGAGCATGTTATAATTTCCTACTTAAAAGTCACCTAGCTTCAGTAGGACTGTGCTGTTAATTCTGTATAGTTACCTAACACGTTTATGGGTTTATGAGAACCAGCCAAATAGCTGGTCCTCTATCTCGTTCTTCCCTGGGAAGGGTATAGGCATTGTAGATAAACATGGGGTAGGAAAGTAAATTGTCCTTTTTCCTTCAGTTCCCCCAAATTTCTTTAACAATTTATGTATCCCTTATGGGGTTACGATTACATTTATTTCAAAGATAGAATCCCACTTGACAACTGTATTAAATCTTTCAGGGAGGGACTACTGAAGCTAATTGTAAATAGTATAGTTTTCTCTACCTTGATCAGAGGATGTTTTCAAAAGAGTAGCCATTTTCTTCCTCTCCACCATGGTTTCATGGTTTTTGGGAGACTTGTCCTACATATTTCTTACTGAGTCAGTTCTTGCAGAGCTCTTATCTCCAGCTGTTAAATGTAGTTTGGATTTTGAAGATCTTCATGGAAGACCTGCCCAGGATCTACTTACCAGTCACTTAATTCAAGAATATGGAGTGTACCCAATACGGCATTTTGTGCCCTCCAGTCATTCTGTGGCTCCCTGTGCCTGTGTATTTTTTAAAGATAATGCTACATCACTCTGCTCTGCTCCACAGACCACTTCTGATGGGGAAATGAAACTTGTTCACTTTCACACAGCAGATGAAAATAACTATAATGAAATTTTAAATTTTAATTTCTCTGAAGATTAATGAGCCAGATAGCAAAACATTCCTTTCAGATAGTTATTTTTCAAGTAGAAAATACTGTCATTCTCTTAAAGGACTTTTTTTTTTTTTGGCTTGTTTCAGAAAATCGATACTTTTCTAGTCTGATTCATATGGGATAGCTGTTCTGTGGAAAATTAGGCAAAATTTAAGTTATTTATTTTTCTGATTTATAATTAGATTATTTTAACTGGCTGGATAGTGCTAATAACAGTAATCTCCCTCACCCAAAGAGAAGAGGAGCCTTTAGTCCTGGCTAAATTCTCTAGAAGCTGTCTCAGGAGAGACTTTGGAGTCCTGTAGTCAACAGAAGGCTTGTCTCCTTTTTTCCTAACTTCTTAGTGGGCCTAGATACTGTTAAAGATGTTAAAGATAAGTGATTATGGAAAACACTAATCAGAAGCACCCTCTATTTTCAGTATCTTAGGGATTAAACCAAACTAGCTAATTTTTTTTTCTGCCTTTAAATTCTTGGAACATGCTATGCTCTTATTTTGATATAGCTCTCTGCTGTGCATTTTCTTACATGTTTTTTCTAATTTTTATATATCAGAAAAACTGCATAAAGGATAGTCTCTGCAGATACAGATACTAAATGTTTATGGAGTATTATATCTTAAAGATTTAAATAAGTTTTTAAAGCACTTGACATTTTTCTTTCTTCTCTTTCAAAAAAACTGTGTCATTGAAGGAAAACCTTGCAAGGTGTTGGACTGTTACTGAATCAGAGAAGATGTCCTTTGAAACTCAGAAAAAGAGCCTTGATACAGAAAATCAGTATTTAAGAGTATCTCTGGAGAAGGAAGAAAAAGCCTTGTCTTCATTACAGGAAGAGTTAAGGAAATTACGAGAACAAATTAGAATACTGGAAGATAAAGGGACAAGTACAGAGTTAGTTACAGAAAATCAGAAACTTAAGCAGCATTTGAAAGAAGAAAAGCAGAAAACACACAGCTTCCTTAATCAAAGGGAGACGCTATTGGCAGAAGCAAAGATGCTAAGGCGGGAACTGGAAAAGGAACGACTAAAAACCATGGCTTTAAGGGTGGAACTTCAGCAGATAAACTCTGGCAATCCAGACTCTCCCAAAATATTGACAGAAAAAAAGGAAGTAGAAATCTTACGGGAAAGACTCACTGAGCTGGAGCGGAAGCTAAACTTTGAACAGCAGCGTTCTGATTTGTGGGAAAGACTGTATGTTGAGGCAAAAGATCAAAATGCAAAACAAGAAACTGATGGAAAAAAGAAAGGGAGCAGAGGAAACCACAGGGCTAAAAATAAGTCAAAGGAAACATTTTTAGGTTCTGTTAAGGAAACATTTGATGCCATGAAGAATTCTACCAAGGAGTTTGTGAGGCATCATAAAGAAAAAATTAAGCAGGCTAAAGAAGCTGTGAAAGAAAATCTGAAAAAATTCTCAGATTCAGTTAAATCCACTTTCAGGCATTTCAAAGATACCACCAAGAATATCTTTGATGAAAAGGGCAATAAAAGATTTGGTAATATAAAAGAAGGATCAGCTAAAAAACCAACAGTTTTCAGTGAATATTTACATCCACAATATAAGGCACGTACACAAAACCAGAATAGTAGAGGCTCTACTATGCAAAGAGAGGGAAGGAAAGAAAAGCCAATTCACTTTGAAGAATTTGGAAAAAATACAAATTCACAGAAATGCAGTGCTGAGCATGGCTGTAGTGAAAATTATAATTCCTTCAGAAAGGCTTGTTCTGGTGTATTTGAATGTGCTCAACAGGAATCCATTAACCTTTTTAATATGAAAGTGTCGAACCCTGTAAGGATAGATGAATTTAGACAGTTAATTGAAAGGTACTTACTAGAAAAACTGGATAGTTTTCATCATTGGAAAGAACTTGATCAGTTCGTCAATCAATTTTTCGTACATGGTGTCTTTATACATGATCAGAAGCTCTTCACTGACTTTGTTAATGATGTTAAAGATTATCTTAACGACATGAAGGAATATCAAGTAGATAATGATGGAGTGTTTGAGAAGTTGGATGGATATATATATAGACACTTCTTTGGTCACACTTTTCCCCCTCCATATGGACCCAGGTCGGTTTACGTAGCACCATGTTATTATAATAGTTTTTAACATTTATAGATTGGATAGTATTTTATTTGATAAGCTTTTTGCAATGTTACTATTTGTAAAGGCCTTTTGGAAAAAAAAAAAAAGTACTATTGGTAAAAGTACTTTATTGCCAGAAAATATAGAATTAATTGAAAGATATAATTTTAAGTTAATAGCTTATTACAGGTTGAAATTTTCATGTAATCAGTTTGACTTGAGCAAATGGTTTAGTATCTACCTTAAAAATCAGTGAAGGATATATAAATCCTATTTTAGCTTATTTCGTTTCTTTTCATTTTAGTCTGTATGAAAAGATAGTTAAGTGAAATGATTTTCCTTTCATCTTTCATTTATTTACTTACTTTGGGAAGCTAGGAGTGAACAATACAAATTTCACTCTAAAATTAGAAGAGCTCATGTAAACAGTTGGGATGTCCCACATATTTTCATTTGTCTATTCCATTTACCAACTAAATTATGTTAATATACTTACTACAGAATTATTGTTGATAAAGGGAGAGGCATGATCAAAGAGGCACACTTAGCAAGCCACAAGTTCTAATGTGTGTGCTTTATATATATTTCTCAAAATAACTTTGTATGCATTGCTTATAGCTTTATATTCTGTAACATGAAACGTGCCTAATCTTTAAATGTTAGCCTTTTTTTTTACTTTTGAGATAGTGATACACACACACACACACACACACACACATATCTTAATAAATGTAATGTGTCTATAAAATAATGAGACTGATTCTGGTGTCTTTAGTCAACTGTATCTAGTGCTTATAATGAGCAAAGCACTGTGAAGCTGTCCTGAGGAAACAAATGAAAAACTCTTGCTGTCAGGGAGTTCACAGACTTTTAGAGAGTTAGATAAAATTAATGAAATTGAGGTATGGAGGCATATTATACATAGTGGCCTCAGTCTGGAGATGTTTGGGAAGGTTTCATATGTGAGGTGGCCTTTGAACTGAACTACTGTTTTTAAACTGGCTTTTGAAGGATATATGAATTTGTCAACCAGATAGGACATGCCACTCAAAAGGAACTTTGATTTGGAGCTGTGAAGACATGCCACTTTAAGGAGAAAATATTCAGATCATAAGGACCTCTTCTTTTATGTTAAAAGACTTGCTTTATTGCATTTTAGATCATTGGAGCAGCCTGGAGGATTGGTTGGAAAGGGTGAAGCTAGAAGCTAGAAGGTGGTCTTTAAAACAATACAGACATTAGCTTGATAAGCAGGTGTGGAAAGAGGGAGTCAGTACTAAAATTGGTGATATTTCTTGTGAAGAGAAGTAAAAATTAACATTGATTTTCAGATTTCTGAGTTGGGTCACTAGTTGGATATCGATACCTCTAAGATAAGAAATACCAGAAGGTTTGGGGTAATGGGAATTGAAAATGAGAACTGTGCTTGGAGGTACCTATTGAAATCCAAGTGAAGAGGATTAGCTGGCCATTAATTATTGCATGACTCTCTCTCTAGCCCAGACTCTCTGTGTGTAGAGAGATAGTCTAGGCTGAGGTATTTTTCAGACTTCTGGGGAACACCAGTCAAAAGGGTTGTAGGAAAAGAAGTCTGAGAATGACAAGACCAGAGAGTGGCATAATGAAAATTTAAAGATCTCAAGGAAAAGGAATATATATATAGGACTGGATTTCTTGGCTGGCGAATTGGGTAATCAGCCATAGGTGGTATTATGGACTGTTCCAAGTGAAGTAGTGACCAAATCCTGATGGCATTGTGGATTGTTTCAGTGAAGTTGTTACAGAAGTTTGATTATCGAGGTTGGGGAAAGCAGTAAATGTAGACACTGTTCATGAACCTTAGCTGTCAGAAAAAAGAAAAACATTTTGTTTTGTTTGTAAGAGATGTATATACATATACATATTTTTGCTGAGGGATGAAACCAGTGGGGATGGATTGGTTTTTAAGGAAGGAAAATAATGGAAACACATCTCATTATTTTATTGTCACATTTCTGTTTTTATCTGTTGAGTGTTTCCTTTTTTGCCAATAGTTAACATCTATTTTTTCTATAAAATTATAAAGTATGATAATCTTTTTGGCATGGTTATGCTAGGATTATACTTCAGATTAATTTAACATCCTTTTTTCAGAGTATTCAGATAATAGATTAATGGAAAAAAACATTAAAATTGTTTCTTGTTTAAATAAATTCAACTCGAATAACATAGATGAAAAATGTGTTTACTGCTTTCAGTCGACCAGATAAAAAGCAACGTATGGTAAATATTGAAAACTCCAGGCATCGAAAACAAGAGCAGAAGCACCCTCAGCCACAACCTTATAAAAGGGAAGGTAAATGGCATAAATATGGTCGCACTAATGGAAGACACATGGCAAATCTCGAAATAGAGTTGGGGCAATTACCTTTTGATCCTAAATATTGACCGTCATGATTAAGTTAAAATAGAAAACTGTAACAAACATGGATGCTTTCTACAATGTTTGGTGTTGAAACTAAGATGAAATTATCAAGATAATGTCTTTTTATCGTTTCTAAGATGACTTTATATTATTACTCAGAAGCATCAGGCAAAAGCTTACTAACCTGCATTTTCCTGTAGTTTAGCTTTGCTGAATATCTTTTTGCAGTGGAAATGTTGAACTGTAGTTTTGTTAAGGAAGCCAGGCATGCAACAGATTTGTGCATGAAACGAGACTTCCGTTCAGTGTGTGAGCTTAAAGCAAGCTCAAATCATATATAACAAAGTGTAATTAACACTGATATTTGTGTTAAATTTGCAGTAGAGCTTGAGGAAAGTACATTGTGATGGAATTTCTTCTTTAACATTTTATAATCTTACTCTTGCTTCTTGTCTTTTTGTGGGTTCAAGAGCCCCGTTGACTTGTGAAGAATTTGCTGCCTTATCAATTTGCTGACTTGTTCTCTTGTGAAATTTCTTGCACATCTGAATATTGTGGAAGAAACAATAAAACTACGCAATGAGGAAAACTAAAGGTCTATTTAAAATCTGGCAGTGTGTTAACGTATGATTTTATACTTTGTGACAGTTTTCATACATTTCCTCAGTAGTAATATTTGTTTGGTAAAGCATTTCATAGTGGGGTTTTACTAGTTCCATGAATCTTTCCCAGTGTTTCCTAGCACATTTTAAGCAGCATCTGAATATTTCTACCCAGTAGTTTCTGGTTTTTTTTTTTTGGGAAGATCTAAACACAGTTCAGACTTTCATCTTCTTTTGAGTTTCCATTTTAACTTCCGTTCATAGACGTATATGTGACTTCCAGTTCGACCCTCTGGCAAGTGAGTGTGAAAGAAAACAGCAGTTTTCTCGTAGTTTCTTGAAATTAGGAAAGCACTTATTTCCTAGAATAAATAAATGTTTGAGTAAATAAAGGCTACATTTTTCAGAGTATTTTTTAAAGAATTTTAGAATGGCCTATTGTGATTTGCGCCTCTAAAACTTTTAAAAAAATAAAAACAATTTCATTTCTTAAATTAACCTATGGTAAGTTACATATACATATGGAATTGGGGCTGATTTTGACTAGGGAAAAGTTACCAATTACAAAATACGGGGGATAAAAGGGACTATAAAAAAGTTAGATTTTCTATTTACCTGCTAAACCTAAGGTAAGATAAAAAAATACCGTTTTCCCTTTTTTCATGTTTCCTTACCTCCTCCAAAATGCTGAAGATGATCAAGTGAGTAGGTAATGTTGAGTTGTTGTGAAACTCTTTATACAACCAGTTTAAGGGATTTAGATAAAATATATCTGCTTCATCAAGATACTGACTTTTTCCAGTCAGGTTTGGGGGACATTCAAGAAATCTCATTGGAAGTGGATAGTGGACATGGCTATGAAAAGAAAATTACCATTATAATTACAAAAAGTTGTGAAAGTTTTCAGATTACTCTTAAGATACATCATGTTAACATAACAAAATGTAAAATCTGAATCTAAACTGAGTTCCAACTAAGGTGAAGAAGCAAGCCTTTAATGAAATTTCTCAAAGATGGAGAATATGATTTCATAGCATGTACCAGCATAGGAGGAGCATAATCTATAAGTCCAAACTAAAGTATAAAATTCCATTTTAAGATGGGCTGGTAGGTTAGAGCTTGGGGGACCTCACTGGTATGGTCTTCCAGAAATGCAGGGAGCTTCTGAGACCAGGTAGGTTACTTGTTAATAAGAGAGTAATCCCCCATAGATTTATTAGGCAAGGTAGAAAAACGACATGAACCAGAAAGGATTGTTGCTCTCTTCCCTTTCAGCCCTGAAAGGGGATGGATCACATCCTTCAATGACAAGGTTTGTAGGGTTTTGTTGTTGTTGTTGTTGTTATTGTTCTTATATAAGTAAGATTTAGTAATAGCAGCATATGTTCACTGATTAACATCCAAATAAATAATGGTTTTATCGTGACACAGAAAGACTAGAGTATATACTAAAAGATGGATTGATGAATTATGACAACACTAGTTGCATGGACCATGCAGAAAGCCATATTTATAATTTTGCCTCAGGAAAAATTAATAAAAAACAATATGTGAGGTTTATTTTATCTATGAAATGCACATTTTCCAAAAGCGTTAAATTACCTTTAAAGGATGTCAACTTTGATATTAAGTTGACTATGCACATGAAAGAATAGATTGTTTAAAGCCAGATTAAGTTAAATAAATGTAGTAGAATTTTCTAAAGAATAGCTGTTTGCCCTTGTACCTTTATTGGACAATTGGTAACTAATACAGCTTCCTGAAATAACAAGCATAGGGCCAAATGGATAGATAACCAGCATAGTTAAGGCAATTTTAGTGTTATATTCTCAGAAATACTTAATTCAAGCACTAGGATATTATCTAACTGAATTCCTTAATTTTATTGGCCATACAATTGATATCCAAAGAGATTAAAAAGACTCGTTATAATCAGGGCAATAGCCCAGTAATAAATCTGGACCAGAAGTTAGTGTTTTGAGATCAATTCAATACTGTATACACATAAGGTATTTGTCACAAAGATTTGTAGTAAGATCAATGATAATTTCTTTACTAAGCATACCATCAAATAATCTATAAAATATACTATATTTAAATCAGGTAATTTAAATATAATTTTTTAAAAAGATATTGAAGTTAGGTAATGCTTATGTGATTTTCATTGACAACATAGTTCAAATTGTAAAATTCAGCAGTGAATAAATATGGAGTTTTAACTTTTAATTTGATCAATGATCAATTAATTTAGATTCAAAAATCTGAAAGGAATTTTCAAGTAGCTTCATTTTCTTAATAATAGCATATAGTGGAACAACTTTTATTACCTATAAAAAGGAGTAGAGTGGCAAGGCATCATTACAAACACTGAAGATTTATTAGGATTTTTGTAACAGAGTTCTTGAATATGAGTCATGACATCAAGAGTACCTCGTTGATGAACTAAACCAGTATAGAGAGCGAGGAGCATATTTGATAAAAACAGGAAACTTAGAGCTGGTTTCTTCCATGTTTTCAGGTGGTTTAGTGAATACCCTGTATGAAGATAAGACATGAAAATAACTTCATCTATTCTAAGATATCTGATAACATACAATTGACAGTTAAAAGCAAATTTGGGCAAGAAATCTTAGATGCTCAATTTTTTTCCTCTATGAATATTTTAGGTAACATTATGTACAGTGCATTCCATTCAATAGTTGGAATATCACACAGCCATTTCACACAGTGCCACTAAAAATAGCTCTGATTAACCAAAGAAAGTGTGATAAAAAATGTAGCTAGATCAAGAAAACCAAGCTTATGTTTAAAACAAATCTAAATTTGTAAGATGTTTGAAATGGTAAAATGAGGAACCTACTGAAGAGGATGAAAACTAGAATTAGCTTTATCAGAAACGAAATAGGATTGCAAAAGTTCTGCCATCTAATAATTCCAGCAGCAATTACATCTTGAAAGTGAAGTGCTTCCCTGGGTCAATAGGCAAAAACTATCTACCTAGTACGCTCAAATTACAAAACGCTTCAGTAGTCTACTCCAACAGGGCCCCAGAAGACAACTTGCTCTCAGGAATATTAAAGTATACCATGGGCCTCTAAAGTGGTTCACTCATTAACAGTTTGTTCATTCAGTAGATGTTAGTTTTACCAGAAACTTAACAGCATTAGAGACAGATACAGTGGTATAGGTGACTGATACAAAACTGGAATACATGGTGGCTAATGTAAAAATGGCATTCTGGTGGGAATGCTGGAAGAAAATGTGCTTGTCTTACTAGCTTTAGTACTGAGGGGAGTCTTTTAAGTTAGGTAATGCTTATAATTTTGTAGTGATTTTCACTTTGAAGCTAGCTCATTTTAGGATGGATCCTTTTAGTGAGAAATGAATCTCTGTATTATCTGAAGAAATAATAAAATGTTGGGAAGAGAAGAGACAGTTGAACAGTTTTGAATTTGAAGACTGAAAGTTATCAAACCATCTGACCTTGAAAAGTTTCCCAAGGGGATTTCAGAAATTGGAGTTGCTAAGGGAGAATTGTAAAGATACAGATTGAATGTTAGACTGAACCACAAGAGAAGCCCAGAATCCATGGTTTTCTTACAGGGAAACAGTATGGTTTCTTTACAATTTAAAAGAGATCATTAAGAAGATCCTAATAGCTGTCATCCAGTAAGTCTGCTTAATTGTACATACAAATAAAGAGATGTAGTTCTCACTAAATGGATCTCCCCTAAAATGAGCTAGCTTCACAAGGTGATATAGTCACCACCAGGTAATGTATTACCTAATTTGAAATGTGAAACCCTCCTCACAATTACTGAAGATTCTAGGAACACAAGTTTTCTAAATGTCCTATTGAACCACTTAGAGAAATCTTTCAGTCTCGTGTAGTTTCCATGATGAGGATTGAGTATGAACCCTGGTGACTGACTACCTTTTAGAATACGGCCCCTACATTTCACATAGTAGCTCTTGATAACTAAGTGCTAAGTAACATCCCAGAATATTGAATTTGCTCCTGTTATCTGGGCCTACAAAAAAGATATTTAAAATGGGTATACAGAAAATTTCTAGAGGAATTTATAAGAGTGATAATTATCACTGGGGAATGGGAGTAGATTAGAGAATGACACTGATGGTTGTTTATTATTATTTTTTGTACCATGAGTATTTATTTTTGTAATTGGGGTCTTACCAAATCACTCTCATCAGACCTGTTAAAAAATAATTTTAAATCCTTTTTGTCCTAATTGACTACTCTCCCAGGTAAAGTCTCAAAAATGAGTATATAAGAAGGTCCTTCATGAGTTAGTTTCTTCTTTACTCAGCCATATCTTCTAATTGTCATATATGATTTATCTTGATACACACAATCACTTTTAAAGTTTGGATAGTGTGTTATTCTGTATTCTTTAGCAATGACTGATGAGTTTCTAATTACCCAGAGATTCACTGTAACAAAGGGGATGAGAATTGGGGGATGTATGTCACTGATCCTGTCAAACACTGAGGGGTAGCAAAGATACATCCTAGTTTGGACAAGAAATATTAAAACCAATGTTAAGAAAAGAATCTCTCCCAAGTTTTATGAATTAGAGATATTTCTGAGTTAACATTTTCACTTTTAAATATTCCTTGAGAAAACTGTTAGGTCAACTTGATTCCACTGTTTACATGAGAAAACAAAGGGTGGTTTAATTCTGTAATGGAATGTTCAGGAGAGTGGGCCTGGGGAAGAATATCTGAACTAGTAAGAACCATGTGAGAGTACAGGGAACAGAAGGAGGTAGCAAGAATTTTATGTTGCTGCTTTGCTAAGCAAATAAGCTATAATTTCATCTTCCAAAGGGAAAAGTCAATAATATCAAAACCAAAGATCTTTAAGGACAATATTAGCATTTTATTTAGAGATAAATATCAAAATAACCACTTAAAAGTATGATTGCCTCTGGGAGTGGGGCAGAGGGGGGAGAATGGGTGGGGAAGAACCACTTTTTTTAAAAAACAAACTCCTTATGGAATGACTTCTGAAACAATGTATATGTGCGATTCTGATAAAAAGATTAGCATATAGAAAAATGGCCTAATCAAGACAAGCAAGTCTGCATTGGCCACTGTGGGAAAAACATTCAACAAACACCCAACCCAGAATTGATAGCAAGTGCTATAAACACACCAGCACAAATAACAGGCTCAACTTAAGAATTTCAGTGTTACTAGACCAATGGCGCCTTTCTTTTACAGATGAGGAAACTGAGGCTCAAGGTTATACAGATCACTAAGGATCAGAGCCAATCACAGAAGGTATGTTTTCTAGAATTAAGTTCTACTTTGGGATAGGACTGAGGGAAATTCAAACTAGGCAAGAAAAGTTATGGCAGATTTAAAAATGGCTGCAATTACTCCTCTTCCTATATCCAGTCCTTACATGAGCCTGAAGTTGATTTCTCATGTCTTGAATCTGGCCTGGCTTTGTGACTTGCTTTGACCAAAAGAATGGTACAAGTGACAATGTGCCAGTTCCATGCTTGGGCATCAGAGGGCCTTGTATACTACCGTTTCTTCTCTTGGAACTCTGCCTATACCCATTGAACAAGCCCAGCTAGCCTGCTGGAGAATGAGAGCACATAGAAGAACTGAGGAACCTTAGCTTATAGCCAGCTGAACCCCAAATGTGAGAAACCAGCCTCAGTCAAAAGAGCTGTGTACCCCATCTGAAGCTGATCACATTTGTATAAACTCAGTAGAGACGAAAACTACGCAGCTGAACTATAGACATGTAAGTAATGATAAGTAGAGTTTTAAGCGACTGAATTTTGAGGTGGTTTGTTACACAGCAGTTGTCAATAGAGTTGTCATGTTTATATAAAATTAGGTCAAAGTAGATCATGTAAGAATAGAATAAAACTGACATTTGAAGTATAATATAACGTAAGATTTCAGGTAGGTAGAAAAGGCTCAAACTGGATTATTTAAAATATCAAGAACTCCAAAAAGAACTATCTGACATCATTCCTGACTTGTCTAGGAGAGCTCACTACTTAATTGTCCTATCGTTGGAAACTGTTAGCATTAAAGAGTTCTGACTCTTAATGGCAGTATAAGACTCCTAAGAATCAAAATCTTTTGGTTCACTCAAGAACCTTGGGTATATGTGTCCAGAGGGAAAGATCACATCCTGTGAGAAGATTATGGGTTTTGATGGGTCTCTGTCCTTTAGGGGTCATTCTGAGGGGAAGCAGGATGGACAAAGGCTGGTTTTTGTCCATTACAAAAGGAGCTCTTCAACCCTCATCATTTTATCTAAATCTTTAGGACTGGGTACAAGGGATTACTGGGACCCCACCAATTAAAGAGGCCATCTTTTGGAATGGGCATGAGGTGCAGAAAACTCAGTCTTTCCCTAAAACACTTTGTAAAGACACCCATAGAAATGGAATGCTGGAAAAACCCAGAGTATAAAAATGGAATCAAAACAACTTCCTAAATTAACCAAACCAAACACACATGTATTTGTCTTCTAGTAGTCTGGCAATGTTCACCTGGGCAGAAACCAAACTTGATTTAATTATAACTCAAGCTGTCATAAACAATAAAAAGTTAAAATATGAATGGTGACTCATTTTATAAAATATGAATAAATGTGCTCTGCTAAATGGGCCCACTATTGTTGCAAATAGATGCCTATATTTATGTGTCTGCATTTGTGTATAAAGTAATGACATAAATTAACACTGGTTTCAGCACTTAAGATGTATAAATATATAGCTGTGTATGTTTGTATCTAAATTGAAGAGAGTGTGTCTGAGGTCTCTAGGACATAATGTAAACTTGGTCAAGAAGGCTGCTTAACTGGTTTGAGTCCATTTTTTAAGTAAAAAGTCTGATACTATTAACTCCTTAGCTTTTCTCTGTTTCTAGTCCCTTGATTACTCATTTCTTCTCTCTCCAGTCCACTGATTTTTTTTGGTGATTAATATTTGAAGGAAACCAAAAGTCATTTATTCTGAATTCAACTTGAAGTTAATAAAGTTTCAATTCATGATTTTTCCAAACCAACCAATGTAAAAATTCATATTTTCCAGAGCTGAGTAACACAAAACTTGAGAAGTCACATGTAAAAAAATTATTGCCAAGACCTACAGGAAATAATGGAGAAAAGGCCAAAAATAAAATAAGGTGTGAATCATTTTAAAAATTGCATATGCATTAGAGTGAGTCTTAAAGCATTAAAAGCATCAAAAACTAGTTTCAGCAGCCATAAACATTTTCATTTGTGGAATGAAGAACTTCGTAGTCTAACCATAAAGTAGCTATTCTAAAAAAGATATTCTATTACCTTTTAGTGGAAGAGTAGAAATACTACCACCAAAAGGTGCTTTGGATATTGGATCTTTATGATTTTATCTCACTTTATAGGACACAGGAAAAAGGATATTTAGGCTGCTAAAAGGAGACTACTGCAGTAACATAATTATTTTGTAATTAAGAAGCAATTCTCTTTTAGCCTAGTTGAAAATAATATTTTAGAGTTTAATGAGTTTATTGTCTTCTATATATTATTTCTATATTGAACAAAAATACTTACCACAGAACACCATACAAAATGGTAAAACTGAATAGATAAACCTGAATTCTTTGTGGCTCAACATGCTATAATAAAACAAAGATATGAAAAAAATGTTATTTTAACATATTATATGATAGTTTGAGATTAGTGTATTTAAAATGAAATAATTAATATGACCTGTTTTTCTGAGTACTGAGACTGACTTTAGGAATTAGTGTCTTTTTTAGTTATAAGGTGATGTATTAAAAGTAATTCTAATATTTGATATCAATGTCTAATGCCAATATTCTAAAAAATGGATTTCTATTACCAAAACAATCAAGTCATATTACTCAAATTTGGAATAAAGATGCATATATTTTCATTTAAAAATATTTCTCTGGCTCTTCAATACTTAAAATTTTGGTAATCCCTGTTTCTTAGGAGCAAATGGAACTTGTTCAACTTCTTAAAAGTTGAATGTAATCCTTGTTAAGAAAACTATACATATCAGAAGTATTCATTCTACCTGAGCATCAGCATAATTACTGCCTCTCTGTTGCTAAATAATCCCCATTAACAAATCATAAAAGAGTTACTGCATCTCTAAAAGATATTTACTTTCTGAATAATTTCTTGGTTAAATTATGAAAGTTAACAATTTAACAAATAATATCTTACCTATATACTAGCAGTGTCCACAACACAGTCACCAAAAGTATCCAGTACCTTTTGGGGGCTAGAAAGCAGCCATGAATGAAGAAGGGTAAGTGAGTACCTAGAACAACTGGAAATCCTTGACTGAAGTACCAGTGCCATGGATGAGAACCATAAAATGTTCCCAAATTCTGTAGCACGTTAAATTTCAAAAAATTATATTGAACCAGAGTCCACTGGCATAGTTGAAGGAAAGAGAAATAGAAACGTATTAGTGTCAAGTGTGAATCATTGGCATTAAGGAATTTGACATTAAACTAAAAATAATGTCTAAAAAACCAGATAAAAGATTACACTGATAATTTTGAACAGTGACCATATGAGATCATTACTTTTTGTGTTTTAAGTATTGTTAATTTGTAATACACTAGTTTTTTGAGATTAAGAAAGTGTAAATAAATGTTTAGATTTTGATCATGTAAGTTTTACATACCATTAGAGCTATAGAGAATCCTAAAAAAATAATTTTTATGATAGTGTGTGTCATAACCACATTAAAATTTTTAACTGTAGTACCTTATATCATAAAGCTCTGAAAACTACAAGTGCAGTTGTGGCACAAAGCAGATAATTAGTATTAAGTGCTCACTTGTGCCAGGCACCATTGTAGGCACTTACATGCATTCTCTCATTTAATCTGAGAAACTGGCAAGAAAAGTACATAACTTGTCTTGGGCCACACAGGTAACAGGGCACTAAGCTTCATGCTGTGGCAGTCTGATTGCAGAGCCCATAAGTGACTTAAAAACAACCAACAGTTGTAAGTTTAAAATGTCACACCAATGCTTGAAGAATAGAGTATTCTGGTTAATTTGAATTCTGAATGATTACCTTGAGGTCAATTAAAATTATTAAAAAATCTAAACTTTATTGTTACAAACCTTACAAAAATGCCTTTAAAGTGGACTTGAACTTCAACTATGACTACTCAATTCTGTTATAGAAAGCACAGCAAATCAAACCAAAGGCATATGCTAGTAGTTTTTTTTAATGTATCCCATATTATTAAAAAAAGATTTGCCTACGTTCGCAAATATTCATGGATTGATTAAAAAGTCAAATTGAGTTTTTAGTGTAATAAATATTTTACCTACTTGCCCAAAAAACATACGATCAATTATCAGAGACCAACTCAAAGTGACAAATCTGAAAAATGAAAAGAAAGGTGATTAACATTCTGAACTTACTGAAAATCCAATACTGGCATATGGCTTTGCAAGTGCCTTGCATCAAAAGCCATTTTAAAATGCTTTGGTGTCACCTACTGAAAGTGGGTTTACACATTTTGAAAAGTCTTTCATGAAAGGAGCTGCATTTAAGGAAACTTTAAAAGTAATAAACACTGCATTATCTATTTCTGCATTACAAATTACCCCCAAACTGGCAAATTATAACTATGAACATTTTTTATTTCACAGTTTCTGTGGGTCAAGAATCCAGGTGCAGCTTAACTGACTGTCTCTGGTTCAAGGTCTCATGAATTGTCAAGATGTTGGCTGAAGGCTTGATTGGGGATGTTGGGGATATTTGCTTCTAAGCTCACTCACATGATTGTTGGCAGGGCTCAGCCCCCCACATGCGACCCTCTCCTTTCAGACTACGTCATGACATGGCAACTGGCTTCCCCTGGCTTGAGCCAGCTGAGAGTGAGACAGGAACCCAAGGTAAAAGTCTTTACACGTAATCATGGATGTGACATCCCTTCGGCCATATTTGTTAGAATTGGGTCAAAATGTCCAGCCCACATTCAAGGGGATTATGTAAGAGCATGTATATCAAGAGAATGGGGGCCATCTCAGGTGGCATATCAAAAACATACAGAAAAGTACACTATAAGTCTTATGAATCATCACAATACGAAAACTGTCCTACAGATCAGGATACAGAGCATTATTGCATTATTAGCACTTCACAAGGCCCCCTCATCCCTCCAACCAATCTCCACTCTCTTACCAAAGGTTACCAGTAACTATCGTGACTTTTGATAGAGTATATGTTTTACCATTTTTTGAATTTTACAAAAATGGAATCATACTATATGTACTCATATCTAGTTTCCTACAGTCATGAGATTTAACCATGTTTTTTGCATATTGCAGTAGTTCATTAATTTATAATACTGTATAATATTCACTGAATTTATATGCCACAATGTATTAATGCTGTTGGACACTGCTTCCCCCCCCCCTTTTTTTTAGCTATTATCAACACTGTTATGAACATTCTTTGACTCACCTTTTGGTTCCCATATATGTACATTTCTGTTGAATATATACTTAGTATTGAAATTAACTGAGCTCTAGGGTATAGTGCCATTAGCTTTAGTAAATACTTAGTTTTTCAAAGTGGTTGAATCAATTTATATTCCCACAGGAATACATAAGTGTTCTATATCCTTTTAAGCCATTTGGGTAGATGGACTGTATGTAGTAATACTTACCCTACAGGTAAAAACTGATGTAGAATAAGATCAAGCTTTCTCTGTTCTTGCCAGATATGTCTTAAGAGCAAAGGTATCCATGGAATGATAGCTGTGGGACGAATTATGAAGGCAAGTGCCACCAGGGATGAGTACTTGATACTATAAACAAGGAAAATATATTGTCAAGACAACTAAGAAATGAGTTTAGAAGTTATCTACTATTTACACTGTGCTATAACTTTTTTGTTAGAGCTTTTTCCTTTTGGTATAAATAGCTATGTGAAGTTGGAAAAGTTACTTATACTTCTTGGCTCTTAGTTTTTCTCATCTATAAAACGAAGTATTATCTAAGGTCTTTTCCAGCTCTAATATCCTACTTCTAGTATTTTCAAATAAGCAGTTATTTTTTGTTTTAATGCTTGTCTTGTTTGTTGAAAGGTATACTACTAACTTTTAACCATAGAACTTTCCTGATAGAAAAATGATCAAGCCTCTCATAAGGCTATAAGAGAAAGTCCATAAAACCATTCTCTAAGAAAGAAACCAAGTGCATTTAAATAAACATTAAGATTATTTAGGCTATCGTAGGCTTCTGAGTCCATATGAATTTGTTTTAAAAAGGTAAGCTACTAAATCTATCCAAATGAAAGATGTATATGTACAACTGATAAAAAGCCTACTATACAAACCTATAAGATCATGGATAGAAATGTGGACTTTTACTGTTAGGACTTCTCTCAATAAATGGCTAAAGGAGATTCTGTGATAATTTAATCAATGGAGACTACAGACAGTAAATTATCACCTGGATACATGCTTAGCCCTGTGAAATACTGAACCCTAGCAAAATAAAACAACTTTATGGCACCATTATATATCTATTAACTAATCATTATGAAGACTTTCTAATGGTGAAGATTTCAGAGTAAGGATTTCAAATTTAAATGCTTATAGAGATCACGTAAGTAAGACAAATGAATCATGTAGTCCACATAGGGGCTTTAATGTTATCATGAAGGAATCCTGACCCAAAATGTTAAGCCTTCTGTTTTTTCAGGAGAAACCAGAAATCCAAATGTTATGTTAGATCTCCTAATTTTAAAACTTTGCCAAGTAGTTTACTAAAAAACAAACAAAAACACTGTGCAGGTGAAATAAAACATATTTGTGGTTTGGTCTGACTTGCAGACCATCTAAATTGCAACTTCTACTCTAGTGAAACTCTCTAGATGATGCCCAAATGTATATTTCTTGTCTTAACCTCACTCCAAATTTTCAGACTTCGACTTCTCATTCCTGAATATTTGTCTACAATTCATCTCTTACTGGCACTCTAAATCAAAGTGTCTCAAATAAGCCCACAATTTCCCCTCAGACTTATTCAGTGTCTAGTATGTAAGTTAACAGTATCACTCAGCTTCTGAGTCTTAAAATTTTAGAGTCACCTTAAATAGCAACTTCTCATCTCATACATTTACTTTGTTCCTTTCTCATTCCCACTGCCATCATTTTACATGAAGTCCTGTTACTTGTCTGGAATCTTTTCCTAGTCATCATAGTTTTCTTTCTTTCTTTCTTTCTTTCTTTCCCTCCCTCCCTCCCTTCCTTCCTTCCTTCCCTTTTCTCTTTCTTTCTTTTCTTTCTTTCTTTCTTTCTTTTTTCTTTCTTTCTTTCTTTCTTTCTTTCTTTCTTTCTTTCTTTCTTTCTTTCTTTCTTTCTTTCTTTCTTTCTTTCTTTCTTTCTTTCTTTCTTTCTTTCTTCTCTCTCTCTCTCTCTCTCTCTCTCTCTCTCTCTCTCTCTCTCTCTCTCTCTCTCTCCTCTCTCCTTCCTTCCTTCCTTCCTTCCTTCCTTCCTTCCTTCCTTCCTTCCTTCCTTCCTTCCTTCCTTCCTTCCTTCCTTCCTCTTTCTTCCTTCCTTCCCTTTCTTTCTCTTTTCTTCCTTTCCTCTCCTCTCCTCTCCTCCCCTCCCCTCCCCTCCCCTCCCCTCCCTTTGGCATTACCCAGAAATATTCTTTAACAACATTGTCATCATCAGTACTTACCAAGCACTTTGTAATGGGGTCCTGTGTTATATAATTTACATAGATTCTTTTAATTCTTATGAGAATTGTTATTCTCATTTTACAGATATAAATGTTTAGATATCCTCATGCCAATTTAAAAATCTTTCATTATTTGTGCATTTTTAAAGGAGTTTGCAAAATGTCATTTATCGTCAGGCCAAGAATAGTACCTGTCATGTGAAGAATGCTTATATAGTGGTCATTTGTTCTGCATGACCCTCCCTTCCTGACAGAATCAGGGGACGGCATCTGAGCTGAGGCAGCTCATTTGAGGCTGGCCAATGTCAAGGCTGTGTCCAAATAGGGACAATGATATTTAACAGAGAAAATTGGGCAACTGGTAGTGAGAACAGAAGTGGACAGAGCATGAGAAAGCCTCAAAATGATGGATAAAACAGGGATTCATAGACTGGCCTATAAAAGCACCACAGAACAACAGCCCATTTCCTCAAAACTGCCTTACATTCTGCATAACCTCCCAATTCAGTTGTGTGGCTGAGATATTCTATAATTTTAATCTAGGCCTGGCCACAAGGCTAAGATGCTGATCTTCCTTATTTTCACTTTGTCTTAAATAAAGTCCTCCTCATGTATGTAATCTCATTGAATGCCTATTTTTGCAGTCAGGAGTTTAATGCAGAAATGATCTTATTTCATCCAACCACATTTTTATATAGGAAGAATGGTCACTAGCTCCTTAACTAGACTCATTCTGGCTTTCTCCCTTTCATTAAACCCTAAATACTGATTTTACAAGAGAATTCTTTCTGAATCAGATCTGATTATGTCATACCTTTCAAAAGCCTACAATGGTTCCCTACAACTTGTAGAATAAAGATCAGATTCCAGACAAGGGCAAAGTCCCATTCCAGCCTACCACACTTCTCCCATGCATCCTACCACACTTTTAGCTATTCTGGACAACCTGCCCAGAATACAGTGAAGCTCTTTTACAGTGTTGTGCCTTTGCTCATGTTCCCTTTCCTTGGTATTTGCTTCCCAGTTTATATATACCCAAATCAGGTAGATATTTTTTCTATCTGCTCTTCTGGATCTGATCTCTCTACTCTTCACCTGCTCAATGTACAGGGAGGCTGACCTGTATGGATTATATCAATGGGTTATCTTGCTTTCTGGCTGCTGATTGGCTTTGGCTAACAGGAGGACAGAAGAGTCAAACTGGGCTCTTGCTCTGGCTGAAGGCTGGTTGTGCCTGTCTCCTGTTGGGGCCCTCTCTTAAAGTTACAGCTCTGCATGGATTCCAGTAACCATTTCCTCTCCTTGCTCCTTGGGGCCATGTTGTAATAGAAACATCCTGCTGTGGCTATTCCTGGAGCACTATGGTGTCCCCTTATTGGTTTTTCTAAACACTGTCTACACCTTTGTAAATAGTCATTTTATTACCTTTTCCTTAATTACCCACTTTGAGTATATCTGTTTCCTGCTATAATAAATATATTGACTGAAAATCTGTGGTTCTAGTAACCTTCATAAACATTAGGGGTCCACTAGACATTACAATATGTTGATATTTAAGATTTTTCAAAAGCATGCTTTAGAGTTTTGTATATTAACAGTAATACATCTCACCTGTTCATAGACTTTGAACCTTCCAAAGGATAGTAGAAAAGAGCAATTATAGTGAGAATAGTTTCCATGGTGTTTGTAAGAGTTCTGGTACAGCAATACCATGTGAACCAAGAGCATAGCTGGCAAAAAAACTAAGAACAATTATGAGCAAACACAGATGGAGTGGGAAAGGAAAAAGCTTAGTTATCTCCTATGGAAAACAGTAAGCAAGTCTAAATACTGGAAAAACCACATCAAAAGGTAATTAATGTTAAAAGATGGCATGTACAAACATTGTTTTTAAGAATTTATATCAAACACAGGTCTAAGATAACATTAGATCTATATTCGTTAAGGTTAAAAAGTTTACACTTTCAGGTACATTTTTATGGCATTTCATTTTATTTAAATCCCATTTCCCATTAATAAATAAAACACAGATTCCTTGAATTAGTTTATAGAGGATCGAAATTTATAACTAGGTCCTCCCAATCAATATTCCTCAAATTATCTTATATTACTGACAAATATTTTGACTGTTTTTATTGACCTTAGTTTAAAATGTTGCCCTATATCTTGAAAAATTAAAATGTAGGAGAGAAAAAACATGACATATCAGGAGACATCATTAAAATTTAATTTGGAAATTGACTAAATTAATAAACCAGTTTTGAAAGAATATGCAAACAGAAGCATCATTAAGTCTACACAAGAAATATCTTAGAAGAAACCTGTTAGCTGATGCAACCGTGTTAAACGTGTACTTGCTTCCTATTTCTTCAAATATAACCTTTAAAAATTGTTTCCAATTTTTGTGGGTTTAAAGGTTTTTCATAAACTAGGAGAACCTAGTGCTGCTACTTTGAAGGAAGGAATTCCAAGGTATTATGCCTTTGTCATTTTAAATTGAGCCTTTGGGAGTGTATATAAGCAGAAAATAAGACTTTTATCCTTGAGTCAATTAGCAAGGACTCATTTGCTAAACCAGTCTGCCTTAATACAAATCAACATGCTACCTGCAGAAATATGTCCTGTTAATCTTTAAAATGTTGATATTTATTAATAATTATAATTACATCTAGAAATGTGTTGGTAATTTGGAACATATTTTCGAATAGAAACAATGTAAAAATAGTAAGTTTCAAAGGTGGCTTGAATAAGCTTTCTTAATTTAAGAAAAAGCCAAATTGAAGCAACAACAGTATACTACAACCATTTTTTGGGATATGGTTTAAATGGGAAAATCCATTCCAGGTTTGAATGGGAGATCAGGAATCTATGTCTCTACAATGAAATGAGAAAAGACAGTCTTTCACACCACATTCTCTCCCTTATAGAGTCCAACTATTTCAAACATTCAAACCAGAGGTGAAAGGATTTCAGTAAGAAGCAGTATTTCTCAGGATGAGTCTCAAGTAGCTGGGGAAATATTGAGAACAGCATTGAAAACAATTGAGGTGATTTGTGAGGTAGGCAATGATTTAGAACTATTCCTACTGAATTTTATGGAAAGTTAGGCAAGGACTCTGACAGTTTTAAGGCATGAAGATACTTCCAAAGCCTGTCTCCTAGGGTTAAACTCATAGGGTTTGAGGGCATCAGTGGCTTCTACTGCCTAGGATCCAATCTGGAGGAAAAGTATGGATGGTATGCATCATTTGCATCTTACTGTTTTTAATTATGGAAGTACCTCTTTAAAGTTATATGAATTATCTTTTGAATCTTTTGGTTATCGATATTATTCCTTGTGCTTCATGCTAATAGGAATGAAGTAAATGAAATATAGTTTCTAAAGTGTTTAGGACTTACCACCCATTTTGCCACTTGCTGATTTTCTAGTTGTTTCATTAATGAGTAAAGCCTCAAGTCTGCTACAACAGACAGAACTGCTTGGGCAAGTCTAGGAATCCAAATCTTTGTTAAAAAAAAAAAATGTTAAAAACATCTGTTGGTTCATATTGAATTATAAGAAATTAACAAGCTTATCCAACTATCAATTAATTAAAAGCCATTCTTAGTACAAAAATAGATATAATGTGTTGTTCTATTCTGTAAAAATACTTGTATTTCTATAAAAAATACATTATTTTTTTATGGAAATACCCAAGATAGTTTTACCATTCTCATTAAATATATATATGTATGTATATGTATATATTATATAAAATACATATGTACATATGTGTGTGTGTGTGTGTATGTGTGTGTGTGTAATTATATAACCAGGTCCTGAGTGGGCACGTATGTATTTAGTCTTCATAAGCTCATATATACATATATATACACACAGAGACATATTTATTACATATTGCAACACTACTAATTCTAATTTAAAAGGCCAGCAAACCATTTCATTGTGTTAAGGGTTTATTTTAGAAGCACATTTAGTTATTTTGATTAACAGTAGTAGATAATTTAAAATGAAACCCTATAGTACTGTCCTAGGTATTACACTAAGTACATACTTGATATCAGCTCATTCAGTCCTCCAAATAACCTTATGAAATAGGTACTGTTTTATAAATGAGGAACCTGAGGCACAGAAAACTTAAGTCATTTTCCCAATGCTATACAGCTAGTTGTGTGGAAAACAGGATTCAAACCCAGGTCTGCCTAACTCCAACCTGTGCTAAGTTACACTACTTTCCCATCCTACAATATAAATGATAAAATACAAGTTACTTTTTTTTAAAGCACAAGTATTCTACAGTTATCAAAATGTGGTATTCAGATGAGTAAACTTATTTAAGAGTAAACTTAAATGAAAGAGTAAGTATATTATAACTTAATTACAGTTAGGATTTCTAATGCTATACATTAGCATCTTTCAGGGTTTTTAAAAATGTGTCATAGTTATCTTTAACAAAATAACATTTGTTAGTAGAATACAATTTCATGTTGGTGTGTTCAAAAGATGTGTTTCTAAAAACATGTAAATTTGTATTTTTGTTGAATCAAGCTTAAAGCTGCTTAACTTTTGATTTTCAGTTGTCAGTGGCCTCTATCACTTTAGCTTTATGGTCCATTTCTTTGTTAATAATTTGTAAATAAATATTTAAATCTTAGAGTTTAAAGAATGCTACACTTCATAATTTCAATTAAACTGTGCTCTGTAACATGCAGTAAAGGGCACCTATTACATACCTTCTGTTACTCTGCATAGAGATCTATAAACTTCATCCTTACCTCCCAGGCCTGAAAGTAGTTCATTTGAAAACCCAATTTGGCTACATATTTAATATAAGACTACAGTATGAGGGAGCTACTAAAAAGCTAAATCTTGTGTACTGAGAGAAGCATAGTATTAATGAAGTTAATGGTCCCACTATAATATTCTGAACATGTTATCCTAGCTTTCAATATTATGTTCAGTTTGGAGACCCACATGTTAAGATGCATATTAACAAATTATGTCTAGAGGACACATTATCTTATTATGAAGTTTAGAACTGGAGATATTTGCCCTGGATAAATAAAACTTTTTGAAAGGTAGATTTTAGCCCAACACAGAAATAAATGGAGTTGTAAATTCCCAGTTATTAGCAATGTCTCCAGACATTTAAGATAACCATCATTTTCCAGGTCATACTAAAGAATTGACAAGAATTAAGTAATAGTTTCACCCGTCTGGAAAATAAAAAGTAATGAGGTAGGGGAAAAAAGAAGGAACATGCCAGGGTTAAACTCTAAGGATAAAGCCTATGTTGGCAGCTTAACATTCTATTCTGTTCTTTAAGGTCCTGACCCTTTCCTTAGGCTCCAGGAGCCAAATGTCCCTGTGCCATCTTCTGACTATTCAAAGCCCCACTGTGGTACCACATTCAGGTCTCCTTCCTTATCCCTCTTTGTGCTCACATGTTCTAAACCAGTGCTGTCCAGTAAAAATAGAATGTGAGCCACATAGATGATTTTAAATTTTACAGTAGCCAAATTAAACAATAAAAAAATTGCAAACAGATAAAATGAATCTGTTATTTTGTTTAACCCAATATATCTAAATATATAAATGATAGCTAAAATACCATTTCAACATTTAATCAATATAAAAATTATAGAAATATTTTACATTCTTATTTTGTACTAGGTCTTTAATGTCCAATATGTACTTTAGACTCACAGCACTTCTCAATTTGGATTAGTCACATTTCAGGTATTCAAAAATCATTGGGTGCTTAGTGGCTATCGGCTATCATACTGGACAATGCAACTCCAAGTGTTCCCTCATTATGTGCACACACCTTATACGGTTTAGAGAGAAGCCATCTGGAAAAATCATTAGGCTGTGAATAGGCAGACTTGTGATCTAGTTTTAGCTCTGCTTTGAATATGCTGTGACCTTAGTCTATATACTTTACCTCTCTGACCTTCTAGTTTCAAAATTATATAATCTATATTTTAAAAAATCAATATAAGTATGGCTGATGATATTCTAATGTTTCTTTACCTGGTCAAGTTCCAAGTAGACTGAGGCTTCTTTTTATGGGGGGGTGGGTGGGGGAGGGTTGTGGCAGAGGACCAGGGGAGGTTTCCTTTTAATCACAAAATGGCCAGGACGGTCAGCTACAGGTTGAAGGCAGTGTATAGGTCCTGGAGGAATAAGAAGTTTTTCTATCTTGAAGACCCCTTCACCCCTTCATTTATAATAAAAACCACTTCCTAGGATATAAGATGCCCTTGATGACATTATGTATATCAGCCTGTGGCTCCAGACTTTATGGATGCCTGGCACAATCTACATGCCAGTGGGTAGCCCTGGGAGGAGAAAGGAAAATTCACAGCTCCTCAGTTCCATGTGTGTCAGAGGGATAAACTCTGCTACTGCTCAAAAATTCTTCTCCCCTGGATCTTGCCCTGATAAGTGTCAGTTTCACACGGATGATCCTTGTTTTCCAACGGTGGGGAATCGAATATTGCAAAGTGGGAGGGCACAGTCTTGCCTGGGGAAAAAAAATCCCAGAAACTTAATGTATCTCAGGTTTCAAAAACAGCTCAGGATTTGGACTGCCTTTGGAGTTCTGGGGTACTTGCCTAACAAAATGGGGAAGGCCCCAAGTTCTGAGCCTGACGATGATAGCTTAAAAGATCTTGACAGTGAGTTTTGAAATTTTTGCACCATTAGTTCTTTCTTCATACCCTCTCCTGGCCCCAGAAATTCATGATTCAGGAATTACAACCCTACTTATTATTGATACCTAATTACAACGTAGCACAAGGATAATGCATATCATTGAATTTTTGTCAAATTAATTGTTTTCTGAGTTTTAAACACTAAGTCCTGATTGGGCTTATATGTATTTAGTCTTCATAAGCTCATATAACATGGTCTTCTACTCACAAGTTAAGAAAACAAAATACAACACTGTTCTCAAGTGATTCTTAATGAAGGATGTATACTTCTAAAGTCCATATAATTAATATATAATGTAGTCAATCTGAAAATCTTAACAGCAGGACACTTTCATGCTTAGTCTTGTGTTTTAGCACACAATGAAAAGTTACACATCATAGTATGTCTTTGGAACCCTATATGTAGTCAGAGTTTGGCAGTCGTAGCCTTTTAAAAACAAATTTCATGATACCAATAACATAATTTAGTTAATATACATTAAGCTTTAAAAAAAGTTGGAATAAATCTATTTTTAACAACTATTTTGATTACTTTTATTTAAACTTACCAGTAACTGAACACTATCTTTCCCCAAAAAATACAGAATCTTGTAAATGCTTGCAAAGATTAAGGGGTAAGTATAACCCCTCAATCTTTCTGTCCATTCCCAGGTCAAATAACCATAATTAGTAAAATTAAGGACTAATGTTAAATAGCATTGAAATAAAACCTACTTTCATTTCTACATATAAAACTATTTTACTTTTGACAAAGCAGCTTAAAAACAGTATATTTAAATTAAAAATATAATTGGCCAACTAAACTCAACTTCTTCAAGGCAGAAATGTGATTTTTACTTCATCTATATCCTCCATAGTACTGAGCACTGGGAAAGTGTGCTATAAGTTAAGTACATATAAACATCAAAGAAAGATACAGAAGAAACATTAGTATAAAATAATGGATACTTTGATGAGTTAAAATTATCTGGAGAAAATATGAAAGATTGACTCAAAATGTGTAATAGAAACTGACACAATTCCTAAGATAAATATATATTCCAGGTCTGGAAAAAAATCACAAAGGATATTTGAAAACCATATGATGTGCAACTTCAAGAGACTGCCAGTACTCATCTGGAACGAAACTTGTCTGGACTAAAAAGCAGTTACATATTCGTAATGCTATGGTAAATAAGACCAGATAAATGTTTTCCCCAAGGTGATCTGAAAAACAAAATAAAAGGTAATGTGACACAAAAGTCATATAAGTTCTGCTTGCAGAATTAAAATATGCTGCTGTGGGTTGGCCCCTTGTTTAGGCTATGTTAAGGCACAGCAGTGAACTCTGCTCCCTTCACACTACTCTCAAAGTAGACCTGGGCCAAGAGTTACACAAGAGCCAGAGCCTCAACTACTGAGTGATTACTACTCCTTTCATCTAAGCAATCTTTCTTACAACTTACTGTTTAAAGAAATTAACATAAATACTGAAATAAGAGATTGGGTTAAGTAAGGCCTTAGGTGGATTAGGTTATTCTATACGTATGTGTATCTAATAGAAAGAAAACAGCTAACATTATTAATTTAGGAAGCAAGTCTTTATAATAGATGCTAAACAGTTGCATATAAAATACTCCTCCATACATTTTTAAATAACATTCACTGATACTTACTATTTGCCAGGTACTGAGTTCATTCCTTTACATGCATTATCTCATTTAATCCTCAAAATAATGCTATGGGATAGATATTACCCCATTTTACATAAGAGAAAACTGAGGCTCGGATTTAAATTCCTTGTTCAGTTCAAAAAGGTTGTAAATGGCCAAAAAGGATTCAAACTCAGGTCTGTTTGCTGTCTCCCCAGCGCTTAGTCACAGATGGACAGCCTATAGGCTGAATACATAGAATTTTTTAAAATTTGAATTTAGTTGCCAACATTTAAAAAATCAGATTTTATGTTAAAATTTGTATTGCAGCATTTCAAAACATAAGATCTGCCAACAGAGAGCTCAATTAGGAACAAATGTCTGGTACTGAAATATAGAGTGCTTTGATTTATTTAGCTTTGCCTGTCTGGCCTGAGTATTTTGAGTCTGCAACCTGCCTCTGATCCACTGTGAGTCTCTACTATCATTCTGGGTTCCTGCCATTCTCTTTCCCTTATTCACATGAAGCAAATTTTAAATGTCTCTTGGACAAATGGTACATCCAACAGAGTGTACATGCCCTATCTGAACTTTCATTTACCAGAAACACTTCAAGAAACCTCCCAACGAGACTAAATATGCGGTCGGAAAACTGTTCTTTCCTGTCCCCCCACCCTCCTTTACTCTGTGGACTGGGGCAGAAGAAACGATATTCAGAACTGGCCTTTGAAACAATCTGGAATACCTAAAAGTTCAACTGTAAGTCTGCTGAAAGTATGGTAATTTACTGTCATTACTATCCTTTACCCTGACGGGATCCAACTTCCAACATCGGGTAGGTTAGGGAAAGAAAGCGAGAGAGCTCTGGTCCAGCTGCCTTTCCTGCCACTCCTACCCCGCAGTCCCCAGTCACAATCCTCCCATCATCACTTTCCATTTAGCAAAAAGGTTTTCCCTTTTTTTTGGTCTCAGGTTTCCAGAGGGGGTAACTAAGCATTCTTTGCATACCGCCTATACAGTCCTTGGCACATACAAGACGTCCGGTCAATATTGACTGAAAGAATGGGGAGTCCATCTTTATAGTAAATACCTCCGCCACTGTGTTGGCTGGAGAATTACTGTTTAAAAGTTAAGTACTTGCTGGAAATTGCTGCTTGGCTACCGTCATAGGAACATAGGCTATTAACTATAGGAACGTTACATTCTAACGATAAGCATTCTGCTTCTGTACCCCCGCTTGCACACCTGACCAGTGGGTTGACAGGTAGTGAATAGAAGAAAAATAGACCTTTGTGTTCAGACAGAATGAAGAAATAAGATTTGAGGCTTAAAAGCGCTGTACCTCTCCATTTCGGGGCTCCTTAATCTGGGGTCTGCGTACCCCTGGCAGACCGAGCTGGCTGAATAAAGAGTGTGATTCCTACAACTCACTGAGTTCTGGTGGTCCATGTGTCTTTCGGGGCTGGCGGCCACACTATTACCTCCCCCCCCACACACACGTTAAAATCCCTGCTGGGGTGATCTTTCTCCTGTCTGCGTCACATCTGGACCAAAGTGAAGGAAGAGCCGGGCAAAAGAAGCGGGGTGGAGCCGGACCTGGTCCCACTCGGGGATCAGCCCCTCCGCAGCTGCTCCGCCTTGCGAAGCTCCCGGCCTTAGTGGCGCGGCTCTAAAAGCGGGGACGGACACATCAGACCCGCTCGCTCACACGGCCGCGGGGGGAAGGGGGGCACACCCGGGTGCAGCCGATGGAACCCGGGGTCTGCGTCCCCCGCGAGCGGCTTCCCGCCGCTCCCGGCCGTCCCGGGGCGTCCCCACCCCACCCGTGCCCTCCCCTCACCTCCGCGGCGCCGGGCGCTCTTCTGGGAGCTGAAGGACGAGGCCGGCTTTCTCTTCCGCAGCTTCATTTTCTCGTGGGAGCAGCTCTGGAGACCGCGGAAAAAGAGCCTGCCGTCCCCTGGCGCTCGCTCCATGCTGCATCCGCGGCTCCGGCCTCCGCCCGGGACTCCAGCCACACCACCTTCCAGCGCCGACGGGGCGTGGCGCAGCGCGCGGCTTCGCGCCCACGACGTTTGGCCGCCGCGAGCCGCCGTCCGCGGCGCGCGCGGGGCGAGCCGGGAGCGGGCCGCTGGGGCCGGCCCCCTACGGTGGCGGCGGCGGCTCCGCGGCCTGGCCCGGCGTGGCGCCCGCCCGCCCTTTCCGTCAGGCGTTTCCGTTTGGGATTGCCCCCGGCTTCGGTTTTGGGGTCTGTGCGCTGGAGTTCAGGAAACAGCTGCAAGCATCCGCATCTCACCTTGGCGGGGGACAAGTGGAGGCGGGGTCAGTGGCCGCCGCGGTGTGAGAGCCGGCCCGTCGGAGATGTCTGAATGGTAATGATGCTAGTAGACGCTTGCCTCGGTTCATTGCGCCTCGCTTTATTGCGCGCTGCAGATATTGCGGGGGTGTTTTTGTTTCTGTTTTTTTTTAGTTTTTGTTTTTCATAAGTTGAGGGTTTCTGGCAGCCCTGCCCGGAGCGGACCTCTCAGCGCCATCTTTCCAACAGCATTTGCTCACTCGGTGTTTCTGTCACGTGTTGGTAACTCGCAATATTTCCCATTTTTAGTTGTTATATTGGTTATGGTGATTTGCGGTCCGTGATCTTCGATGTTGCTATGGCCATTGTTTTGGGGGAGCCACGAACTGTGTGTACATAACGCAGCTAACCATTAAGTCAATGTTGTGCGTGTCCTTTCTGACTGCTTCACCGACTAACTGGCCGCCATCTCGCTAGTCTTGTTGGGTCTCCTTCACTGACACACAACAAACATTGGAACTAGGCCCGTTGATAACCCCACAATGGCCTCTAAGTGTTCGAGTGAAAGGAAGAGTCGCACGTCTCTTACTTTAAATCAAAAGCTAGAAATGATTAAGCTCAGTGAGGAAGGCTTATCGAAAGCCGAGATAGGCCGAAAACTAGGCCTTTTGCGCCAAACAGTTAGCCAAGTTGTGAACGCCAAGGAAAAGTTCTTGAAGGAAATTGAAAGTGCTACACCACTGAACACACGTATGATAAGAAAGCGAAATAGCCTTATTGCTGATATGGAGAAAGTTTTAGTAGTCTGGATAGAAGATCAGACCAGCCACAACATTCCCTTAAGCCAAAGCCTAATCCAGAGCAAGGCCCTAACTCTCTTCAATTCCATGAAAGCTGAGAGAGGGGAAGAAGCTGCAGAAGAAAAGTTTGAAGCCAGCAGAGGTTGGTTTATGAGGTTTAAGGAAAGAAGTCGGCTCCGTAATATAAAAGCACCAAGTGAAACAGCAGGTGTTTTAACCGATGAGGAGTTGCTTCTTGTGAATGAGCAAAGAAAGTGGTTTCTCGAGATGGACTCTACTCCTGGTGAAGATGCTGTGAAAATTGTTGAAATGACAACAAAGGATTTAGAATATTACATAAGCTTAGTTGATAAAGCAGTGGCAGGGTTTGAGAGAATTGACTCCAATTTTGAAAGAAGTTCTGCTGTGGGTAAAATGCTGTCAGATAGCATTGCATGCTACAGAGAAATTGTTCGTGAAAGGAAGAGTCAGTCGGTGCGGCAAACCTCGTTGTTGTCTCATTTTAAGAAATTGCTACAGATGCCCCAACCTTCAGCAACCACCACCCTGATCAGTCAGCAGCCATCAACATCGAAGCAAGACCTGCCACCAGCAAAAAAATTACGACTCACTGAAGGCTCAGATGATGGTTAGCATTTTTTAGCAATAAAGTATTTTTAATTAAGGTATGTACATTTCTTTTTTAGAAAAAAATGCTATTACACATTTAATAAGAGTATACTGTAAACATTTATATGCACTGAGAAACCAAAAAATTCGTGTGACTTGCTTTATTGTGATCTTTTCTTTATTGTGGTGGTCTGGAACTGAACTTTCAGTATCTCCGAGGTATGCCTGGAATGATAGTTATAAACGTGTGTAACATTTCATTGTTCGTGATCTCACAATAACTGCTTGTTGAATGAGGTAGGCAGGGTAGGGATGATTTAGCCTGTTGTACAAACGTTGAAAATGAGATTCAAAAGGTTAAATGATTTGCTCAGGGACACTTAGCCAGCTAGTGACAGAAGGGTAACCTTCCCATTTTGTTATGGTTTATTGGTTTTCCAAGGACCGGACTTGCAAATAGCTTTTTAAAACAAACAAACAAACAAACACTTAACAGACATAGATCCAAAGCATGATTGAAGGCATTGTCATTTATCTATAGAGTCCAGGAGAAAAGGGTTTTATGTCCCAAATTGGCTTAAATTACGTTTTAGCAAGTTTAAGGTCAAGCTAGTTTCTAGTATCACTTTTGCCATTAATGAAATTTGTGATTCTCAGGGTTGGTCCAGGAGGCTGTGAAATATTGTTATAATAATGAAAACATGTAACTTGCTCTTTTCCTCATTCACAAACATCTACCTAGTTTCTCTAGAGACAAAGATATTGTCAAGGTGTATAACTTTCCAAGAAGTACTAGAATCTTAACTCCTCTATTGTTAGAAGTAAACGCAGCCAAATATGTTATACTTTTGTCAAAAATGGATGGCAAATGATTTATATATGATGTCTACTCTTGTCTCTCCTAAAATATCAAAGGAAACTCATAAAATCTTTTATTTTTTAAAAATCGTTTTTAGTCATACATATTACCAAAAAATATAAAATAGTGAAGAAGGGCTATTAATGAAAAGTAACATTTCTCTTTCTCCTACTTCTAGATTGGATTGGCAGTCACTTTCAGCTCTTTGGTGGACTGTTTATTTTAGTAGTTGGCTTTATTGGTATGCCTCCTCCCTACCCGACTTTTGCCATTTTTTAAATTATTCATTTAAAACCATTGAGAACATTCTGTAGTAGGATTTAGCTTTGTCTTACACCATCTCCTAACCCTCATTTCCCATACTTCTTAAATAAATATAATCCTATTTTAGTTAAATCAATAAGTGATATTTACAAAAATACTGTTCATTACAGAGCAAAATAGTGACATGAAATCTTTAAAAAGGATCTTGTACTAACTTATTGCTTTGCTTTCCATTTCCTTTGTACACAGATCTGAAGAAATTTCCTGAGCAGAGTGTAATTTTTCAAAACCACCTTTGCACCTTTGCGGCATTTGTTGAAAAAATGTTTGGGAGACTGACTCTTCCACAGTTGCTTTTTGCTAGCTTCCTTGGAATTGCTGGAGGAATATATATTTATCAACCAATATTTGAACAGTATTCCAGAGATCAGAAGGAATTAAAAGAAAAGTTGAAATTGGCACAGGAATCACAAGAGAAGAAAAGTTAATACTGCATGGTGTTGAACTGTAAAGTAATTGCTTAAAGTTCCATTAGAGTTATACATTGACTATAAATTGTCTAGTAAAAACTTCTTAAATATATTTTAAACATAAATAAATGATAGATGATGATTTTTAAAACTAGCACTGTCCATCTTAATTTTTACTGTACTTTTATTTTCCATTTTTTTTGTGTTTTCACCAGGATAGATTAGCAATTTTCTTTTAAGCAAAATGAATTGTCTTAAGGAATATTTTGTTTCCTAGTTAAGATTTACATTTTTATGAATGAGGCATATATAACAGTACCATGGGATGACAGTCTAGACTGTATTTATAAAATAGCTGGGAATGGTGTTTATAAGTAGTCTTTGTAGATGAAGTAAACCAAGTTAACCACTTCAGGCAGAATGCCCCTCAGCTAGCCTACAGTTAGCCTGGTTTAATATACTGCTGCACTCTTTCAACCTCAGCCCTTTCTCATCCTAGGAAGAATAGAGGAGTAAATTGAGAATTGGGGTGGCTCAGATCAAATGAGATTTTAGAGAGGGTATTGGTGTTATATAAGGTGGCAAATATGACACAGATCTGTTTAACTCACTAAGTAAATTTGCATTAATGATGGTAGTTAGAGAGGAATTAATTTGTTATGAAGCTATTATTCATATAGTTAAAGGGTTTTTTTGAAATTGCTAAGAACTGATGCTACTTTTTAGCCTAACAATCTTAAACTTGTATTTTCAGTGAGAGCTACAAATGTAATTCTATATGTACAAAGTGCTTTTTTTAAAACTAAACTCATTTTTAAAAAATAAACTCATTTTTATTATTGCTTTCTTTTTTTTGAAAAGTAAATTCATTATAACTTAATCTAAGCTATCTTATGTTGATTGGACAACACGAGTAACTAAAGAAAGAATTATGAAAGTAGTATGTGTTCATTAAAAAATTTCAACAATACAGAAATGAAAGTGAAAATTATCCATGTATACATTGATTTAATTAACATGCTTATCAGTTTAGTGAGCTCTGAAGCTTTTTTTTCTTCTATCTACACAAATATAAAAATGTTGATATACTGAGTATCAGCTATGTGTTAGGCTTGGTTTGGCTTGGTTTATCTTGGCTACAGGTAGACTGGAGTTCTGTTCTTTGTGTCTTCTAATTGTGATATCCACGCTCAATGAGCAGCCCGTCAGGTTATGACAAAATATAGAAATGGATGAAACAGGGAATTGTAAATTTCTGCTCAATCGTATTAAATGTCATGTCCTCTCACATTCTGGTGGTTTAGAGTATGTAACGTGGTCAAGCCCAAAGTCAAGGGCAGGAATGTAGACTCTTCCCACAGGACACACAGTCAAGCCACATGACAATGGGCAGGAATACACAATCCTATTATATCCAAGGAGTGATAATCCTCTAACATCAAGTGAAATTGAACTGCTTTTGATTCTTCTGTTAAGAAGGATACTTTGTCAGTATAGTAGTTACATACCAAGTGCCAGAGGATAAATTTTTTTCCAGTATAGATTTTGCGGTCATTCAAACCAAAGCCACAATGAGATACCATTTCACATACATTAAGGATGACTACAATAAAAAGACAGGAAATAATTGTCGGCAAAGATGTGGGGAAATTAAAACCCTCATATACTGCTGGTGGGAGCATAAGCACAGCTGCTGTGGAACCGTTTGGCAATTCCTCAAAATGTTAAACATAGTGTTACCATGACCTAGTAAGTCTACCTTTAGGCATAAACCCAAGAGAAATGAAATTATGCATGTACACAAAATTTGTATGAGACTGTTCAGAACATCACTATTATAATAGCCCCCAAATGGAAACAACCTAAATGTCTAGCAGCTAATGAATGAATAAACACATTGTGGTATAGCCACACAATGGAATATTACTCAGCTATAACAAGGAATGAAACACTGATACATACGACAACATGGATAAACTTTGAAAATATGAAAGAAGCTGGACATAAGTGGTCATATACTGTGTGATTCTATTTGTATGACGTGTCCAGAACAGGCAAATGCATAGAGACAAAGTAGATTGATTAGTGGCTGCCAGGGATCAGGGGGAAGAAGGGATAGGGAATGACAGCTAATGGATATAGGTTGTTTTTAGGTTGTTCTACAACTAGATAGTGATGAGCATACAACTTTGTGAATACAATAAAAACCACTGAATTACACACTTTAAAAGGGTACCATGAATCTATCAGCCATCACCACAGATCCCTATCGGTCAAGTCACCCTGGTTGTACTCTGCCTTTGCTTCCCATTATAGTAGCTATGTTCTGCCATCTGTCCTTTGTTCAGGAATTCTTTTACATCCAGTTGATTCTAAGGAGCCCTATTGCAGTAACATCTTCTGTCAATTTCAGCTCATAAAGGGCAAATGCCATTGAGCTTTTCAAAGATGTCGGTGGCCTCACCAGAGCGTTTTTCTCACCAGTGCCTCTGAAAGGAATATCGTCGGGGCCTTCTGGGTAACATAAGCAGATGGTGGTTTCTCCAGTCTCGTTACAAGTCCATTCTAACTTCAGAAGGGCAAGATAAAGGGAGTAAAAGAGTTAGAGGGAAAGCCAAGGCAATGATAGATTTTAAAGTGGGCCACTAGTTTTAAGCACATGGGATTTTATGAAGAGACTTTGAAACGTTTTTTAAAAACTTATTTTGAAGTAACTTTGGACTTAGAGGAAAAGTATGAAACTAAGAATTTTTATATACCTGTTGCCCAGATTCTATAAGTGTTAACATTTTACCACATTTATTTTAATCTCCTCAGATTGTCCTTTACTCCTAAATAATTCAGTGTGCAAGTCCTAAAAAGGATATTCTCTTCCGTAAATGCAGTATAATGATCAAGATCAGAAGGCTGAGACTGATATAATATTATTGTCTGATCTCAGATTTCATCCAAATTCTACCCAGTCCCATTAACATTCTTTAGAGAGTAAAAGACAAAATTTTATTTTTTCTAGTCAGAACAAATCCAGAATGACATTTGAATTTAGTTGTCATGTCATGGTTTCATTTATTCTGAAGCAGTTCCTCAGTCATTACCTTTCACGACCTTGATTATTTTTTAAGAATACTGGTCTGTTGTTAGGTAAAATGTCCCTTAATTTGGGTTTGTTAAGGTTCCTACTGCAGAAATAATGTGTCAGTTTGATTTACAGATTCCTATTTTATTACATGTGTTACACTCTATTACTATCACCAGGACTGACCACGTGATTTGTGGGGCCCAGTACAAAATCACAATTAGGGCCTTAATGTGGGGACAAGGAAGTTAGTCTCCCCATTGGTCCACCACTTCAACCCCTGGCAAATGAACAACCCCCACAAAATTGCAACCTCCATCCTGGGGTATTCTTGGTTCCTGGGTGATGGTGAAAGAAGGCCCCTGATGAATGGCACATGGAACATGTCATGGACTGTCAGACTAGGGCAGGAACACCTGCCTTCTTGCCACCCCATGGTGCTGTGGGACATGTGCTCAACCCTGACTGCTCCTGCACCCATGCTCAGGTTCCTGCCTAGGTGGAAGGTGATGGTGGAATATGGGCCTCAGCCAAGGTGACCTGGTCACTGCCCTGGAGCAAGGCAGTGAATGCAAGGCTTGGCAAGGCCCAGAGGACCAGGGGTAACGAGTGGGCAGTGGCAGGAGCCAGAACCACATGTGAACGGAGGCTCCAAACCCCTCGGCATGCTCCATTGTGCCATTAGATTTCACTTATAAAACATAAATTTAAAGACATTTAAAAAAATTTCATGATAGTAACTACAGAGCATTAAAATTCTGAGTGCAGAGCTCTGTATGACATATGAAATGTTTCACCAGGAAGCCAGCCCTATCACTATTTATTCTGATGTTCAAATTGCCCCAGAGTTGGCCAGTGGGAGCCCTTTCAAGCTGACTACTGAGGTTTTTTTATTTTATGTTTATTTCAGACATGAAAAGTTTTGTTTAAACATTATCTGAAAATTGTGTCCAGTTTAATAAGTATAAAACGAGACTTCTAAAAACAGTCTACAACTAAGTATAAAATGCTTCAGAATATACTTCGACATTCACAGTGGGCATGTTTGTAAAATAAATTTTGTTAATGTAGTTTAAAGAAAAAATATTCACAGTCCTGATTAGAATAAGCAAGTGCTTGCCCGAGGAACTGTTCTCCCCAGGATGGTTCCTGTGTCCTTTTGACATGTACATGTCATTCCCTGAGCACTCCTTTACTATCTGGCTCATTCTTTTCTCTCCTAGACCAAGCTATAAATCAAGGAAAACTGGTTCTTTTTTAAAAATGGAAACAAAATTCACATAACAAAAAATTAATCATTAACCCTTTGAATTAATACAATTCTGTGGCATTTACTACATTTTCAGTGTTGTATAACTATCACCTCTTTTAAGCTCCAGGACATTTTTATCACCCAAAAGGAAACTCTATGCACAGTGAGCAGTCACTTCATGTTTTTTCTTCCCTCACCTCTGGCAACCAGTCTACTTTCTATCTCTATGGATTTACCTATTCTGGATATTTGGATGTATTCTGGGTATAAGTGGAACCATACAATATGTGACTTTTTGTGACTGGCTTCAAGGTTCATGCATGTTGTAGCATGTTATCAGTACTTCATTCCTTTTTAGGGGCTGAATAATATTCCATTGTATGGCTATACCATAATTTGTTTATTCATCCACTGATGGACATTTAAGTTGTTTCCACCTTTGGGCAATTGCAAATAGTACCCCTATGAATATTTGGGGACAAATATTTGTTTGAATACCTGTTTTTAATTCTTTTGGGTATGTTTCTAGGAATAGACTTACTGGGACATATAGTAATTCTCTGTTTAACTTGTTGAAGAATTGCCAGATTGTTTCCCAAAGTGCCTGCAACATTTATATTCCCATTAGTAATGTACAAGGTTCCACTTTCTCCACATTCTCGCTAACACTTATTTTTATTTTCTTTTTTTAAAAAAGTTATGGCCAACCTCGTGTGTGTGAAGTGGTATTTCATTATGGTTTTGATTTGCATTTCCCTAATGATAAATGACCTTGAACATCTTTTCACATGCTTGTTGACTGTTTTTATATTTTTTTTTGGAAAAATATCTGTACAAATTCTTTTCTCACTTTTTAATTGGCTTGCTTGTCTTCTTTGTTGTTGAGAGCTCTTTACATATTCTATATTATTATCAACTTTGTGATTTGCAAACATTTTCTCCTATTCTGCAGATCATGTTTTCACTCTCTTATAGTGTTCTTTGATGCACAAAATTTTACAATTTTGATCAAGTCTAATTCTTCTATTTTTCTTTGGTTACTGTGCTTTTGGTATCAAATCTAAGAAACCATTGCCAAATCCAAGGTCATGAAGATTTATGCCTAAATTTTCTTCTACAAGTTTTACCTCCTTTAAAGGAGGTCTTTGGTTTATTTTGAGTTAACTTTATATGTGGTGTGAGGTAAAGGTCCAACTTCATTCTTTTGCATGCAAATATCCAGTTCTTTGAACACCGTTTATTGAAGAGACTGCTCTTTCAATGTGGTCTTGGCACCCTTGTTGAAAATTAATTGACCGTTGATTTATGGGTTCACTTCTGAACATTCAAGTTTGTTCTATTCATTTATGTGTTTGTTTTTATGTCAGTACCATACTGTTTTGATTACTGTGGTTTTGTATTAAGTTTTGAAATCGGAAAGTGTGAGTTCACAAACTTTGTTCTTTTTAAGATTATCTTCGCTATTTGGAACCCTCTGCAATTTCATATGAATTTTAGAATCAACTTTTCCGTTTCTGCAAAAGCGCTGCTTGGGGGTTTTGATAGATTACTTTGAATCTGTAGAAAGTTTGGGGGTTATTGCTATTCTTATAATATTATGTAAAAATGAACATGAAATATCTTTTTCAAACCAAGAATACTAAATATCTTTTCATTTGTTTAAGTTTTTTAAAATTTCTTTCAGTAGTGCTTTGTAGTTTTCAGTGTGAAGTCCTACACCTCCATGGTTAAATTTATTCCTAAACATTTTATTCTTTTTTGTTATTGTAAAAGGGATTATTTCCTTAATTTTTCAGATTGCTCTTTGCCAATGTATAAAAATACAACTATATTTTTGCGTGTTTATTTATTAGCTCTACTAGTTTTCTTGAAGATTTTTAGGATTATATATATAAAAGATCATGTCCTTGATAGTTTTTCTTGGAAAAAAGTATTTAGATATCAAGATTTGAGTGCTAAATGTGTTCACAGCTACTGTGATATAATTGCTCCTAGGACCTCATAGCAGACAGTGCTGGTTAAACATGCATACATGCATATCTTTATGTAATTCGACTTCTATCTATTCAAAATCATAAGTTCTCACTGATACCTCCAATTTCAATCCTATTAGTAGTGATACTGGAGCTGGGACTCTGCATGTTTCAAGCTGCAGCCTGTAGTGTCAGGATGGGAATTAAGAGGTGTGCTACGACCAGTTCTGTGGCTCTAGTAAGAAGTGGTATAGACAGGATTTTGAACTGCTACACCAGATATATTCAACACAGTTTCTGCAATAACTTTCTCTCCTTGTTTTCCTCCTACCTGTCTGGGCACTCTTTTTTCAGATTCCTTTAGCTGAGTGATTGTCTGGGTTTTATATGAAGACCAATCTCTGCTCACTTACTACATTTTCTCTTGTATCTTCGAATACCTTTTGGATAATAGCTCCAATACATTCTTCTGTGCTTCAGATTAACTTATTTAACTTCATACTAAACAGTTTCACTTGAATGTTCTTCTGGTGCTGGTATGTCAAAGTTAAAAATGTCCGAAACTTGCTCATTATGGTCTATTTCACCTTCCCTCCCTGTGGCAACAGGTCTTTCTTGCTTTTGCTCAATGGCTCCTAGCTGTCCAAACAAGAAACATGGGCACCTCCATAGATTCGTCTCCCTGCATCACCCCCTAAGACCAAGTCTGCTTGATTTACTCTCCTAGATATCTCAGATCTGTTGATAATGTCTTCATCTTCCTGGCCACTGCTTTAAGTCAGATCAGCTTTATCCTTTATTTGGATTTCAGCATGCTCATTGGCCTCTCAAACCTTTTCTTAGCTTTGCAGTCATTAAGAAAAATGGGTTCTAAGTTTTACTCTTTGCTGTGAAACTTATTAGCTATGTGATCTTGGCCAGGGTGCTTACTCACTTTAAAGCTGTTTTCTCATCTGTAATATGGGGTTAAGAATAGTACTTATTTCATTGGGAGTAAACGAGCCACTACATGTAAAGTTCTCAGCATGTTGGCTGATTCATGGTCCATGGTCAATAAATGTTAGCTATTATCTTTATAATCATTCCAGTTTCTTCTCTGATTGCTTCCTTCTATTCAGTTTTTCCACTTTTCTGAACTTCTTTCAGTTGCTCAAATTTCCCATGCTCTCTTTTACCTTCAGGCCCTTCCTCTGCTTTCTTTTCCTAGAATTCTCTTTTCCCTCCCCCTCCCACCTTATTTATCCTTCTTAATACATATGTCACTTTTTCTAGGATGTCTTAATTTGGTGCCACTTATCTGTGTTCTATTGATACTCTTTAATTTCCCTTAGCTGGGGATTTTATTTCACTGCCCTGAAGTTAACTGCTTACTGGTTCCATTTTCAAGCTCCCTGAGGGCAGAAACCAGTTTACTTTTCTTATTATTGCCTCTCCAGCACCTAACACAGTGCTTGACTCACTGAATGAACGAATGAACGAATGGGTCACAGCACCACTGTCTGTTTTCTGACCTCCTGTCTGGCAAGCTCTTAGTGACAACCCTGACTGCATGGAGTGGGGATGGCTGTAGTGGGGGCTCTCCCAGTCTCCTATCAGCCATTATCAGTTGCTGCATTGTTGACCTCCCAAATCTTAGGCCTTTTCCTCTGTGCTTGAATATGGGGCTACTGTTCTTATCTTAACCTCCACCAATGACAGTCAGAGGGTTCTTCTCTCACCTGGGGAACATCCCTTGAAACCATCACCTTATGGTGAAATCTGTCATTCTTAACTCAGATATCACTGTTGTATATTTGTCTGGAAATATTAGATCGCATATATTTCACTATTTGGCAATTTCATATGGTTATTCTGTGTGTGATTTTGTAAACTGGACACATATATGAGAAGCTAATTGTACTGTAATGTAAACTGTGAGTAGTTACAGACTGGAAGGATGATGGGGTTGGACAGGTGGGCCTGGGACAATTGGAATTTGTGGTGCCAGCAGAGGCATATCAGTGAGATGAAGCATAAGAGAAGGTAGACTAGAGATTCCAATTATTTTGCTCTGTTTAGAAGTGGAATTATTTGATTTAGAAGTGCTTTGCCACAAGAATAGGTCCAGGGCCACTGTTCAGACTTCCAGGCCACTGGAGGAGAAACTGGGCTGCCTTTGAGTGACCTGAACCTGGTGGCCTGAACTTACTTTCCAGCAGGTCCCTGCAGGCCCACACAAACCCGTCGGGACTGAGAAGCCGCTGGGAGGCAGCAAAGGCTCACAGATGATTTCTTACTGTATTTTTGCCTTTTTTTTTTTTTTTTTAACGAATTGCTCTAACACTCTCTTAGAAATTTAATTTAAAGTTAATTTAGAATCCGAACCCACTTTGTCATTTCCTTCTAGAAATCATTTCCAAGAATGTCGGTGCCTTCCCTCGTCCCAGGAAGGCCATGCGTTCGTTGCCCAGGCCTACCCGAGCGAGTGAGGAGCTGGTGGGGCCAGATGCACCACGGCAGAGCCGCGCGGAGCCGGCCCCCGGGGGCGCCCGGGGCCTCAGGGACCCCGCGGGGGGCGGGGGGCGAGGGCGACTTTGCAGCTGCTCAGCTCCGCGGGCTCCAAGGTGGAGACACCGACCTGATGCCCCGAAAGCGCCTTTACCAAGCGGCTTTCGGGGGAGATCTGGCGAGGGTCACCACACCACACGTCGCAGCGCACGGACCCTGAAGCCGTTCGCAGACGTGGGGCGCCTGTGCCCCGAAACGAAAACCGCTGCCTCGGGTTTCTGCGCCTTGCGAGAAAGGGCGATGGAGACCTGGCTTGGGCCAGAGGCGGCGGGCGGACCTTGCGGAGGCTCGGAGCCCCGCGCTCGGCAGGTGCGGCGCGACGGCGATCCCCGGGCGGGGGTGGGTGCGGGGTGCTCCCCGAGGTGACAGGAGGAAGCGGGCGGTGGCGGGCGGAGAGGAGGTCCCGCCCCCACCTCGCTCTCATTTACGGGAAGTGATGTGGGGCCAGACGGAAAAGACCGCCGAGGACCCAAAAACGGCCAGCAGAGTGCGGACGGCGGGGACGGCGGGCCGAGCCAGGTGAGGCGGGCGGCCGCGGGGCGCGCTTCATCCCGGGCTGAGTGGCGTCGCAGCTGCGATGCAGGCTGCGGCTCCTTCCCTCTCCGCCTCCAGGCGGCCGAGCCGGCCAGGAAAGTTGCTTTGCTGCTCCTGGGCCGTGCATGGCCATCGCACAGACCTCGCGGTGACAACTGCTGGGGATGGGGGTCCGCCCGGGCGGGGGATGTGTCGTTCCAGGTTGGCACCGCGGCTGAGGTCTCCTCAGGGTGGCAAACAGGTGCGAGGGGCCCCATCTGTGCGGGAGGAAACTTCACTGGCAGAAGAGGAAGGTCCCAGACCTGCTTCCAGCACTTCCCTTTAGTCCTTTCCTCCCTGTTGTTGCTCTTACTTGAATTATTGAACGTCTTTACAACTTTGTTGGCCAGGGCCCCGAAGGCAAATTGGAGGGGTGGGAGAGGGTTCTCCCTTCTCCTGTCGGACAGAAAGCCCTACCTGGCAGCTAGGCCCTCGGGTACTGACTTATGGTGGGGCTGACATGATGACAGGTTTCTGTAACTATTGCCAAAGGCTTGTCACTATCCCGATAGATCATCAATTAAGCAGGTCAGGCTTAAGTGAGGGAAATCTTGTGAGCCCTTGACTTTTACCTTCCCAGCCTGGCCACATGAGATACATGGCTTCAAATCTTCTGCCGTGGGATTCTCTTCTGTACTTCTGTGGGCTAACAGCTGTTTTCCCCTACTGGATAGATTCGTTATAGTTGGCTCATCATTCAGATGTTGGAAGGGACGAGTAGTGTTACACCTTATCAGTTTTCTGTGAATATTGCTGATTTAATTTGTTGGTGCTTCTATGTTCCTGTTCTTTCATCTTCTTCTTCTTAAAAATTCCCTTTAGTAGGGGAAACACAGTCAGGAAAATAGGGTTTCTGCATATCGTTAGAAATGAAGAAAGGTTAAAATAACGCTGAAAGAACTTGATTGAGGACCACTCTTTTCTATATTTTATGTTGTTTTTCATTCCCACTTTTTTCCTTTCATTTTTCTTCCTCCCTCTCTCCTTCCTTCCCTCTCTTTCTTAACTTTCATGGCATGCTTTGATTTTTTATTTTAATGACATATAATTAATTCTTCCTTTTGTTGCTTGTATTTCTGGTATCAAATCTAAGAAAGCATCGCCAAATCCAAGGTCATGAAGATTTATGTCTATGTTTTATAGTTTTAGCTCTTATATTTCAACCTTTAATACATTTTAATTTAATTTTTGTATGTGACATGAGGTAGAAGGTTCATGCAAAAAGGTTCACCTTTTTGCATGTGAATATTCAGTTCTTCTAGCACCATTTGTTTAAGACTGTTTTGCACCCTTTGAATTGTCTTGGCACCACTGTTGAAAGTCAATTGACTGTAAATGTGGGGGTGTGTTTCTGGATTTAAATTCTACTATATTGACCTATGTCTATTCTTATGCTAGTACCGCACTATTTCGATCATTGTAGCATTGTAGTAAGTTTTGAAATAAGAGAAGTATGAATCTTCCCACTTTGTTCTTTTTCAAGATTCTTCTGGCTATTCTGGATCCCATGAATTTCCATATGAAATTTAGGATTCTCAATTTCTCAATTTCTTCTCAATTTCTATTGTCTTGGTTTTAGAACAGATGTAAGGATTTTGGAGTGGGCAACAATCTCTAAGAACCAGACTCTTGTTTTTTCCTTTCTCAAACCTACTTTTCCTTTTATCTTCCCCATCTCAGTGGCAACTTCACTCTTCCAGATGCTTAGCTAAACACCCTAGAGTCACCCTTGATTCTCTTCTTTCTCTCATTTCCATATCTAGTCCCTCAGCAAATCTAACTGGTTCTACTTCGAGAATATATCTATGGTAATAACCATTTCTCACCACTTCCACTGCTACCATCAAGTTCCTATCATTTGTCTCCCGGATTTCTAAAAAAGCCTCCTACAGGGCCAAACTGCTTCCATTCTCAGCTCTCTGCAGTCTGTTCTCAACACAGCCGCCAGAGTCACTCACTTCTCTGCTCAAAACTCTCCAAAGTCTCTCATCATGGGCTGTGATGCCATGTGGCTTCATTTTCTATTACTCTCTCCTTTGTTTAGTCTGCTTCAGCCATCTGCACCTCAGGACCTTTGCACTTGCTGTGTCCTCTGTCTGGAATGCTCTTTCTTCAAATGTCTGCATAGTCTTCTTACTTATTTCATTCAAGTCAAAAGTCATTTCTGTAGAGAGGCCTTCTTGAGGGGCCTTCACCCCTGCCATCACTTTCTGCTCCCTTGCTTTATTTTCTTTTGAGTACCTGTAATACTAACTGTCATCTCCCTGCCCCCACCCCCCACGCTTACACTCACAAATTTGTCTCCCACCTATAGAATGCAAGCTTTACGAAGGTTTCTGGCACAGAGTAAGCACTCGAAAGAATGTGCTGAATGATTGAAAAAGGAATCGGAGACTGAGAAATGGGGATTGCTTTGTTATTTCTCATTATTCCTTCCCACTTGAAGAGAAGCAATGTCCATAGTTACATAGTTACACTAATATCTAAGTTTCTCATTTTCTATCCTCATATTTCCCCTATGGCCTTACCTCCTTGGGAAGAGAAAGGTCAAATAAGTAGAAAGGTGAGGGCTCTGGGTTCTTTCCACACTGGCATTGGGGGATCGCTTCTCTGAAGCCTAGATAGCTTGGGCTGGGAATTCAGCGCCTGTCTCCAGTGATTCTGCCCCCTGTGCTGGTCTAGGGAGAAAGTGAAGTTCCTTTGAAATTCAAGAAAATGGAAATTTATTTCATGATGAATACTTTGTATTGCAGTGAATTAATCTTTCTCTGGCATCTAACTAAAATTCTAACTCAGACATTCATTTTGACTTTTAATAACATGACTACTTTAGATTGTCAACTGTTTATGTATATATTCTTATTTTTAAAACTAGATAGTAATATTTGGAGGCAGAGCATGACTTTAGCTCATTTTTGAGTTTCCTACTGCACTGTATCTTATATAAAAGAAGTGTTCAATGAACTCTTGCTGAATGTACCAGTAAGTTAATGAATAAACCTGGATTTATTTTTACCATTGGAAACTTGTAGTCCATACATTTAATTTTTCTTAGCCAATAACTGCAAGTACTTGTTTTAGCCCACCTCATTCTGATGCTGATAGAACAGTATTGGCTGCAGTTGATGGGACTTCCTACTGGTTTTTCCTAGTGAGAATTGAATTAATTGGCTTATAGTGTATGGTAATTAATTTTCTGTGTTATTTTTAAAATTGAATTTGCCTTCCATCGTTATTTAACTTTCTTTGAATGTGCCCTATTTATATATTCACAGCAAAATATGAAAAAAGATTTTTTTACATATATATATGGGTAATATATATATTTATATATATCCTTAATAAATTATGATGGTTTGATACCTCCTCAAAAACGAAACAGGGCTTGCATGGTTAAAGTGTGATCCCCTAATTAACTAGATGAAAGGGATCCTTTCACAATGTACATTTATGTTAAATCCCCATGATGTACACTTTAAACATCTTACAATTTTATATGTCATTTATATCTCGATAAAGCTGCAATTAAAAAAAAAGTGAGTCCCTAAGAAGCAAGATTGTCTTGCCATTGTTAAAACAGAGCACTTTCTGAAGAAAGAAAAATTTCCCTTTTGTTGTCATTGCTTTTTATGCCTTGTGCAAGTTTTGCTTGGACCGTATTTATTCCCCAGCCTCTTGGTCAGGAAGCCGGAGTTTTATGATCTGGTTTCCCTTAAGCTGATTACCTTGGGAGCAGACATGAGCACTGAGTTGGAGGAAGAGATAAAAGGCTTGTAATTAACTTTACGTCCCGTAGGGTGAGATGTGTGGAGCAGTGAGCGTTCAGCTTTCTTTGGCCTCCTATCTGCTCATACGGTACAAAGGACACACCACATTCTTTTTCTTGTATGATTGAGGTCTACTGGCACTCATTTTACTGTTAAGTAAAAGTTCATGCTCCACTTACTCAGGAGGAATGTTGAAAGTTATTCCCCTTTTCCTGTTTTTTTTTTTCCACTGTGTGCACTACTCTTGAGAAGGTCTCCCTTTAGTGCTTCAGCCACTCTTAGAACCACCCACATGTATGGAATCAGAGTTTTGATTTTTAAAATTGAACTTTCAATGTGGAGTCAGAGATAGGATGCAAGATTTAGTCAAAAAATTTTTATTTTAACTAAACAATGAATAATTTTTACTATCAGTATGTTCCATGAATATATTTGGAATATACTCATACTAAAAAATTTTTTTTTGTCTTTTATGAAAGTCAAATTTGTGTCTTATGTTTAATCTGATAACCCTATTCTGGCAAACCCATGTTTATGCACAGGAAATATATTGATCATGATAATGTTCAAAGAACTACTGAGTGATGGCTCATTTTGGTTACTACACATGTGTCCATCTTAAGGAAGAAGAGGACTTGTAAATTCAATGAGTATTAGAACTAGAAGGAAGCTGGTGAAGATTTAGTTTTGCTCTAGATTTTTGCAGTTAAGGAAATTCACATCCAGAAACATTAAGTTGCAGTTAGTGAGAGAGCCAGAACTGGAACTCTAGGTGCGATGGTTGGTCTGCTGCATGTCTTTCCTTCAGTGATTGTGTATAAGTCACTTATGTTTTTGTGTTGACCTTTGATTGCTTTTGTTGCCACCCTCCCATGATCATTCCATTACCACACTTTCCTTTAGTCCTCAGATATACTATGTTGTGGGCAAAGCCATTCTCTTGAGACACCCTTGGTTTTTTCCTGAGGGCCACATAAGTGTTGAAAGCCACCATTTGGTTGTATTCCCTGGGATGATGCCAAAAGCCTGTAGTTCGATGTGTTTTTATTCCCTTTCAGGTCTTATTAACATTTTTGTTTCTTTCGAGTTTTTCTTGTAAGATGCTTTGATTAAAGTGGACTTACTAAGAGTAATTCCACAATAACCAAGTATTGTTTTATTGAAAACCTGTGATTTGTGTGATTTGCCACTATAAAATGCCTCATCCCTTCGTATTTTGGTAGAACAAATGTGGAAGATACGTGGTAAGGACCAATGTCAGTAGATAAGTATATGTGACTTGCCCTGTAGAGATGTGTCCTTATAAAACACTGGGTTATTTTATCATTATTTAAAAAAACATTTGTGCCTGTTTAGGAAAGCAGCCTTGAAAATGAATATGCTTCCTCTGACTGCTACTAGAATACCATATTTCAGAGCCACTAATCTTATTTTTTCATAGCTTTGTTGATTAATTCATATAAAGCCTTACCAGTTGCCAGGTCAAAGCATAATAATAAAGTTAGTTGCCAAGAGACTAAAAAATCTATTTGTTCTTATAAACTGCAGTTCATCTATTCTGCCCTGATCCCACCACCTGGGCAGCTGATCAAATCTTATGTGGGTAACAATGTAGTTATAATTCTGGATTATTAAAAGCAAAGACAGGGTCTCATTCAGCTAACTAAAGCTGATGCTGAGGTATTTTTATTCTTGCTGTACTACTTCTAATGTGGAAAGAATGAGACATAGAAATAGGTCATGATTTAAATGTTCACTTGAGATACCTAAGAATTTTTTAACATAATCCATGGTTGTGGTCAGGATTTCTTTCTTTCTTGCAATGTGTGATTACTTTTTATAATGAATCTTACCACTGCAAGGGAGCGATTGCAATTATGAGTGAAACGGTTTAGCAGCCCTTGAAAAGATAAGGTATTGACTTCTACTCAGATACTGTAGACCAAATGTGTCCAAACAAGCTGCTGGCTGTTCCTGGCTGGACTTCTGTCATAATGCACAAGGCCAGCTCTCCATCACCCCGGCTCTGCTTGGGCACCGAGGATCTTGAAGTGGTATTTCCTCAGGGGGTGTCTCAGCCCTGTATTCCTGAGGTCTTGCTTGATTGTGGAGCATCTGAAAAGGCTAGTTTTTAGTCTCTACTCCTGCTGATAATTAACTGTGATCTTACACCAGCGGTTCTCAACTGGGGCTGATTTTGGCCCCTTCCTACCTGGGGGACATTTGGCAATGTCTGCGGACATTTTTGGTTGTGACAACTGACATTTAGTGGGCAGAGGCCAGGGATGCTGCTGAACATCTCACAGTGCACAGGACAACTTGTCACAACAAAAGATTATACTGTCAAAAATGTCAGTGGTGCCGAGGCTGAGAAACCTTGCAGTAGACAGATCATCGAAACTCTCTGGCCTGCAGTTTCCCTAGTTACATATTCTCTCCATCATTTAAAGTTTCCTAAGCCTAATTCCACTACTGTTGTCTTTCTAACCCTTTTCTTACCCCAGTTCTAAGTCATTAAATGTGGAGTATGGCCCAGGCCTGAGAACCACTGCCTTCAGTGATCACAGGGAGTGATGTCCTCATGGAGGAGCAAGGTTGGCCATTATGAGAGGAGTGGACCTTGTGGGGACAGCTCGTCAATAGGAAGTGAGAGCTAGGGTTGCAGGGCCTGTCTGCCATGTGATTCAGCATAGGTGGAAGCCTGCTGGAAAGACTTGATCCATAAATGCCTTGGAGACCTGAGCTCGCAGTACCTTGGCATGGTGAGCTCCTGGCTGACCAGGAGTGTCCACTTTTCAAAGTTCCCTCTGGCTACCACGCCCTTGTGCCAGAGGTGACTCAGATGCTACAGTCTCCCAGGGAACTGCACAGTTTCTTCATTAACACCCTGTTTCCTTCTTACCTGTAGACTCTCTGGGAGGTTGAAAGTCAATGACAAAAACCCCTACCCCAAGTTATCAACCCATTTCCCACCCAGGTTAGGAATCTTCATTGTTTACACTTACAGCATCACATAACTTAAGGGTTGGTAGCACCTTAGAAACCATGCAGCCCAGCCTCCCTTCCACATCAGAGGTTCAGAGCTGTTCCCAAGGTCACATGGATAATTGGTAGCAGAAAAGGTTCTAGAAGATTGGTCTATCGGTTCCCCATCACATTATTTCTGTTCCCCTATGCTAATATTTCTTGATTTTAACCAGTTGTAAGATGGGTAATCCAAAATCGTGTTGTTTTGTTATTCAAAGGAAGTGACTTTCAGATGGGCCTTTACTAACAACTAGTGTCTCTTCTTTGAACCCTTCTGAAATATCAGCGGAAGTGAAACAAGTGTATTATGATTTTCACCTACATTAAAGTCCAGAAATATCTTGTGCCTGCTATGGCTACATGCTAGCTACCAGTTAAAGACCATCATTTCTTGCCTGTATTGCTGCTTTTCAGGTCCCATTCTTGTCTCTGTCATGTGCTTGCCTTCCCCCAGTTTATTCCTCACACAAAGCCAGTGATCTTTAAAAAGTATAAATCAGATCATATGCTTCTTCTGGTTAAAGTTCCCCAGTCACTTCATACTGCAGCTGATATAATATCCAAATTTTCTAAACATGGTCTGTGAGGGTCTCTGTGATCTGAGCCCTGCTCGCTTCCAAGACCTCCGCTCCTCCCTGTGCCTCCATCATCCAGCCTCATCAGTTTCCTTTCTGCTCCTTGGAAATGCCAAGCTCATTACTTTCTCAGAGTCTTTGTGCTTGCCCTTAACTTTTCCTCAAAGCTTTTTCTCCAGATTCTCAGCTGGCTGGTCCCTTGGTTCATTCAGATTTAATTTCAAATGTCATCCCCTGAGAGAGGCCTTCCCTGATCACTCTGTGGAAAAGAGCCTCAAGTCACTCTCTATCCTATTATTGTGTTATTGTCCTCACAGCATTTATTACTATTGGAAATCATTTTATTTTTCTGTTCACTTATATATTGTCTGTCTCTTCTTGCTAAAATATTCTCTCCGTGAGGGCAGGGGCTTTCTGTTTTGTGAACTACTATATGCTTAGCACCTAGAATGATGTCTGGCTCATGATAGATGCTAAATAATGAATGACTGACGGAGTAAGTAAGTACATGGTTGGTGTTAGAGAAGATTGCTTGACAAATTCAGTCCTATTTAATTCCTGTTGTGTCCTATATGTTTGGACTTTATTTTTTAAACTAAAACCAGAATGTCAGTTTATTGATATATGAGAAATGAAACTGTTAAGTGACTAGATTCTTTGCTTTGAGGACTAAGGTACTCACTTTCCGTAGTACAAAACTCCACGGGAAGCAGATATAAAAGGAGAAGGCTGCTTGGTAAGTACAGACTCAGGGCACAGGGACTTAGAAATCAAAAAGATCGGAGAGCTCTCGCGCTAAAAGAGGCCTGAAAGATCACTATGGTAATGGCTCCTCGAAACTGGCTGCCCAGGAAAATCGCATAGGGAGATTTTATTTAAAGATTTCATTTTTATTCCCGCAAAAACAACAACAACAACAACAACAACAACAACAACAACATATTTTTCAGTCTCTCCTTTGGAGATTCTAATTTTTCAGGTTTTGTGTTAGGTCTAGGGAATCCATGTTTCATTTAAAATGCTGCTATGGTGAGTGACATTGAACAACCAGGTTTGGGAACCCATGAAGGAGCCCATCTCTGCTCCTAGGTGAAATAAACTGAGGCTCAAAGAGATCATGACCTCACTCAGAGCCACATATCTAATGAGCGGGCAGATGGCACTCAACCCTCCTCGTCTTCTCTCTGTGCTGTTCATAAAACAGTAAGAAAGATTCTCTGGAACAGAGGGAGCCCAGACTCGGAAATCATTGGGTTATTACTTCTTTTCTTTATTTACACGTCACTAACCAGTCTGGTGTCAAACAGGAAATGCATTCAGCATAGTTTTTGTTTTTTATTACCAGGTGTCAGATCAATTAGCTTTCAGAGCTTGGGGCCTTAGAGTGTTGATCTAATTGTAGTTCTGGGACCAATAACACCAACGCTATCTGGAAACTTGGTAGAAATGCAGATTCCCACCCCAGACCTACTGAGTCCAAAACCCTGTAGATGGGGCCAACAGTCTATTTTAAAGCCATCCAGGTGATTCTGATGTACGGTGAAGCTTGAGAACCACTGTTCACAGGGACAGTTTACAAGCCAACCATTGGTTAGAGCTGATGGCCTTGGCCTTTTAGTTGGTGACTCATTAACACTGAGGCCTTAAGCCAGCCATCTGCTTTCCTTGGTGACATTTATTCAAACCAGGGACTATAGTTATAAGTCTTCATTAGAATGCCGTGCACAAGAAAGGAGGGGGGAATGGATTAATACTTAATTTGAAGTGTGTATGAGGCACCATGCTTGAGGCTATTGCTTGTTATCTCATTTAATTCTCACAACCATCCTACTATGTAGGTATTATCATCTCTCCTTTACAGATGTGAAAACTGCAGCTAGTAGAGGTTACATGTGGTCTTTTCTACAGATTATTTGCCCAGCTATAGCTGTACACTTTGCTGTTTTCTTCCTAGAGCAGCTGCCCTCAAACCTTATAATACACCACCAGGGATCCCCTGGGAAGCTTGTTATAAAGGCAAATGCCCTGGACTCCCTCTCAGAGATCCTAATTCAGGTGGAACCTAGGACTTCAGATTTTCATCAGGTGATCCAGCTGCCGGTGGCATCAGACGAGACTCAGAGAAATTCTGTCCTGGATCCGCTCACTCTTGCCTCAGTAGTTGTACCAGGTGCCCCGCAAGGTTTTTCTGAGGTTCTGTGGTTCTTCAGTGTTTCATGCTCACAGGCCTTGGGCACTGGATGGAGACTCGGGCAGAAGGAATGTGAACAAGGGAGGAGCGAACTTGGGAGCCCGCACAGAGACATCTCTCGTATGCCTGGCGGTTTATGTTCACTCTGCTGTCTCTTAGAGAGTTCCCAGGCCATGTTTTGGCTTTGAATAACTTGTGATCCTTTTAGTTATCTACCCCAAATTGTGCAACTTTTCTTATAGCAACTTCACCCTTGAGTTGGTGGGGTGCACAGATATGAGCAATTTTTTCCAGGCTGTAATGAATATCTCTCCAGTACTGAGTTACTTGAGCTTTTGAGGTGAACAAAGATGTTTCATCTCTTCTATAATAAGAGCCTTTATCAGCGGTAGAATTGACATATTTACTGAATGAGTTGTCATTCCTTTAGGAGACAATGATTTGGTGCCATCACGAAGGAAAAAAGTAAGATGCAAATTAAAAAAGAATATCAAGTATGGTGTCTGATGTCCTTCATGAAGGGGCTTGCTGATTTCTGTCCAAATGTTTAAAAGTAGCTACTGACATAAATACTCTAACGCTTCCATCGTGTAAAAAAGACAAGTGTATCGAAAGATGGTGGAAGTCTACCAGGCTTTTGCCCAGTGGAGAAGTCAGCAATGTTGAAATATTAAATTCTTTTAATATGTCTTGGTTCCTGAAATAAATAGTGGACAAGGGTAGAAGAAAATTTATGAAAGCAAACATTTCAGCTTCCTGGGATTCCCAAAATGTAAGAAAAATTATTTTGCCAGTAAGAAAAGAACCCCAAGGTACAGGTTAGGTTTCTAAGAATAATTTGTTTTTGCCACTGATGTTATATTTGACAATAAGTGAGTGTAATAGCTAGAGCTTTTATTTATTGAGAACTTACTATTAGGAATTATACAGATTTCTCTCATTTAATCCTCAACAGACTTTCAAAGTAGATATTATCCTTCATTTTACAGATGATGTTAACAGGCTCAAAAGGATTAACTTTTCCAGCACTGGGACTGGGGTTTCCAGGGATGTAGAACTTCCAGTGCTGAAACTCAGACAGTTCAGGGTAAACTGGGATGGTTGGTACCCTGAGTGCCACCCAGCTACTGACAGACAGACAGTTATAGTTAGGAAGTAAGCCCAGTGTGTTCTGAACTGTCTGACAGATGGTTCATAATATTGAAACTTGCTGATTGGCCTTACAGAAAGCCCTTCAGAACATTTCTCGGTACCCATTTTTCTCTGTTTTACACACAGTTTTAATTTGGTTTCCAGGTGACTTGTCGGTTAGAAACTGCACATTGGTAGGGGGAAGGGGTGATTTTAGAAAGGTGTGATTTCTATGGCGAGGAACAGCTGACTGATAGCAAACGTGTGGGCAGGGAGATGAAATGTAAACTAATGAAAGATGAAATCAATACAGAGACAGGGGCAGTATACCTTAATAAGAAGAGCTATTATTGAACACTTGTATGTTCCAAACACTGTTTTATGCTCTTTTTAGGTATTACATAATCAAATTATTACCAAATTGTCCTGTTCCGCAGATGAGGAAATTGAGGCATAGTGGGATTAAGTAACTTGCTGAAGGTCACACAGCCAGAGAGTGGTAAAGTCAGGTTCAAAGCCTATCTCCAGAGCCCAGGCCCTTAACATTCTGTTTCAGTGTGGGTCTTAGATCCTGAACATGTAGCACAGCGAGCAAGTGATGTTTATTGTGATGCCCTGAACCATTTGAGAAAAAAAAAATTTTTTTTAAAGCACAGGCATTCCATTTTATTTTGTATTTATTAATTTTTAAAAATTTATCAAGGTTATACATGGACGTAGACTTACAAGGCTTGTTGCAGACAAAACAAAACAAAACAAAACAAAACAAAACAAAATACATCAGAGTCCCCTCCCCCAACTCATTTCCTCCTCCCCGGCGTCATCCACTTTCAATTCTTGCAGTTAGTTGACTCTTGCTGGTAGTTAATCTCATCTCTAAATGTCATACATCCATTTCTTTGGTCAAGTTTTCGGCTTTAGGAATTATCTATTGAGATTTGACTGTGGAAGAAGAGAATTTTAGTTCATTTCTCCGCCTGACCCTGCCACACATGTATACCACCATTTCCATCCCCTCCTTCTCCCCACAGTACTGGTTATGTTCAGTTCTCGAGGTTGGTGATGGCATTTTGATGATGGGATTTTGTAGACTGGATAGGCTGAGTCTTCAGTCACACTTTTTGCTGCTAAAGTGAGAGGGCAGCTTCTCTTAGAGGCAAAGGTTTTTTATGTCCAGCATCTATCCCAGTGACAGGTAAGTGTTCAACAATTGACTGTAGGATGAGTGAATCAAATAAGACACATTTCTATCTTCAAAATATTCACCAAACAACAAGAAATAAATTGGATATTTATCATACGGGATTGACCAGTTCAAGGAAAGAGTAAGCACAGAGAAGGAGCACCTAACTCAGCATTGCTCCTCAGAAGAAAGAGCCAAAGGGCTGAATCTCTTGGTGAATATAGCTTGGTGGGTTCAGAGTAGTGGCTTTCATTTTAGCACATATCAGAATCACCTGGAAGCTAATTAAAATACAGGCTGCTGTGCCCATCTTTGGAATTTCTGATTCAGTAGACCTGGGGTGGGCCTAAGAATGTGCAATTTTAACAACTCTCCACATAACATTGATGATGCTAATTTTGAAAACCATTAGTTAGAGAATTATAAATAGTTCTGGTGGCTGCAGGAAGGAGGTAGGGAGGAGGTAGGGAGAAGGTAGTGGGGAGGCAGCAGGAGTCAGGAGGACGCAGGAGGACGCAGGAGAAGGCAGGGAGCGGTATGCAATACTGAAGGCAGAAACTTAAGGAGTAGGGATTTTATCGTGGAAGTTGTGGGGAGCCATTGGCAGGTTTTACAGAGCAGGTTTTTCCCCCTTTTGCAAAGATCACGTTGGGTACAGTGTGAAGGGTGGATCAGTGGCAAGGCCAGGTTGGGGGCCGGAAAACCAATAAACGGTTGGTTATAGCCATTCAGATAAAAAATAATAAAAAATTGAAATGAAAGCGAGAGGAGCAAAGATTCCTAGAACTTGGCGGTCAGTTGGAAGTAGGAGGGGAAGAGAGGGAGGAGTCTGTGTGGACCGTCAGATTTCTGGCTGGGTGTGTGTGTTGGGACTGCGTTAATCAAGACACAGGGAGAGAAGTGGAGGTGAGAGTAAAGGAGGTAAGTTGAGGACCAGATATGTTGAATTTGAGATGTTAACAAGCTGTGTCTCCTTCCTCCTTCAGACAGTTCTAATTATGGGTCTGGAGGCCAGGAGTGAGAATTCTGGATAAGTCATCTAGCCCCATCTCTTCTGCCACTTTTATTTGATGCCCTTTCTTGTTTATTTGGATCAAGCATTGGATTTGCAAATGTATGACCTCTGAAGGGCTTGAGAATGAGGTACTTTTAAAGTTGTTTTCTCAACAAATGTTCAACTTTTTTGATTGGGGAAAAGGAAAGCTTTGGAGTTCTAGTCTTCTAAGCCTAGAAGAGGTTAATACAGCTGCCTTCTGTCTGAGAGGCCAGTCAAGTTAGGTTTTAGTAAGCTTGAAAGGGTAAAATCACTTGACTGGTCTGCAGACCATATGACAAACAGCTGAGACTAATTAGCTGGATTGTGGGTTTTTATAGAGATGCCTGATTTTGAAAGTTGATGAAGCAAACTGCTTTTCAAAAGACTCTTTTGAAAAACCTTTGCAAGTTAGCTGTTCTGACTTGAACATTTCTCTTTGCATTAGACAAGCAGTAACCTTTTTGAAGAGGACATGTGATTGGAAGTTGTCTAATTGTTGAAGTGTTGGGAGGTCCAGTCTTGAAGGCTCATAAAAATAACCAACAGTTTGTACTTTGTCAATGTATGGTTTTGCGTTTATCTTTTTTTTTTTCTCTCTCTTTTTTGGTAGAGGTTTCGGGTTCTGCCACTTTCAGGCACTTAAAGTACGTGCAATTTAACGTAGAATGCCATTGCACATATTAGTGTGTTTTTAAACCAAATACTTCAAGACGTCTGCTCAATTTCTTGGGTTAAGTTTGAAAAGTACATTTTCTGTTACCAGAGAGTGGATATGAATACTGATGGCATTTTTTCTTTCTTTCCTGTACTTTAGTAAAGTAACTGGTTTTTATTCTCAGATAATTTGTTGAACAAGAGCTGATTAAGAAATTAAATTGCTCCACGAGTCTTGTTCATCCTGAGGATCTTATTCACAAAAGTTCAAGCTTATTGGGAGTTTTCTTGTTAATATTATGAATAGCTTTAATGGAGGAAAGCTTTATGTTACATATGTGTTTTAATGTAAGGTGTATTTCTCCTATGAATTAAGTTTGCCTTTATATTAATTTTGTTAGGTTCGGTAATGGCATTGTGGTTATGTAAGGAAAAGGTCTATATATTTTAGCACTGATGAGTGACAACATGCAGGAGTGGAAGATCTGGGTGATGAGTGTGATGGAACATTTCATTTCATTATACAGTTCTTTCTTTTGAATATGTATGGCTCATTTTCTAGGGCTGCTATAACGAAGCACTACACCCTGGGTGGCTTAAACAACAGAAATTTGTTGTCTCACAGTGCTAGAGGCTAGAACCTTGAGATCAAAGTGTCGGCAGGGTTGGCTCCTTAGCGCTGTGAAGGAAGGATCAGTTCCAGACCTCCTTCCTTGGCTTGTAGATGGTTGTCTTTTCCTGTGTTTCTTTGTATCCTTTTCCCTTTATGTGTGTCTGTCCAGATTTCTTCTTCTCATAAAAACACCATATTGAATTAGGGTCCACCTACTTGATTATTTCTCTACAGGCCCTCTCTCCAAATAAGGCCGCATTCTGAGGTACTGGGTGTTAGGACTTCAACATATGAATTTGGGGGCCACACAGTTCCACTCAGAACAGATAAGTCAGAAAGATTTCATTATATTACATTTTAAAGATTTGCATCCTGGTGCTTTCAGTAAACATTTATCAAGCCGAGTGTCTAGACTCTGCTGGATGTTGAACATGTGAAAGTGAATTGGACATGGTCTCTGCCCACTACCTTTAGTTAGAGCAGGTGTCTGGATGTAACTTCCTGCACACGCACGTGTGTGTGTGTGTGTGTGTGTACTTATCTCTTCCATCGTGCTGTGGCCACTTTCACAGTTGGGTATCCCCTAGGGACACAATCATAGTCCTACCTCATGGGCAGCCTGGTATCCTTTGAGAGGCACCTGGAAGGCCTCTCGTTCTCTTGAACACCTTTGAGATAGGAAAGGATTGGAAGGACCCTTAACACTCATCTAGTCCAACCTCCTCATTTCACAGGTGAAGAAAACGAGGCTGAGAAGTGCTAAGTTCTCAGTGTCAGAGCCAAGGCAGTGTCCTGATTTCCACTGAAGCGTGCTGACCAACATGTCATTTTATTTTCTTTACCACAAGTTCATTTTTTTTTTATCTAGGAGTGAATCCAGAATCCTATTATCAAATGTCACTGTGGGAAATAGTCTTATAAAAGGGTGACATTCTCTTCTCTGTCAGGATTCTTGGATTATAGGTACAAAAAAAAAAAAAAAGAAAAGCTTTGGGGAGGAGTGTTTATTCATGAGGCCATTTAATCCCAAAGAATGCCCAGGCTGCATTTAATGCACCCCAAAGGGGTTTACCCTCATCCTGGTTGCTTTCTCTTACCACTTTTTTCTTGTTCTTTCCAGATATAGTGTTCAGTAACCCAGAAATTCAAGAAAGGAGAAAAATTGTTTTTTCTTTTTTCTTGCTGCTGCCCACAGGAACTGTGGCAGAAAGAGAATGCTGATGAAACCCTGTGGGCCAGCCCGATGCACCATGGCAACTAGGACCCGCACACACGTTAGCACGTCCTGGGGCCCAGGGCTGCCTCTGCTGCTCTTTTAGCTTCTACCTTCTCTAGACTTTCAGTACCTGAATTCTTAAAAAGGAAATACTTACTTACCACTTCCCGCAGTCTCTGTTTTCTCTTTTTAGGATTAAAGCTTTCTGAAACGTCTGCCCATCTGCTGCTGCTCTTCCCTTCTTTCTCCTGAACTTTGTTTGGAGCTGGAGCTCAGGGTGTAGAATACATGGTAGCTGATGAGTCATGTAATGTGCCCATTAAAAACAAAAGCTAATCTTTGTGGAAGCCATCATTCTTTTGTTCTGTCTTTGCAAAAGGGCGCCTTCTGCTTTCTTCTACACTCCTGGTGTTGCTGTAGCATAGTGGGGGCCTGGTCTCCGGGCAGAGCAGAGGCTGGATTCAGTGGGGATTGGAGGGTAGGGGGGTGATGAATGAGATGAAGGTGCTGCTTGAGAGATGAACTTGCATTGCTACTGCTTCTCTGCAAGCAGGAGCTGCTTTACTCAAACGCATGCAAATCATCCAAGAGCTGAGAGCTTTGGATTTTTGTTGTTTGTTTTCCTGTTTTCTCCATTTTGTGCTTGATTAGGTGTGTCTTCATCAGTAATCTGCTCAGGGATCCTTTAGCTATGAGTAAGATTAATCACTCAGGAAATACTAAGTGAATCTCCTTTTTTCACAAGGAGAAAGCCCAGACTACTTTAAGCTCACACCTCTGTGCTGTGGTGACTGACTCAGCCTATGGACGGACAGTTGTCTGAAAAGTCTCCTCCACATATCCTCCTTGGCTCTCTCTTGCTGCTCCTCCCATTTTAGCTCTCTTTTCTCTCTAAAAGGCCATCTTATCTCTCCATTGACCTCAGAAAATCAACTATGTTGATGATTCTAAAATCCATACTGTTAGCCCTTATTTTTCTTTTGAGCCCTTGTTCGGTTTTCCAAATGCCAATTAAACCTAACTTCCTGGATATCCCTGAGATGAGAGGGACATTTAACTGGTCATGCACCATACAGTATGATGTAGTTGAGAGTGTGTCTGGGTTCCAATCTTGGCTCTGCCTTTTATTGTCTATGTGAGCTTAGAGAACTTAACTTTCCCGTGCATCAATTTTCTTATCTGTAAATTAGAGAGCTCACGGGATTGTTGTGAGGATCAAATGAGTTTCTATTTTAAAGGGTTAGAAACGTGCTCAGTAAGTGTTAGCTATAATCATCTCAAACCATCTTTTTCTCTCTTAATACCATTTATTTGGTTACCAAACTAAAAGTTTGGGTTATCTTTAACTCCTACACTGGTTGGTTAAGAACTTATTCTGATTTTTCTACCTCCTAAATATATCTTGAATTAATCCCAGGCTCTTCATTCCCACTGTCACTGACACAATTCAGTCACCATCTCTCCCTATAGCCTCCTGATCCTTTTGTATTTCCAGTCTCCACATGGCTGCCAGAAAGATCTTCCTAAGGCACAAACCTTGTGTTCCTATCCTTTATAAAAGTCTGAAAGGCTTTCCACTGCCCCAAGGGTAACATGCGAACATGTTGGTGCCATGGTAGAGTCCTTGCAGGCCTAGGTCCCAAACGCTTATCTTTTAGTCTCTGTTTGGACACATCCTCTTCTGCCCTGTGCATACTTTAGCCACATCCATTTGCTGGGTCCCCTTAATGCATCATAACCTTTTTTGTTTTATTCTTTTGCAAGTACAAATGCCCGCTGCCCACCCCAACTCCCACCCTCCCAGTCAGTCACCCAACACTTGCTTTCTTCTCATGTCTCTAAGCCTTGTCTGAGTTTAGACCATTGTGTTTGAATGTCAGACAGTCCTACCTAATCCCATTAAAAATCAGTTGTGCCTTTCATCAGATTGACATCCATGATTATTTTGTTGCTAGTTTCTGTTCTCTTTAAAGGATGATGCTTATTTGACTTATGGTGTAAAGTCCTTGACCACATTATCCTGTGAACTGTCTAGAAAGGGAAAAACAAAATGTAATATTTTCAGTTGTTTAATAAATCATTAGAATTAGTGGCTAAGTAATAAATTGAAGATATATATATATATGTATATATATAAATATATATATAATATATGATGTCACTCACACAGTGACAAAAATGTTAAGTATCAATAAGTCTCAAGATGTGTAAGAACTTTATGAAAATTATTTATTGGCAAAATTTTTAAACCATTGAAAATATAAATAAATGGAGTGATATACTTTTACGTGGATAGGCAGATTCAATATCTTGAATATGTCAATCTTCTCAATTTGAGCTATAGACTTAATGCAATCCCAGTTAAAGTCTCCATAAGGTTTCTGAGGAACTTAGATGGAAGTGTGAAAGGTCAAGAATGTCCACAGTAGGTGGAGGGGACTGGTTCTCCCAGATATAAAGTTGTATTATGAAATCATACTAAGGAAGGCCTTGTGACCCTGGCCCAGGGGTAGTGAAAATGACCAAAAGAACAGAAGAGAGAGCCCTGAAACAGATCTGCTCATATATGTTGAATCACTAGGGAAAGGACAATTTTTTTTTCAATAAATGGTACTATGACAGTTAAGTATCCTTCAGGAGAAAACAGTGACATTGGATCCCTATATACACCATAAAAATTATAAAAAAATTATTAAAAAATTATAAAAAATTATTAAAAATTATTAAAAAATGGATAAAAGATTTAAATGTGAAAGGTAGCACCTTTTGAAAATAATGTAGAAGAATATCTTTATCATGTTAGGAAAGGATTTTTCAACATGATATAAAGAGAAATAATTATAAATGAATAGATTGATAGATTTGACTACTTGAAGATTGAGGCATTTAAAAAGTGGAAAGATGAACCAAAAACTAGAAGATATTTGCAATGTCTATAACTGACAAAGGACTAGTATCAAGAATATATAAAAACTCTTTTTTACATGTCCATAAGAAAAAGACAATCCAATATAAAAACAGGGAAAGACATGAATGTACTTTTCCATAAGACAAAATTGAATGGCCCAAAAATTTAAAGAAGATGCTCAACCGTATTAACAATCAGAGAAATGCTAATTTGGATCACAGTGTGTTACCATTTTGAGAAGTCTGAAACAAACACCAAATGTTGGAGATGTGAAGTAGGGAATGTCAAATAACTATCCTGGACAAACAGTTTGGCATTATCTTATGCTATTGAACATGCATATACCTGTACCCCAAGAATTTCACTTTTTGTGTTTGCTCCAGAGCAGAGCTTCTCCTATGATATGCTTCTCCTATGAAATGGTTCAGATGTGTGGAGATACTGAACCCCTCTTCTCTTAGTGTGGGTGGGCCTGGCATTGCCGGAGCCCCCAGATCTGTTGCCCTTGATCATGAGCATTTTCCCCAGTTTGTCATACAAATAGTGTGGAAAAGGTCGAGAAGAAATTTCCTAGAGAAACTCTTGCTGACATGTATCTAGAGACACACACATCATATTTATAGCATTATTATTTTAAAAGAGAGCAAAAACATGGTTTAGTTAAGCTAATTCTCTGAAAACCCACAGGCATTAAATAATTATAGAAGGTTTTGGCATGTCATTTCTTAACGTCAGTGATAAAAGTGGTAACTATTTCAAGCCAAGTGAGAGAGACATAGAGAGAGGCCAAAGGAAGATATTACACCTGGCCAGTATGTATTTTCATTAACTTGTAATCAGGTGGGTGGTGTATGATGATGGGCAAGGTCTAGGATTTGAACCTGAGTAGCTGCCTTAATAATGGCTCCCCAAAGGAGAGAATGTTGTGGAAGCCAATTAACACCCAGTTGTCTTTGCTGACATTGTCCTTTTACATACTACCAGATAAATATGACAGAGGAATGATGTCTACAAGTGTAATTTCATCAGAACATCAGGGACCATGCATCATGTTCTGTGTAATCGGTTTGCTCGAGAACACCCTGCTGTGATCCTTGGTCTTGCATGTTCCCTATTCTGTGATTTGTACAATCTTGGCTTTCTTTTTGGACCTTTTATTGTTGGCTGCTCTGCCTCTGTCCCAAGGGCTGAGATAAATGTGAGACAATAGTGAACAGGGATGGTTTTCAAGCATTTCTTTGTGACTCCTTGCCTATAACACTCAACCTGTTCTAATCCAATCTCATTATCTCTCTCTTCCAAAAATATGATACCCATCCTCAAAAATCTCATGTCCACTCCAACTTTCTCCCTTCCCCCCACTTTAAATGTTCCATTTCTGTTTGTAGCACCATTTTGCTATCCTGGACACTCAGCTTTATTCTTTGGAGTTCTTTCTCTTGTTGCTTCCTCTTTGACCCAGTGTGGCAATGCATTCTGTTATTTTTAAATTAATGTCTCTTTGGTCCCTTTGTCTCATTCCCACTGCTGCTGCCCTTATCTAGGCTTTAAGGATGAGAGGTGATACAGGGTAAGCTGCCACCTTTACCTCATTTAAGTTTCTCATAGCTACTCAAGATTTTGAACCTAGAATCATACAGCATAGAATGTTTGTGTAGTAAAGAGACCATTGAGTTCAAATCTCTTATTTCATGTTTGAAAAAACAAGGTCTAGAGAGGGGCAGTGACCCATGTTGGATCACACACAGATAGTAGGAGAGCTGGAACTAGAACTCCACTCTGAGAGGCTGTCATCCAGCCCTCTTCAACTTGCCACATTACTTCGTAAGCATTCCCTTGAGTTTAGAATTGTGTATTTCTCTATGTCTGACTGCAAATTTTGAGGGTAAGAATGATATCTTATTCACTTCTGTAGGCTCTGAAATAGTTAACAGGGCTTCTCAATACTTGTTAAATTGAAGTCAAAACATGCTCTTGCACTGAACATGCTACCTTTCCTAATACTCACTATCTAGCTAAATCCTTCCTGACTTTGAAGGTGCTTAACTCAGGCCCCGGTTTCTGCTTGAAGTCCAGGTCAGATAACTCCCTCTTTCTCACCTCCCAGGGTCTGCTTGTCTTATAACACCACCATCTTACATGTACCCAGAAGTTTATAGTTTATAAAATGCATTCACATAGTGGACCCTTTATTTCTTCTGATAATCTTGCTAGATAAATATTTCCATATTGAGGCTACAGGCTGGAAGAGGTTACATGACTTGCTGTAGGTCACACAGCTAGGAAGTAAGTAGCAGAGTTCAAATGTTCTGACTTTAAGCCCATTTCACTTTCGATGTCCTCTGCTAGGTGGTCAACATAGTGTACGAGACATTTTGCAACCTGGTGATCTTATCTTACTTGTCTTGTGTTGAAAATGAGTTCATTTTGTTTCCTCATCCCAATTACAAACTTCTTGAGGGGAATGGCTAGATCACATATTTATTTCATGCCATTCATGGTTGCCAGCACAGTGCTGGGCACATAGAAGTTGCTTATCAAATACTATATATATAGTTGAGTTGAATGCAAATATAATTTAATTCACACAAAAAGAGCAGCTGTCACTGGAACCCCTGAACAAATTTTGAGTCACTCCTGAATGAAATCAGCAGGGAACAGAGGGAACCAGGGAAGGAAGAGGTTTTTGGAGAAAGCCAAATGGCTGACACAATTAGCAGTCGAGTGACAGCTGGCCCGTTGTAGTCCAGTCGTGGAGAAGCAACACACAGAAAGACAGTCCTCAGGAAATAAACAAGTTTGCTGGAGAAATGAGACACGCTCATGAGATGGGAGAGGAGTCGTTAGAAGTAGCACACAAATTAAGCAAGATAAAGCGCTCAGACATATTGAGAAGATACTGGTTAAAGGTCAAGTTTCCAGCATGTGAGTGGAGTGGGGAGAAAAGCATTTGGCTTAGTTCGTGATTATTCTATTAATTACTGAGGCAGTGAGAAAAGGAAAATAAATAGGTGAGGATGTTTTCATTGAAACAAATTCCCTTACCTCTTATTTACTATGGCCATCAGTAGGACCTCAGCCCTAAACCCTCGTGGTCAGAAGTGAAGGGAACTCAATTAATTATACATGTCAACTGTTCACAGAAGTGTCTGGTGATGACCAACGCCGTGGATTTTCTGGTACTGCCTCATTTCGGATTCTCGTACGTTTGCCCTATACGACAGTGAGATGCTGTAGAAATTCTAATACTTTGACAACTAAACTATATTTCCAATTCCTCCTTTTCCCGAAAGGGTCACAAATGTCCACTGACAGACCACGTGCCCCAGAAAACACTACATTTCCTGAGTTCATAAACATTTTGTATCGAAACAAAAGAATAAAGCCTTTTCTGCTAGAATGCGTGTGGAAAATGTCCAATATCTCATTAGAAGTGTACACGTGTTCTTTTATGAGCTGCCTCCTCTAGAGAACATAAGATTAATACCTTTTAGATTAGAAGTAGAACTTTAATATCTGTTCCTTCCTGTGTCAAATGTTAATAGTGTAGAACTATTTTAGAGGAGTTTAAGGAATGTGTGTCTCAATGCTTAGAGGCGCCAGCAATTAAGGGAAATTATTTCAAATTAATACTTGTAATTTCTATGCAGAATAATTTTCTCTATCACATTCTGTGCAGTAGGCTCTAAAATGTAAATATATAAAAGCTTTACATGGATACTCATATACAAACTTTTAAGGTGGTTTCTCATTTCTGAGAAAATTGATTAGTATCATCGGGATTTACTGTGAGATGTTTTAGTTTATTTTCAGTGCTTGATAGCTATATAGTGATTATATTTTTATGTGAGGTACAAATACATATGGGAAAGTTTAACTTAAAAAGGGTACCATTGATAGCATTTTTTTTTTTAATGGAAAGATAATTCCTGAGATCAAAACACTCAACTTACAAACTTTGGCAATCAAATTTGTTGGTATGTGGAGGTTAACTTTATACTTTAAAAAGTGGACTTATTAAACTGTGACTATAGAATTATGAGATTGTCTTTGTGTATAACTTATAAAACCTTTTCCACTACTTTACAGTCACCTCTTTCATGTATAGAATCTAATTTCATTTTCATTAAAAAATTATTTAATATTACTTTTTCAATTTCCTCCAAACACAAACAAAATTCCTAAAGTTGTTGCTTATCAATTTCTTCTAAACTCATGAATGCTTACATATTCAATGTGTTCCTTTCATGTGTTTTGTGCTCCTGTTGTCTGTAACTTTCTTTACCCTCTTGGCTTCTCTTAATGATTCATAGTCTCTTTGTGAACACAGAATCTTTATTTTTTATTAATAAATCAATATGGAAGTTTCTTTATCCACTCTTTTTCAAACAAGTACCTCTAGATTCTTTCTGAGTGTCCACTCACTTTAGCATCTATATTCTTAGACTCACACAGAGTGAGTCTAAGAATATAGAATATATTCTTACCTTTAAATATCTTTCTCAGAAATGCATTCAGGAAAGAGAAGCTTGGTTCTCATAGGTGCCCTTATCCCAGGCTTGGCTGATGACAAAGACAAGGTATGGCTTTGGGGGACCAAGTCTAACCTGGATGCTTGGCTCTCATCTGCTTAGTGCAGGTGGAAGAAACAATGAAGGAACTTGGCTGGAAGGTTAGGGAGAGCCTTGAAAATGGGATGGGCTAAGCAGTGAAAAGCAAGTGGATGGAATAAATTGCCCCGATTTAGAAGTTAAGAGAGTCTCTCTGGCTTTTGATAAAGTGACAACCACTTGGACCTTTTCAAGATATTTTTCCTCCTGTTTCTGATGAGCCTCACTAGTCTGTATGGCTGGGTGTCCTCCAGAATTCCTAGACCATTCTCCCCAAATTTTAAGCCACCTCTCTCTCATTTTTGAACTGCTTCTTAATTTGTTGGTGTTTGACTTTGATGTAACTTTGACTGCTTGTCTGGGGCCTTCATTTGTATTTAACTCCCTGTGGCTCAAAGTTGGTTCTATGGTACCTTTATGTGAGGCTGCCTGCTCTGGTAGGCAATACTAGGGTGTTGCTCTGTTCTCATCTTCCCTATGCCCTTTTCTCCTTTCCTGTAACTTTCTAATGGTTTTAAGTAGCAATGCTTTTATATACAGGCATACCTCGTTTTATTGTGCTTCACTTTATCACACTTCACAAATTTGCGTCTTTTACAAATTGAAGAATTATGGCAACCCTTTTTCAAGCAAGACTCTTGGCATCATTTTTCCAACAGGCTCAGATGATGATTAGAATTTTTGACAATAAATATTTTTTAATTAGAGTATGTATATTTTTTAGACATAATGCATTTACACACAAAATCGACCACAGTGTAAACATAACTTTTATATTCACTGAGAAATGAAAAAATTTACATGACTCACTTTATTGCTTAATTTGCTTTATTTTGATTCTCTGGGAACAAACTTGCACCATCTCCAAGGTACACCTATAAAACATTCTTCATTACAAAGCCATTAGCAGTGACAAGGGGTTCCGTGGATTAAATACAGTACTAGCAATTTCTTCTAAATTCATAGAAAAAGATCAAGTTAATGGAGGGGATTTTAAGTGTTTCTCCCATTAGTATTTTAAAAAATTTTATGCTCTCCATGATATTCTCTGCTACAATTTAGTATGAAGTGGTCTCTGACATAGCACAAAATAATATATTTTCAATTATTCTGTTTGTAGTATCAACATTTTACTATATTCTTCAGACTCTTGACTTTTCAGGGTTCCACCCAACCAGAGTCTCTTGAGTCCATCAAGACTAATCTGGATGTATATTCTGATGGCCTCAGTTTATCCATTTAGCTGCAGAAAAGAATCACCAATATTGTTACAAACATCTTCCCAGTAGTTCCCTTTTTCAAGGACGCTGGCTTACTCTTCCAAGGGGTTTTGCAGTTTCTTGGTTCACTTCTGGCCAGTTTGATCTAGATTTTCCCAGGACTCTTCAGTCTTAGACCCTTCCTTCCCCATGAGTGACCAATGATTATTGTTCCCAAGACTCATTCCTATAGACTTCTTCTCTCAAGGTCCAGGTAGCCCTTCTTGGAATTCTCACCAGGCACAGACAGTGCATTTCAAATTTTCTCTCCCAGATGAGAAGACTTTTAAAGTTGTGGTAAGTGGAGTAGATTTGAAAGGTGGCATCTTTAGGCGTTACTGAGAAAAAAGCCTGGCAGACCTTATGAATGAGTTATCAATCTAAGGTGTTTAGGCAAACAGGACATGTTTGGGTACAAAGCTGAAGGCAAATGAGATGATTCAGAGACAATTGAAGGTGGAGCTTTCTGCATTGGTTTTCTAAACGTGTAGGTCGGTCCTTGTTGAGTCCACAGGTCTTGGAGGTGGGGTCTTACTTTCCTTCCTTTCAACAGAATGATTCTACTTTCATCCGTTTCGTATGTCAGAGTTCATTTAAAGAAACAGAGCAATCAGCTGGACCAGAACAGTTTTCTGAGGCAATGTAAGGTTTGCTGCAATGACATTATGTTGGTTTCTGAGAAGTAACTCAAACTTAGGATAGCTCTTGTTTATAGAAGTCAGACAAGAAGGTCCCCAAATATAAAATCATCTTTATAGTGATCGATAATAAAATGTTATGATGCAACATATTGTGTTCATTCTTTATTGCTCAACTGACTGTCCTAACAGAATGAAAGCAAATATGTGTTGAACAGATGTCCCAGAGTCTTGCTGTCATTTATTGAGTGTGGCTCACATATGCTTCCTTAAATGTTTTTACAAGAGTGGACACATAAATCCACATTAAACCTTAAAAAAAAAAAAAAGAAAGAAAATGAGAAAAGGCTAGTGTAAATCACAGTCTTCTCAATGAAACATTTATAAGAATTTCAAATAACTTGTATACACTAAAGGGAGAAGCAAATAACTTAGCAAAGCAGCATATTGAATAATTTGGAGGTCTCTAAATTTGGTATATGATTAATTTGAATGTAAAAATTTTTATTTTGATAAAATTTAACTCATCTTAGCAAATCCCTCAAAATTTGATATTATACATACCACATTTCCTGACCAAAATACAATAAAATTAGAAATCAACAATAACAATAAAACCAACTGTGATCTGAGAGGCTGATTTAGAAATTGGCTGGATGGTTACAAGTATACTGTAGTTCATCAGTCCTTTTGCATAAGTAAACTCAAGGCACACCTCATTCTATACACAGCTGCTGATAGATATGCAAACAGTCTGTTTTAAGACTGCGTGCTGAATAGGTGAAACAAGGAAAGATTTCCTGAGAATTGATAAGTATATCTGATTAGAACCTATCCTTTAGGTAAATTTCTTTTTCTTTCCTTTTGATTCAGCTATTAGAGAATATGATATTTAGGAACCAATTCAACACATTATAAATATATTAATGGGGAGAGTAGACCTGAGGAGGGCCCAAAAGACCCATAACTAGTTGTCTAAAGCTTATTGACAATGGGAAAGGCTAAAGATCCTTGTATAACTGTTTTAGTGGTATTAAAACATCAAGAAATGGATTTTATTTTCTGAGCCAATTTCAGTATTTTTAAAATTTTAATATTTTTTAAATAAAAAATTTTAATTGATCTTTATTTAAAAAAATTTTAAATGGAGGTATAATTAACATATAATATTATGATAATTTCAAGTACCAAACATTACATTTTAATATTTGTATAAATTGTGAAATGATCACCAAAATGTCTGGTTAACATCCATCACTACATGTAGTTACAGAATTTATTTTTTGTGATGAGAACTTGAGATTTACTCTCTTAGCAACTTTCAAATATGCAATACAGTAATATTAATGATAGTCACCATTCTATATATTACATCCTGATGACTCATAACTTGAAATTTGTGCCTTTTGACTCTTTTCACCCATTTTGTTACTCCCCACAACCCACTTCGTTCCCCATCTCTGGCAACCACCAACCTGTTCTCTAGCAATGAGGTTGGTGGTTTTTATCTTTTCTTTTCTTTTTTTAGATTCTACATATAAGTAAGATCTTATGGTATTTGTCTTTCTTCGTCTGATTTATTTCACTTAGCATAATGCCCTCAAGGTCTATCCATGTTACCAGAAATCACAGGATTTCATTCTTTATTATGGCTGAATAATATTCCTTTGCGTATATATTTCTTTATCTATTCATCCATTGATGGAACTTAGGTTGTTACTATGTCTTGGCTATTTTAAATAATGCTGCAATGAACATGGGGTGCATATATCTTTTCAAGTTAGTATTTTTGATTTTTTTGGATAAATACCCAGAAGTGAGATTGCTGGATTATGGTAATTCAATTTAATTTTTTGAAGAACCCCCGTACTGTTTTCCATGGTGGCTGCACCAATTTACATCCCCACCTACAGTGCATAGGGTTTCCTTTTCTCCACATCCTCACCAATACTTGCTATCTCATCTTTTTGTTAATGTCCATTTTAACAGGTATGAGGTGATATCTCACTATGGTTTTGATTTGCATTTCCCTGATGATTAGTGACGTTGAGCATATTTTCATGTACTTGTTGGCCATTTGTATGTCTTTGGAAAAATGTCTATTTAGTGTCCACCTATATTTTAGTAGGATTTTTTCTTCTTTTTTTGCTATTGAGTTGTGTGTAGAATCTTTATGTATTTTGGGCATTAACCCCTCACCACTTATATGGTTTGCAAACATATTTTTTTCCATTTAGTAGGTTGTGTTTTCATTTTGTTGATGGTTTCCTTTTCTGGCAGATATATTTAATTGTTTTTAAAATAATTAAGTTGCATTTATTTACAGATACTGATGTTTTAAACTCATGACCAACCTATATCAGTATCCTGCCTTTTCATTAACATTATGTTAAAACCAAAACTGGCACAGTATTGAGAAGCACTTAGATTTCCAAAATAGCTCTATTTCCATAGCTGGGGAAAAACTCTTTTCCTTATTGGAAAAGTCCCTGCAAACACAGCAGCACAAGTTTATTGAGTGAGGTCCAATGCCTTGAAGTTAATTTAACATGGCAGCTCACTGTATTACATATATTCGTTGACTCACCAGTTATTAGTGTAAGGTCGGTTTATACACACACAAACTGGAATTTGGGAAGAGTACCTGGAGATGAGGGACAAGAAAGAGAAAAGGAAACAAAGAATAGAGAATCTGTGGCACAGGGGTGTCATTAGAAGTGGGGTTGTTAGAACCCAACATGGGGGTGTCATAGGGTAGATGTTAGACTGTGGGAAAGAAAACCATCTGTGAAGAGATACAGTCCTGTGTACTTTAGTAAACCACTATGTACCCGAAGAGTATATTCCTGGGGGCCAAGTATAGCTGTGCTCTGATATGGTCAGCAAGCGTGAGAGTGTGGTATAGGCAGGAGAAGGGAGAAGTATCTGGTGCATCTTAGCAGCCTGTTAGTATCTGTGTGCCAAACCGATGATTCAACCTAGCCTTCCAAGGAGGGCATGTGTGATGGGAGCCCTCACCATTCATGGTTCCTGCAAATATACAGTCACTGCATATCTTATCACAGAAAAGTTAAAGTATGGTCTGTGTCCTTTATTTAAGAAGTCAAGGAAATGATTACAATACACTGTAGCAATCATCTTTGTAAAACAACAGTGAAAATAATATCCTAGCCTGCAAATGGTTGGGTCTGAAAAGGCAGGGTGATGTTAAATATTCTGGACACAATTTCCCTATGTTCAATATGTTAAACAAAAGCTTTTATAGCCAAAAGGTTTAGAAAGAGTTTATGGAGCCAAATGCTAGTTGGAAAAGGACCAGGTGCTGGGGCATGAAGTCTAAATCACCAGTAGCAGGGCTAAGTGGATGAGGAACATGTCTGCCATCCTAGAGTAGACAGGCTTTTTTACATATTATGTTTTGAGGAAGAAAGATGTAAGTTGTTTTGAAAGAATTTACATTGGCTACAGATAAACGGGGTGTATAAAAGTGAAGCAGGGCAGGAGAAGGGAGATATCTTACAGATAGGTGCACAGTCTGTAAGGAAGAAATACATACTAGTAATTGGTGATGGGCAACAGTCCTGAAAATTCATGCATAGGCAGGATGTGGTGGTGTCTGGTGGTCAGCCAATAGGCTCCTGAATGTTGATTCAGAACTCTAATATACATTCATGAAAGTGAGAAGTCTCTTGTTGATCAGCCCACAGCTATTAACTGGTTAATTACTCTTGTCTCTCTTCACTCTCTAGCCTGCTGTAATTTAATTTAGGACATTTCAGAATTTTTCTGTTGTCAACTTATAATCTCATTTTTTTTAGAAAGGCAGTGATAAAGGAGCCCCTGTCTTCCTCAGTTATTACCAACTCAGGGATATTTATCTAACTGTTTTTATTATTTGAACAGCCATTCTTCTAACTCATAATTTTTTTCATCCTAAATGTTTCTTGGAATGAAAAAAGCATCATTGCGCCTTCACAAAGTGAAGTAGTTTGCTTCTTGCTTTGGTGCGTTTCTCCTGACAGATTATCATCTTTCCTGTGCTGTAGCACATGAAAGACTTGAGGCAGGTGAGATGCAAGAGGGGAGTCAGGCTGTGTTGCTCAAAGGCCTTATTAGCACACATGTCCCGTATTTTCGGAGGGCGAGGCTTGGCAGAATCCAACTCCATTTCTAGGTCAAAAATGGCAAGATGTTCTGTGTTTTGCAACCTTGAAATGCACATTTTACTATCAAGTCCTTTGAGCGCTGTGTGATTTTTAATCTTCACAATCCTGGCCATGGTAGCAGCACTGTCACCCCTAATATTTCTACCTTTGAGTCTCAGGCCCAGAAGTTTGGTGGCATTCTAACATAGCATACAGCTCTTCACTTTACCTCTTCAGAGCTTGTTAAAAGCAGAATTCCCTCTGTTAACCAGTTGGACTCACAGATACCCCACCTTCCAGGTAGCTTAAGTCACTCTGCCATTTTCAAAAAATATTTTCAGTCTGTTCTTTGAATTTTATTAAGTTTCAGTGTCATTCTCAGGTTTAATGGAAAAACCACCAGACTTAAAGCTATAAGGTCAGTGTTCAAACCTTACTCTATTGTAATCATAAGAACAGCTATGATAGATTGGTCTTCATCAGGCATTTTACTACTCACTTTACACAGGTAGGTGGTGGGATTCTGTTGTTTGAATTTAGGGGACCCTGACTCCAGTGCCTGTTATCACTGCCTTTTATGTGCTGACAAGCAGCAACCACTACACGGAAGGAGACTTTACAGATTTTGTCTTTCTGTTGAATTCTTGGAGACTTCCCAGCTTCTTGATATCATAAGAAGTACATTTAACCATAGGTTGGACATTCCATTTCAGTGACATATAGTTGTGTCCCTCAAGGGGCTACTTTCACATTATTTGAGATATTACTCAGCAAACCTAACAGCCACTCATATTGCCACTGTATTGCTTATATTTTATAAATGACATATTCTACAGTGTGCTCTTATTCCTATTACCCTATATCTATGAAACAAGATATACTTATCACAAACTATATGTAATATAACACCCAGTGTTTTGGTAAATTTACTTTCCGTAAATTTCTATAAACACTCATTCTGATCCTAAAAGAGGCTTAGGCAACAAATAATATCTTTTGAGTAAATATATCAATGGTATCCATAAATGATTTTTTTAAAAAACTAGTATTTCATTTGAGTCACTGACATTGGTCATGGAGAACATTTTCTGCTTTCAAGAATCATTTCAATCCCCCATATTTCTTAATATATAGTTGTTTGTATTTTTGTTTACTATATTATGTTGGTTACCTACTGAGATGATAGTGACACTTCAGAAACAGTAGGTCAACTGTTGGATTGAGAATGTTTACTTTTTCTTTATCCTGGTATTTTCAAATATCTGTAGGAAGCTTTTGCAAATGAAGATATGTTTAGTTTAGATGTCCTGGCAGTATTTGAAAATGTGTATTTTAATTCAACAGTATTTACAGATAATTTTATGTTTTTTTCCTCTGAATAACATGCTATGTTAGAATAGTACCATCTTCCAGAAGTTAGCGTTTTCACTTTGTCTAAATGAGGAAAATGGAATATTCTATGTAGTAGGCACATCTATAAATATTAAGCCAAAAATATGCAAATTTAGATCCTATTAGTTTGTAGCCATGAACGTCTCCCCTCACAGTCACAGGTAGATCTATGCAATTACTATAAAACACTTTATGATAGGAATGCATTTATGAATCATAGGTTATAGGTGACTATCTAATGCATTTATAATCAAATATTCTGAATTTGGATAATATCTATAATGAGAAGACTAGGGAGAGCTAGATTCCAAACTCCTATGTTTCAAAACCATTCTGTTTCTACTTGTTTCTGCCTGAGATCTTTGCACAAACAAGACAGGGTCTTTGTTTACATTTCATCTATTCCACTCTCAACCCGTTCAGGATGCCAGAAACCTATCTATTTACACCAAGACTAGAAATTGAGAGGAGGAGGCTCACGTGCACAGAGGGCAGAGGCTGTCTCCTCTTGTGGAAATGGGGAGTCCAACTATTGGGCAGTACAGATGTTGCTTTTCACTTTGCGATATGGAATTGTAATGGCCTTAGAGAGAGGTAGCCAGGAATTATTTGGCAAACACAAGTTGGCTCTACTCAGATCTTGGTACACTATAAAGTGCCTCTCCTGTCCTGCTCCACTCTGTGTGACTTCTTTTCCCCTTTTCTGCTATCTGGCATTTTGTGAACTCCAAAATGCCAGGTGTAGTCAACAATGATGCCATAAAAAAAAAAAAATGAAAACAAGAAAAGCCTACTACTTTTTAATATCAAAGTTAAAAACACTGATAGACCTTATAGTTCTATGGGTCATTGGTATATGAACATTTTTCTACTGTGGATCTCTGGATAGGGGACATTAAAATGTCTGAAAAAACATGTGGCAGTATAGTTCTAAAAAAAAGCTGATGTTCTCTGCTATAATCTGAAAAGTAATAGTTATATTCACATGTTCTTATTTCTACACAGAACCATTTTGGACTAGGGCACGTGAAGCTTATAAGTTATGTAGGACAACTGTGATATTCTATTAACCATTCTAACAAATTCAAAATACTTTTCAGTAAAAAATTATTTACAATGTACCTCATGTTCACTTTTTAAAAACTTTCTCTTTATTCTCTATTGAGCTTCACATTTTTATTCCTTTCACTTCACCACATGAATGCCAAAAATGTGACTTATGTACACATCTGCAGGAAAAAAGCAATATGGGGATGTGAAATTTGATGTCATGTTGTGTTATGTTTATGAGGGAAAATTAAAATGTTCATAAGGATTGGCTTCTTTGAAAACTCAAAGAAGCAGATATGGTCAATAGACCTTAGATTGGGATGTGGCTAAAAGTGTAAGGTCTAAGGTAGAGAAGAAATAAGAAAATGCATTTTCCATGTTGATTATTGGCTCCCAATTCTTCCGTGGCACCAAGCACAGAATAAGCATTCAGTAAATATTTGCTGAATAAAGGAGTGAGTGAGAGAGCCAGAAGTATCTTTATAGAAAACTTCAGGTGGCACAAGGGAAAATAACCTTGATTTGCTACAAAAGAACCAAACTCAATACAAGTCTACAAGGAAATGAAAAAATTCATGATTTTTCTGCTGTCTTTCTGTTTTGCAACCATAGGAAAGAAAGACACAGAAAGAAGATTTACAGGAAATGGTATAAGCATCAAGATTTATAGATTCTTGGATTTGCCATGACCAACAAGAGGCAGAGAAGCCTTCAGTATGTGACTTCTCTCCTTAGGGGAGCCCATCAGAGGGAAAGACTTTCTGCTAGAGCGGATGCAGGGACACAAGTACAGATCCTTCATCCCAATATCTCTGTGTCCAAGCCTTTGTCATAAAGCAATTTATCACCATAACTGCTGGTACTATACCTCCTGGTATATTATAAAATGCCTCTTCAGAAAACTTTTGATTTCTGAATCAAAATAACTATTTTGGCTGTTAAGGAAAGGATACAGAGAGAACAAAAATCTTGGTATGTTAAAAAATAATGTAGGATTGGAATTCAGGAGGCGTGGGTTCCAGCTCAGCCCCTTGTCTAACCAGCTGGTAGATTTCAGACCATTTACTTGCCTTTCCTTTCTGGGCCTCAGTTTTCTCTTCTGGAAATTAGAGCATCCAACTGGTAAACATTCCAGCTCTAAAATTCCCAAAATCACACAGATAATACTCAATATGTGGTTGGAATGCTATGGTAGCTTTTTTGATGGATAGAGACCCCATAAGGGATTGCATCAAAATTGAATTTCTTTCTGATTATTCTAAAGGTCAGGTACTGATTACATTAAGAGCAAGTTAAAAAATTGCATGGCTTGCTAATAAGAACTTGATGAGGCTACTAATAGTGCTAAAAACAAGTTTAAATTATTGAACACTTAACACAAACCAAGCCATGTGCTAAAAACTTTCTGTGGATTATGTCGCTTAATTCTTAAAATAACCCAGTGAGATTAGTGATGGTATCACTATTTTACAGTTGAAAGAATAGAGGCTTAATTTAAAGAACTTGGGCTAGGTCACACATTCAGGATTTGAACTGAAGCCTGCTTACTAACCATCACATTAAGAAAACATCACTCTATATAAGTCCTGTACAGACATTAAGTTCCCTTTAAGGATGATGAGCAGATTAAATAAAATTATACATGTTTAGTACCCTTTGTGGCACGTTGTAGTTCAGTCAATATTATCCCTCTCTTCCTTTTTACTCTCTGTATTAAATATTGGGATTAGAGGGGGAAATTTGGCTTTCAAGAAGTGGCTGGCATATCTGGAGGAGTTTTAGAATGATTCTGCCTAATGACAGAGGATCCTAACGTCAGAGTCTATGATTGACTTTAATAGGAAGCTTCATGGAGAATTTGGGTTGTGGTGTGTGTGAGAGAGAGGTGGATGGAGAGAAAGTGGAAGAGGAGAGAGAGAGAGAGGGAGAGGGAGAGGGAGAGGGAGAGAATCTTTCCCCTTTGTTCTTAACTAAAACCACTCTTCTATTATTCCCTGAAAAGCCAATTAAAATATATTTTATTTTTTAAATAAGGAAGATCACTGACTTTCTCTCACCAGGCAATTATCACCGCATAGTACATGTTGAGGAAGTGGGTGTTCCTTGCTTTCTATTGTCTATCTGATGAGCGTGAGGGTGGAGAGCACTTTGCAAAAATATTTGTGTAAGGAGGAGAGCTGAATAAGTCTTTTGCATCTGAATAAGAAAGTCTTTCCTATCTCCCCAATTGGGGGCATTCTTGTTTTTTTAGGAGATTTTTCTTGAAGTAGTTAGATGCTACTTCCTCAAGGAGGTACAGAGTTTAAAGAAATTATCTCAAGTTCAAGTGTTCTTCATAAATCCTTATTTTTATTATCTTATTAAATTTTAGTTTAAGGACTCAGTTCTTATAGTTCTAGGAAAGAAAGGACTATTGTCTGCATATTGATCTTTGGAAGATAGATTGCTAGATGATTGAATAGCAGTTAATACTTATATAGAACTTACTGTGTGCCAGCCTCTGTTCCAACCTTTATATGTATACCTAACAATCCTCACAACAGCCATCTGAGATAGGGTTACTGTTGTCCTTCATCAAATCTAAAATGTATTGATGGTGCATTCTCAGCCTTGTTAGAAGATACTCATCAAAGATTTTCATACAACTGTATCTCCAGTGCCACCTGATTTAATAGCAAATGCATGATATCATGTGTTGTAAGACTATGAAATGTAAGACCCACCCTAATTTTAAAGAAGTTAAAATAAGAAGGCATATATACACATGTTAGAATTAATAAAATAGGATATCATTTTCATTTTATAGATGAAGAACCCGAGGCAAAAGAGATTAAAATTTTCAAAATTACATGATCGGATTCATGTCTAGGTGATTTGGTTCTAGAGTCCATGCTCTTAACCTTCACTTTTTTTTTTCTTTCAACAATATGTTGGAATTGAGCCCATGCTAACACGTGGATAGACTGCCCAAGATCCAGTTACTCATCCTCTCATTGTGGCATCTGTGATGGAATGTGTGTGGTGTATACCACTTGCTTCTAGGGCTGTATGAGGATTGTTACACTAATGCATGTAATGAAGTGCTTGACACGTGGACATCTGATCTAGGCTTCTGACCCATTTTTAGCAAAAGCAATGCAATTGGGAAGCCTTGATGACTGGCTTCCCAGGCTTCAATAGGGAAACAGTGTGCACAAAATGTTTAGGTACCTCAAATGTCAAATACAGTACTGTGTGTTTTTACTGTTTCTCTCTCTACTCTAAAATGCTGACATAGAAGTAATTTATGTAATTTCCATACTTGGGGCTTGAGTATTTTCTTTCCTGACAACAGGCCCCAGTAATACCACTCAGGACTTGACTAACAAAGATAAGAAACAAACAATATTTTACATGAAGATGGTTCTATATGAAGACTTACCAGGAGTTGAACCTTAAGTTATTGTCACTTAGTGGTGAAGAGCAGCGGTGAGACAACCACGTGTGGTACTGCAGGATGGGTTTAGCATTGGACTAGGATTATTTTCTGCTGAAAGATGGAATGATTTTTTTAATTCCAAGCTTTGACTAACTAAACTGCAAGTTCAGGTAAGGAGCCTATTGCCACCAATACCCTGTCCAAATACCCTGAAAAATCTCTGTTATTACTTTGAGGACTTGCCTGCTCCCTGAATTCTTTAATTTCCTTGCAGCTTCTTTACTCTTTAGAATTCTGTCTCTGCTAACCCAGACCAGACTGGTCACCATGGCCAATTTAGACAAACTCTACATAGCCTCTAGATTTGTTGAAAGTTTTCCCCAACTGAAATTTCTGTTTTATTGTTGGATTATGGGTTAATAGTTTGCTGAGATAAAATGGGAGGTGAGCTCTCAACCAAGGAAGACTGTGCTACTCATTACACCTTTCCCTATTATTTATCATATTCTTCTCTGCTAGTACTTCTTTCTCCCAACCTGTTTGCTGTAATCCAACATGTATAAGCTGTTCAAGTGTAGAAAGAAACTGTACTGTGATAGAGATAAGATTTTGGGTACGGATTACCTTCAACTGAGGTAATTATAAGTAAAATTTTAAGTTTGTTGGTTCAGCGCAAGTTTAAAGCACCAAACCATTACTTTTGGGGCTTCTGATTATCATTTTATGTGTCTAGTCTTGAACTGTTTGCATGTCTGATCAGTCAATTTGAATTGTTTTGAATTAGTCTAAGACAGTGAAAACCATTTTATAGGTGACTTGATCTAGTTACAAGCAGTGTGATAAAATTAGAGCAAGTATGACCCGGTCAGAGATAGATTTAATTGGTTGACACTAACTTGATTCAGTAAATTACTCTGAATCACTTAAACTATGTGAGCCACTCAGAACTTGTTTGTCCAGGTATGAACTTATTAGAGCTAGCTAAAATCAGTCTGAAGCAATTTGAGCTATTTAAACCAGACCCAAATAATTTTGGTTAGATACATCTGGTTTTCTAGCCAGAGTGGTTTTAGATCAATCAGAAATGGTCTGGTAGGTAGAACCTCCTTTAGCTCAACTTTTTCACTCTGCACTATTATGAATCATCCAAATTCTTTTGAACAAGTATAAACTTGTTAGAATGGACTGAAATGTTTTATACAGATTTGAACCTGTTTTTAAGCAGGTTACAACTCTTTTGAAATTGACCTTATCTATTGGAAATGAAGTGAAATTGTTTGAACCAGACTCAAAAGATCAGAATTAGTTTGAAAGTGATCTTTGTTGACTAGGCAAACTACTCTGAGGAAGTCAGCAATCTTCTGTGCTAGAAATATAGGTTTTGAATTTCTTAGTGGCAATTTCAGAACTTGTTCTAGGTCTTCAGAGCCAGTCTGATCTTTTCAGAATGAGGAGAAGGAAGTGAGCTAACATTTACTGAGTACCCAGCATATGCCAAGTGTTGCACTGGGCACTCCACAAAGAGTATTTCATTCAATCCTTAGAACAATGGTACGAGGTAATGTATATTTTTTCTTTTTAATGAAATGGAAACATGCAAAACCAAGGCTCAAAGACATCTGGGTAGCTGGTTGGTGGGAAACATAGGATTCAACCAAGCTCTGCTTGATTTCAGAGGTCATGTGTCTCATGATAGGCTACCTTGTATGATATTATGCCTAGTCACTTTTGAGCCCAACATGCATTTTTGAAAACTTTAGTAATGGCATGAAGCTTGGGGTAGAGTGGACATTGGACTTGGAGTTAGGAGACCTGTGTTCTAGACTAATCCAATGAGTTAACCTCTCTGGGTTGTTTTATCCTTTAGAAAACTGAACCTGGATAATGAAAGTTCAAGCATTTATTTTCAGATAACAAGACATATAATTGTCTAAAGGTTCACTCTAGAACAGTAGAAACTATTATTAACACTGATGGTGGTATCTATACCTTCAGTTGTGGTATTTGGTTTGTTAACACTTCCTTTGCGATGGCTTGGTTTGGAAACAAACTTATGTATTGCTAGCAACATGAATAGGAAACAAAACCCTTGAAGATCATTCGTAGACTTAGATGTGTGATTTTTCTCTCCTGATAACTAAATATATTCATTTTCGGTGCAGCAGAGTAAGTTTCATTTGTCTTTAAATTCCATTCAAGAGGTTTTAGAGAATTCTACAGTAGTCATGGCATTGGTGACAACATTTTTTTCCTGTACCTTAAGTCATATAAAAACATAATTATAGAAATGACTGACTTTTTCAAACTAAAAATAAAGAGGAAATAAGGTAGCCACAGTGTCTTCTTGCATCACTCTTGTTGCAGAGTTTGGAGTTGCTTACTGCTGCTTCCTTATTCATTTTGAGGGGAACCCCAAATGATTAAACATTACCTGGACATGCTTTTCAGTTTTCAGCTCTTGTTTCTGAATAATTTGGAGCCAAGTGAGATGCTGTGATATAATATTAGAATATTTATTTTTACCCAAATGGTCACCTTCTGGAGAAGAATTCTGTCGTACTATTACCACTGGCAACCGACACCTGTGAAAACAAAAGCTATAACATAGAAAATCCATCATCTGTAAAGTGTCACTCTTTATAGTGTGCAAATAGAATTATGAATGTTTGTAGAGGCTCTGCCCTTATTGACGACCAGCATATCTGAATGTGAAGTCATAGACCTGCGCTAAAGCACTCTGAGGAAGTACACTGCAGTGGCTCTTGGGGCTCAGCATTTAGGAATTTTGAGCATAAGGTGAGTCACCAAATTGAGGATCCATTTGGAGAGACAACCTTGAAAATCCATAAAGGTCCTTGACTGAGCTTTTACTAATTTTATAAACTATTAAAATAATCGTATAAGAAGCATTGAGAATTGTGGTAAAGTTCCTGGATATGGGGCTGGGTGAAAAGGAGACAATGAGAGGAAAATCAGCAGCATCCAGTGTAGGTAATCTGATTTGTAGATGGGTAATATGTGTGCTTGAATGGGCAGGTAGAGTTGTTGTCAGTGGTAGTGGGGCAGTTGATTATTTTTCTAATTTTCAGGACAGTTTATTGGTATGAGAAATGGGAGAATAAAAAGACATAAGCCTTCCCTAGAGACAGACTACATACACTTTTACTCAGACTGATATTTTGAATATTTTGAATCTATTTAGAGGATAAAAGCAAATCATGAAAAGTGCTGATTGCAAAGGATAAAAAATAAGCATGGTTAGGTCTCACTGGTAAAAACAAGAATTTTTCTTCTGTAACATGAAGAGCTAAATCAGTAGCAGTTCTTGTTAGAATACCAAAGCAAGTATAGGAACAAGTTCTTCAAGATGAAACTCTAGTTTCTGAGCAGTGACTGCTCAAATCTGGAACTCAGTTTCCAAGTGAGTGGTGATAGTCCAGAAAAGTCTAATTTAATATATAGCATATAATGATAATGTATAAGGAAGCTGCAAGCCAAATTTTACTTGTGAATTTAGCATTGTCTTTGAAGGGACTGTACTGACATGTGAAAAAGAATAGAATAAATGAAATTGTCTGGATGTCCAAATGAAAAAAGAGAAAAGTGAAAGGTCCAGAACTAGGAGAATTTGAAAAAGAAGGGGGAATTGGAACCACTTGTGTCTTAAGAATTATTGTTATTTTTGTAATATTCTCTTTCCTCCTTTCTTTTTTTTTAATTTTTATTCTTTTATTTTTTAATTTATTCTTTAGGATTTAGTGACCATTATCTTCTCGATTATCATTCTTATTTGGAATTTTTGTCTTAACAGTACTGTAATATACACATTAAATTAAACTACACTGTTATTTGCTCTTTTAGTAGCAACACTTCTAGCAAGTTATTAGGTTCTTGGGGTCAATGAATAATATCTAATCCTCTTCTCAGGACCCTTTGGCATATAGATATTTCATGGAAGTACTTGTTGAACTGGATATTAAAGTAAGTCACTTTACTCATGGAGGATTCTAAAATTCTGTAATGGATTTTAAGTAAATATGCATTTGTTTGTATTTTGCAGGTGAACCACTGAGTTCTTCATTATGTCTGATGGAGACTATGATTACCTTATCAAGTTTTTAGCTTTGGGAGACTCTGGAGTAGGGAAGACCAGTGTGCTTTACCAGTATACAGATGGTAAATTTAACTCCAAATTTATCACAACAGTGGGCATTGATTTCAGGGAAAAGAGAGTGGTAAGTTCTGTATCCTTCTTTATAAAAATATAATCTCCAAGTCAACATTTGCCTGTCTGTTTAGTTAATTTTGTAGGAATTAGGAGGACAAAGGTTGGAATCTGAAATTAAAGGATACATATGAAAGTGTATTATGTTCAGTCTGGACAATGTGATTTAAAGGGCTGTGCTGAGGGATGCTTTATACAAAACCAAGCGTGTAAAGTAAAAGTGAAGATTCTTTTCAGCTTTCCCTTGAAATCTTTTTGGCTTGTATCTTCCCCCTGACCTCCACAAATTTATTTGTCTATCTTTGCCAAGAAGCCTACAAACCACTTGGCCCCTTACGGTACTGTTTTGTGAGCTATTTCTTCTACCTTTGATATCATTCTTAATGCCTTTTCTCTTGATTAGGCCTCATAATCCCACATGGAACACTAAATGGCAGAACTCATCACTGTTGCCAGGAGTGTGAAGTTGGAGTAGGAATGGGAATGCTGGTAGTGCATGTTGATCTGGGAAGTAACTAAGGGAACTGAGATTCTGCAGAATAATGAGGGAGGGAAGAAGTTTTTTTTTTTAAAATGGACAACAAGACTGAAAGTTTTTCTGGTGGTGGAGGAGAAGCCAGGAAGACACTGAGTCAGAATTGCTGAGTGAAGATGGCCTTCTCCATGAACTACATTTCTGCTAAAAAAATTGACTTATGAGCAGGTCAACAAATTATCAGGAGATTAATGACAAAGACTATTCAATGGAACATATTCTACCTGAGAAAGAAACAGGGCCTCTGGCTTCTAGGACAGAAGTAGTCATTCTCTTCTACCACTCTAAGTCTTTCCTTCCTCTACCAGAGTCTTAATAGAAACTCAGACCCACTGAGTAAGAATAGAATCTTCATGAAATTTTCAGTATTGACATATAATTGATAGAATTAATATATATGTATGATTATATTTATTATTTCCCATTTTATAACCTTGTTTTTAAAAATAACTTTATTGAGACATAATTCACATAACATAAAATGCACCCATTTAATGTGTACAATTTAGTGGTTACCAATCTTTGTCTTTAAGTCTATTTTGTCTGGTATTAGTATAGCCACTCCAACTGCCTTTTGATAACTGCACGGTATAGGTTTTTTTCAAACTTTTACTTACAGCCTCTTTGTGTCTTTGAATGTAAAGCATGTCTCAGGTAGACAGCATATAGATGGATCACAGCTTTTATCTTTCTCTCTCCGCTTCTCTGTTTCTTTCTTCTTTTATTATGGTGACATTCATTAACAAAATCCAGTGTTTCAAAGTGCACAATTCAATAGTAAGGCATATATATATTGCACTGTGTGTTCATTACCCACAGTTAGATTTCTATCTGTCACCACATATTGGACCCCTTTTACCCCATCTACCCCCACCTCTGGTAACCACTAGTCTCATGTCCAGGAGCCTCTGTTTGTTTGTTGCTTTTAGGTTTATATCCCACATGTAAGTGTTATCATGTAGTTTTCAACTTTTTCTGTCTGGCTTATTTTGCTTAGTATGATTGTCTCAAGGTCCATCCATGTTGTCACAAATGGCAGTATTTTATCTCTTCTTATAGCTAAGTAATATTCCATTGTATATATGTACCACATCTTCTTTATCTAACCATCTATTGTTAGACACTTTGATGGATCACAGTTTTTAATCATTCTGCCAATCTCTTCCTTTCATTTGGAGACTTTAATTCATTTTCATTTAATAAAATTACTGATAAAGTAGGATTTATATCTGTCATTTTGCTACTTGTTTTTATGTGTCTTATGTTTTTTATTTCTCTATTTCTTCACGATGGCTTTATTTTGTTATATATATATATATCTTAGGATACCATTTTAATTCTCTTGCTATTTTTTTTTTACTGTATATTTTTTGAGTTATTTTGTTAATAGTTTCCCCTGGGGATTACAATTATCATCTTAATTTTTAACTATCTCGTTTGATTTAGTGCCAATTTAATTTCAATACTGTGCAAGCTCTGCTCTTATATGGCTTCATTTCCTACTCTTTTCTTTCCACTATTATTATTATTCAAATTATATCTTTATGTGCTGTGTGCCCATCAATACAGATTTATAATTATTTTGTGTTGTTGTGTTTTAATCAGATGGAAGAAAAAAGTTACAGAAATACATTTATACTATCTTCTATATTTACCTATGTAGTTACCTTTACTGGTGCTCTTTATTTCTTTGGGTGGATTTGAACTATTGCCTTGTGTTCTTTCATCTCAACCTAAAGTATTATCTTTATTATTTCTTATAAGGCAGGTCTGCTAGCAATGAATTTTCTATTTTTGTTTATCTGGAGATATCTTTATTTCTGTTTCAATTTTAAATGATGGCATTGCTGGATATAGAATTCTTGGTTGCTGGTCTTTTTTCTTTCAGCACTTTGATTATGTTATCCTAAAGCCTTTTGACCTCCAGTCAAATCAACTCTTAGTCTTATTGGGATCCCTTGTATGTGAGAACTCACTTTTCATTTGCTACTTTTAAGGTTCTCTCTTTGTCTTTGCATTTGAAAGTTTGATGATGATGTTCTAGTTAGTCTTTATGAGTTTATCTTTCTTGAAGTTTGCTGAGCTTCTTGAATGCACAGGTAAATATTTTTCATCAAATTTGAGAGGATTTTGCCTATTATTTCTTTAAAAAAATTTTTTGCCTCTTTTCATCTCTCCTCTTTTTATAGGATTTTCAGTATGTTTATGTTGGTATGTTTGATGATGTTTGATAAACCTCTGAAGCTCTTTTTTTTAAATTATTTTTTCCATCTGTACTTTAGACTAGTAATCTCAATTGATGTATCTTCAAATTGATTATTCTGCTAGTTCAAGCCCACTCTTGAGCCTCTCTAGTAAATATAACATTTTAGTTAATATACTTTACAACTCTGGAATTCCTATTTACTTCTTTTTATAATATTTACCTTTATTGACATTCTCTATTTAGTAAGGAATTATTTTCATACTTTCTTTTAATTCTTTAAGCACAACGTCTTTTAGTTCTTTGACTATATTTATAATTGATGATTTAAAGCCTTTGTCTAATAAGTTCAACATCTGGGCTTTCTCACTAAGGATTTATATTGGTTGGTTTTTTCCCTGTGTTTGGGAAAGTATTGGCTCTACTTTCCTATTTCTTTGTGTGTCTCATAAATTTTGTTGAAAACTAGACATTTAAAATAATATAACATGATAGCTCTGGATATCAGACTCCTTTCTGCTCTGAGAGTTTCTTGTTTTTGCTGTTTATTGTATTGTTGTTGCTGTCTGTTTGATGACATTCTGGGGTTAATTCTGTAAGGTCTATATTCTTTGTTATGTGCAGCTACTGAAGTCTCTGCTCAGTTAACTTAGTGGTCAGCTAATGAATGGACAGAGAGTTTCTTAAATTCCTTGAACTACTAGTTAGCCTCTCAGCTTTTTCTGAGGGACTGTGTGTGTGTGTGTGTGCACACACGCGTGTGTGCGAGCGTGTACATTGGGATATGTACTTAATGCTCGTTTAGGCTGTTTACAACTCTGCCTTAGCTTTCACTTCATGCTTGAGAAGAGCTTCAAGGTCAGCCAGAGGTGAGAGATTAGGGCCTTTTCAAATATTCCCTAGGCCTATGTACAGCTCTACCCATAAGCAATAGATTCCAAGGGATGTTTTGGAACTCTGCAAATCTCCCCATGGACACCTCATTTCCTATATTTTTTCTTTTTAAAGTTTTTTTTCTTTTTTAAGTTAGACTTCTGGTAACTCCAAATGGTATTGCTGCCTTTGGTACCTGTGATGTTAAATACACGCTACTGATAATTTTCAGCAATGCCCTAAGGGTAGGGTTTTTCTCATAGAGCAAGGTCTGAGTTGGGTAAAACAAAGACAAGGCCTGAGAATGAAGCTTTACAGGTGGCTTTCAGTTCTTTGGGGATGACTTTGCGGGGAGCTCCAAATCTATTTTGCTTCCACTGCCTATGGCTGCTATGCTGATGGTTTTCACAATTATCATAGTTACTGTGGAGGTGGGGAGAGGGGAATGAGAATAGGACAAGTTAAAACAGTACAAAACTTACTGTTTTTACTGATATTCAGAGTTATGAAGTTGATTTTGAGTTTTTGCCAGTTTTCATTGCTTTTATGGAGAAAGATTTTCAGAGTTTATTCCTATAAAATTGTTTTTAGAGTAATTTTAAAAAATAGGATAGGAAAAAGTCATAGAAAGGTAATATTTCTTGAAATAAGTTCCCTGAGGTAACTTTGAGGAAAGTTGAGCTGATTATTATTTTTATATAAATTATGTATTATTTATACATTTCATAATACATTTACAAAAATATATAATGTATATATATTATTATGCAAATTATTACATTATCCATAGACAACTATTTGGGATAAAATACAAATAAACTTGTATTGCAATAGAGTTTCTTTAGAAATTCAGATGTTCAGGGAACATGTACTGAATAGGAAAGTGAGAAGAATTTGCTGGTTTCAGAAGTTCTCTTTTTCTCTTTTATTTTGCTGTTTTAGGTGTACAGAGCCAATGGGCCAGATGGAGCCATTGGCAGAGGCCAGAGAATCCACCTTCAGTTATGGGACACAGCAGGGCAGGAGAGGTATGAACTCTTCAGTTACGTGCGTCATGCTGGAGGAAAGAAGAAAACAACTACACTTTTAATACTGTGACCATGCACAGGAAAAGGCTAGCTGATTTAGTTGATTTGCATCTGGATAAGACATGCTACCAAATTAGCAGGAAATCGATCAATCTGAGATAATAATGGTGGCTTTATTTCATACAAAGTCAAAGAGAAAATGAATCCTTTTCTAAATGGACCATCTTACTTCTGGACTTTTTCTTTCTTTTTTTTTTTAAAGGCTTGCCCGCTTTTCTTAAATTACTTTTGCTATTTACTCAGCCACAAAAAATGCTACAGAGTTTCATGCATTATTCCTATCTGATTGTTAGAACCTAGTGGAAAATCTGGTTGGAATTAACTCATATGGTGAGAAGTTGCTTGACCAAAATAAGTCACGTGAAATATTGATGTAAAGTTGCTTTTAGTAAGTTAAGTCTTCTGTTTTCTCTCATGGATTCCTTGAAGGATTTTTTAAAACTTTTTATTATGAAAAATTTCAATATATACACAAAAGTAGAGAGCATTGTACAATGAACTCATGTACTCATTCCTCAGTTTCAACAGTCTTCAAGATGTGGCCAGTCTTATTTCATGTATACCCCTTATTCCTGTTCACCCTTCCCCCAAATTCTTTTGAAGCAAATTCCAAATCAGATTATTTTATTCATAATTATTTTGATATGTATCTCTAAAAGATAAGGATTGTTTTTATAAAAACATTAATTAGAAATATTTGAGAAAACTTAAAATAGCAGATTAGATGACAAATTCATACCAGTATTTTCTTCCCTGTCAGTTGAAGTCTTTGCATAAAGGCAAAGTAAGAGGAAGCTGTTAGCATAAGAGAGAGGGGAGACAGCCGCATAAAGCCTTGGGAGAGAGAGTACCAAGAAAGCACAGGGACTGAGTAAATACTGCTCCCACCTTAAAGCTGAAGAAATTGCTTATCAGCGATAAGAGACTCTGTAGAGATTGAAATTAAGAAGTCATAATGGAATACATTGTAATGTCAAGTCAAGCCAAGCTTTCACAGGACAAGGAAAACACACAGCAAGCACCATCTCTTTTGGCCTTATTAACTCTTAATTGTACAATAAATTCTTGGGTGAGAGTAAAAGATCACAAGCTTGTTCTTGTCATCCGTGTCTAACAGGCTGTCTAGCAGGCTGGGTGATCAAAATGTATGATCTGTTAACACATTGACTTATATGTAAATGATAAAGAACTGTCTCATACACTTTTGGAATGTCATCTAATTAAAAAAAATTTAATTTATACAGGTCTTTATTTTTAAGAATTTCAAGTATAACTTTTGATCATTACTGGCATTTTAATAAAGTCCAGATATATTTTCAAATATTCTTTTTTGCTCGAGATAGCTATTTACTATATTTTGTAAGAAACCTAGTGTTTATTATACACATAATTTTATACTGTCGAAGGTATCATTTATAAAAGCATAATTGACTAAATTTTATGCAACTAAGAGCTATACAATGCATATGTAATATGAAGTTATTAGAAACAGTGGCACCTTTTAAACATCTAATTTGTTATTGATTATCTATTTAAGAGGCTGAGGGCACTGCTGTAGCTTTCTCTTTCAGGAATGGGACCATGGTTTAGTTGACCAGTCTGCTTTTCCGTTCCTAGGTTTCGGAGCCTGACAACAGCATTCTTCAGAGATGCCATGGGGTTTCTCCTGCTTTTTGATCTGACAAATGAGCAAAGTTTCCTCAATGTTAGAAACTGGATAAGTAAGTGTTATTTTCTCACAGCCTCTTGCTTCCTATAGTAAAATGCCCTCTTATATTTTATATTTGTTGTCAATTGTTTTGGGGGAAATCCTAGTACTATTTAAAATGGCATTTAAAAGAGCAAAGCTTTTAGTTTAATGACAGAGATAACTGAAATACTCAGCTATTCCTAGTCATGCTGACTTTGATTTGTTGACTACTTCCTATGCTCCAGATATAAGGCAGTGCTTTCCATGTAATCTCTTTATTAGTCTTTTCCACAGAGGGGACCCTTATCCCCATTTTATAGAAGCATAAAGAAGTTAAATCATTTAGTATCTGCCAGCCTATTGTGTGCTATCAAGTTTTGTACCACCCCAGGATTTAAAACATATAACACACAGACATAAATACCTTTGGAAGGCTTAACAGACCATAACACTGGCTCCATGTCTCTGTGTTTAGAGATCCCTTTTCTGCTTTTAGTGCCAGAGTATTTGCCAGGAGGACTCTGTCATGAACAACTCTAGAACTGCTTTGGCAAGTGGTTTCCAGCATATTATTTATAAACCTTCATTCTGAGAGATCCTAATCTCTCAAATGATTGGTAATAGCCATTTTAAAACCTGCCACTTGACCAAATAACAGCTTGTATATGTATACTTTCCTCCATTAGTCATATTAATGTAAACCTAGAGAATCTAGTGGGGAAGGCTATGATGTTAAATTCTTAACATCCAAATCTTTAAAATGAAGGTACTTATATCTCCAACTTAAAAATTGCTTGGTGTTTTGGTATCATGAAAGGGTAATTGGCTGTGGTTTTGATAGCAGAAAACCTTAGTTTAAAAATATGAGTTTTCTTTTGTCTATGGACATGCTACCCTGAATAAGCCTGATCCTTTCTGATGTTGGAAGCTAAGCAGGGTCAGGCCTGGTTAGTACTTGGATGGGAGACTACCTAGGAAGACCAGGTGCTATAGGCATAAAATAATAAAAAAATAAGTGATTGTAAACTGAAAAGTTCTTGCAGTCTGTGAACTCAACCAACGGTTGCCTCACCTAACAAAATAAAAATACGAGTTTTTAAATAAATAATTTAGTGTAGTGAATTGTGATTTTCAAAGCATTTTTGCACACTTGTATCTGATCCTCACAACCACCCTGTGAGGACATTCAGACAGGTGGTGTGTCCCTATTTTAGGATGACACTGAGCCTTAGGAATAGACTTTTTCAAGGATGGGAAGAATTTGGTTTTCAGTTCAATGCCTTCTTTGCTCTTTCTCAACTAAGTTGATCCCTGAGAGTTGAAGAGCTATTTAATACTTTAAATATAGTTTTCCCCAATTTAGTTATGCTTATTGGACTTCACTTAATTAAATGCCTGGCTGAGTTGCACACTTCAGCTGAATGATGGTGGCTATTTCTAGTGCTTTATCCTCAGCTCTTGCTCCTCATCTTCTCCTTTGGATCATCAGAACAAGTTTTTGGGCTTTCTTAAAGCTTTTTTATATAAGGACCCTTGTTAGACATGTGCTCATAGAACCTGAGCATTGAAAGATCATCAACACATTTCTTTTTCCATAGATAGAAAGGGAGACTTGAGACATTATATAAATCTTGCCCATCTGGGCTTTACATTTTTTAGATAAAGAAAAAAATTATGTGAAATAATGGGTATACATATATTTTGTTTTGTTTTCCTTCAGAGTAAAGAATTCTTACTGTCTAGTTAGGTAAATAAAATTTATACATATTGAAGATTTAATATAGTCAATGAAAATGATCCTCCTCCTCCCTAATCCTGTTTTTTTTTAAAAAAGGTATAATATTCAGAGTTAGAGTTGTTAATAAATCTTAATTAGGAATAAAAATTTGTTTTTTACTGCCCATTAGCATTTTGAGTATTATAGAGATTATTCATTTTTTTTAATTTAACATATAAATTTATTTAACATATATGATATAGATAAATCAGGAAAATTCAACTAAATAATAGTTTAAAATATACACATATATGTATATGTATGTATACGTGTATATGCATATGTCTATCTGTCTGTCTACCTATCATCCATCCATCCATCCATCCATCCATCCATCCATCCATCCTTGCACACACATGGTGCATACCAGAACAGAGACAGTGTTGTATTAAATAAAGAGCTGACTCCTGGGCCCTGATGGCCCTGCGAAATAGAAAGCTGGTATTCGCCTTCCCCCTGCTTCTCCAGAGCTGCCTCACATTCCCTTCTCTTTTGACTGGCCATCTCTCCAGGCCCTCTTGGGAAGGGTATAAGAGTCCAAAGGTTAGCCCTACTGAGTTCAGGAGACTGAACAGAGAGCTGAGTCTGCTGGGCCTAAATTTGAAATCTGATAAGATCAGGCAACGTTGTCTTAACTCACCTGTCTTCCTGAAGCTCAAAGGATAAGCAAGTCATATGCATGGTCATTCTTCCTCCAGTGGCAGAATATTTCGTAAGGAAATTTTAAAGTAGCCTAAATTTCTAAACTTTCTTCTGTAGCCTCACATAAATGGTACAAGGGCTCAACAGGTATGTATTTTATATGTTTTTGTAGTGTATATTTTATAACATATATTTACATGTATATTTTTATTTCTATTATTCCCTCTGTTCAAAAATCCCTCCTCACACCCGTGCCCATTTTTTAACTGATTAGAGTTCTACTTATTTTTTTAAAATCTGAAAAAATTTGGCCCCCATAAAATTTCCTGTGATAACTTTAGTTGAATTAAATGTTTCCCCTCCTTTTAACTCCTATTACTTTTGAACTACTTTTAGGATTCTAATCATATAACACCTTGAGTTGTAGTTATTTATGTATGTGCCTTTTCTATTAGTGAGATTTAAAAAAAAGAATTGATTAATTTACCTTTTTATATAATTCACATCCTTTTTTAGATAAATTAGAAAAAAAAATCACCAATAATTACACTTCCCAGATTCCTACAAATAAATGCTATTAAACATTGCTACTGGTAATAGTTACATAGCACTTATAGATGCTTCAATGCAGTGGTCCCCAACCTTTTGACACTAGGGAGTGGTGCTCCTATGAGAGAGAACCTAATGCCTGATGATCTGAAGTGGAGCTGAGGTGGTGATGCTAGGGCTGGGGAGTGGCTGTAAATACAGATGAAGCTTCATTCATTCACCTGCCACTCACCTCTTGCTGTGTGACCTGGTTCCTAACAGGCCACAGACTGTACTGGCCCACAGCCTGGGAGTTGGGGACCCCTGCTTTAATGTATTAACTTAGTGCTTCTCAGTATGTGAATGTGCACCTGGATTACCTAGAGGGTTTGTTGAAATACAGATTCTGGGCCCCATACCCAGCATTACTGACTCAGAAGATATAGGGTGGGAACCTGAGAATTTATATTTCTAACACATTTGAAGGCTGCTGGTCTATGGACCTCACCTGAGGAATCACCAAATTAACTCATTCAGTCCTCAATTTAACCTTATGAAGTAAGTACCATTATTATCTCCACTTACAAATGGGAAAACTGAGGCAAAGTGCAGTCAAATCAGTTTCCCAGGGTGACACAGCTAGTAAATAGCAGAGCCAGGATTCAGCCTTAGACACATTGGGTCCTGAATTCATGCTTATAACCATGACACTGGACACATAAAGTGTTAACAGAGCACAGAACCACTCTGGAGACTAGAAAGGTTTCACAGTAGAGGTAACTGAGAAGCAGACCTTGAAGGAAGGGTGTCGAGTCTCTGAAGGAAGGTTTCGGTTGGGTATTCAAGGGTGTGAGGACAGATTGTGTAATGACTTGGAGAAAAGAAAAGGTATGGCAGTTATTAGAAACTACACAGTTTGGGCTTGCCTATATAGTTCTTGTTTTCCAGGTTGTCCCTTGAGGGCAAAGGTCGGGCGCTTTGAAATTCTACACCAGGTATCAGGCCTTCCTTAAAGCCCAGTAAATGCTTGCCACCTTGACTTTCTCTTGATAAGATATAAAGAACATGACCTCGTAATGAGGAACTAAAATGTCAACACTTTTCTGGTTAACCATGATAAAAAAATAAATTAGGCCATGAACTTTGTGAAAGTTGGGCTTTAATTTCATTATGGGGTGTGATGAGTAAGAAATAATACTTTATTTTCCTTCTTTGGGAGATTAAACTATTTAGCTTAGTGAAGCACTTTTGTTTAATTTAAATGCTTTCTAAGATTATGCCTGTAATTTTCAGGTTTTCAGGTGAAAAGAAATAACTGAAAGGGAATAAAAACTGGAATAAGAATCGTAGTCTGCTTTTTCTTGGTTCTGGTGACTAAATTGTTAACTATTTATTCAGGGGTTTTGCTCATCATTTAATTCTGTATCTTGTTTGTTTTAAATGAATTGATTCTGCTTTAGAATAATAGAAAAATATGAAAAACATTTCAGATCGAAATAGGTTAGTTTATAGGAAGACAATTTTTTAAAAAACATCACCATTGGAGAGGGAATATGATACATAGAGCTTTAAGATTAGCAATAAACACTAGGAAATCCTCCAAGTTTTTTTTCTTTTTTTTTCAGATGGCCTTCATAAAAAAGACTGCCACATGTTTTGAGTGTGTGAGTGCGTGTGTGAGTGTGTAGGTGTACCTTTGGAGCATTAGTGAAGTTTCCCATTCCTCTCTGACGTAAATAAGCTGGCATATGTGTTTAAGGACAGGAGTAGTTTTATATCTCTGTCTTATCCATTCAACTTTACAGATTAGATTACTGATGCTTGGAAGCACTATATCAGTCTTTATATCCCCTTAGGGTTTCAAAGCACTTTTGCATACACTTACATTATTGTTTACCTATAATAAATGATCTGATCTTATATTAACAGGCCAGCTACAAATGCATGCATATTGTGAAAACCCCGATATAGTGTTATGTGGAAATAAGAGTGATCTGGAAGAACAGAGAGCAGTGAAGGAGGAGGAAGCCAGAGGACTTGCAGAGAAATATGGGTGAGTAATTTTTGTGGAGAAATCTAAAGAAAAAATTTCCAATTTAAACATGAATGGATAACAAAAAAGACAAAAGCAAAAAATTAAAATGCTCAGATATAGACTTTGGAAGGTGTCAAATACTTACTTTGCATCTTAATATTATGTGATAGTGGGAATTGTAGAAAAAGCATTGGACTAGGGCCTTCTCAATCTCTTGGTGTTTGAAGAAAGGCCTCTCTGAGGGCATATGCCCTAATGGTGTGCGGCCCCCTTTCCAAGTTGCAAGAAGGAGACCCCAGGGATAAGGAAACTCTATGTTCACCAAGGAAATTTAAAAGCTCGTTTATATGTTACTGCATACAAGAAGGCCTTGTTAACTTTGAAATTTATATGCTGGGAGAGAAAAAACTGAAGATCTTCTTTTGGTTTAGGCTGTGTTTTTGTGGTGGAGAATTAACTAAATACTCTCTTCTTCTTTAAGTTCTGGGAATAAGATCACAGTAACAGCAGCACTAACTAGACATGAAAGGAGGGGTCGGCTGCTATTTATTATACTTCAAAGGCATCTATACAAAGGAATGTGTACTTTCTACTTCTATTACAATGAGAGCTCAAATGTATGTGCATTGCTCTTAATATAAGTGGGAGGCAGCAAGTATGGTTGAGAAGGAAGGGGAAGGAGGGTGGTGGTGGCGTGGAGTGGTGTGGTATATGGGGCTGTTATCTGGCTAGTGGCCTTAGTTGTTAGGCAGAATCTAAGGAGGCCAGAGGATGCCTTTTGTCTTTCATTGTGTGACCACTGCTTTGCCCTTTGAGTTGTTGGAGGTTCAGAAAGTACTCAAGGATAAGATTCACATTGGGAGGGAGCGGAAGGATAGGTTGGCCAGGTGGAAGAAGCCAGAGTCTGGGGAGTTTCAAATACCAAGTTAGGAGAGTAGAATTGGTTTCTTGGGGACAGGGAGTTGCTGAAAGCCTTTGAACATGGAGGGATGCTCTGAGGACTTTCCTCGATCAGTCTGGGGGTTGTGGGTGGTTTGAAATGGAAGGAGGAAAGATTAGACACAGGGGTATTGCCATGATCTGTGAAGTGGGTAGAGGTTGGATTTGTGGAAAAGGACTAAATCAGAGAAAGTATGTAGGGTGGGGCAGAACAGGATTTTATCTATCATCTATCTATCTGTCTGTCTGTCTGTCTGTCTGTCTATCTATCTATCTATCTATCTATCATCTATCTATCATCTATCTCTTTTTTAGAATAGGATTAAAATTTTTCTCAAGTCTAACTCACCAGGAAGGATGGGGGACGGGGTTTGCCATCAACTATGCTGGCTTACTCTGGCAAGGATTTGCAGTAGGATGTGGAGGTTTTCACTCAAGTGTAGGAGGTGTTGAATCACGTTGGAAGCACCTGGGGAGCATTGGACAAAAATACTCCTGTCTGGGCCTCACCTTTGAATTTCTGACATGATTGGTCTAGACTGGTTTATCAGAAGTGGTTTATCAGGCAACATTCAGTTGAATAAAAAGTACTTATATATAAAGGAATTTTTTTTACAGGGATTTGACCTTATGCACTTGTAGGAGCTGGTTAAGCAGTCTCTGTAAGGTGTCGTTTTGAGTCTGATGGTGAAGCTGGATGTCCACAGGATGAACATTGAGGGAGGGAGGTGGATTTAAAGTAGGAGAACAAGAGACAGCCAGGAACCGTAATGAGGGATCGAACCCCATGTGGGTCATTACTGCTGTTTTCCTGCATGATACAGATGTTTTACAGCAGCCCGGGCCCCTTTCACAGAGCTAAATACACACACCTAACCCAGGAGTCAGAGAAGCTGAAGGAGGATCTTGGGGAAGGTGAAGTAGGTACAAGTCTGGTTGCTGACTTATGCCAACAAGATGACCCAGAAGATAAGTGACAGTGTATGAGGGCTACAGAATGGTTACTGTTTCACTTGACTCCTCCAAATCTCCCCTGAATCTATCTTGAGGTCCACCCTGACTGGAAAGGAAATTCTAGGAAATGTTGAGATATTACAAACCCACCACAGATGGGGCCTAGGCATTTATATTTTCTGAAAGCTCTCCATGTGATTTTCATGTTCAGTGGAAACACTGACTGAGATGATTCTGAGGTGGAGGCTGATAAAGCCCCACAGGCGATTCTCATACGCTCTCTCCAACCCTGAGAGGCATTCGTGTATGTAGTGGGAGGGATCAAATACCACAGAGAATACTGAAGTGTTGAAGCTGGGAGCTGTCGCAAGAGGATGAGGAGGAAGTAAGTAATGAAGCAATGGAAACCATGGACCTAGACCATGCTTTTGGAAAGTGTGTTAGTAGTAAAGGCCAAAAAAGTAGGGCAGCCAGTGGACTTAGCTAGATCAAACAAGTATATTTTTAAGTATTGAGGGAGAGTCAGGATTGACGTTTTCCTCCTCTGGGCTGCTTCGGCCCTTTGCTTGTTTCCTCCCTTCCAGTTCTCAGGATTCCACATCCTGCCTGGTATCAAAGAGCCTGCCGTTGCCTTCTGACTGTATGGGGACTCTGGGGATACAAGAATTGTCTTTCATCTGTGCTCAGATCGCAGGTCTGGGGAGTATTTTACAGAGAGGCTCAATCTAAAGTTTCTGGATTGAGTTAAAATGAAGAGAGAATAATTAGCAGATAAGGTAATTGAAACTATTAGAGAAGAATAGAAAGGGATGGGAACAGAATTCCCTTAAGATTTAAGATGTATAAAATATAGTTCTGTGGGCTGTTTGGCAGTCTCAAAGGAAAATATGATGGAACAATTTGGTTCACGGAATATCACAAAATTGACTTATAAGTTTAATGATTATTTTTATGGAAATCATTTCATTCTTAATAGTCATAATATTTTCATTGGTTGCACATGCACTAAAGGACTATGTTAGTCAGTTGGTTTAGGCACTAATAGCCATAAACAGTATGATTTATGACACATCTTCATATTATTTGTATGATGTCCGATAAATTTGTATTTTAGTTACTATTGCGCTACCTTCTATCCTCAATTCATAAAAATGAATCATTGGTTCACAAGTGATTCTCTGAAATATGCATACATTTAGACAATGAAAGTGTCTCGGAAGAACTTTGCAAACCTAATAAAAAACATGTTACAGTTCAAATGTGGAACATAAATCTATGTGTACTGGGACAAATAAATCTGAGAATGAGGACTTCATGCGGCAGCCCAAAAATGGAAAAGGCAATTTGGGTGCATGATAATGAATATCAGAACATTTATTTTTAGTAGACTAAGAATCCATTTACCCCAAATTCATTCATATATATATATGTATATATAAATTTTATTTTTATTATATATATATATATTTGCTATGAAATTTGGATGAATTGTAACATGACATTCTCAGGTTATTCCTAACATAACAAAAATGTTGTCTTCTTTTTGTAAGCCAATCAAGTTTGTCTAGAATAAATACAAAACAATGCTTTCTAGTATGTTATATTGAATAATATTGTCAACGAAATCAGAGAAGAAAACAAAACAGGTGTGTTCAAATCTTCACTGCTAGTCAAAACTTGCAATTCAAGCTGTTGCTGAAACACCTTTAAAAATAGCTATAAAGCCAGTGACAAATACATTAGAAAAGAAAGTAGAATGCGACATCACCAACGTTCCTTGTTTAGATACTTTTGGATCTCAGACTGTAGTGTGCATCACCTGAATGCTGGGTCTTGCAATTTCTGGTTCAGTAGATCTGGGGTGGAGCCCACAGGATTATATTTCTAACTGACTTTCAGATGCTGCTGCTGCTGGTGGTCGAGGAAAGCACTTTGAGAACCACCAGTGCAGATGCCAAGTTACTAAAAGGTGTGTGTGCTGGCAGATATTTTCCTTGACAGTATAGCTGGAGAAAACCAATTATGCACAGAATATGAAGCAGTTATCTACTTGTGCCATGCATGGGTGAGGGTAACGTGCTCAATGACTTATCATTGGAAAATCCATGCTAACGGGAAAAAGGATTTTTTTTTTCCTCACACAGTTAATTGCATCAGCTCTGATATAGACTGGGAAAGGGACACTGAGATTGCTACTGAGGGGGTGCCAGCCACAAACGGGCAGGCAAGGACTTTGTGAGTAAAAATGGTCGCACCTAAATGCCCTCGCATACTCTGCTTTATTTACAGAGGACAACTGGTGATCATTATAAGCCTTTTGTTCTTGATTCATAGTTGAGAGAAATAGAGAAAATTGTGACTACAATAAAAGCATAATTGAGTGTATGTATTTCATGTGCTGTGCAAAGTATTGGACACCAAATTTTAAAAACAGATATAATCGAAATAACATTGTATTCATTTTAATTGTATCTCATATGTGTATATATTGCAAAATGATTACCAAAATAAGTTTATTTAACATCCATCATCAAATGTAGCTATATTTATTTTTCTTCTTGTGATGAGAACTTTTAAGATTTACTTTATTAGAGGCAGCAAATTTAAGACTCCCCCACCTCCATCCCCGCTGAAGGCTGTTGGTTATTGACGAGAAAGGCGCTCAAAAAGTTTCCAGAATGAAGGATGAGTTTAAAATAACACATTTATTTACAACATTAATGAGTACAGACCATTTCTGGGATTTCAAGTAGCGTAGCTCAGCAGAATGCTCAATGTCTATCTAATCTTAATTAGATGAAATGGGGAATGAATAGCTTGATCTCTAATAGTTTGATGCTTTGGAAACTTTATGACATCCTTCCTTTCTTTGAGAAATAAATTAATGATGTATCATTGGGTATGTTTTAAACCACACACATATGCTCTAACTGAACACACAAGACTGATTTCCAGAACTCTGTACAACTCTGTAGAGGATCTGGATTTTACTTGGCACAATCTCCAAGGCTGAAACAGTTCATATACTAGCCCTTTCTTCTAAAGGCTAGTTCATTTAGCATCCAACAAACTATGAAAAGTACCAAGACTCATTTCTTAGTGAAAAATTTCTCCATAATTTCTGGATTTACATGTAAGCCAAATATCTAGAACCATTTGATAGAATTATCAATACTCACTCTCATTCCTGGCAGCCTCTAACTGGAATCTAGGATCTTCCAGTTTTGTGGAAATACATAATAGAAAAGAAATGAGCTGGATGTGGATTCTGATATATGACATGAGCTGAATATATTGATATTTTAGTGAAAAACTGCAAATGATAATGCCCCTTATTGATTTGAAGGTGTTTGTCATTTTGCTAAATTTATTAATTAAAAATCTGTGATTAATCTATTTTTTAAAAGCATACCAGATTGGTGTTCTGTACGTGTTCCAAATGGCCATTAAGTGGTCATTTACAGACTGTCATCACCATTTGCTTCAGGGGATTTTTTTCAAAGGTTTGGCTCTACTGCTGCTTTGTAATGCAACATTAGTACCACCATGTGGCAAGAAGGAACATTACCTCTTTTTCTATGGTGAAAAGGAGACTTGATCCTCTTGAATTTAAACTAAAATTACCAAACTTTTGCCTAGTATATTTTAGGAAAAGCAGAATATAATTTTTAGAGATAAAAAATCCCATTTTATCGACTTTTATTGAGCACTTGGTGGATGCTAGGCTTGTGTTAAGCCCTTTACATATGTTACCTCATTTTTTCTTACTACTCCCCCATGAACCACTGTTACCCTTCTTTACAAATGAAAAGTAGCCCAAGTGCCTTCTAAAAGTGAAAACCAAGAAGATATGGACATAAAAATATAACTATATCTACTGGACTTCCTACACCTTTAAGATGAGCTGAGCTGAGCAGCACAATTTTCAAATATGAGCACAAGGCACATTTCTGTCTCTGGGGCATCATTTTATTATGGAAAGAAAGTCTTCAGGCTTTTCTCTGTGGACCTCATCTAGTTGGCTTTTTGTCTGGCAGCTCAAAAAGCTGAGAGTGAAGAGGAGTGAGCTTTAGCATTTATTTATTCCTGTAAAAACAAACTCAGAAGTTTGAATTGCTCAGAAGTTTGAATGATCAGTATAAAGATTTTAAGGCTGTTAACCTGCCTTATGGTCATATGACCTGGAGGTTCACAAAGGACAGGGAAATATACTTTTAATTTAAGGACAGAAGTTTGTTACTTGAATTTGGAGTTATAAATCTAAACTAGGTCTTGTTAATGTTGTACACATTTTAATATGAGAGATTTACAGATTTACAAAGTAACTCATATACCCTGAGATTCTACCAACTAAATATTTGCTTAAGTTTTAGTAAACATTAGACAATAGCTCATAGCTCTGTTAGAGGCATCAGCCTTTGATACCTTATTATTAATCAATAAAGTAAGATCCATTTTCCACTCAGCATTTAGTGATGGTCACTTGAGGGAATGAGGGGTTTGATGAAGAGTAAAGGAAGCAAATGCTTTGGAGTGTGAAGCACTTTGGCCAGAACAGGTCTGAGTGAGCTCTCCCTGATGCAAGGAGGCATGGTCCCAGGTACCAGAACTCAGGGCAGTATTGTACATCAGCTACATTACAGATTAAGTCAAAGTTAGCGGGCTAGTCTAGGAATTTAATATTTATAATGTTGTCAAGGTCTCTTGGAGCTATGACTTTCCATGATTCAGTGATGTTTCTATGTGTTCTGAGTTTTAAACAACAAAATTACAAACTTTTGTAACCTAATCTACTTAAGTAGTTGGTAGTAAGAAATACTTATCAATGACACATTTGTCAGAAATGACACATTTCCTATGTGTCAGATTCCAATCTAAGTGCTCTAAATGTTAACTCATTTAATCCTTATAAGAAGATACTGATATTATCTAGTTTTGTGGATGAAGCAGCTGAGGCACAGAGGTTAATTACTCAGGCACAGAGGGTTACACAGTTGATAAGAAGTTGTACTAGGGTTTGAATCTAGGAAACCTGGCTCAGGAAGTTACGGCTCTTAACCATTGTCCAAATAGTCTGTAATTGCCACTTATAAGTTTTACAGTTTTTAAAGAAGTACTTTAAACATTGTTTTCTCATTTCCTTAAAAATTACTGTGAGGTAAGTTTTAAAAGCTGAAAGGAAAGAAACAATGGAAAGTAGAAATAGCTTAATGGAGGTTCAGTTGAGGAATTAAATGAAGCTAAGGACTCTAGAGTTAGAAAGATCTTTATAATTGACTTCGAAAAAATTTAGAAAATTAGGTGTACATGTTATGAATAATATTTACAAGTTTACTATTCAACTACTTTTTTTTAATTTTTAATTTCAGCCCAGTATTGTTGGGGGAGGGATGAGTTTTTCAGTTGCTTGTCCTTGAAACAATATATTTCTAAATGGTGATAGAGTGATCAAGAAATGTTCTGTAGACATTAAATGATTCTTCATGGGTATAATTGAGAAAAGACATGATGAAGAAAATGTAAGTATTTAAGTTCTGAGACTTTTCAATCCAAAATTCAATTCCTGAAACAGTGGCAACATCATAAACTGAGACTTAGCTCTATATCACAGGCATTTGATAAATAAATATTTATTGAATCCCCCCACAAAGGATGCCCTCTTCACACTTGGTAATCAAAAACTGCATGTCATCAAGGGGTGCAGAAATGATGCATTATCTCCATTTGTGGATACGGTGACAAAGAGGGAGGAAAAAAGACTGACAGTAACCAAAGTGGTAGATAGGCAAGAGATTTAAAAACCACTAAGACCATATAATTTGCTCAGCAGACCCTTCTCTGATTATGGTATTTTAGAGTCAGCATTTGAAGGGCTACCCACATGGGCATAGTAGAATCAGCAGAGCAATCATGTTTTGCAGAACTCACAGGTGGGTAGATAAATGTTCAAATGAAGTCACAGTTCCTCAACCAGTTTTTAAAAGCTGTGCTAAAACAGGAGTGAATTGCAGAGGTCCAGTTGCAGCTCCTATGGGAAATGTGCAGATAATAGGACAGCATCTTAAGGAATCACAATAGAGAAACAGCCTTCTCTCCCTACACACGGACCCCCTAGTGTGCTTCTTAGTGATATAAGAAGCAGAATAGTTCTGAAAAGATCTGTAAAAGAACTGAGATTTTAAAACTCTGTAAGAGGTGTCATGTGGAAGCTGCTTCTAGCCACAAAGTAATACAAGAGTAACTAAAATTGAAATCAATGCCATTGATGTAGTGTTAACATGCTATGAGAACACAGGAAAACAAAGCCCCTCTTTAAGAAAAGTAATAGTGGAGGATTTTAAAGTCTCTTTAAGTGTAAGAAGTACGTTATTGAATTCAATTGCAGGACTATTTGAGGTGCTAAAATAATTTTCTTTTGGAGTTTTTATACCTGAGAGCATTTTGGACAGATTCCTTACTAAGTGACAGAAATGAAATCAATGTTTGAAAAAATACAGTTTTATTAGTATTTTCATGGCTTTATAAAGAAGTAGGAAGAATTTGGCAGTTGATTAATTAATCCTGTTGTAAAGACTAATTCACATGTATAAAGGGTGGTGACCACAAAAAGACTATATTAAGATTATGTGAAAAGAAGTTTTGAAATGATAGTTTTGAAATAACGCTTTGTGAGCTATTAAAAAATTATACACATATCACAAATCTTTGGATAACAAAACAAACATACTTAAGATTGATGTCATTGAAGAATTCAGATGCATTAGAATTCAGAATGTCTTCAGGTGGGTGTGATCCATGAATATTGCCTGGAGTTGACAAACAGCAGTGCATTTGACAAACACAGCCAGTGACCTCTGATTTCTCTCTAATATCAACTTCTCTTTCATGTGAACCAACGGAGCTTACAGTTAAGTTGATAACACTTAAGTGGTGGATATAAACAGTAGCTCTGCTGTTTTCTAACATTATGAAATTGGGCAAGTTACTACATCTTTCTTAGCCGCAGAATGAAATGGGAATAAAAATTTCCAGAAGTTTTACATGTTTATTAGGAATACAGTGTCCATTATTTTACTTTATTGTCTTTTTAACTTTTTGATGTACTCTGTGGTGGTAAAATGCTTTTGTTGTCATATATATTTGTACTCTGTTTTCTAAATTGAATTATCAAAGACAAAAACCACTGTCCTTTCCTTCTACAAGTCTTTTATCCAAGTTGTCTCTCTCTTCCAGAATCCCCTACTTTGAAACTAGCGCTGCCAATGGGACAAACATAAGCCAAGCAATCGAGATGCTCCTGGACCTGATAATGACGCGAATGCAAAGGTGTGTGGACAAGTCCTGGATTCCCGAAGGAGTGGTGCGATCCAATGGTCACACCTCTACAGATCAGTTAAGTGAAAGAAAGGAAAAGAGTTCATGTAGCTGTTGAAAGTCAAGTGAGCTACACAATAATTCAAGTGGCCCATGTCTATAATCTTCTCTATGGGTGACACATGGCACAGAGAGATGTTAACGGGTGTTGTGTACAAACTGCTACTCACCATCCCAGTTAGACCTATCACTAAAGTAGTTTTAAAATTAATTTGCTGCAGCTTTGTAAATATTTCTTTAAGATTCAGCCTGAGAGTTAAGAGAAATATTGCACATAGCCGAAAGTGCCTTGTATAACCTTAGCCCATGGCAGTAGATCATCATCTAAGGATGCAGGCTTTTGTAGCCACAGAAGAGTGGGTTTATTATGAAGAATGACTGAAGATACCATCACCTGCCTTAATATAGACAGCCCCAGTGTCTTACATTCAAGATCTTAGATGTAATTATAAAACTATTAGTCTTTAATCCAGATTTTAAAATCCTACTTATGCCGTAGGTGACCTTCTAAAGTGCCATCTAAACCACTTGGATGTTAAACAAGAATATACACAAACATTGGTTCAGTGTTTTTTAGTATTAATATATGTAAGCATTCTCTTTAAAATGAATGTTGGACTGATTATGGCCCTATCGATAGACCCTGGATAAACTGGATTTACCACTTATACACTCATTATGACTCCTGTTGGTAGGAAAGGGCCTGTGGGTGAGGTTAGGGGTGGCTCAATGAGCAACTGAAGTGAGGCTTCTGGCTCCCTACTGTATTCTCATTGTTCTGAAGGTTTGATTGAAGGGTCAGGGAACTAGATTTTCATCACTCTAGTTCACTGTGATTTGTGCATTTATACTCGGCCTATGTGCTGGCCACATCTGAACATAGCTGGTGCTTATGCTAAAGTTATTTGTGATAAGTAAACATTTAGCTTCTTTTTCTTCATATTTATAATGTTGGTCTGGCATCCTTAGACTGCATTTTCAATTAGCAGGTGGACTTATCTTCTCTCTTCATCATCAGGCTCTGTATTGTTGATATTTGCAACTTGTTTTATTTTTACATTAGTGAAATTGAAGGAATTAGTTTTTACTTATGTAAATGTCTGTTTGCTATTTAGTGGAAGGGTGATGTTTGTATTTAAGCAGTTATATTTGTACACTAGCTCAATGTAAGAAAAATAAAGAGTTCTATAGCCTGTATTTTTCATTGAGATGATGGGCATTTATTCTACTTGCTGGGTCTTGCCAAGGTCATGTATTCTCCTGCATTGCCAAAGTGTCTTCATACCAAATTAAGGTGGTTTTAAAATATGCTTCAATTTGTAAAGGCCAAAGGGGAAAATTCTTGTTTATTAAAGTTATTTAAATATTAAATTTACATAGAGCTTAGTGGCTATTTAGGAAGAAATACATTATAATTTAAGTAAGAATAAAAATAAATGTGTTTCATGGTGGTAAACGTTTGGCAGAACTATAATTAGTAACATGCAACTATGATGGAAAGCAAGTACTTTTACATGATTATTTTCAAATGGCTTTTTATTAACCATCTACCCTGTTTGCCACTGCTCTCTCATAACTCCCTTAAAAAGCTCGGCTGTGGTTACTAAGATCTTAACATATGTCTTTCCTTGAAATGAGACTTCTTTTAAATACTAAAGAAGTCATTGAGTTCTATTCATTAGAATTGTATATTCTAGTGAGGAAAAAATTCAGCCATTTCAAGGGCAGATTCAGTGGGGTAAATTATAACTTTACAACTCCATATCAGGGAACATTTTATATGGTCTTTTTGTTTAGTTAAAAAGGAGACAATATTTGTATGTTTCAGTTTTTTCAAGAATCAAATGAGCTATTAGCTACAGATTCCATTGACCTTAAATGTAAAATATGATTAAATGTGTATACATGATATAGTGCATATACAAGAACCATCTTTGTTATTGAAATAACCTGTATTCCCTTTGGAAATCCTTTTTTTTTAAATTTGTTATTGAAGTACCATATTTTTGTGTGTCAATGTATTTTTCTATTTACAAGCCTATGTAAAAGTGAAATGTATCTTCTATGAACTGTGTACCAGTTAAGCTTATAATAAAATAGTGATGTAGTCTGTCAAGTTTGTATTTGCACATAACTTCATTTCCCACCACAATAATGTTTCAAACCTAGAGGTCATAATACTAAAAGAAACAAAATTTAGGAACAAATTCTGTTAGGTCCTTGATGTGGGGCCAGCCAAGACAACATAATCTTGAGAAAGTAATTCAAATCAAATTTTATTGTCAAACATTTATGGAAAGTGTTGTACTAGCTAATCTCAAATGAACAAAACAAAGATGGTAAGGGCCTGAACACAGATTGAATCTGAGAGACGAAGCAAGGGACATTGTGAAAGGTATATCAATTGATTGGTGAGGAGGGAATGGGGTGATGGACTCTGACCTTATTTCCTACCACTGTCCCCCTCACTCACTCATTCTGAAGGCACATTAACCTCCTTGGAGCAGTCCAATGCGCTCTTGCCTCAAGAAAATTTGCTGTTCCCTCTGGCTGGAATGCTAGTTTTCCATATATCTGCATGGCTCTCTCTCCCATCCTTTAAAGTTGTATGTCACCTTGCCCAAGATCTTTACTGCTCACCTTATAGACTCCCCTTCACAGCCTCAAGCAGACTGTTACTTTTTAACCTGTTATACTGCTTTGCTTTTGTACATGTCACTCAGCACGCCCTGGTATATTTATGTATGTCTCCATCCACTAAAGTATAAGCTCCAAAATTGTTTGGCCACTACCCAGAAAAATGCCTGGTACACAAGTGATACTCAAATGGTTATCAGTTGATTAAATAAAGTTCTTAAGATGCAGCAGGTCAAGTTAAAGAGTTTTCAAAATAGAACCTACTATTAATGTCCAAAGACAGAAGAGTAGAATTTGGGAAAAAAGACGGCTTCAAAATGTTTTGAAAGGCTCAATGTACTAAATCTTTGTTGGTTTGTTATGAGACGTTAGGAAATTTGAGAAGTACATTCTGGTTTTTTGAAGTCAAGGTTAAGGTAGTTAACAAATGTTCATTGAGGAATGTTTGGCCAGGCATTTTTATAAATGGGAAATCTCTATATGGAATTTCCAGGCTAATTTTTGCAATATGGGTACCTAACTATATAACTGAAAAATGATTCCACTATAAAACACTTAGATCATGCTGAATACAATATAATGAACATATTCTTTAACTGTACTGTTATCTCTCAAGAAAGTAAGGGAATACCCTAAGACCACCCTTTTCCTCCACAAAACTGCAGCAGCAGCAACAGAGGGAACAAACAACAACCTGACACAGAGTGTAATTTGTTTCTATTTTGGTTTTGACAGTGTCAGTGATCAAGGTGCTTTGTTTTAATGGCTACATGCCGTTAGGAGAGAAAGCCTTAGATTTGTGGCACTGGAATGGAAAGACCTCAAGAAATTGACAAAAAAATAACATAAAAAATGCTTTGTGGTTTGTGATATTTCTGGATTACTTGGTAGAAGAAAGTAAAACATTTTCAGAGGGAAAAATCTCCATCCATACCTTACAATTCTCATAGAAAACACCCTACTAAGCACGAACTCACAATTTAAATGGATAATCCATTTCTTCCCCCACCCACTCAGCCCCATCCATGAGCAAGGACCAACAATCCAGAAGTAGCAGGATTTGGTACTTGGGAACTTCAAGTAATATACTTACCAGATGGAAACCATAAAGTAAAAATGTTTAAAATAATTGCAAACATAAAAAGAATTGAGACATCTGAGAAAAGAAGACACTATTAGAGATAAAAGACTGATTTGAATTTAAAAAATGATTTCCACCTATGAAAAATATAGCCATTGATATTAAAAACTTAATGGTCAGAAGTTAAATGGCAAGCTTGACAGAGTTGGAGAATTGGTGAACCAGAAATTAGGCCAGAGGAATTTACACAGAATTCAGCAGAAAGAAATAGTATGAGGTTATGAAATATAGAGAAAAGATATGCTTCAACTTATGTCTAATAGGAATTCTATACAGAGAAATTAGAGAAAATAAAGGAAGAGGCAATATTTGAAAAGGAAATAGCTGAGAATTTTTTTTTTAGTAATGATAAGAGACATATACCCTCAGATTCAGGAATCATAATTCTCAAATTGGAATTCTATGTTATTTACACTTGAGTAAATTCCAGAGTAACTGAAAATTCAAATGTGAAAAATCATACAATAAAAATAATGAAGAAAAACTATGAAAAACAATTTTGAAAAGAGAAATGCTGTTCCAAGCAAACAAACAAACTCAAACTATGAAAGATGGGATAAATTTGAATATATACAAATAAAACATCTCCACATGGAAAAACTATAAGCAGAGTTGAAAATATTGATAAATTAGATATATTTCTAAATGTACGCAAAGGGCTGATCATCCTTCATAAGTAAAGTGCTGTTAAAAATCAACAACACAGTAGGCAACTAACTGTAAAGGGTATAAACAAGCAATTCAAAGAAAAAATAGATTTCGAACATTTGGAAACGTTCTTAACCTCGTTCATAATGAAATGCAGGTTAAAATAATCATGAAAAAAATTAACCTTAGGTTGGCAAAATCACCTTGGATAAGGAGGTGGTGTCATAGGCATCTTACTGGTGGTTGTTGAATGTTAAGTGTGGTAAAACCTTTTGGAAGGCAGTTAGTATCATTTGCCAAATTGTAAAAAGGTACATATCCTCTGACCCAGCAGTTCTCTATAAACTCTTTTTCGAAAAAAAAAAGTGTATCTGTACAAATGATTACTATGCTAAAAGATAGAAAACAAAGGTTGATCCATAGGCGCCCCATTGTAATGTGTTCACACCACACACACACACACACACACACACACACACACACACACACACACACACACACACTCTATAACTCTGAAAAAGAATGTCTCGTATTTATTGATAACGACTATTATTTGTGAACCAGGAACTAACTGTTTTAGGTCCTAGGGATACAGTCGTAAACTAAACAACAAATTCTCTGCCCTCGTAGAACTCCCACTACAACAAGGGGAGAGAGGAAACAGCGAAAAGCGGTGACCAGGCCGCTTGTTAGTGTTCTGAGGGGAGCGGGAGGAGACGCGCGGGGAGCCTTCGCTGACATTCCGGCCACGCGCGGGAAGCCCTCTGGTGGGCCGTGGGAGGAACCCCTGGCCTCTGCGCGGGGAGCCGCAGGTCTGCGGAAGGAGCCTCAGCCTCCGGTGAAAGTGCTTCTTTTGCCATCTGTGTCTGTCACTTCAGAGGGGGAGGAACACAAGCGTCCGCTCGGGACGGGGGTCGAGCGCGTCTCGGGGAGGGAGTGAAGAAGTGACTCCTAGAGACACCCCAATGTGGGCAAAGCCCTCTGGGCGCCAAGCACGAACCAAAGGCGCGACACCCCCGACAGGAGAAAAATCCTCCCGTTACGGGGCGCGGCGGAGGCAAGCTGGGCGCTGGCACGGGGCGAGCTCGGCAGGCGGCGCAGAGCCCCGGGGCGCGTTCCCCGGACACACGGCGGCCGGGCTGACGGGGCAGCTCCGCGCCTGCGCGCGACCACAGCGGTCTGTTTGGTATTTTGGTGTGTTTTTTGGTTTTTGGGTTTTTTTGCCGGCGTGGCCACCAGGGGGCGCAGTCGGGTTCGGGTCGCTTTCCAAGGGGCCCGCGGCACGCTCGCCTCTTCCGGGTCGGGACCGGGAAGAAAACAACTTCCTGTGACGGGGCTACGTCACTTCCGTTCACGCTCGGCGCTCTGGTGGGGGTCCCCCACGCGCGTTCAGCATGCGCATCGAGAAGTGTTATTTCTGCTCGGGGCCCATATACCCCGGCCACGGCATGATGTTCGTCCGCAACGACTGCAAGGTGAGGGGGCCGAGGCCAGAGCGCGCCCGGCTGCGCTCCCGCCGGCCGAGGCCTCGCCCGCCCGGCCTTGCGCGCCGGCGGCGTCCGGCCCGCGCTCTCCGCGCCGCCGCCGCGGGAGGGAGGCCTCGCGAGGAGCTGCGGCCTGACCTCCCGCTTGGGAACATCTCCTCGCGGGCGTCCGGTCCTCAGCTGCTCCGCAGGCCGCCTTTGGGCGAGGCTGGCCGCGACGAGGTTCGGGAGCGGTCCCAGCCAGCCCCGACGGCGACTGCGAGGCTGTGTTTGGGCACCGCGGCCACGCGGGTGCGTGGGCCAGGTTCTTCAGTTCGGTGAACTTTGTTGAACGGATGCCGGGTCAAGCTCATTGCTAAAATCCGTGTCCGTAGAGACAAATAAGACTTGGGACTGTCCCTAGTGTGTGGAGGTGTGTGGATAGAAATGTCGCATGTGGCTTAATAGTATAGACTTATGAGATGAGTGGAGGTGAGTTTTGGGGGTCGTATATAGAAAAGCCCAGAAAGGATATATTTATCCTGGATCTTGAATTTTGCGCGAAAAGTGAGGAGAGGATAAAGTGGAAGAAAAGCGAACAGCTTGAGCAGTGGCGCAGAACGAAGGAATTACGTCCCTTTGTATTGTGGATGGTGATACAGGCATGGAGTCGGTAAGGCCATCGATACAAATGTTAGTATATGCAAAATGATTAGAATTGTAAGATATTAACATACAGGTATACCGTAAGGCCTAGTTGAGAGAGGCTTCGTGAGTGATTCATGAATTTATCTTCTCATATCAGAATGAAACTCATTCCTCTTGCTTTAGAACATCGTTTCTCAGAATTTGAGGTCTCTTCCATTTGCTTCTGAATCACTAGGTGTTTGTAAATAATTGCTGTTTTTTCCCACCAGATGTGTTGAATGGGAGTCTTTGGGAAAGAGCATTTAGGAATCCTTAAAGAGGTGATTTGGACATACTAAAGAATTATAGTTCCTACTTCATTGTCTTGTATCTATTATGGATGGAAGATACTGAGCTCATCAGGAGCAAGGATTCTTGCCGAAAGTGAGAAACAAAGCTATACTCGAAAGTGCAGGTAGAAGATGATTTTGAATACCTGCTTTCAGGAACATGATAAAAAATTTATAAAAAGAATCAATGATTGCCAGGTGGAAGTCTAATTCATCTTGGGCAATGTGGCTATGTAGATGATGGGGTCATCATAATATTTGTCCAGCAATGCTTGTCAGCAGGTATTGGAATTAGAACAACAGATTTTGGGAGCTATTTAGAGTTTGGTGTTGATTTCGCACATACATTGGAAGTTCAGGTTGATGAGGAAGTCTCTATTGCTAGCAAGGACGGTGTTGAATTGGCTGGCAGCCAGTCTGCTCTAGAGAAGACCAGTGGAACCAAAGTTGATTGGGGAAGTAAGAAGTAGAGGCTGTGAGGCACTATTGAAGAATAAGTATGAGCATATCTCGGAGATGTTGGTTCACATTCGAATCTTTCACCTTATGTATCTAGTTATAAATCCCTATTTATTCTGCCTTTGCAAAGGATAGTGGTGTCTGCTTTCTTTCTGCCTTCCTGCCCTGGTTCCAGATTAGGCACTTACCCTCTTCTGGCCTCCTAACTAGTCCTACCTTTATGCTCTTAGCTTTTGAGACCATCTTTCATAGAGACTTCTCTTAAACTTTTTAGGTAGCTTCTTAAAGGTAGAATTAGTGTTAATGTTCCACATTTTCTCATAGTTTGCAAACAGGAAAAATGTACCCTTAATGAATGCTTAATAAATGTTTGCTAAATTAGTGGAATAAGAAAGGGTTGAAGGACTTTGAGACTGAGGTGTGAACTGATCATTTGTTTGCATGTTGAAGACTGAGGATAACAGGGAAACTTGAGCCTATGAAGCTTTGTCTTATACATAATTCATTCACTACCTACCCCACTGTAGATTTAATCACCTCTTTATTGCGTGTTTTCATATTATACCTGATTGTATAGAGCTTTATCCCATTGTTTACATCCTAGTATGATCTCTATCTCTCTTAACTTGCAAAGTGAGACTTATCACACTTAGTTCGCTAGCCTAAGTTCCCAAGGTAGGGATTCATGTTTTAATTCTTCTTGTATCCCTAGCACCTGTTGTAACATCAGGCACAGAGTAGTTGAACCTTATTTGCTGGTTGAAGCCCCTACCCACCTCCAATGACTCTAGTCTCATCAGATACCTTATTCTGCTTTTCAGCTTTTCAGGTAACATTTATTAGGTACAGAGTTCAAGTAGACTTCCCTGTAACTTCCCATTGGCTATATTTGGAATTGAGAGACCCAGGGGAAGTTCAAAACCTCTCTCATTAGATATTTCTCAGAAATGATGATTTGCCTAGGGGTTATCTAGTAGGCATTAAACATAAGAGGCTGTTACTTAAAAAGATGATAATATTTTGGGCAGTAAATACTTAAAGAAATTTTACTGGTAATGATTTCATATAGTGAGTTACTCCAGCAGACTACAGTTGTTCTTGTATTTTTCAGATATTTTGAAATTAATTCAAGAATGTAGATATGTTTTCACTCAAGTCTCAAGACAGGGCTCTCCATAACATACGTGCCTGGATAGAGTAAACTAATATTTACCATTTCTAAGAAAACTGTGTCCTGTGTGCAATCACCTGCTTGGAGTTCCTCATAGAACAACAGAAAATGAAAAGTATTTTGGCTTGTGATATATATACACAAGCTTACTTAGTCTGAAATGTTTTTACCTCATTTTGATATTTTCTTTATAGATCACATCTTCTAGGTGTGTTAATGCAACTTAATTTTTTTTTTTGCCAAGTTTTTGTCATAAACTCAAAAAAATCACTTTTTCTCTTCAGATTTCTTCTAGTAACACACAAATTATAATGTGTCCTATCACCTTGCAGAGTAACAAAATAATGTATTTTAGACGTCTATAATGAGTCCCAGTAAGCCATTTCAGGAGCACGTTGAAGTATCATTAAATTGTAAGCACTATTACAGGATCACATCATTTGGGAGGAAGGTGGAGAATAAAAATAGTGGTGAATCTTCCAAGTAGATCTGTGGATATGTTAGAAAATAAATCAGTAGCCACTTATTGGTCTTTTTTCAAATTATTTTGTGTAAAGATGGAAAGAACCAAAGGAGATTTCAGAGTAGTGGTTTGAAACCTTTATATAGAAAGTAAATTTTTGAGAATTATTCTGAAATGTGAAGTGATTTAAATAAATGACTTTCCTTAAAACTTTCTTTTTGAAGATCATTAAAAGGTTTTACTCATTCCATAAAAATGGTAGGTAGTTCTTACCATATTTTCAGGGCCCTCTGCTGTTAGTGGTGATGATGTTTAATAGTCAAAAAATAGTTCAATTTTCATTTAATCTGACATGTCCACACATTTTTAAATGATGTAAGTAGAAGCAATTGTGAGTGAGAAACATTGTTATTGTTCAGATTTTACAATATATTTTGTCTGGTATTGACTTCTCACTATTTAAACTTTTCTTGTAGGTGTTTAGATTCTGTAAATCCAAGTGTCATAAAAACTTTAAGAAGAAGCGCAATCCTCGTAAGGTCAGGTGGACTAAAGCATTCCGTAAAGCAGCTGGTAAAGAGCTTACAGTGGTGAGTATAGTTTTTACAGTTTTCAGAATTTCAGGGTTCTTCGGGGGGAGGGGCGGTGGTATATGTAATTTAATTAACTATCATAAGGCTTCCTATAGCATGATCGATGAGTGACTTATTTGTATTTGGGTATGGTAATCTCATTCTCATGTGATCCTAAAAAATATTAATCTGTAGAATTCTGCAAAGGGAAAAAATTCCTAATCCAGTTTGTAGAATGATGTTTCTTATTCTCAAAAAACTTAACTCTTGCAAACAAAGGAGGAGGTCATTTAAATGGATTGAGTGAAATTGGAAATTGCTAATTAGGGATGTTGAGAGGAAGTTAAAAGATTAAAAGTTCCTGAACAGCAGTGAGGGCTCAGATGAAATTTGTAATAGACCCACTTATCAGTTTCTAGATTTCCTTAGCAGGACTTAATGTCGGAACAGAGAAATTAGATATAATATTGATGTGAGGAGGAATAGTGGGGAGTCAGGGCTAAGGGAATTTCACGTATGAGCCCCATCATCATATTTGCTATTCCTGGATTGGTCATAAGGATCTGGTTAAGCTTGTCCACTTTCAACCCCTGCAAAGGGAGAACGCAAAAGCTGCTCCACAGGCTATTATTGAAGGAGGAAGACTTAAACTGTCCCTCCCCTTCCTGACTTTCTCTTCCACCAAACCCATGAGACTCTTTACCTCTTCTCTACTCCTTAAGAGCAGTAACTAAGCAGTTGCCATGAAGCCCTTTGCTGGCTTCCTTAACACCAGAAGTTTTCAGTGAATGTAAAAAATACTTTCTGTGATGTGCAAGGTCAAATCACAATAACTGTCAGAAAAATAATTTTTAGTATGGATGAGAAGAAGCAAATACCTCAAATGCAAGTGGCAACTGTATGAATGAAGGAAGGATGCCAGTCACAGTCATTTGCTGGTGACCTTGTCATCACTGAGGTTATTGTGTTCTGAACAGAGTCATGTGTATATAAATAAAATAGCCAAATACAGAGTTAGTGCTTTTCTGTATGCCTGTGTCAGGTAGATCTGAAAACCAAGAAATGGCAGTAGTTTTTTAAAGAAAACTGTAGCTTTTCCAAAATTGTTTTGCATGTTTTAAGATAAATAGCATTATTAACTGCAAAATACCAACTGCATTTAGAAGGGACCTGGAGAATTTCAGGGTCAAGCTTATGTACAGTAGCACCACATTTATTTAAAGATGTGTAGTTTCACACCTTTATGATAAAACAAAGGTATATAGGTATTGAAACTTATAAATATGACAGGAATTTTGGTTGACCCACATGAAATTCTCAATGTTTAACTTTTTTTTTCATATTCAAAAAATGGTTATTTCCTGTGGTCCAGCCTAATGCAAAGTTTTCTGGCTGTGAGTCTCATCTAGGAATGAGGAATTAGGGAAGTTTTTTCAGTTTGTTTATAATCTCCATGATTGTTATATGCCTCTCTGAGTGATACAGAGGATAACTTGCATACAGAGAGAGATTTTCAGTAGGGTTGTCATGTACATCATGGTGTGTAAAGGAGAAAAAGTTTGAAAACTTGGATTTGCTGATAGTTCCCTGGTGTATGTGTGTGTGGTTGGTGGGGCGGGGGATCTTAACATGTGTCCTTAGTTTGAAACACTCCAAACACTGTGGAAAGGAGAATGAATTTTAAGAAATTCTTCCTTTATGCCTCTCTAAGAACGATATTTTTCCCCCTTACAGGATAATTCGTTTGAATTTGAAAAACGTAGAAATGAACCTGTGAAATACCAGCGAGAGCTGTGGAATAAAACTAGTAAGTCACAAGAGCATGCCAGGGATTTTCAAGAGAGACTGGTTTGGGATAGTGCCATAACTTTAATGTCACTTTGCTTAAATACTAAATTTCTCTTTTTTATCAGTTAACTTTTATTCTTATTCTCATTTTAATAGTTCTGTAGTATTTGTCTTATAAACTACTCAAAATCCTTTTCAGAAGTGACTGATGTGTCCATTATAAAAATAATGTAATTATTAAGTTTGATATTATTTGAAATGCTCACACAGATATAAAACATCCAAAAGTTGGAAAAAAATAGAGACGAGGAATGCTTTTTGGGGGGTGAGTGTGGCATATTTAAAATATACACAAAATCTAGCGTACTTTAGAAGTTTAGATTATTTGATTTAGGGTCATAAACAGTGTATTCTATACACTTTATAAAATTTTAGTGCTTTGGTAAAATTTAAAGTGCAGCACTTAGGTGATAATTACAAATTTGCTTATCAACTTCTAAGTGCTTAATTTATGTAAAAATGAAGCTATAGCCTACTGAAATTAAAAGCAATAATATTTTGTTTTTTGTTTATTTTTTTTCTGAAGTAGGCGGAAACTAATGAAGAAAAGCCTACATGTAGTAAAATTTACTTAGACCAGCTTATAGATTGTGTGTGTGTGTGTGTGTGTGTGTGTGTGTGTGTGTGTGTGTGTCCGTGTGTCCGTGTGTCCGTGTGTCCGTGTGTGTGTCCGTCCCTTGGCCCTGACTTTTCTTCTCCCTGAGGCTGCCTTATGCAGTCTTTAGCTATTTCTAGTCTTAGATTGAGGGTGATATAGTTTAACTAGAAGTTTCTAAGGCTTAGAATTCTACATATTTTATCAGTCTGTAATGGATCAAACTGATAAAGTAATAGATCAGGCAGTCAGAGCATCCCTTTCAGCACCTTTTTCTCAGTCACAAGACTTCAGGATAGGAACTGAAAAGTTTTGGGCCTTTGTTCTATAAAACAAATTTTTTTTAATTAAAAAAAATTTAAGGGAGGAATAAAGAAAACACCAAGAAGCAGAATACTTAGGGTTATGTGGAATATGCAAGTCCAAGCTTCAGAGGGTGTCAAATACTACCACAAAGGCCCAAAACTTTCTGATGAACAGGGTACACACAGTCTTTGTCTTCTCAGTATGTTTTACTGAATACTCCTATTTTATTTATTGCTTCTGTTAGATGGTAATTGGTTTAGGTATTATCACAGTCTGATTCTCTTGTCCCACTTGTTTACACATCTGCAAATTATGTAAGAAGTGGTACTCTATTGAGCTTTTTTTTTCCTCTAGATTCTGTTGTACTTTCATATTGGGATCGTAAAAATAGACTTTTCAAAGATGATCTGGGTAGACAGTATCAGCCTTTTGGAACTTAAAACTATTTCCTGCTGACATACACAATTAATGAAAGTTGTTAGTAGTGTTCCAGAAAAAAAAAATATTACTCCTTGATTCCCCACACTTCCTATTTTAATATCATCCTGTCTATATCTGTTGACACTAGTTTTATGTTTATTGCTTATGTGCAGTATGAACTGAAACACCTTTGTTAAGATGCTGATGTCCATAGAAACAGCAGTAGAACTTTAAAAGCAAGAATAATTTGTGTTTTATCCATTATGTGTCTCTGTATTGCAGATCAGTTTTTAATATCTGTTAGATACTTCTTACATTTAAAATTTTTTTGGTCTTTTGGAATATCCAGAAATGCTGTGTCTTATTCTTTGGAAAGGATTTACCTGCCTCTTGTGTTTGTTTTCCTTCTGAGTAACTTTAAAGCCTAGTCATGCTAGAGCTTGCCTTTACCATTTTTGCTGAAAGGCAAAGAAAGAAAAGTTACATATCCAGCATATTATTAGTTCTAAGCCACAGCATGTGCAAATTTAGAGTTGACATCTTTTTAGAGTTATTTATACATACATAATCTTAATGCCAAAAGCATCATGAGGCCTTCTGGGGGATCTTGTTAAAATTCAAATTCTAATGCAGTATGTTTGGGTGGGGTCTAAGATTCTGCATTTATAACAAACTCTCAGGTTATACCATTGTTGTTTGTCCCCAGTCTACACTTAAAAAAAGTTTTTACTTTGACATCATTTCAGACTGAACAGAGAAGTGGTGGGATTAGAATTCTCTGATATCCTTCATTCCACATTCTTCAGATGTTAACATTTTATTTACCTTTTCTCATCTCCCCCTTTTATTTTTTTTTTTTTGAGTTAAATAGTTAATATGTATTTCTTAAAAATAGAACATTCATACAACCACAGTGCAATTATTAGAATCAAGAAAATTAGCATTGGTACATTATCATTTAATCTTAGACCTATTTACATTTCTCTAATTTTCCCAGTATCCTTTTACTGCAAAAGTTGTTGGAATAGTACATTTCATGTCTCTATTAGTCTCTTTCAATTTGGAACAGTTCCTGAGTTTGTTTTTTGTATTTCATGACATTGACAATATGGTCCAGGTATTGGTGTAAAATCTCTTAATTGGGTTTTGTAAGATGCTTTCTCAAGATTAGATTTGGGTAATGTACATTTGGCAGGAACACCATTGACATGATGCTGAGTTCTTGTCATTGTGTCCTCTCAGGAGGCATCTATTGTTTATTAGTCTTGTTTACTGGCAATGTTAACTTTGATCTTTGGTTAAGGGGGTATCTGCCAGGTTTTACACTGTAAAGTTAGCATTTTACTTGGTAATAAGTATATTGTGGGGAGATTAAGAGTGAATATCCTGCTATTCTTCAGCTTCACATACTTTAAGAAGCTAGATTGGGAAAGTACTGTCCAATACAGTAGCCACTAGCCTTAGGGACTGCTGAACATTTGAAATGTGGCTAGTCTGAATCAACATGTGCTGTAAATGTAAAATACTTGGTGTTTTTTAAAGACTTTGTATGAAAACAAGCATAAAATACCTCAATTTTTTTATGTTGATTACATGTTGAAATGACAATATTCTGGATATGTTAGGTGAAACAAAATAGATCATTAAATTTAATTTTAAACTTTTCCTTTTTACTTTTTTTTAACGTGGCTGCTAGAAATTAAAAATTACGTATGTTGTTTGTCTTATGTTGGAGAATGTTGATACAGATACTAGAGCATAGTTGGATTCAGCTCCTGTATACATTTTCCAAAACAGTTGGATTTTAGTGGTTGAGAGTGTGGCAAATTGCCGACTGGTTCATTCAACCAATATTCAAAATGGGAATATGATTCATTCTCCAGATCTTATTCCAGGCACATGAAGAAAAAGTCTTTATAACTAGCAAAGTACTTTCTTTTATTTATGGAGATCACGAGCTTAGAATGGGATTATTTGCTATTAATCTGAGTTCCTATAGAATAAAATTTGAAAAACATTGGAATGCTTTAAAAAAGCAGGAAAATTTAGTAGCAATTAAAGCTTTTGCAAAATACAGAGAAATGATAGGTGTGAAAGATAAGAGTTAACAGTGAAGCCAGTGGGTTTGTCATTTAATTGGTTTCTAAATCATAAAGAATAAAGAAGTGATTGTTAAAGCTGTTTCTTGAATGTGAATAGTTTGCTAATTCTTATGAATTTTTTTTTGTAGTTGATGCAATGAAGAGAGTTGAAGAGATCAAACAGAAACGCCAAGCTAAATTTATAATGAATAGGTATGACAATATGTATAGAATAATTCTTGGAAAAATAATTAGAAGGAATCTAGACATTTTTTTTTCATTTTATTTTCACATAACTTGAGACTTATAAAAACTGGCTAGAATAATATAAGGAACTCTTGGATATTGTTTGCATTTTGCCACATTTACTTTATCCTCATCTGTATGTTCAGTAAGTCGAAGACATGATGCCCTTTTTTTCTTAAATGTATTTCAGTGTATATATCCTAAAACTAAGAACATGCTTTTATATAACCATAGCATAGTTTTTAAAATCAGTAACATTGATATAATACTATTATATAATCTACAGATGTTTAGATTTCATCAGTTGTTCCAATAATGTCCTTAATAATGTCCAGAATATTCTGGATCACACATTGCATTGAGTGGTCATATTTCCCCAAGCTCCTTTAATTTGGACAGATTCTCATCTATTATATGGCATTGAGATTTTTGAAGAGTACAGGTCGGTTATTTTATAGAATGTGCCTCAGTTTGGGTTTGTCTGGTGTCTTCCTCATGATTATATACAGATTAAGGTATTTTGGCCAGAATATCATGGAAATGATGATGTCTCCTTCAGGAGACTCACGACATCATCCCAAGTGATCATGTGCTTAAGGAGGTATCTACCAATTTTTCCACTGGAAAATTACTGTTTTCATTTTAATTAATACATACCTTAGGGGAGATAAATTGAGACACTGCAAAGAAGTTGGTCCTTTTCAAACTGGGATCTCCTGGTTTTAGCATCCAGTATAGTCTTGTCTGAATCTGTTACTATTTTATTGCCAAGTAGTGATTTTCCTAATTCATTTCCTCTACATTTATTATTGAGGTAAAGCTCTTTTTTATGAGAAAACCAATTTCAAAACATTCCTTTATTCATGTCATATCTATGTATATTCATTGATTTATATGGTATTCAGTGGGTTTTAATTCTTAGTCTTTAGATGTTCTAAGAAGCCCACCCTGGTTGGCCAGTGGGAGTTGCTTCAGGCAAGCTTCCATGTCATTTTGATAGTTCCTCATCATTCTTTGAGTGCTTTCTTACTTTATGGCCAATAAGATCTAGCCTCATCTTGTATTTCCCCTGCCTGGAGTCAGTTATTTCTTTAGAGAAATGGGCATTAGATTTTAATGTAATCACCATGGCAGTCTGCACCATACCTTTCTATCTTTAAAAGATTGTTACAGTGTTACCAAAAAAGTGCCTTAATGAGAACGAGTCTATTAGTCTGTCATTGAATGTTTCATGAGTTTTGTGCTCTTATAATTATTGAATGATTAAAAATAGGTAACACACTTGTTCTGTATTTGAGGAGAAAAGATCTAGGCACTAGAAAAGATTTGTACTACGTGTATATAATAGACTGATATCTTGAGATTTGTTAATTCTTTGCTTCAGTCACATTCACTCAGCAAATATATATTGAAGCGTCATTTTATTTCCAACTAGGTACTAGGGATTCATTGAGGGAACAGTTGGTAGTGTAGGAATACTATTTAAGCTAATTAGGAGCTAGAAAATAGAGTTCCCACTCATGTGGCTTATTTGATAAAATTTTTTTTTAAAAAAGTTATGAATGTCTTTTAAAGAAGCTTTCATATCTGAAATTTTGGCTTTAATGTTTTTACCCTAGGTTAAAGAAAAATAAAGAACTACAGAAAGTTCAGGACATCAAAGAAGTGAAGCAGAACATTCATCTCATCCGGGCCCCTTCTGCATGTAAGTAATGCATTGCATAGGAGTTCTCTGTTTTAAGTAGAGGTGAAAATTCTAGATTTTTATGGTCTATGTGATTGAATATCAACTAGCTTTTTTAAGGTTATTGAGCATCAACCAGTTTGTTAAGGGTATTTTTTCATGTAAATGTTATCTCAGTACAATTTTGATATGACTTGCTAAAAATATATATAATTTACTTAAGTATATTTCCCAGTTCCAGGTAGTTTTTTACATATGGCATTTCTTTTCCCCTTCATAAAATCCTATTTTCCAAGTTACTCAAGGTGAGTTGAGTAATAATTTCATAGATGATTTTGCCTCATACCTATTTTTATTAAAGGACAGCATTTTATATTGGTAGTACTCAATCTTTGGTTGACATGAGATGTACTTGGGCAATTTAGCATGAATACAGAGTCTGAGCCTCTTAAGTAGCCTTCCAGGTAATTCTGATAGTTAAGTTTGAGAACTACAGTTTTATACAATCTGTTATATAATTATTTTTGCAGACTGCTTAAAGAGAAATTTTGGTGAGATATAGTCAGAAACTTGATTTCTGAATGAGTCCATGCCTAAACCTTAGTAAAGGTCAAATTCTATAAGCACAGTTCAGTAGATTTGTGTTAATGTACCACATTTTATTAAAATGCGGAGCATTTGTTTCACATGTGGGTGATAAAATTCACACCCAGAATGAACCATTGTTATCTGCATTTTTAGCTAACCCTCTGAGGTTGGTAAAACAATGTTTAGAGCAAGAACTAAGGATCCATGAGGGTGAGGGTTCAAAGCCCATCACTTTGACTTACCAGCTGAGTGCCCATGGGCAAGTTCATCTGTCTGTGCCTTAGCTTTTCTCATCTTTAAAATGCAGGTTATCATGTGGCTGAAATGAGCAAATGTATGTAGAATGCTTGCTTTATGCATGACATAATACCTGTATAAGTTTAGTTACTGTTCTTATATTTCTTAGAATGTTAAATGTTATTTTAAAATACAAAAGATTCTTTATAAAGTGTTGAGTTCTGCAAGGTCACATTGAATTGATAAAGTTTTTAATTTTTTTTTTTTTAGGCAAAGGAAAGCTACTAGAAAACAAAATGGTACAGAAATTACAAGAAGATGTGGACATGGAAGTTGTTTCTGAGAATCTTAACTGACTGTAACCATTTCTATGAATTGGAAAATCTTCTTTAGAGACTTAGAAGAATGTTTAAATTATTTTTTCCATAAAGTGACTCATGAAAAAATTAAAAATACATCTCTTCTACATTGCTATCTGCAAAACATCAGCTATTATAGATGCTAGATTGCATCTCAGTGTTAAGCCTTTACTGATAGATGTATTTGTGTAAATCATGAAAATTCTGTAACCACAGGGGTAGTAAATTGTGGATATAAAATAGTCATGCCACTTGGATAATGGCACTAGGCAGCAGTTATATAATAACTATGACAGAAATTATGGCTAGTGATAATGTAAAATTTTTCGCAGTAAAAGTATTCCCTTTTTAATGTTATAGAAAGAGGGATACTACAAGGAACTAATACTCTATATGCTAATTAGCCTCAAGTACTAATATCTTTTGATTTTAGTATTTCCAGTTTTGGTCTATTAACATCCTAAGAAGAGCATAATGCCCTCATATATTGAAGTCTAATTTTGTCAGACTGTTTTAACCTGGTTTAACTGTTCAGATAGGCAGTTGTGGATGTTGAGGGTAACAGCTATGTAGTCTGTTCCTGAAATGGCACTGTACTCTATAATAATTTACACTTTGAAGAAAATTCTAACTTGAGAGATTCCTAGTAAAACAAGCTTTATTTTTCTGGCTCAGCAGCGATTTAGAAGCAGAAAACTGAATTTTTGGGTAGAATATCTACATTATTTGTATGTAAAATCTTTTCTGCAGTAAGTACCTACATATTTATTATTTTAAAGGTACTAAACAAATGTATGAAGTATTGGTAACTTAGAATAAAACTTCATCCACATGTACTACTGAAGTAGGAGATATATTTAAAGAAAAATATGTGCTTAATACTTCATGTTTATCTTTGCATTATTTACAAGAAAGCATGTTAAGAGTATTAAGTAACTCAGTCTTTATAGTCTTTTTAGGACAGAATTTAGAATAAATTACAAATGCTTAGGGCTATATAATTGTATAGTAATGGCTAAATTTTTCAGTATTAGTAAAAAAAAAAAAATAGACCAATCACTGGGCCAAGTATTAAAAGACCTTAATTCCAATGTGGTTTTGCCTTTGTGTTCTTATTTGTAAAATATGGCTCATTTGTAAACAATATTGTAACAAGGAAAGTATATATATGCAATCAAAGACATTGTAAAATTAAAGTTTTCACTACATATTATAGTCAAACGTTCAAAATTACATAGTAGCAAACAAGTTTTCTACTGTGTTAATTAGGGAGCAACTTGAAATTGCCTTAGTTGGAGAAATTGAGCTAAAACAAAGAGCTGACAATGACCTCAGGTTTAATATCGAGACAGGTCTCTATCAGGATGGATTTCATATTTTGAGACACCAAATCTCATAAACTGCAAGTGACAGTTTTCTTTCTCCACAGCTATCTAAGCTTGGTTGGATCACTGAGGTGAATCGTCCCTTTAAATGTTGCCTGAAAGGTGGCATGCTACAAATGCTTTTAGGTTAATATTGTTTCATCTTGTCTTGTTGAGACTTCTGATGGACAGTTAGCATAACACACAAAAAAGCATAAAATTGTCTACTTCACAGAACTTTGATACAGGCATACCTTGGAAAGATTGCAAATTCAGTTCCACCAGTGCAATAAAGTATCACAAGTGAGTTGTAATCTTTTTGTTGGTGGAGTGTCTTGCCTTTGGTTTAAAATGTAACATCTGCAAAGTGCAGTTAAGCAAAGCACAGAAGTATGCCTGTATTCTCTAATTGCTTAAGAGGAGTATAGCACTGGAAATCAGAAAAGAAAGTTCTTATACCTTATAAAATGTAAGAGTACAAAAAGAAATTCTCACATTAAAAAATCTCATTTCTTAAAAATAGAAATCCTAGGAAGCTGTTTATTCTGCAGAAGGAAATTTGAGAAGGACTGGCCTATTTTACAGTTTGTCATGAAGCAGGCAGCATTACTATTTTAGAGATGGAAAAGTTGTAGGTATAGGTAACTTGCCTTTTCTCACAGCTAGAAGATGAAAGAGGCAGGCATTTGTGTTCATTCAAAGTCTGCCTCCAAAGTTGCTCTGCATATATGTAGAAGGGGTTTATCCAGGTCTTACGGATTCAGTCTTCACAAATCCAGGTGTTTGCCATGAGAGGTGACTGTGAGTTACCTGAGTGACACTTGACTATGACTTGGTTTCTTCACCTGACAAGAGATAATATGGCCAACCTCAGTATTTTTTATGATGATCTAGTCTGTTAATACATTCATGTAAAATGATCATTTCAAGGCTTCCACCATAGTAAGCTTGTGTTATAACATGTTAGCTGTTAGGATCCCCCCCCCCCCATCCTTTAGCTTACAGTTTAAATGAAGATCTGAAAAAAGACATCAGACTTTAATCACTCAGATTTATAGTATAAATTACAATATTGAATGAAGACTACGTTGTAAAAGTTAATATAGCAGCCTGCTAAATTAAAAGTGTTGGTAAAGGGGCAAATCAGTATTAACTACTCAATGTCAGAGGACAGGAATTTTTCAAAGTATATATCCCTTTTGATATACAGAATTGAAATTTTACCTTGCATGTCTTTGTACTCAGTGTATCAATCAGCCTTATGTTGGTTTGAATCATTTTAGTATCTTGATGAATTTTTTTTATAGGAGAAACGATCCTTTCCTAAAGAATATTCTGTTCTGAAGATAAGAATATCTTACCTTCTGGTGCAGTAGGGTGAGCCTCTGACTTACTGAACATTGTTTCTAGGTTTTGAATCTTTTAAAAATTTTATTTTTTAATTATAGTTGGCATGTATTATATTTCACATGTACAACATAGTGATTAGACATTTATATACCTTACAAAATGATTATCCTGATAAATCTAGTACCCTCTCACACCATACATACCTATTACAATATTATTGACTATATTCCCTATGTTGTACTTTCCATTCCCAGGTTTTGAATGTTAATTGAAGCTATCGTGGGGGTCAGAGGTGATGTTTCTGCCACATGCTCTTTCTTGGGGTACCAGTTACCTGCTATGATCCTGCCAATAAATTCCTTTTGCCAGAGTTTGTAACCTCACATCTTGACTGAGGGACATTCCCACTTGCATCAAATCCAAGCAACCTGTTTCTATCACTCTTAAAGAGTTCAGGGACTATCTTATCCCAGGCACATATTAAATACCTGGTTAATGGAAGGTGTTGAATAAATGTGACTAATGGAAAATGAGTGTGCAGCCATATGCTAGTTTTACTTCAGTTTATTTTTGAAATAAACTTGAAAGATGGTAAAGAATAAATTACCAGCAGAGAGGAACAAAACAGTGCTTGCCTTGGGTTGCATACCTGATTTTGCTGCTTCAGTCTAACAGTTAATAGAGCTGCATTTCCGGGTCTGGTGCTGGACTATTCACATATCAAGAACTCCCAGGAAGTACTGAGTTTGGTCTGTTTTCTCAGGTTTCTTGTTTTGCCTAGAACTAGCTTGGCTAATGGAAATAGTACTTATTTCAGGAGCCACGGAGTTTAAAAATAGAAATAAGGACAACTAAGTGGGGAGAATCTTGAAACAGTACTGTTCCAAAGCAATGTTAACCAACCAAAAAAAAAAAAAAAAAGAAATAAGGGAGACTGGTCTCTATTTTGAGAAATTTTTTGTTTTCAGAATGTCAGCTTTTAAATACTTCACCTTGTATATTCCAATAAAGTGTCTATACATTTGGTTTGACACTAAGCCATGGACTCTTAGAGGAATACCAGTGGAAAGTATGCCATTCTAGTCAGTTTTCTAGTATACACTTAATGATATTGTCACATATTTCCTCTTCTGCTATCAAGGAATGCTAGGCAGTGAGCAAGTATTAAGGGCAGTACAAATGATTAAAAGGATTTACCATTCAAAAGTAAATGATAAATATACTTGCTCATACTATGTTAAGCCCTAGGTGCCTACATTGCATCATCCACTGAATTCTTCAGTATTCCTGGATTTTTTTTATGCTGCCAAAAGCACAGAGCTAGTAGCTCATTGACTGTTGAGAGTGAGTTTCCCCATTTCTAGAAGATTGAAGAAGAATAACTATAAGATACATTAGAAAAATATACAATGATTGTAAGAATCGAGTAGGGAAAACATCAAGAAAATATCCAGGTCTCGACTTCTCAGTACCTTTGATCACACATTCGTTAACAAATAGTACCACCTAGGCTCAAAGTTGTGAGAACCTAATGATACCATACTACAGCCAGTTTCACTGCATATATTCTCATCCACAACCTTTTAAGTCAGTGCTTGTTTTGCAGATGAACATTAGGGTAAGGGACATGGCGTAGCTTGATCCATGTCACTAACAACTACCAGAGCTAGTTGTTCCTAAGCGCAGTCTCACCTGATCATTAGCCTGGTGCACATTTTTCAATATATGCTTATTCAGTCAAGGAAAAAAAATTTAGCAGTAAAAGTGTCAAAGAAAAGGACATTTTATGGAATAGTTTTTCTTGTGACTTAGAATAATACTACTTTTTACCAGTTCTTCCAGGACTGACAGGTCCCAGGTTGATTGTAATTAAGGCAGCAATTTGATTCTTGAAATTTACCGTTTTGAAAAACATAGTAATGCCAGTATAAGTATTGGAGGAAATGTTAATTTGCCCTTGAATGCATGTTAATTTTCTTATCCAAAGAAGAATTTAAAATTTTATCGACACTTGATTTTGAGTAATTTAAGTATTCATTAATTAGGTTTTAATATGTTTATTTTATGTGCTATGTTTGAGGCATTGGTTGCCTTATTTAGTAACAAAATAGTTCATGTTATATTTGAGAAATATGAATCATCGGAAATGTATTTATCTAGTTAAAGTTCATGTTTTATAGAACGGTTTAAATCTAATAACTATTTTCCTTATGCCAATTCTTAAATTCTCTGAGTGTCAGCCTTACTGCAAGAGTTCTGTCTTTGCCCCAGGGGCTGAAATTCTGATGTTGACAAGCTTAAGGTTTTATCTAAAGTAAGAGGTGGGTTTTGAAGATGCCAGATATGTGCTATTTGAGTCATCTTAGTAACAACTGACATGGAAAGGAATCTAAGATCATGTTCTCACAATGGGTAGAACACATGGTGACATTCCCACTGTTAAGTTGAACCTCAGAAATAAAACAGGCCCTACTAAGTTACTCCTCTCCCTTTGACTTGATGGGAAGTCCCTACTAGAGATTAGATATCCAGGAAGATTTGGCTCTTAACAGTTGAGCTACAGTAGCATCAAGAGAGAGGCCCTCACACTTGATGCTGTATTAGAATCATCTGGGACAGCCATACATTTATCAATGCCAGAGCCTATCCCCGGAGCAATTAAGTGAGAACATCTGGGGTTGAGGCCCAGGCATTGGCATTTTTAAAAAGCTAACAGGTGAGGGTTGATCAAGATGATGACAGAATGCTTCTGCACTCCCCTCATCCCATGGATACACTGAATGTACAGCTACACACAGAGCAATTACCTCTGAAAAAAATCCAGAAACTAGCTGAATAACTCCTGTATGACAAATGAATGAGAAAATCCCCACACTGAAACTGGTAGGAAAGGGTGAGAAACATTTGCTGTAGACCCTACCTCTGGCACAGCATTATGTAACCTAGCATCTCACTGGGGAGTGAAGGGTTGGGACCATACATCTGGCACCCTGACTTTTAAGCCATTATTTTAAAGAAATAATTGCTAAAAATTTTCCTATCCCGAGAAAAGAAGCACATACAGATCCAAGAATTACAGTTCCAAATAAGATGAATCCAAAGCAAATGCTAACATGTCTGAAGGAAGACATAGACAGCAATACAATAATACTATTGGGAAAATAGGGCTGCTCAATACCCCTCTTTCAGCAAGGGATATATGTCCAGACAAAATTTAGACAGAAAATCAATAAGGAAATGTGGTTCTTGAACTACTTGTTAGTGGTATATAATAAATATTTACAGAGTGCTCCATCCAACAGAAACACATATTCTTTTCAAGCATTCTCCAGAATAGATGGTAGGTCAGAAAACAACTCTCAATAAGTTTAAGAAGATTGAAATTATATCAAGTTTTTTTTTCCTAACCACAATAATATTACCTAAAAATCCTTTACAAGAAAATGAAAAATTCACAAAAATGAGATTAAACGTGTGATTGAACAAACCAATAAGTCAAAAAAAATAAATATCCTGAGACTAATGAAAATGGAAACAATGTACTAAAACCTGAGATGCAGCAAAAGCAGTTCTAAGAGGGAAGTTTATAGTGATAAAAGTCTACATAAAGAAAATAAAGATCAATTCAACCATATTCCTCAAGGAACTGGAAAAAGAAGAATAAACCCAAAATTAGCAGAGGAAAATAACCAATTGGAGTGGAAATATATAAGAACGGAAAATAAAGAGAGAAAAAAAAATTAATGAAACTAAGAACTGTTTTTCTTTAAAAAGATTAACAAAATAGACAAAAGCTAGACTGACAAAAGCAAGAGGACTCAAATTATAAATGAAAGAGACATTATTGATACCACACAAACACAAAGGATCACGAGACTACTTTGAATCATTATTTGCCAACAAATTGGACAACTGAGAAGAAATGAATAAATTCTTAAAAACATACAACCTACCAAAACAATTATGAAGAACTAAAAATTTGAAAAATTACTAGTAAGGGGATTGAACCGGTTATCAAAAACTTCCCAGCAAAGAAAAGACCAGGACCAGGTGGCTTCACTGGTGGATTCTGCCAAACACTTACAGAATTAATACCAGTTCTCAAACTCTTCCAAAAATTTGAAGAGTAGGGAACACTTTGAAACTCATGAGGCCATTATTACCCTGATTCCAAAGCTGTAAAAGGACACCACAAGAAAAGAAAATTAGAAGCTCATATCCCTGACAAGCAGAAACGAAATGTTAGCAGACCAAATTTAACAATACAGTAAAAGGATCATACACCATGATCAAGAAGGATTTATTCCAGAGTTGCAAGAATATCTCAACATCCATAATAAATGCAGAAAAAGCATATGGCAAAATTCAACATCCATTTATGATAAAATCTCAACAAAGTAGAGAGGAAACATATGTCAACATAAAAGGCCGTATAAGACAAGACCACAGCTAACATCATACTCAACATTGAAAAGGCTAAAAGATTTTCCTCTAAAACAGGAAAATGACAAGCATGCTCACTCACCACATTTATTCATTATAGTACAGTAAGTCCTCACTTAACATTGTCAATAGGTTCTTAGAACTGATGAAATGTGACAAAACCAATTTTACCACAGGCTAATTGATATAAGCAATAGTTAAGTTCCTATGGCATCTCCTCAACAGTATAACAAAATGACATTATTCAAGGACCCTGCTATTCTGGAAGTCCTAGCCAGAGCAATTAGGAAGAAAGAGAAAAGGTATCCAAATCAGAAAAGAAATAAAATTGTCTCTATTTGCAGGTGACATATATAGAATACCCTTAAAGACTCCACCAAAAATGGTTAGAACTAATAAATATAGTAAATTTGCAGGATATAAAATCAATAAAAAAAATCAGTTGCCTTTATACATTAACACCAAACTATTAGAAAAACAATCCTAATTTACAATAATATTGATAAAATAAAATATCTAAAAATAAATTTAACCAAGGAGATGAAAGACTCATACACTAAAAGCTATAAGACATTGATGAAAGAAATCGAAGAAGACACAAATAAATGGAAGATGTTCTGTGCTCATGGATAGGAAGAATTGATATTGTTAATGTTCATGTTACCCAAAGTGATCTACAAATTCAATGCAATTCTTATCAAAATTCCTATTGCTTTTTTTCCCCCACAGAAATAGAACATATAGTCCTAAAGTTTGTATGAAACCTCAAAACACTCCAAAGAACCACAGCGATCTTGGGAAAGAGGTACAAAGCTAGAGGCGTCACACTTCCTAATTCAAGGTGTAGCCTCTATGGAAAATTGTGTGGGATTTCTCACAGTTTTTAATTAGAACCACCATATGACTGAGCAATTCTACTTCTAAGAATTTATCCAAAGGGAAGAAAAACACTAACTCAAAAAGATAAATGCACCCCCATGTTCATTGCAGCATTATTTACAATAACCAAGAGATGGTAGCAACCTAATGTCCATTGATGAATAAATGGATAAAGATGTGATCACACACACACACACACACACACACACACACACACACACACACACACACACACACACACACAGATGGAATATTCAGCCATGAATAGGAAGGAAATCTTGTAATTTGTGACAACATAAGTGAACCTTGAGGCATTATGTCAAGTGGAATAAGTCATATAAAGACAAATCCTCTGTGAACTCACTCTTACATGGAATCTTAAAGAGAAAACTGAACTCACAGAGAACAGATTGGTGGTTGCCAGAGGTAATGGGTGTGTGAAATGTGTGGAAGTGGTTAAAAGGTACAAACTTCCAATTATAAGTCCTCGGGATGTAATGTACAGTATGGTGACTATATATATTAAATATGTAAAAGTTGCTAAGAGGAGATCTTAAAGGTTCTCACAAGAAAAAATACTGTGTGGTGATGGATGCTAACTAGAATATTGCAGTTACCTATTTTGCAATATATACAAACATGAAATTATGTTGTACACTTATAAATAATATAACATTGCATGTCAATTATAATTTAAAATATCAGCAAGAAATATTTCAATGACATATTTCAAAGAAATAGAAAACATAATTCTAAAATTTGTATGAAACCACAATAGACCCTGAATAACCACAGCAATGTTGAGCAAGAAGAGCAAAGCCGGAGTCATCATGCTTCCAGATTTCAAACTATATTACAAAGCTAAATATGGTATTAGCATAAAAAAGACATGTAGATCAATGGAACAGAATAGAAATGAGGCAGAGCTCAGAAGTGTACCTATGTGTACATGGTCAATTAATTTTCAACAAAGGAATTAAGAATATCTAGTGGGGAAAGGGTAGTCTCTTCAAAAAACACTTGGAACAACTGGATTAACCATGTGCAAAAGAATAAAACTGGACCCCTATCTTCTACCACACATAAAAATCAACTCAAAACAGATTAAACATAAGATCTGGAACCATAAAACTCCTAAAAGGAAACAATGGGTAAGCTCCTTGACAGTGACTTTCACAAAAATTTTTAAAATTTGACCCTAAAAACAAAGGCAACAAATCAAAAATCAACAAGTGGGACTACACCAAACTAAAATGCTTGTTCTCGGCAAAAGAAACCAACAAATTGAAAAGACAACGTATGGAATGGGGAGAAATATTTGTAAACCAGGTATCTGATAAGGGTTCAATACAAAAAATACAAGGAACTCATACAACTAAATAGCAAAGAAACAATTCAATTAAAAAATGAGCACAAAACTTGAATAGACATTTTCCTAAAGACAGCAAATGAATGGCAATCAGGTACATCACTATTTGTCACAGAAACGCAAAACAAACCACAATGAGATATCACTTCACATCTGTTAGGGTGGCTATTAAAAAAAAGACTAGAGATAAGTGTTGGTGAGGATGTGGAGAAAAGGGAACCCTTGTACACTGTTGGTAGGAAAGTAAATTGGAGCAGCCACTATGGCATACAGTATGGAGGTTCCTCAAGAAATTAAAATCAACTGCCATTATTTTCTAGCACCCCAGTTTCTGTTTCCTAGATGAGATGGCTGCATTCCCATTTAATGACAGTGTTACCTATAATATCCAAGGTGTCAAAACAGTCTCAGTGTCTGTTGATGGTTGAATGGATGAAAAATGTGGTATATATTTGACATGGAATAGTATTTAGCCTTAAAAAAGGAAGGAAATCTTGTTATTTGTGAGAACGTGGATGAATCTTAAAGGCTTAGAACCTGCTAAGTGAAATAAGCCAGTCAGAGAAAGACAAATACTGCATATGATATCACTTATGTGTAGAATCTAAAAAACGGGAGGGGTAGTCAAATTTATAGAAATGGCAGAAAGTGGTTGCCAGGAGGTGGGTGATTTGTGAAAGGGTGTACAACTTTCAGTTATAAGGTGAAAAATGTCCGAAGATCTACTGTATAATATGACGGCTATAGTTGATAACACTGTATTGTATAATTGAAATTTGTTAAGAGTAGAACTTAAATGTTCTCATTAACAAAAGTAAATACGTGAGGTGATGGATGTGTTAGTTAACTGGATGGGGAAATCCTTTCACAATGTGTACATATATCAAATCATCATGTTGTACACTTTAAATACCTTACAATTCCATTCATCAAGTATAACTCAAGAAAGCTGAAAAAAGCTATCAGGGGATTCTAATGTACTCCTGTGGCTGAGGACTACCATCTACAACATCTATAATTTCTTAGCTTAGATAGTTAATGTGAAGGTGTTTTCAAGTAGTGCTTTTTTAAGAGAAATTTTACTAAATACTCTTGATTTTTCTTTTTTTGTTACCAAGTGGCTCAACAAAAGAAAGGGAACACTTTTAGCATGATGCTTGTATAACTTCAGCTGTAGTTACATAATAATCCAAGTACCTAATGACTCTATCATGTTAGTTAACTGGTTGTTTTTTGAGTTTTAAAACAAATTGGGGTACAAATCATTTCTATTTTTTATTGGAGTTTGATTAATAGTCTATCTGGACCAATGTGACTTTGGAATTAAGCCATGAGTATGGCACAGTCCCTTTGCCAGGTTCTATATATATTTTATTTTTAATTCTCCCAATTGTGAATGGCCTGCCTAGGACTCCTCCTTAAATCTTAAGCAAGATGTTCGCTACCATATTCTTGTCCTTTTGGTTGTGCTCCTGGCATGGTGTATCTTATCACAAAAAGTAAAATTTTCCCACCTTTAAACAGAGGTGAATAGGATGTATGAGAGGAAGAAGTTGGGGTTTTCATTTTCAAAGAAGTTTAATGTTCCATTGATGGGTGGACTAGCTGAAAGATGGAATATTACTGGAAGCCTTTTTATACCCTTGTTGTAATCAGATTTGTACTTTCCCAATGACTTTTGGGTTCAAGATCTACTAATTAGATATGGACAGGTACAGAGTATGGATGCAGATAGACTATTCAATCTCATTTTGGAAGATTTCCATCACAAGATACAAATGTTTAGTCAAAGTGGCGCCTTCCAAATTTCATAGTATTGACTTATAAAAATACTCAAAGACACCACTTTCTATCTTTATAATTTTCCTGTACAATCACTAGGGCAGTAAACAGGTGCTATCTTCTAAAGAAGCAACAGAGGTAGGGCAATGCAATAAATAATTCATCAGTTCCTTACCTCCACCCAAATCTCTTCATTCCATCTGCAAACTTTAAACCCTGAAATGTTCAGGTCTTGCACTTTTAATCCATTCCTTAATACCCTCCCTTCTTTGAAGTCAAACTACATCCCTCGCCTATTTATTACTTTAGGGGCAACCTTGAATGTGCTCTTTTTGGATATGTTTCAAAACTAGTTATTTGCAAGGTACTGAAATTTTAACTGCTGTTTTATTCACTTTTCATCTATTCAATAAATGTTGAGCTGCTATTATGTGCTAGTCACTGTTCTAGACACTGTGCGGATAGTGTAGAGAAAAAAAACAGATGGCACTTGATCCCTGTACTCATGAAGTAGGGTGGGCAAGAATGTCCTGGGTAAAGGCTGACACCAATCTCAAACAGAAAATGATGCAATGATGTGTCAACAGTTTTAAAACAAAATGACATTTTACATTAGGAATAAATATTAAGTGTAGAAAATGTTGGCTACACAGTAGAGTATAATGATGAAAACAAAGACCACTCATAATCCCTCCACCTAGGATAGCCATTGTTAACACTTTGATGTGTGCTCTTACTGTATGTACTCTGTACACTAAAAATATAAATAAATAAATAAATAAATAAATAAATAAATAAATAAATATATAGTCTTGTCATAAAATAAAATGACATTAAAAAAACCAAAACAAATTTTTGCCTTGAAATCTTAAGAAATATATTCCAGGGAAATGATTATATGCCCAAATGCATATGTATAAGAATATTCATCATCTTTAGTACAACACTGAAAACAAGGACTGGTTAAATTATGGGCTGGTTAAATGAGTTATAATGCATCATATAATAGACTATTCTGAAACTATTAAAAAGGATGCTGCAAAAATGTTTCTAATTACATAGATGCTTTACAACATATTGTTAAGTAAAAATTACTAGTTTCAAAATTGTATGATTACTCTAAAACAGTGGTTCTTAACTGGGGTCTATTTGTTTCTCAGGGAACATTTATCAATAATCAGAAACACTTTTGGCTGTCACACTGTGGTGATACTACGAGTATCTAGTGAGTAGAGGCCAGGGATCCTGCTGGACATCCTACTATGCATAGAATAGTCTCCACAATAATTATTTGGTAAAAAATGTCAACAGTGCCAAAGTTGAGAAACTCTGCTCTTAAACAATTCCATACAGTATTGAAAGGACAAATACTTTTACATAAATAGGGTCATGGGTGTTTTCAGTGTTATTTTTTTTGTGTGTTATTGCTTTAAATGATAAAGTATTAACTGTAATTTAAAACAAACAAACAAACAAAAAACTTAACAAATATGGTGCTAAAGTTTGGACTCATTATTTCAGCCTCGCAGTGTTTTTTCTTAACAAATTCAGGCATTTTTGTCTTTCTTTACTGCTCTGGCTTGTGCATACCCAACTGCCTTTATCTGTGATGCCTCTATTCTGATGGATCTCGGTTATATCTGGCCCTGGCTGACTCCAATAACATGGATTGATGTACTTATCTGCTTAGTGATGAGTTGTATCCATATAGGGAGGTCATCCGTTCCGTGTTTTGAATAGCATGTTCTTAGATGTTCGTGTTTTTTTTTTCTAAAAGTGTCAGAGAACACTTCCATCCCTCAGCAGAGGTCCCAGACAGACAAGGGTGCATAGCGAATGCCTCAACTGCTGAAGCTCATCTCCAGAAAAGCTGGGGTGCAGTAAATTGTCTTATATTTTTGGCTGAAATATCATGATTTATAAGGGCCTAAATGTGCTTCCTAATTTGGCTCATCTTTTTAATACCACCATAGAAAGAAAGGTAATAAAATACCTTTAATGAGCTCCTGAATTTTTTCTACTGGGAACCCAGGGCCAGTGGCATTATGCTAGTTTGTGGAATGCTATTGTGGTCTCTGCAGAAACTTTCTCAGAATTTCTATTACTTTAAACGTGCATGTTTTATTCATCAGAGAATCATCTTTATTCTGATTAAAATTCACATTGCCTTGGTAGGACAAGCACTGTCAAGGGGGTAAGGCAGATTACATGTTTTCTCTTTCACTAGTCTCATTTTTCTAACTAGAGCCTGCATATTCTGTGCTAGAAGAGCTTTATGAAATTTATTTATTGTTATTCTTATACCCATTTATTGCGACCCATGATTATAGGTGCACTTCATTGGAATACATCAAATATCCACCCCTTCCCCCTAAATGAAGAGTATAATTCATTAGTGGCTGGTTTGTTTCTGTGTGTAAGTGCCAGTTTATGATGAGTCTATCAACACGTGTACCGCAGTAATTTATTTCCCATTTAATCAGGGTTTAAACTGAACAGGGATCAGACAGAACAAAATACACGACTTTGTATAATTATAACTGAGGAAATAGTCACAGGACTTTAGCACTGAAAATCTCACTGCAGAAGCAGAGATGGGTTAGGAGATGTTGATAAAAAATATGTCCAGGAATAAATCCTTGATAAGCCCTATATTAAATTCCCAGTGCCTGTATGAAATTAACTTTGCATTAATTACTTCACATTTTTTTATGCTTTATCCAGCTCTGAGTAGAAATTCTACAGTCTGGGCAAACTATGGAGGCACTTATGCTCTATTAACTTAAATCATTAGATTGTTCAGAAAGGCATTTTTTTTTTAGACTTGTCTAGTCTAAGTAGTAAATTCCATGTTTAGTAGCTGTCTCTCTGTGCTTCTCCGATATTTAAGCCAGTGTCGTTGAAGTATGAGTTTGTCTTGTGGGAAGATGGGCTACCTTGGAAAACCGATTTTAGATAGATTGTCTGGGAACTTTCTAGATTAAAAATTGCACTTGGTGGTTTTGCTTCCTCCAAACTACCAAGAGAGAGGCTGAATAAATAATGTTCTCAGGCAAAGGACTTCCTGACACAGTCATTTGTTAACTGCCTAAGTTTTTGTCCTCGAATTCTCCTTCTCCTTCTCTTCTTCCTCCTCTTCCTCCTCCTTAGTAAATCATTGCAAATACTGTTGAAATCTCCCCTTCCACATTGTCACCCTATTTCCCTCTTTCCATCCCCAGAGAATCACTGTTTCTGAAGTGGATGTCTGTCTTTCCAAGCATGTCTTTTTAATTTTACTTCATTGGCGTATATACACAATACATTCTTTTACATGTATTTCAACTTTTAAAAATAGCCTTGGACTGAAGGTATCCTATTCTATAATATATAATACATTTTTATATAATATTATATAATACATTTTTTTCACTAAACATTCTTTTTATATCTATGCTGTGCATACATGTAAATCTAGTTTGTTCATTTAAATGATGATAAGACATTTCTTCATGGGACTATACCACAATTTGTTATCCATTATTCTAATGAGGGAAACTAAACGTTTAATTTTTCACTATTACAATCAACTGATTACAATCAACCAGTTGGTGAAGATCCTTTTAACTATCATTGCCCTGAGATTTGTATTTGGGACTATCTGGTGTAAAGTCACTCTTATCAAATTGGTTCTTAAGTGACACACTTCTATTATCATCCAGTCTGATTTGATAGAACACATTATCTAAGCATAAAACTTGGTAATGCCATTTCATCTCCAGATGGGAACCACTTTACTAATTTCATCAGACTAAATTGTGGATTTCATGTCAAAGGGCTACACTGTAGAATGTCATAGCCACTAACCACATGTGGCTGGGCACTTGAAATGTGGATGATTCAAATTACGATGTGTTGTAAGTCTAAAAGTATGTATGAGATTCTGATGGAAAATATAGTGTAAAATATCAACGGATTTTGGGCACTAAAATGACATTTCGGATATATTCGGTTAAACAAAATATATCATTGAAATTAACTTCATCTATTTATTTTTGCTCTGTGAATGCGGCCTGTAGAAAATTTAGTCACACACATGGCAATTGGACAGCGCTGTAAGGGATTATTAATTAGTCTGAAGTGATGGAGTCTATACTTCTGGGTGCCAGGTGGGGGCAGCAGAGAGTTGCTGGAATCAAGATTCCGTTCCGGTGAGGGAGCTCCACGGTAAAAGTGCTGCACGCAAAGTGGAGAGGATACCAGCCAAGGGGTTAAATGGAGCTGCAGTCAGTGGATCGTGGATTCTGGCTGAGAGGGACTGGAGCCAGGGCAATCTAGAGGAGAGAAGGCTGCTTACAAAATGAAAGCTCGAATATAATACAGTTTTGAAGTCACCCAATTCTGTTTGAATCCTGACTGTGTGAACTCAGGCACGTAATCTGACTTCTCTGTAAGTCTCAGTTTTCGCATATGTAAATTGGGGATGATAGTACTTTCTATGTTTAGTTGATATATATAAAGATCTTATCACATATTGTGAATGTTTGCTATTCCCATCTTTGTTGTAATGAGTCCTTGATAAAGCATAGGCAGTGATCTCCTTTCCCTTTAAAGCAATAGACCCAGGCTGCAAGTCTTAGCACACACAGGTTTAAAGTGACCTACATGAAGCTCAAAATAAAGTTCTCTCGGTTGAGAAGTAAAAAATTGGGATTCTTACTATCTATGTCTTGCCAAGGAAGAGACTTAAATTGATTTTTTCCTCTGGCTTTAAGCTGGAGTAATATATGTATTTGTTCATCACAGAAGTTTCCCAGTCCAGTATTAAGCAGGCATTAAAGATGCAAATGAGTGAAATGTAATTAAAATGCTTACAGTTAAAAGAGATTGATGGGTTGTCACCTAGCTATGATACAACGTGATGGGAGCCAAAGTTGAGTTATGAGAAAGTTATTAAATCCAAAGGGAAGGTGCAGAGGGCTTCAATGATGGTTTTGAAAAGTAGAAGACATTATAGAGCTGCTCATCATCCTCCTGAGGTTCAGTATACTTTATCTCTACCAATGATCTTCATCAACCAACAGCAAAGTGCCACCCTTGAGTGCATCTCTGATGGAAACTGCTTCATTTTTCTAAGACCTCAGCTCTGATTTTCTTAGTACCACCCAACCTCTCAACACCCTCCTAACTTCATTCATATAGTGGTCTCTGAAATGGGATGTAATCATTCAGAGACTTTGCAAGATAATTCAAAGGTGCTAGCTTTAAAGAGTGTGAGTTCAGGCCTTCATTTGCCCTCTTGCCTAACACAAAGAAATAGCTGAGAGACAATGAAGGCACCCTGACAATGTCATTGCAACTTGAATTCCGCATACCTAAGGCTACCCACACACCTGGTCTTTTCAGTTCAGAGCGCCATAAAAGTGCCCTTTCTTCATAAGCTGGTGTGAGCTGGCTTTCTTTCACTAGAGATACAAATTCTAAATAATACATTAAGGCAATTGTCTACAGACTTCTTTGATTATGTGTATACCATTACTAAAAAATTTTACTTTCATCCTGACTCTGTCACATCCTAGTTGTGTACATGCTGGTCAATTTATCAGAATACGACTCCCTTATATCATCTGTATCTCCCTGGCAGTGTTGTTGAGAAGATGAAATTAGAATAACTAGCATAGTTCCTAGTACTTAATAAATAAGAACAACTATGTTGATGCTGCTAAATTTAGTTTTCTTTTCTACCAGTTTGGCCAAATTCCCAAAGGATACAGGGCTGATTCATCTTTGGAAACCCCACTGAGTCCCCTTGGAGCCTGGCATGTAGCAGATATTCAATAAGTACTTGTTGAATGATGAGCAAGGAAATAACTATAGCGTATTTTGTTTTAGATAATTCCCATAGGACTCTATTAATAAATGGTGTTCAGACTTTCAACTTTACCAAAGGACAAACTATTCTTTGAACAAGAAAATTATTTCTTAGGGTTTTTTCTCCACTTTCTGAAATGTGGACTGCATTAATGCAGGGAAACTTGTCAGAGTACTGAGATTTCATCACTAGCTTTGTGCTGAAGCACAAAATTTTTTATGACTTATTCTACTACTTTGTAAAATATTTTGTCCTGTTTTCCCAATCGACCACAAAAGACCTGAATAATCTGTTCTCATTGACCTCTCCAAAGAGCCTCTCCCACTGTGGAAAGGTTGAAATGGCTGACATGGCCTGGGACTGTCTGAGCTTCTTGAAAGAGAAACTTGAAAATAAAGGTTATGGGTTTTCTCAGGCCAACTTTGGATTACTGTGACTCAGTGCGGAGGAAGTTGCCATGGAATATAGTGATTTAAAAGGACAGGCTGTTCTTTTGGGAAGTTGTGATCAAGAGTGAAGTGGTACACATTTATTTGAACTTCCAGCCTGAGAATTATGGAGTCACTAGGGCTCTCATCTCAACCCCCAAACTTCATGCTTACTGAAGACAGAGCAGTGATACTGAAAGGGCTAGATACAGCCAAGAGAAGGCTCCTGTCACCTTGATTTTGAGAGTAAAACAGACAAATTAAGTTGGTAATGTCAGAGCTGATTACTATGACCAAAGTCACTTTGGACTTTTTGCATAAAGATAAGAAAGATTCTACTTGGGGCAAGGATGTTCCTTGATCTAGTCCTTACAGATGCAATACTTTATTCCAGGCACTGAGCAAGATGGAAAAGGCTGAATAAATTTTAAAAAATGAAGCTGATATAACAGTATCAAAAGTACAATTCAGGAGTGACATCACCAAAATGGCAGCAGAGGAGACCCCAGCCTCCATCCTTTAACGAAGATCAACAATTAGACAGCCATCAATGAATAAAATAGTGTGGAGAGAGCTCTAGAATCCACTTAAAAAAACTTTAGAAACACAGTGGAACAAGAAATCTGAGAACAACTGCACAAAAAGGGAAGGAGGACAGTTTCATTTTGCCTGCATCATCCCAAGCCAGCATTGCTCAGAACCAAGAATGAACTTCCCAGCTAGAATGAGTTCTCCTCCCTTGGAAAAAAGAATGAGCTTCCCTAGCCTTTCAGGGCACTGCATGAAGGTCCCGCATAGATTTTACCCAACTCCAACTGGCAAAGCTGAGATATACAGAGATGCCCAGGAATAAGGAAGAAAAGCAGGGGCTGCCAGTAGCAGCCACACAGCAGGAGTTATTGTGGTTCCCAGTGACCTGCTCTGCAGACAAATGTAGCAGCTTTCACCACTAAACAAACCAATGACCAGCACAGATGTCATGGATTTCCTGTAGATTTAACCAGCTTTTGCCCCATATTTGTTAATGGCAACTGCCTGAGTCTCTCTCCACTCCCATCTCACCCTAAGCCCCTGCTGGAGCCTAGGAAACATACTGGCAGCCAGGCCAGGCCTCTGTTGTTGTGTGGGCATAAGAGACCAGCCTAGATTATCATTGCTGACACCGACTGCTATGTGTGTACTTAGAGCTAACCCCTCCAGCTGCACACAAGCCTGATACCCATCACTGGCCTCCAGTGCAGTGTGCATGCCTGAGGGGAGACTGTGTAGCCATGGGAAAGCACACCAAGAGCCATGCCCCGCAGGTCTTTGAGGGCCTGGATAAGGCCTTGTCTTCTGTCACTGGCTTGCAACACTGCACTCACCTGCAGGTAGCCCCTCCAGTTGTGTACCTTCATATCCCTAGCCTGACCCCTATAACTGGCCTCCAGTGCTGCTGTGCACTTGTGGTGAGAACCAGCAGCCATGCTAGTTATGTATACCGATAGCTAGGGCACCTAGCTAACCAACAAGGGAATAATGAACTTAAACCATACTTTAGACCAAATGGACCTAACAGACATCTTTAGAACATTCCATCCAACAGCAGTGGAATACACATTTTGCTCAAGTGCATATAGAAAATTCTCAAGGGTTGATCATGTGATAGGACACAAAATAAGTCCTAGCAAATTTGAGAAGTCTGTAAGTAAAGTATCTTTTCCAATCATAATAATATAAAACTAGAAATTATAAACATGAAGAAAGCTAAATAAAATCTATAAATCTGTGGAAACTAAACATACTCCTGAACAACGAATGGATCACAGAAAAAATAAAAGAAATTTAAAGAATAACTCAAAATGAATGAAAACAGGAATACAACTTACCAAAACCTATGAGATGTTGCAAAAGCAGTGTGAAAGGGACACATGCATTTATTAAGAAATTAGAAATATCACAAAAACCTAACTTTACACCTCAAGATACTAAAAAAGAAGAACAGATTAAGCCCAACATTATCAGAAGGAAGGAAATAATAAATACCAGAGTGGAAATAAATGAAGTAGAGACCAGAAAAATAGAAAATATCAACAAAACTAAGGGCTGTTTTTTCAAAAGAAAAAAATCGACAAACCTTTAGTTTTTTAGACTAAGAAAAAAAGGGAGAAGACTCAAAATCAGCAATGAAAGAAAAGAAATAATTGACATAAGGGACTACAGTGAACAATTATATGCCAATAAATTAGGTAACCTAGAAGAAATGGACAATTTCCTAGAATCATACAACCTACCAGCGCTGAGCCAGGAAGAAATTACAAGTCTAAGCAGGCCAATAATGAGTAAGAAGATTGAATCAGTTATCAAAAACCTCCCAACACAGAGAATCCCAGGACCAGATGGCTTTGAGGGTAAATTCTACTAAACATTTAAAGGAAAATTAATGCCAATTCTTCTTAAAATCATCCAAAAAATTGGAATGGAGGGAACACTTCCAAACTTATTCTACTGGACCAGTATTACCCTGATAACAAAGCCAAATAAAGACACTCCAAAAAATGATAACTATAGATCAGTATCCCTGATGAACATAGATGTGAAAATTCTCAACAAAATATTAGCAAACCACATTTAAGAACTCACTCAAAGAATTATATACCATGACTAAGCAGAATTTATCCCTAGGATGCAAGAATGGTTTGACTTTCACAAATCAATAGATATGATATCCCATGTTAAATAGAATGAAAGGTAAACATCATGCTATCATTTCAATAAATGCATAAAAAGCATTTAACAATATACTATATCTTTTCTTAATAAAATTATTTGATATGTTGGGTAATACTCAGTGGAGAAGAACTGAAAGCTTATCTTTCATGATTAGGAACAAAACAAGGGTTTCACTCTCTCTATTCCATTCAACATAGTACTGAATGTCCTAGCTAGAGCATTCAGGCAAGATAAAGAAGTAAAAGGGACCCAGACTGGAAAAGAAGATGTAAAATTATCACCATTGGCTGATGATATGATCTTATTTATTGAAAATCCCAAAGACTCAACTAAAAAACTATTGGATCTAGTCGATAATATTGCAGGATATAAAAATCAATATATAGAAATCAGTTGCTTTCCCATACACTAATAATAAAATATCTGAAAAATAAAATCATCTCATTGACAATAGCATCAAAACCAATAAAGTAACCAAGAATAAATTTATTGAAGGAAGTGAATGATCTGTACAATAAAAACTACAAGACTTTGCTGAAAGAAGTCAAAGAAGATACAAACAAATGGAAGTACATCCCATGTTCATAAATTCTAAGAGTTAATATTGCTAAAATGTCCATGCTACCCAAAGCTATATATAGATTCAACTATCAGGGTTCAAATGGCATTTTTAACAGAAATAGAAAAAAATCCTAAAATTTTGTGTGGAACCACAAAAAACCCCAAATAGCTAAGGCAGTCCTGAGAAAGAACAAAATTGGAGGCAACACCCTTTCTAATTTCAAACTATATAAAGCTATAATAATATATATGTATATATATTATATATATGCCTTCCTGTTAAAATGAACAGCTGAAACTTACCGAATTTTGTTAACCAATGTCACCATAACAATAGATAAATTTAAAATTTAAAAATAAAATAAAAAATAATGTACACCTGAAAAAATAGTGTGGAACTAGTGTGAAAATAGACATATAGATCAATGAGACAGAATAGAAAGCCCAGAATTAAACTCCCACTTATGTGTTAAACTAATATTTGATAAAGGAGCTAGGAATATCCTTTGAAAGGAAGATTATCTGTTCAACAAGTGGTGATGGAAAACTGAACAATTACAAGCAGAAAAATGAATTGGACCACTCAAAAATTAACTGGAGTAAAACAGGTGAAGAGAATCAAAAGATAAAAAGAAAAGAAACTTTCTACATAAGTCATCTATGGGCTTCTTATTTTGTTTCCCAGAGCTTAATTCCAAGGCTGCAATTTCTCCCCTGACCCTCCTTTCCTTCATCTCTTACCATGTCAACAGTTAGAAAACTGCTTGGAGATATGAAAGGGAAGGAGGAATAACATCTCAAGGAATCTGAAAAAAAAAATACTGTGGACAAAAGAAGACAAAAGAATAAAGATAGGTGCACCTTCTATTTCACTCGTATTTCCTTTCCTTGCCTTTAAGATTACCCTAACCTTAAAACAGATGACTGGGCTCTGTCTTTTCCCTTTCTCAACTCCTAACCTGACAAAGATTGCAATGTTCATTTTCCAGTGCAGCTCCTGAGGTTAGGTAAATAACACTCCAATATTCCATTTTTGACCCTTGTCTTGACACAGAATTACTTCTTTCATGTGTATGTTATTTGGTCATTATAAGGTTTGTTGTGATATGGAAAAAAATTAACTCAAATGGATCAAAGAATAAAATGTAGACCTGAAACTATAAAACCCCTAGAAGAAAACAGAGCAGGAGCTCCTTGACATTGGTCTTGGCAAAGACTTTTTAGGTATGACACCAAAAGCACAAATAGCAAAAGAAAAAAAAAAAGTCTGAATACATCAAACTTAAAACTTCTGCACAGCAAAAGAAACAACTGACAAAATAAAAAGTCAGCCTGTAATACTGGAGAAAAATTTTGCAAACCGTGTGTTAGATAAGGAGTTAATACCTAAAATCTATAAAGAACTTATATAACTGACTAGCAAAAAAAAAAAAAATGAGAAAAGGCAGAACTGAAGAGATGCAAAGAAGACATAGAACTGGCCAACACATACAGGGAAAGATGCTCAACGTCAGTAATTACTAGGGCAATGCAAATCAAAACCACTATGGGATGTCATCCTACACCTGTTAGAATGGCTATTATCAAAAAGGCAAGAGATAAATGTTGACTAGGATGTGGAGAAAAAGGAATCCTTGTGTACTATAAGTGGGAATGTTAACTGATGCAGCCACTATGAAAAACAGTATGGAGGTCCCTCAAAAAATTGAGAATAGAACTATCGTATGACCCAGCAATCTCATTTCTGGGTCTATATGCAAAGGAAATGAGCACAAGATATCTAAGATATATCTGTACTCTGATGTCCATTGCAGCATTGACAGTAGTCAAGATATGGAAACAATCTAAATGTCCATTGATCGATAAATGAATAAAGAAGATATGGTACACATACACACAAATACATTTTAGCCATTAGAAAGAAGAATATCCAGCCATTTGTAGCAACATGGATAGACATTGAGGGCATAATGCTAATGAAACAAGTCAGACTTTCAAAGATAAATACTGTATGAAATCACTTACATGTGGAATCTAAAAAAGCCAAACTTTTTAAAAGAAACAGAATAGAATGTTAGTTTCTTAGGGCTGGGGGGCAGGGAAAATGGGAAGATATCCATCAAAAGGTAAATTCTGGGAGCCTAAAGTAGAGTATGATGATTATAGTTCATAATTTTTTATTGTATACTTGAAAGTTGCTTAGAGAGTAGTCTTAGAAAAAAAATGGAGGTTATGTGACTTTATAGTGGTAATCATTTTGCTCTACGAAAATGTATCAAATCAACATATTGTACACCTTAAATTTACACTGTTATATGTCCATTATATCACAGTAAAGCTGGAAACTTTCCCCTCCCAACCCCAAAAAGAACAAAACAGAAATTTAAATCATGTTTTATTCAATGGAGAAATAGGGAGAGGAAGAAAAATTCTCCTGGAAAGATGTATTGCAGAAGAGAAATTGTGTTTGAATATACTCTTATAATTGCTCCACTGCTGAGGAAGAGAATAAATAATAGGGCTTCTATGTGCTGGGAAGAAAATAAGGGCCTGAAACTCCAGATCCAGGCTGAAGAACGGAAGGCAGAAGAGAGTGTGAAATAGGTCCAAGTCCATAAATGCAGCGGAAATGCTGCACATCGATCTGGCTGACTTTACTGTGACAATATGGATTGATGTGAAAGACAACACAAGCAGACAGACGTATGAGCCTTCTGAGGCTCCTGACAACCATGTGATCAAGGCAGTGGTGAAAGTTGGACAGGAGATGCTCTCACCAAGAAGAGAAGCTAAGGAGGTTAGGATAGATCTAGTTGAGGTCTCGAATAGAAATACAAAGGAATGGTTCTTTCTTTTGCCCTCCTTCTCCCATCTCTACTTTGAGCTCTGTCACAGAAGACAGTGCGGATTACATATGTGGGTTGAATTACCGAGCTGTTGATTTGAATGTAAAAACTGTGTGCAGAAAAACAGTGAAATGAATTAATTTCTCAGGATGATTTGGGATATTTCCCATCAGTGAGGCATCAAGAAATAATTTCAGATTATACACCTAGGATTGAGGTATGTATGGTTTAGGTTATGGAAATTTTTGGAAGTAAGCAATTGTCTTCCCATAGACATGAGATTTCACTCAGTGGTAATGGTAATCTGTTATTTGTACAGAGATCTAAACTTTTCAAAGCACTTTTCTACACTTCTCTCATTTGAGGTGCATAACAATTTATAAGGTTTGTAGAGCACAGATTATTACTCTCCTGTAACAGATAACTAAACTGAGACTCACAAAGGCCCAACAGACTTGCTCAAGATTACATATCCAGTGAAAAGCAGAGCTAGGACAGGAACCCAGCTCTCAATACTCTTAGCTGTTTCTTCTACCTGTTTTAACATGACCAGCAGATGGCATCTTCTGCTTTGACCTAGATCAGTTTTTAGAGGAACTAGATGTTCATAAAAGGTGTTGGAGTTTCCTTGGTGGGCAATTCCAACGTATTATGGTTTTCAGAGGAGCAGCTAGAGGTTCACAGTAGGAGGAGAGTGACTGCCGCTTCTTTCCAAGGGGGAGAACAGGATGATTTAAACAGACTTGAAGGTGATCATTTTCCCTTGAAAATCTTTGTTTTATAAAAATAGAGGCCATTTGGTAGCAGCCTAGTGCAGAGGTAATTAAGATGGCTTAAATCAATTGAGTCCTTGGTGGACAGTTTAATTTCTACAAAATTATGCTTGGAAGGTTTTAAATGGCCACAGTTTCTCAACATATTAGTAAGTAGAAAATGAACAAATCAAATTCCAATTAATTTTATAGATCTAATAAAGCAATAATGTTTTTTTTTGTCAAATAAAAATACATTCACCACAAACATAAGTATATAGGAGATGGGCAAAGATAGCTATATTATCAAAAATTAATGTTTTGTGTCCCCTTTATTAATATTTATTTTCTGTATCAAAAAATATTCACTAGGTACTATTTCCTGTGAATGATATCTATGAGTAGAGCAAGCATTCCTAAGTTTTGGAGAATTCTTATTTTCTTTCCATTTATGAGGCTGTGGTAGAATTGAGAATTTTTTTCTTCAGTTGGGCATTATTAGGGCAATCAGTGTTTCACACCTAATAAGGGCCACTTTGTAGAAACCACTGTCCTGGGCCTTGGGAAGCTGTCTAAGATGAAACAATGTTCATGATTCTCTCCTTTTCCTCATGATTAAGAGTTGGTTCTCACTAGTTATTCTATCAACACAGGCAGGTGACACGACCCTATCTCAGTCTTTCGACCTGAACTAGGCTTCACATTTCTCTGACACCTGATTCATGACTTTATGGGGCATCTTGACAGACTTCCTTACTTGGCTGGATTCTCAGAGTGGCCTGGATTCTGGCTTGTGAGCTGATGAGTCACATATACCTGAAGTATACCTCAGAGTCAGCTAAATTACACAGATATTTACTGAGAGTGGCAGAAAGCCTCTTAACTAGGAGGTGAATGTTGAATCATGGTCAAGAAGTACAGCCAGATCTTGGAGCTGGAGAAGTAATCTAAGGCCCAAAGGGTAAAATGATACTTTAACCAAGAAACAGCCAGAAGCTGAGAGCCTGGGAACATAAGTAGGTAGTTGAGTGGGGGGTGGGTTGAAATGTATGGTTCAGAATGAAAGCCATGAATAAGGAGAAGCTCTGGAAGACTGCAGAGCCATCTTGAAGAAGGGGTATACCTGACCCGTTCAAAGAAAATGTTAATTGCAATGAAAACAGAAAACATTTCTACGGAGAAGTTTAAGAAATACCTTCTGCATGGGCTCAACCGTGGACAATTTATCAAGTTGATGATGGGAGAAGCTGCTTCGGACTGTTGCATTTGGACATCTGGAGAAGATTAAATGCAGCATGTCCTTGAATAATGCCATTTTGTTTAATGTCATTTCTTTATAACTTTGATGAAATGCCATAAGAACTTAACTCTTCTATATCAATTAGCCTATGGTAAAATTGGTTTTGTTAATCTTCATTTTGCTTAAAGTTGCAGAAACTATAGAAGATGTTAAATGAGGACTTACTGTGCAAGAAAGCCAATGTGGTGGCAAAACAAAGCTCTGGGTAGACACAGAAATAAATGAGCCTAAATGTTTCTGTTTTTCAGATTGTGAAAAACTCTGAACAAGTATTTCACTCTCTTAATTAGGTTTGAGGTTTTTCTAGACAAAATTTCACTTGACTGGAGTTGCTGTGCAATATGCAATCAAGTTGTTTCAGCTTTCAGTGAGGCAGACAGCTGACTCTCTGGGCCTAACATTTCTCTACTGACTGCCTCTTGCAGTGGAACTTTCCTCAGCCCTGAAGGATTGAGTACATAGTCCTTTAGGAGAAAAGAGCAGGTTTTTTAATGTTAGTGTTTCTCATGCTTCTCTCTCAACTCTTCCTAATCTTTGCTTTCTTCAGTTCTGGTACAAAGTACCTTAGCTCTGGACTACTTGTGAATTTTTATGCAATCAATGAATCATAGAGTGTTAGAGCTGGAAGGAGCATTAGACATCATCTGTGTAAAGACATTATTTGTGGATTAGAAAACTTAGGCCCATGGTATTTACCCATAGTGAGATGGGGGAGCTGTTTAGAATCCAAATGTCATGACTTTATTACATTATATGTAAGATATGGGAAATAATGAACTGTTTCAAAGGTAAATTATAAAAAAAAAGCATAGCAAATATTAGGATGCAAGTAGAGTGTAGAAATGATTATTTTACTGTTTTGAGTTTAGATCACTGATCTAGATGTGGGAATTAACTTTTCACAGCTTATCAAAAAGCAATGATACAATGTTAACAAAAACTAAAAAGCAGCTCTTATTTGTCCTTAAAACTGGTCAGTCCACTGACTAGTTAAAGTGAGTTGTAATAAAGAGATTTATTTATAGGTCAAAGATCAATGAATTTATTTAACACTTTAGTTAACCAAATTATTTTATAACAGAAACCATTGTTTCACCATTCCCATACGATTTTCCCCCCTACACCATAGATTTGAGAAGTTGTCATCTTCAAACCAATTGAATCAAACTACCTCTGATTGCTAGCACTGATGTCAAGTTCCATTTCTAATTGTTTATTTTATCTTGCCCTTATGCTATAGCTTGTATAACAGAAATGAGGGAGGTCAACAGATGACTCCTGAGCCATTATGCTAGAAGTGGGGAGAGGAATTGTCAGACAGCCATCTGTCACTGGAAAATATTTTGAGGCTATTAACCAATCATCTTTCCTTTTGGAAACTTCCTGTTTGCTTCTCCTATTCATGTAGCGATTGAGCAATTGATTCTCATTCCCTAATGGAGGGATTGGACAGTGTAGAAAAAAAAAAAAACATGCAGTTCTTCCTGGATTCGTCTTCTAAAGCCTTATATTACCCAGCAATCTCTATTCTGAGTAGCTACTCCAGAAATTTAAAAACATTTATTTGTAAAAGTATATATACTCCTAAGTTTATTGCAGCATTGTTTACAATAACCAAGACATGGAAACAACATTATCAATCTAAGGATGATTGCATAGAGAAGACACGGGGTGTGTGTGTGTGTACCTATATTTATTTATATATAGAATGAAATACTACTCAGCCATAAAAATGAAATATTGCCACTTGCAATAACATAAATCTTAAGAGTATTATGCTAAGTAAAATAAGTCAGATGGAAAAGGAGAAGAACCATATGATTTCACTTGTATGTAGGATATAAAACAAAAAGCAGCAAATGAGCTAACAAAACCCAGATACCAACAGAATGGTGGTTACAAAAGAGGGAGGGGAGGGGGAAGAATGAAGAGGGTATATGGTTATGGAAGGAAATTAGACTTTAGGTGGTAAACACAAAATAGAGTATACAGATGTCATGTTATAAAGTTGTACACTTAAAATTTATATGTTATTACCAATGTTACCCCAATATATTTTTAAAAATGCCTTAACCCACCATTCTGTAGCTTTCTGAGTGAGAGCATATGAGAAGTAAACTAATATTTTGTGTGTCTATTTAACTATTAAAATTTTTAAATATGTATCTATATGATTTTATATGATCATATCACACATGCTTTGAAGCTTTACATGATGTAAAAAGGTTTTTAGTCTACCCTCACACTTGATAGTTCAGCCATATAAAGAACATAAGGGTTGATGAAGACCCTCATGGGCCTAATTGCTTATACATAATTTAAAGCAACCCTCCTGTTCTCATTTCCTTCTGTAATGTTTGGTGATCCCAGTTCCTGATCCTTTCAGAAATTCAAATCATTTGGCTTCTCATCAATAATATCCTCTCATCTCCTTCTTTGTTGCTGAGTCATTTACCATTTCTGCATCAGCTTTCCATCTTCATGTGGGTGGTGCCTTGGAGGTTTATTAGAATGAAGTGTGTATGTCTGATTCTTTTTCTAATTATTTTGGGTCTTAGATCATATTCCTCATAAAGTCATGTCGGGTTTTATACTTTAGGCCACTTGACCAGAGGAGAAAACATTAAACTGGAAGGAAGCACCTGAGCCAGTATTTACCACATATGTTCAGATTACCCCTGGTGGTATAGGAAGTAATATACAGGTGGTATAGATGGTATATAGACAAGTAAGTTTTTTTCTAAGTATTACTTATTTTAACTATAACTGGCCCATTGTGTAGATCAGAATTGCATTTAGGTACATGTCAAATGAGGCTATGTAAAAATGGTGAGTAGATTTAAAGAAAAACAACAAGCAAATAGTAATTGAGAGGTATGTAATATAGAAAAAAAATCAAGAAGATAGTATACAAATTAGTTGACCCTTGAACAATGTGGGGTGCTGAGTGCTTGTGCAGTGGAAAAGCCACATGTAACTACAGTTGGCCCTCAATTTACATGAATTCCCAACTGCTAGTTGATTCTTGAATGGGAAGGTCAATTGCAAAAATTCACATATAAGTGGATCTTTGCAGTTCAAGTTCGTGTTATTCAAGGGTTAACCATTAAACATATGATTTGGAAAATGTTATTTTACAGAGGCAAGAGAAACCTAGGGAAACTACACGTGCCTGGTAATTAAGAGCATGGGCTCTAGAATCAGCTCTACTAATCAGGAATGTGGGATCAAATCTACTGTATAGATTGCTAATACTTAGTAAGTTATATAACCTTAATAAGTCTAAGTGTTCATATTTATAAAATGGGAATGAAAATAATACCTGTGTCATAGGGCTGTTTTGAAATTTAAGTTAAAAGGTTGATAACTGGCACATAGTAAGTGCTCAATAAATGTTAGCTATTATAATTATTATTAACAATGCTATGGTACTGAATTTTCTGGTCAATTTGTTAAAATAAAAGAGTGAAAAAAAAACACCAGTCAAAGAAATGAAATAAGGCCAGTCGGTTGTCAATGTTGAGACTGCTTCCTACAGGTCAGGGTTTCTCAACTTCAGTACTATTGACCTTCTGGGAAGGATAATCCCATTGAGGGGCTACTCTGTATACCGTAGGATGTGTTGTAGCATCCCTGGCCTCTACTGACTAGATGCTAGTAACACCTCTCCTCCAGTTATGACAACCAAAAATGTCTCCAGGTATAAGCAAATGTCCCCCAAGGAGGGGGGCAAAACTGCACCCTATTGAGAACCACAGTTATAGGCTAATAGTAGTTGTAGCTGTTGACTAAAGAGTGCTCCCTCTTTGGAGTACTCTTTCAATGCTTCTGGTAACATGGGCTTTAGAGTGAATTAAACCCAGTTTAGATCCCAGTTCTGTTGCTTATTTGTTGTGTGACCCTGGATAAATTATTTAATTTCAGGTTCTTCCTCTGTAAAAGGACTAACAGTGCCTACCTACATCCCAGGGATGTGAGAAATACCTGCAGCATTGGGCCAGACCAAGTCACCGCTCACTAGATGTTAGTCCTCACTCCTCCTCTGTTTCGCCTTCCCTCAGCATGGGCTGTAAAGGTAAGAGGACCATGGGACTGAGATAGGTGGCCCTTTTGGTCCAAATTCTAATCTTTTACCCAGTACGAGAGTTCTTGTGAGCTCCATAAGCTTTGAGAAGGCGAACATTTCGGGTTTGGCCATAAGGAGGATGTAAGAGCTTTGCAACTGGAGAGTTCTAAGAATGTGTATATTTATAACATATTGAAGTCATTATACTTTAAACATGGAGACTGCGTCCAGAGAGGCAAGGACAGAAGGTGGCCATCAAACCTAGTACTGTGTGCCTTTGGACCATATTTTGACTGGCATCCTGAAAAGTAATCGCTCTTAGAGAAACCAAGGCAACAAAAAAATATGACTTTTCTCAGACTAGTCTGCAGACCTGTGGAGTGATTGGGGTGATGGTAACACTTCTTTATAGGGCTGACTCTACACACTTGAAAACTCTTGACCACTGTTGCCAACCTATAGTGAGCACGCAGCTCTTAATCTGGACTCTGCCCACCAGCCTGGACATAGTGCCTTTGCTGCACAATGTAGGTGGGAGGATTTTTGCTGTGGATGGCTGAGGCAAAGACAGGTGTCAGATACAGCACAGGGAGGTGTGAGGCTGTCAGTATGAGAAGTGTGGGAAAAGGAACATCAGACATTGCCTCAAATGAAACAGCACTAGGGGCTAACTGGGAAGCTACACAAACAGGTAGAACCACAATGCATGTGGAAACCAGAGATGGGATCAGTGGGATAGGGAAATGAGTACTGTAGTGATTGCTTTCTCAGCTTTTCTTTGCCACTTGATAGCAGCCTACAAATCACTTCATTTTCCCACACCTCAGTTTCTACCTCTATTAAACAATAAAACTTACTCTGCCGACCTCAAGATATTGTCAAGATCAAATGAGGCAATACATGTGAAGAAGGAAATTGAAGCCCTGAGCATGGCAGGTGTTGCCTTTCTAAGTGAGGCCGAATGTAGCATTAGAGACTAAGAAGCGAAATAGTCAATATTATAGCAATAACTTTGTATGGTGACAGATGGTTACTAGACTAATTGTGGGGAGCAAATTGTAAGGAATATAAATGTCAAATCTCTATGTTGTACATCTGAAACTAATTTCGCATGTCAACTAAACTTTAACAAAAAAAAATCTAACTTAAAAAAAAAGCAGCAGCACATGTTGCAAGTGGTGGGTAACAGTAATTGTAGCAAATGTATTGAATGTGTTTGTGTTTGGAGATTTATATGCATTACTGATCATCTTTACAACTCTGAACTTAGTATTTTTATTCCCATTTTACTAACCAAGTTAAGTGATTTGTTCCAGGAACTAAACTCAGTCCTGCCTATTTCTAGAGGTTGTGCTCTTCTATCTCACATACCTCCCGTAAAATCTTTGTACATTCATAGGCTATTGGTATGGGGAGTCTGAAGTATGACTCTTTTTAAGTAAAATGGAAAATGCTACTTGACTTAGTTCTCAGCCCTGTAATTCCCCCTTAGAAGTGTAGGCAGGCTTTGATCTAGAAAATATGTTATAGAAAACTTTAATCTGGAGACTAGCCTTCCCATTTTTCTGAGTATGTGAGATCTGACCATGTAGGATTCAGGTATCCTTATCATGGCCCTTGGGGCAGCATTAAAGGTTACTTGTGCACAGACTTCGTCATACATAGAAAACCACAGCAGCTGCGACAAAGCTAAAATGGTGTGTGTGGGGAGGAGGAGGTCTTTAATCCCTGTATTATTTTTCAGTTGTTGCTGAAATAATCACCACAAATTTAGCAGCTTAAATCAACACAAATGCATTAGTTTACAGTCCCTGTAGGTCAGAAGTCTGACACAGATTTCACTGAGTTAACATCAAGCTATCAGCAGGGCTGTATTTCTTTCTGGAGACTCTAGAAGAGAGACTGTTTCCTTACCTTTTCCAGTGACTAAAGACAGCCCTCCTTTTTTGGCTCATGACGCTTTTCCTGCATCTTCAAAGCCAGTGACTCTCTGACAGCTTTTGCCAAGTTTCTCTCTGACTGATGCAGGCAGGAAAGGCTCTCCCCTTATAGGGATTCATGTGATTAGATTGTGCCTACTTGAGTAATCCAGTCTAATCTCACCATCTCAAAGTACTTAACTTTAGTCACATATGCAAAATCCCTATTGCCACATAAGGTAACATATTTTTAAATTCTGAGGATTAAGATGTAAACGTCTTTGAGAGCATTATTTTGCCTACCACAATCCCCATTCAGATTATGACAGGCATAAACAATTGGCTCCTGGTAAACATACAGTGAATTTATCAGGGCAAGTAGTGGTATGTGAGTGAACTAGGGAGTAGCTGACTAGCTGACAGCCTGTGACTTTCCAGTACTCATCATACATCTGTCTGTTTTATAGAGGGAATGGATAATAGCTGGTTAAACTGGTGAAATGTTAAATGGTAGTCAATATGGGGTTAGAAAGAAACAGGAATAAGCAGATCCTTAAAAATTTGAACTTGGCTCAAGAATTTTCTGTGAAGATACCTTTTTTCCTCTCCTCAGTCAGAGATTTTAATATCTGAGTTCCAAATGATCCCCATATTTATGTCTCACTGTACTTCTCTTATCATGGGGTTGTAATTATTTGGTTTCACACTCAGACTGGATGCTCCTTGAGGACAGGTCCTATATCTGATTTTATTGTCATCCCATGATCTGACTCATTGTCTGTAGAGTGAGGGCATGAAAAGATTTGAAGAAATAAATGAGGAATACCCACTTTCTATACCCCCTTTTTCCAGGAATAATTTTTCAGGGGGATTTACACCTGTGGTTGTTGTTAGGTTGGCAGGGGAAGGGCCAGCCAGATGCCTGCCTGGAGACTTCCCAACTTGATACCAGAATCCAGACCCTATGATAAGGGTCACCACCTTAATTCGGATGCTTAATTAGCATATGATTAACATTCCTCACTCTATACCCTTACCCTCACATAACCTCATAAAAGGTGCACCCTCCCACCCCACCCCCCCGGGCTTGATTTCTCTGGCCCCTCTCCTCTCTGAACCAGTGAACTTCACCCGGGAGGCCTCTCCCAGGAAAGGCTTGCTTTTAAAACTTCTCTTGGTGTGTCATGCGTTTATCTTACAGTTGTTAGCCAGAATCATATGCAGTCCTCCAAAAAAGAAAGGCCCCACTTAGTGTCTCATGGGGGATTACAAACAGTGCTTGGCAATGAAGGTATAAATTAGGACCAGCTTTTGTGGCTGATGGGGAAAGAGCTGTCTTCCAGATCCTTTCTGCAGGGAATTGGAGGAGGGCTCTGTTGTGCTGGCTGGTTCTCATTTTTCTTTTGATTGACTTAAAAATAGGTTCATGCCAACTACTGCAGGGAGAACTGGTAGACCTGACTGCCCTAGAGGCAGCCCTCAAGATTACTGTGTGATGATGCAATTGTGCAATCCTCATAGACATAGGATTGCTATTTGTGGTGATTTGCAATGATCAGATAAGCCAGTGAAACATCTAAGGTCCTTTTTCTCTTCAAATATGTTTAATGAGGAGACATAGCATCCTTTAAGTAGAATTTCACAGTTACTGTACAATATATGTTTCCTGTTTTTCTTTTTTCTTTTTTTTTTTTGTCAGTTATTTCAGGGTCATTGTTTCTGCCAGATTATTTTGTCAATAGTGCAAACAAGCTCAGACTTTTGTTCACAAAGCTGGGATAGACTACGGATGTAGTATATGGATAGTAACTTTGTTACAATTGCAGGTTTGTCACTGGACTTCAACAATTCTCCTACCATTTTTTATCTGGATTTAGAGGTGTTCTAAACTCATTTTGGAAGTCTTTTAGAAATAATCTAGGTATGTTTTGTGTGGTTATAGGAGTGTCCTCTGCTGAATGGTAGAGAAATCAGTGTGGTACCGTGTGGTTCTGTCTCTATTCTTGTTCTGATAGCTCTTGTCCTCAACTCTTTGAATATTTCTATCAGATTTGTTGATGCTATTTCACCTTGGCCTTATGGTATTTAATTTGTATGCATTCTCAAAATATTTTAGCCCCATGGTAGTTCTGAGTCAAATGCAGCTGTAAAGGATGAAAAATAGCTTTACTTTTGTAATTTACTTTCTTAATCAACATTTATGAGTAAAGGAAGTAGAAGAAATCATGTGAATGACTCGCTGGAATTTGTCCTGAGGCTAAACCTCTTAATCATTTGGAGAGAGCCAAATCGGAGAGTTATCTACAGAAGCAAAACCCTGCAAAAGGGTGAGGTGATTGGTATGTGTATTAGGGTTCTTCAGAGAAACAGAACCAACAGGATGGATGGACACACACACACACACACACAAAAGAGACAGAGAGAGACAGAGAAACAGAGGGAGAGATTTATTGTAAGGAATTGGCCCATGCAGGTATAGAGGCTGAGAAGTCCTAAGATCTTCAGTTGCAAGCTGGAGACCCAGGAGAGCTGATGTACAGTTCCAGTCTCAAAGCCAGCAGGCTGGAGACCCAAGAAGAACTGGTGTTCTAATCTGAGTTGGAAGGCTGGAAAAGAGCAACGTCTCAACTCAATAAATTAGGAGGGAAGAGTTCCCTCTTATTCAGCATTTTTGTTCTACTGAGGTCTTCAGTTAACTGAATGAGGCACATCCTCATTAGGGAGGGTAATCTGTTTTAGTCTACCAATTCAAATGTTAATCTTATCCAGAAAGATCCTCAAAGACACGCCCAGAACAATGTTAGACCAAATGTCAAATATCTGAGCACCTCGTGGCTCAGTCAAGTTGATACATAAAATTAATCCTCACAGTTTGTAAGAAAATGTTACTTCAACAATCCTCTGTAGGAATTTGGTTCAACAATGATTAAGAGTCTCAAGTGATGCAGATTCTTTCTACAGGATGGAAAATGAACAGATTTCTATTTATCCACTAATCAATTTTAATCAGATAATGACAGATACCTGCTCATCAGTCATTCAGTCAAGAAAGATAGAGGTGACAACTTTAAGATGCGACTATAGCAAACTTAAATTTGCTTTTTTAAAAAAGAAGGCAACTGTCAGGTATTACTTCTGGGAGGCAGTGTGAGGCGTTCTTGGAATCTCAGTGAACTAAGCTTAACTACTAAAAATTATAATATAAAGTCCAGCTATTTAATGCCTGGAAATTTCCCTAAAGGCATACAGCAAATGAAGAAACATTTATTCAAGAAAATTTCCTAAAACTGAGTAAGAGCAGTGAGAGTCTATAGCACTGGTGCCATGATCAGCCCCCTTCCCATCAGCTCGACAGAAGTACTACTTCTGGCCAAGAAGATGGGGCTCCCTCTCCACTCAGCTTCTGAACAAAGGATGTGGTATTTCCCAGGAGGGAAGGTCCCCACCCTTTTTATCCTCTCGATCTCTGAGCTGAAGAAGCTAATCTATTGGTGAGAGTGATTGAGACGTAAGGGAGCTCACTACATCACTCCACCCATAGGGCAGAATATCTACTCCAGATGTGACAAGATAATACTGGGGCCCCAACTGCTCTTGTTCCAGCTCACTTGTAGAGCAGAGTTTCCAAGGCAGGAAAGGTAAACCAGAGGCTATTACACCTGCCCAGTGCCTAGAGTAAGAACTAAACAATTTTGCCCAAGGGGCAATCCATATGAAAAGATGAATCTGTAGCTCTCTCCAGAGGGTCTGACTTTATTTTAAAAAATGTGTGGGGACGTTTAAGCCTGGAGTGCCCTAAAAAAATAATAGAAATTTTGGTGGCAGACAAATAAGAGGAGGCTGGTAGCTCTTCTAAATTAAGAGCAACAAGCTAAATCACAGATTAGCTAGTTTACCAATGAGAACTGGAGAGAGACAGCTAAGAGGAACCCTCTTCAGCATAAATCTCAAAGACTGGTCTCAAAAACTACTGCCTGAATTTAATTGGATGAGATTGTGTTGCAATTTATGCCCAAGGGCATTGTTAGAAATAATGGAGCCATCAGGTGGCAATTAGTGGAGCCTAAAAGCTGGGTTTGATACCAAATGAGGCAGGCATTTTAACAGATACCGAAAGAGAGACTGTTCAAAGAGAGCCATGTAAAAATCACTGTCATCCCAACTGTTTCATCTCTGGTGGGGAAAATAGATTTTACTGAAATATTCTGTTCAAGTATCTAAACATTAAAAAGGGCAAACAAAAATAAGAACACGTCCCAGAGAAAAAGAATGGGAATTGGTATCCAGAATTTCTACAATATTACCTAAAATATTCAATTTTCAACAAAAATTATGATACATGCAAAGAAACAAGAAAGTATGACCCATCCACAGGGAAAAAAGCAGGTAACAGAAACTGCTTGTGGGAGGACCCAGATGTCAGATTTAACAAAGGCTTCAAAGTGACTATGGTCAAAGAACTAAAGGAAATCATGCTTAAAGGAGCAAAGGAAGATATAAAGATGAAGCTTCATGTTTCATCAAATAGAGACTATTATGAAAAAATATATATTATAAAAAGCATTCGATTAAAATTCTGGAGTTGAAAATATAATAACTGAAATAAAAAAAATCCCTAGAAGGGCTTGACAGTAGTTTTGAACTGGCAGAAAAAAGAACCATCAAACTTAAAGATAGATCAACAGAGATTACAGAATATGAAGGACAGAGAAAAAAATGAATCAAGAAAAATTAAGGGAGCCTCAGAAAAATTTGAGAAATCACTAAGCGTACCTATATACATGTACAGGAGTACCAAAAGCTCAGGAGAGGGAGAAAAGAGCAGAAAAAATATTCAAAGGAATAATGGCTGAAAACTTTTCTTATTTAATGGAAATCATTAATCAACATATCCAAGAATTTCAACGAATTCCAAGTGGGATAAACTCAAAGACGCACACTTAGACACATCACCGTAAAAAGGTAAAATCCAGACAAAGAGAAAAACTTGAAAGCATCAGGAGAAAAATGACTTATCATGTATACAGGAACACCAATAAGATTAACATCTGACATCTCATTAGACACATTGGGGGCCAGAAGAAAATTGTCCTAACTCAGCAATGCTGAAGCCCATGAATCACAGGCTTATAGAACTGCAGCCCCAGAAGAGAACTTCTACATGTGGTGACTCAGGCCTCAATACTTCCTAATCCCATTTGCATTGCAGGAATCACTAATCAGTCACAGTCCTCCTTCCCTTTGAACCTTTGCTCAGCCTCAGCCACAAACAACCATGCAGGCACCCTCTGCCAGTCAACTAGAGCAAGCATAGGAGATGAAATTCAATATTTACCATCCCAGCCTCATTTCACAGCTGAGGAAATCAATGGCTAGAAGTCACACAGAGTTAGAGGCAGAGGCAGAAGTAGATTCCAAGTCTCCTGACAATTGCTCCAGGGCACCACTCTGCATTGTTTAGATATAGCCAGCATCAAAAGTCCTTTTACATTTCTACCTAAGCTTTTTGAATTGTAAATAACCAACCAACCTTGTTTGTTCTATTCCATATGAACAGAGAGCTCTAGGAGTGAAACATTCATGCATGAAAAGGAATGATTAACCAGCACCAATATATATATATATATTTTAAATCCTCTCTCATAGTTCAGGCTTCCCCAAGATTTCTCTGGTTCAAAGCTATGTTCCTGAAGCTCCGCTTTCAGTCTTCCTGAAGGTTTGAACTTGGCTGAGGTGAGAAAGCCGCTTCCAGCCATTATCCCTCCTGGCACGGGGAACAATCTACTGGCAAGACTATTACTATACCCCAGAGGAAATTCTAAATTTCCATGAATAAAATCTCTCATCTGTCTCAAGTTTTGAAGATGGAACAAGGCAGACCAACAGGTGCCTCGGGTTAATGAACATCAAGTGTGTGTTTGGCTCTGACTTATTAATACACCTGACTACATGAAGTTGACAGCTGAATGTACTCCATGCCTTGAGCTTTTAACGTAGTTAGGCTTTGCCCTCTCTTTTCTTTCTTATTTTGAAGAACCTGCTCTGAGAGCTCAGCTGCCTTGGTAAATCTGATACATAACAAGAGTCTCCTGCCCCTGCTCAAAGGGATTGGGAGATGTCAATGATTGAATTAGTGTGAATCGCAGCTTCTAAGGAGAATTTAATGAAGTCTTTCCACTGTCCCCACTTACCTTTTGTCATGCAGTTCTCTGTCCACTGCAAATCCATCCCTGTATCGCTCTTTTCACAGACCTGCTAGCTCGGTGGCATTCCAGAATGGTAGGATGACAACTGTTTTCTCTTGTTTATTGATACCAATGACAGGTCCTGCCAACCACTGCCTTCTATTCTCTAACCTCACTCCCAGCTTACAGATTTTGCTGAGAGGACAGCTTACAGTGAGAATGGCCAGCTAGTATCTGTTAAGGATTGCCTAGAAGAATTTTGTACATAGTTAAGTGCTGTGTTTTCTTTATTATTTTAGTGAAATACACTCAGATTGTTTTACAAACATATCTGTGTGAAATTCGATAGATGGAAATGTAAATATCTGTCTCATCTGCTTGGCTTCTTTTAGATGCTATTTGTGCTTTTTTTTCAGACAATAGCCCTTCAGGCTGGGAATTGCTTGCAGTGTTGATCCTGGGAAGGTGGGCAGCTACCCGTGGCTCCAGATGTAACTCAAACCTCCTCGTGTTGAGATCTGGTTTTCTTTTCCCCAAGCTGTATTAGAGCCTAGAGGGTATTTATATTTCACCAGGCCCCCTGAGTAGTATAGCCATCTGGTATTTACCTTTTGTGCAACTTTGCTATGGTGTCACCGCAACATCATCATTTTATTTGGTGCATCACTCTGGGATGCATTTACCTTTTTATTTGACTTATAATAGAGGAAAAGAAAACATATGATTTATTACAATTCAGGGAATGGTTCTTTTTAGACTGTGTCTGGGGAAGTTGTGGCGATACAATGCAGGAGCAAATGTTTGCTTTGTAAGAAATCTCTGATTGTTTTCAGGGTTAGGATAAATCCTGAGACAATCAAGTCTCTTGTGAACTGAAGAAAGAGTTTCAAGATTTAGCAAGGCCTCTGTGACTACTGTAGAATACTAACTAACCCCAGATATTCACTTCAGCCCAGTTTCATTATTTCCATGGTCAACCTCTAGACCAATCTAGATGCCAAACTCAGAATCTCTTTAGGGTGGGTAGAAACAAACCAATAAAAGCCTTTCTGATTATATAAAATAATCAACGATTCAGACAGAAATGGTTATAGGAAATGTGGAGGAGGAGATTTATGTCACGCATCTCATCACAAACAATTAAAAAAAAATCCCCTTAGACATAAATACTCTCCTCCAAAGCCCTTTCTTGGTTGCTTTATCTCCATGGGTTTCTTTCTTCTTTCTCTTTTCTGAACAGCATTTGGCCTCCTCTTTTGAGCTTATTTGTTGCTGCCACTCTATCTTTACTGTTAGATTGGCCATTGGAGTTAGGCCAATAATATTAATGTTACTCCTATTGAGGCTGTCTTTTCATGCCAACTCATCAATGACTTGAGATGGAGGAGGGAGTCTCCCTCATTCCCACTTTTTTAACATTTCTCAAATGGAGAGCCTTGCTTTACCACTTAGTGTGTCAGAGTAGACTTAGTATTCTTAGTATTTTCCTGAAATGCCTTCTCTTATCTAATCTAACACAAATGCGTGGGGGACCTGGATTAAATGAGTTTGAGTAATGTCACACAGGGAAATTATTTTTAGTGTTCCTTTCCCCTGATAGTCAACCAGAAGCTTATCCAGTGAGTTTGAACTATTTGGACTTGGGGTGGGTGCTTATAGGATGTAATGAAGAAAACCAAGCTACCTTTGCAAATTCTGGACATCTGGGTTTTTGAACACCCTACATATTTTGTACTCAGCTAGAAGTGTTTTGGATCCCTTTCGTCTTTTTGTGATATGTTTTGCAGTGATTGTTGATACCATCATTTCCAGACACCATTAAAATGGAGCAGAAAACTTGCTAATATGGCTGTGTAGGTGAAACATGCTGTCACCAGCTTTTTGGAACATTTGCAGAAAGAAGCATCTCCAGTAAGGATTTTGATGTTCAAGTTAAATTTAGAAGCCTAAAACTCTGTGATTGTGGTTAAAATTAAGCTGCTGGTTGTTCACAGGTATCATGGCAGAGATCCAAGAACCTGCTCAATGAAGACTAGAGAAGCAGAAGCTTGACCTGTGTTTGCTTGATGATCCTGATGATGAGTGTCTCGATTGTGAAGATGAGATATGCTATATAGCTACAGGAATATGACTGAAAAAAATCTTAAAATTATTTTAAAAAGAAGGTCCACTTTTTAAATGTCCTTTACAAAATAGGTTTAAAGATAGTATTTTTCTTGTGTAAACATACTTCATTTCTATACATTATATTAAAGTATCAGATCGAATCACGTAAAATTGCAATAATTCAAGTTTAGTTTTATTTTCTTATTTATTTATTTATTATTTATTTTTATGGTGACATTGGTTAACAGCAAGGCATATATATATTTACACTGTGTGTTTATCTCCCATAGTTAGATTTCTTTCTGTCACTACATATTTGACCCGTCTTAGTGGGTCTGCCTCCTACTCTCTGGTAACCACTAGTCTATAGTCCATGTCCATGAGTCTCTGTTTGTTCTGTTCCTTTGTTGGTTTTAGGTTTATATCTCACATATGTCATATTATGTGTTTTTCAACTTTTTCTGCCTGACTTACTTTGCATATCATGATTATCTTGAGGTCCATCCATGTTGTTGCAAATATTAGTATTTCATCTCTTCTTATGGCTGAGTAATATTTCATTGTATATATGCACCTCAGCTTCTTTAGCCAATCATCTATTGTAGGACTCTTTGGTTGCTTCCATGTCCTGGCCACTGTGAATAATGCTGCTATGAACATTGGTGTGCAAATATCTTTTCTAATATGAGTTTTCAAGTCTCTGGGGAAAATACTCAGAGAAAGGATCATAATGTAGATCAATTCTTAGTTTTTTGAGGAACCTGCATACTGTTTTCCATAGTGGCTGTACCAATTTGCAGTCCCACCAGCAGTGTTTGAGGGTTCCTTTTTCTTTGCATCCTCTTCAACATTTGTTATTACTTGTTCTATTGATTATGGCTATCTAACAGGTGTGAGGTGGTATCTCACTGGAATCTTGATTTGCATTTCTCTAATAGCTAGTGATGTTGAGCATCTTTTCAAATATTTGTTGGCCATTTGTATGTCTGATAGGGAGAACTGTCTGTTCAGGTCCTCTGTCCATTTTTTGATTGAATCATTTGTTTTTTTGTTGTTATTGAGTCAAGTTCTTTGTATATTTTGGACATTAGGCCCTTATCGGAGGTGTTGCTTACAAATATATTTTTCCATTTGGATGGTTGTCTGTTTACTTTGTTGACGATTTCTTTTGCTGATATGAAACTCTTTAGTTTGATGTAGTCTCATTCATTTATATTAGCTGTTACTTCCCTTGTTTTTGAGGTCAAATTCATAAAATCCTCTTTAAGTCCAAAGTCCTTGAGTTTAATTCCTATGTTTTCTTCTATGCATTTTATTGTTTCAGGTCTTATATTCAGGTCCTTAATCCATTCTGAGTTAATTTTTGTGTGTGGTGATAAAAAACAGTCTAGTTTCATTCTTCTGCAGGTGGCTTTCCAGTTTTCCCAGCACCATTTATTGAAGAGGCTTTCCTTTCTCCACTGTATGTTTTTGGCTTTTTAGTCAAAAATTATTTGCCTATATAAATATGGTTTACTTCTGGACTCTCGATTTTGTTCCACCAGTCTGTGTGTCTGTTTTGGTGCAAATACCATGCTGTTTTGATAACTGTCACTTTGTAGTATAATTTGAAGTTGGGCAGAGTGATGCTTCCAGCCTTGTTCTTTTTTCTCAGGATGGCTTTGACAATTCAGGGTCTTTTCTGCTTCCATACAAATCTGATGTTTTTTTTTTTTGTTCTATTTCTTTAAAATATGCCTATGAAATTTTGATAGAGATTGAATTAAACCTGTAAAATAGTCATTTCAACTATGTTGATTCCCACCTTCTCCGAGCTGCTGGGTTAGACACTGACCATCTGCTACCCTGATCTGAAATCAGCAGGTTGGAAAATAATGATCTTCTCTGTTTCTATCAACTTTTCTTAAATATGTGTATAGCTCATTATTATTTGTTTTTAATATTGGATGTGTTTTGGGACTTTATTTAGAAGTTTGGTGATGTTTTTAGTGACCAGAAATATGCCATAGAAATTTAACTCCCATTTATGTCAATTAGCTTATGATAAAATAAGTCTTGTTATATGTCATTTCACTTAAAGTCTCAATTTCCAATGATCTATCAATGATGTTAAGTGAGGACTTACTAAATATGGTTCCTAAGAGCCTTCTGGTAGTTCTGAATGGTAAGGTGGGGGTGTGATGGACACTCTCTGGATTTGAGTTGCTGAGGTCACACTCTAGGGCCACTCCTGACTTGGTATGGAATATCCTTAGTATCTCATCTCTGATTGCTGCTATGAACTAGTCTTGTTGTCATTACACTAGTTGGAAGATAATAATAATAATAATAATAGTAGTAATAATACAAATATGTACAAACATTTTAACAGGAGGTACCAGTTCCTCTACCAAGTGCTTTACCTTCTATAATTTACATTTAGACCAAATAACAACCCTACAAGGATAATTATGCCTTTTTTCAGATAAGGAAACTGAGGCACATAGAGGCAAAGTAATTTTCCAAGTATTTAACAAGGAGCACATAGGGTTAAATATGAACCTACCAGTGTGGGCCCAGAGCCTGAGCTATCCCACATTATAGTATATGTCAGTATGCTATACTCTCTTGCCATTGAAAGAGTCTAGGAAACAGCTAATGGGAACCTGAACAAAGCAATAGTGAGGGAAGTGATATGAAAGGTATTAAAAAATTAGAATTGACAAGATTTGGTTCCAGTTAGATGTGGAGGGTAAGGAAAGAGAGACCTGAGGATGATGGGCCCTGAGCTCCTGCCTGGTGCCAGAGAAAGGATATTGGTGCTATTCTATCATAAGGGGAAGATATGAAAAGAGGCAACTGGTGCTAGATTATGAGTTTAGTTTGAGTTATCTGGGGAACATCAGGGTTGAGGTTTCCCAGCTAAAAGTTGAGGTCTAAGCTCAAGGGAGAGGACAGGCCTTAATAGGATGATTTAGAAGTCCTCAGCATATAGGTAGGTGATGAAATTGTGAACATGAATATAATCACCCAGAAGAGTGAGCAATGTGAAGAAAGATTGCCAATGTCTGCCTTAAATTGGGTTTTCCCTAGGGACAGTTCTAGAGATGGAGATTCATGTAAAAGTGACTTAATAGGCAAGACAAGTAGGAAAAAAGGAAAGTAGGTGAGGAAAAATGAAGGAAGCCAAGGAAGGGGTGCAATATTAAGCAAAATTTCACAGATGATGATCTTGCTGCATACCCAAGGGGACCTCTAGAGACAGTGTAAATCTCATTTGAGAGATGTCCTGATTGGGACCAAGGAGCTGGAACATGCATACTTTCGTGACTGTCAAAACTGGCTGTGTCTGTTTTTGGTGATGTGAATTCCCTAATACTTCCATGTCTTAGTGCAGACAAGCAAAGTGAACTCCAGCACCCTGGGGCAGCTCTCCATCAAACAAGGGCAGGAGCAGGTTGTTGGGAGTATGTATTAAAACTGCAGGGAGAATCTGGTGGATTATTGACACTGTTGGCTAGAATAACAGAACGCCAGGAAGTGTCAACATATAAAGCCCATTAGAGGCAGAGCAGATGAGTCAGCAATTAAAACTGAATGAGCAGCAATCAGGGGGATGAAAGGAGAAAGCTGTGATAGAGCAGTCAGGAAATGAGAATTTTAAGGAGAATGAAGTGGCCAATGGTGTCACATGCAGCGGAAAGATTCAGAATTTTAGCATGATTAGGAGATTTGACAATGGAGGTCACCAATGACCTTTGTTAGTCACATGGGAGCATTTGAAGCCTTACTGCAGTGAGTGAATTAACATAAGAAGGTAGAGATAGTTTAATTTTCAAGAGAAAGATGGCAGTGGGAGAGAAGAGCTATAGGAAGGTAGGTTGAGAGGGTTACATGGCTGAAGTATCTTTAAAAAGATATTGAGGAAGCTAAAGAGAAGAAGAAAAATGTAGAGTAGAAGAGAACTGACAAAGTTAAGTTACAGTCTTAGAGAAAAAACAAGGTATGGGAAGAGAGAAAATGCTTCCATTGGCAGTGGAGAGAAGCTTGGTGAGCTGAGGTAGATACTGATACATACACAAGTGTGGGGACAAAAAAATGATGGAGTTCACGTCTCATGTTTCAATCTGGGTCCAAATCTCCTTCCCTTCTGAGTCTATAGCATCATTTTCTCTGTCTTCTGCTATTGTTTACATTATAATATTTGGAGATTTGTTTTTCATATTACTGGTTTTATTGCACATGGGTTGGATTATAATATGGGAAGCAGAATGTTTCCAAAATTTTATTTTGTATCATGATATACTGGTAAAAAGTCAATAAATGTTAGAAAAGCAGAGTGTTGTAACACTCAATTATTATTAATAGAATTCATTATGTAATACAAGATTGTTTCACTAAAACATCTTTATTCCTTGAGTATAATTTTCATTTGATTTGTAAAATTTTCATACGTATATGTAAATAAATAACAATCTATAATATTATTTCATTACTAATATTTATTTTAGATCCTTGGTTTTAGAAAACGTTATAAGCCAATGAAACTAGTGGCCTCTGATCACACAGCATCTTCTGTGCTAAGTGTGGTGTTAGGTGCTTTAAATACATCGTCTAATTTTCTTCATGAACTGTGTGTATGTCCTGTTTTCAACCCTGGGGAGAAAACTGTTAAAAACTGCATACTGGTAAGGCTTAGGAGGATATTTTTTTTTTAAAGCACTTTTATTGTTATACAAAATTTTAAAAAATGAACAACTGCTTATTAAAAAAAAAACAAAAAATCAAGCATATAAAAGTATGCACAAGGAGTTACCTTTATTTAGAATTTAATACATATTCTCTCTCTCTCCACACACACACACACACACATATGCATATATACACATATGTAGTTTTGAGAGCTCATTAGAAAGAATAATCATACTATATATCCAATTCTTCAATTTGCTTTTCCACTCAATATTCCTAACTTTTTTTGACAATTTAAAATATAAAATAATTTTGCCTATTACTATTTCCTCCAATCAATCACTTCTGATCTTTTAATACAGAGGCTAATATTCACAGGATTCAGAGAAACTAATCATCTGGACCAAGGACCAACTTCCTAAAAATGTCTTAATAATAAAGCAAGGCTTCAGTAAATAATTTTTTTTTTATTGGGAGCAATTGAAGTTTTTGTCAGTTTTTTTGAGTACTATTTTAAACATGAATTTTAGTGTCAAACTTGCCTTTCTCTAAATTCAAACCATAATGGAGAGGTGTCTGGAAAACAATCTAAAAATAAAACAATATACAGTCACTTGGTTCTGTTTGGATGGCTATAAATTATTATAACTATGTGCCTTTCACCATTCATAGCTCCCCTCCCTGTGATTTATGCTTTTTCTAGACGACAAGTTTCTGGTAGCCGGATATCCTAGATTTAGCTATAGATAAATGGTGAGATTTAACCATCACCATAACAGAAAACTACTCTGTGATTTGCAAAGTAATTACCAAGGCCTAAGATCAGCAATTTTTCTATAGAGGAGTTGGGAGTATTTCCCCCTTTCCCTCAAGGTGATTAGTCCCTGAGGTGTTATTTGGACCAGCCTTGAGCTCACATTTTCTCATAGATTATTTTAAAGGGATGAAGAGCAGCTAATAAGCTATAAGCTGTGATCCTTCAGTTCATCAGGATTTCAAAAGGAAATCATTCAGAATCTTCAGAATCTTCAGGGTAGAATAGTAGGTCACTTATCTTCTAGAATTATAGTCTATTTCTTAAAAAACCAAAAAACAAAACACAAAACTGCCTTTATTTCTATCTTCTCTCTTCCCTCTTAAAACTCTGAAACTTGTTGCTTTTTACTTCTGTTCTTCTGACTCTTGATGTGCCTTTCCTCTTTCTGTTCTCATCAATTCAGTCATCTGACACATACTTTTCCCTCTGGTTTTGAGGTGTGTGCAGTACCTGCCTGAGTGGGTTCTGACTCCTGCTGACTCCATGGAAGAGTGATGTCCACAATGTCCTGTCCTCAGCAGCCCTGTTCAGCTCCTGTAGACTCACAACTCTGGCTTCTAAAGAAGTTAATCCCTCCAATATTTGGTCTTCCTCTTTTTCTGCTCACTTCTATTTTTTTTGGCATTATCATATTTTTCGAAAGAACCTTTTCTTCACATGATGTGCCCCATGAAGGACAATTTCAGTTTTGTCATTTCTGCCACCAGCAATGTTTCAGGCTTAATTTACTCCAGGACACACTTATTCATCTGGTTTGTCTGGTTTTGTGGTCCTGCATGAAAAATTTTTCCTGTCACTTTTTTTTTGAGTCTGAAAGCCACATCTTCAAAAAATGCCATAACAATTGACCCTTTACCATGAAACAATATTTGAGAATTTTTTCAAGTCTGATGCCTGAGAAGAAGAAGAAGAAAAAAAGCTATTCTTCTTTGGAGCCTTTGCAGTGTCTCACATGCCTTCTAAAGTCCAAAGACTATGGCCCAGGGGGAGAAAATCTTCCTTTGTTTAGGCTTGATGTGCTCAGCCTGTAAGCTGATCTGGTCTTCTGCCATTTCCTCTCGTGGCCTTCTCTGTATCTTGAAGTAAGTCGTTGAGAGCACCATTGATTTAGATAAATGGCAGCTCATTCTCTTTTTAAGGTCAAAAAGCAAGTGAGAAGTAGAAATGAAACCCAGGTATCCGACATAGGTATTTTAGTAGCAGTTATTTCTATAGTTTTTAGAAGTTGGAGAAAAGACTGTCAGTATGAGTTATGTGGGTTAGTCAGTATGTAACTGGTAAGTTGAACTAGCTTGATGCGTGGGATGTGGCCTGTGATTGAGACTAATTTTATTTTTGTCTCCCATCTTTCTTATGAAGTTGACTGAGTGGGAGTAAACTGCACCTGCCACTGGATGAAAACTCTGGCCACCCCATGACTCTTCTGATTATTCTCAGGTAATAACACTGTCAGAGTTGCTTTAAGTTGCAAACAAACTTCAATTCAGCAGTCGGAATGCCTAATGCTAGGGAATAAATCAAAACTCTGACAGTTTAAAATGTAAAATAATTTCAATTAGTACCATTAAATTCTTATTAGGATATTTTATTTTATCCCCCTGCCTCTCCCCCATACTGGCTGCTTGCAGGGGGAAAGGAGACATGGTTCTTCACTTTTCACAAAAGTGAATGATGTTTAGCTCTGTAGATGGGGACGTTTTGCTTCCAAGACTCACTAAAAATATTTCTTTTCTTTTTTGGAAAATCTATATCTTGTTCCTAGAGGGGTGGAATAGTGTAGTCTGGTTAAGAATATGGAGTTTTGTGTGAGATTTGGGATTTAGCTTCTAACCTGGGCAAGTTTCACTTCTTTAAACTTTTGTTCTTTATATGTTACATAGAAATACCTCATGGAGTTGTGAGGATTAAATGAATTCCTGAGTGAGAACAGCCAAATAGAGTAGAATGTCTGACAGACAGTATTCATTCAATAAATGTTTGATGTATGGCCACTCTTTGGATTCCAAGCCCAAATCCCTTCTTGGTTGTGGTTGGTATTTCTAGTGTTTTTCCATATCTGATTCTTCTTTCCTTCTGAGTTCATAGCATCATTAGTCTGGGAAGATGATTCCCCTCAGGCCTAAACTGAAGCAAGTGGCTAGAAGTGGACCCTGTCAGAGCCCACCCATGTCCCTCTGACACCTCTCATTTCTGTGCACTCCAGTCTAAGTACCAACCCTGTGACTACCTGAAGGCTTTCTCTGGCAGCAGTAGCTTGCTCTGCTATGCATGGGGCAGGCCAGTTGTGGAGGGAATTATGTCTTTAACTAATGAATGCCTCAGCTCCTTTACCCCTCAAAGAATTCTGAGGCACATGTTCTATACTGTTTCTCAGTTTTCTGGTGGTTTTGAGCTTCAATTACCCATAGTGATAAATCGCTTGATAATATACCCTATGTGGTCTTTCTTCCCTTTCCTATAGTTGGAGGTTGGGCTGATTAGCATGCAAAATGTTTATGAGGAAGTTCTTCTAGGATCAACCCTATGGAAGGGAAGGAAAGGAAGCTGAGTTGTAGAGGGAAAAGTTGGAGTGCAGTGTAGTCCAAACAGAGGCCTCAGCTGACCCCTCCAGAACTCTGGAGCTAGAATTGCCCTTCAGAGTTTTCCCAAGTTGGGTTGGGTGGGTTGGATGTTTATAACCTTGCAATTAGTCACTTGGGTTGTGCCAAATAGAAGGCCTCACTATGGTTGAGGTAGTTTTCTTTAGCCAAGACAATCTCCAAGGAAGGCTGAAAGCTGAGGCTTTTCTGGTAATACTCATGGCCTTCCTTCCTGAGGGGATCTGGGCAGTGCCTCAAAGTGCCCACCATACCTGGGCTTCCCTCTCCTCCACCCATGTGTTCTGAGATAATATCCTAAATAAACCACTTGCCCTTGAATCCTTGTCTCAGTGTCTGCTTGTGAAGGAACCCAGTCCAAGATAGGACTGTCAAAGAACCACTTGGAGAGCTTGCTATGTGTCTGTCGTTGCTGCTAGGTATAGGAAACAGGGATGTGACTCTTGTCCAGGGAATCAAAAAGAGAAAAGACTGCTTTGCTGATGGGGGCAACAGAGAAGTTGCTGCCTAGGGATTAAACTGTACCCCAGTGTTTGCTGGGAGAGTGAGTGTGAGTGATTTGCATGGAGCAGAGATGAGCCTTGGTCAAGAGAAAGCCTATGTGGGCTTAGTTAGGTCCTGACCAGCTGGCAAAGGGACCTCTGCAGCAAGAAGGTGGGAATGGACAACTGATTTCTGGGGGTTATAGAAGGAGTGACATGTGCCTACTCAGTGCAATAAAGCAAAGAAAAATTTAAAAATGCTGAATCCAATTACTTCTACCTACATTAATTATAGAAAACAATTTATATTTATTGTAAAACAACATCCAGGGGTTTATAGGGACTGCTAATCTTTTCATGTTCTTCACTCCAGCTATTTGCATTCTGGTAGTCAATCCAGACTCCTTATGTGAGGATTAACTATTCCATTTCAGGGCTGTGCTTCCTAATTTTATATTGTCTTTTGATTGAATGCACCATGGAGAATAAAAGGATAATCAAAATCGTGCTACCTCTGGTCATGATTGCACTATTATCTTCAATCAGGGCATCACAAAAGTCCATTTTAATGATTTATGTTTTCGATGGTAGATATCACCAAGCAACAAATTTCATAACACTTCATATTTCTAATTATATGATGTTCAGTCAAATATTTGGCAGCCTATTGTTTGCTTAGGTTGCTCAGGCTAAGCTAATTGGAGCCCCAAAATGTTCAGTCTTTGTGTATAATAAGTGTTCAATCTGGTTGAACACTACTCTGCTTGGCCAAAAGTACAAATGTGTCAATCTGGAATATCATATAAAAACCAAATTCAGCAATGCTGCAGAAGAAAACTTTTTTTAATTTAAATTTTATTTTCTATCTTCCCAGTTTCAGCAATAATATTATCTGTGATTTTCAGAGATTTTTATTTTAATGTGCAGTAATATTAATCCCCAGATATATCATAAATATTGAAATATTTTAAAGAATTAATCTCAATTTGCCATTATATTTTTAATGAAAGAATAAAGTTTTATCAGTAGTTTGGAAATAAATCCAAATGCCCAATTACACCAATGTCTCTCACTTAAAAAAAATTACTTAAACAAAAAAGCTAGAATAGTTCTTCTCAAACTTGGCTGAACACTAGAATCACCTACAGTCCTTGTTAAAATGGGAATTCTAACTCGATAGGTCTGGGATGGGGCCTGAGATTCTGTTTCTCACAAGATCCCAGGTTATGCTGATGCTGCTGGTTTGTGGGCCATATTATTAGTAGTAAGGACCCAGAGATTTTTTTAAACTCTTGTGAATTTAAGCAAAATATTCACTTTAGCATTTCTTCATAAAGAAATATGCATAATGTTAGGCCAGTTATTCAAGAGCTCCAGGGTTAGGGATTAACTCTCACTATATCTAAGATGCCGTCGATTGTTAGAGGAGCCATTATTTTATGTGCTGCCAAGGGAAAATGCTGACAAGAAACTATGATGCATCTTGACTTCAGAAATGTTGAAATAGAAGCTTTAGAACTGAAGGAATATGATGCTTCCTCTGGCTCCTTACCAGTTTCTACAGTGAGTGTTTACTCTGGCTAGGTACTTTTACAAGGTAGGTCCTGCAATTATCCCATTTTACAGAGGTTTGGAGTGGCCAATTACTTTAAGTGGCACAGCTGGAGTTTGAACACAGATCTCTAGGACTGGAGAGGCTGTACTCTAAACCTCTACCCCACAGGAAGGAATATTGTCCCTGGGGAAAATACTCCCTGTGATGTCTTCCACTGCATTCCCTTAAGGTAATTGCATCTACGGTAATACCTGTGCCTGCTGAGTTGATTTCCTTTTTAAACACATCTTTGAGTCTGGCTTCTTATCTTTGTCACTCCACTAAATTGGCTTGTACTGAACTCAGCAGTGACTTTTTTATGACCAAGTCAGCAGTGCTTTCAGTCTGAATTTTCCTTGATCTGATCTCTGTGATGCAGACTACCATCCTCTCCTCAAAACTCCTTCTTCTGTTTTTGACTAGCTTGCTATTTATATTTGATGCTCTTCTGATTATGAGTAAATCATACTTTGGTTAATATATTTATCACTAGCTCTTTCCTTTGTATTAGAAATATATGAGAAAAATCAGGTTTTTCAAATCCTCTTTGAATGAAAGTGATGAATTTAGAGGTGCAATACAAACTGCAACTTTGAAATCATGGATCTTGCTAGAACCTTCTCTTCTTTTCTCCCACTGTGTGTATATTTTTATCATTGAGTTTACAGTGTTATGTTCTAATTATGTTCACTTGTCTTTGTATCCTACTTGACTGAAATCCTTGTGGGTAGAGACTATGTTTTATTTATTTCTGTTCTCCCAACCCTGTCCAATTCCTGGCCTGCAAATGATTCAGAACTGCTGAGGCAGGAACACGATTCACTTTTTTAGTGGCAGAAAAAGCTATTTCCTGATAACTATCTTGTGTTGCAAGGGAATGTCAATTATGAGGTCTCAAGTATATATCAGTCAGAAAGGGACAGGGGCTGGTCCCAGGTGGAAATTATTCTTGGATTATTTACTAGTTTTTTTTTTCCAGCAAATTTGTAAGTTCTGATTTTTTTTTCACAAATGAGGGTAAAATAAAACTTTGTCTTCTATTGGGGAGGGGACATGAAAAAGGGTCCACCTATGATGTCATTTAAAAACAATGGAATTAAGAATGATAGGGTTAAAGCTTCCTGTCTCTAGGAGTTCGAAAGGGTTGCTCTCTGAAAGTGCTCACTTTGTCCTCTTCAAGGAGCTTCCTCTCCTCATAACATCTGACTCCCTAAGCCCATTCATTCCCAGCTTCATCTAAGATGATTTAAGCCTGAAGAAAACTAGGTTCTCCCTTTATGGGCTAGCATGATGGTCTCTCATCACTCCTCTCCTTGCTGGGTCACTTTGGTTAGATTTGATTCAGTTCATTGTCTGCTTCTGAAGTGAGTCATGTAAAGCCACATTATTGGTAATTCAGCCATGTAACAAAGATTTTTTTTTAATAAATCTTTTTCTTATTAAAGATTAAAAAAATTTTAAGTGTTAATGGTAGACATGTCCCTTTACCCCTAAACACTTGAGTGTGTATTTCCTAGAAGCAAAGAAAACTCTTCCATAACATAGCACAATTATCAAAATCAGGAAATTAACATTGATACGATACTAACATCTAACCTTACTGAGATTTTGCCAATTGACCCAATAGCACCCTTTATTAGGCTTTGAATCTTGAGGCAATGACATATAACTGTAGGACAATTAGAGATTAATCTCTATGGCAGTTACCATGACACCCTAACTAGTCTATTTCTGTTATGTTCCTGTGCCGAGTTCACAGCTGCCTGTTCCTGCTGTTTTGTCCCAGCCTCTAGACTGCTCATCGATTTTATAAGCAACCTGCAATTCTTTTAGCAAATTCATTTTCTGCTTAAGTTACCTGGAATTCTTTAGTTTGCAGCCCAAATTCTACTGTTATATTTTTTACATTTTCCAGTTTTCAGAGTCTAATTCATTTTCACATGCTCAGTTCAAATGCCACCTTTTTTCTTTTTTCCTTCTCTCTCTCTCTCTCTTCCTCCTCCTCAAAATTACATAATTGTATTTTTTTGCTGTTTATTTTGTTTTTGATTTTAAAAATATTCACATATGAGTGAAATCATACAGTATTTGTCTTTTTTCATCTGACTTATTTGACTTAGCATAATATCCTCAAGGTCCAATGAAATCTTTTTTCAAAAAGGAAAATGACATCATAATTGACCCTGCTATAAATAATTTTACTGCTTGATTTTAGAGTCCATTATACTTATTTCTGTTTTTGTTTGTCAAATAATTTGTACTTAATCTAAACAGCACTTTTTGTAAGCCACTACTTTATTTGCAGAGTTGTGGCTTACAGGAGGTTTTAAAAACAGCCCAGGTAGCCATGAAGACCACAGAGAAGCAGTGTGGCCGGAAGGCCAATAGAGGGCTCTGGGCTATTTGTGATAAACAGAGAAGTCTGTTTACAAAGCTACAGTTAAAAAAAAAAAAAAAGTGAAAGAAGACCGCTTTATTATTTTTTTATTTCACTAATTCTGTTAGAAGCAAAATAGAATTTAAAAAATGAAAATGGAAAAATTCATTGGCTATATGTCTTTAGGTCTGAATTCTACGCAATGAAAATTTTCAACATTGGCTATCAGTTAGTTACAAAGAGCTTGCACAATCTAACATGCACATGCTCTCCCTTTTCCTGATACATTTCAGTTTGCTTTGAGGCAATAGTAAAGTACTTAAATTATCCAAAACTTGGTTTCTGGAAGCAATATGCTCTTTTAACTTTGTTGAAGACAGTTGGAATAAAAGAAATGGTGATTATGAAATATCTGGTCTCTAATGAACCTTTTGTTTTCCCTCAGGAGTTGCGATTCCCTCTCTCCCTTCCTCTCTCCTTCCTTCCCTTCATTCCTTCCTTTCTAGCTTTCTTCAGAAGTTAGAGTGGGTGCTTTGTTTCTGTAATCTTCTTTGAGGGAACTAATTGGTAAGCTTATTCCCTGCCATTCCTTCCCTTGGTATCCTTGGATACCACGATCTCTTGTCCCTTGCCTTATCTTCTCTCTTTTCTCCAGAGACGCAGTTGGAAAAAGTTAGGAGGAAGCAGAAAGAAGGAGGAAGCTGGGGCAGTGGGGGTTGACTGAGTTTGGAAGGCATCTTCAGTGGTCTTCTGGTTCTCGGGGTTCCTCTTAGCTCCTAACCTCCACCTCCTCTGGGGTACCTAATTTAGACACATAGTCAAACCTCTTTAGTCTAGTCCTGGGAGCTCTCTCTCTTTCTCTCTACACACCTCTCCTCAGTAGACTTTCAGGGCTCTGATATTCATTGTCTCTAAAAATTGTTTTATATTTCTCTGTTCAGTTAATGCATCACTATTACAGCTGACTGGATAAGTAGGTAATTTTCACTGCCACAGGTTGAAAGCTTCTCAGAAAAAAGCAACTTACAGATATATTATCAAAGAAAAGCAAGAACTAGTAATTATCTCAGGATTTTCAGACTTGTTATAGCAATATAAGAGTGCTCTTGAGCAGGGAATGCTCAAACTCTTCCCTCTGAATTCATCTGTAATTAAAAAAAAATTAATTCAATCTCACCTGTTTTGAAGCAGTTAAAAATTTACAGTCTCACTTAGATTACTTCTGTGGACCCTTGGACTCAAATTCTTTAGGGATAACAATTTATCTTGAATAATTTATTTTGAAAAGAGTTGTGAATGAAAAAAGAGTTCTATGGAAAGTAACCTCATAGAGTGATCTGATCATAAATTCCTAACTGGACAGGTCAGGTAGGTGGTCATGCCCAGGCCTATAACTTCTTTAGAGAAAGGTTTTAGGACAGCTCTGTTCATTGTTCTTGTGCACCTAGGTTAACACATCTTTCAAATTCCAGAAGTAATACCCCTTAAGGGGGTATTAGCCCTCAAGAGATACTATAATTTTCTTAGCCATTCTATAATCTGATCCCCACCGTGTTTTTTCCCACCTCCATGTACTCTTCCTTACATCTCCTTCTTAATTTCAAATGCATAAAAGAAGCTGAAAAAACTGTTACTTTGTGGAACATTTGAGATCTTGTTGCCTGGAACATGTCTCAATTTGGCTTGAATGAACTCATAAAAATTCTCTACAGGTTTGGATGTTTCTTACATTGACAGAGTTATGGGAGGTTGTAAGGTAATCTATTCATGTGAAACTAATGGCAAATTATGTTGGTTAGGCAAGCCAGCTGAAACAGTGGTCAAGAATATTCATAAAGAAGAAAGTTGAGAAAAGGTAAATTTGATGCCCAGAGGAGCCAACAGGAAGAAGGAAGGAGGGTGGGGAAACAAATAAGAGAAGTAGAGTACAATTTGTTTGTTTTTGAAAATTTATCTTACAGTATACCTGTGAAATAATTATAAAAAAGATAATTTATGGAACATGTAAATGAATATAAAGAGTTAAGGAATGAACTGTTTCTTTCTCCTGAGATTATAAGAAATAGGTAAACAGAATGAGATAGTGTTAAACTTAGGTGTGTAAATTTCCTCCATTTGCAAAGCACATCTACACTTTGCTCTGAAAACCTAACATGTTTCAATTCTCTAACTATAAATGCCTTAATGCAAATTATTTCACAATGATTCTTCAAAGACACCATTTACTACATTTCACAGAGTTCTATTTTCCATAGGCAACCAAATCATTGTTGGTATGATTTATATACAAAGGGACTTCTCTCTATGGATTGCATATGATTGAAGTTTGATGTAAGCTCTTAAAATTTGAATTCTTATGCTTAGTAGAATTTCATTTTGGATGCTTTTTACCAATGGTTGCTGGTTGCCAACTGTGTTGGAGATGACACATAGTCTGGCCTATGCAGTAGAATGGTGACTATAGAAAGCTTGATGTGACTTGAGTTTTTATGACATGTGGGAGCCTGAGACTTTCCCCTTTTGCATTATCAGCAGGTCCCTAAGTCTGACTCAGGCATAATTGTTGCAGATGGCATGAGAGGGGTGTTTCTTGCACACAGTAGGCCCACTACAAGACCTGTGTCCTAAGATATATATGGTTTAGTGATAAGCAGGGTAACCCAGTGTGCTGGAGCCATTTAGCAAGGCATTTTGTTTAGAGACCTAGGAGGGGAGTTGGCCTAGTCAAAACCTGAGGCTGTTAGGCTCTGTGACTTCAGGTAATCTGCATATTCTCTTTGGGAAGCTGGTACACTGAGGGCAGAGGGTGTAGGATAGAGGTAGAGGGATGCTGAATGAAAGAGATTTCCCTCTTGGTGGAAACTTGGAAGATTTGAAGGATACAACATGCTTTGCTTTTGGAAGTAAGACCTTTAGTCTAGGTGAAGATGACTACAGTCTTTCTATTAAGAAAGCTGAGCACTGAGGGGAGGGGAGAGGTTCGGGGTTATTAATGGGCATTTTTGTAGGTGTCTGCAGTATGTAGGCACTAACACTGGTAACTTCATTATAGAGAATGAATTCCAAAGCCCCTTCCTTTTTGGGAAGGCTTGGGAGAGGTGCCTTGAAAGTACAATAAGAAATGAGTAGAGCCAAGAGTTCTTCCACTAAAAGGAGAAAAAAAGAAGTCTTATTGAGGAGCCCTTACTATTTCCAAGGAAATCATGAGTGGCAGAACAATAGTGAAATATGTGAGAAGATACCTGAAGTTAGAAAGTAGATACTGGTAATGGAGACCTCCTGCTCCTTGGTAGTTTGACTTTGGCTGGTTGCAACTGTGACTAGGTGGCAGCAAAAAAGCATTAGAATACCACTGGCCAGCTACAGTAGCCAAAGGAACATCTACTATTTGTGCCAGAGAACTTAACCCTCAATTACTTATGGGCTCTTAGCTTCAATCCAGATGGCTAAAGCCACTTTACACATGACCTTTTCATAAATGTCATATTATTGTGCATATTTTAAGGATTTTTATAGGATTTAGTAACCAAAATACATAAATCTATTCCTATCTGCTAGACACTCAAACTTATTGCTTTGATATTTGAATTGAAAAATAAAAGAAATGCATACTCATTTTCAGATTAATTGAATGGAAAGTAGAAAAATGAAAATACATTAACTCTAACCGTAGCTTTAAACAGAATAAACTATGGACTTTTCAAAGGATTATGATTATCCTTAATTGTGTCAAAATGGAGCTTGAAGCAATTATGGGTAATACAGATGTATTATTAATACCAGCTGTAACCCAGGTTTTGATTATGTAAGAAAACAGGCTTAAACTTTTGGCAGATGGTGAGCTTAAAAGTTCAAGTGAATCCAAGTTTTTAAATACTAAAGATGCACAGGTATTTCCATTTGAAGAACCCACATCTTTTCCCCACAGGGAATACATCAAAACTGAAATTATCCCAGTGATCTCCAAATGTGACTGTTCTTTGGAAAGTAACTGTGCCCTTACTTTTTTGAATACTCAAGTATATCATTTTCCCAGTGCATCGTGGTTGTCAAACTATGACCTTGGAGCCTTTTTTTTTTACATTACCTTTTCTACTTTCTTAACCTGTTTTGATTCTTCTTCTATGAGAAGTCCCTTAATTGCCAGAGTGCAAATGGGCATCATGGTGGGTGGGAGATTCTTTTTTGCTACAGCAGTGTGATCAGCTCATGATAGATCTTGGTCATGGGAGCAGGACAAATGAATAAAGTAAAGTTAGTGAAATTAGTGGAATGGTTCTGTATAACTTCAATAAGGGCAAGAAAGAATCTTTGATTTGACAAGTCCACTCAACAGGACTGTAGACCAAGGTCAAGGATGTCAGCACTATTGTCTTACCCTCTGGCTTCACTGTTCTGGAACGGGGTGTCTGCCATGCTTGTTTTCATTCCTGCTGATAAGAGGAACAGTATTTTGATTCTCAAGGAAATGGGAGTTATGAAAGACCACAGCCACAATCTTGGGAAATCACATTATCCTTCATTAGTTAGACATTGTGTTTTATGGGTGAATGTGACTTGAGTTTCATATGACTGTACAACAAACCAGTGGGGAGAGTTTGGTGGCAAATATCCAATGTAACTCTTTGGAGTAGAAAAACAAAGTCAAAGATGACAGCAAAGTTGAAAGAAAGAGGAGAATAGAAAAAGAAATAGTAGGGATGAAAATATTACCTGAAAATAGCATGTAGATACAAACTAACTACCAGCAAACCCTTGGTCTTTTTTTTTTTTTTTTTTAATTTTTTTGTCTCCCTCATCACTTTATTCAACCTGAGCTCAAATGTCACCTTTCTTTTCTTTTCTTTTCTTTTTTTTTTTTTAGGGAAGGCAACCCTTGGTTGACCTCACAGATTGCATGGACCTTGTCAGCTTATAATCCCTTATTTTTTATTTTTTATGCCCACAGCACCTGGTCTTCCTAGGTGGTCTCCCATCCAAGTACTAACCAGGCCTGACCCTTGTTAGCTTCCAAGATTCATGAAGTCTTTCTAATGGCTTCACAAGTGAATGTTATCTTAGAAAAATAGAAAAGGACATTGATGATTGGGGATTAATGGGATCACCTGAAGTGAGTACACTCTTTTTTAAAAGGAATATTTCATTAGTTAAAATGAATCATTATCAAAAAAAGAGAAGACGTAGTTTCTTCCTTTAAGGAATTAATCCCGTCAAAAGATAAAAAAGGACAAATACAAACAAGACAGAAAAGAATATTTATTAAACACTTAATATTTGCTAAGAAGTATACTACTATTGCAGCACTGTGTTTGCATATATAATATATCACATTATTTACATATACCATATTCATTATAGCACTACGAGCTGGGTATTATTATTATCATGTATTTTGCTGATAAAAATTAAGATTTAAGAGGGCAAACAGCTTGCTTAAAGTCATATAGCAATTAAAAAACAGATCACAATCTGAATCCAGAAATCCGACCTCAGATCCTGAACTCTTAGTCATTATACCTTCAGTGCCCTTCTGTTGCTCATTAAGGAATAAACCCATCTTCATATTCACCTAATGACTGAGTAGCTGAAACATGAAGCCTAGTCAGCACAGGTTGGACGATAAGTCAGATGGTGCTAAAGAGAAATGGGTTTATGGCCAAAAAATATTTAAGGAGGCAGGGAGAAATATGGACAGGTCCTAAACAGAGTCAGTTGAATACTTTTCTGGACTGGTTCCATGTCATAATTTCCTCTTTTTGAAAAAGCAATTTTCTTAATTTGCTAGGCTATTTTTAATTATGGGACTCACAGACATTTATTTATTGCATTAAAATGCAATTTTAATGGTGCAATCTTAAGAGATACAAACAAGTAACAATTAGCTCTGTGGCTCTTGGCCAAGAAGTGCTAATGCCTAAATTCATCTAATATTTCACTTGGCCAGACTGTCGGATGACATTCTCCTACAGTAATGTTCCTTGTGGCTTGACTCTCTGCAGAGTAAATAGCTATACCAAGGAAAGAAGATACTACCTGGTCCTTCCTCGTACCAGTTGGGTTTAATGACATTTACAGTCTTTCCCATGTTTCCTAAGGTGACATGTCGCTCATGTAGAAGATGGTCATTTATTTATTTATTTGTTTAGCCATTTTAGTTCTCCCTTCCTCAATCTTACCTTTTTCTTTCCCTCTCTCTTCTTTTCACCCCTTTCCCTCTCCTCTTTTATTACCTACCACCCTTCCCTCCTTTTTCTTTCTTTAACAAATAATTACTAGATTCTCAAGAAATTCTTGGTCTTGTGCCAAGTCCTGTGGGGACTACCTAGATTAGACAGATAAACAGATGAATAAATATTATGAATGATTCTTTTAATTCATTGAGTAACTATTTATTGAGTGCTTACTGTAATCCAGACTCTATTTTGCAAGTTGAGTTTACAATAAAGTCTCTCTTCTCAGTGAGTTGTATTCCTGGTGTTTATTGGAGTGGCAGACAAAAAAATTACCAAATGTCAAGTAGCGGCAAGAGCTATGAATATAGTAGAGAATGGAGAGAGAGATGATAAGGATAGAGTATATTATTTTCACACAAGCTGGTGGGCAAAAACTCTCTGATAAGAGGACATTTGATCAGGAATACATTTATGTGAGGGAGGAGCAAGTACAAACGGCTTCAGAAAATTTATTTTTAGCAGGGAGAAAAAGTGTAAAAGCAAATAACTGTAACAGAAGGTAAAAAGAGTAAGAGCTGTAAGGGAGGTATAGATAAAAAGTTACTGAGTGAGTTTAGAGAAAAGGAAAATAACGGCCTGCTGGGGAGGCGGTGCTATGAAGATGAAGCCCCATTTCTTAAAACGTACCTCACATATTCTGACATGCGGCAGCAAAGCCTTTTCCCCCAGGTCCTTATTTAAAGAATGACGGGTCTCTTTGGTTATGACACAATTGGTATGTGCACCTAACCAAGGTGACCTTTGGTTAAAGTGCTGAGATTCTAATCAAGATGAAAATAAGTTACATTATCTGTCTACTTTTTCTTCCAGTGTTAGACTTCTCTAAATCATATGTCTTATTTAGAAGAAGACTAACCTTCTGCTCATGACCAATGTTGGCTGCCAAAGGCAAGAAGGCAAAAGGAGAGCTCTCTCTCTTTTTTTTTTTTTTTTTTAAATAACTGAGTCTTGTGCTCAATATTAGGGCACCTCTGCTTGTATTTGCTTTGGTTCACTTGGTAAGGTCCTAGATCTTCTACTAGAATGAAAATACCCTATTGAAAAAGGAAACACCTTAATGCAGCATCCACTTATATTTGGCTATACCCAGAGAGAATGAAAATAAGAAACTATGCAAATCAACATAGAATTTTCTAGAATATTTTTTATTTTTTGAAGAAGATTCTGTCAAGGAAGAAACAGAGGACCCTAATAGAGAGATAATGAATGTAAAGAGTATAAAGTGGAGGGAAGGATGAAGAAAAGAGAAAATAGGATACTATTTCATTTCACAGGACAGATGTATCCAAATCTCGAAGCTGATCCAATCGAGACTTCTTGAAATACAGTTACATATTTAAAAGAGCAAAAATACCTTGATAAGCTACTTGAACCAAAGGTGAGACCGTGGGGTAGGACGTGCATGTCTGTGGGAGCCAAGGCAAACTTGTAATAGCTAAAGTAGTTTGCCTTAGAAATGAGTTATATTATCTGTTCTATGCTATTATGGTTTTTTTTTTTTTTTTTGTAGCCCTGAGTGCACATTTGAAACCTTTTAATGTCTTAATTTCTCTGCTTTAAAGCTGTGGAAAAATCCAACTATCTACAGAGGGATTTAGAGGGGGGGTCAGGATGGAGGGAGAGACAAAAAAAGGAGGAAAGAGGAAAGAATGAAGCAACAATATGGAAGGTGGCTGTTGCCCAAGCCAAGAAAATATCTAATACAAATTTCTATTATTGAATTTTAAATTATTTCTGTACTGCCTTCAGTAATACTTTCTATTCACTCAAAATTCCTTGATTAGAGGGTACATTGGAGAGAAATTAAGGACAAGAACAATCCAGGGCAGAACAGGGTTGAGCAGGATGGGAGTGGATGATAAGTGAACTCCTCATTTTAATACTCACTCAGCAGAGGCAGAAGCAGAAATAGCAATTAGAGTGTCTCCGCCCTCCCTCATCCCCCTGAAATGGACAGACATCTCAAGAATGCCACTGCAGTTTTCTACAATCCGTAACATGGAGATTTAAATCTATCTTTATCTAGATGTTAAGAAATAGGTCAATGCCAGCTGATATCTGGATTATATATACTTTAAAACGTATTATCAATTTCATTAGGATATTAATGAATCAGAATTTTAGAAGTGAAAAAGAAAGCTGAAACTCCAGTGTTCAACATGGAGGGATGAGAACGTTTGAAGTATAGCACTAAGTGGTTCTTTTAGTCGTTGGGAATAAAGCTGTCTTTGGCCAAGAATTATCTTATTTGTCTGTATCTCAGGAGGGTCATTCATGGAAGTGAGTCTTTGGTATGGAGGCCCTGGATGCGGAGGAGGGTTCTATGCTATTATTTCTTTCCATAGCCCCGAGTGCACATTTGAAAGCTTTGAATGTCTTACTCAATTTTTCTGCTTTTAAAGCTGTGGAAAAACCCAATTATTGACAGAGGGAAAACTTGTGTAAAACTGAGCAGGGAGATGACTGAGCCATTACAATGCTCTTTGATTTGTGTACTGACTAGCCAAGAGCAATGTGTGTCCAAACCCTACCTCACTCTCCCCAGTCCTGTTTAGAGACTTCTGATTTCTGACAAGATGATTAACTCAGCCTGGGTTGCTGGCTCCCTCTTCATAACTAATACTTAAATGCTACAGAAGCCAGAGGCAAGTCAGTGGGTCTGGCAGATGAATAAAAATAAACTGGGTGGAAAAAAAAAAGAGTTCATGAAAGGTAAACTCACAGGGAGATCTAATCATACATTCCTAAGTGGGCAGGTCATAGTGGGTAGTCATACAACAGGCATATAACTTCTTGAGTTAAAGGTTTGTCTTTGCCTTAAGCAAACCCTATCCATTGTTTCTGTGCATTTAGGTTAACACACCTTTAAATAAGCCAGAACCACCCAGAAGAGAGCACATATTCTTGTTAACTATCCTGTAATCCAATCCCTGCTTTGCTTTCTCCCATCTCCACGCAGCCTTCCCTGTGTTCCCTCCTTAATTTCAAATGCACGAAAGAAGCTGCAAAACTGTTATTCTCTGGAACATTTGAGATCTTGCCCCGCTGCATATGTCGACAGTTTGAGCTCAAATAAACTCTTATAAAAGTTCTCCACAGGTTTGGATGTTTCTTACATTGACAAAACAAACAAGCAAACAAATGCTAAGAAACACTGAGGCAAAGAGCACGTGTGGGTTTCAGGGATGCGAGGAATGGCAGCGTAGTTTGGAAGAAGGCTGGATGCTGGACCTCCAATATGGTAGTCACTATCTTCTGATGTGGCTAGTCTGAATTGAGATGTGCTGCATGAATAAAATATCCCCCAGATTTTGAAGAGTTAGTATAAAAAAGGAAGTTAAAGTAGCTCATTAATTCATTTTTATATTGCTTACATGTCAAGATGATAATGCTTTGGGTATATTAGACTAAATAGAATATATTATTTGTATTAGTTTTCTAATAGACCTATATTTATAGTTTTAATAGTAATAGTTTTCTTATAGAACATTATTAAAATTAAATTAATCTGTTTCTTTTTATTTTTTAAAATGTGGCTACTAGAAAACTTTAAGTTACACCATGGCTTGTGTTACATTTTTATTGGACATAATTACACTAAACTAATCACTCCAAAGGGTAGGCTCCTTTGTGTATGGTTCACTACTGAGTTTCCTGGTAACTGGAGCAGAGGCTGCCAAAATACATGCTCAATTATGTTGGTTGAATGTACCTGCCATGGGCAGTAAGTAGAGTAGGTGAGGATTTTAGGTGTAAATCTTTAGGTAAGATTTCTTGCCCTGGTATTTACCTGAGTAGCTCATGGTTGGCTCCATTGCTATCACGAGGCAGAAAAACAGTAGTCATTCTGACAGCTGGATAACAGCATCAAGGTGAGTCTGTCTGGGGCAATGGGAGTTGACAATAGTACAGTGGAATCTGTTGGCCTTCGAGCCTTCCCTCCTCCCCAGAACCATTCTCCATTTTGAGAGCTGGGTGCTAGGATGGAGGGAGGTGGGTCTTGAAGAAGATCAGTGACAAAAGGGGTACTGATTGCAATATCAGAGGACGTCTGACCTTCCCTCGAGGCCACAACCTAAAGTCTTCATTTACAAAAGTGACTTAAAAAAAAGATACTACAAAAAAGTGTTTTAAAAAATTAGATGAGCTAGTTTTGTTTTTATATGAAATTTAAAATTGTTTTGAGAAGAAAGGGAATATTTGAATTTGAAGTGGTAATCAAAGACTGCCACCCTTACGCAGATTCCCCCAAAGCCATAGACAAAGGTGGCTTAACCTGAAAGAGCTACCCAGTGTTCAAAGAACAAAATCAATGTTTTATTACAAGTTTTAGGAATAAAGAGACCAGAAAACATCCCAACTAATTTTATTAGGCTAGTATAACCTTAAGTCAGATAAAGGCTGCACAAGGAAAGGTAACTTTAAGTCCATTTTACCTATGAACAGTATGTGAAAATCCTAAAGCAATGCATATAACTAAATATATTGGTGTATTACAAATATTGGGTCAAGTAAGAAATTTAGCTTTAGAAATTCTATAGATGCAATTTACTACATTGAATAAATAACTCTTTCACGGTGATCTTGATAAATGCAGCAAAAAGTTTTGATAAATTTTGACATCTGTTAATGATTATAAAGCCTCTGCAGGCTTGGCTCCTGCCAGTTGAGTTAAATGCTTCCCAGGAGTCAGTTGTGTTTGCTCTTTATACTAGTTGTACTTGTTATTGTAATTATGTGATTGAGTTAAATATTATATAAAGCAAAGCATTGTAAGTGTGAAAAGAGAATGGTTGCTCTGAAAGCTCAATTTAATGTTTTGTAAAGACTTGCTGAAGGCAAGCCGCTGATAAATATTACTATTCAATTTTTGTAATCTTTATCATAGTAAAAGCAAAGGCCTTGGTCTTACATGATTCCTACCCGCTTCTTTTTTCTTTGCAGAGAGTAAGTTTATTTGGTGCATGCTGGTAGCAAACTCATCCAAGACAGAAAGCTAGAAAAGTCTGACAAAAAAACCTAGGAAGCCCAGGGGATACATACACAGTCCCACATAGGGGAAGACACAGGGCTCCGGGCACACTGCAGTGTCTTCTGCCACTGAGCGCCACATGGACAAGCTCTTCACAGTTGATACAACCATTGGTTGTATCATCTCTACTTTTTCTTCTGTCATCTTCTCACCCAATGTGATGAGAACATGCCAGATCTCAGCACTCATGACACTACTTTTTTGTCAAACACTCTAAGGCCTTTGACGTAATCCTCAGAGGTGCCCAGGTCCTTGTTCTTGGCCACTGTCTGTGGCAAGGGCAGGAAGTGCTCAAAGTCCAACAGTTCACATTCATCTCATCACTCTTGGGGTTCCCCAGGACTTTGAGCCCCTCGGCGTGGGTGGGATTCTGGCCCAGGGCCCTCATTACAACCCCACACTGGCTGTGCAGAATTTTGCCATCCCCTGTTCAGTCAAATAGCTGGAAGGCCTTTTCGAACTCTGTTGTGGTCCTTGGTGAAGTCACACATCTTGACTTCTTAGCTCTGCCGAAACTTTTCCTGCAGTAATGGCCTGATTCCCTTTTTACACTAATTTTCATTTTATTCATTTACCATTTAGTCCAGGCTTTGTCAGATAAGAGGGCTCTCACTGTATTATTTCGAAAAACAACACTTACTGAATTCTTAGTATCACCATTCTTTTCAGTCTCTCATTTGATTATGAAGAGGACTTGTAAGTGAAATAATATGCTTTCATCCTACCTGGCCAGCTGGGTCACAGCATGAATAGAAACAGAAATGTGTTAAATTGTTCTTTTAGGATTCCTCGCTATCCCCTATCCTCCCCTCCCTGCCCGCCTCTCTGAAATAATTAAATCTACAAGAGGGCAGAAATCTAGAAATCCTAAGCATTCCATTTTTTTTGTAACTTCTGAAACTGTTTTCTCACCCTCTTATCAACAATTTTTTCCTGAGTTTGAATAAATACAATATCTGAAACCTTTCAGTTCCCCTCTGCCTTAGATCTCAGCCATGAGAACTATTTTTTTTTTTTTTTTTTTGGTTGGGGGAATGCACTGGTATACAACTCTAAAAATTCTTTCTTAGAATTATGCAAACTGAAATAGCATTCCAGAACACAGATTCACTGTGTTTAAATTTATAGTTAATAAGTTTTAACAAATTTATGCTGTCATGTAGCAATCACTATTATCAAATTAAAGAACACTTCTCACTATACCAAAAAGTTTTCTCTTGCCCTTTTGCAGTCCTCTTCCCTCTGCCAGTTCCTGTCAACCACTGATCTGATTTCTGTCCCTATACTTTTGCTTTTTCTAGAATGTCATGTAAATTGAAATCATAAAGTGTAGTTTTGTTGTTGTTGTTTTGGGCTTTTTTGCTTTAGCTGAATGCTTTGGCTATTTATCCAAGTTGTTGCATATTCATTACATTCTTTTTATTGCTGAGTAGTATCCAATTCCTATTGTATGATATATTCCAACTTGTTCATTTTTTTACCAGTTAAAGGACATTTAGATTGTTTCCAGTTTTTGGATATTATGAAATAAATTTGCTGTGAATACATATTGGTCTTTATGTAGAAATATGTCTTCAATTCTCTTAGTAGAATTCCTGGGTCATATGATAAGTGTCTGCTTAACTTTGTCTATGAAATTGCCCAAAATTTTCAAAGTGTTTGTATCATTTTATATTCCTATCAGCAGTGTATGAAAATATTCTGTTTCAGTAATTATAATGGTTATGTTCATGAGAGATTTTGAAGTTGTCTTTCCTTATGTCTTTGTCTGGTCTTGATATAAAGCTATGTTAGCCTCAAAAAATGACTTAAGAAGGAATTCCTCTTCTGTTTTCTGGAAGAGTTTACTTTTTCTTTACATAATTGGTAGAATTTACCAGTGAGGCTATAGTTTTACAATTTGAATTAAATTTCACTAATGAATTTAGGGCTATTCAAATGATCTATTTCTTCTTGAGTGAGCTTTGGTTGTGTATTTTTCCCATTTTATCTAAGTTCTTGGATTTTTGGGGATAAAGTTCATTTATATTTCTTTATTATATTTTAATGTCTATAGAATCTGTAGTAATAATTGCCTTTTCATTCCAGATATTGATAATTTGTGTTTTTCTTCTTGTTTTCTTGTTTAATCTGGTTTATAAATTTATTGACTTTTTTCAAAGAATTAGATTTTTTTAGTAATTTTTCTCTAGTATGAGAGCTGATTACTTCTTGGCCTTTTGGCTAAGATCAAGTGTGGTATCTGTTTTATGTCTAGTATGAGAGCTGAAATAAGAAGGCAGAGGGGTGCTTTGTTCAACATCAGTTGGAAATGAGCTCATGGGATAACTCATATATTTTGTGTCTCTGTACATGTCCATGAATGAGTCCAAAAGTGCCCAGAGTACTGATTTTGTGATTACAAATACATTTTAGTGAGTAGGTTAACTTACAAATATGTAAGTGACTGTAATGTAGTCTACTATTAATTAAAATGGATCTTGGCAAGAGGGATCTTGATTTGGGAAGAAACAGTGGGAGATGATGTATTCTAGAACCTATCATAAAGTGAACAGAATATTTCTCATTTCCTTCCCAGGACTGAGATGGGATAAAAAGAATTGTAGCTGTTTTTCAATAGAACTCTGCCTCTAGACCTTTGAATTAAGGTGAAATTTTTTTGTCTCAGCCTCTCATAAATTAAAAGGGCTTCACATTTAAACTTTTGATGTTATTTTTAAGTAAATTTCTCAGTTACAAAAATACTTGAACAAGATTGAAATAAGATGTTTATCTACAGTTTAAAACATTTGTTTCATTGTGGGGCCAAATTTTGTATTGCATACTATGAATGGACTTAAGAAAATGTATTCCATAATATCTTATGAATTACAGTTTTTATTAGTCATTAGTTCCTTAAAAATGAACACAACACATGATTATTTTAGAATTTTTTCATTTTAGAATAAATTTCAAAAATGTAAATGATCAGAACTTGCTTGACTTCCAAGAGCCCCTTCTTTTCCCTGTAGATAAGGAGGAAGAAGAGGGAAGAGAATGAATGGAAAGAACAGGTAGTAGATATTTGAGGTGACCTGAAGCTTTCACAAAAGTGTACATCACAGGTGCATCTGAAATCAGAAGTGGGTGAAGGGTTTGTGAGACTGGATCCCTAAAGCAGCTGCTTAGAGAGGTTAAGCAACTTGCCCAGGATCACACAGTAAATAAGTGGTAGAGTGATAGATACTATGTAGAAATCTATGTTTTAACTAGAAGTCATAAACCTTGGATCCAGTCTTAATTTACCACTAGTTAGTTACATGACTCCGTACAAATAATTTAATCTCTTCAGGTCTGTGTCTTTATCTGTAAGATGTGAAGTTGAAATATTCAGGGTTCTTTGAATAATATGAGCTTATTTAATGTTAAAAGTTGTAGAATGTAGAAAACCGAGTAAGCAGAGAAGACGCTTTTTTCTACTTGTATAGAGAGAATGTTTTTTCTTCTAACAGACTCCAAATTATTTTCTATTTTAAATAGAGAAAGTAGATCTTATCAAGTATTTATCGAAACTGCAGATTGCTCAGAGATACAATCCAATACCTCATTTGATGCTGGCAAAAGGCAAGTGATGCCTCAAATCTTAATAAGTGCTTGAGCCAATTAAATGAATAAAGGAATATCTGAAAGTGGCTCAACTTTAAAGGAAGCCATACATTTTTAAATGATATAACTTTGGGAACTACTTGAGAAAATTGTTTTTCTAAAATCTTCATAGTTAAGGCCTAAACCATGCATCCTTGGAAATGTAAGTTCTTTCTGTCATCAATGATATATCTTACTTAGGTCTATCATAACTACAAAAGTAAGAAAACAGCCTGCTGGAGATTGTTGATATTACTTCTTGACAAGGACTAATTGCTATTATGGAGCCTCATGTTTTTTTTCTCATCTCTTTATTTTGAAAAATTTTAAGCATCAGAAGATTTGAAAGAAGAGTGCAGTGAACATTTGTATGCCGTACATCGATATTCAATGATTGTTAATGTTATACCATATTTTCTATGTCTAATTTTTGGTGGAACCATTTGAAAGTAAGATGCAATTATCATAAATGACTTCTATGTACATTTAGCATGTATCACTTTAAGAATAAGAACATTCTCCTACACATACGCAATACTGTTATCTAGATTAATAATAGTTCTGTGATATGTATATTCAGTCCATATTGATAATATTCTATGCTATATTTGCTATTCAGTCTGACTTCTCTAATTGTCCCAAAAAGTCATTTATATCTTTATTTTTTGAATCAGGATGTTGTCAAGATTCACACATTGCATTTAGTTATTATGAATATTTAGTATCTCATAATGTAGAATATTTACCCATTTGTTTTCATGACATTGACTTTTAAAAAGTTCAGGCAAGTTGTAAGTAAAAGGTCCCAAATTCTGGCATTTTCTGATTGCTTCCTTATGATATTGTTGAACTTGTAGTGCTATTTCCTATATTGTCTGTAATTGCAAGTTATGTCTAGAGGCTTGGTGAGACTTGGTTCAAACTTTTTTTGGTGAAAATACTTCACATGTATTATGTATTTTATATTGCATTACATGATGAGACACTCAAGGTCAGGTTGTCCTGCTGTTAGCAACTCAATGTTGACTTTTTGGTTAAGATAGTGACTACTAGATGATTCATTGTAAAGATATATTTTTTGCTTTGTAATTTGTAAATAATCTATGGGGACAGACTTAATACCATGGGACAATTTTTCACTCAATGGTTTTAGCATCTGTTGAGGATCTTTGCCTAAATCAGTTTTTATAGTAGGGGTAGCAATGTGGTAGTTTTTTAATTTTTATTATTACTTTTACATTTATTATGAAATATGAACTGTCGTTTTTTTCCTCCCCTGCTTGTCTCTCTTTCTTGAGTTTCATTATAGATTCATGGATTTATATTATTTACTTAGGGCATCATACTCTTTACAATTGCTATTCTTTTTGACGCTCATATTTGTTTCAAAGACCACTGGAAGCCCCTTCAAGCTGGTCTGGGTCTTTTTGCCATGACTCTATTGGTATTTGAGTGCCTCCTTTTGTGACATAATAAGATACCCTTGGGATACCTTGTGCATTTCCTGCCCAAGACCTAAAATTAGCTAATTTTCCTAAAGAACCCTATATGTATAGTGAGAATTAGAAACCAAGTTCTAAGGAATAGATATCTTCATTCTTTCTAGACCGTCATTGTTTCTTAACCCTACTCAGTGAACAGAGATAGGAATATATATATTTTTAAATTTGATATTTGTAATTAAGATTTAACATTTCAGTGTCTTTCCTAATTTTGTTTCTTTTATTATTCATGTCATTCTCTATATGTGGTGTGGAGAAAGATGGGCAGGGAAGAGGTAGAAGCCAATTAAGAGAGCAGTTTCAGGCAAAGTGACACAACTGATTCTGCTGGGAACTCTGAAGGTTAAGTTGACCCTGGGAGTGGGAAAATCACCAGCTTTCACTCCCACTCCCAGGCAAGGGACCTGAACTTTTATACCCTTACATTTGTCAGTAATTGGTCAAGGGTACTCCAGGGGAAAGTAAATGCCAAGGCACTTCTGGTTCTCTGCCTGTGCAGGTGAGGGTCTGACATTGTCTGCTACAAATTATCATTCTGTTTTAAATTTGAGTTATTTCCTAACCAAAATTTTATAAAAACAACCATAAATATTGATATCTATCAACTAGAAACAATACCTTTATATTTAGTAAAACTTTCTAAAGTGTGTTTAAACCAAATAACCACTTAAAAGTGTATTTTAGGTGATACTTATCATGTGTGCAATACAAAGTTCTTTTTAATTCATGCTTTATTTCTACTGTGACAAATCAGAATCTACCTTCATTAAAGAACATGATATTCATAAGAGGTTCTCTCTGAGAATTTTTTTAGGGGACTTAGGACAACTTAGTGGGTTTTGAGAAGCAGATTCAGAAATTTCTGTTTGGCTGTCTTGTTCTCATGGCTTATTTCCCTGTAGAAAAGAGGCAGCGAAGATCACTCGCTGGCTCATTTATATTGCCTTGAAAACAGCCTCTCCATTTCCTTGTGCTACTCTCTCATCAGCAATGGCAGCTTCACCTTGTTCCCTGACAAGATACAAGCAGATCCATCTTTAATTTGCAAGAGTCGACTGATTTACATCGACTTTTCTCATTCTTTGCTCCCACCACGTACCATTGCTTTCCAGCATGAAAAAGACATAAAACTGAGGGAAAATTTAGCTTGTTAGTCCCTGAATCACAACTTTTCCTTCTCAGCCACAAATTCTGTCCTTTGCTCATAACAGAAGATCACGATCGCTTCTTTAAAAGACTAAAATGCATGAAGTATTGAGGCAAGTTTTTGCAAACCTACATAGTAGGACTTACCTCTCCTAGTGAACAATTTTTTTCTTTAAAAAGCACCCTTGGAAAGCCATTTATTTATATTAAATAATTTAGGAACTTATTTTTGGAATCATCACCTAAAATTTCATAGGTGGGTTCTCTGAAAGAAAACACTTCTGGCAGAGCTTGGGGTGACAGATGTTTATTAGGACGCAAGACCTGTGAAGGGAAAGGGAAAGCAGAGAAAGGGAAAACAGGGTAGAGGGAGAAGCTGAACTGGGACACAGGCCTGAGCCTTGACACTGCTTGGGGCAGGCAGCTATGGTGCTTGTTAGGGTGTTTGCTTCAGACCAAAATGGCTTGACTTTCTACCCTTCCTAGCTCAGTCACCAGAAGCAGACTCCCCCTGAAACAATATGACCTTGGGAGAGGCTACTCTCTACAGCTAAAGCAGGCCCAGAGGGAGCTAACTGAGGGAAGTTATCCTGATGATTCACAGTCCTCAAGGTGGGCAGCAAGTTATTACTTGAAAAAGGAGGTAGGATAGGGGCATTATGTTCATGTACAGCACCTAGAACCAGTGGACAAGTCCAAGGAAAAACTATTGTTACTCTGCAAACGCAGCTTTACTTAATGTTAAGATTGGAAGATATGTAGAGATTAATGTTAAGATTGGAAGATATGTAGAGATATTCTGCTCTAACTACTCTCCTCGTCCCCTTCTCCCCCTGCCTCCACCTTTAACATCTGTCTGGCACCTCCACCTGAAACACTACTTTGACAGAAGGTGACATGATGCCTTTCTGTACTCTACTCTCCCTATCCAACAATTACCCCTCCTACGAGCCTCCAAGGAACACAAATGGCTTCACCACCTCACAAGTCTTTTCTCATTTAGATCTGTATAAAAAAGGTCAAAATTTGAGGAGAAGAAGAAGAGAAGTAATGTGAAAATTAGGGAGAAAGGACTTTCCTGGAGTTATAAATGTGATTTTTTGAAAATTATCCAGAAAAGCCTAGATTACTTTCCTAAGTGCTAATAAGTAATTAGAAAACTAAACAGGCTTCATCTAAAGGTCCCTTGCCTTTCTACTTATTGAAACTCTTGTAAGAATTATGTAAAGATTTGACTGGGGGTCTAAGAAAAAATATGTGTTAAAAGGTCTCATTAACTTGTATTAATTATAAGATTATGAGCAGGTCATATCTAAGCCTCTATTATTTCAACAGAGCAGCTATGTGATGGTTCTCATAAAACACTCACTCATTCACTCATTAATGCATTCATTTATCTATCAACAAGTTTTTGAATGCCTACTGTATGCCAGGTCCCATGCCAGGCTCACTGAATTACACTATAGCATAAAATGGTTCACAGCCAAAGTTGGCTGAAGACTTTAGCTAGCCCTCCTGGCTGTTTCTCTCTGACTGACATCTCTTTTCAGGTTGTGTTAAACCTATTAATTACTTGAAGGTGTCCTAAAGCTTAAAGTGATGGTTTTATTTTTCTTCTTAAACATTTCACTTTTCCTAATTCAAAATCTCTCCTTTTGGGATTGAGCTTTCCTTGTTGATTTTTCTCCCTGTCTCCCTTTTTTTCTTTCCTGTCTGCTCCTCTGGACTTCCTTTGCTATTTGGGCTCATAGTCAGGACTATAGTATGCTGGCCTGGAGAGGGTGAGAAGTAGAGAGAAGAAAGGGGCAACTATAGGATGGATATCTTCTGAGGCTCTTATCAGGAAGCTGGTGGATGGATTTAAGTCCATTAATAAAAACAGCTTATGTTTGTATACATCAAGCATGTTCTAGCACACATATTAACTCATCAATCCTTACAACAACCCAATGAGTTAAGTCTGGCATTTTTTGTCCCTGTTTTATAGATGAGATCAACACACAGCTGGGTTAAGTGACTTGCCTAAGGTCACACTGATAATTGTCAGAGTCAGTTCTTTAGTTCATACTCTCAGCCCCTATGCCAAAGTGCCCTTTAAAAATGAGGGCAGCTATCTCCTAAGGTGCCTCTAACTCAGCAATTCTCAAGTGGAGGCAGTTTTTGCCTCCCAGGGGACAATTGGTAATGTCTACAGACATTTTTGATTGTCACAACTAGGGACAGAAAAGTCTGGAATCTAGTGGGCCGAGGCCAGGGATGCTGCTAAACATCCTACAATGCACAAGATAACACAGAAGTATACAGTCCAATGTGTCAGTGGTGTCCAAGTCAAGAAACCCTGCTCAACCTGGACACATACTCCATACAAAACCTGAACAGAAAACAACAGTGTAACTATTCCCTTTCTTTGGCAAGAAACAAGGCTGGTGATTAAGGCGCCAATACTTCAATAGCTTTTAGCATTCATTCATGTCACACTATTGGCTTATATGATCTTGTGGTCACCTAAACTCCTTAAGGTAGTTTCCCCCTTATTAATTCTTCTCAAGGAATTCCCTATATTTTTCATATTAACTTTTTTGGAGAAACCAAGATGTAAAACTTTAAATTTAGCTGTTCAAGTTTCATCTTCTTTGTTATTTCCTATTTTTCCAATCCACAGACCTCTTTTTGAAACCCGATTTTGCTTTCCAGTATATAGAATAGCACAGTAAACTTGGTGTCATTAGCTAATACAAAACTTTTGATCTCTGAGCCTTTATCTCTGCTGCCAATAAACTCTTAGAGGGGCCACTAACTGAGCCCTGGGACAGACTGCTAAACATTCTCCTTCAGATCTCTGTTTCCTGAATGTAATTCTTTGTACTAGTGATATCTGGGAAGCTTAAAAATAAATAATACCTAGGCCCCAATTTGGACAGTTTGTTTTGGTGTATGTGGGGTAGAAATCATAAGTCAGCATTTTAAAAGTGCTCCCTAGGATTGTTTTCAATGAGCAATCATACTGGGAACAATTTTTCTAGTCTGGCACTACTCCATAAACTTTGAGTAGCTGTGAATCTCCCTTATTCATATCCATTTTTCTCCTCCTTAACAAGGATATATATATAGAATGTCAAATGTCTTCCTGAAATATGAATATACTTGATGTAAATGATTCTGTTTATTAACAAATATTGATTGGTTTGTTTACTTGTTTCTGAGCATGTTTCAAAAGGATTAAAGGCAGATAATCAACTATGGCCTGTATCACAAGGGAAACAATGTTGATTTGCAATAAAATGGCACCTAGAATACTGGATTGTGTTCTGTAGGCATTAAAAAATTGTACTAAATAAACAAATGAATGAGTAAATGAGGAGTGCAGGGTGTCTTATATAGTCATTGCTTTAATTTCTAAATAAATATTTGTTGAATGTTGACACCAAATTTGCTGGACTATTAATTCCTGAAAATCAACCTTTTTCCTCTATGGTCCCTATCTCTCTTGGAAAATTGGTACATTTCCTCTCTTTCACTTTTTGAAGCCTTTTTCATTCTCCATGACTTCTCAAATCACTGATGGTGTAAGCACTTTAATAGCTCTGAAGGTAATTCATCTGGATTTGAGCATGGATTCATTTAAATAGCTGAGCAGAGCATGACATCTCTTTAATGTTGGACTTAAGTTTTTTTCAATCAGTCTTTGTTTTATCCTTTCTGGCTTGGAGATTGTTCTTTCTGGTGAGATGGTTTACAAAATAAGAATTCAGTTGCATGGTTTTCTCCATTTGGAATTATCTTCCCGAAGCAGTGATTGTACATCATTCAGCTTCACTCAGTTTCTCATCAGCAACTACAGAGAAAAAAAAAAACAAAACAGACAAAACAAAACCTCTACATTTTTTTTAAAGGTCCTGTTCACAAGCCTCATTTCATTCTTGGCCAGTTTTTTAAATACAATTTATTTTTCAATTATAGTTGAAATACAATATTATATTAGTTTCAGGTGTACAGCCTAGTGACTTGACATTTATATACTTTACAAAGCGATTGCCCGCTTAAGTCTAATAACATTCTTGGCCAGTTTTGATGACACTATTTTTTCCAGGTTTGTGGCTCTTATTCCCTAGTTATTACCTCTTCTTCTTTTTATAGATGAAGGTTTTTCCACAGTGACATGATTGACATTTGGGACAGATAATTCTTTGTTGTGGGGCAGTTCTATGCATTATAGAATGTTTAGCAGCATCTATGGCCTTTACTTAAAGGATACCAGTAGCAACACTTCCTCCAAGTTATGGCAGCCAAAAGCATCTCTAGAACGTTGTCAAATGTCTCCTAGGGAGCAAAATTGTTTCCTGTTAAAAACCACAACTATAGATGTTAAAAAATAATCAAATAAAAGCTGAACCCAAGTCAGATGTATTGAATTATTCACAACTACATAGATTATTACTTTCTAGATATTGCTTCATCTTTAAAAATGGCAGTGATGTCTTGTGCCTAGGATAATATTTTGCCTCTAATGGGAGCTCAATAAAAATGTTTTTTCAGTTTTCTAGTCAGGATTTCAAAGTACCTGTCCACAGCTTTATTATGACAATGAGCATATTGTATTGCAGTAGCTAGTTTGTACCTTTATCCAGCTTCTCATGAAAAGAGATCTTGTCCTATTAATCAGTGTATCACCAGTCTTTTGAACCCAATAGATGAAGGTGAACCTGAATAAACATTCCAGGTTTCTTTATAAAATTATAACAAATGGTGACTCTGAAAAATCTCCATGCTTTTAATTGTTTGAAAAACAATATTGCCTGTTGATTTATTTGGCATTAAATAAAGGATTAAAAAAGATACTCTTCAGCATTACAGAGATAGTTAAGATGCAGATTACGGTAAGAAAACAAAACAGAGAGAGAGGAACTTCGCGAAAACCAATAAAGTGGAATTAAAGTGAAGAAGTTTGTTTAAATAAGAAGAGAAATACTAGTGTAAAATTTGAATCTAGGAAAGACATGGACACTAGTTGCTAAGTAGAAAAACTTTTGAATAGGCAACAAAAAATCCCAGTGATGAAAATTCATGATGTCTGGTTGAATCTTCTCTGCCCTCAGTATAGCAACATGTAAAAATAAGGTGAATTAATTCTTCAGCTGAAAGGTGAGATGCCCATTCAATAGGTACTTCAAGAAGAATTTATAAAGCTTTCGTAAAAAACTATAGGGCTCCTACTCATAGATAAAAAAGAAGTTTTCAGCCTTTAGTCTGATCTCAGCTCTTTAGACTAGCCGAGGAGGTCAACTCAAAACAAACAACAAACAAACAAAGAACCCAATATTTCTTTGGAGCAAATAAACTCTGAGTTTCTTTAATCACAGCTACCTACCTTTGACAGAAGGGTTTGAAGTTCTTTCCAAAGAATTTCAATGATTTAGCAGAATAAGCATAGGGTTAGCAATTATTTTCTGGATTTGCAACATTTCTGAGCATCATAGAATATCAGTTAATTTTATTTTATTGTAATTACATTTTAATTTTACTCAGATAAGAACAGAAGGTGAAGTAGATTTTGAAACCCTTTGTATACTATAAAAACTATGCCAATGCTAGTAGTTATGATATTTATGGTTACTATTTTTCTGCAGATGAACTTGGGCAAGGATATAGAGAGTCTGGAGAAACAAACCTTCTCTTTAAATGGAATTGACTGACTTATCTCAGCTTCATGCCTGACTCAAAAATATGGTTGGTTCCTGGATCAGCAGAGACTGACCCTGGCATTAACACTGAAGTGATTCCTGCAGAGCCTGGAGACTAGAAGCTGTCACAACACCATGGATGACAGCCAGGCTGCTGGATCCATTTCAAAGCGACTCAGTGGGGAAGAGAATTATTAATATATTTATCACCACAGGTATTAGTTATAAGTCACTATTGAGAAACAACAGTGGAGTGTTATTTTTATTCTTTTATTTGTTTAACCATATGTTGTCTATTAAAAAGTTATTTTAATGCACAATGCAATGCCATACTGTTAATTGTACCCCTGAAACTTACTGGGTTTCGTTAACCAATGTCACCATAATAAAAAATAATTTAAAAAATTAGTTGCACTTGTGTGCTTGTTTTGTTCATAGGTAGATACTTTTGTTTCTGATGGGCCTCCCAAAAGAAAGATTAATTTGATGTGAGCCCTGAGAAGGAATTTATCTGCTGAAATGGACTCTCTATGGTCTACCGAGGGCCTATATTTTATAAATAAGAGTCTAGTGACCATTTGCTGACAGGGGCTCTTTATCTACCCTGTATACCTGGGAAAACCTCAGACTTAACTCTTACTTTCTGCATTATGCCCTGCTTACTTATGCCATCTGAGTCAACCCCTGTAGGGAAATCCTGGTTTTGCCTTCTATGAACAGACTCTGACTTGCCCCATCCAATCAGAACTATAAAATGTAAGTGCCTCATTTATATAAACTGGACCTACTCTCACCCTTTGGATCCTGTGTGGAGAGGGAATGTGAAATTTAAGTCATTTCTTTTGGGAGAGACTTGTTTGGATGTTTCCCCCAGCTCCCTTCTCCTGTGCACTATAAAATGTTGGAATTGTGGTTCATAGGAAGAAGAGGGTTTTTAGTTGAATTTTTTTTTTTAACATTCCTCATGAATGTAAATTTGTACTACTTAACTGACTATTCTTGGTGTAAAATTTTGTCATGTGTATAAAAATAAAAAAGATCCTCCCCCCTCTAAAAAAATAAAAGAGAACCTGGGCAGGAAGTTTTACTATAAAAGGCAGCCACCTCTTTGTCTCTGTGGAACACAATTTAGGTTGCTACCTGAATCTGTGTCTCTCCCAGGCTACAGCTCCTTTTTGCTCAAATAAATATTCCTTATTTTTTATTAAAGTCCAAATTAATTTTGAGTTACACTGAGATTCCTCCAAATTTATAATTTGTAAAGTGGATAGTAAAAAACATTCAATTAGAAAATGGGTGAATGATATAAAGAGACATTTTACTAAAGAGGGTATACAGATGGAAATAAGCAGGTGAGAAAATGTTTAACATCATTAGTCATTAGGTAAATGTAAATGAAAATAATAATGAGATGTCTCTATATACCTATTAGAATGGTTAAAATAAAAAAATAATGACAACTCCAAAATGCTGGAGAAGATGTACAGAAACTGAATCATTCATTGCTGTGGGAATATAAAAATAGTACAACACTGGAAAATGGCTTGGTAGTTTCTTTAAAACCTAAATATGCAACTACCATATAACTTAGCAATTGCGCTCTTGGATGTTTATCCCAAAGAAGTTATGTCTACATGAAAATCTGTACATGAATGTTTATAGCACCAATTGATTAAAACATTAAAATATTTAAAAATTGTGGTAAAATACAAATAACATAAAATTTACCATCTGCAATATTGTGATTTATAAGAAATATAGATTTGGTCATTCCTATGACCAAAATATGTTTCTTATGTATATTTGGTCTTCATCCACAATTTCTGTCTCACAGCTCCCTGAGCTCTTGGAATTTCCTAAGTGTAGAGAATGAACAACAAAAAAAGTGTCTTTTGTTGGGTTAATAAAGTGACTTTTGGAAAGTCACTGGTTGCTAGGAGAACCAACCATGTGATTAAAGGCTTGGCATTTTCAGTTCCACATTCGCCTTTCAACTTCTGGGGAGGGGAGAGGAGCTGGAGGGTTCAATCAATTGCTAAAGGCCAGTGACTTAATCAATCATGACTGTGTAATGAAACCTCCATAAAAGGCCAAAAAGGCTGGGTTAGGAGAGATTCCTGGTTGGTGAACATATGGAGATGTGGGGAGAGTGGTGCACCGGGGGAGCCCATGGAATCTCCTTGCCCTTTCCCATATATTTGGCATCGCTTCCATCTGGCTTTTCCTACGTTATATCCTTTTACAATAAACCAGAGATATAACAAGTAATGTGTTTCTGAGTTCTGTGAGCCATTCTAGCAAATTAATTGAACCCAAGATGGAGGTTGGAGTATTCTCTGATTTAGAGCCAGTCAGTCAGAAGTACAGGTAAGAAGCTGCACTTGCATTGGCATTCTGACTTGGGGGGAGTCACTGAAACCTCCAATCTGTAGCCAGTTGGTCAGAAGCATAGGCAGCCCCTGCTTGTGGCTAAGGTTGGAAAGGGTTTGTATGGTGGGGCTGGTGGGCAGTCCTATAGAAATTGAACACTTAACCTTTGGAATCTGATACTAACTTTGGGTAAATTATTTCTAGGGTTGGGTTGAGGGTCCTAGCTCAAAGAAACACAACTAAACTGCTAACTTGGAAAGCTCGATTTCAGATAAAGAGATGGTGAATGACAAAGGATATCCCTGGAAATCAACCAGGGATAATTCTACCATGGATTTTGTTCAGTTTTTACTATTTTAAGGTTTTTGTTTGTGTAGTTTTATTTATGTAACAGATTGAATCACATAAAATTGCTGATATTTGGCCTTTTAATAAAATCTACAAAATGAAAAGTTGAAATGACTCAGCCATTTTTTTTTTTGTATGTAGATATCCAGATTTCCCAGCATCATTGCTAAGGTTCTCTTTATTTCTTAAATGGTGTTGTTTGCCTATGTAACCCACAGGGCATTAAAATATAAAACATCTTTATATGCATTAAAATCTATGAACCCATAAGAATCATGGTGATGTAGCTGTAAGACAAATGAGTTCCTTTTGAGGAGAAAAGGCTGCGGCCAGCCTGTGAAACACAGGTACTAAATAGAAAATAAAACCTGTAAAGGTCAGTCTCTACATAAAGGCAGCTTAGAAACTGTTGTCAATGACACAACAGCCACTTTCTACATAATATACCATATACCATCCTTGTACATTAAAGGTACTATAAATGTAATGGAAGAAAAATTAACCTCCCATCCAAACACAGACAAGAAAAATTGCATCTTAATATTTAATTACTACTAAGGACCCCTATGATTTCAGAACCTATTGAAACATGTCAGATTAACACTGGTATAATTTGGTTTTGGTTATAATACAAGGTGTTTCAATTTCATTGAGTCATTAAAATCTAGGATAGTCTCTAGGATTAAGATTCATTCTGCTTTTAGTCTCATTTGTTTCCCCAACATCAACTTTACCTGTTCCATAGCTAATGTCCCTAACAGAAAATAATTAAATTATGTTTAGAATACCATTCAATAAAATCAAATATATTATGTAAAGTTTTTAAAGACATTCATTTTGAAATTTTACAGTAAAAATCCTGATATTCAAAAGATTAAACTTCAGTTCTTCAGACATTTTATTATTTCTGAAAACAGCTAGATAAAGGGTTTAGAATGGATCAGAGCATGTACAAACAGATTCAAACAGATAGTGTGACTCAGACTACAAGTGAACAGAAATCTATGAGTCTGTTTAGTAGGCTAGGAAGTTGCTAGCTGGGATTATACATGCTAAAACTTTATGAAATTAAAATAAATGCTCTCTGCAGCCCCAATAAAAGTTCTGGTCATATTCTTTGAGTTCTAACACAGACATAAAACCAATAGCACAGATAAATTTTGATCAGGTAAGAAGAGCTTAAGTGTAGAAAATACATGATCAACCCAGTTTCCTCCTTCCTGCACCACAGGGGACAGCTACATGCCATCTGGTGATTTTCAGGCGAGAAAGCTGCCATCTGCCACTTGTACTAATTCATGGGAAAGGGGTAGCTCTCCTCGCCCTGTAAGCTTAGATTTCCTTGTGGCTGTTTACATGCCCCAAGGCTCCAATTGTTGAGTTAGAATTTACACTGCGTGTCTGCGTGTGCAGTGTATGCGTGTCCAACATATTCAACACCAAAGTGAGACATCTCTTTCGTATCACCTCTTAAGAGGCATAAGAGTCTGTTTTTGGCCAGGTTAACTTATTCCACAGCAAGCCTCTTCTATCCTGCCTAACTCATAGCCAAGATACTATTAAATACAACCTAAACTAGAGAGACAAAATTGAATTGCAACCACAAAAATAGATTACAAAGTAGACACAAATAGAATCTAAGGTGTGAAAAAGACCTGCTAGTCCTTCTGTTCTATATCTCTTCAAGGAAAGATAAACCTGAATTATCCTCAAATAAGTTTTCCATAGATGCCCATAAAAGAATTTCAAAGGCGTCATATCTTTCCTTATTCCAGTCAGAAGTTTGTTTCCTTAGATTTAAAAAAAGCAATAAGAGGGCATAAAATAATTTAAAAGAGGCCTTAGCTAAGATCCAAATTTGAACTGTTTCTAGAGCTAAGTGAAGTGAAAACGGGGGGGACAAAAACAGGAAATATAAACAGATGTAAATTGTTCTAGAACATATGCCAAGCCTGTCAGTTTCTCAAACTTTTGCACATAAAAGGTGCTTCATATATTTATCAAATGATTTTTCCTCTCCACTTGGTGATTTAATCTCACCCACAGAAATTTTATATTCTAAAGAAGTAAAGAGTAAAAAATTTTAAATCTCTTAAATGACCAAAGGCATGACTCTGTTCTTAAAACATCAATATACAAACCTTTATGTAGTACAAGATCACAGAGATCTGATTCTGGATTCTTAGTTCCTATTCTCAATTATTAAGGTAATTGTAAATTTTAACTTAGCCTCTTTGTGTCTCAGTTTCCTTTTCTATCAGAAAATTATTACTACTTGCCTCAATCCACCCCATAGGGTTGCGAGAAAAATCTATAAGACACTGAATTGTAATAAAGCCATGTGCATAAATACTAGTATTAAATGCTTGCCAGCAAGCTGTGTAGAGTAAGTTACTAAACAAGCCTGTACCAGGCAATATTTATAAAATCTTTGCATAAAATGGCACAGAATAACTTCTATTTCTAACCAAACCAGAGTAACAAGGACTGTTTACACTATTGCCTAGACAATTATAAAGCTGAACAAAATGTACAATACAACTTTTAAGACATTAGATGGAGAAATGAAAAAAAAAAAAAAAAAACAGTCACCATAAAGAGACAACAAATGAGGTAAGACGTAAATTGTCCCATTTTATTGCCTCTAGAAAATTTCTGGGCCAAAGCACGGGAAAGCAGGAATCACTCAGAGCCCAGAGGTCCTCCTTAACAAGATATTAGCAAATAAAGTTCAGTAATATTTAGAAAGAATTATACATCATGACCAAGTAAAGTTTTTAAGGAATGCAAAACCATGTTAAGTGTTTAAAAGTTAATGTAACCCACCATATGAAAGAAAAAATAATATGATCATACGAATTAGTGTAAAAAAAAAGCATTTGACAAAATCCAACTCCTATTCATAAGTAAATTTTTTTCAGAAAAATAAAATTTTTATCAACTTGATAAAAATCATACAGAGAAAATCATCAGCTAATATTACACTTAATGGTAAAATATTATCCTTAATATTATACTTAATGTCTCTGCTTTTCCCCTAAGATTGAGAACAAGGTAAGGGTGTCAGCTCCTACTACTCTTACTGAATAAAGTGCTAAAAGATCTAACCTGTGCAATAAACCAAGAAAAGGAAATAAAATGCATATATATCAGAAGGGAAGAAATATACTATTTCTATTTTCAGGTAACATAATTTTGTACAAAGAAAAAATTCGAAATCTACAAAAAAACCAAAATCAAAATCCAAAAATTTCATAGGACTAATAAGTGGATTTGGCAAAATCACAAGATAAACACACAAAATCAATTGTATTTTTAGAATCTCAAGGAACCCTAAATAGCCAAAACAATATGAAAAAAAAAACAAAGTTGTAGGTTTCACACTCCCTGATTTCAAAACAAAGCTTTAGTAATCAAAACAGTGTGGTACTAATGCTATGCAGGTGATAAGTAAAAAATTATTAAACAAACAAACAAACAAACCCAGGAGGATCTTTTGCTAACAAAATACCTCAAAATACCTGATATTCTACCAATTGGGGACTGGATTAATGATAAACCCCATGAAGACAAAGTGGTAATATTTGAATTGCTTTACAGGATGAATGAAAATATGACTGGCAGAAAAAGGAAAGGGAATGTTAGAGCCAGGGACCAGAATGAGCACATGGCATAAAGTGTGGAAGACCATGGTTGGATAGGAAAATGATGGTCAGATTGCAGCTCTATATTAATACATATTCCCATTGGTTCAGGGCTAGAGTCCATGAAATGTGCAAATTAATCTTATCTCATAATTCGTTTTATATTCTCTATTAGTCTCCTATTACTTCGGTAACAAATCATTACAAATGTAGAGGCTTAAAGCAAAACATTGTACAGTTTTGGATGCTAGAATTCAAGGTGTCAAGAGAGTGTGTTACTTAGAAGCTCTGGGGGAGATTCCTTTTTTCTTTTTTGCTTTTTCTAACTTCTATAGGCTGCCACATGGCCCCTCTTTCACTTTATTCTGATCTCTGCTTCCATCATCACATCTTCTCTCACTCTGAACCTTCTGCCTCCCTCTTGTAAGGACACTTGTAATTACATTAGGCTTACCTGGATAAGCCAGGACAATCTCCCTATCTCAAGGTTCTTAACATAATCACATCGGCAAATTTCCTTTTGCCATATAAGGTAATATATTCTTAAATTTGGGGAATTAGGACAGAAACATCTTTGAGGGTTCATTATTCTGTTTCCTACAGATTATACAGAAGCTAGGTCTCAAAAAATAAAGGCTGAATGAATTTGTGTATATAAAAAGTGTGCAACCAAATGGTAACTTTCTTGCTATCTAAAATAGTTGATTTTCTGCAATTCATTGCATTATCATTTCTTTCATCAGTCAGCTGTGACTCCAAATAATTCCAAACTGGTCACAGTTTCTCCAGTGATGAGACCTTGTGAAACCAATTATTGCCATGTCATGAAGTATTTAAAGACTACTGTCTCCTATCGTTTTACCACTAAACTTTTGAAAATAGGAATCAACACTCACCATCTCCATTTCCTTAGATTTCATTCACACTGTTACCCACGAAAATCTGGCACCTCTTTGGGCTTCAGTTTCCTTACCCGATTCAGGTCCCTTATCACTGAGATGTTCCTTTCCAGCTTTAAACTCTGTGACCCCAGGCTACTTAGTCTCAGTCATACAGCATCAGGTGCCCCTCAAGTCTCTTAGCCCTTACTCAGTTATATTTCTCCTAGGATCTCAAGCCAAGCTGTCAGTCTAATCAGTGTGTTGTCAAAAGCTACACTTTAGAATTCAGCAAAAACTTTTTGGGCATTGTAGAAATTCCATTAAGAAACAATTCAAGTTGAGAACAAAGGCTGTTCCCGCATCCCTGGGAGGCTTCCCTCCCCAGTGCCTGGGCAGCATACTGATTAATGCCCTCTGGCTAGAGATTGCTCTCTAAGAAAGCAAAAATATCACTATCTCAGGAAGGAAGGAGATAAAAACCCCAGCACAGAGTGCTCAAGGCAGCGAGGCTTTGAAGGATTCAAATTACTAACAGCTATCACTTTTAGTTATGTATTTATTTATTTTTCATATAATCATCTATCTCTTTTGGGCCCTTCAAAGATAGTACAACATCTAACCAGGGAAAGAGCAGTGTCCTTTTGAGAAGAGTTAGGCATCCTATTAAATATTTTAAACTGCTTTAAAAATATTACAAGCCTGAATTTTCTGTAATTGAGTTTGTAATAATCACTGAAGGAGATCTGACAATGGTTTGACTAGGCTCCAAAAGGTTTTTCTGATCATCTTCCTTTTTCTAGGGAAAGGGGTCTATTGGAAAAGGCTCCTAAATCAAAGTGTGAGCGGAAAAGAGTTGCCTCAAGTCTTGTGTTAACTTGCAGTAAGTAAATAGCCTATATGACTTTGTTTCTTTGTTCATTCGATATATTTACTGAGGCCTTACCCTGCACTAGGATCTATGCTGGATAGTAATATAGATATAAATTAGACACAGTTTGGTTTTCAGGGGGCTTCCAGTCTAGTAGGATAGACAGAAGTGTAAATATCATGCAAACTAGGTGTGACAAAATGTCACGAATGCCACTGAAACAATTGTATAGTGTATAATGAGAGTAAATGGGGAGGGATCCAAAATTCTATTAGGAAATGGAGGAGAATCACTTAATGTCCTCATAATTTCTTGCCCAGAGTAGCAGACTTACGAAAGAGGTCCAACATTTCCCATACGTTGGTTCAACAACCCCCTAAATATTTATGGAGTATCTGTCTTAAGCCCAGAACTGGTTGATGGTCAAGAATTTATTTGACTAAGGGTCAAATAAAAAATCACAGGAGGCTTGAGGAAGGAAGAGATTGTTTCTTAAAAAAAAAAAAAAAAAAAAAGGGAGGGGGGAATAAGGAAATTAAAAGGAAGTGGAAATTCAAGGGAGCCTGCTTTAATATTAAATATTTAACTGGTAAGACCTGAAAGTTTTTCCATATTCTGGTCAGTCCTATCAAATTTGAAATGGTAACCCATAAATATAAATGTATAAAATATGTCTATCAACTGGAGATTGAGTAAATTATGGTTGATTCATATTATGGAATAGTATATCACTATTAAAAAGAAAGATGTAAATTCATTTGTGCTAATATAAAAATAGCCCTAGCATTAAAAAGCAAGATGCAAAGCAGTGTGTATGATGCCATTAAATAGATGTCTTTAAATTTTTTAAATTACAGTTGACATACAATATTACATTAGCTTCAGGTGTACAAGATAGCAATTAGACATTTATACCATTTACGCAGGGATCCCCCAATAAGTCTTGTACCCACTTGACACCACACATAGTTATTACAATATTATTGACTGTATTCTCTGTACTGTGCTTTGCATCCTTGTGACTATTTTTATAACCAGTAAGTTGTTCTAAATACAACATGTCTTAATGGGTACACGAGAAACTGCTAAATTTCTCCAAGTGGTAGAACTGGGAGGATTTGGAGTTGAAAGGAGATTTAATTTTTATTGTGTACATTGGATTATGTTTCCCTGTTTTCCTATGTATACGTTACTTTTTTTTCAATGAAAAGCAAAAACTAGTTTAAATAGTAGACAAAAGAGTTTAGTGATGGAATGCTATTGTCAGAAGACTATTTGCAGTCCTGAAATAGAGAAAAAATTCTCAACTTGGTCATTCTGAGTTATAATAGCTCTTCTAGATTTTTTTCCCCTCAAATCTCCAGAGAACCAGGGAAAGTTCACCAATGTCTACTTGACTCTCTGTGTTAAAATTTCTACACAGTAGATAAAACAACTACCACTTCCAGTCTTAGCAAACTTGTCTCATATAGGAGATAAACTTTGTCAATCAGCCTGGCTCCAGTTCCTGTGCACCAAGAGCAATTGCCTTTGTTCCCTGTGGCTCCCAGTAGTGAAGAGTATGCTAAGTAAGACCTGCTGTCAGTGTCCCAAAGAGGAGAATTGTAGTCAATTCCAGATTGTAGATGAAGCTAATTAGAAGCCAGACCCTCGGGCAACAGATGGGAAAATATTCAGTCAAACCTCTGCTAGGGGCAAACTGAGAGACAGGCATTTTTGCCGGCTTCCTCTGTGCTGGTTTTGTGTATCTAGCTGTGGAAGGTGCTTCTGTGTCTGTTTAAAAACTGCTTCTTTGTTTGCTAAAGTCTTGTGGAATTTGTGAACGCAAGCCCCATTGGCTCTCAGAGTTAGGTAAGTTGGATTCCTGTTGCTTGAATGGTACCTGCAAAAATTGGGGGGCTAGATGTGTGGACAAGCTTATTGCAGGAAGAAGCTGGTGATTTGGTTTTATTATTGGATCACGCAGTGGGGAAAAGGTAGGGCAAGTGCCCAGTAGCTTTCCTGGGCTTCTGGGAGGATTGCAGCCACACCTAGGTGAAGTCAAACTTCTTTCGGGAAAGACTGGGAGATGGGTGTTTTTGCTTGCTTCTATGCTGAGCCCTGGGGAGATAGTTAAGATGAACGCATGTGTGCTCGTTAAGAACTGCTTCTTTGTTTGCTACAGTAGGGAGGCACTCACAAATGCAAGCCCCTTTGGCATTCAGAGCGATGTGATTTGGGAGCCCATTTCCTGGGCGGTAGCCTTCAAAGCTGGGGCACCAGTTGTGTGGTCCAAAACCTTTTGCTTCTCAGGAAGAAGCTGGGAACTGGGGGTTCCCTCCTGACTGTAGGGCACTGTGCTAGGGGAGGGGTTTACTACAAAAGTCTGTCTCAGCCTTTTCTCAGTTGCCCAGTGTGTTTGAGTTACTCAGTTAGTTTTTGGATTTCTCTCAGAAAATTGCATCATGTGTTGCTGCACATTCAGTGAGTTCATGGGAGGTGGAAAATTCAAGGAGCCTATAACATCTCCAACATGGTCCCTGAATCTCAGTTCATTTGAGTCTTTTTGAGATACCCGTGTGTTCACTAAATCCACATGATTGATGAAATTGTGAACATCTGTGATTTATGTTGCTTTCACCTTTGATAAACTGATGAGGCACTTTGTCAATCTTACTGGTACTCAACAGCTCTTTAGAACTGGGCAAGCAGTATACACAGCTGGGTTTAGGGGCTTTTAAAATGGGTAGAGGGCTTTCCTGTACCTATGGGCGTAATTTATGCTCCCAAATCTATTTATATCTATCCATCCATCCATCTATTATCTATTTACCTATGTATTATAGGGTAACGTGTTAGGCACCTGAATGAGTCTGGATAAATGAAATTTCAGAAGTCTTATCTGAACTTATTTATTTGTTAACTTTGAAAAAATAGACGTTTAGCCAGTTAGAATTGCTACCTATCAAATATAGCCAATCCTGATGTTAAATGAGAGTGAATATCTGCACAGAGGCACTGAATGAATTCTAATATTTTGAAAGGGACTTTTTAAGTAGCAATGTTAGGAAGAAAAAATAATTTTTTGAAAATTAGTAAATTAACATTGTGAAATGAAAACTTAAAAGTCGTAATATGTGCAGATATTCAATAAGTCGAAATGGATATTTAGTGAGTTCTAATGTTAATTTTCAGTCTCTCCTCTGACAGAACTGGAAATAGACTATAAAAAATAAAGCTAAGGCAATAGTTCTGATTTGGTCTGGATTATTCTTCCTCTATGCTCTCAGAACTTTGTCAGGCAATACAGTACTGTGTTTCTTTTCTTACTGATCTATGCAAAATGCCAACAGCCTGTTTTACCACTGTATAAGAATAACCATTAAGAACCATGGGTGTGACACACAGCAATATTGGATGGCTGAAAAGTTTCTATCGATTTCAAAATAGAAAAGTATAATTACAAAATTGAAATCAATATATTCGATTAAATGTTTACAAAATATAAACAGCTAGTCAATAGCAATGCAACACAAGTATTATAAAGTTACATATATATTATCTTCAATGAGGTGTATGGGTACACTTTAATTGGTCTATTTACCAAGGGTTGGGGCTTTTGCAAGTAAAAGTGAGAATATACAAATGGCTAATAAGAACATGAAAAGATGCTCAACATCATTAGTATCAGTGAAATGCAAATGAAGACCACAATGAGATATTACTTCACACCCACTAAAATGGCTAGGATAATAAGAAAAGTACAAGCGTTAGTGGAGTTGTGGAGAACTCAGAACCCTCCTCATTGCTGGCAGTGTTGTAAGAGAGCACTCACAGTCTTAGTTCTTCAAAAAGCTAAATAGAGTTATATGAACTAGCAATTTCACTCCTGGGTATATACTCAAGAGAAATGAAAACTTACTTTTACATGAAAGTTGTATAATATTCAGAACAGTATTAATGATAATAGCCAAAAGATGGAAACACCCAAATTTTCATTAACTGATGAATGGATAAATAAAATGTATATCCATACAATAAAAATATATTCATACAATAAAATATTATTTTGCAGGTAAAAAATTTGAAATATTTGTACATGCCATAACACGAATGAACCTGAAAAATGTTAATGTTAAGTGAAAGAAGCCAGTTATATGAATAAAACCAGCCGCTTATTTTATGATTTCATTTATATGAAGTATCCAGAATAAACCAATCTAGGGCTGGGAGGAGGGGCCTTGGGAGTGACTGATAAAAAGCATAGGGTTTCTTTTTGGGGTGATAAACATGTTTAAAATTGGTTGTGGTGAAGTTTTCACAGCTCTGTGAATATACAAAAGGCTGATGAGTTGTACATTTTAAATGGGTGAATTGCATGGTACATAAAATATATCTCAATAAAGTGTTAAAAAAAGTAAAGGTGGCAATGAAAGGAGATTTGACTTTGGATGGTAAACACAATGCAATATACAGGTGATGTATTATAGAACTTTGCACTTGAAACATTTATAATTTTATTGACCCTAATAAATTTAATAAAATTTAAAAAATGTAGAGGTGAAGTGAACCAATGGAGAACTAATGTGTTACTCTAATGTGTTCTAATGTGTTAATCACTGTAGTTGCTCCCTTTCTGTCCTTTTTTCCTGGCATTCTTTTTTATTCATTTATTTACAAATATTTATTGAACACCCACTCTGTATCAGGCACTGTGCTGAAGTTTGGTTATATAGTTGTGAAACAAAAAGAAGTAGGCCATGCCCACATGGAGTTTGTAGTCTATTTTGGAGAGAGGCATGAAATAAATATTCATGCTAATACACATCTGATCACATACTGTGCTCTGCACAATGGAGGAAAAGGTTAGATGCTGTGAGAGATGTAGAGGAACTATAATTCATATTTTTGAGTTATTAAAGACTCTCTTTAAAGTGAGATTTATAGTGAACTTTGAGGGATAAGTAGAAATTAACTCAAAGATTGGGTGGAAGAGCACTCCAGGTAGTTGGAACTACCTGTGTAAAGCCTCTGAAGTATGCATAGGTTTGGTGCTCTTAAGGAAAGGAAAGCAGTTCAGAGTATGGTGAGAAAGGGAGGTGTGTATTTCCTATTTGATGGGCAGGAGGAAGAAAGATCTCACAGGGGTTGTAGGCTATATTAAAGGTTTTTTAGTTTATGAAAAAAATAGGAACCATTGAGAGTGTTAAAGTGAAATGTTGGCAAGATATTTACAATTAAAAATATTGTTTTGGTTCATGAGAATGTTTCAAAGGGCAGTATAAGTGGAAGTGCAAAGACAAATTTGGAAACATTGCAATGGACATCTCCCTAACCTATCACTTGGGTGCAAGACTTGGTGCTTTTTTATTTTATGTTAAAAGTGAGAAGAAGGAAACAGTAAAGGATAAATGCTTTTTATGTAAAAGAACCAAGAGCTGCATATGATTTGGTCTGGTCAAATTCTTTCAAAAGGAGCAATACACACAAAAATCCATAACTAAACTTTTCCCACATGCAGGGTAATTGGCATATGGGGAGACACCAGAAAAAATTCATCTTTAGAGTTTCTGTACTCTTAAGTTTGTGTGCGACTTTGGAGGACAAAATGGTATAATTTTGAAGTCTTCTCTGCTATGTAGAAATGGCTTTGTTGTGCAGAAATATTGTAATAGGATTTTACCAGTGTCTCTAAAAAATTGATGAATGAATTAAAAATCATTCGTGGCTGCAAGAAAGTTGGTAATGCTAACTGTGGGCGACAGCAAGAAGAATGAAGAGGTCTCCCAGCTCTGCCTCTAACTAGACTTGTGCCCTTAGGCAAGACTCTGAACCTCAGTTTCACTATTTATCTGTAATAAATAAAGTAGATGTTCTGTAGGACACCCCATCTAGCAGAAATATTTGGTGACTATATCTATTGGCTATTTCGATTTTGTGTGTGTGTGTGTGTGTGTTTCTGTAAAGGAAAACAATCATCTCTGTAAGGCTCAAAGGGTTAAGTTTCTGTAAAATAGTCATAACTTACAGATTTAAAACCCAGTTATTCAAATTCTTAATAATGAGAGCATGAGGCAGTCTTCAGCAGAATATCTACTTATTTGTTTCTAAACATGAAGAGAAATACAATTGAATAGAAATAAGTTAGATTTGGTTTGAATTTATGTTGTACTATTTACTGGACCTCTTTGGGAAAATTATTTCATCTTAGTGAATTTAATTCCTTATCTGTAAATGTGGTCAATAATAGTATCTATCTCTATAGAGACTCAAAGGGATTAAATATGTTGTAACATTTAAAAATACTTAGCACAGTGCCTGGCCTAGGGTAGGTTTAAACAATAATAATAGTATTTCAATTTGGTCCTGTATATGTAAAGTATGGTTGTAATTGGTCTGTATTACCAAAATTTATTATATATATGTGCTGCTGAAGTGAGCAGAAAACTTATATATAAAAAAATAGGGTTGTAACTGGTATATATTACCAAAATTTAGGCCAGGAAGTTGTCTTTAGAGGGCACATGAGGAAAGAGCACCTGGGGAGGGAATACCAATCTTCAGAATAAGAGTGGTTTAAATTTTTTATATTTATAGAAGATGAAATAATATTCTAGAGCAGTTTTGACACACGCAAAGTCATATAGGTAAAGTGAGAGCAAAAATGAGTAGAACAGAAAACCACAGGAGGATGTCGTGTAAAACCATTAGTGCTATGTTTCATGACATCACAGTGTCTATAAGAAGTGTTTCATATGGCTGAATTACTCACCCAGTAGCAGTGTGTGTAAATTCTAGACATGAGCTGATTTTTTAAAAATAATTTTGTATTTTTCAATTATAGTTAATATACAATATTTTATATTATATTATATTATATTATATTATATTATATTATATTATATTATATTATATTATACTATATTATACTATATTATATTATATTATATTATATTATATTATTATATTATATTATATTATATTATATTAGTTTCGGGTGTATGACATTGAGATATTTATATAATTTATAAAGTGATCAGCCTAATGAGTTTAGTAACCATCTGACACCACACATAGTGATTATAGTATGGTTGACTATATTCCAAAAAAGAAAACAAAATAAAACTGTATTCTAAGGTTGTCAGGGATGCTTGTATGGTGTAAAACTCCCTAACTCAGAGTGAACTGTCCTTTATTCAAGCTCTTGTGTTTAAGAATTGTTGAGTGTCTGGCTAGGAGAGGTTATGTGGCATAAAGGAAAGAGCATTAAGCCTGGAGTTAGGATTACAGGAGCCCTAGGATCATTAAGCCCTGCTGCTTAATGAGCTTTGTTATTTCTACAAGTTATTTTGCCACCTTGAGTTTCTGTTCCCTTATCTGTAAATTGAGGGAGACTTGAACTAGATCATTTTAAAGATCTAATCCAGCTCATAATTCTATAATTTATTTAGTAAGTTTTAGTAGTTTTAATTGCAAGGTAAGTTCTCTATTTTGTATTTTAGAATAAAGGTCCTGAATACTTAAAAGTAAAACTGGATAATCAGATTGGTCCAGGGTGTAGTGAGGCAGTAAGGCAAGGCAAATAAATATGCATGCTACTTGTGTAATTCTTGAGATTGATTATACCCATGAGAGTTCAGGGTAAGTAGGATAGATTATGAATAAGGTGTAGAGGGATATAGGTTTTGGTCAGAAAATGAAAAAATGGAGTCTGATTTCAGAGGTAGAACAATCTTCACACTGACCAGGACGATCCAGGGATTGGGTTTGGTTGCGGAGATGAGGTGAAAGTCTTGAGGAAGTGAAGGAACTACTGTATGCTCAAGACCTGTGGAGGCTGTCTATACCAATATTGGGATCTACCAGATGGGGGTGGTTTTAGGAATGGAGAAGAGAATTAACCCGATGTCAGAATTCTCAGTGAAGGTGAGGCCTTGATCAGGACTGTGGTGGGTAGCTAGGGTAGTGATGTTTGCTAGGGGAAGAGATAAATAATTTGAGGAACTTTCGCATGAGGGTGAAAGAGGAAAGTTCTGGTAAAAAACGTGGAAATAAAAATGATGCTTATATTATAGTCTCACTTGGTGGCAGTTTAGGAGAACTGACATCTTCTATTTGAGGGACCATGTTAGATGTGATGCTGTCCTACCTACAGATGATCACTTCTATTTCTGAGGTCTGCCATCGTGGAAAGAAAAGGCACTTGAACTTTTTCAAGTAATTGGTTGCCCTACTTTTAAGACTTTTTCTGTCTAATTTCCCCAACATCGACTTTCTTTTGGGACTTGAATATTCACCCTAGTGGTCAAACTTCTATTGAAGAGTGGTAGATATTTGGTTCCTCAGCCTAAATAGAAGTTGATTTCTCTGAATGGAAAGTTCAGCAAATCATTACAGTAATGAGTATTGATTCCTTCTGCTCTAGCTGCCGGATCAATGTGAGGAGTGAATGTCATTACTTCTTGTGCTCTCTGTAACCTCAGATATATTCACAGAGAGGCCCAAGGTAAAGACTCTGAACTTTTACTTGGCGTAATTGTGAAATAGTCTGTTTTATCTCTGGAAAATTCAGGGCAATAATCTGGTTAATGCCTGTTTATGGCAAGGCATTGTCAAAGATAAGAAAGTTTAGAACCTCTGATTCTACTTTGGGATGCAGAAATGGTGGCTTTCAGTTCTTGTTTCTTCATGCTATATACTTATGAGACAAACTTCTAGAAATTTAGATCTCCTTGACTGCTTATCTGTGAATATGCCCAATCAGTACCTATTCTTTATATGAAATGAATATAACCACTTATCTTAGATTGAGATAGAGATAAATAGAAGCAAAATGCATAGTTTTGTAGTAAATAATGTACTATGAAAATAAAAAATTTAGTCCTTAGTCTAACTTTTTTTCTTTTAAATTAAATAACTGAACAAATGGAGTCCAGAGATATAAAGACACTCCCTAAGTTACCATCCAGTTAGAGTGGGACTGAGCCTAGGACCCAGGTAAACCACTCTTCCTTGGTCCTAAATGATTTTCAAAGTGAGCAGGTGTGAGAAGAAACAATGTGTAGTTTGAAGACCAAGCAGTACTTAGTCCCATGTTGGTATTTAAACTATTTTGAATTTTAAATAATATTTAAAGATGGATCAAAAATGCTGACTACACAAGTTTATCTGGAAAGACTTCAAACCTACTTTAGAAAGGGAAAAGGTGATTCTGAGAGTAGTCTTGGTGTGTAGAGAATGAAGTTGGTGTGGCAGTCCAGGACAAGCTGGGTGTTGGTAGGCCCTGATCTGGAGGACAAAACAAACATTACCATTTTTGGTTCAGGGAAATGTTCAAGATAATGCTACACTGAGGGAAAGGACCCACTGTGGGTGAAGGGAATTTCTAGAGGTGGGGCTTCCAGACAAAGTATCCTGGGCTTTCTCGACATGATGATGGCGTAAAGTCACAAAATTTCCAAATAATCTTAAAACCTATCAGATAGAGTCTTTCTTTTCTTTTCTTTTTCTCCTTTTTTCCCTTTTCTCTTCTTTTCTTTTCTTTCTTTTTTATCTTTTCTTTTATTTTCTTTTCTCTCCTCTGCTTTCTTTCCTTCTCTCTCTCTCCCTCTCCCTCCCCTATCCTCTCCCTCATTCCCCCTCTCTTCTGGAAAATTGCTGGGGAATTTAAAAAGCTAGTGGAATAGCTAGAGTTAAATTTCTTAGTGTTTTCAAAGGATGTCACTGAGATGCTCTTTATTTTGCCCAGAGATTCAATATACTGTTGATCAAAGGAAGATATCTGTTCAATTTCCCTTTCTTGGGGAAGAGCTTATAACTCTACATTTTAATATAAGAGGAACATTATATTTATAGTGATTTATATTATATTTATAATGAAATAATTTTTAAGGCTATGCCTTTTCTTAAGGTCACAGTTGGCTGAAAAAGAGAAAAATTTACTAATCATGAGAATATATTGGTAATACAATGTAGAACAAATAAAACTATTTTGACTGATTTTTTTTTTCCTGGTGAGTTGACTGATTTTTGGACAGAACTGGCTGGCTACGTCTGCACAATTGACTCACAGCCACAAGACAGCCTTTCGAACACAAGGTGAATTACAAAACCTTTTTATTTTATTCAGAACTTTTGGCGAATGATATATTCCGGTGAACTAGAAGTTATCATGGAGACATCTATAGATAAACTTCTGGGGAAAATCAACATTGAAGTTTATCCAACACAAATCCTATGTTGAAAGTAATATAACTTTTGTAGGTTCAAATACTGACTCAATCATTTTGGTTTCTTAGAAGCATGCACCGGAAGCTGACTGTGGCTCACCAAGAAGAAAAAATTTCTTAAAATGTTATTGGGAAGATCATAGAATCATTGGCCTGATTGGAGTAACAGGACTGAGGCTAAGTTCACAGGAATCATATCTAACCCACACCTCAGTGGCACCGCTGGCACTTTCCTTAGCACGAATGCATCAAAAATTTGGCCTTAAAATTATTTCCAACCCACATATCTGGATACCTTTTCTGTCACCTACAGAAACAAAATATGGATTTCTTCTAGAGCATCCTTTATTAAGTTTCTCACTTGTAAATCTCAGTCTCATATGGAGGCAGAGCATGTGTTTAAGTGTTACTGTCAAAGGAGGCTGGGATAGTGGTTTTTCTAGGTTCCACCCAGATATGAGAAATGATGTGGGGGATTTCTCAAACATAGGAAAGTATTTAAAGTGTACTAGGTCTATAGAAAGCTTTATAAATACCCACTACACTGTGTATCTTTGGGAAGATGAAATAATCTCATAGAGCCTCACTTTCTCCATCTGTAAAATAGATTAAGTTATTCTTCCTCATATTCTTTGACAATGCTAGTCTATAAGCAAATATTTGTTGCCCAAATAAAAGGCTAGGGTCCCAGAGGTACATTCTTACTTCTAAGAATTCATGACTAGCCATGACAGGTCTGATTTCATACTGGCTCTCAAGGTTTCTGGAAGGTAGAAGTGACATTGTTGGAAAAATTTATAGCTTATTTGGTGCCCTACTTATTCCTGTTTGCCACTGTAGAGCACTAACCTACCATAACAATGGATAATTCCTGTTTGCTTATAGAGAAGGCCCAGACAAAATGGGTTGTCTTCCCCAAACTGGAACTAGTAGATATGTGTCCTATTTCATGAGTATTAGGAAGTAAAAATTACAGCTCAGCACATTCTAGAGTATTATTTACAATATCTTCTCCCAAACTGACTTCAGAGAATTTTGGTTCTTAGTGTATAAAAATGTAATCAGTTAGGCTTAGGCTGTTTTAAAACTTTACTGAGCATTTACTAATGTGCTAGGAACTATGCTGTGCTTTCCATACATTACTTCATTAAACTCTTACGACAATTCTATGATATGCATGCTATTATCATCTCCATTTTATAGATCAGGAAAATGAGACTCAGAGAGATGGGTTATGATTCCAGTCACAGGGGTGTGACAGATCCAGGACTTTTACTGAGGTCTATGTGGGGCTACAGTTGGGGCTCTTTACCATGATGTATGACATACTATGAAGCCCTCAGAACTCTGTTCACGCAAAGGGCTGGTCAGCCCTTGGGTGTAGAACATTTCTGAAGCCCTTCAAATGGTGTTTGATTCCAGTGAAGTCAAAAACCTAATCTGCCCAGCTTTTGTGATTTTGTTCTAAAAGTCATTGTTACCTCTCATTTGACTTTTCCCTGTGACTAGATTCAGACTTAGATTTGTTCTTCTCTCTCCCCTGACTTTTCCCATTTTTTCCCCCCATCTGATTTAGATTGGTTCCTGTTTGGGATAAAGATATTTTTCATACATTTTATTCATTTCTGACCATGGATATCCTGGAACTCTACTCCTGGGTCTTCCTCAGGGACTGGTGCCAATATATGATGATTCCTTGGCTCTTAAAAACTGCTCAAGTGAATGCAGAACCTTCTTCAGTCATGAGAAATGTTGTCTACTTCACCACCTTCAATGACACCATGCTATCTCTTTCTTTTGCCTTTATCTCTGCATTTCCCAATGCATAATTTATGCTCTTTGATTTTATTTTTTTCCATTCTCTTACCTTTGGAAAGGAAATCTTATTCATTCCAAGGGCTTCAACCAGCCCCTATGCTGAAGGCTTTCAGATCAAGACTTTTGGCTCCAATCTCTTTTCAACCTCTATTTATGTATCTTCAATGTCAGTAGGTATCTATTTTTATAACTCTCGCTCATAGCATGGCTAAAACAAAACTCTTTATCTTTTCTTTCTCTTTTGCCTCACTTCTCCTTTCCAATTTATTTCCAATTTATTTCTAACTACATCAATATTAGAACCACTAGTGTCCTTACTGGTATCTTGAGACCAGATATTTAAACTTGGATAGTTCAGTGTTTTTCATAAAAGGACCATATATTCTTATTTAATAAGATCTATTTGCATCCCTCTTTTCTGGGCTTCAGTGAACAAAGAAGTTCATAGTTAAGGGTATCATTTATCTTGGTCACTGAACCAATGAAACACACTAAATGGAACAACTAGATATCTGGAAAGGTAAACATTATTACTGTTTTTTTATTTTTTTATTTATTTTATTTTTATTATTTTTTTACTACTATTTTTTTTAAATGTGCTGCTATGAGCTCCCTGAATGGGCCAATGGATTTAGCTCACTCTTATCATCCCATGTGATTAAAAAAGCTGCCTCTTATCCTATCTCCCTGATCCTAATTTTCTCATTCCAACACATATTTCATTTCAACAGTAGTTAGGAATTTTTTGGGGGGTGAGGGTGTAGCAGAGGGGTTTATATAAACTTGTTAGCTATAAAAGCTATTGGATTGATTGTTAAATTTTTAAATGGCTTTGTCATCTATGTTGGCAGATTCAAAAAACGATTTTATGACTTGCCTTAAAATAAAGTTTAACTTAATTCTTTCATTATATCCCCAGGGACTGTCTTTTTAAATATTTAGGTCTTGCTAACAATCCCATGGCATATTATCCCTTGGCTGTGAGGATTGAGACAGGATAGATCTTCTTTTAGTGCCAAAGAATCCCCAAGACACTACTTAAAAACTAGTTCATGAAATATTGTCTCTGCTTTGAAACCATGACATTATTAATTATGATCAGGAATAATTTAAGTGTCTATTCTAAAATCATGAGTTCCCTTAGTGTTGAGAAGTTATGACATATCTGTCAAATGATCACATCATGTCATATAGGGATATAATGCTTATGATAGTATAAATAGCTGGGGACACATTTGTGAAGTTTAGAGCCAGCCAAATTTCTGAAGCTACTTTCAAAGTGTATAAAAGAATGTCTTCTGTCATCCTTATGGGTAAAAACTATGATGAGATGCCCTGAGATTATGTGTAACCTAAATGTGTCATTAAATTATCATGTGATGACAAAATGGGCCCATATTGACATTTATTTTATATATGCATAATATATAATACAATATAAATTTATTTGTAATTGATTTTAATATGCATGTATATTAATTCTCAAATCAGAATGATTTTTGGAACTTTTTCTGACATTAACTTAATCCCTTAAAGTGTTTCCTCAGGTATTTCTACGAACCCCTAAGCTGTGTTTTACATGTGCAAACAAACCAGTTCAACAAATGTAGTGGTTACCAGTATTTTTTTTAGGTATTTTTTAAATTGTGGTAAAAACTACATAACATAAAATAATTATCATAACAAATTTTAAGTATAAAACCAGTAGCATTAAGCATATTCACATTGTTGTGAAACAGATCTCCAGAATCTTCTCATCTTGCAAATCTAAAACTCTAAACTCATTAAACAACAACTTCACTTTTCCCTTCCCTCAAGCTCCTGGTAACCACCATTAAACTTTCTGTTTCTGTGAATTTGACTATTTAGATACCTCATATAAGTGGAATCACATCATATTTGTCTTTTTGTGACTAGCTTATTTTTCTTAACACAATGTCTTCAAGGCCCACCCATTTTTTTAACATGTGGCAGTATTTTTTTCCTTTTATGAGGCTGAATAAATTCCATTTACTAATATACCACATTTTTGTTTATCCATTCATCTGTAGATGTTGCTTCTGCCTATTGACTATTATGAATAGTGTTGCTATGAATATGGGTGTGCAAAAATCTATTTGACATTCTGCTTTTAATTCATTTTTTAAATTAAATTATTGGGGTGACCTTGGTTAATAAAATTACATAGGCTTCAAATGTATAGTTCAATAATACATCATATGCATATTGCATTGTGTGTTCACCACCCAAAGTTAAGTTTGTATATGTATCTAGAAGTGGAATTGCTAGATCATATAGTTCCTCTATTTTTAATTTTTTGGTGAAGTTCCATGTTGTTTTTTAAATTAGCAGTTACATCATTTTATAATTGCACCAACAGTACATGAGGGTTTCAATTTCTCCACACTCTCACCAGCACTTGTTATTTTCTATTATTATTATTTTTGATAATAGGCATCCTGACAAGTGTGTGGTGATATTTCATTGGGATTTTGATTTGCATTTCTCTAATGATTTGTGATGTTGAGTACCTTTTCATATACTGTTGGCCGTCTTTGGAGAAATATTTATTCAAGGCCTTTGCCCATTTCTGAATAGGATAATTCAATTTTTTGTTGTGTTGTAAGAATGCTTTTTGTATTCTGGATATTAACCCCTTATTAAATATATAATTTGCAAATATTTTCTACTATTTCCAGGTTGCCTTTTCACACAGTTGATTATATCCTTTGGTACCCAAAGTTTTAAAGTTTGATGTAGTCTTGTTTGTCTATTTTTGCTTTTTTTGTTGTTTTTGCCTGTGCTTCTGTTGTCATGTACAACAAATGGCTGCCATGTCCAATGTCACAAAACTTGTCTCATGTGATTTCTGCACTGTAGGTCTTTAATCCATTTAGTTTATTTGGCTTTTTGGTATAAGACATGGTTCCAAAAAATTTTTTTTTAACATGTGGATATCTAGTTTTTCCCAGCACCATTTATTGAAGGACAGTTCTTTCTTCATTGAATGATGTTGGCATCCTCATAGAGCAAGGGCTTATTTTGGGCCTCTCTATTCTTTTCCTTTGATCTTTTGTCTGTCTTTTTGATTCTGTAACATTGTTTTGATTATTTTAGCTTAGTAATATATTTTGAAATCAGGAAGTGTGAACCTCTAACTTTGTTCTTTTTTCAAAATTGTTTTGACTATTTGGGGGTCCCTTGAGATTCCTTATAAATTTTACTTTTCTATGGCAAAAAGTGCAATTGGTATTTTGATAGGGATTGCACTAAATCTGTAGATTGCTTGGGTAGAATGGACATCTTAACAATATTAAGTCTTTCAGAATGCAGGATGTCTTTATTTATGTCTTCCTTATTTCTTTTAGCAATGTTCTTTAGTGTTCTGTTTACAAGTCTTTTACTTCCTTGGTTAGGTTATTTCTAAGCATTTGATTCTTTTAGATGTTATTGTAAATGAAATTGTTTTGACTGCCACTATTTACTCCAGCACCCTCTACTGACCATACATGCAAAGCTGCCTGTAGGAGCCTTGCCACTCTATGCTGCAAGTGCCTACTGTGGACATGGCATTGTCCACACCAGAAACTTTGTCTCTTTATGCTCTGCTTATTTTTCATCTTTCAAAATCTGTTTTATTTTGTTCATCAGCCCTTGACCACAGTCTTATAGAGACTTGCATCAATTTTAGTATTTACCTAGTAATCATAGGTTTAAATCTACTCTCATGGCTTCAATCAGGTCAGTCAGAAATACTACATACACACACATATACATATATATAGGTATATATGTATGTATGTGTATATGAATTATATATGTGTGTATATGTGTATATCTATTATATATATACACATACACACACACAGTGGTATTGGGAAGAGAGATTTAATTCTTCCCAAATTAAAAAAAATTATTGTAAATATTAGTCTGGAGCATGTGATTTATTTCCCATATGATCACCTCAACCACAGTTTATTTTGGGAAAAAACAAAGTAACTATGAATATATAATCTCTCTCTCTCTCTCTCTATATATATATATATATAGAGAGAGAGATATCTCTCTCTCTCTCTATATATATATATATATAGAGAGAGAGAGATATCTATCTCTATCTCTATATCTATATCTGCTCAGCTTCAGTCTAACTTGAATAGATGGGATGATAATAGGCAGAGGAGAAGGAACCCAAGAAGATTGGCAAATTCTACCTGCTCCAGAGAAGTCTTGAGCCTGAATAGAATCAGTTCAACAGATCTTCAGAGATAGATTCAGCCTCTTGACTCTGAATAACTTCTGATGTCTAGGAGTTGGAGACGTTTCTTTGCGGATTTAAATAATTTCTTAGGCAATAAGAGAGTTTGGCATAGGTTGAAATGATCAACCTATGTTTCCTTAGTAGCTTTCAGATTCAACTAGAAAGATGGAATCCTACAAGAGCCACAGGCTAAGGAAGTTTTCATTGGGAAAAATATGGCCACTGCACTGGAAGAAGAGATAGGATTGAAAGGATCAAGACTTCCTCTTTTCCCATGTCCTACGCTTTTCTGATATTCACCTGGTGGCTTGCTAAGAAATACGTAGGATGGAATCAAGGGATGCCAATACCCAAACATGCTCCCTGAGTAGGCAATTGGGAGGTCAGCAGGACAAGTGTCTGTTTCTGAAGTTAAGACAGGTAGAGGTGACTTGAGTTTGCTGACTTATACTATTTCATAGCTTCCCTCCTCTCACCACTCATGCACACATAGGGAAGAATCCAAATTATTTTTAGGGTGAATGAATATGTGTAACTTTATTGACAAGTGTCACAACATGTACTCTTTGCCCTTTGTGTAGATGTAAGACTACATTTTTGGCTGGGAAGCTGGCTTACATTTATAACACACTTAAATATAGCTGGTCTCTAGATGAGACATGTCTAAAACATAATTTTTCTTCCAGAATAACTTATCAAAACTAGTTCCACAGAACTGAATTGAGAAAGAAGGACAATACATTCATTTCAGCTGAAAATTGACTCAGTTGAAATCACAATATATTGACATCTTAGGTCATAAACATGATGGGTAGTGTGAAGTGAGATTTAATTATTCTCAAATTAAAAAGAAGGCATTGTAGTTATCAGTTTGGTACATGTGATTCATTTCTTCTACCATTTTCTCAAGCATAATTGATATTGGGAAACAAAGAAGTAACCATGGATATGCAACTATTTACCTGTTAGAAATAAAGTCACCAAACTTTATTGCAATTCAGTGACAAAGATTGCTCAGACATGCTGGCAGTAAACCAAAGGAAAATAAATGATTTCTTTTTCCATTGAAAATGAGTTCTGAGTGGGTGTTTGGCATGCTTTCCTAGTACGCCATGGATTGGATATACGTCAATTATTCTGGATGGTTTCACTAGCAATGGCTATAGCACCCAATTAGGGGCAGAACAATCAAAGGTTTAGTTCAAGACGAATAAGCTTGGAAAGATCAAAGTCAGCATCATGCCCCAGGTTTGGACATGGAAGTTCTTGCTGTCCTGAGGGAACGTAATTTGATGAACAACTTTTGAATTTCTGTTGTATGCTGCATCCTATGGCACTGGGGAAATGAAAATAAATGAGACATTGTCTTTCTTGCCTTTGAGAAATGCCAAGTGCCAATGGGGAAGACTGACATATAAATAGTAATGATAACATTAACAATGTTAACTATACTTAAAGCTAATATTTATATAATGCTTACCATGTACCCAGCATCATTTTAATAACTTTGTATTTATTAAGCAATTTAAAAAACAAAACAAAATTCAGTGAGTTAAGTGGGATATATCTAATAGGAAAATACATAAAGTACAGTGGGAGTACAAATGAAGAATCGATTAATTCTGTCTGTGAGGATGAGAAGATGAGAGAAAGCTACAGAGAGGAGATAATATTTAGGCTGAGCCTTGATGAGTGAATAGGAGTTCACCTGGTTGATAGGAGGTAGAGTGGGAGGGGAGAGTTTCCCAAACAGAAGTAACAGCTTAAGTAAAAGCATGAAAGCACATGGTGGGTTCAGGAAACAGTGGAAATGTCCTCCAGGATAGAAAATGACTGTAAGGAAACCTCAGAGGGAAGTACTATGCATGGCTTATGACACTGGGACTAGGAGCAGGTTGGGAGAATAAGGGAGGAAGACTACATCTCTTCCCATCATCCAGTAATGCAATAAATATGGATAAGTGCTGAGATTCTAAATAATGTTTCAGAAAGTTAGTTCTCCTTTCCCTAAATTAGCCACAGAATGAATAGATTTCTGGCAGAGAAGGGCTTCCATTTTAAAGCCCCCTTTCTCCTTCCCTTAGTCAGTGGGTGACATTTATTCTTTCCAGATAAGAAGCAGGTTCTTCTTGTAGCCTATTTCTTGCCTGCTTTCTGTAGGTAAAAAAAAGCTAGAAAGTCCAAGGTCTTAGAACAGTCTTCCATTAGCATATTTTTCTGTCTAAATCAGACTACAGAATCCTAATCTATGAAGCATATAATTCTGCTTGACATAATAGAATAGAAGGCATGATATCAGATGGTAGGATGTTCCTCTGTGACAGTAGCCTCAAAGAACATGTACTCTGCCCCATCCTCAGTTTCTTAACTGACTAGAAAGTGATTTTCTTAACTTATTCATAGTTCCAAGAATTACTCTTTCTTGGTGTTAATGAATTTTTTAGTTTATCAGACATGTAAGAAAGCACTTTAGAGGAATATATTCTTAAATAAAAAATTTTTTTGGATACCTTAGGTGATGCCTTTTAAAGCCTATTTTTCAACTCCAGTGAAGGACAGCAAGAAGATCCAAACATTTGGGAAAACATTATATTCATGGTTCACTATCTTAACATCATGGATTTGTCATTTTACCACAAATTAATATACAAATCAAGTATAATTCTGACTTAAAATTTCAGCAGAATTTTAGAGAATACAAGAAACTTATTTTAAAGTTTATAGGTCACTGAACTTGTCAGTCTTATATAGACAATCCTAAAGACCCCACCAAAAACTGTTAGATCTAATAAATGAATTTAGTAAAGTTTCAGGGTACAAAATCAACATACAAAAGTCAATTGCATTTCTACATACTAACAATGAACTATCTGAAAGAGAAAAAAGAAATTCCATACATAATAGCATCAAAAACAATAATAAAATACTTATAAATAAATTCAACCAAGGAAATGAAATATTTATACACCAAAAAAACTGTAAGACACTGATGAAAGAAATTGAAGAAGCCACAAGTAAATGGAAAGATATCCCATGTTCATGAATTAGAAGAGTTAATGCTGTTAAGATATTTATACTACCCAAGGCCATCCATAGATTCAGTTAAATCCCTATAAAAAATCCAAAGTCACTTTTTCACAGAAATAGAAAAAACAATTCTAAAACTTACATAGAACCACAAAAGACCCTGAATAGCCAAAGAAATCTAGAGAAAGAACAAAGCAGGAGACATTATACTTTCTGATTTTGAGCTACATTACAAAGCAGTAAAGTACTAACATAAAAATAGATGTGTATGTCAATGGAGCAGAATTGATAACCCAGAAGTAAACTCACGAATATACAGTTAACTAATAATTGACAAGGGAGCCAAGAATGAAGAAAGGATAATCTCTTCAATAAATGGTGTTGGGAAAACTGAATATCTGTATACAAAAAAATAAAATTGGTCCCTGTTTTATGCCACTCACAAAAAATGAATTCAAAATGGATTAAGGACTTAAACATAAGACTTAAAAACATAAAACTAGAAGAAAACATAGGAAAAAATTTCCTTGAAATTGGTCTTGGCAATGAGATTTTGGATATGACACCAAAAGCACAAAGGCAAAATCAACAAGTGGGACTATATTAAACTAAAAGCTCCTTTACAGCAAAAGAAAAAAATCAACAAAATAAAAAGGCAACTGATGGAATGTGAGAAATTATTTATAAACCATGTATCTGATAGTGGGTTAATATCCAAAATGTATATAAACACACATAACTCAATAGAAAAACAGCAATAACAAGAAACCTGAAACCAAACAATCTAATTAAAAAGTGGTCAGAGGATTTGAATAGACTTCTAAACCAATGACAAAAGAGTTGAGAGTGCAGAAATAGAGTTATATATGTGGCGCCTTGTAATATGATAAAGGTGGCACCACGGACCAATGAGAAATGTTGGATTGTTTGAGAAAATCTGATCTCTATATGGAGAAACATAAAGTTGGGTTCCTAACAATTACTATATACAAAAATGAACTATAAATTAATTAAAAACTCAAGCATAAAAATTTTTAAATAATAGATTTAAATGTTGGCGAACATCTTTGGGAAGGACCTCTTATCTAGTACTTTCAACCTTTAGGTAAAAATTGATAAACAAGAAGGAACCAGGAGAAGATATTCTTAATACATAAGGCTGATAAGAAATGAATATCAAGAATATTAAGGAACTCTTGAAAATTAACAAGGAGAAGGCAGAATATCTAATAGAAAAGTGAATAAAAGTTGTGAATTAAAAATGTATAGAATGGGAAACTCAAATGCTAACAAATGTATAAATATATGTACAAGTAAAGATTTAGAGATACTATTCTACATTAATCAAGTGGACAATCATTGCTGAAAATATAAAAGAAATTCACTTACAAGCCCCTTGCTAGACATGCACAAGAATAATAACTGTAGTATAATCTATGGGGGTGGGAGTTGAAGGCACGTGGGATCTTCATTACTGAGGGACTAGATAAGTAAAATATGGTAGATGCATATTTTGGAACATAAAGCAGCAATTACAGGCAATAAACTGTATGTTTGTATGCTGACATCTTCAGATCTTAAAAATATAATATCAAATGAAAATAGTAAAAATAGAATAAAATCTCTAAGCATATTACTATTTATTTAAATTAAATATACATATGATCACATATGGCCAAGAAACTTACACATCCAAAGGACATCAAACTCATTAGAGTGTACACAAGTGGTTCTCAACAGTGATGGTTTTGTCCCGAAGGGGACATTAGGCATTTCTGAAGATATTTTTGGTTGTCACATTGGAAATGTGTGTATTAGTTTCCTAGGGTTGCCATAACAAACTTCCACAACTGGATGGCTTAAGGAAACTCTTCCCCAGTTCCAGAAGCTAGAAGTTGTAAATTAAGGCCTCAGTATGGATATGCTTTCTCTCCCATATTTTGGAGGTTGCCAGGAATCCTTGGTGTTCTTTGGCTTTTAGCTGCATAGCTCTAATCTCTGCCACTATTGTCACATGACTGTATTCTCTCCATATGTCTGTGTCTTCACATGGCATTTTCTCTTCGTGTGTGTCTGTTTCTGCATCTTCTTTTTATAAGAATACCTCACCTTAATTTACATCTCAGTTACAGCTGCAAAGGCCCAATTTTCAAAAACATTCACATTCATGGGTACCTGAGGTTACAGTCACATTCATGGGTACCTGAGGTTAGGACTTGAAAAACCATTTTTTTTTGAAGGGGGTGTGAAATACAATTCAACTCACAATGGATTGCTACTTGTATCTAGCAGGTAGAGGACAGGGAAACTGCTAAACATCCTACAAGGACAACTCCCAAATAAAGAATTATCTTATACAAAATGTTGATAATGCCACAGTTGAAAAACCCAGGTATATTTTAATGATTGCTAAGGGGAGTGGGAGTAGGAATTGGAGATGAAGGGCAAAAATAAAAGAGTTGTCTGACAACAATATTAGTAATAGAATGCCAAGATTAAAGAATATTATGAACTCAAGTCATTGTATTTAAGATCCTCAAAATATATATTTTTTAACTATATATCTTTGCTCTTTTACTTTTGTACATTGGACTTTTTTCAGATCCATTATGTTTTGTGAGCAGCAGAAATGCACACAGTATTCTTTACTGAGGTATAATTGACAAGAATTATATATATTTATGGTATAAATTGTGATGATTTAATATATATAATAAAATGATTACCACAATTAAGTTAATTAACATACTGATCACCTCACATAGTTACCTTTTTATTTAATTTTTTATTATTTTTAATTTTTAATTTAATTTAATTTAATTTAATTTAATTTTATTTTTATGCCTATAGCACATGGTCTTCCTAGGTGAGTTATCCTTTTATTTATTTTTTAGTCTGAGATCACTTAAGACCTACTCTCTTGTCAAATTCAAGTATACAGTATTATTTTCTGTAGTAACCGTGTTGTATGTTACATCTCCAGAGCTTATTCATCTCATAACTGAGTTTGTACTCTTTAAACAACATTCTCCCATTTCCCCGACTTCTTCCCCAGTTCTATTCTCTAGTTTTATGAGCTTGATTCTTTTTAGATTCAACATATAAGTAAGATCATATAGTATTTGTCTTTCTCTGTATGGCTTATTTCACTTTACATAATATTTTCCAGGACTATTCATGCTGTCACAAGTGGCAAGGTTTCCTTTTTTTTTAAAGGCTGAATAATATTTCATTGTATGTATATACACCACATTTTCTTTAATCATCTATCAGTAAACACTTAGCTTGTTTCCATATCTTTTCTATTGTGAATAATGCTGCAGTGAACATGGGAGCGTGGATATCTCTTTAATATAACGGTTTTACTTCCTTTAGATATATACCCAGATGTGGAATTGTTGGATCATATGGTAATTCTATTTTTAATTTCTTGAGAATCTCCATAATGTTTTTCATAATGGCTGTATTAATTTATATTCTCACCAAAAAGTGTATAAGTGTTTTCTTGTCTTAACATCCTTGCCAATACTTGTTATCTTTTGACTTGTGATAATAACCATCCTAACAGGTGTGAAGCAAAATCTCATTGTGGTTTTAATTTACATTTCCCTAATAATAAGTGATGTTTAATACCTTTCATATACCTGTTGGCTATATGTATATCTCTTTTGGAAAAAATGTCTATTCAGATCCTTAGCTCATTTTTTAAAATAAGGCTATTATTTATGTTTATTTTTTGCTATTGTGTAGTATGAGTTCCTTATATATTTTGGATATTAACACCTTATCAGGTATACAGCTTGGAAATATTTTCTCCCATTTTATGGTTGCTTTTTTGTTTTATTGATCATTTCCTTTGCTGCACAGAAGGTTTTTAGTTGATATAGTTCCAATTGTTTGTAATTGACTTTGTTGCCAGTGCTTTTGGTGTCATGTCCAAAAAAATCATTGTGAAAGCCAGTGTTAAGGAGCTTTTCCCCCGCATTTTCTTCTAAGAGTTTTATGGTTTTATGTCTTACATTTAAGTCTTTACCCCACTTTGAGTTAATAATTCTTATGTATGGTATAATATAAGGGTCCAATTTTATTTTGTTATTTTTGTGTGTGTAGATATGCAGTGTCCCCAACATCATTTACTGAAGAGACTATCCTTTCCCCATTGGTGCACAATATTCTTAATTCAGAGGGTAGGTTTTATATAGGGTAATTTAATTTAATTTTATTTTTATGCCTATAGCACATGGTCTTCCTAGGTGAGTTATCCTTTTATTTATTTTTTAGCCTGAGATCATATAATATTTTCTCTATTGCTATCAAGATCTTTCTAAAATTATCCAGTATTTTCTTGGCCTCCTTATCAAGATGAGAATAATGAGCTGCTCTTTTGGTATCATTTTTAGCCTTTAACATTCTTGGATTTCTTTCCTATCTAACCACAACTCAGTGCTCATCATCTTACAGGTATGTATGAGTTAATTTTCTTTAAACAAATGTGTGTAATACTGTTTCACATTGAATTTCATGTGCCAATTTTTATCCCACTTACATGATTTAATCCTATTACTTGGCATTTTACTACGTGGAAGAACTGAATGTCTTCTGCAAATTTGTCTGTAGTAATGTGTATTGATTGTCTTACCAGATCTTTTGAAGAAATGCTAAATAAGAAAGGTTCATGGGTAAATTCCGTTGTTAATTTTTTTCTTAAGAGAAGTATCTATTTATTTAACAATTTTTTGCTGTAATATAGCTTTTAGTCTATGAAAAAATATTCCTACTGCTATCCTGCCTGGACCCATGGTATATTTTGTTGTTATTTTAAATAGTCTTTGCCATGGAATTCTTTCAGATGTTTCTTTACAACTAAATAAGTTATACTTGTTGCTTCTTTTGGTGTTTATGTTATGTTATTTATTCAAAAGATCCTGCTGTATGAGTTTTTTAATAACCACATTAATTCTCACGCCCACCCCCACATATAGTTTACATTTGTTCAATAAGCTAATGCTTCATTTTGTTTACCATAATCCAAATTTTCAATTTAATTTTCTTGTGAAAATAGTCTGTTTTAAAATCTATGGTCACTTTCACAAATTTCTGTTTGGCCAGGGTTGATATTTAATCAGTGTACATATATGTTATCATGACCAGTACATGTCATACTTGTTAAATATTTTGTATGTTGCCTAGGCATACACAGTTAAATCTTAAGCTTATGAGTGAGGGAAGCCAGCTGAAGAAGGCAAAATTAATAGCAGGAAAAGCAATAGTAATAGTGTCTAATAATAGTGAGAAGCAATATTATTAATACTTAATGTTTAATGACTGCTAGGTACTATGTGCTTTAACACTGTTATCTCCTTGAGTCTTCAAAACACTTTATCATATCCATTTTATAGAATAATGCAAGCAGGGAGGATGTGAGACTTACCCAATGTCACATAGCTAGTAAGCAGTGAAGACCAGATTTGCATTCAATCTATATGTTTCCCAAGTCTTTGCTCCTAAAGTACTTGCTTTATATTACTGCCATTTATCAAGCTATGCTCCATCTAAAGACAGAAAGATGTAAAGAGATGGGAAGCAACTGTTCCCTGTCTTTCTTAGAGATATTAGAACAGGAAAAGTCATTCATCTTTGGCTGAATGAGGGGTCATATTCTGGTTTGTACCAGAAGGCAAAACAAAGGGAGAAGAGCTCTAACCTTACCCTTACCTTTCAACGTATCTCCCACTGCTCAGGGTGCAGTCTGACATGTCAGCCGAATTGATCTTTTACATTCTCCATCCACCTTCTGTAATTTTCCTCTTATGTGCTGCTGCTCTCATGCCTTCAATCTTGAATGCTGTTTCTGGCCTACAAGAGTTCCTGATTCATCCTTCAAGGTCCAGGTTCAAGAGTCATTTCCTTCATGAGAACTTTTTACATTGCCCAGCTGCAAGTAATAGCTTCCTCTCTTTAACTGCAGCAGAATTTCTCTAGTGCCTCTCTAAGCACACATCATGTTTTCCCTTGGGTCATTGACCTGTATGTTTAGTGCATAGTCAACGGAGCTAAACTACCTGTGTTCAAGTCCCAAATTTGCTATTTGCTATCATGTGACCTTGTAAAAGTTACTTAGCCTTTCTGTGCCTCATTTTGCTTATCTTTAAAATGACTACATACCTTATATACTTGTTGGGAGATTTAAATAAGTTTAACATATTAAGTTTAGCTAAGACCCAGGTGCACAATAAGTGCTACATAACGGTTGCTATAATTGTCATTGTTGTCATTGTTATTATTTTTATATTCTACTACATTTTAAGCTCCTTTAGGGGAAGACCTGTGACTGATTTATTTTTATATCCTTTAATTTGCTTAAAACAATGCTCAGTATTTAAGAGGCATTCAATAAAGTTTTGTTGACTGATTCAAGAGGAATACAGAGGTAGTAGAACACTTTGATCAAAAGCATGGCTTTTGAGCTGGCTCTGAGTCCTGGTGTTACCTTTATCTTGCTGTGTTGCTTTGGGCCACTTATTGTCTCTGAACTTCAGCTTATTTATAATATGAGGAAGATAATGACATCTAACTTATAGGGTAGTTATGAGGATCGAATGAAATAATATATAAGAAGCATTTGCTCAGTAAACTTATATGGTAAGCATTTAATGCAGTTAGCTATTGTTTTTACTACGCTTTTAGTTGAAAGGTAGTACTAAGAGTGCAAGTCAATGCCTTTCTTTTTTTCTTCCTTTTTACACATTTCCATAACTTATTTATTTTATAACTCGAAGTTTGTTTCTTTTGACCCTCTTAACCCATTTTGACAACCCCTCCAACCTGCAACTTTTTTTTTTAATTAAATTTATCGAGGTGACACTGGTTAATAAAATTACATAGGTTTCAAGTATACAATTTGATAATATATTGTTTATTGCATTGTGTGTTTTTCCATCAGTTATCTTAGAAGCACTAAATTCAGGCTTGCGCAGAAACAGGGGCAAGACTGCACACTAAAATGCTGGAAACTGATGAAAAGGAATAAGCAAAGTCTTTGACCCAAATTCAATATTCAGAGTGATTTGTAAAATTTAAGTTTCTTAATATTTAAATATAAGGTCTAGAAAAAAAGAGAAATCTGTGTTCTGTGTTTTACACTTTGTTTTGCTGAGATCTATTTTAATATCTCCTAAATCTGGCTACTTTAAAAATATTTTCAAGACAGTATATGCTAGAACGCATGGTTGTACTTCATAGGGATCTCAAGAAAGGAACACCATCTTAGATCTGAAGGGAAGGGAAATCACATCTGTTGGGCACCCCTTTTGTGCTTTCCAGACATCTCGACCTTTTAAAAGCACATTTTACAGACAAGAAAAGTGAACCCAGTGAACATTGCAGGGCCAGCAAGGGTGGGAGGCATTTGAACACCATTCATCTCATTCTCTCTGCTTTACCATATGCTTCCTGTGGCTCTTGCTCCACATGACCTGGGCATGCTTCTTATCTTTCTCCTGCTTCCATTTCTGTCTCCAGAGTAACTTTAGGACCAGGATGAAGAAAAATGATCTCCTCATCCTCCTCTGGCCTTCTGCTATGATAATACTGAGGCCTCCATCAGGTTCTCTGTCTGCCTCTGAACTGTCCTGCTTTCTTCTTCTCCCTTGTTACAAATCTCTTCCTCTGCAATATCAGTACTGCTGTATCGGGGAAGTGCATTTCCCATAAATAAATTATAAACACAAACTGGGTTTATCACTGAAGAAAAAATGATCTGGAAGTTTCCAAATATTGGTGAGTAGACAGGTTGCATGGGAATCACATGAGGGAATTCCTTATATACAACATCCCAGATTTCATCCCTAGAGAGATTGATTCAGGAGGTCAATGGTGAGGACAGAGAATATAGATTAAAAAAAACAAAAACAAAATACAAACCAAAAACAAAAACCCTCCCCGATGATTCTGCCACACAGACAGACGTATACAATTCTAGTCTAAGTGAAGCTCATTGACCAGAATTGGGGGAGAGACAGATTTCACCACTCTAGATACAGAGCAAAGAGACCCTTGTTCTTCCTGAGAATATATAGCAAGTTGTTTTACACCAAGAGCCAGAACCTTAAGACCTTAAGCCAGCAATGCCCTTGACTGGCTAATGTAGCCACAGAAGGTATGGTGAGAGGCTCCCTGCATGGGCCAGGCTTTGTTCTGGGTGATATAAAGAGGAGTAAGTCACGGTTTGTACTTTCAAGGAGTTTGTAGTCTTGCTGTGGGAATATGCCCAACATGCATGATAAGATTGTGATTTATAAATCATATTAAGTCCAACTTTACAAACCCAGACAGTAGGATTTCAAAAAGCAAAAGTGATTTAGACTAAATAGTGGGAACTTTCATATGATGAGATAGCAAAACTGGCTTTGACATTGGTGAAGTTTTGGGCACATTCCGGGTGTCCCACTTTGATGGGGATAGTCTCAGGGCTAGAATTGAGAAGGGAAAAAATTCGAAGCTCTGTAATTGGGATAGAAAATGTGACTGATATCTGGGGAGGTCATGTTAAGAGGGATTTATACTTGTTAACTGTGGTCTGACAAGGTTGAGAATTGGGGTCTTAAGGTGAAAGATTCAGGAAGACACAAGTCGGCTTTAAAAAAAAAAAGGATTTCTAATCACTGAGAGCAGACACTCATTTGGAGGGAATGTTGTAGAGGGATTCAAAGATCAGAGAGAGCTTCGGGTAGGTTCCAACTCTGTGCTGCCTTGATTCTAAGAAAGAAGTGACAAGAAAGACAGAAAAGGGAGGGTCTGAGAGAGAGTGGAATAAAAGGGAGATAGTGAATAAAAGACAGAGAATATGTGAGAGAAATGTGAGATTGAAAAGAAAGAAGATTTGAGAAGGGACTTATTAAGAGAGGAAAGGGAGCAAGGTTGAGGTGTTTGGAAGCCTCGTAGTAGCTCTAGGACTTTAGGTTGAATAATGGAGTTTTAACCAGAATGAAATCTTGTGTATCCAAAAAATGGGCTCACAGTCCAGGGACATGTGAGGTGTTGCTCCTTTGACAGAATTTCCCTGAATGTCAGATTGTGTTTCTGCTCAGTCCTTCCTGAACTTGTAATCACAGCTGCTCTTTGTGTCACAAAGGGACACAATTGCTGAATTTTAAATCTGCTCTTAAAAAAACACCTAGGAAGCAGTTACCTAATGGAAGAGAGAATAAAAAAACTTGCCTTTTTCCTGTCAACCAATAGCATTCTTAAGCAAAACCTGAGGACCTGTAAATATGAATTGTTCTTTCAAATGAGTAGACATTTATTTTAAACACAGTTTTTTCTTTAAGCAGAAGTGGAAAAAGTAAAGTACCTCCTTAAATTGTTGTGTTTGACTGTGAAAGAGCAGCATGTAATCTAAGGTGCCAGGGAATTGACTTCTCAGGTGATGGCTTTAGAGACTTTCTTCTTTAATTATAGATGAAAGCAGACCTTGGCAGAGTCCTGTGGAATCAATATGAAATACAGGACACAAATCAATAGTATTACACAGTAGAGAGTAGAAATTCTTAAAAAAAAAAAATTACAAATTGTCTTAGAGAAAAAAAAATATTTGTTTGACAATGAATCCATTTGACCAACTTAAAAATCATGCATCTGTACTTAGATTTCCTATTTGTTAATCAGGATGTGCTACTTTTTCTCTTTGCTAAAATGACCCAGGATTAGAAATTCGTGTCCAATTCTAGTTCTGCCATTAATTAGTGGAAAATTGTTTTAATTTCCAAGGTCTTGGTTTTCTTACTTTTAAAAGAGTTGGACCAGATGACCATAAAAAGCCCTAGTTTTTCAAATGTATTATGATTCTTTTGTAAGTAGGATCTTTGAAATTTACTGATTTCAAAGAGTTTAAGGAAATATTATCATATGTGAAAGCATTGAGCTGAGCGGAGGGAAATTTAGTGAAAAAGAGTACAAGTTTTTACTTGCCTAGAACAGAGAGGAAAAGCTAGTGTGGAAGGAGATGTCATCTCAATTAATGGAAAAATCGAACCTTCTACTTACATGGCATTTCAAAAAAAATTCCTGCTGTATTGCTGTGTTTGAGACCTTTGATAAGGAATTTCCAATTTGAGAGGCAATCAGGAATATTGCAGTTTTTGAGGAGGATGATATATTTGAAATGGTGCTTGAATACTTGGTGACTTCTGGAGTAAAATTTGTAAATCAGTTAGAACACTGCCTGGCATATCGAAAGTATTTGTGGAATAAAACAAAATGGGTGTTTTGGTAAGAAGAAGGGGAGATTGGTGGGCAGCCACTGCCAATGTCATCTTTGTGTGGAGATAAGAAGTAAGACTTGTTTCTGGAAGTGCCAAAGGTGCTTGCATTTCTCATATTCCCCTTGCTTCCTCAGTTTCTTAATTTTTTTTTAGGAGATCATATTTCTTTCTTCTTTCTAAGCATCATCTCAGCTAACTAGAGCTGAGCCATGTAGTTTTTTTTCCTTTTCCAAATTTCATTTCTAAACACACAAAAAACAATATAGTACAGAGAACTGTAGCAGAGTCAGCTTTTATTTTCAAATAAAGCAACTTAACTTGAATAGTAACCTTAATTACATTGGAAAAATCCCTTTACCTTGAACCTAACAGGCAAGATAACATATTTATAGTTTCTGGGATAAGGTGGGTAATCTAGAGGAGGAATGATGCAGACAAAGAAGAATTGATTGGAGTGAACTAAAGAGACAATGGAAAGAGAGGTATTAGATACACAAATTGTGGAGCACTGTTTTTGAGGGGTTTTGCTGCACAAGGGTGCAAAGAAATTAAGCAATCATTTGTGGGGAAAGTGAGTTAATATAGAGCTTTTTTTTTTTAAGATGGGAAAAATAACGTGATTTTTGTGTTCTGTTTGGAAAGATTACGTAGAGATAAAAAAAAAATTGATATGAAGAAAGTCCTTGAAAGGGGTAGAGTTTAGTGTGAAATTGGAGGGGACTGATTTATATAGGAATGTTTTTGTCTCAACAGATGGGAAGGCAGAACATGCAGGCTGATACTGTCAGATGGATTTATATGTTAGTTGGCGTCTGAGTATTACAGTAATTGGTAATGACAAGGTTCAATATATAACTATGGAAGTCAGTGGTTGGGATAGGATGAAGGACAAGGTGACGGAGGAGAAGAGGAAGTTGAGAAACATAGCAGCCAGGGTATTGGAAGGATCACTTATATGTATACTGAAATTGCCAAAAATTAAAACAAAAGTGGTATTAGAATGATAATGAATCAAGAACTTGAATCAGTGAGAAATAAGAGGTTGGTCTGGGGGTTCCTGGATGACAGTGGCAGAGAGGGGATATGAGGTTGTATAATCTAATGACTTAAGCTTCACAGCAATCTCCTTCTTCCCTAAAAAACCTCCAGCTTTGAAGCTTAAGTTATTAGATTACATCACCTCATACCCCCTCATTGCCACTATCATCCAAGAACCTTCCGAATTTAACTTTGGGTGGTGAACACATATGCTATATAAATATGGCACATTACTAAAACCTATACACTCAAAACCTATATAATTTTATTATCTAATGTCACTTCACTGAGTTTAATTTAAAAAGGAAAAATGTAAGTAAATAAAAATAAAAAATACCTCATGGAAATAAAAAAAACAAGACAAAAAAAAACATAAAGTAATGAAGAGCAAGGATGACACTTATTGAACCCCTACATTCAGTAGTTTAATGGCTGCGAAGTTAAAAATAGGCTCCCTTATGAGAGCTTCAGGGATGTAGCATCCTCACATGAGACAGGTTTTCATCAGAACAAGACAGTCAAAGGAGCTCTCAGAGAGGAAGAGGTAGAGGTAGAAAGCAGAGGGGACTTTGGTGATGACTGAATTCCAGACAGCACAGCAGACTGGTTTCAGGATTTGGGGAGGGCTAGAAAGGGGCAAGAAACAGAAGGTGTGTAAAGCCTTATGAGTGTTAAAATGTGGGTAATGAGGGTTAATCTTGGAATCTGGGAATTTTTGTAATGACTGCTATAAGCAGTCATAAAGGGCTTAATTAGATTAGTGCTGGTGAATTCAAGCAAATAACAGCACCAACACTATGAGTGTTGGAGAGTAGGGGATGCATTTATTAACATATTTTTTTCCATATTGGTATGCCCTCTAGCCAAGTTAAACATGATTTAATTTAGGATAAACAAAAACTCCTCACTTGCTTGCTGGAAATGCCAGCTCCCCAGTGCAATCACCCGTGGCTCAGCTCCCAAGCAAAATGTCAAATACTGGCCTGATTTTAACTGGGAAAAAGTCAGGACAGCACAGTTTCTTCTTAAGCCATTCGTCTCCAGCCAGGTTATCATTGTCTGTGATGTTTAGACAAGTGGTGACAGGAGAGAAACATGTCTTGCAGATATAAGTGACATTACTTTTTGGGAGGAAGGAGATCATCTTCAAGCAGTAATACTCAGCCTGGTATGAGGGTAATGCAATGAGCCCAGCTGGACACATTTGTATTTTACTGGGAAACTTTCCAAAATAATAGTTTCTAGTACCTGTATGAGAAGATTGTAATAACCTCATAGCAAGAGCTGAATGTGGAAAACTTCCTTGAATGTGAACACTCATAAAAGTATTGATAGAAGCACCAAATGTTAGAACTAAGAATGGCCTTAGAGATCACTAGAGATCATCTTCTTTTGTGGTTTCCAAAATTTTACATTTTTTAGGAGAAGTTGTATTATGTTTTATTTTTTAGAAATCTTATGAGGGGCCATAGTATACATAAAACAGATAAAAATAAAACTGCCTTGGGTGGTTTTTAAGCTACTTCTGAATTCCTACTGTTGGTCTCTACCACTTAATGAGATCTCATGAGTACCTTTGGGGAAACTTAAGAAATTGTATAACACACAGTTTTGACAAGCATTGATTTCAAATGATTTGTCTTGGCTTGGGTTTCTCTCCCAAAGCATACTCTGCAACAAGGATTTGAAAGCAAGTTGTTTATTCCAGAGATGATCCCGGGACCACCAGTAGGGGAGCTGCGGATGACATAGGAATGAGAAGGCAGCCAATATAGGGTATATTAATGTGTAGGTTACCACTGTGAGCTACTGGGACGACAGTGCAGAACATACTTTAGAGTTACCTGACCTGAGGAAAAACAAAACTGGTTATATTTATTTATCAACTATCATGTGACATGGTCAAGAATTGCCCCAGGGTGTTAATTCCTTGGCACTTCTCACACACTCTCTGTGTGGCAGAGTTCACCTTTAGGCCAGGAAAAGCCTTCAGGCAGAGAGTTACAGGTGCTTGCAGTAAGAAACCGTAGGTGTACACTCAATGGTGAGTATGAGAGGCAAATGGGTGGCACATCCATAGGGCCTGCAACATCCTTCTTTTGAAAAATAGAGAAGAGAGTATCCTGAAGAGGTGGAGAATGATGGTAGGGCATTATCTTGGATCCTTGTTTTCCGGTGGCTCATATTATAAGACTACCCTGTCTGAAGTTGTTCAACAAATGTTTATTAAGCTTCTAATATGTACCTGGAACTATTCTAAGCACTTGAGATATATCGATGAGCAAAGTAATGCATGTATTTTAGTAAAAGAGATAAGGAAATAAAAAATAAATGTAAGAATGAATGAGTTACATAATAAGTTAGAAGGTGAAAATATCATGAGACCAGGGTAAGAGAAATAAGAAATGCAATAGGTGATTGAAAAAAGGGAAAAGAATCAGATTCTGGATGTAGTTTGAAGGCAGAAGCAAGAGGGGTTGAGGTTAGGAGGTGGTGGAGGGAGGACTGTAATTTTAAATAGGGTTTGGTCAAGGGAGACCTCACTGGTGGCCACCATTTATGAGAAGTGAGAGAGGTAGCCATGTGGGTATTGGTGGGCGAACTATTCCAAGCAGAGGAAACAGTCAGCACAAAGGCTTTAAGGAGGGGGAACATTTTAGCAAAGGTGAAACCAGAGAATCTGGAGCAGAGTGAGTGAAGATGCAGGCAGGGGGACGTAAGCTGGTAGTCTTTCAAGAGTCTTAGTGTTTCTAGAGTCCAGGTACCAAAGGGTGAGACCTGGAAATCTGGATTGCGGTCAGGGAGTGAGACACATGAAAATGAGTTCATTGAGGTGTTGCGGTAATTGGTAATGACAAGCTCTTTATGGACGTGGCTATTGGAGTGAGTGGCTGAGGAAAGGTGGAGGACAAGGTTTTTTGAGAAGAAGAGCTCTAGACACTGAAAGGCTAGGGTGTTAGAATCATCTATGTGTATATGGAAATCTCCATGAATCAGAACTGGAACAGTGTTGTGTAGAAACGAGAGTAAAGTGAAGTATATCAATGTGTGTAATTTTTGAGTGGGGGGTGACAGTTGCTTTAAATTTACTTCTCATACTTTATGTATTACTTTTATAATCAGAAATAAAGGATTTAAAAAGGTAAATTGTTTCAATTGGGTTCAGTTAGGAATAAAGAAAATTTTATATAATTTTATGTAGGTATGTGGGTGCTTAACAAACCACTAGGAAGCCTGAAGGAGGAAAAATCAGGGGATTAGCAATCAGTTTTCAATTTTACCATTCTCCTGTAGTCCAGAGGCAGAGTGCTGTCACCTGAGAGAGAGGAACCTGCAGGGAATTGCTGCTGACTTCAGAACTTCTTCATATACTGAGACAAGTGAGTGGCAAGGGAATGCAGAGGATATTAAAAACCTTAGCTCTGCAAAGCTCATGGATCTGGAGCCATTGCTGGAGGAGGAAGCAAATGACTTCTGTCTCCTTTACACCTTTCAAATCGCATATGGATGTATCTCACTGGCAGAACATAAATCACATCCCTCATTAGGCAAGGGAATCTGCATATTGCAGTTCTAGGCGTCCAGGTCCTGTGATACAGGGAAGAGCATAGGAGAGAAATGGGAATGAATGCTGATTATAGAACAAAACAAAATGAAACAGAATAAGTAATCTCCAGCATAACAATCCATGCTGCATGGTTTGTTTTCCATGGCTCAGTTTGTATTGGACCCTCTTAAGCTTGGGACTATGCCTTCTTAACTTAAATTCTTCCTATTTTGCATTCTATTGAGTCCAGGAGAGAAGGACCTTTCTCTTTCTAGTAGCCATTTTTGAGACCGTAGGATCCAGCATCAGTGGAGAGATCTCTTAAAAACTGCGTGTGTGTGCACATGCACACATTCAATGCATAAATATGTTTTCACCTCATACATAGTCCCTAGACTTAAAGGAGGGAAAGCTTTGGGCTTCCTTTGAGGACAGTCACCAATGTATCCAGATAGAGTTTAAAGAGTCAGAGGAGTGAAATAAAGAGAGAGAGCAAAATGGGCCAGGATAATCAGGGATCGCTTTGAAAAGAAGGTAGGTTCCAATCTAGGCCCTGAAGGACAAGGAAAGAGAAAAACACACTGACAAGGTATTAGAAGACTTGAACTGTAGTTCTGGCTCTGCACTTAACTAGCTATGTGACCTTGGTTATAATTAGGGCTATTCACAAACACTGATGCTTTCTTCTTTTTATCTGGGTAACAGGATGGCACTTTAGCCTCTTGAAGTCAGGTGTGGTCATGCGAAATACGTTAGTACTAAAATATGAGTGGAAGAGAAATGTGTCACTTGTGGGTGGAAGTGTCAACTCTCTGGTGCCTGGTGCCAACTTTCCTTTTCCTTGCTGTGATAATCATGTAAGCATGTGTTGAGATAGAGCCTCTGTCAGCCTGGGTCTCTGAGGGACTCTGAAGAGATGTGTTAGGCATACAGTGTGGGAAAGAAATAAGTTTTTGCTGTGTTAAGCTGCTGGGATTTTTGGAATTCTTGTTACAGTGGTATAACCCTGGCTGCCCACCTTGACTGTTACAGTGACTTTAAGCAAGCCCTTGCATGTGTGGGAGCCCCAGTTTCCCATGGGCAAGATGAAAGACAGAAAAAATGGATTATTTTAAAGAATTTTTCTTTCTCATCAGCAGATTTCAAAAGAATTCTACCATGAAACCTAAAGTGTAAATGATGCAAAGGGAGTTGGATGTCCTCTAGGTGAAAAACACTGAATAGAGACCTCTAAAATTTTGTCCAACCCTAGCACATTATAGCTGTCTTGGCTACCCAGAGCCTGGCAAGGCTGGTCAGTTGGCTGACTTCTCTCTCACTGGAGCAATTCAGACCAGTGTGAATTTCGGTAGCACAAAGCAGCACGAACCTGGGATTTCCACTCCTAGGTAAGGTGAACATTGTGAATTCTGGCTTGCAATACAATCTGTGGAGTCTAATTTAGGTGGTTTTCTGTTTTCTCCTGACATGCCATGACAAAGGCAGCTAAGGTAACCTACTCCTTGCCAGGAAGCCAGGTATGTGACTGCAGATGATGCTGAATTCTATTACTAATGCTAGCATGGACTCAAGTGACCTCTATGGGGAGAAGACTGGAAAGTTTCATCAGTGAGCCTGGTGTGTCAGAAACTGGGGAAAAGAACTGTTAAATAGATACCATGTGGTCTTTTTAGCTACCAATGGTTTAATGGAGGGCAGGGAGGTTGAGGGACAATGAATTATGAACTTTTTCTAGAAGTAGAGACCAGTATGACTTCTGGCGTCTTTTTCTTTTTCTCCTAGTGGTAATATGATCACTGGATTAAGACAAATCTGGGTTTTAATCCCAACTCATTTACCAATTGACCTTGGCATGTATGCACTTTAATGATTCTGTGGCAATTTCTTCAATTATAAAGTGGAATAATAACAACTCCTGTTCCCTTTAGTTTCCATCTATTTGGCAATTCCTATGATGTATTTTTCCTATTTAATATATTGGTTGTATCTTCAGAAGTGTTAAATATTTATTTATTTGAAGTTCTGGGGGCATCACTACGTACTCTTAGGTTCAGGGGGCTTTGGAAAGTTCTATTTTTCAATATTTTATGAGGATGTGTATCCAAGATCCATCTTAGCTGTCTCTAAGTGCCTACTTGCATGGCAGAGATGACTAGTTTCATTTTTTAACTCGAAGGAAGTCTTGGAATACAGTCATATGTATTTATCTTAAAACTGTCTCTTAAAACTCTTTGTGTGCTGATTTGGACATATGGGAAGGATGAATGATAGAATATCCTCAGCCTGAGGGAGAAAAGTTTCCAGAGTGTCCCGATTCAATGGCATTCACCCTTCATTTGTTGAGTGGGGTAACAATGGCAGCCAAGAATGGGGTATAGAGATCATAACAGGGTCTAAGTGTGTGACTTGGGAAGTCACTTTGATTTAAAGTAGGAGCCACAGCTATTGAGAGGGCCTGGAGGTTTAAAGAGTGTGATGGATGACAATGCAATAAAAACAGAGCAAGATTTAAGACCAGAGGACCTGGGCTTAGTCCTCGACTTCAGTATTGACCTTGAAGAAATTTCATAATATTGTTGACACTTAGCTTACTCATTTGTAAAACAGATCACATCACTTAAGAGCAGTGTTATGTGCATTAAAGAAGGTAATATATGTGAAAAATACTTTGTGGACTCTAAACTACTGTGTAATGGATAGGGGTTATGATGATTATCTCTACATCTGTTCCTGGGTACACAGATGGGTAATACCTTATAGGGGGATCAAGGGCCAACATGAAGCAAGAGGCCTCAGAAGCAATGTCTCTGAGGCAAAGCTGTACCACTGTCTAATATACTTGACAAACTTCTAGATGGTGATTATAGGACCCAAGGACAGTTGTGATAAATGACTTGATGAATGTCGTAGAAAACTGGTAACAGAGTTGAGACTAGAATTTATATTCAGTGCATCCCTGTATCCTAGTTAGTCGACTAGTGATAAGAGAGTAGATATGAGATTATAGTGGGCATAAACACATGATGGCTCTGTAGTAACACCCATGTGGATCCTCACATGTGTAACAGTGGCTTTCCAAAGAACATATACCAGATAAAAGCAAATCCATTCATAAAAATACTGACAAGATTTGGAAAAAGAAGCAGAGGTTATCATCTTCCTCAGGTCTTGTATTGTACGCCCACTGCTTAAATGCTACTGAGATTTGTGCTATTTCCATCATTGGAAATTGTTGCCTATTAAAGTATTTATCATTCATTTGTGGTTTTATCCAATACACATGTACTTTATTAAACATGCATTTTTGTGCTTAAACTGCTGTGAGGAAGCCATGGATGCTTTTTTTTTTCTCCTTAACTCTTTATTATAAAATTTTCAGCCATAGAGAAAAATAGAAAGAATTTTATAACCAGCAACCAGCTTATACAATTGTGTATCTGAACACATCTATTCTCTCTCTCCATCAGTCCATCTTCTTGTTCCCCTAAATACCTGAGCATGCATGTCAGAAACCATGGAAGATTTTTGAGCAGGGATATAATAATACTCAACCTGTATATTAAGCAAATATCTCCTATGAAAATATGGTTGTGATGGGCTGGTCCTGGTGATTACACCTTTTTCATTGCTTCTGTCCTTTCTTTTCTTATTTTTAGGAGAATCAATTATTGATTAATATGGTAGGAAGGGCAGAAAGTTTTCATAAGGCTGGTGCTGATCAATACAGACATGCTTTCACACATGTACTAGAAAGATGATTATGAGGTGCAATCATGTGGCATAGGGCTTCTTAAAGTTTGTAGGCCTAATTTATCTAGATCACCATTTTCCAAAGTGTGCAGCTACTGTTTTAGGGGTTTTATTTGTGTTATCTTTTGTCCTATTTGCAACAGCCCTTTGAGTTGGCATTACTATTCTCATCTTTCTGACGTGTATACTGAGGAACAGAGTTTGTCACTTGCTTGAACTACTTGACTGGGAGGTAGTACAACTGGATTCAGACTCCAGAGACAATGTTCTTTCTCCCTCATTGACTGTTGCTCAAAGCTGGTATTAATTCTACTACTTGCAAGCCACAGTGCTTCTGAAGGAAGTGTTATGAAAGCAAAGAAAATCAGCAAAAATTGTGTCTCTTCTAATAGGCAAATTATAAAATCCCACAGTCCCATGGTAGCAGCTATCCAATGTTCCTTCGAATCTGTGGACATTGTTGAGGAAAGATTTCCCTGTTGGGCAGTCTGCAGATTTGCTCTTGCTGGCATGGATACACACCTCTCTCCTGACCTGTCTTCTGCTGATCTAATTGGCCTCTATGCACCAACAGTATTTTTTTCCCAACCATCTAAGGTACTCAGTGCCTTTCCTGACTTAACCTTGAAGACATTCCGACCTCCTCAGAGACTACAGCACTTTCTGAAAGTTTATGTCCTAGTAATATGAGGTCAGAGACTTGCTTCTTGAGGCCAGTGCTCTCAATTTCTAAGTCAATTTTGTTTGGTGGCGAGAAGTGGGAAAAAATAAGGAGAGCTTACTTCTCCCAAGAAATTGACATTTGTTTCTTTTTAAAAAAATGTGTAAAAACCATGTAACATAAAATTTACCATCTTAACAAATTTTAAGTGTACAGTTCAATAGGGTTAAGTATATTTATATTGTTGTGCTACACAGCAGTCTCCAAGCTTTTTGGAACCAGGGACCAGTGCTCCTATGAGAATCTAATGCCTAATGATCGGAGGTGGAGCTGAAGTGGTGATGCTAGTGCTGGGAGGTGACTGAAAATACAGACGAAACTTCGCTCATTCACCTGCCACTCATCTCCTGCTGTGTGGCCTGGTTCCTAACAGGCCACAGACTTGTACTGGGTCATGCACTGGGGTTGGCAACCCTGGTGCAATAGATCTACAGAACATTTTCATCTTGCAAAACTAAAATTATATACTCATTAAATAACAACTCTCCACTTTTCCTTCCCCCAGCCCCTAGCAGTCTGCTTCTATGAGTATGACTACCATAGATGCCTCATATAAATTGAATCATACAGTATTTTTTTGTGACTGGCTTATTCCACTTAAAATAACGTCTTTAAGGCAATGTAGCATACGACAATATTCCTTCCTTTTTAAGGCTGAATAATATTCCACTGTGTGTGTGTGAGTATGTGTGTGTGTGTAAGTATGTGTATGTGTGTATATATATATATATATATATATATATATATATATATATATATATATAATTTTTGTTTATTCATTTATTTGTCCATGGACACTTGGGTTGCTTCCACCTCTTCACTATTGTGAGTAATGAGACTTTAAATATGAGTATGCAAATACCTTTGTGAGATCCAGATTTTAATTCTTTTGGATAATACTCAGAAGTGGATTGCTGGTAATTCTATTTTTAATTTTTTGAGAAACCTCCCTATTGTTTCAAGAGCAAATGTACCGTTTTACCATTTCTACCAATAGTACACAAAAGTTCCAATTTTTCCACATCCTCACCAACACTCGTTGTTATTATTTTTTAATAGTAGCTCTCCTAATGGGTGTGAGCTGATATCTCATTGTAGTTTTGATTTGTACCTCTCTCATGGTTAGTGATATCGAGCATCTTTTATGTGCTTGCTGAACATTTGCATACCACCTTTTGAGAAATGTCTGTTCAAGTCTTTTGCCCATTTTTAATAGGGCTATTTGTTGAGTTGTAGGAGTTCTTTATATATTGTGAATATTAACCCCTTATCAGGTATATAATTTGCAAATATTCTCTCCCATTCCACAGTTGCTCTTGCACTTCGCTGATTGTGTCATTTGGTCATATCTGCTTCTTTTTTTGGATCAATATTTATGTTTGATATCATAAAAGCTTCTCAGATTAGGATGTATTACCTTCCTCTGGAATAGCACCTGCTACATTTAACTATTTATCTTTTAATTAAGATATTTAAAGGCAGGTACTATATACTATTCAACTTAGTACTATTTAGCACCTAGATTAATAAATGTTTAAAGTGAAAATGAAATAAATTTGTCTTTCCATTACCTTTGATCTATATACTTAGCCTTCCTTAATCCAGAGTCAACTCCCACTTCCTGCTGAGGCTCTCAGAGCAGACTAGTTTATTATTTAGGCCTGGAGTGGGAGGGTTTCAGCAAGGAGGACTCTTAGGAATAGAAAGTGGTCACCTTCCAGTTCCATTGGTGAATCAGTTTCTAAAATACAGGCTCTGATGATTTCTCTTCAGCTCTCCATGGGGAATAAGGTGGTCATAGTTCAGAGTTCTCTACCCCAAGGATAGCTATACTAGCAAAAGAATTCTAGTAAATTTCTTCTCGGCTGTCATTGGGTTTTCATTTTTGTGGTTTCTATAGCACTTAGCATAGGACTAGGCATAGAGAGTACCAAGACAGTCTAGGAAGTATAAATGAAGTTGGGTAAGAAGTCAGAAGAATTGGATTAATCTGAGCGATGCCCCTTATATGAGATATGACCTTGGACATATTATTTAACCTCTCAGACAATTCATTTCCTTGCCCATAAAAGGAAAGTTTTGAGCTCTAGGCATTTCAGGTTTCACAATTAATCTGTGATTCTTGTAGACATTTTCTAATTGTTCATGCAGTTGAGTGAAGACTTGCTTTTTCATTAGATTTTGCATTCTAGAAGTTCTTGAACTTGTTTGTTATTGCTTTTTTTTACTTTTCTAAAGAGGAAATAACTAGACTTGCTAGGGCAGCTAATATCTCTTAGTAATCTTTCTTTTTCTCCAAGGGGCAGCAGAATATGAATAATGCCATCTTTATTTAGAAAAAAAGTCACATAAACAAATATATTTAGTGTTGTGCTTTTTTTATAATCTTTACATGAATTTTTATAATATCTGTGATACAGCATTCCTTTACAAAAGAACACTAATATTATTTAATAGCTACCTGTCCTATAGCTTTACAGTGGACCTACGGCTAATAATCCATACTAAATAAAGCACCATTTTCCTTTCTTCATTGACTCTGGCAAAATCATGATTTTTCACTAGGTTGGCATTTGTTTACTTAGTTCCTAGATTTTAAAGTAACTATAGGGAGCGATTAAAAGTTCCCATATAGAGTTGGTGTTGATATATTGAATCACTTTTTACTTCTGTCCCTTAAATTTTGGAAAATATTATGTAGTATTTGAAATGTCTCAGAGGTCTGGAAATACGTCACAGTTTGTTCAAAGGGAATATGAGATGGTGTGATCTGGAAAGCGGAGAGTCCTTAGCTGTAGTTGCTGTTCCCAATGGGATCCTGCTGCCATCAATTATATTAGGGAAGAGTGCAAAGTCATGGCGCATCATTGCTAAAAATAGTTCAGACAGTGGAACAGCTCCAAGTCACTGCTTTTGCTGCAGCTGCATGCTCAGGCTTGTTTTGCTTCACCTGAATCTAGGGAATCCTGAAGCCAGGGATTCAGTCACAAACCCCCTTCTCAGCCCTAACACTCTCCCCAATACAAACCAACCATCCACACCACAGCCCCACACATATACCACACACACAAGTAAATACACATCTCACAACACATACCGCACGCATACCACTCACAACACACATACAGAGAAACTGAGAGATGTGATACCTCACTGAGTGTATGTGTGTGAAGTAGAAGTTACATGAGCAAGGGCAGCAAATTAAGGCAGTCAAGTTGCTGTCAGAAACATGCGGTCCTCCCTTCCTCCACCTTTCTGTATGTGCTCTTGCAGATGCTCTGTCCTCAAGGTCTTTGTCTCCTCAGTGCTCAGAGCCTGCGACTGAATCCTTAAAGGGTCTTTGTCCTCTAAAAGGCTCCATCCCAGCCTGGTGTGAATTACAATGTGTTCAGGGGTTAGCCAGAGGCCAAATGGGTTCACTCTTCTTCTTGATCCTGTCTGAATGCTGCATCTGTCTATAGCAGCACTGCCTGACAATTCAGATTTCCTTGAGTGACTGACACTCCTAGTAGTTTCATCAGCTACGTTCTTTTCTTGTACTTGGAGGCCAGGTTTTTAGGATCCTTGAATAAGTGGACAGCTTCCTAGAAATTTTAACTCCTTGTTGTTTTGATCCAATGCCCTAGTAGTCTATCTTCGTTGATTTTGGGCGAGGTGAAAGGTGGCAGTTGAGGAATCACATGTCATATGGAGCATGAAGCAGTCTCATTCTGTATCAATTCATTCATTAGACATTGAGTGAGGGGAGTTGGAGGTGAGACATTGGGCACTTTGGAAAAATCCTGAAATTTTTAATTTAAACATTTTTATGCCCTCCAGGCAGGAGGAGAATATTGGTCTGAGTGTGACAAAAACAGATTTGGCTGAATCTGTAGTGGTCCTGCATAGATGGTATGTTAGTTTCCTAGGGTTGCCTTAACATATTCTATAAATTGGGTTGCTTAAAATAACAGAAACTTATTTTCTCACAGTTGTGGAGGCCAGAAGTCCAAAATCAAGGTGTTAGCAAGTACAGGCTTTCTCTGAAAGCTCTGTATGTGATTCAGTTCCATGACTTTCTCTTAGTCTCTGGTGTTGCCAGCAATCCTTGGAGTTTTTTGGCTTCTAGATATATCACTCCAATCTCTGTCATCGCCAGACATTATGAATTTTAAATTGTTGGATGCTGGATATTTTTGTATTCCTAGAAATATTCTTGAGCTTTAAGTGGAATGTAGCTAAGTTATTTAGAAATGGTGAGATCCTTTTAGGTCTTGCCTTTAAGCTTTGTTAGATGAGACCAGAGCAGCATTTAATCTAGGGTGGGGTTTCTTAACATTGTCACTACTGACATTTTGGGTTGGATAATTTTTGTTGTGGAGGGCTGTCCTGTGTATTATGGGATGCTTAGTAGAATCTCTTATCTCTACTCAGTATATGCCAGTATACATCTCCCTAGATTGATAATCAAAACTGTTTATAGTCATTGCTAAATGTCCCTTGGGAAGTAATAATGACCTATGATCGAGAAGTATTGGTTTAGGCTAATTTATTTTTTACCACTGAGGTCAGCCTTTTCTGAGTACTCTATTCAATGCTTTGGGAATTATGAGATTTTTCACTAGTGAGAACAGGAACTACTTTTGGCTCTGTGTGAGCCCAAAGGATTGTTCACTTTAACTTTCAGGGTTGTTTTTTTTTTTTTTTTTTTTAAATTTTACTTATTTATTTTTATTTTTCACAGCCTCAGTGTTTTTCTTCATATGCATGTGCTCACTTAAAACTCAAGGGGGACACTTTGTAGATTTCCAGAGAACTCTTACTATTCGTCTCTGACTTTGTCTCTCTGTGCAGCTCTGTCCTCTCTGGTATTTTGCCTTATGGATTTTAGGTGCCTTGGTTTCTCAGCCACCCAACTCTGTCTAATTAACTAAGAATGTCAGCCAGGGTCTGACTATGTTCCTTCTTTTTGTATCACAGCCTGGAGACTTTCTCCAAGTAGAAAGTTGGGGCAATCACAAAGCTCGCCTCATTTATTTCTCAGGGCATCACTCTTTTTTCATTGGCTGAGTTGTAATGTCTCAAAAAATGTTTTCTGTATTTTGCTTTTTTTTTCCAATTGTTTCAAGTGGGAGGGTAAATTTGGCCTTTTTAACTCCATCTTACCTGAAAGCAGAAGTTGAAACTATTCTATTTTAACACACATATGTACACTGAGTACATACATGTGTTCATAGATGGGTACACATAAAATAGAGCTTGTCGCTGTTTCTTGAAACTTCAATCTTGGCTCATTTCTGTTTTCATTTGAGAGCTTTGCTATCTAATATGAGAACCACAGACTACATGTAGCCATTTAAATTTAAATAAATCAAAATTAAACAAAATGAAAAATTCTGTTGCTAATTTGTGCCGGCCATCATTCAAGTGCTCCAGAGCCACATATGTCGAATGGCTGTATTGAATTGGGCAGATACAGAGCATTTCTTGATCACAGAAATTTATATTGGACAGTGCTGCTCTAGAGTTTCCCTTTGAAAGAATTAATTCAAACTTATGGCTTTAATTATCATTTATTTTCTAAGTAATCCCAAATCTTTATTTTCACAGATTTATTTCCAACATCCCAGATCTGTATAACCAACTTTTTAATACAACTCCATGTGGCAGCTCAAACTCATTTTATCTCAAATTATTATTCAGGGTCTTTCTTTGGCCCAATTATGCTCCCATATTCTTTTTCTTAGTAGATGGAATTGTCCACTGCCACCCAAGTATGCAGGTCAGAAACTGGACATTTGCTCTCACTCAGTGTCTCATTCTGTCAGCACCAAGTTCTATCATCTTAAATCTCTAGCAGCTACATGCTCTACTAGACCACCCCCTATTTTGCCTTAGTTAAGGCCCTCTTTGCTTTTTGCCTTGATTCCTGTGTAGGTCTGCTAACTGATCTCCCTCTTTCCCAATTTCCTAGCTCCAGTGGAAATGCCACTGTGCTACCTAACTTCAAGGACATGGAAGAGTGGACTCCTACCAAACTCCTGGAAAACAGAGAACCCGAGTTGTCGCTAAGTATTACCAATGACTATCAAAGAAGATACCTACTCATTCATTCTTTTTATACTCTTGATTTTGAGTTGATTTTCTTTATAGGTCTGGAGAATGAGTTGAGGTCAACATTTATTAATGTTTCTTATACCTAATGTCACCCATCCTTGGCAATCAAACTCATTACTTTTTAAAGCATGGTGTGGCTCTATAAGCACTCTATGAAAAGAAATGACTGATATTATTTGATAGTCGGGTATCTGCTCTAGAGTATTTTAAGTTAATTTTTCAGCACTTAGCACAGTGGTTAAAACATAAAGTTATTCAAAAATATTTCTTGAGTGAACGAATGTGCTCTGCATGTTAAATATTAAGTATTTAATCCTTTCAACCTTATAATAATAAGAGAGATTTTAAAATAGCTAACCCTGAAGAAAAGTATAGAAGAATTGAAATATTACAACTGACTATTTCAAGAGGTAGACTGAAGGGAAAAGACTCTTAACCTTTTTTTTTTTTTTTAAAGTTTCCTCTGTGGTTTTTTTTTTTTTTTTGGTCTGGTTACTAAAAGCAATGTTTTTAATTAACAAATCCAATGAGATGAATATAATATTAAAATTTCCCCAAACTTGCAAAAGTAGCCACAGACAATATATAGACAAATGAACAAAGCTGTGTTCCAATACAGCTTTATTTATAAAATCAGGCAGCTGGCTGGATTTGACTCACATGCCACCATAGTTTGTTGGTTCTTGTTTTAGAGGAAGAGAAGGATGGAAATAAAATTGGCAGAAACCTGCGAGTCCACCAATTAGGCCTGCCTGGAGCAAGAAGTTCTCTGCATTTAAGAGTTCCCAGAAATGTGTTCTCTTGTTCCCTGTGGTGTCTAGCCATAGTGGTGTGAGGTGCTCTGACCATAGCTGTGGGTTTCCATTAGCTATATTAGCCATCATATGTTTTCTTTCGGGAGATGTATGATTAATAAATTCAATCAAATAGTTAAATATTTCAACTAATATATCTTACTTTGGACATGTTATACAAAGGTGACCTTCATTACCTTCTTATACACACAGTTGATAATGAGCTCAGGTTAGGCAAGGTAAGGTTGGGCCAGGCCAGTATTATCCCAGCTGCTCTAATGTCTGTTCACTTTTTATTTTCCAGTGGGTCTTGCCAGGGGTTTATAGCATCACTCTGTAATGTCTTTGTGTCTGTAGCTTTGCTGACATCCTTGCAAAATTCATTCTATAAATTTATTCTTGATGTGCTCTTTTATTTTTCTTGCCTGCTCCATCTTCACTTAGGGCAGGATCTCTCTCCTGCACCCTTTGCTCTTCTTCTTGCTGTTATAACTTTAAGTTGTCAACCTGTAAATGGCTCTTAACATTCATGCTCTTGATGCTATTTCTGTTGTGTGGCTGCTTTCTCATGGCACTCATTAGAGGTAGTCTTTCTTTTCTGCTTCTCAGGAAAATATAGGCATATGGAGGATGGTCCTGAGGCCTGCTTCTTAACAAACTCCACAGAAAGCAAATGACCATTTATTTTCCTCAATATAACTTACAATTTTGGAGTAAAATGTCTGGGCTCCTATTTATGAGCTTTAAGGGCAAAAGGAAGCCTTACATATTGTCCTGATCTCTAGGATATTTTTGGGTCTTTTCATTTCAAAGCAACCTTGAAATGAGAATGTCAAAGAGTTTGTCAGCCCCCTTACTGTTAGCAGCTGTAGAAGAGCTGTTTTCTTACAGTTTACTGCAGTTCCTACAGCTGCTTCTCCTCTCTGATGCTCCCTTGTAGGAGTGGATTTACGAATAGATGTTTTAATACTGTCATGCTGAAGCCTGGTAGAGGGCCCCTAGGGTCTTGATTTGTTTTATCCCAGAATATATCCTGCTGTTGGTTCTGGCTCTGTTAGGGCTCACACACACTGAGAAGGTCCTAATAGAGACAGAGAAAACTTTGTTGTCTGGAATGATAAGTCATGATATTTTAAAATGTTCACCTTCTAGGAGAGTACCCATTGCTGATATTATTTATGTGGTTATTGGTGTCTTTGTATGCACTGAAATCACTTATCTTAGTTGTCAACATAAACTGAGGAGAAATAATAAAATATTAATGAACCTTTTTGTGCTCATGCACTGGATTGTTCTATCTACCAGTAATGAGATAAAAGGTCCATGGCATTGTTTTATATAAACTTAGAGAATAAATACATTTTATAAATGTAGAGCATTAGAAGATTTATGAAGTGGTCTCTGATCCCAGAACATGACCAAAGAGAGAAATGGCCTGATCTGAATGTTCTTTTATTCTAATGTTTAGAAATGAGCACAAGTGTACAAAGTTCCATGAGTACCTAGCTTGCTAGGCAGCTAACATTAGTCCAAGAGGAGTGTAAAACCACCCCAGAGCATTTCCCTCCATCTTGGGGAAGAGATAAGGCTGTTCCAGGTTTCCAGAGTTGACCACTGAACTCCATATCATAGATCTTGACCTTAAAAAACTTGAGCACCATGTCAAGCTGCTCTCAACTCCCACAAAGGAGCATCAGAGAGGAGAAACAGATGTTATATTTTTTTGTTTCAAAGCATGGAGTGGTCCCTAGAGTTGGGGGGTGGGAATGACCTATTATTTGTAGGTTTGGCCATACATGAGAGATGTGGGATGAAGTCTTTTCTGAGTAGAAGCCTAATTTAACTTTCTGCGGAACTGTGGTTATCTATAAAGTGGACCTGTGGGGGATTACAGGTACTTAATTTTTATAAGAAGCATAGAAGAAGCCCATGGGATTCAGCCACATAGGTCCCTATGCTTAAATTTGTTCCCTGAAGATATGCCTTGACATCTAGGTGCAGGACTTTTGGGGGATGAGCTTTCCATGAGTTGAGGGGTTGTCTGAGAAAAGAACTCCAGGTTGTGTAAATGAAGAAGGGAGAGTCAGTCTTGCATAATAGGGAAATGAAGAGTACTAGACTCTTCGGGTTCTATGGCTCTTAGACCTGGCTCTGACACTTAGAAGCTGTGTGATTGGGCCTCACCTTTCTTCCTTTCCTGGAAAATTAGGAAGTTGTATTCCATAAGTTCCAAGATACCTTCTAGATCTAAGATTCAATAAATATAGGAGGTTGGGATTTAAAAAAAAATTTAAAAATCAAATGAGCAAGGAGAGGGATAACTTCTTCAAAAATTCCCAGGTGATCTCTTATTGGCATGGCCCCTACTGAATACTCTCTTTTGTTTCCTCAGAAGTTAGTTGAATTATATGTTTTTTTTTTTCTGTCTAAGCAAAGCCCTTCAGGTCTTAAATTTGAGGGAATTGTTGAACAAATGTCTCCTCCTTAGTCTCCTCAAATTATGGCTTTGGGTGAGTTGGATTCTTATGGTCAAAACTTACCAGTCATCTCTTTCGCTATAGCCTGTGTGGAAGCCATTTCTTGGCTCTCTCTTGTAGACCAAGACAGCCTATACTCTGTCAACAGGTTTCACCAAGGCACAAAGTACAAAAGAACTTTCATATTAGGAATAGTAAATATGTGACCTATAAGCTGCTGCTCCCTGATTTTATGCTCATGACAAATTCAGAATCACCCTCAACACAGCATTCCATTCCAATTCACTCTCAGTTAAAGTTGGCTTATAAAATGACCTCACACGTCATCTATGTTTTTCATCGTAGTATTGCAATGGCATCTCTGACAATTTTTTTAAACTGTGTATTCCTAAAACATATTGGTTACTCACCACAGGAAACTTTGTCCTCCATAATTCTCAGTAAGATTTTCTGTATATTCACGACTACATGGCCATCTTTGTTTTGCTGCTGCCAATGCATGAGAATGATGCCTAGCTAGCCTCCAAAAGGTCTGTTAGTCCCTGTTCCATGGAGAAACACACCACTTCCACAAGCAATCATCTGTCAAAGTTCAATTAGTATTATTGATATAGAGCAGTTAGTGGGAAAGAATAAGCTGCCAAATGGTTTCTATGCTTTCTATGACCTGATGAATTTTTTTTAAATAATAGATGATTATCTAAGTAGAGAACAACAACTCTTCTGTTATGAAGATTGCATATGTTCAGGATTCAAATATATGAATGAAAACACTTAAAACAAATTTTTTTTCCATTTGGAAAAATTTCTAGATGTCATTTCAACATTATTAAATGAATTATGTATATATTTTTTTCCAGAACAGAAACTCAACTTAAAGTCAATTCAGACCTTTATTTACTTGGAAACAAACAAACAAACAAAAAAGTATTTAAAAAATTTTAGTCCAAAAATAATAAATAAGCATTGAAGAAGTCATCTACTCAAACTGGATAAAGCAACACTCCAAAACTAATTATATTTTAAGTTTGCCTCCTTCCTTATAGGCATAAAGTTTTTAGGATGTCCTGCTACAAAGCACTTTAATTTTCAACGAGACATCTGGAAAAGAATGGTTTCTATCTGTTTGAGAAATATAATTAAAAATATTATCTTCTCTCCACACCCAGATCCTCTTCAGAAAGGCAGTATAGGAAGAAAACACTTTTATTATTGAATAACCATTAAGACATAATGTGCTGCACATCACAGGCAATCTGCTAATAGAAGACAAAGACCGAAAGGAATTTTACTCCCTTATATACCCAAGTAGATACAACCCATTATGTACATGTTTTCAGGAAAAATAATAACTGATCCTCAAGTAAGAGGATTTGACAACACCATTTGATTTGTCACACATAATTCATCCTAAATTTACCCGGTAATTGGGGTGACCATCTTTGTTAACTAAATTTCTTTATCTAGAGTGAAAACAAACTTCTCATCTCTTTATGACAAGAGGTAGTTTTGCAGCTGGGAGCAAGGTGCCTCTTTGAAATTAGGCTCCTACCTTTCAATGGAAACTAGAAGATAGGGGTGCTATCTCCTTTGATATTTCCATTTCAAACGGATGGTTCCCAGCTCTCTGAAAAAGACATTCTAGGTCATAAAATAGACAAAAGGCCAGCTGACAAAAGGCCAATCTGGTTTTCAAAAGGATTAATATACATTTCAAAGAGATGAGAAAGTACTTACAATTCCATTTTCTAAGGTAAATTCTCAAAGAAAAGGAAGAGAGGGAAATATCTTCTATTTTCAACAGGGAGAAATTGTATTTGTATTTAAAATGTATTTGTCCTTACATAAACATTCTAGGGTAAGAGGACTCCAAGAAGGTTGAACAAAAAAAGCAGTTTCCACAAGTTACTTTCTACACTTTCAGAGAGAAACACTCTTTGGAAGCAAAGTTCAGAATTTCTCAGATAGGACTTAACCAAATGTGATGTCTTGCTTGTTGATCTCCTATATCACTTGTATAATTTGTGCCTATAAAGTGAATAATCTGTTTCAAAGTTGAAATAACCATGCATTTTTCTCAATCTGGCATGTAACCTGTTGTATAATTTTGCAATCATTTATTCATCCCTCCAGCCCTGTTTTTCCTCAAATCTAATGCTCTGCAGCTTCCTTCCACTCTCATTTTCCTTGTCATTATGTATTTTCTTGATGATGAAACTTACAATGTCATCTTTCCTAATGAGTTGTTTCTCTTTAATCTGGTCTCTATTTCTTCTGCTATTTTCTAGCTATATCCTTTCACCAACTCTTAGTGAAATCTATGGGGCAGATTTACTACTTTCTATCTCTTATAACACTTGTTTTAACACATTTCTCAACATACTGCAAATGACATGAGAGGTAGAATCCATCTTCATTTAAATTTTTCTGTATAGTGCCTAGCATAAGGTTTGATACATGGGTGGCTGACAACTATTAATGAGTGAAGGCACAGCATGTTAATCCTAATTACAAATTAATATAAGACTAATATTTAAAAATAATTTTTTCACTCGTTAAGTGTTAATAGCCAGGCAGATAAGGAAACAATAATTAATCTACTAGCAAAAACAGGGCAAGCAGCACCAACACACTTGATAAATCAGGGACAAAGACCAAATATGACTAATGTAGCAATGTTTATAAGAATCAGGAGCAAATAAAACATGGAAGTAAATTCAGGGCCGTGTGATTTATAAACCAAACTTATTTTAGAACGCCTTTTATAATTGTTTATTTTGTGAATTTCTGTGAGAGTAATACATGCAGCAAATATGAGTAGAGTTCTTATGCTCCACACTTACATTTCTGAACATCATAATGTCTGATAGTTGCTTTAGTCTCTCTAGCTTCTCAGCCCTAGATACATTTTGTGGTTCATTTGGATGGTAAATAGGAAAGAGAGAAGGTGCTTTTTTTTCACCCTAGAGAAGGAGGATGGGAAGATATCCCCTGGACTTAAAAAGTAATTTTTAGAAAAAACAAAACCAAATAAAATTCTTCCTCTGAACATTCATTGAGTTTAAGCCATTAGACAGCAGACCCTGTTTGGTATAATCTTTTTATGAGCACGTAAGATCACTTGAATAAGTAAGACCTGATCTTGTATATTCCAATGGTAAATATGCTCCTCCAGGAACTTATGCCTGCCTCTTTACTAAAACAATTACTAAAATAGTGTTAATTCAACAAGACAGTTAGATAATGTCATAGGACATGATCACCATGTAAAATAAGAATTGTTCACTTTCAAAAGATATTGTCTTTTTTTGGGTGAAGTTCAATCATGGGCAGTGGCTGGAGAAATGTCTTGAGAGTCAAAGGCATTATCTCTCAACTATAAATCCTAACTCCTCAATAGCTGCCAATAAGACCGGCCTGGCCTTGATAAAGAGGCTTTTCCAGTTGCAAATGTAGGATAAAGCAGAATATGGGGAGAATCTATTTGTCTGGCCTGTATGATGATGTCCCAGAAGGAGGCAGCGTGGGTGCTTTCTATAAACTGGTTCTGAGTAAACAATTCAAATAATGGGGAACTTGCAGGTATTGGAGGAAGAAACAAATTATCCCATCATCATGCTCCAGATGCTCCTGAGGATGCCCTTTAGATGGAACTTCACTGAAGAATAAGTGAGAAACTTGCTTTTTAACTTCCTTGGCCTACGTTCCTTTCTAAGCCTATCTCTTATCCTCTCTGCCAGGAAAATGACTTGACTTGCTGGGCCAGGTTAAGCGAGTGCCAGTGATTCCACCTCCTGCCATAGTGAAACACATATCACTATTGAAAGATGCAAACATATGAAGTAATCTTTTATCTTGTTAATTACAAGAAGCTCCCTGCATTAGAGGCAGGTTATTTTCTTTGCCCTACGTGACTTTGACTTTGAAATAATTGCTGCCCTTTCTTTTGCTGGCATTGCTAAAGTCTATTGTATGAATCTATAGGCAACTGTCTTTCTGCACTATTAGTTTTGGTGACAGCTGCACTTGATCTCTTATTGAGAATCTAGGTGTATTATGTGTATTATGTGGTTCTCTACATAGAGTGAATTCTTTCTGAAGGGTAACTTCAAAAGCCTTTTTTAGTTAATCCATTAATTTAAAAATATTTGTTAATTACTTTCTCCATTCTTCAGTTCTCTTTCAGGCACTGGAGATATGAAAATGAACAAGACAGAGATGATTAAAATTCTCATGGATCTTATACTGGAGAAAGGAGGTTGGTGGAGGCCAAAAATCAACTAAGAAGTAAGTAAATGTACAAAACCTGTGATATAATTTAGAATGGCGTACATACTCTAAAGAAAATAAAAAGGGATAATTGGATAAAGAAAATTGGAGGTGGGGTAGAAAACACCACTTCCAATTGCATGGCCCAGGCAGATATTCCTGAAAAGGTAATATTTGAGATAAGACTCCATTGGCTCAAAAGAGCCAGACATGGGGAGATCTTAGGGTACAGTGTCCAGGTAGAGTTACTATTCATGGCAGAACCTGATGTAGCTTTCAGCTCCAGAAACTACAAGCCTGTGTGGCCAGAACTAGTAAATCATGAGGAGATTGGGGGAGGATAGAATCTGAGAGGTAGTGTCTTGGAATGATCTTAACTATAAGAAACCAAGAACTATGACTCAAATTGGCTTGGACAATAAGGAAATCATTTATCTCATGTGGAATGTTTGCAGATAGGGCAGACTCTGGGGTTAGTTGATTGAAAAGCTCAATGATATCATCAAATACACAGTTTTTTTTTTTACTTCTTTTTTTATGCCATCTTTTTGCAGCTTTTCTATGATCTCAAGCTGGGTACAATTGGTTTAATCATTATATTCAAGCACGATACATACAGGAGAAAAAAGGAGACTGTGCCTTCTTTTTAGGATGAAGAAGTCTTTCTCTGAAGCAATCCATCTAATTTCCTCTCATATCATTTGGCTGAATTTGAATCTCATGCCTATTTCTAAAATAACAATGGTAAGAATGAAGTTACTATGTTTGATTTTGTTCAGTGTTTCTAAAAGTCTGGTACTCAGAATAGCGGCATCATTGGAACTTGTAAGAAATATAAGACTTAAGGAATCAGAAAATCTGGAAGTGGCATCCTGTCATCAATGTTTTTATAAGCCCTCTATGTGATTCTGATGTAATTTAAATTTTTGGTGGTTTTTTTTTTTTGAGCATGTCTTCAAAATAGGCCAAGATATCAACTTGTGAGTTATATTGACAATTGAGACATAGAAAGTCAAAGAGAAATCATTATTAGGATTTCTTCAGGTAAACACAGGTTGAGGAGACTCAGACCAATTTTCCCATGCCTTTGGGAAGGAGAGAGGAAAGTTGATTCTTATATCTGGAGCATAAAGCAGTGTCCACTCTTAGTAAGTTTGTGGTGTAAATCAAAAGTCAGCTGGGATTTGAGTAAGATTGTCTCAAACCACCATTTTGATTTCTGGAGCAACCCACTATCTTCTCAAAAAATTTATAACTTCCCCATGATTGGCTTTCTTTTTTTAATGTTTAAAAAACAGACACTATTTTTTAGAACAGTTTAATATTTACAGAAAAATCAAGGAGATAGTACAGATAGTTCCCATAGGCCACTATCCAGTTTCCTCTATTATTAACATTTTACATTAGTATTCTACAGTTGTTAAAATTAATAAATCAATTTTGATACATTATTATTAACTAAAGGCCATAGTTTATTCAGATTTCTTATTTTTATTCCTTTTTTTATGTCCTTTTTTTATGTCCTTTTTTTGTTTGCTTTGTTGTTTGAGGATCCCATCTAGAATACTATACTAGTTTGTTGTTCTCTCTTTAGGCTTCTCTTTGATGTGACAGTGTCTCAGATTTTCTTGTTTTTGCTGACTGACAGTTTTGAGGAGTACTGGCCAGGCACACTTCAGGATGCCCTTCTAGTGGAATTTGTCTGATGTTATTCTCATGATTAAACTGAGGTTATGGGTATTGAGGAGGAAGACCACCAATATAAAGTGTCATTTTCATCAAGGGTATGTACTATTAACATGGTTATCACTGTTGATGTTGACCTTGATCACCTTGCTGAAGTAGTGTTTCTCAGATTTCTCATTTAGGGTAGAGTAACTACATAATTCATTGGAATTTTTCTTCATGGGAGATTTGTCTCTTCTCCCCCTTTTTATTCAAAAGTTCATTTATGTTTGTATAGACTCACGGATATTATTATTTAATTTTAATTTTGACATTCAATATTATATTAGTTTCAAGTGTACAGCATAATGGTTAGATGTTTATATAATTTATGAAGTGATTTCTCTGATAAGTCTAGTATCCACCTGGCACCTTACGTAGCTATTACAATATTATTGACTATATTCCCTACACTGTACTTTACATCCCCATGACTATTTTGTAACTACCAGTTTGTACTTCTTAATCCTTTCACCTTTTTCACTCAGCCTCCCTCCCATCCAGCAACCATCAGTTTGTTCTCTGTTACACTTGTGGATTTTATACTTTGAGTTATAACCCATTACTACTTTATTTTGTTGCTCTAATTAGTTCAGCTTTTGCTATTGTGAACTCTTTCAGTTGAGTCTTGTGTCCCTTTGACATACTTCTATCACTGTGTATATGTTAGCACTTCTTTAATGACATTATAAGATGCTCCAGGCTCATCTTTTATATTTCTTGTTCCAATCTTAGAATCAGCCATTTGACACTCAAGTTTGAGAACCACTGCTTTAGGATAAACATTTGGAGAGAGAATATGTGTTAAGGAAAAAAGCGTAAAGACCACCAGAGGGTTCAGACCATTGAAAATGTAGGCCAAAGTAAAGAGTTAGGTGTTATTCTAAATCCAATTAAATGCCACTGGAAGTTTTAGTCAAGGGAGATATATTCTCTGATCTATCTATATTTGACTTATCTGCTGAATGGAGACTAGATTGTAAGGGAAAGCCAGAGTAAAAGTAGAGAATTTAAAGGCTATTACACTTAGAGAAAATGACCTGAACTAACGTGGTAGCAGTGGAGATAGCGTGAGATAGCTGGGTTTGAAATGTGTTTCAGAGGTAGAATCCAAAGTATCAGCTGATGGACTGATGAATGGTGTGTGGGGTAGAGTAGGCAATGGTGTAGACAAATCAAGGACAAAGGTAAAGAGCAAAAGAGTCAAGGAATCAAGGGCAGTGCGTGAGAGGTAACAGTATCCGGTGAGTTAGGAATGCTTGCAGAGGAGCAGATTTGGGTTTGAAATTCAAGAGTTCTGTGTTGGACATGTTAAATTTGAGATGCCTATTAAGCATGTAAGTCACATTAAGTAAACAGCTTGTGGATTTGCAAGTAAATGCAGGTTTAAACTTGGGGAGAGATCAGAGTTGGAGACATATATATTTGGGAATGTTTAACATTCAGATAGTATTTAAAGTCATGTAACTACATAAAAATACTTTTGGGGGAGAATTTTAGTAGCGTAGACAAGTGGGTGAGGGATAACACTCAGAAATTAGGCAGAGGAGGAAGACCTAAGAAAGGAGACTATAAAAAAGCAACCAATGGGAAATAACTTGGAGTCTGGTATCATGGAAGCCAAAGTAAGAGTGTGTTTCAGGAAGGAGGTAGTGATAACACTGTAGAATGCTCCTGAGAGACTAAAGAAGATGAAAGCAGAGAAGTTCCCATTGCATTTGTCAAGGAAGAAGCAGTTGGTGATTTCAACAAGGGCTATTTTAGTGGAGTAGTAGGGATGAGAGCTGGGTTTCAGAGAGATGAGAGAGTGACTGTCAATAACTTTAGATTAATTTTATTGTAAAGGGTGTAAAAAAATAGTTTTAAGGTAATGTGAGCTCAAGAAAAATTTTTTTTTCAAAGGTACGAAATATTTGAATATGCTTATATGCCAGTAGGAGTGATCCAGTTGAGAGGAGTAAAATGATAATGTAGAAGAGAGAAGAGATTGTTGTTATTTAGCAGAGACCCAAGGGGGGCTTTAGTTCAGGGCAGTTACATTTTGACAGGGAAAGAGGAACATAAAAATATCTGAATAGTGAGAGGTTCTAGAAACTAAAGAGAGTAAGTATATGCCAAAGACAAACTTTAATTTAAATTAAACTTTTCTATTTAGGACTTGGGCTTGTTCCAGTTCTGACTCCTAAGTCTGTAAGTCTTGGTAGACATCTTTTCTGTATGTATCTTAAGCTGAAGGGTTATACAGGAATGAGTGTGTGGAAATGATGCAAAGAAGCACAAATGAGATTTAGTTTAATTGAAAATCATACTGGCTAACAAATTTACCAAGGGATATTGCAAGAATTAACTGCAATAAGATAACAGAAGCAGAATAAACAAAAAAATAGATACATCCAAAAAAATGAAGTGACAATTGTAATTGACTTCTATAGGAGAGAGAACTTGGATGAAATTGAAAGAGAGGGTAAGAGGTTAAGTAAAAATGGTTATTTATAGGTTTGTATTTCTTACATTTCTTAGTTTCTGAAAACACAGACTATATATGTTATGCTTATGTAGGCAAGGATTGTGTATGAAAAAATAAACATATTCTGGTGATTTTTCAGAAATACTCTGACAGTACCACCTATAAAGAATTGCATTGTGGCCTTCTAAGACAGGTCTGAGAGGTCTGCAATTGACAGCTTGGACTGAAGGAAGAAAAAGAGCACAACAATTGCCAGAATGCTAGGAGCACATATGCCACATCACATCACTAAAGACATTACTCTCTCCCTTCCCAACACCTCTTCAGTTCTCTTCAGTATGCACATGGATATTTGTCTTTTCTGACAGGAAGAAGGTAGCTATTATTTTAGAGAGGGGTAGAGTGGGATGGTTGATAATTTGGGCTTTGGGGTTAGATAACCTGTGTTTGAATCTCAGCTTTATTACTCATTATTTAATCTTTTCTGAGCTTCAGTTTTCTTGTGTTAAACTGGAATAACTATAGTACTCCTATATCATACATTGGTGAGAGGTTTATATCTAATTGTACCCAGAATTACACTTTTTAAAAGAAAATTATGCTCCCATACACACAGAGGAAGCAAATAACATCTGATAACCTGAAATATCTAAGGTATTTTATGTACATTACAAAATTTATGATTCTTATAACCCTTTGAGTAGATTGGTTTTATCTTAATTTTGTGAATGAGGAAACTAAAATTTTTTAAAATTAAAAATTTACCCTAATCCACTCAACCACTGGGTTAAAACTCAGGTCTGTCATTTAAAATCTATGTTGTTTCCCTTACCTGATGTTTTTGTACACTCAACCAATTTTGGATGGAGGCCAAAAATAAATAACCATGATTTTAGAGCCAAAGTAATTGTGATTTGTATTTGTTTTGGAGTAATGTTTATTTAGATATGTCCATTGCTATGCCCACTATTTATTTTAGAAATGGTTTTCAGTGAAGATCAGAAATTGGAATCATTTGCACAGATTATTATACTATTGCTGCTTGGATTCAACCCAGAGGTTATGAATTAATTTTCTGTAGGGTTTAGGCATTGAGATTTTTAAAGCTCCCAGATTATTCTAATGTGCATACTAGATTGAGAAGCATTGCACTAAAGGAAAATATATTCCTTATAGCCTTTCTGAGTGGCAGTGGATCATATAATCCCTCAATATTCACCCTCCCACAATTAATTGGGTTAAAATTAGTTAATTTATAGAATGATTGAAGGCCCATGGCATGCCTTTGTATAAAAAGATAAAACAGGTTAATCAAATTCTTTCTTTTCTGAAATTTAATTGGGAAATACTAAGAAAAAACATTGTAAACTAGTAGTTCCCAAACTTTTTTTAGATATGAGAATCACCTGGAAGCTTTTAGAACTTCCGTTGGCCTGTTTTATCTCGTACTTATCAAGACAGAATGTCTAGGGTGAAAGCCTTGGCATTAGTATTTTTTAAAGATCCTACATAATTACAAGGTGCGTCAAAATTTAGGAAACACTGAAGTAAGAGCAGGACCTTAAGCCTAATCATGATATAGAGCAGAATTTCCATAAAACTTAAATGCTGAATCTGATTCAGTAGGTTTGGAGCAAGGCCCCAAGTTGTACTTCTGACATGCTCCCAAGTAAAATTGCTGATGCTGGTCTGCAGACTTTGAGTAGCAGTGAAAGTCTGAGAAAACCTGGGGAGAGGCACAAACCAGAAAAAAGAAATGGAGGTTATGAGATTAACAGCAGAAGACATAGAGTGTGGGAAGGCTGGTCTAAAGGAGGAGGAGAACATAACAGATATTTGTTGAGTTAGTCTATGGAGCAGCAGGACAGTGAAATCTCCTGAGCTCCTGATGCTGAGATTCTTAGAAGTTTCTTGGATATCGAAGGACCTTTAAGTTCCTGTTCCTTAAAAACCAATTGGATTTCCTGAGTTTCTAGGCATGTGTGTTTTTACAGTAAAAACCTTCATAAACCGAAGCAAGCTGCACCAGACACTGTCGATTACTCAAGATGGTTTCTCTTTTCCAATTTTGTTCTCTTATTGTATTCGTGACCTATTGCTGCATAACAAATTACTCTCAAAACTTAGTGGCTTAAAACAAAAAATATTTATAATCTTACAGTTTCTGTGGGTTAGGAATTCAGGAGCAGCTAACTTGGGGGGTTCTAGCTCAGTGTCTCATGAGTTTGCAGTCGGAAAAATGGCAACGGCTGCAGACATCTGATGACTGGAGCTGGAGGATTTGCTTCGGACAGGGCTTGCTCACAAGGTATTCTCCTTGGTTTCCTCACCACATGGCCATTTGTGTCCTTCAGAGTGAATGATTCAAGAGAGACAGACCAGGATGGAAGCCTCCGTCTTTTAGAGACTACCATTTAAGTCATACACCATCACTTGCACTTTATTCTGTTTGTTAGAAGTTAAGTTTAACTAAGCCACTAAGTAAAGCCCACAGTTGAGGAAAGGGGAATGAGAGTCAACCTTTTGAAAGAAGTGTCAGGAAATTCGTGGGCATATTTAGATGACCACAGGTATTTACTCTTTCACATAGCCCTTTGTTTTAGGGAGGGCTGTTTACATTCTCAGCAGGCGGTTCCCAAAGTGCATCACACTAAATAAGAAACTGGGACCAGGGCTCAGTGACCTGCAGTTTCACAAGCTCTCCAGGTGATTCTAATGCACAATCAAGTCTGAGACCCGTCAGTCTCCACTAGTCTTTGGTAATCGCCATCTTGCAACCCAGTTCTGGCCAATTAGCTCTGAGTGGTTATAGGCCGGGGCCTTTGGGGAAAGCTTTCATTGCTGAACAGAAACAGCTCCTGGGTGTGTTCAGTCTTGCGGTGTTGAAGCAACGACAAATCATCGTGTTATCAGCCTGAGGTAGAAGGCCTCAATTAGAGCCGTTGTGGCAGAGTTTTGCAGATACAAGGCAGCGACCTGCATGCATCCTTACAGAAGTCTTTCTGCATTAATGACTTGTGGCTGGGTGAGCTGATGAATTCCCTCATTGTTTTTGCCAATTTGAGGCAGTGTTTTCTGTTACTTGCCATTGGTATCCTCATTAACATTCTAAGTGAGTACTTACAACTTGAAGTGGTCAGCTCAGTGATTTCTCTCAGTACTATCTGCACATTTCCGTTACATGAGAAGTTTTAAAATACACTCCTGGGCTCACTTCTAGAGAATCTGAGTTAAGTAGCCCAGCATGAAGCCCTGATGATAGAATTTTTCTATAGGAGATTCTGAAGTACAGTAGCTTTGAGAACTTTTGGTGACTACAAATACTGAGGGTCTGTTTGAGTATTGAAAACAGTTTTTCTTATATTCCCAAGCTATCCCAGAATGAGAACTATATGTAAACTAAGAAGCAGGTGGGCGGTATCCTTTTAGTTGATAGGGTTTACTTTTTACTTATGTAGTTGCTAAATAAAAACCCATTTACTAGCTTAATATATTTAAACTAATTTATAAACTAATTTCTACGTGATTTATCCTCAACTTTCTGATACTTACAGTTTCTTCTCAGTCCACGGGTTCTAAGAGGCTACAGGAGCACACCTGTGAGAACGCATTTCCTATCAGTTTCTTGAAGGAGTCGTTTTTGTTGCTTTTCTTTGCTCACCATAAAAAGGCAACTCTAGTTACACTTCCTCTAACATTGAGAAGTTATTTTTTGACATACTTTTAGATTTTTGTTTTGTAATTATTAAGTTTAGATTCTCGTTTTGTAATTATTATTCCAGCCTGAATAGCCTGAATTTTCATTATAACATTGTTGGAGGTTATTAAGCAATGGTAACTTAAGTGTTCATTGGTTAGGGAATGAAAAAAACAATACGGTAGATACTCTCCATGGAATATTTTGCTGCAGTTAGAAATAATGAACTACAATTACATTCAACTGCATGCTTAGAGTTTAAAAATATAGTGTGAGTGAAAAGCAAGGCAAAGTGTACAGCATAATGCAATTTTTTGGAAATGAAAAAACACTTTGACCTCAAAATAAGATGGACATATTACATTTAGAAAACTACATATACTTTTGTATAGTTCTACACAAATATTCATAATTCAGATTTTTATAGTTAGTATTAAAAACAGTATGCTTCCTGGAAGAGGTGAAATGGAGAAAAACTAGTGATAGGGGAAAAAATAAGAGTTTTTGGGAACAGTGAGAATATCTCATAGAGGAATACAATTATCCAATCTTTGCTTCTAAGATTTCCCACTCAACCTTGTAAAGGCCTCTAAAACCTTGAAATACCCTGTGAGATCTGAAAATCCTTAGGAAAGCTTGACAATTGCTTATTAAACAGGAATATACAAGACAAGTTTTAAGCCTAAGAGCTTTCTTTAAACAAAAGAGTCTCAGAGTAACTATCTGCTTATGCAGGTTGTACACTGGATAGGGGATAAACCCAGGGTAAAATAGGAGTTAAAATGTAGCCAGGGCTCCATTTACTGTTTGGGAACTTTTTCTAATTTGCTGGAACACATCACACGAACCAGTGGTGACCCTGTTGTGACTTTTATTTTTTAAAAGTTTATTGTAAGCTTTAGAAAGACGGTTTTTTTCATACTGTTTGCCAGTACTTAGCACAGTGCTGGGTCACATGGTTAGTCCCTAATAAACATTTGTAGTAAAAGTGTTTGGCACAATATTTGGGCATGTTAAAGTTTCTAGAAGTCCAATTTCTTTAAGTGGAGTATTATCTTGGTGAATTCTGTTAGACTTTTCTTATATATGTGTATGTTAAACACATTTTTGGTAGTTCGGAAAAAGTGCTTTAAGCAAAACAACATCTTAGTATGGTAGGCAGTATACTTTAGCAATCAAGGATTTGTTCCCTGGACATGGGCAGGAGAGATTTGAGTCTTAACCTTGGACCACCACCATCATCATCAATTGGGAACTTGCTAGAACAGTGTTTCTTGGGGTCTTATCCAGACATATTGAATCAGAAACTCTGGAGGTGGCCCCCAGAAATCTGTGATTTAACAGTCTCCAGGTGATTCTGATGCAGGCTAATGTTTGATACCTCCTAACTTGAACCATTTATTGTATTATATTTCATTCCTTCCACCTTTCCTCTCTTTTGGAACCCATGCTTCTATTTTAACATTTGCTTGAAGACTCAGAATAATTGCTGTATTCTATCTATTTTTCCATTTAATGGGCAAACAAAAAATCTTCTACTGGTTTATCATATCAAGGCTGGTATTGAATTTGGTGGAGCTTGATTATATGTAGTGTTCAGTTTACTTCTCAGAGTAACACATTTATGGCTTCAAGTCTAAAAAACATATTAGAAGATAAAAAAAAAACAGCCAACATTTTATTATAATTAATGGTTCTTTTTACTCCTTTATTCTAGTATTGTTGTTCAAGTTGAGTGTTTTAAAATATGCAAAACATGAGTTACTTAGGAATAAAGGGCAAATATTAAGGTTTGAAAATCATAAGAGAGAAAAAATAAACCAATTACTCAGAAATAAGTAAATATTAAGCAGTAATAGTAAATCAATAGTGAAATATATGCCACAGAAGGCACTTGGGAAATAGTGTTAAAGGGAGGGTCATGGCATTGAATTGATTTTTTAGTTAAGAAACATTGTTGCATCTGTTTGCTTTGGCGAATGAAAGCAGTGACTACGAAGTAATGGAACATACTACAATAACCTTTAACTGCTGCAGACATCCAAACTTCTCTGAAATGAAAAATTAATGGTAATATACCAGTTAACAAGAAGGATCATACATGTATTATCATTGGAGTATATTTTATATCTAAACCACTCCTCCCACTTCTCAGGTAATTATTCTGGTGCATTTTATGTATATTCTCATTTTTTTGGTAAAATTTGTATTTTGTGTACATGTATTTAAAAATTACACAAAATCAGTACAAAAGTAGAGAAAATTATAAACTTTCTGTATTAATTACAAACTTCAACAATTGTAAACTCACGGCCCAGATTATTTTATTTATAACTTCTCCAAACTCTCCATTTACTGCCACTCTAACTGTATTATTTTGAAGCAAATTTCAGACTTCATTGTTTATCTTATCTATATATCTTATATAAATGATTTTTATAGTATACCGTTTATTTTTTATTTTTATTTTTCAATAAACACATTTATTCAAATCCTTGTTCATTTTTAAATTAGATTATTTGTCTTTTAATTATTGTGTTGTAAGATTTCTTTATATATTCTTGATACTGGTGCTTTATCATATAGATACTATTTCTTTCTCAGTGCTGCTTTTTGGTTACCCATCTTTGTGGTAGTGCATACATCTAGTCTATTACTTCTCACCCCATTATAATACACAATAGGTGATACACCACAAAGTATAATAATGGGGTAAGAAGTAATAGACTAGATGTATGCACTGACACAAAGATGGGTAACCAAAAAGCAGCACTGAGAAATAGTATCTATATGATAAATAGTGGGGTGAGAGTGGGGAGATATGTGGATTAGGTTCATCCACACCCTATCAAAAACAAAACTGCAATAAATATCTTTATACATGTCTCTTAATGAACCTGTGTGAGAATTTCTTTGTGAAATTTGCTTATGTGTAGAGTGTTTGAGGTCAGTATATAATGTAAGTGCTGCAGTGATTGGTGCAGATATTCTAGAGAGCAGTCTGTATAGACACCAAAAAGTGTGGGCGTTGCCTAGCCATTCCTCCTCAGTTTATTAGGCATAAAATGATACAGTATTATTGTTTTACCTTGCATTTTTCTGATTTCTAGTAGGAATGACCATCCTTTCATATGCATGTGAAAGGATGCGTATGAAATTTTGGGTTTCCTCTTCTATAAATGATTTATATTCTTTGACCATTATCTCACTGGAGTTTTTATCTTAGTGATTTATAGGAATCCATTATTTTTTAAAATATGTTAGATCCTTATTAAGTTTGAACATTGGTAGTATCTTCTTAATCTGTCATCAGTTTAGCTCTTTTCTTAGTATCTTTGTATAGAAATTCTTAATTTTGGTATAGTTAAATTCCATTTTTTTTGCATTGTGGTTTGTGTTTGTCATTTTAAGAGATTCTTTCCTGCCTTTACCTTGAGGCTATCCTGTCATATTTTCTTTGACTTTCTAGTTTTCCTTTCATGCTTAGGTCTTTGTTCCATTTGGAATCTGCTTTGGAGTTAAATAGGACTCCATTTTAATTTTTCTCAATGCACGAATAAGTTTTCCCAGCCCTATCTAAGAAATTACTCTTTCACCATTGATTTGTGGTGACTTTATTTTTTAATTACATATTAAGTTCCCATAAGTAAATGTGTCTATCTCAGCTCTCACTTCTATTAGATCATTTGTCTGTTTTTGTACTAATACCGTACTAATTTTTATCAGTTTTTATAGTATATCTTCATGTCTGTAGACATTTTCTTAATTCTTTTCAAGGCTGTTTGTTAATCATGTACCTTTATGTTCATACACATCTTATAGTAAATGAGTTCCTTGGATTAGGGTTACTTTAAATTTGATTAATCTGTAAATAAAATAGTATCTTATGATTCTTCTCACCTGTAATTATGGAAATTTCTATATTAGTCATCTTCTATGTCCTTTATTAAATTTTTAAAAGATTTCTCCATAGAGGACTTGTTTCTTTAAGCTAACACCTGAGCACTTTATTTTTTCTGTTGCTATTAAAAATGGTAACTTTGTTTTCTGGACAGTAACTTTAGATTTAGAGAAATGCTACTGATATATTTTTGTAGATTTAAAAAAAAAAATCCAGTCTTACCGAACATCCTCATTTATTTCTCTTCCTCCTCAGAATTTTTTTTTTTTTGCTTTTTTTTGTATATATCTTAGACTTGGGAATTCTTTCGTATTTCTAGGTCTTGTTTTTAATTTATGAATGGATATTGAATTTTAGCAAAAATATTTTTGCCTCTATTGAGATGCTAATGATTTTTCTGCTGTTAGGCAGTTGTTGGCATTTACATCTTTATTCTTTCTTTTGAAAACTTTCTCATCTTTTTCTATTGTGTTTTGAGTTCTTTAATCTGAACTTTCAACTTCCTAAGTCTTTAGCTTTTGCCATACTATTTACACCTAATATTTTGATTTTTGAAAGGTTCACCTTTTGGCACTTACAAAGCTTTTTTACTGTGATAACTTCTAACCTGAGAACTGCACTCTTAAATATTTCAGTGTGCAATACAGTGTCAACTGTAAGTACAGTTTGTACAGCAGATCACTAGAATTTACTCATGTTGAGTATCTGGAATTTATATTATTGAACAGCAACTCCCTACTTCTCCCTTTTTTGTCCCTGAAAACACCATTCCATTGTTTCTATAAGTTCGACTGTTTTAGATAATTCATGTAAGTGGAATAATGCAGTGTTTACGTTTTTATGACTAGCTTATTTCACTTAGCACAATGTCCTCCAGGTTCATTTGCATTATCACATATAACAGGATTTCCTTATTTTAAGGCTGAATAATGTACCATGTGTATATATGCCACTGTCAATGAACATTTAGATGGTTTCCATGTCTTGAATATTGTGAGTACTGCTTCAGTAAACACGGGAGTGCAGCTGTCTCCAAAATTTCTATTTAAATTCTTTCAGATATATACTTAAAAGTGGGGTTGTTAGCTCATATGTAGTTCCATTTTTAACTTTTTTTAAAACAAGTATTATACCATTTTCCATAGTGGTTGCACCATTTTTCATTCCCACCAATCGTGTGTAAAATTTCCAATTTCTCCACATCCTAGCCAGCACTTATTTTTTCTTTTAATTGTAGTTATGCAAACATTTGTAAGGTGATATCTTGTGGCCCTGATGATCACATCTTTTTATGTATCTGTTCACCATTTGTATGTCATCTTTGAAAAAGTCTATTCAAGTCCTTTGCCCATTTTTTAAAAACTGAGTTACTTTTTTTGCTAATTTGTTGTAGGAGCTTCTTATATATTTTGGATATGAACTCCTTATCAGATACAGGCATGCCTCATTTTACTGGGCTTAGCTTTATTGTGTTTTACAGTTTTTGTGTTTTTTACAAAATGAAGGTAAGACCCTTCACCAGCAAAAATATTACAACTTGTTTTATTGCAATACTCACTTTATTGTGGCAGTCTGGAAACAAACTTGCAACATTTTCATGGTATGCCTGTATGTGATTTGCAAATATTTTCTTCCTTTTTGTGAGTTGCCTTTCCACTCTGTTTACGGTTTCTTTTCCTCTGTAGAAGCTTTTTAGTTTTGTAGTCTCATTTATCTATTTTTGCTTTTTGTTGTTTGAGCTTCTGGTGTCCTGTTAAGGAAATCAGTACCCAAACCAATGTCATGAAGCAGAAAGATTCTAGCTCTCCCTCCTCATTTCCTCCAGTTTTTCATCAATGACTCCCATTATCTGACAGTACCTGGAAGGGAGATGGCAAAGGAGCTAAGTCAGGAGAAGGGTGGGAAATAGATCTGAGAACAAACAGGCAAATGTCCAGCTCAGGTAGGCAGGAGTAGAGCATGTCTCTTGTCCTCTTTTCTTTCTGCTCTAGAATAACTCCCTTCCGACTCAGCTAATCAGGGCTGGAAGAAATACCTTATCTCCTCACTTGTAAGCAGTTCCTAATGATTCTATCTCCTATAGCCTATCAAGTCTTGAAGCTAAGATTGCAATATATTTTTTTTCTGCCGCCTATTCCATTGCACTAAGCTGTTGGATTACCTATCTAGGGAGAATAAAAGGAGGGCTGCTTAGTGGGTAGTTTTGGTCCCAGAGTTTATATAGGGCTTGAATTTCCAGGTATGATTGAGATGATATAAACCACAGATCTAGCACATACAACTGTACATAGTGCGCCAGATGTGGCTTCCTTGCTTCAAATATATTATACCTTTATTAAAGGTATCGACCCAAATAACAAACCACCTTTAGAAAATTATACTTTTGTTAAATTAGCCTGGGTTTGCATTAGCTTTTTTAGGCATTTCAACACATATTTGTTTGGAGTTTTTCCTCTGTATTGATCAACTACTATCAAGTTTGGCTTCACACACACACACACACACACACACACACACACACACACACACACAAATTGGATATTTCATTCTTTTGGTCATAAAATCAAAGTTCTTTTTATCTCTGTTAACTATCTTTGGGAGATTACTAGATCTTGATTCTTTCCTGTAACAAATTATTCCTCATAGCTTACCTACAAGGTTGACAAACATACTTTTTATATCTTTTTCCAGGATATTGATAAAATACTGATGCTGTTGAATTTCCTTAACATCTCCTTATTAACTGGCCCTCTTTGGGCATAATTGTTCAATCAGAATCCTGCCTAGCCACATTTCTGCCAATCTGCATTTCTCCATCTTATCCAGGGGTGATGTCTATAACATATCCATGATCAATCAATGCCACAAACTTATTTTTTAGGTAAAGCCATTCATTTGACAGGGCTTGTTCTTAAACACACCACTTTATAGTGATGACTACTTTCTGTAAATGCTCATAAATTATTTTTTTGTTAGCTTATTAGTAGAGTTTCATGGAAAAATGAAATAAACATACTGTCTACTGCTCTAAGAAAACATACTAGTTTATGGCTATGCTACTCTGAACAAGCCTGATCCCAGCTGATCTCAGAAGCTAAGCAGGGTTAGGCCTGGTTAGTACTTGGATGGGAGACCACCTAGAAAGACAGGTGGTGTTAGCATACAAAATAAAAGGGGATTGTAAGCTGAAAAGGTCCTTTTAATTTGTGAGGTCAACCACGGGTTGCCTTGCATTAAAAAAAAAAGAAAACATACTAGGAATTTTTTCTTTTATAGACTATTTTCATTTTCTGTGACTTCACAAAGAAAATTAATAATGGGAACACATAGGAAGGGTTGTGTAGCATGAATTCATAATACAAATTTTTCCGGAAGTGGAAACAAATGAGATGTTATTTCTATGTTTGGAAAAATATAAGGCATAAAGAACTAATAAAATCACACATAATTCTATTGTATCAGATAATAATTACATTTAGTGGTAAGTAACAAAAACTTGAAAGACTATGGCTTAAATCTGGTGTTTTGCATACTTGGTAAAACCTCAAGAGGTGGGCAGCACAGAGTTGAAATGATATTGATAATCCCGTTAGACCCAAGTTTTCTCTGTCATTCTGCTAATTTCATGGTGGCAAGATGGCTTCCACCTGCAGCCTTGTGTGCACATCCTGGGCAGAAAATAGAGGTATGTGTCCACTTTTCTGATTTGTGGTGGACATAAATATAAATTGTGACAAAATAGCATGCAATATCACCTCTGAGAAAATGGAGGCCCAGTTTCCCAAGGCACACAATTAGCGAAGCAGAAAGTCTGGGGTACAATGACATATTTCTCTAACTCTCATGTTCATGCTATTTCTAATACATTACCATTTTACTAGCAATGGTTAAGTTGTTTTTTACTTTAAAAATGTCACAGTTCTTGTTTTTGTCTTTTTTCACCCAAGAACCAATGTAACCTTCCTCAAAACGACTAGAATTGTTTCATGTAAATCCTGACTCATTTATAACTAGAATTATCTCATGTAACCCCCCCCACCCCTCAATTCATAATGAGAATTGTCTGTTCCTAGGAGCAACATTTGACATAGTGTGGTCTGGGAGCCCTCTCCATTAGGTTTGCCTGGAGATGGTGAAGGATTATTAACAGCACAGATTACTGGACCCAATCCCAGATCCAGTGAGTCAGACTCTGAAAGCTAGGTCCCCTGAAAATGCATTTTTAATAAGCTGGACAAGTGAATGTCATGACCATTAAACTTTCAGAACCGCTATGCTAGAGGGTAATTTTCTCTGAGAACAAATTCTGAGTTGCAGCTGCTTCCAGACCATATAGTACTTTGGGGTAAAATTAAGCAAGAGTATCATCTTGTCTTACAGCAAATTTTTTTTAAACCTCTTCTATAAGGAGTGGTCCCACTTCCTAGAAGCTACAAGGAAGTGATTTTTGCTAAAAACATAGTTGGTGAGATTGGTGTGTGTGTGTTTTGGGTAACATAGCATCCTGGCTAAAATTGCAGACTATGGAGCAAAAATGTCTAGGTTCAAATTCTGACCCTGCCACTGAACTAGCTGTAAAATAGCAAAATTACTTACCTCTTTGTCACTTTTTATATCAGTAAGGTGACAATAATAGTCATATCTAACATGATAGTTGTAAGGATTAGGAGAGTCAATATATGCAATGCACTCAGAGCAGCATCTGATATAAGTTTTCAATAGGTATTAGCTGTTAATGATGCTTTATGATGTCATGGTCAGAGCTTCAATACCTGTGTGAATGTCTTTGCTTTACTATAAGTTCTCTAATCACTCTTGTACCTGTTACTGTAAGGTCTCTCATTACCCTTATACCTGATGATCTTTTTTTTTTTTTTTCTAGAAGTGTGTGCATGCATGTACATGTGCATTTAGAAGAGATAGGATGGATCTTCCTGGTTACATTTATTACAGGCAAACAGCTTATGGCATAGAGACTGTTAATGGAGAACAGACCTTGCTGAGATTCTCACACAGAACCTCCTTATAGTAGAGTTCTTGAGATCACTTGGCTGATTTCTTCAGCTGCCTCCTCAGAGCAAGCGGGGGGTTGGGAGATAGGTCACGACTTCTCAGAAACCTTCACTCTTAATTCAGCAATTCTTGATAGCATCCCTCTTATCTTGGAAGAAAGCTGAGACTAATTAAGCTATTTCTGTGGCTCAGCATTTTAAGCTTGTAAGAGAATGAACTGTGTTAAAGCCATATCATTGATGCCTGTGGTTTATATAACTATGATTCTTGAAGTTGCTGCTGCTTCCAGTTTTGAATATGTACAGTAATTCAAAATGCATGAAGGTGGGTTAACCATTTGATGGTTAGTCACTTTTGTGAATGGGCAAAATAATGCACTCTATAATTTGAGTTTAATGATTTGATTGGCAGAAGACAGAATCAGACTTAGTTCAGGAAATCAGATAGGAATATAGAACAAGAGTCCAAATAAGGATTAAAAACTAATTATTGTGAATGCTCCAATTGACTATTTATATAATGCCTAATAATGACCTTAAACTCAGTAGCTTACCAAAGTACAGCATGTCCTTAAATGTTTCATTACAACATTGATAAGATACTATAGGTACTTAACTCTCGTCTATGTCAATGAACCTATGGTAAAATGGGTTTCATTGTATGTTGAAGTTACAGAACCTATGGATGACATTAAGTAAGGACTTATTCTATTTTTCACTTGTGGATTTGTAGGTTTTACTGTTATAGATTTCTTGGGCTTGGCTTGAAGTGAGTGGCCTTGATATAGACAATGATTTGGGTTCCGTTCCATGTCTTTTTATTCTGCGATCACTGGCTATCTAAGGCATGTTTCCTCATGGTAGATGAAAGAAGCTCCAAGAAGACTGTAGACTTGCCAGACCTCCTTAAGACTTCAGCTTGAAACTGGCACACTGACCCTTCTTTCCTTATTTCATTGGTCAAAGCAATTTCATGACCAAGTCCATCAAGTGGGTGAGGAAGCATTTGTACCTACTCTAACAGTAGGTACTTGCAAAGTTATGTGGCTAGTGGCATGGATTATGTTTAGTGAGAGGGATAAAAGAATTGGAAACAATGAGTGTGTCTCAGGTGGCTTCTCAAGAACTTTAGGAGTGAAGGAAGGACAGGATGGAGCAAGAGACTCAGTGAAAGTAAAGGGTCTCCAATCACCAGCCTTATTGCCACCTGTTGTTAGTTTCTTAGGGTTGCCTAACAAAGTACCACAGACTGGTACCCAGTACAAGAAAGTTACTGTATCCTGGTCCTGGAGGCCAGAAGTCCAAAATAAAGGTACCCACAGGACCATGCACATTTACTCTCCCTGACTTCTATGGTTGGCACTTTTCGGCATTCCTTGGTTAATAGGTATACAACTCCAATCTTTGCCTTCATTATCATTACATTCTCCCTGTGTGTCTGTCTTCACATTGCATTCATTTTTTAAGGATATCAGTCCTACTGGATTAGGGGCCCACCTGCTCCACTATGACTTTAACATTGTATCTGCAGTGTCCATACTTCAAAATAAGGTCAAATTTGAGGTATCAGGGGTTAGAACTGCAGCATATCTTTTTTTTTTTTTAATTTCTTTTGGTGGGGACACAGTTACATCTATCTGTAGCATCTCTAGTATGGGATTGTTTTGCCTAGTCCTGTGCCAAATGTTATAAAGAAATAGAATAAAATGTGTCATTACATCAGATACCTTTTTAAAAATTATTATCAGTAGTCTGGATCAAGTGGATTTATCTCTCTAATCTCTCTCTCTCTAATCTCTCTCTCTCTACATATATATATATATACACATTATATATATATACACATTATATATGTATATATAATGTATGTGAATAATCATTTATATATGTATTCTCACCAAAAGTATATATTAAAAATAGTTTTGTCTACCAAAATGAATTTTCATACAAAGGGAGTCTTAGAAGGGTGCACTTTATTTCACAAAATATTTTTTGGGAAAAGATAATTGAAGGAATAAAAGAAAAGGTATTTAGCTCTACTAAAATTCCTTAATCACAACGATCACATTTTGAGTAAGAACATTCAACATTAAAAGACTGTATATTTAAATAATACTGTTCATTTTCCTAAAACATTTCAGGTAACTTAAAAGACACATGATAGTAGGTCCTAAAGCTGTTTTATTAACCCTGTCTTATCCAACACATGAATATTTTTAGGATAAGCCTGTTTTCAAGAACCTAATTTTAATTTTCTTTACTAAAATACACTGTTCTATTTTTCCAAGTCCTACCAGTCTTTGGACAGGAAATATTCATCTTAGCCTAAATTAGTGGTTCATATACTTCCCATGTATTTTTGTTCCTTAGCTCCAAAAAACTCTTATTTCTGGCAGTTCTCGGGGGCGTAGCATGTGCTCACCAACAGTGCTCTCATTTCTTTCCAAATTTAAGCTGTCGTCTTCCTCTCACTCATTTCTCCTGCCTTTGTAACTGTTAAGGGCACGTAATCATTGCCTTCTGGTCCTCACAGTGTTGATGCTCTTGATCTTAGGACTCTGCTGAGGTGCCTACAGTTGCCTACCCTTGCAGTTCTAACATGGTCCTGCTTGCCCTGGAGCTTCTCAGTATCTTGCACATGAAGAGGTAGAGTTCTTCTCTAGTCTCTGCAGCATTTTGACCTCTGAGCTAAGACAGAATATGCTAGGATCCCTTGCCCTCATGTTACTTAGCTTAAGAGGGCTTCTCTCTCCCACTCTGTGAAACACTTTCTTGTTGTGGTAAGAACACAACATGGAACCTACCCTCTTAATCAATTTAAGTGCACAATGTTATAATTATAGGCAGAATGTTATACAGCAGATCTTTAAAATTTGTCTTGTGTGACTGAAGCTTTATACCCATGCAACAGTAACTCTCCATTTCCCATTTTCCTAGCCCTTTGAAACCACCATTCTACTGTTCCTATGAGTATGGCTAATTTAGATACCTCATGTAAGCAGAATCATGTGGGATTTGTACTTTTATAACTACCTTTTTTTTCACTTAGGACAGTGTTCTTAATGTATGGACAGATTTCTTTCTTTTTAAAGACTGAATAATGTTCCATTGTGTGTATATGCTACATTTTAGTCATTGATGGACATTTGGGTTTCCATATCTTGGCTATTGTGAACAATGTTGTAATGAACCTGTGAATGCAGTTATCTCTTCAATATTCTGTTTTCAATTTCATTTGAATAATACCCGGCAGTAGGATAGCTAAATCATATGGTAATTCAATTTTTTTAAGGAACTTAATATTGTTTCCCATTGCAGCTATGCTGTTCTTTGTTCCTATCAATAGAATACAAAGGTTCCTGTTTCTGTGATGTCTCATTATGATTTTGATTTGCATTTTATTGATGGTAATGATATTGAGCATTTTTTCTTTCCATATACGTGTTGGCCATTTATAATTCACCTTTGGAGAGATTATGTAGCATTTTGACTTTAGTTGCTAACATTACCCTGGGATCCCCAGGTCCTCCTGGAACCCAGCTTAAGTGTGCTGCTCTACTCACTTCCCCTTAATTCTCTCAGCTTACACACAGGCCTTTTTTATTTTCCACAAAAGATTAAAAAAGAAAAGTGAACATAAAGAATTTAAAAAGCAGACATTTTAAAGGAAACTTCTGGAGGTCAGATACTCTGTGAACCACTTGTGTATCTTTCTAGTGGTCCAGGGTATCTGTAGTGTTCTCTGATACCACATATCCAATAAATTATTTTTTTCTAACAGTTTTTTTTTACTGTCCAATTTTCACATCTATACATAGTAATTGGGGGAGTGAGAGTGTGGATGATCTTAGCCTTGGTCTCTAATGACACATCTTTGTTCTTGGCCATTTTTCCTAATTCTTCCGTTGCCACCCTTCTGAGTCTCGACCTCCTCTGACTTCTTGGTGGCAGGCTCCACTTAATGAACGAAAGTAAGCAAAAATCTTTAAGAATTTTGATGTCTTTATTTTCTATAACTTGTATATTCTTTAGCTATGATTTTTGTCTTCATGATGTTCAAGTACAGTCCTGCTTTGGCTCTTTATCAGTCATTTAAAACCATTACTATTTTCTGACAGTAGGATGGTGTGATCCACATATTTCAAGTTAATATTTCTTACACCCATTTTCATTCCTTCCTGAATCTAGACCAACTTCTCATATGTTATGGATATAAATTAAATAGGGAGATAAAATTCACCCTTTTCTAACATCTTTGCGTATAGGACATCATTCTGTATCTTCGTATTCTGCTTTGACAGTGGCTTCCTCTTCACCATACAGTTACAGGTGAGGAAATTGAGGGCTGAGTCACACCATTTTTTTTTTTTCAGAGAAACCAATAGCTTTTTATAATCCTTGCAATCAAAGGCTTTAATGTAGTCTGTAAAACAGACTGACCTTCTGAAAATTTCTTCAAAAACTTTCTCCCTGTCCCATTTATTTTGGGTCTTGCCATAAAAGGCTTTTTAAAATCATTCAGATTAGATTAGATTATGCTGTTTTAACAACACTAAAAGATCAAAAACTTAAAGAATTATTTTTTTACATTATTTGTCCAATGTGAGTTGGCAAGGGGGCTCTTTTACCTGACTCAGAAATTTGAAAGAGGCTTCACCATTGAGCGGTGCTGAGGCAGGGGAATAGCACATGGAGGATTGCAAACTGGTTTTTAAATGCTCTGCTTAGAAGTAATACATTATTTCTGCATACATTTTATTGGTCAGAGCACTGGCATATGTAATTTTAAAGGGCTAGGGAAGTATAAATCTCCCATAGATCTAGAAGGGGAAGAGAAGTGGCAATATTGGTGAGCTGAACCCTGGTATTGTCTACCTTTGTCCTTTGTATCTCATAGTATCCAGTTTGATTTTTAATTGTATTTCTCAGAATTTGAAATTATATTTATTTGCGGGCGTTTTCAGTGTCTGTCTTCCATTGAATTCTGAGTTCCATAAGGGCAATGCCTATTTTATTCATCACTGTTTTACCTGGTACCTATCACAGTATCTAGAATAGAGTAGATATTCAGTAAATACTTGGTGAATGTTGCTGAACATACTGGATATGTAAAGCATCCTTTGATACACAGCAGGAAAGTAAAAATTTAGCTCTAGAGCAAGTGAGCGAGATCCTTTTTCATATCTTGGGTTATTTGAGTTTTTTTTTTAGTATTCCATTTTTATCTTTTTTGTTTTTAGCTATAACTCTTAAGTGGTAGTTCTAGAGAACATAGTATACTTCATTAACTTAGTCTACCTTCAAACATATCACAGTGTGAGAACTTTGTAAAAGTATAATTCTGTTTATCCCAGCTTCCCATCCTTAGTGCTATTATTGTCATATATTTGACTCTATGTGTTTTGTATCCACCATCTGTTGTATTTATTTGGGCAGAAATCAAGATAATGTGGTATTGGTGAAAAGAAAGACATAAAAATCATGAAAACAGAATAGAACATTCCGAAACAGGCCCACACAAATATGATCAATTGATTATTTTTTTAAATTTTATAAAGACAACAGGTAACTTAATGGAGATAGTGTTTTCACAAAAGGTGCCAGAAAGTTAGATATCCATATGTAAAAGAGTAAACTGACCCATACTTCATGCATACAAAAATTAACATTAAATATATTACAGACCTAAATATATAACTTATAACTATAAAACTTTTCAGAAACATATGAAAAAATCTTGTCTTGAATTAGGTAAAGATTTCTTAGAAAGCACAAAGGTTAAACCATAAACAAAAATAGTATGGATTGGATTCCATCCCAATTAAACTTCTCTTTGACAGGTACTAGATAAAAAGACAAGCCATAGATTTTAAGAAAAAATGTACAAAACATGTATCTGACCAAGGAGATCTATCCAGGATACATATAGTATTCATACAACTCAGTAAGAAAACAAATACTCCAATAAAAATCACAAAATATTTGAACAGACACTTTAGATGAGAGAAATGAATGACAAATTAAAAGATACCTAACATCACTAGTCATCAGGGACTTGCAAATTGAAACAATGATGGAATGCCACTAATATCTATTATAATGGTTAAAATTAGAATGCTAAGTGCCAAGAGGATATAGAGCAATTGACAGTCTCAGAGTTCTTAGTCTTTACTGGTGGGAATTCAAAATGGTAAAGCCACTTCGAAAAACAGTTTGACAGTTTCTTATAACATCAAATACACACTTGTAACCCAATAATTTTACTCCTGGGTATTGATTCAGGAGAAATGAAAATATGTTACCAGAAGGATTTGATGGGTAAATGCTTATAGCAGCCTGATAATTGCCAAAAATTCTCATCTCCTGGTGAATGAATAAACAAATTGTAGTTCACTCATACAAAATACATTCAATATGTATTAAAATAACAAATTAGTGGCATATGCAACAATATGCATGAATATCATATACATTATGCTAAAAAAGAACCTGAAGATTACATGCTATATGATTAAATAACATTCTGGAAAGGCCAGACTATAGAGATAGAAATCACATCAGTGTTGGATTGCGGGTAGTGATTGACTGCAAAGGGAAATGAGAGAATAGGTTACAAAAGCCTATATTTGTCCCTCATCAAGCTCTATACCTAAAAAGGATAAGTGACTGAATTTTACTGTATATAAATTATACTTCAATAAATCTGACATTTAAAAAAGATTCTGTGTGGGTATAGACAGACGACATACACATGCATATATATGAAAGTGTATGTGCATAAGATATGCACATATGTTTCTTATTTGCTAGAATGTTTTCTCATTTGATATCTTTTCATTGCTTTCTGGCCTTCATTGTATCTAATGAAGTTAATTTTGTTCTCAATATAGTGTCCCTCTATGTAATATCTTTTTCTTTTTTTCTGTGCTTTAGAGATTTTCTATTTTTCAGCAGTTTGACTATAATGTTCCCAGTTGTAGTTTTTTTGTGTGTGTGTTGGCATTCTCAAGACGTGATTATTATCTACCAATCTTTTTATTTCTTTGTTTTAGTTTGGGGTAACTTCTATTAATCTGTAGTTAAATTTATTGATTCTTTCTCTTACACTGTATTAATTATCTGTTATTGTTATAAACCAAGACAAAACTTAGTGGCTTAAAACAATAGCAAGTTATTAATTGTTCCAAGTATATGCGTTGGCTGCACATTATTCTGGGTGCACCTAAGTTCACATGTGCAGCTGCATTCAGCAGGTGGGTTGGCTAGAAGCTAAACTCAGCTGGGAGAGTTGAGATGATTATTTCTCTGTACATGTGGTGTTTCATCCCAGGCTTTTTCATGGCATAGCAATCTCAAGGTAGCATGTGAAGAGGTTCAATGTGTTTTTAGGTCTAGCCTCAGATTAAGGCCTAGGCATCAAAGGAAGACTAACATCGCTGCCTTTGCAATTTATTTATTTATTATTTATTTTTTTTAGCCAAAGCAAATTGCAAAGCCAATTTATATTTAAGGGGAGTAGAAATACTTTCTACTTCTGCGTGAGAATGGCAACATCTCATCAAAAACAGGTATACTTATTGGGTTGGGTATAATTTCTGGCCATTAACTTTCTATACACAGTATTTATTTTGCTTCTAAGTTATCTGAGTATTTTATTTCAGATACTTTATTCTTTTAGCTCTAGAATTTTGAATTTTCAGTTTACATTTCTCTTCTGAAATACCTTTTTACATATTATATCTATCTTTTCTTTTAAAGTCATTAACATTTTTATGGTGGTTGATTTAAAGTCATTGCCTAATTTTAATGACTAGATATCTGGTTTTTACTGGTTGTATTTTTCCTTGATTATGGGTAAAATTTGTCTAGTTCTTACCATATCTCAACTTTGTATTACACATACTATCCCATATATAACAGTGGAGACTGAATTACAGTGTTTTGGTTTTGTTTATGTAGAGTGACAGCCTATACTCTATGAAGTGGTTAGGGTAAAGGACTAATTATACAGATTCTTCTACAATCTGATTGAATTGGGCAGGTAACAAATTGAACTAGATTGAATTAATCTCTGTTCAACCAAAACTCTAACCCCCTATACCACTACTGCTTCTTTGATCAGACTAGTAGTTCATCTGGGAAGGAACTGGGCTGTCATACTAGGTATTGTTGGCAGGGTCCAGGGTCAAAGCTTTATGAGAATGTGTAAGATTATGGTTTCTCTCTATGTCGTAGCCCTTCATTTATGACTGCTTTTTGGAGGGAGAGTTATTAGTTCAAGTGGTTTGTTTTCACATTTGGGCTCTTTCAGATTCCAGTCCATATTGCCGTCTAATGCTGTATTCATCTCTGCAAACTCTTACAGGCTATAGCAGGCCTGTTCTGATCATTCCTACTCAGACCAGATGCCTTTCCCCAGGTATGGAAGCTGCTACAGCTCTCTGCTCACTTATGAAGATATCTTTTCTATCTGGAATTTAGTTCATCAGTATTTTCTCAATTCCATTGCTCTTTGTGGCCTTATAGAAAAATAAAATTTTATATAGGTCTATCTAGTTGCCATATGAATGTAGTTCTTTCTCCATCATAACTGGATATGAAAACAAATACTGAGTGATTTTGACATGACTTTGTCGGTAAAATTAGCTACTAAACTACAGAGGCATTGGTTTATATCCATTGATGGTTCTCCAGCTTCACTGTTAGCAGTTATTGAATTTCTTTTAATTCTTGTAGTTTTATGCTATAGTACTTTTGGGTAAAGTTAGAAAGAAGTTGATTTTTGCTTTAACAAAGATTTGTGTGTGTGTGTGTGTGTGTGTGTGTGGCCTATGGGAATAAAAATATCTGAGAAAGTAAAAGAAACATGGGGAAAAAGAAAGTAAGAATTATAAATACTTATGGCTAAGTGACATAGCAAATACAGTATCTTTGGTAAAATTTCCAGGCATATTAATCTAGACAAACTGAGTTAGAGCTTTGTATTATAATAATGTAAAATGATCTCTAATGTAGTCAGTACAGATTTTTTTGTCCTTGACAGTGGGAGGTAACTCTGAAAGATATTTTTGTCCAATAAAGAAGAATGTCTTTAATTTCACACCTGAAACAACTGCCTGGATGATGAGTCTCATAATTACCTATGGTAGCTGTGGAAATTATACATACATACATACATACATACATACATACATACATATGTGTATATGTGTATATGTGTATATATGTATATATATGTATATATACACACATACATATGCATATGTGTGTAAATATATATGCAAACTATAGAATGTATACATGTATGCAATGGAATATTACCTAGCCATAAAAGAGTAAGATCTTGCCATATGTGACAGTGTAGATGGACCTAGAGGATATTAAGAAAAATGAAGTCAAAGACAAATGCCATATGATTTTTTTTGTATATGGAATCTAAACAAAATGAACAAACAAAACAGGCTCATGGATACAGAGGACACACTGATGGTTGCCAGATAGGAGGGGATGGGTAGAAAAGGTGAAGGGATTAAGATATACAAATCGACAGTTACAAAATAGAGGAATGTAAAGTACTGGGGTGATATAAATGTGGAATCACTGTTGTACACTTGAAACTAATGTATTTTATATCAACTAATTTTTTTTTCAAGAAAAAATTTTGACATGAAAAAAATATATAGAATCTATCAGAAGGAGGAAGAAACTGGGCACCAAAGGCTCTGTATGGCAAGATGATAGCATTGTTGTCCAAGTTGTCTTTAGAAATACAGCCCAAAATAAATATTTCCAGAATGTGCAGAGACAATCTTTTTAGGATACATAACAGCTCAGTGCCAACCTTGAAATCATTGACTCTTAGAGATGTGCTGGGGTCTACATTACCTGAAAACTGAGCTCAAGTGTGGCTATATACACTCTTCCCAAAAGCATGGCTGCTTTTACTGTCCATCTTCTTGCCACTACCTTTCAATCATGTAAGAAATTGAGGCCTTAGTGATATTGGCACTTTTATTTTCCTGTGAGAAGAACATTTCATGTGGTCCTTGTCCTCAGAGATCCCTTCATCTTTTTCTCTCTTCATCAGCAATATTAATTTTTACCTTTAGAGCAGGGCCAGATATTTTCTTTCTCTTTCTTGACTCCTTTAAGGGACCCGATTCTCTCTAACTGCTGTGCTTACTGGCTTTCTGTTATGTTCATCATGTCAATGGGTAGAAAGACCTATAAAGCTGGAGTAAAGCAAGAAATTTCAAGTAAGAGAAAGTCCCAGAAAGTGAGAGGCCAGGAAATTGATATTTTAGGAACATGTTTTATTTTAGATTGAGTTAGACAACTTTTGAAGTAGCATCACCATCAAGTGGAGAGTGAGAATGGCCAAGACGGACTAAATCATTTTAAAGATTTTTGCAGGATATTCAGCAGGCAGTATGGGGGAAGAAGAAACTGTCCTTGGGTTTCTTTTGGTTGGTCTAATAATTCAATTGACATGGGACAGGTTAACAAGAGAAAATGACCAAATTTAGTTCTGTAAATATGTATGGAAACCCCACATATATTAGAGAGTCTGACACCACATACATGAGAGGTTCAGAGAGAAAGGGAAATGAAGGGTATATGACATCCTGAGCTAGGGGTCACTTTGGGGCTTCAGAGGGTAGGGAGGTAATTGCAGAACAATAAGAAGAGATGTTCAGTACCTACATGCCATATAGAGAGGCCAAAAAGAAATTATCTCTGACAATCTGTTGTTGTAGGTAAGACCCCTAATTCAAAGTCCTCTAGGTAGTTAAGGGTCAGGGGAGAAATTTCTCTGAGCCCACAGAGGCACATCTTGGGGTGAGTCATTCTGAACCCCTACACTAGTCCCTCTAGAAAATAGAAAATTTTCTATTTTTTTAAAATTGTGAGAATAAAAAAAAATTTTGACACTGTTACTCGGGGCTCCCAGTGGTACTTGGGATTCACTTTCACTTGGTACTCTACCTATGTGCTATAATCAATATAAAATGACTTACAATTTCTTCTGTCAACCCCCTCCCCCAAAACCCAAAATCTTTTGTATCTCTTCACCCATGGACAACTGGATTTCCACTTTCAGCACTTAATGACTTTATTTTAAAGCTTTGTTCTATTTGAACAGGGCTTTAAACTAGCATGAGGTATTTATTCTTCAGGGTATGAGATGTATTTTATACTGGTGGCATAAAACGGAAATTGAGAAACCCTAAATGAGGCTTCACAATGCCAGGAAAAGGGGGCAGAAAAGTGAAGCCAGAAACAAGAATGAGATATGTAGCCAATTTCACCACTTTGCCAAGAGCTGGTGTTATGGCCAAAGTGTAGATTCTGGCTCGAAGGCTCTGAAGGATCATTATATTTTATTATTTCATAAAGTTAGGGCATTTTGGGTCATAAAGGAAGTGGGAAGGGAGGGATCGCATAGGACAGGGAAAGGCGTTTTCCATCAGGACAAGTTTGACCTCTTTTGTGGGAGTCAGGAAAAAAAAATACCATTGGGTTAATAACAAATAACAACATCAATAGCAGCAATAATTACTATACCTTAGTCTTTATGTGCCAAGTACTGTGCTAAGCATTGTGCTTCCTGCCACAACGAAAGTCAGTTACTTAATATGTATAAATATGTGATTCTCTACAGTGCTAGGGAATCTGAGTTAATACCTGCCTATTTTTCCTTCTATCATTTATTCAAACTTGCTATATTATCTGACTCTTTGTAAACTGCTTTAAACCTCTTTTTGGGGGTGTGAGGGGAGCACAAGACAAGATATAAATAAATAACCTATATAGGAACTAGAAAAGCTACAGTCTCATGGATACTTGTTTCTGGATGTTTTTTTCTAGTTCCTTTTACTGGCTCTAACCAGAGTTCACCTTCATAGATCTTCTGGCCACTTAGGAAGTGGTCTTTAGGCGTGGCCTCCAGGTTACATTCATTAGTCTCATTTGTCTCCTGAATCACCAACTGCTGCCTTCCTGTGAAATATTTTTTTTTGGCTATTATTCATGACTCTGTGGTCTCAAAATTGTTTTTTTTGAGCGAGTGTGTGTGTAGGTGAGTGGTTCTGATTTTAAAATCCTGTGATTCTCTGAGCCTCTGGTACTATAACAATTGATCCTTGGTGGGCAGCATCTTCTAAATATTCTTAGGTATTTTCTGGTCCTAGGATACCTAGGAAGATGGAGATGAAAAGTCAAATAGAAAAAGCTTTGAGTTAAGAATACTTTTAATTCTCTATCTTTTGCAAGGATTCTTCTAAATACTGCCAGCTTCCTGGCTTCATCTTTATATTCATTAGTTTTTATATAACATAAGCCAAATTTCCATTTGTTTGCATTTTCAAAATCAGTGGTGGAAGAAGGCAGTGAGTCACCAGGACACAATCACCAGGGACATGAGATGTTAGATACAATGTAAAATGTGGATGCATATGATGATCAGGCCAAATCTCTAAATTTTACAAATACGTAAACTGAGACCTATCAGATGTCAAAGAGGTCAATGTTGTACAAGGGGTGGGATAAGTGAAATGGGATTTTGTTCTGGGTCTTCACTTCCTGCCAGGAGGTGTCTTAGGTGAGCCATCTTCCTTCTGGGTGAGATCAGCAGAGGCAGCCTTATGGAGTAGAATAGTTTAGGAGTCATAAAATTGGTGAGAAAGTTCACAATATGTTTACCATTGAAGATAACTTTAGTACAAGTACAAAGCACCATTACTGTGACTTGTGGTACTTGGTAACTAACACATATGACTACTCACAAATGAATCCTAAAAATGCTCCAATGTGTGGGATGTAACTTTGTAGGTGTCTGTGACAATAAATGCAGAACCAGAAATAAAACTGGGGGTACAGGGTGTTGCTTAGCAATACAAATGAAAATGGGATGAAAATAGAGTACTTCAGCAGAGAAAAAGTTGTTTACTAGAAGTAAAGACACAGTGGGGGCTGATTTTTTCCACTTAATTTACAGTGGTGCATACGAACTTGGTTCTCTGAGGTTCTGGGTTTATCATTGGTGCTAGTAAAACCAGAAGAAATCTTTCATCCTTTTAAATTTTTTCTGAGGGAGGTGTGTGTGTGTGTGTGTGTGTGTGTGTGTGTGTGTGTGTGTGTGTGGGTGTGGAGAGCTGGCCATATGCACTTGAAGATTTTAAGAGGTTGTTTCCTTTCTTAATGGATGTAGCATCTAGTGAAGTAGATTGGAACCAAAACATGTAACAAATTACTAAGATGCAGACTCTCCAGTAATATGAATGAACACATCTCAATGTAAAGAAAATTGAATAGTTATAAAGATCTTTGTGCTGGTTATGTGAAAATGTTAGTTTACTGTCTCAATTTCATGTGGTAAACCTTATCTGCCGATTTTATGGATGAAGAAACTGAGGCTTGGAGAAATTGACTTGTCAAAGTCACAGACTTAGTGAGGGCAGAACCAGGATTCTAATTCAGATTTGTTAGATAGAAGCTTTGGCTTTTTTTTTTTTTTTTTTTTTAAACTCTGCTAAATCACCTCAAGAGGTCTCTTGGGCTCTGTAGTCTGGGTTATGGTGATTGATCAATCCGTGCACTGGGAAAGCTTCCTGTAGAGAGTTGTTCTTAATTGGTTTAAAGGACTGCAGGGAAGAGGGGAGGAGACAAAGTTTTTAGACGAAAGTTGTGTTCTTAAGATTGATAGTCTTAATGTCTAATTGAAATCTCTTATTGTCATTTAGGTTTTCAAAAGTTGATTAGCTTATAAGTGCCTTGGATGCCAATGTTTACAAATTGTTCTACTATTTACTTATTTTGTAGTTGATGTAACTTGAGCTGCCACCCAGAATTTTAGGGCAAGACTGAATATGAAAGTTTGCAGTGACTAGTCTTATAGTCAGGAAATGAGCTAGACATAGAATAAAAGTGGACATAATGGCTTTCTATGAAGCAGTTTGATTTGATGTGTCAGTATTGAACAGGCACAGGTCAAAAGTGGGAAGAGAAAGTTCAAGAAAGAACAAGCCATTCCACAGTGGAAGGGCTTCCCTTGGACACTGAAGATGATACTATGCACAAGGCATGAATAAACTTGTTATTCACTAGAAACTTGCCCAGGATGCTAACTTTATATGATTTAGAGATGGGTTTATTAGGAAGTTTGTTCAGTCATTCAACTAGTAAATGTTACCTGAATGTTAGATGCTGCAGCTATAGAAAAGAACAAGAAACACATCTCCCTCATTTTGTCTTGTAAATAACTATAAATAGTGTCAAGTGTTTGGTACAGTATTGGAAGTATATAGGACATAAGGTAAGTTCAGGTGTTTCCAGAAGACCCTGAGACAGTCTTTGTGTTGGGCTAAGAACCTTCGGGGATTAGTCATTGATAAACAACTGTTCCTGAAGTGTGTGTGGTGATGTTCTACACTCTATATCAAGAGAATGTATGTTTTTGCTCTGAGTGAAGGCACTTAAAGGATGTTCTGACACATTTAAATGATTTTCTCTCTGCTTAGAAATTATGCATGCTTGCTGTATTAATGCTTCTTAGAAAATAGAAAATGCCTCTTAGTGCCTTGCATGAAAAAACAAACCTTACACTTAGATATCTCTATAGAAAATTTCTACTCTGGCATAAACAGAAAAGTTCAGGATGCCTATTCCCTTTGAAGTAGACTCAGTTGAATCCTTAAATGTTGGCCTTGGGGAAATCTTCCTTTTTGTTCTTATCAGGTATTCAAAACAGCTTGAACTTTTGAAAAGACCAGTAAATATCACCAGTAGAGGGCTGAGGAACAGTTTGGTTAATCTTCAGTCTGTCTCTGTGTCCAAATTTCCCCTTTTTATAAGGACACCAGTTATGTTGAATTAAGTTCCAATCTCATCCTCTCATTTTAACTCAGTTTTTTTTTCTGTAAAGACCTTATTTCTAAATAAGGTCTTTTTCTGAAGTTCTAGGGGCTGACTTTGTCATATATTTTTGAGGAGCACAATCAACCCATAATAGCAGGATAAATAGAGTTGTTAAATAAGGATTTACTGATGTCTTCCCCACAGTAGCTAAAAGAGAAAGTGCTTCTTTAGAGAATAACTATTTTAGTAGTTCAGCAAGAATGTCTCTACAAAGAGAGAATTCTTTTTCAGGCTACCCCTGCTTGATGGAAGGAAATACCTTTTACTTGTATCCAACGCCTTTTGCCCTGCCTCTGTATTTTCCAAGCAAATAATGAATTGCCTATTTGTTCATGGGTTTCAGACTCAGGAAGAGTATGTTCTGCACAGTGACCAAATCTTGCCAGTTGCGACAGGCCACACTCTTTTCTTAAATTGTGATGAGAACACTTAACACGAGGTCTATCCACAACCAATTTTTAAATGCACGGAATTATAATGTTAGCTTCAGGCACAGTGTTGTATGACAGATCTTTAGGACTTGCTCATCTTGTAACCAAAGCTTTACACCTGCTGAATAGCAGCTCCTCATTTCTCCATTTCCCCAGCCCCTGGCAACCATTATTCCTCTTTGTCTTCATGTTTGACTATTTTAGATTCCTCATATAAGTGGAGTCACAGTGTTTATCCTTTTGTGGTTGGTTAACTTGACTTAGTGTAATGTCTTTTGCGATTATCTATATTGTCATATATGGCAGGATTTTATTTTTTTAAAGGCAGAATGTTATTACCTTGTATGTATATACTACATTTTCTTTATCCATTCATCTACTGATGGACATTTTAGGTTATTTTCACATCTTGAGTATTGTGAGTAGTGCTACAATGAACACGGAAGTGCAGATATTTCTTTGAGATTCTGATTTCAATTCTTTTGATAATATACCCAGCAGGGGGATTAGCCAGCAGTGGGATTAGCCAGCAGTGGGATTACCCAGAAGTGGGATTACCCAGAAGTGGGATTATTAAAATTAGTTTTTTTTAATATATGGAAATTCCATTCTGTTTTCTATAATGGCTGCACCAATTTTCAAATATTCACACCAGCAGTGTATTAGGATTCTTGCCAATACTTCTCTACTAATTATGAGGTTATGCCTCATTTTAGTTTTGGTTTACCATCTTTTGATGAGTAATGTTGACCATTTTTTCATATACCTGTTACAGGCCACACAAACTTTGAATATTGCAGGTATCTGCAAGTATTATAAAACACTTGAAAAATTGATTTATTTTTGTATGAAATTGAATTTTAAGAGCTATATTGCAAGGCCTAATTGTACATACAAGAAGTATATGTCATGTTGGTATCTACTATGTGTCAGGAAATATATGAGGTATTGAGAAGACAGGAATAAGAACTACACCTCCCACCTATGCCCTCATGGAGCTTAGAGAAGCAGAAAATGAATAGAATTTAGTTTCTGAAGGTTAACATCATTAAAAATAGGCTCTTGGAGCAAGTTTATTCTCCCTTATTTTGCATCTGAGTATTTTAAGCAATTAGAAGTTGTATAAGGGCAATAGTAACCTTGCAATATGAAAGACTTTTTAGAATACATCAGGCAATAGCAAAGTATGACTTCCTAGGTAAGAGTGATGAAAAAAATAATGTAATTAATGAAGCAATGATACATAGAATTATGCCATGGTGCTTAGCTTTAAGCAGCTTCTATTACAAGAAAGATAAGACCAAGAGCAACTTTAGGGGAAAAATGAGTTCACATAATCATCTATAATTATGTAATTAATATACATGATGGATTGGTACATGATTAGAGGATTAAAGAGTTGTAAATATTCAGGGGGTATATTTTATGACTATTAAAACATTTTATACGACTATTATCCTATCTTCAACTGTAAGCTCTTTAGAAGAGGGTCTCAAAACTTAGCATAGAATAACTATTAAAAGTTTTACTCTATAATCTATACATTAAAAACATGGAAAGATCATAAAAGTTGTGATGTAAAAAATGAAGGAGGCCGAATCCTATATCTGAGATAAACATTACATTCAAGAAAGCTAAAAATGTTCTGGCTCTTCTACATAACTTCATTTCTAAGGAATTAGAATCTGGTTATATTTTGGCTGATGGGGAAAATGATTCTAACAAATCAGTGTGTAATTGTATATTAATTTCAAAAAGCTAAAAATGCCTCTTAAATAATGTCTATTTTGTGTGTACTTTCTAATATTCCTTTTAAGTGAAAAAGTTTATAGCTTTTACTGAAATATTAGAATTTCAATCATTCAAGTAGGTTAAAATCTTGTAGAATTGTTAATTTAACTATTTACAATGTATCAACTACCATTTAGGGTTATTAACAATAATAGCTACTATGTCACTAGATAAATCATATGACTTAGTTTCAGCAATTGCTTTCAGCCCCATAGTCAAATTTAGAAGCTCTAATTAGACATTATCATTCTGTTTGTCAAGCTAGTTTCTATTTGCTATTTTATGAGGTTTAAAGCCAAATAACCAGTTATAAATTTTCATTCAAAGTATAAAATGTTTTTCCTTTGAACAAATATGACACCAGCATGATTTGCTTGCCTGTCCATTCTTTTCATTTTGAAAATGTGTCATGGATATTATACTAAATGAAATAAGTCAGGTAGAAAAAGACAAATAGCATATAATTTCACTTATGTGTGGAATCTAAAAAAAATAAAAGAAGAAAAAAACCATACTTATAGAGAAAAGATTGATGATTGCCAGAGATGGAGGTGGGCAGTAAAAGATGGAGGTGGGAGAAAGAGGTGAAGTAGTCAAAAGGTACAAACTTTCAGTGATCAAATAAGTCCTGGGATTAATGACAAGTACGGTGATTTTAGTTTAAAATATTGTATTGTATATTTGAAAGTTGCCAAGAGAGACCTTAAAAGTTATCATAAGAAAAAGTTTTTAACTGTGTGGCTATGAATGTTAAGTAATTGACCATTTAGTAATATATTCACATTTTAAATCATTACGTTATGCATCTTAAACAAAATTTCATGTCCATAGTATCAAAACAGGAAGGGGGGAGGAAACACGAGAGAGGAGAGGTGGGACTAAACTGAAAGACCACCAGACTTGTAAACACTGGATGAGGTATAGTTTGGAAAACAAAGTCCTCAGAAAATGGGTCCTCATTTCTGGAAGCAGATGTGAACAAATGTCCCAAATTCATATCTTTCTCAAAACTTTTCAGTTGGTGAGCTTTTCACATAGCAGGTTGTGTTTTTACTCATAAATTTCCACAAAAGTTCTTATTAGTTCACCATCTTTCTCCATTATGCACTGTCTTTAAATGTTTATTTCCATGTCTGTGAATTACAATAGAATTCAAGACTTTAGTCATCTGTCTTTGGATTTTGGACCAAGCTTCCTACCTGAAGATCTTCAACTTTCTCTGTAGCTTTCATGCAGGTTAGTGTATCTTGATAGTTTTGGTAATGCGTGGATTCTGGTAACTTAGTTTGTGTTAGAAAAATGTCAGTTTTCTTTCAAGTCTGAGCTGTTCCAAATTGTTAATTTCCTTCTGATAACCTTATTCTTTCTTAGAATCACCACTTGCCTTATTAATGGAACTTCAAAAAGAATTAACCCATTTTATTTCCTGAGTTGAACTGGAGTCTGAAGAAGACTATTAACTAGTAAAGTGCCAGGCTTCAAAGGTGAACTTTATCAGTCATTGTCACTGGAAGGCCTGAAAAAACAGCAAGAAATATTTCTTCTGGGAGTGCTTTAATCTTCTCGGCTGAGATTGGTTGACCCTTTGATATCTTATGTTTCTGGAATCACTACAGTTCTCACAATCTATTTTCCTTCATCACTGGGTGTTATCCTGACAGCTACCTTACTTACAGTGAGAAAAGGCAAAGGTCAAGGATTTATCTAATATCTCTACTTTATTCAGGCCTTTCTTTTTTGTGTTGCCACAACAGATATGGAGCTATGAAGCCCAGAAACTTCATTATTTTTTTGTTTGCTTTTTTTATATATATATATATATATCAGTGATAAATCTAGAGAAGTAAGAGTCTCATTTTTGGAATCCAAACTCTCCTTGTAATTTTGCTTTTGATCTTAGGCTACAAAAGATCCATCATAATGTTTCATGTACCTCCTTCCCCCCTTCTCCACCCCCTGCTGCCTTTGCATCAACAGAAATCCTTGTGGAAATTCCGATTTTAGTATTTACATTAGAAATGTACTGTAACTTTTTTTTTTACTTGCAAGCATTATGCTTTTTTTTATAGCTCCTGAGAAATAAGTAGGTGTTTGATTTCATCATCCTGATATGTGATCACTCTTTAAATCCCCCTCTTTCATCCAGCAAGATGTTGGTGTTTGCCTTGCTGGTTGTAGTGAAAGCAGTGCTGATCATACCATCTTTTGAGGGGCTTTTCAGAGTGGCTTGTTTTTCTAAGAGGTCAATAGCCAGGGGTTTGTTCTGCAATAGGTAATGAGTAATCTTTACCCAATTTGTGTTTTATAACACTCTGAGGACTAGTGGTCAGGGTAATGTCCTCCTTTTTCAAACCAATCTTTACTAAAACCTTTGAAAATACATAATTCATTTTGTAGAAATTGGTTTAAGTATTACCCTTGGAGGCTACAGAGGCAAAAGTTTTACATAAGGACAAAGATTTGGCACTGAATGTACAGCTTAGGATTCTTCCTACAGAAGGCTTTTCTGTGGCCTTGAGCACAGTATTGTTTTGTGAGTTTTGCCTGTTTTGGTCTTAATTCTTGACTATCCATGGCAATGATTTTTCAAAAATTAAAGCATTTATATCTTCCCCCGCCCCCAAAGCCCATATTAAAGGGTAGTTATTTCTCAAATACAGCAAATAGGAACTTACACATCGACTTAAGATTATAGACTTAATTCAGGGAAACTTCCTAAATTATTTCTGCTTATACTTCCCGGCTTGGCACTGCAACAGCCTCCCTAGTTTGTTGAAAGGCCTCCAGGTCACCCTGATGCTGGATAAAAACCCTACCTAGAATTGCAGGGCTGTCTGGGGATCCCACACAAATGGGGGTCCTGGTTTGGCAGCCACTCTTGTCAAGCTTCAGGCCGCTTGAGGGCAATGACGAGAGATGAGTAGACCTTTCTAAGTAACAACTTTTTACAGGAACCTTTCTTTTATCCCACTAATGTAGAAAATAGCAGGTAAGATAGTAGTTTCGATGCCAGGATTATAGTTTAATGCTATGTGTTCTGAAAGCTGGAATAAGCTGTGTAACCTCTCTGGGCCTCAACACCTTTCTCTTTTAATGAAGGAATTCTGCTCTGTTATTGTTTTCAGTTGTCAAATTCTGTGAGTCCAATATGCCTTTGGGATACCATGGAGCTGTCAGAATTTAAAGCTTCTTCTGTTCCTTCACTTGAATTTTAGAACAATTTTCTATATTTTAGTAAGTTATTAGAGGCATAGCATAGATTTCTGCATTGATTAGACTTTGCCTTCTCAGAAGCATCTAAGGAGAGCCTGATGAGAAAGTTATGCATAATATGCCTTTTGAAGTGTTAAGAGATAAGCAAGGTGAGTGATAATTGAGAGTACACAAAGAATGAGACAGAGCAAAGAAGTAGGCACTGATTCTACTGAAATGGTATTTTCAGAAATAATGTAAAAAATGATTTTAAAAGGAACTGAACCTTGCCTTTTGAGACCTAAAGGAACTGGCATAATAAGTTAAGACCTGAATTGTCTTATGAGACAACAATACCAAGATTGCCAATTTCTAACGAAGGAAGAATCTTTACAGTCCCTGATTTATGTTCCAAAGGTGTCAAAACAAAGCTGATTAAGGTCTCTGTCTGAAAAGTGGGTTTCAGATGAAGAGCATAGGCCTTAGAGAAGACATATTGACATAGTTAACATAGGGTTACCTGTGTATGGAGGACAGATGTCAAGAGGAAGAGAATCATCTGTCATTTGGGTCCCTCCCTCGATCATTCTACAGCAAACCATCTGGTATAAAAGAGTGCTGAGCACAGAGCCAGAAAGCCTGATTTATGAGTACTGGGTAGGGCTGATAAGGAAAAGTCTACTGTACTGTAGGATAGAGTTGATTTAGACTTAGAAAGTGATCAAATTTTGGAGGAAGACTGAAAGTCATTAGTAGGACATACAAGTCAAACCAGCAGTGATGTGCTACTTTTTATCTGTTGTGTAGGTAAACATTAGAGAATGAGATGCCAAGAATCAGTGGTGATGTGGACTCGTAAGAGCCTTCTTGTGAATTGCAGGTGGTGGTGAGGCCATTCTGAAGAGTGATCGGAAAGCAAAGCCCAAACATATTAGAGAAGCTTTGGTTGGGCTTGGGGGAAGAAATTCAGGGGTCAAAGAATTTAAGAAACAAAACATTCTGAATCAGCGTATTGAGTAAGATGTTTCTTCCAGCAAAATACTTCGAAACTCAGGTGAGATAAAGAGACAATTAACATGAATTCTGGAAACAATTGGAATTCAATCAAGTGGAGCAGAGGTTTTCCCAGGCTGAACTGGGTAGATAATACTCCCAATATCCTCAGTTATGATACCTCTTTTTTCTGTTGGTGATTTTGCTGTGACAGGCCATATACATATGAAATAAACATTAATGATTGGAGAATACCAGCTCCATTTTGGAGAAGTTGTGTGCAATGGACAAAGCAAGATCACAGAGCTGGAAATAAAAGTGCTCTGAGCCAGCAAACACAAACAACCTTTCCCTTTGAAGAAGGCCAACAGGCATTGAATAGATATACTTGTTCTCAGAGCTGGACTGAAGAGGTATTCTCTCTTGTGCAGAATAGCTTATGGATGGTATCCAGAATGTGAGTCCCCTTACCTGGCATGTATGAGAGGGCATTCATCTTGATTGAGCAACCTGTTAATTTCCCTATAATTCTATCCTGACTAGAATCATAGTTCTGTATGTTGGAGAGAAGGGGTCTTTACATAGAGTAAAAATATTTAAGGGGACACTTTATTCTAAGATAAAAATCATGAGTGCATGCAGAGGCTTTTAGGGATATATAGATACCACTTAAAAAAAGAAGTGGGGGGGATTTACATTGTAACTCTCATGAATGGATATTAAGTTCTCCTGTTATCAGTAAAAATAATAAATGAAAATGAGTGTGGTAGGACTGCAGACATTACTTTGTAGCCAATTTTGGGGTACAGAAATCTTAACCTTTGAAAATGGTAATGCTAGAAAGAATAGGAAAGTTGGCTGACCATCAGGAACTCTTAGGGGACAGTAGATAAATAAATGACCGAAAGTTTAGAGGTTAAAAATAAATGAGATGGCCTATCATCTTTTTCACCTTTCATAGTTTATAGAATTTTAGATTTTAGAGAGTATGAAGCTCAATCATTTTCTATATGAGAGAATTATGGCATAAGGAGATTAAATAAATTGGCCTAGTTTGCAAAAATGGCCAATGGTGGAATTTGGGACAGAGCCCAAGAATTCCAGTTTCCATGCTGGTCCTGTTCACAACCCACTGCATTGCACAGCACCGTTTTCCATTTCTTTCTCCTTACAGCTTATAGTTCTGCTTACAGTTCCCTTTAAGCCATTGCCATTAAAGGACAAGGAAAGAATAGAATTCACTTTTTATTGGCTAGTAGGTGGCATCATATAAAGCCCTTGGCCCATGGCATTCATCATAATCACCCACCTTCCCTTCATTCTCTTCAATTCTCATTCCTGTTAATTCTTGCTCTAGGCCCCTGCCTACACAAGGCTTGTCCTGAATGACTAGAAACTCAATGTGGAAGTTTCGAGTTCTGAGGACTTCCCACCCTATCACCCTCTCTCCCATAGTTGAGAAGAATTTTCTATATTTCGAATCGTGTAGCTGCCTAGCCCTTGGAATAAAACCTGTAGCTGTTGAAGGAAATGAAAAAAAAAATGGAAGAGTATGGGTTATTCTATAAAACAGGTAGTGTGGGGCAAGAGGAGGAGAATCTGCATATCTGTTAATATTTGATTTCATTGTAAACAGATTGTGTATAAAAGTACCTATGTATTTTTTAGTTTTCTTTCCAAATTAGGTGAAGTCTAGTGCTGCTCCTGGAACTGAAGTTTAATTTGACCTTTCCCCACTTGTACTTTTGCTTCATGGTGTTTGTCTTCTGTTTCAGAATCAGTTCCAGTAAGTATTAGACCCTAGAAAAGGTAAACATTTTGAAAAGTATTTTTCTATCAATGCTTAATATTTTAGTTACTACACTTCAGATCTAAAGAGGGAGAGTCTAGAGCTGCAAGGGCACTTAGTCATTTAAATCTAACTCCTTCATTTTATAGGTAGAGAAAGTGAAAATGAGAAAGTAAGTGACCCCAGGTGATCCGTATTTATTGGGGGAAGAGAGCCGACTTCTACAAAGTTCTGTTGAATTCTCTTTGCTGTGCAGTTCCCAGTTTTTTGTCAATGGAGGGTGAAGTTCTCTAGGCTCAAAGAACCATGGCAATTTATGATGAAGGTAGATCAAACATCTTGGTCATCTACTAAGGAGTAGGGTGTGGCGAGAGAAGCATAGGTTTTGAAACCAGACTCCTTGTTCCACCACTTCCAAGATGTGTGTCATTGAACAAGCTTTTTAAACTCTGGTTCTTTCTTTGTGAAGTGGGTTAACAGTAGCTTTCTTACAGATTATTTGGAAGCTTAAATTATAGTAAGTGAAAGTGCCTGTCATAGACAGTGTTAGGTCCAGTTTATGGCCATGCCACCCCGAACAAGATGATCCCATCTGACCTTGGAAGCTAAGCAAGTCAGGCCAGGTTAGTACTTCGATGGGAGACCACATAGGAAGACCAGGTGCTGTAGGTATAAAAAATAAAAAATAAGAGATTGTAAACTGACAAGTTCCTTGCAGTCTGTGAGATCAACCAAGAGTTGCCTCACCTAAAAAAAAATTAAATAAATAAATAGTGTTAGTCCCCTGATCTGTCCACCTGTAATTCCTCTCCATTGGAAGACTGGTTCTGCTGAAGGTCTGTGCTCTGCAGAGGCTCCTTGGAACAGTGTTGATGGCAGTGAGGAGTCTGGTCTTTAAGAGAAGACTTCCGAGTATTTTAGCAAAGTGTTTTCCTCAGTGACCCAGGTTCCTTTTATGTATGGAATAGAGTTTCTGAAGCGGTTCCTTGGGAACTAGATATAATTGTTGTCAGATTATTATTTATAGCACCTTCCTCTTTGCTTCCAGAAACTAGCAGAATACTCTTAACTTTTAGTCAGTTGCTTCTCACACACAGGAGTTATTCTCTACCTGAAGCTAATTTCTCTGTCCATCAGTGTGCCTTGTCATTTAATAAAATTTGTTTGTAATCTGTTCACTTTTATGTGTCTTGTTGGGACTTAATTTTTTAAAACTTTATGTATGTTTCCTTTGTTGTCACAAACATTTATAAGGTTCTTGAAGAAACAGAAGGCATTTTGCATATGTTATCAGGAAGTCTCTACATAACACCTAATAAAAGACGTGCACTATGACTAAGAAATGCCACGACAGTTCCTAGCAGTATAGTTGGAGTCACATTTGAACTTTGGTTTCTGAGCTAGATTTCCCTGAGCACATGCATGGTGGAATTTTTCTTAGTAGCAAATGAAAAGATGGTCATGGCTCAATGAGCAAGTCTGCTTAGTTTCACACAGTGACCAAAGCATGAAATCATGTGGCACCAACATGAGAAACACCCATTTATTTTTTTATTTTCTCATTGATTCATTTGTTTTCTAGTTTGTTGACTATTTAATGCTTTATATATGGAAAACACCATTGTGGGTCTTCTGGAGAACAGAGAGTTGATTGTAGCTGTCAAATGAGCTCACATGATGTGGACAGTCTGGTGATCTGAACATTTTTGTAGTGTCAAAAACTAACACAACAGCTTATATTTTCTTCAGAGTACTGTTTCCATATAGGTGGGAAGAATAAGTTTATTTGCCAATATGTAGTCTTAACCCACTAACTGCGCGCGCGCGCGCACACACACACACACACACACACACACACACACACACACACACACACAGATGTTTTAACAGTGATATCCTTTGACCTTTCCCTGTCATCATGTATTAAGTCCATGTGCTGAAGTCTGTACTGGTAAAATGGTCACAGGGCATCAGTTTGGTTCTGATACTGGTTGTAGTATCATTGGCCAGAAATGCAGAGAGAACAGGCAGAAGAAAAGTGAGGGAGAGTATATCTATTTCTTACAATAGGAGTTTTAGCATCTCAATTTTTGATGATGCAACTTAATATTTTTATAAAACAATATACACAAGATAAGTTAGAAAAATTAAACATAGACAAAAACCAAAATGAAACAAAAATCATTTATCTCCATAGCTCAGATATAAGCAAAACTAATGTTTGACGTATTTCTTATAAAGTTATATATGTACATATATTTATAAATATGCAGCTCTACTTAAAAGGATTATAAAAAGCAATCTAAAATGGATACTCAAAACAACATGGGGGTGAGAGGAGGTAGAAGAAGGTAAAGGAAACCAAATATTTGATGACAGAGACTTAACTTTGGATGGTAAAGAATGCAATAGACAGATGATGTATTATAGAATTGTATACTTGAAACTTTTACCATATTAATGCCACTCCAATAAATATAATTAAAAGAATACTAAAAACAATATTGAATAGTATGAAATCTAAAGTTGATCTTCAGTCCAACACCATCCCCTTTCTTTGTATATGCAGTAGTTTTTGACCATTTCTATTTTTATTCTTCTAATACCTACTTTCATAATTACAAAGAATAATCTCACAACTTCATTAGGAATTTATTAGTAGATCCTCACACTACAAAAGAAACTTAGCTCACATATACTAACTTACAAATTCTAGTAAAAATAAATTGGCTTCTATTTGCTTAACATTATAGTTTTAAACTCGAGTATTTTATATGATAACCTTAAATACATATTTTGACTCTCAATTAGGTAATATGTATAAATGTGGTGCATCTCTAGCAATCCTTTTTTTGTTTTTCTCTACAAGTTGTGTTTATTTATCCAGGGTCACAGTTAATGGTTTTGCAGACAACTCCAGGGGGCACCACTAATTCATAGTCATCATCTATTTCTATAGTTATTGCAATGGAGTGTCTTGCAGATGAGGCACTATTTTATAATCCACACAAATATCTTGTTTGTCTATGAATAGGCAAGACTGATAAATTTGGTGCAGTATGTTCTACAACAATTATAAACTCTTTTGTCCATATGTTTTGTTCATGTTTATTCTGAAACATGAAAACCAATAAATATAACTGTATTTATTCACTGTAAAACTGTAAAGTGTGATATGATCTTTCTGGAAATGTAGACTTATACATGACTAAAGCTTTGTTGCTTAAGAAAGAATGTCCCAAGTGTGAAGATTGAAGAACTGTCTTATATGCCTTCGCTTTGTTCAAAATCATGTTACATTTCAGTTTGCTTCATATTTTGACCATAGTTTTTGTTCATTTTCTCCTTGAGATTTTAATTTCAGTTTTTGTGGTTAATGAAAGCTCATCACTAAATCTTTAATGAGATACTTGTTACTGCTACTTAAAGATCCCATTCAAGAATGTTTTGATTTTTTTTTCTTTTAGTTTAGATCAACCGGGTCTAAATTTCTAGGTCTGCCATTCAGTTTTTTTTTCTAGCATTTTTGGTATTTTCAAACTTTTCCCCTTTTTGGTTAAGTTTACCGTTTTCTGGGTCCCTTATTTTCCTTTATTCTAAAATTCTTACTGTATTTGTTGGAATACATTCTCAAATAATTTTGTTAGAAAATGTGCATGGGAGATAACTTTGAGTCTTTAAATGTCTGAATTTCTTCCACTCCTAATGTCAAAATGAAATTATACTCTGATATGTGACCACCCATGAAGAAAGACAAACCTTTCCCATTTGGTCAGTGTACTTTTCAGCAGCATGTGTTTCTTTTAAGACTGGGTATGAATACCATGCTGCCAGCATTTCTTGAAATGTTACGGTTCTGCGCTATCATTTTTAATGGCTTCTTAGTAGTCAACTATTTAACTAAATGATAATCAGTAGACACCTAGATTGTATCTGATAGCAAATAGAGACAATAATATGAAGACCATGCTTATTCTTATTTAATAAAGCAAACTCTTAAATGCAGGTTACTGTATGCCAGTATCCATCCATGTTCTTTATATGTAATAACTTATTAATTCCTGCAGTAGCCCTAGGAGGTTGTTACAATTGTCCCCATTTTACAGATGAGAAAATTGATGCACAGGGTGGTTAAGTGATTTATACACAGTCAGACATCTTGTAAATGGCAAAGTTGGGATTAGAATATAGGCAGTTTGGCTCTAGAATCTGCTATTAACCCCTCCCCCCTCCGTTGTTATTTCCTTAGTGTAAATCCCTGGAAATGAAACTGAGGGGTCATGAAGAGAGTATTCTGTTTTTATTAAAGAAGAAACCATTCCCAGTAATTATTTACTAGGCACAAAAGCAGTGAGATGTTAAAGGTGATGTAATCTGAGGTTTTCAGTTTCATAATGAAAATTTCAAAGACTGGCTGGACAGTGGCTCAGAGGGATTCTCAGGGTAAAAAACCCAGCTCTGAGAATTGAAGGAATTCTACCCAAATTGCATTCTCGACTAGCAAAAGTTGATTTTATCATCTCTGCCCTGTAGGGAGCTTTCCATTGTCCTGTTTATTTCCTAGAGAGGGAGGGAAAAAATAAGCAGAACAGAAAATGAGGTTAGCTATGGCCTTGTAATTACACCATGCTGACAGTGGCATATGGAACACCTCATCTGGACTCATACTGTACATGCCACTTAAAGAGGGTAATCTACAGTTTATATGATTTTATAACTGTGTTTAGGGAAGTAGAATTCAAGGCAGGGAAAGGGATATTAATGTCCAAAAGCCAAAGGGCTATCAAAACAGCCTCTTAGTGATCTGGTATTTATACTGAGATTATATGGCCATTCAAAGAAAGTTTATTGCTGAGCAGCTGTATTTCCTTTTATTTTATTTTATTTTTTAAAAAGAATTCCAAATGGATATTATTTATTCATTAGTTTTTACTGCCAGCCTTCTGTATGCTAAGAGATGAACCTTTCAGAAGCTTGATGCTATAAAGAATGTGAGAATTCTGAGAAATGTTTGCCTCATCTTCTTATTTGATACCAGCTAATTGGCAGCAAACAGAGATTACTAAGGCTGAAGGATAAAGGAGTACTCATTATATTGTAGGTGATGAGGTAACTATTTGAAAGAGTAGTGTGTTTAAAAAATGTGCAAATAAAGATGCCAAAGAAAGTGTATTTCCAAGAAAGCAGTCATGAGCTAGAATATCATTACTAGCCTCAGTATTTTCCTTAGTTGCTGAGTTTTGTGGGGGTATAAAAATAGTTTTCCTGTATACTTTTTAAGTCTTTCTGGCTGGACTAAAAATCAAATTAACATGAGACAGATTAACAGGAGAAAATGACCAAATGTATTATGTATGTTCATATAGGAGTTCCATAAGAATATTGAGACCTCAGGACACGTTGGGCAGTTGAGGCTTAGATGCTATTCTGGACAAAAGAGGCAGGGGTCTAGGATTTCAAAGGGGAAGTAGGCAATTCAAAGATACACGAGAAAGAGCAAACATGTGGTAAATAGATTTTTCCTGGACCAAACAGAAACAACTGGACACAGAGGGACGTCCAACAAACAGACAGATTTCTGCCCCTCTGCCACTGAATTCATAGTTATTAAGGTGACCACGCTAAGGTTCCCTTTCTGAAGCAGGTTTTTCTAAATGTTTTTAGGCAGGTAAAGGGAGAGGTTAAAAAGCTCTTCTTGAATTTGTTGGATTTTAATTGTTTTTACTTCAAAATAATCTGCATGCTAGGGTGGCATATTCTGCGGAGACTCATTCTAGATCTCCATTATTTCAACTCAGGTGCATTTATATGTATTGAACAAAGTTTTTGTTTTGTAGGTGAACCTTTCAAGAGATGTACTAGAAATATAGAGAAGAAAGATTTAGGTGTTCCTGGAGAGTGGAATGATGGGAATAAGCTGTATTCCGTAGAGCCAGTCTTATCAAAGTAATGATGAAGGTAGATGGACCATATGCATTCTAAGTATTTTTTTTCTCTTTCAGTGAAATCCTAACTCCATTCCCACTTGTACACATAGTGTACTGTTCTCTATCAAAATAATTTCTGATAGAATCATGTTTCTTTAAGTGGTGAAATTAACTTCAGTGTATTCTTCCCTTGGGAAATTTTGAAAACAGAAACAAAGTATTAATCATAAGATAGTGGAAAGCAAGAACATTTTGGGAAGAAAAGTTGGGAGACTTGGCCTGCCAGATGTCAAGATTTGTCTACTGCAACCATGTGATATTGGTGTAGTTACAGACAAACAGATCCATGAGATTGAATAAATCAATGAACGGATCTGAACACAGAATTAGGAATCTTTGAGTATCCCCAGTCTGAAGTTTGAGGTTTTATTCTTGTTTATAGTATATGTGTATATATTTTATTCTACAAATATCTGTGTGACTACTATATCTCAGTCTGCTTGACCCTGGTGATACGAGAGGAGAATAAGCTAGGCCCAGTTTCTGTCCTTAAGAAGATTACTTTCTTCTGGCGGGTATAGCCAGAAGGAAACAGGAATAGTTTAAAGCAGAGACAATTTAGGCAAGTTGTTGTCTAAAATTGGAAACTGGGCCAACATCTTTGACGTTCTGAAAATATAACAAAACTAGTTATATTTTAGCAGAAGCCTTTATGATAAGAAAGAACAAGATCTAGTCTTACCAAGAATTTAAGTCTTGGGCTTAATTTGGTGAGAATGAAGTTAATATTCTAACACGGACAACAAATAGCAGCCATCATGAGTGAACTTTAACACTTAATTGCAGCTTGAAACACCATAAGCTGTGCATATGGGGTTTCTGCTTCAGCTGAGCAGTAGGCAATACAGCATATGTAGTCTCTAAGGGATGCTCTGAAAATGCAAAGGAAGTGACACTTGCTTTAGGAAATCTCTTCCTTCTTGGCAAAATGTGTTGCACAGCAAACCTTTATCCAGCTTCATACAGACCTTCTGCTTCAGCAATTGTCTTAAAATTACTTCTCTATTTACTACTGCTATTAAAAGTCCCTTGTGGCCATACACAGTAGTGATCTCCAGATTACTGGAAACACTTAGGGGAATCTGGTGCAATATGCAAATTGGAAACACATTGAGATGCTAATCTCAAATATCTGAAGTTACCCTACTTATCTCAGAGGATTTGAGGAAATTGTCATTTGGGGGGGAAAGTAAAACTTTAGCCTAGAGAGAAGAGGTTTGAGTGTGAGCTGGTATACATGGTATGTTTAAGGCTGGGAAGGAACCCCATCTGCTTTATGTAGGTAAGTCATTCAGAGAGTGTGGAAACTAGCTGCTCAGATCATATGATTTGAAGGTGATTAGACAGCCCTGTATTTTGTCTTTCTCATTGCTTGTTTGTATTTTCTCCTTTTCATTTTCTAGAACTTTTGGACTGAAAAGAAAACACCTGTCAAGAAAAACTGGGACAGATGTTGAACTGGGCAAAGGAAGATTATTAGTACATGTCTTGCCTAGCTCATCCATCAGGGATATTGCTATCTTTCATTGTTTTGAGTTATTTTACAACTCTGAAAATTTTAGCAAAATGATAATAATTGATTCTTATCCATAGAATTGCAACTTAATTGGGTCCAGTGAAATGTAGTTATTTATTGCCTTGTAGATAGCCATTTTGCATTGTTTGTAGATTCATTTTAGAGTTTTCTATTCTCTACATTCTCTGCTCTTTGCAATCCTCTTGGGACCAGGTAACCAAGCAGTTCCCCTTCTTTTGTTCTGTAGGTGTCCTCCTGGCCTGGCTGCTGGGCCAATCAGCACATTGTGTTCTCTGAATGCGGCCCAACCAACACCTCAATTTTCCTGCCTCCTTTCTACATTATTCCCCTTCAGAGATTTTATTCCCTTAATCTTAAGGGGGTGTTGAAGGAGGAAGGTCTGTCTTCTGTAACTTCTTCAAAGCTGAGATGAGGCTGTAGTCCCTGACTACTGGGAATAAAAATTTCTAAAAGCCTATTCTAAGGGCCCCAGAGGCAGACAATGTGAAGTCATCCCAGCATGTAGAAGTGGTAGAAAGCCTTGTAACCTAGGATATATAAACTTAGCAAAAAGGTAGAAAAGACAAGTCGAAGTTAGTAGTAGAGGTAATTGACAGTGAAGTTACTTTTTCATGACAGTTTGTTAATTCAGGGTACACACAAGTTTCCTGATTCCCTGGGACCTGTGGACTTACCTAGTTTCCAGGACAAGAAAGAGCTTAAGATCTTCCATGTCTTCACAGGAATAGGTTGCACTTTCTGGTTTATTTTCTGGAGGAAACTGTGAGGACTCATAAGAGACTGGTTTAATTTGAGATAAATATACCCACCCAGCTGTTGATTCCTTGTAATTTGACAACAGTTGTGAACTTAACAAAACTTTGTAGGTCCTTTTCTGTTTGCCTTGAGGGTTGACTTTCAACAGATTGCCGGGAGGTAGTTGCTTTGTTAGTAAGAAACCCTGACATAGAGGTGGGTTGTCTACAGATGGTTTAGCCTTAGATTCCGTACAAATGTGCTCTGTGTAATGGGTGAGGGAGTTGCCCCCTCTTTTGACTGTGTCCCAGTTTTCCAGACAGAGCGCTTTCTGTACTAGACCGTGGTCCTGATGTGTTGTTGCTAGTCCCGTTCTCATAATGGGAAGAGTAACTTATATAGGCAGACTGTTCCTATCATTGTGCAGTTAGAATTGGAGAGAGGCCTATGGGATGGGTCAGGACGGAGTAGGTAGCTCTAGTATCTAGTAAAAAGTCAGTTTTTCCTTCTTGCTATGTCGAAGGTGACCTGAGGTTCTCTTGTTGTGATTGTGGTGGATTTCTCTAGGACTGGAGCTTGCAAGCACTTGGGCCTCCGTGTTGGAGGAGAGAGCAGCCCCTTAATGAGAGGCTTGCTATGTAAGGTAAGAGCTTATGAGGTCCACTGCTCCCCAGCTTCCCAGGACTGGATGGACATTTGCCCTTCCAGTGCCCTTCCTTTTGCAGTTCTCACATTGATTATGCCTCAGACTTGACAATGCCACTTATGGCCAGCCAAGAGTGAGGCCCTCCAAGCCTGCAACGTTTTTATTGCCTAAGGTCACCTCAAGACAGTCCCTGGATTATGGCAGCTAAAATATTCACCCTTTTTGTACTTTGCTTTCTTCTCTGACCAGTCTCAGTTACTGGACACCTTAAAGACCTTTGGAACCAAAGCACCCTGTTCCACTGGATGCTAAGATAGATTATGTGTGAGGATGGGTGATCAGTACAACGATAAGCTATACTTTGGAAATGTAGGATTGAACAAAATCTTCATTGTGGCACTTCTTAGTCTTAAAAATCTAAGGTTAGATATTAATCTCCAGGAAGAAGATATAGTTTTTTCAATTTCACTAAATCCTTGGCCAAGGAATGCTCTGAGAAAGATATGTTTGAGAGATCCTGCCTCAGAGAGATTTGCTAAGGGAGTGCTGAACCCAGCCTGGCTCTGGTTAGGGAAAGTAGAGAAAGTACAAAATTAAAAAGAAACTAAAGGAAAGGTAGAAAAAAGCTAAAATAAACTTCACCTTTGTGGAATTTTGTGTAGGATTGGCCTGATTGATGATTAGCCCCAAATAATTTGCCTAGCTCTCTGACACTTTTGTGGTCAGAGAAATAGGTATGCCCTTTAGCACATATCTTAGTACAGTACGGGGACTATAGCCAGGCTTGGCATCATGACAGGTTTTCCTACATTATCCAGGACCATTAAAGTCATGCCTAAAGTTCAGATTGATTTAAGACAGACCTATAAAGCTTACAACTAACCATTTTGGGCAGGTGTGGGTGTTTAAAGGTGTGATGAAGCCTTGTATGGTTGGTGGAAAGAAAGATCTTGGTCTTTATCTCTTGGTCATTGCTGAATATCTGGGAGGTTTTTAGGTTCATCAGGTCATCATGTATCTTTGAATTTTGTATCTACTATTGCTGGGGGTGGGGCAAGGGATTAAGGGACAAGAACTCAAGGAGTGCTATTTTCAAGAGCACGGGAAGGGGCTCCTCTAGGCTCCAATTTCATGGGTGTACCACAAGTCTTTAGCACCAGTCTAGGCCTAGAGCAGACTTTCTGGCCTGATAGAGACTTGTTTCCCCAAGCACTTCCCAGTTTCTTGAAACTTCTCTCTGGCCCTGGATTGGACTGAGAACACAGAAATCTTATTGCACAGTTGTAAGGTATAGTTTTCACTGGCGAGTTTGTTTGGAACCAGAAATGTGTCTTGTGATGATAGATACTTACTTTCACTATACGTTTTTGACTATAGAAATGAACGGTTTATATATCACCATTAAATTGTTGCTGTATACAATCTTAGATTATTTTATAAAAGATAATGGCATAGCAGCGATTAATGCTATAACCTTAGCAGAAGTCTCCTGGAGAATTCACAGGTTCCATTAAACTCTTGGTGCCAAGAGTAGAAAGCTGATGCACTGAGGCCCTGGGTGGAAGGTGCTAGTGATTTAGGCAGTGGTGACACAGAGTTGATGAAACTTTGCTTGGATAGTGCTTGAAGAACTACCTTCCCTTTGCCCCAGCTGTGGGTTTCCCCTTCAAATTCAGTGGAATGCTTCATCTAGGTTCTCAACATACAAATCTTATAGAGAAAACATAAAATTTTGGGCTCTAATTTTTTTGAGTAATTTTCTCTCTTGGTTTTTAAAATTATTTTTTTACTTAAATGAATATATAGTAAATAGGTACATACATATGTGTATATATAATATAAGTGTGCCAGACATTACTTATGTTATTTAAAATATTTTAGAAATCACTAAAAAATTTAGACAAAAATAAAAATAAATTAAAATCACTGATTAAACCTATTATGCAGAAGTAGCCAATGCTAAAAATTTTGTGTATGTTCTTCTAGTCTTTAATACATAAACACATATGTCTATGTATTAAAGAATTATACAGTATATTAAATTTCTATAGGCTGATTTTTCTCCCACTTGAATTATCATAAACATTCCCACAATACTAACCATTGCTCAGAAGTGTATTTTTTTGTGCTTCATAATGCTTAATTTTGTTGATCTAGTACAGTTTATTTAATCAAATTATTGTTTTGTTTCCAAGTCTTTGCTCTCATAAATAATCCAATTATCACTCTTTTGCACAGACTTAGATTAAATCTCTGATTGATTGCCTTAGGATAAATTCCTTAATGTGGAATTACTATGTCAAAGCTCTTGCATCTTTTTCATCTTGAAAGGTTGATCCAAATTACACTCTCATCAGCACAGTATGAAAAAGCCTGTTTCAGTGGTACTGATGCTTTTATGGCCTTGCTTTAAGAATATGAGATCGCAGCATTGGGAAACTGGGCAAGAAGGTAGAGAAGGCCTTGTTGAGTTGACTCTTTTTTCTCCCTGATGTGGCTCCAGCCTCTGAGAGGGAACATGACTGAAAGGCCCAACTGTGTCTACAGCTCTCTGTATCCTGTTCTCTGGCTAAGAGCCAACTGATTGGGAGGGCATCTGGCTAATGTGAGGCTATGAGCTAAGGGACACTATACTGGTGGATGGGCAAATCTGGTCACACTCTGGCCAAACTCTTTAGGGATTTGGATCAGCGCCAGGGTCCCTGCATTCCTCCTACAGTAGCTGAGGCCAAATTCCCATTGCAGCTGCTCTGGTGTTTGGACTGGCTTCTGATCATCACTATCATATTCCTTTGGGTGTGCTGAGCCTTCAGGAAGGCAGAAAAGCTGAAGAACCCACACTTAGAAACAGCAAAATTAGCCAGTGGAGTGAAAAAGGCCTCAGGCTGATGAAATACATGGTTTTCTGTGTCTTTGGTTTTAGTTTTTAGATGTAAAACTTGAGCTATGCATTTTTTCAGTCACTCTTCTTGATTCTGATACTTTTGAGAGAGAAATTTTGTAACTTATTCCTCTATGTATTGAAGTACTGGTAATTGGTGTCACTTCTATGTTACATTTATTTGATGGGAATGCCTAAGTAAGCATAAAACCTGGTACAATATTAAGTAACAGAAACCCATGAGAATCTCATTTGGAAGGTTTGGTATAATATTTTTCTGTGTTCTTTTATTAGGAATTTTTTGTTATAGGCCAATGTTTTGACAAGGTACTGGTACAAAGGTAATTTGCCAGAATTTCACTTTAGACTTGAAATGTTCCACACAGAGGTTTTGTTGTGTGTGTGCTTTTAAAATATAAACTTTTATAGGCTCAATTTCTTTAATATATTTTCTAAAACACAATATTAATTTTATGTCAGTTTAGAAAACTTCCTGATCATTGTGTGCAAATGCAGTTATAATTTATTAATTCAGTAATTTACCAAATGATCTACTAAGAAACTGCTTTATGTTTTATAAATTTGTCAAAATCAAAACTCTCTATTTTCAAAATACAGCAATTACTTCTTTTTTCTTTTTCATTCTCCTTCCCTTTCCTATCAGCTTTCAAATCATGATTGTAGGTCTACTTGATGTAAATAAACCTAATAGAACAAAACAGGATTTGTCATTTTTTTCCTTAAATATACTTTAAAGGCATTTTCTGATGAAATCAGAAACAAAATTTTATGAAAACATTTTGTCTCTAACCATAATTGAATTTATTTTTAGTTTTCTTCACCTTAAAGTTAGAAGTAAAGAATAGTACATAAACAGAATAATAGAACCAAAGAATATTTGAGGGTACTCAGGAATTACCTAGTTTAAATGTTCTTATTTTATAGATGTGGAAACCAAGTCCTATTCTTTAGAACGTTTCACACATAAGATCAAAAATCGTTTTCTGCACAAAATAAATATCACAAATTCAGTTTGACTCTCATAAATTCTCAATTATTTGCGTGATGAATTTCAAATGCTTTTGTCTTCTATTAAGTGTTTTTGGGCTGTTATTAGTGAGCTCTGTTGAATGCATTTAAAACAGCATTTGTTCTGGGACTGGACACACACACAAAAGTGACTCTAAAAAAAACCTTTAGTTTTAAATATGTTTAGTCAGTTAGAAAAAGGTTTTAAAAGACACTTATTCCTCACTTAACACAAAATCATACCAATTACTCAAATTCTTGAGGCAGATTTTAGAGACTGGGTGCTAATATTCCAAAGGACTCCTCTGAAATAGGAGCTTTATAGGTGGACTTTATGTAGTAGATGCTAGAGATTGATTCTTTCTCCTTTTATTCCAGGACTAGATGAGAGAAAATCATGGATCAATTTAAGAGAAGTACTTTTATAGAAAATCTGGAGCTTTTGTAAAATAATTTTCTATATTTAAATCCATTTTAGAGCCAATAAGTTTGTGTAGAAGAGAGTTACATTTTTAAGAGATATATTAGTATATATTATTTATAATAGTGGTTTAAAAAATAATTATCACAGTTCCTTATGTAACTAAAATTATGCTTTGTGAAAAAGGATTATAAGACCTTTCAATACAATATATGTAAATTTATTGATGAGTCAGGAATGGTTAATGAAAGTCTGTGTTGTCAGATAACCGATCCTTAAGTAATCATGGAGAAGCAATCAGTTGAAAGAAACATTAGGATTTGAGAGAGTGAAGTATTGGGAGCCTTTTGAGAGCCACATTCTAGTGGTGAGGGAGATAGATGTTGGATTTTAAGTTCTCTAGATGAGTCTGATAATTAGCAAAATTTAAGAACTTCTGCCTTCTGTACCTGTCAGGTAATGGATGGAAAGATGCAGGACTTCGTATGACTCAAGAAACTAGGAAAAAATACCCAAATCTCAAATGTTTAGATTGTCAAACCATGCCTTTCTCTAATAAAACCCAAGAAAAAGAGAACACTGCTTAGAGTCTGAATGCAAGATATCCATTAAATAAATACTAGGAAGAAATTCAGTTTACACTTAGAGAAAACTAATAAAATGACTTTAAGTATGCAATGATTGATGTATTCATTTACAGTAAAAGGTATGAAAATGCATTCAGGTTTTCATATTTTAATATCTTTTTCTACAAGTGAATTGGCTTTGGTGAGATTACAGGAAAATTCAAGTTAATTGTTTAGTTAACCACTTCTGATTTTTCAGATGCAAGGCCATATCTGAGGTCATTGTTGTGATGGCTTTTTCCTCTGCCCTATCACCACCCTTATGATAGCACCACCTCCCTTCCTTTGAGGAACTAGTCAGATCTGTTCCAATCACACTAAACATAACTTTCTCCTCCTTGGACTGTGAGCTCTTACTTAGTATGTGATCTCAGAGCTGTCAGCAGCTATGTTCTCTTCCTGAGGGAAGGAGACAGGAAGCCCTAATGCCCTTTGAGTCCTTCCTTGGATGCAACTGATCTTGAAGCCAATGTGACCCGTTATGATTTAATTATGTGAACTGTAATGCTTAAGTTAGTTTGAATATGTTTTTGTCTTCTGTAATACCTAGAGATAGCTTATTTCATTTGCACAGTTAGCACTTTAGAAGAAACACCACCCTTAGATTTGTAGAACAAGCTGATGGCAAAGTTGAGAGAAAATATAATAAACTCTGATGAAAATTTCAGTTTAGAAGGTAGAACTGGTGCTTATTTCAGGCCAACTCAATTGTTTCTACAAACTTTTTTTGTATGTGTATACATTTTGAGAAATGTGATTTGACAAAATTTGAATCCATGCTATAAATGGGTCACATTTTAAGTAAGTTGTTGGGCTAGATTGGGAACAGAAGGTCATGAGAGACATATATGCTTTCACGTGTATAAAGAACTGTTTATTTGAGGAAGTAGACCAGTTATTTTCAACCTCTTGATTTATTTTATTAGTGGCTTAAACAACTGGCTGGGTCAACTTTGCCTCACCTTTACTACTTTTTGCCCTTAGGAGTAAGAAATATTCTTTGTAGCTAATGTTGTTTAGGTAAAATTTTCACCAAAAAAAGCAGGGATGAGGGATGGGGTGGGTACAGTAGGACAATGATAGAAAATATTGAGTTTCCAAATATATTAATATCTGTAACTATTTCCAAAAATCCTAAGGCTATCATGTGATAAAGTCAGTTTGTTTGGTAGAAAAAAAAAACACCTCTAGAACATGAGGGAGAGAAAATAAAAAAGTAGTTTGGTAAAAAGTTCAGAAAATACAAGCAAATGACCTTCAGTGACACATTCTTCCCTATAAAGTTGACTTGATTAGAGCGCAAAATTTTTAGGCAGTCTGAACTATTTTGTGCAAAATTCTAAAAAAAGTGTCGTCTTTTGACCCAAAGCATTCTTTCTCTATAATGGTTTTCATAGGGTTAATGAAGTAGATTAAGAAGAAAATAAAAGATTTTATTAGACAAACTTATTTTTTCATTTTAAAAGCATTTACCCTAGCTTTCCCACAGATGGACTTCAGTTTGCACCTACAGGTTAATGATGGACAGATTGTATTTGCCAAACCAGAGTCACCAATTGTCCTGTATTCCTTCTCCTGTCATCAGTCTGATGACTCCCACACCTGCTGCTCTGTCCTCACCTCTGTTTAAAAAGCCTGCTCTTTCTGCCTTCATGAGAAGGCTACCTTGATGAGCTCTGCCCTGCGGTCACTTACCAAGCTGATAACCTGAGGATGCCAGTCAATGTCAGTAGTAATGGTTGAAATAGGTTGGAGGGGTTTGTCACATAGGCATAGAAATGGAGTAGGATTTGGAAATGCTGAGTAGATTTGGGAGTGTGATATGTTGGTTGGTTGGCAGTGGCCTTCAGCAGCAAGAAAATTGCATGGGAAGAGGGTTGACAAGGGTGGGGATATTGACTGGTAGGGAAACTGATTTAGATGATGAAGTTTAGTAAATGTGGGTCAAGTTAGAGGGCTATGGAGCATCTGGTACAGAGCATGAAGGAAGATGAGCTAATAGAGACCAGGGAAGTTAGGTAGAGGTAGATTGCTTGTTTGGTCGTTTAATCTATTAAATTCCTGGATATCTAAAAGGCAGTAATTTGAAGTCATGAGTGAAGACTTGTGCATTTTTGGGCAGTACCTGAATGACTTGGTTGCCAACCTCCATTTGATATTATAGTATTTGATTTTATATTTGGATCACATCTTTAGCAGCACATATATTAAACAAACCTTTTAAAATTTTAAATTTTCAATCAAAGCATTTCAGTCCCCATGGCCAAGTACTGTTTTACTTCTCCAGTACAACTTGTGACATTTTCTGGCCAATATTATTAGCAACAAACAACTTTCTGGGAGCTGTAACAACTTTAATGCTGCTATATAGAAGCTGGTAGATCTATTCCACTTAGGGATGACTGATGTGGCACAGGGAATACCTACAATGCAGTATTTCTCAAAGTGTGAGCCTCCAAATGCATATATAAGGTCACCTGTGTATGTTTCTATATATTCATGTTTTGGGGCTTCAATCCAGATAAGAGATCATAGTCAGATATGTGAATTTTTTAAACAATATCCACAGATAAATCTGATTCATGTTATAGTTTGAGAGTCTTTAATCTGGAAAATTATTTCATGCTCAACAAAAGAGGGCTTTTTATTAAAATAATAGTGTTACCATTCATGTTGACTCTTTCTACTATAAAAACTTAGAATAAAAATGATATAATTATTTCTATGTTCACTGCAGCATTATTTACAGTAGTCAAGGTATGAAAAGCAGCCTAGGTGCCACTGATAGATGAATAGATAAAGAAGACGTGTGTGTGTGTGTGTGTGTGTGCGCGCTTGTGCACATACATACACATACACACACACACAGATATTAGCCATAAAAAAGAAAGAAATTTTGTCATTTGCAACAACATGGATAGAACTAGAAGATATCATGCTAAATGAAATAAGACAGGAAAAGACAAATATCATATGACATCCCTTACATGTGGAATCTGAAAAAATAAGAATGAACAAATAATACAAAAAAAAAAAAGACAACAAACTGATGGTTGCTGGAAGGATGAGGGGATATGCAAAAAAGGTGAAGAGAATTAAGAAGTATAAACTGCCAGTTATAAAATTAGTCATGGGGATGTAATGTGTAGTATAGGGAATATAGTCAATATTATTGTAATAACTATATATGGTATCAGATGGTTACTAGACTTATCGTGATGATCACTTTGTAAGGTATATAAATATCTATCACTATATTGTACATCTGAAGCTAATATAATACTATATGTCAGCTATAATTTTAAAAAGAATGGTATAATTGACTGGTGTATATAAAGTTGGAATGATCTATTACACTAAGTTGTTCTTACCAATGCATCACATATTTCATGATTTCTAAGCATAGTTTTATTAGAATTCTAATTAGCTTGAAGCAATAATTCAAAGGCTGATATGTAGAGCTAGCTGATCCTATTTCCCCTGTTGCTTAATTCTTGAGCTTAATATTTCTCATTTCACAGTTCATGATATCACGAGTCTTTAGATTTGAGCTATGTCTCCTGCAAAGAATACTCTCTTGACACAAATTCAAATGGTGAAGGAGGATGGTGGATACGTGGGAATAAGGTCAGTCCCTGCAGGTAGCTGTAAATTTCATTTTCTGAAATTAGGTCTCTTAAATTAATGGTGAATCTTAGATATAGACCAATTTTCTTTGTCTAAAGACTATGGAATACAGAAGGGCATAGAATGACTTTGTTCTTATCATCTCCCCTCCTTTTATTAAAGAATATTCTTTCTTGAGTTGTCCCAGGAAGATGATCACTCTGATATCTCTTATGGGCCTTCACTTAGTAATCCACAGAGCTGTCTCTATGCAAAACTTCTCATTGACTTTTCATTTGATTTACAGAGTCATGCTTGTTTATAGTATTTGTCTTTAAATTATAAACAAATACAATTTCCAGTGCTTATATATTTACCCTAATGGAAAATTCTTTTCCAGAATTGCAGGAACCACCTGTCTGTTTCTTGCCCTGGATTTGCCTCAGACTGCCTGTTAGAGTGGCTGAGCCCTGTGTGGTCTGACTACAGACTATTTCCTTTTCAGATGTGAATAAACATCTGGTTTAGATTAGATAGTTTTGCCTCTAGTAAAAGGAAATAAACCACAGGATTCACTTTCCCCAAGAGCTTAAGTAAGCCCTGTGCTTGACTTGTGATTCAGATACTTTGATGTCCTTTCTTGTGAAGAGTCAGCCCAGCAACTCCTTAGTTTCTCTGATACACCAGTCTGTAGCTTTCATTTGCTTTTCAAAAAGGAATTTGTTTAACTTTAGCAATAATTCTAATTAAAGGATTTTTTCTTTTTTCTTTTTTTTTGCAGTGTGTTTTTTCAACTTAAAATTTTAAAGCTGCCTCTTCTGGGTTTTTTTTTTTTTTTTTTTTACATGGGAACTATGCTAGGGGCAAGCTCTTGTCCAATTGAAGGAATGATATATACCTTGTTCTTTTTCTCATGTGAAATAATCCCCCATGGTCTCTCACCTTAAAAGTTATTTTGTCCAGTGTCTACATTTAATAGCTCCAGGGACCTTATCAACAGTACATGCCAAATACCTCCCACACCGAGACCCACAAGGACAGCCTTAAATATCATTCATAAAAGTAATTAAACAGAATTATTTTATATTATATGAATAGGAAGAAGTAAGGACGGAGTAATAGTAATAGAAGGCTCATTACATAAATGTCTAACCACTATGCTGTATGCCTGAAAGAAATATAAAACAAACCAAAACCTTGAAAGAAAAAGACAACCCAATAGAAAAAAGGAAAAAAATAGAAGGCCCAGAGCACTTCTTCCACAAGTTCAATTTTAGAAAAGAATCAGGTTATGCTGAATCTTTCCTTGAGACTTTGGGAAAGAGATGCAATAGAGAATCCTTAAATAAGTAAGTAGATCAGGTTGTACACGGTCTGCCTCTAAAAGAAGCCTGACCTTCTTGATCTACTACATTAATACAGGACTTGAAATGGATTATTTTATATCTAGTTTTCCCAATTCCTTAGACTCTCATGAAATACAAGGAGATATTGGCCAGGTTTATATTCTCTTCCTATTCTTTCCTGCTCAAATGGATCTTACAGAGCAGAGGCAGACATGGCCTGTTGGGTTATGTCATATTAACAAAAACCCCAAACATTTTCTGATATATGAAGGAAAGATTGAATTTTAAGCCTTTATAATAGGGATCTTGAAACATGTTTTGATCCTGCTAAGTTCCAGTCTTCCATGAAGAAGTTTCACTAAATTCTGGTCTCGTGTGATTAGAAGAGATCTATCTCAGTGAACATTCATCCTCTGTTGGAATACTTCCATTGTGCTGCTCATCTGAGTTATTTTTTGTCATTGAAAAGTCTAGCCTATAGTTTGGGATTGTGGGGAAAATTTTGTAGAACAAAGCATTGATGGTAATAGATGTAGGGCATGGCTCCTCTTCATATAAATTATGCTGTATGCTTATTGAGTGTGACACCTTCATATGTATCATCCTTTTCTTCCTCTTTGCTCATTCTGTCCCGTTATCTTGACATAATGAAAAATTCTAATCCAAAATTTACATGCTCACCACCATTTGGTAGTTAAGAAATGGGAAACACAGATAGGCAGCACAAAGGTAAGGAACTTGCAGATACTCTTGGAATATACAGTAATGCTGTAAGAAAACAAGGCTGTTTTGTTCAGGTCAGTTTTCAGGGTTTTGTGATCCTTGAATAGTGACTTGAACAATAAGAATCACTAGGATGGGAAGCAATAGGGTTGAAGTGAAGGGAGTTTCTCTTTCCCATCATATTAAGAGGAGTCCAAATAACAGTAATGATTAACACTTACATAGTGCTTGCTATGGACCAGGTACTGTTTTAAGTGCTTTGCCTGTATTATATAATTTAAACCTCATAATACCATTGTCACCATAATTTTAGAAGAAGAAAAATATAAAAGAAAAACCTGTTGATGAGAGGGAAGGAAAACCATGATTGGTACAGAGGAAGGCTCCAGATACAGTGGGGTTCACTGATGAAGATGCTTGCTGATGAGATTAAGTCCAATTATTCTAAAAACAATTAGAGGAAAAATATCATCAGAATGTCATCTGAGCAAGACACTGAGAAGTGGTGAATATGTTTCAGACGTAATCAGTGAAGGAGGAGGGAAACATAGAGAAGGGACTCGCAGGCTGTGCAATGACAAAGACCCGAAGACAGAATGATGAGGTGATAGCAAATCAGAAGGACCTAAATCAGAAGAAGGACAAAGGAGGAATGTTTGAGGATCACTCAGGAGAGAATTTTTCTTACTGACATTAAGAGGACTACAGAACATCTATTTCATACATCCCAGAATGAGATGGCACAGCTTGGAGACCTGCTCTGGGAGGGCCTGAAACAGAACGAGCATCCTACATAATTTCTCAGGGATGCTATTCTGAATTTCCCCTTTCTTAAAATTCTAAACTACTATATTAATGTTTAATAAGTGGGTGAAAGTGTAAAGAGGATAAATGAACATTTGTCCCTGAGACAATTTCCATGTCCAAGATAGTTCTGGCTAGATTTATGAAAAAAATTTTAATTCCTAAAGCTTGTTTTCTCTACAACATAGGTGTTTCCCTTTTTGGATGCCTGTGTTATCCATGTCTCTCTTTTTGTTTCCTGTAAGTACAAATCAATTTTTTTCTGGTTTTAAAAATTGTGCCCAAAGTAGCATAACATAAAACTTACCATTTTAATCACTTTTAGGTGCACTGCTCAAAAACACTACCATCATCTATCTCTCAATTTAGTTTTGGAAAAAGCATGTGCTCTCTCTTTGCCTAGCAAGATAAATTACTTGACTGCTGTTGTATCCATTTTTCTATACTTTCATCCTCTGCTATAACTTGAAAAATATTGATTTTTGTCAAACTATTTAGCTATTATAAATAAAGCTTCCATTAACATGAATGTACATGTCTTTGGACAGAGTTTCATTTCTCTTGGGAAAATTCCTAACGGTGAAATTACTGGGTTATATGTTAAGTGTATATTTCAATTTCTAAGAAATTGTCAGTGTTTTAGAAAGTGGTTGTAGTACTCTACGTTTCTACCAACAATGTATGAGAATTCCAGTTGCTCCATATTCTTGCCGCAACTTGATAATGTCAATTGTAGTAATTTTAGCCATTCTAGGGGATACACAGTGATATCTATCTCATTATGATTTTATTTTACATTTTCTTGGTGACTAGTGATTTTTAAGCATCTTTCATGAGCTTATTGGCTGTTTTTATAAATAACTTTGGTGAAATGTAATGGTTCTTAACATATTCTGTATACAAGCCTTAGGTGTATATGTTCTCTCCATCTGGCTTGTCTTTTCATTTTTCTAACAGTGCTTCCAAAGGACAGAGGATTTTAATTTTGATGAAGTCAAATTTAGCAATTTTTAAAATTTATGGTTTCATGACTGTGTCTCACCTGAGCAGTTTTATCCTCTCCAAATTCACAAAGATTTCCTCCTATGTTTTCTTATAGAAATTTTATAGTTTTAGGTCTTATGTTTTTCTCTATAATCCACTTTGAGTTAGATTTTTAAAAAATTATTTTTAATAGTACAGGTAGGGTTAAGGGTTTCTTTCTTTTTCATTTCCAAACAGATACCCAGTTGTTATAGCATTACTCATTGAAAAACTATCCTTTTCCCATCAACATGACCTTTGTCAAAAACCAATTGACCACATAGAGGTGAGTCTTTTTCTGAAATCTCTATTCTGTTTGATTGATATAAACACTTCTTGCAACAGTTTTCTATTATCTTGATAACTGTAGCTTTGTAGTTTTGAAGTCAAGGAGTATAAGCACTTTAACTTGTACCTTTAAAAAAATATTTTGGGGACAACTGAGATCTTAACCATGGTATATCTCCTCATTTATCTGGGTCTTCATTAACTTCTTTCAATAACATTTTGTAGTTTTCATTATAGAGGTCTTGCACATATTTTGTTGATGTATCAGTGTTTGTTTCTTGCTTATTTTCATATAGTTATGAAAGGTATTTAAAAATTTTATTCTCATCTCTTCATGGCTATCATATAGAAATACAATATCTTTTTGATTATTGATCTTGAATCCTGCCCTCTTACCAAATTCTTATGCTCTAGTGATTTCCCCCCATAGATTCCTTAGTATTTTCAATGTATATGGTCATGTCATTTGCAAAAATTATATATTTTTTCTTTCCATTCTTTTTGACTATTGATTTGCTTTATTACACTGTCTAGACTTCCAGTACAATGTTAAATAGACATAGTGAGAGTGGATATCATTATTCCAATCTTATAGAAAAGTATTCAGTGTTTTGCCTTTAAATATGATGTTAGTGGTAGATTTTTTTTTGTTGATGCCCTATATTAGAATAAAATTTTCATTCTTAGTTTGTTAAATTTATTTTTAAATCATGAATATTATTGTCAATCTTTTTCTGTAATAGTTGAGATAAGCTTTTCTTCACCCACTTAAGCTATTTAAATGGTAAATTACATTAATATATTTTCTAATATTAAATCAACATTCCTGGTATAAACCCTACTTGGCCATAAATTATATTTTAATATTGTTCAATGTTATTTAATAATTCATTAAGAAATTTTGTATCTATATTCATGACAGTTATTATTATATAAATATTTTGAAGTCTTTGACTAATATTTTATTAAAGCAATTCTGGCCTCATGAAATGATTGGAAGGTGTGCTCTCATTCTCTGTATTTTGTAAGAGTTTATATTTGGTAGAATTTACCAGTTAAGTCACCTGGCTTGGTGTTAGTTTTTTTTTTTTTCCTGGAGAAGAAGGTTTTTAATTATAAGCTTAATTCAAGTTTTTTTATGTCTGCTTGAGTCTGTTTTGGTAAATTAGTGCCTTTACAAAAATTTCCCATTTTGCATGTTATTGAATTTACTTGCATGAACATTTTAATATTCTCCGAATCTCTCTTAAATATATGAATACTCTGTAATGAATTTTGTTAATCCTGACATTGGTAATTCTATTATTTCTCACTTTGACTGAAGATTTATCATTTTATTCAACCTTTCCTAAAACTCTGAATACTTCAGCACAATTTGATTCTTTTTAAATTTCTTGAGACTTGTTTTATGTCCCAGAATATTTGATGTTTTGGTGTATGTTTCATCTTTATTTCGTTTTTGTTGGTTGGAGTAGTCTATAATTGTCATTTAGGTCATGGTTTGTAATGTTGCCCATGTTTTATTTTTCTATGATGACTTTCTATTCGTTTGTTCTATTGATTATTAAGGACTGTTGAATCTACAACTTTAACTAAGATTATCTGTTTCTCCTTTAAGTTCTGTCAACTTTGATTATTTTGAAGTTCTGTTGTTGAATGCCTGAGTTTTAGGGTTATTATGTCTCTTTGATAAAATATTCCACTTTATCTATTACAATATTCCTTTATCTAAAGTCTTTTATTTTCCAATATAACCACTCCAGCTTTCTTGGGACTAATTTTTTCAAGAAACACATGTTTTCTTTCTTTTACTTTTAAACTTAGTGTATCATTTTATTTAGAGTGGATTTCTTGTAGACAGTTAATTGGGTTTTGCTTTTTCATCCACTCTGACAATCTCTGCCTTTCAAATGGAGTGTTTAGAATATATCTATTTCATATATGCTTATCTATATGTGTAGGTTTAAATCTAAACAGTTTTTCTGTGTCATTTGTTCTTTTTCTTTCCCTCTTTTCCTGTCATCCTTTGTATTGACTACTTTTTGGAATTCTACTTTATCTCCACTATTGGATTATTAACCATATCTCTGTTTTAATTTTTTAGATGTTGCCATAGGTTTAGCATATTCAACTAACTTTTCACAGTCTACCCTCAAAAATATTAAAATAGTATTTTATCATTTTATAAATAAGAATCTTGCAAGAATATACTTTCATTTTTTTCTCTTTCATCTTTTTTTCTATTGCTGTAATACATTTTATTTCTACATATTTTATAAACTTAATGATACACTGTAATTTTTGCTTTGAAATGAGAACATGGTTTATACTTAATCAACATAATTGTCATTCATCATTTATGGTTCTCTATTTTGTAGATCTAAGTGTCCGTTGTAATTTTGTATTTTGTGAAGAATTTTTATTTTTTGTACTATATGTTTGCTGGTGAAAGATCTTTTCAGGTCTTATTTGTCTGAAAAAGTATTTTGCCTTAATTTAAAGAGAATATTTTTTTGTTGAACGTTAAATTTTCAGTGTATGATTTATTTTTAGCACCTTAATGTTTCATTATCTTCTTGCTTTAATGGTTTTGTTTTGAAATTTATGATATCTCTTCCATTAATTATAATGTGTTCTACCTTATTTGATTTTATAGTTTTCTATTGCTGGTTTTCATCAAGTTAATGATATGCGCTCTCTCTCTCTCTCTCTCTCTCTCTCTCTCTCTCTCTCTGTGTGTGTGTGTGTGTGTGTGTGCATGTGTGTGTGTGTGTGCATGTGTGTGTGTGTGTGTGTGTGTGTGTGTGTGTGTGTAGATGGAGCAGGGAGACAGAACGGGGAAAGAGAAAGAAAAAAAAGAGAGCGAGCACATGAATAAAAATTAGTAAGAATCAGGTGAAGTTGTTGAGTCCCATGTCCAGCAGGTGATTTCAGGAATGCAAAAAGTATACATTGGAGAGCAAGACAATTTATAAACTAGAGAGTAAGAGCTTGGACACAGATATATCAAGAATATAAAGTCTCTCTGCCTTCCTACAAGTTCTCAGAAGTATTAGGAAGTCATAAAACTTTCTACTAATATAAAAGTGGGAGTTTGTGCCAATCTTACCTAGATTTTAAGAGACCTGGTAACTCCAGGCAATATCTGAGTCACACATAATGATAGTTGTTATTAATTGGGAACTTACTATATACCAGGTTAAGTGCTTTATAAATGTTATCTTTAATTCTCTTTAAACTCCTATCAGGAAAATGCTATTAAAATCCAATAATTATCCAGAGATACAGCTTAGGGAGACTGTCACTTATTTGTGGTTGTTCAACTTGATAAGAGAATAATAGTAGGTAACATTCTGGTAGGTGAATCAAAGATAGGTGGTTTAAGCAGTAGAGAAAAGAGTAAAATGTAAAACTACAATTCCTTTCTCTGGGGCAAAGCTCACTAAGGGGAATGATTTGACAAGCCAATTAAAAAAAATTTTTTTTTAAGTATATTCATAGAAGAGTCCCAAGGTTGCTATTTTATTATACCTGCCTTGCTCCAGATACAGCTATCTTAGGCTGATGTTATGGAGGTTAAGAGAACAGATACTGGAGTTAGAGTCCTAGATTTGATCTTGGCTCTGACACTTATGGGTATGTAACCTTGTCCGAGCTATTTAACTTCTGAACCTCAGTCTCCTTCTCTGTGAAACAGAGGACACTAATAATATTGGTTCCTTTTGTGAAGATTAAACAAGAAAATGAGTATAAAGAGCTTGGCACTATGCCTAGTGCATAGTATTTAATATCTTATAGTTGACTGAGGGACAAAAAAGATTGGTAAGAGAACAGCAGGACCTGCAATGTGTCAGGCATCCTTTTAGCTACTTTGTGTATGTTATTGTATTTGGTACTCACAGAAGCCCTGTTCTGTGTTCTCTATAAGTCACATCATGTGATGGAAAAAATTTGAGACTAAAAGAGGTAACATAACTTATCCAAAATGGCTTCATCCATGTGAGGTTGGCTATTAACCCAATTTTCAGATGAGAAAACCAAGAGTGACAGAAGTGAATTTATATTCATATACCTATTTAACAAAGATGTACTGAGTGTACATTTGTGCCAGATGTTCTCTAACTTCAAAGCTTATCATGTCCCACTACTACATGCTAGCTTCTCTAGGCTGTGCCTACTTTGGAGTGCAGTAAGACTGAGCTCTTTTAAGAGATTAGTGGCAGCCTGGGAAGGAGTCTGTTTGCATGAGGTTTTGTACGTAAAGTCTTTGTATCTGGAAGAAGAGGGTGTTCAAACATGACTTATTGAGAGACATGCTAAAGGGGACAAAATATTTTCCGTTCCCAGCTGATAAAACACAACCCAAGGTTGAGGAGATGGCCCTACTTGCTACACCTATGTATGGAGTACAGGGGAATCTAGATGTGAAGATGACTGAAGAGAATACTGGCTTTACACCTACTTTAACAGAATGCTCATTCTTCTAGAGGATGTTGGCAGCTATGGCATTAATGATGTATTACACTTCAGGGCCTTCTGTGGGTGTTGAGCTTTAGGAGGAGAGGGATAAGAACCTGATGAAACTGGAGAAAATCTTGTTTATCAAGCTGCAAGGGGTCAGCTCCAGGCAGAATGCCCAAGTGTGTGAGAGGGTAGTTAGTTCGGTGTAATGGCTATGGTGACTGATACCCTGACATAATTTACACCTTCTTCTAATGTGATTTGGAGAATTGATCTCAGCATGTGGTGGGCTTGATTGATCTAAAAGTATTTTCATCTCTCTTGGCAATGACTGGTTCAGAAAAGGACATGCACTTAATGAGATGTATGGAAAAGTGTACTGAGGCTTCTGGGAAACTACTTCAGAGAGCTTCATGAGATATTGGTCTTTCACCTCTCATGTATAAATGAGGAATCTATAGCTTCAGTTTGTTACTGACTTAAATTACAAGGAAAACCAAAATTAAGATGAGCCTGTGCATGGCAGTGGGGACAAAGGAAGTAAATACGTCTTGGATGATGTGGTGAAATGGTAGATCCACTGGTAGAACCTGTTCTACTTCTCTAAAGAAAAAAAAATTCTTTATTGTATGTTAATTGGCCAGATTCTGCTTTAGGCACTAAAAATTCAGTGTATGGAACTTGCCCTTAAAGTGCTCACTCTTTGCTGAGAATACAGGTAGTGTAGTAAAACACACACACACACACACACACATGCACACACACACACGCACACACACACAATATAGAAAAAGCCATAGCTGAATCTATGGAAACAAAAAAATGAAGTTCCCTTCAGTATGGAGTAAGAAAAGTTTTACTGAGGTGGATAACATGTGAGTGAGGTTTGAATGAAGAGTGTGAGTTCGGCTAGGTAAAGGGAGGGGTGGGGAATGGGTATTCAGTTAGAAGAAGCAGCAGGTATAAAGGAAGGGACTTGTAAGAGAGAAGGATACATTCTGGGAAAGGATACATTCTCCATTTCTGTGTAATTGGAGAACACACTGCCAGAGGAGTAAACTTTGGGAGTTAAATTTGGAAACATACGTAGGAGCTAGATCACAGTCATATTTGAAAAATCTAGATTTTATCGTAAAGACATCTGGCTTCCTCAGAAGGATTTTAAGAAGAGTGTATGATCATATTTGGTAGCAGTGTAAAAGATGAAACGTAGGTATTATATACGAGAGAGGAATCAATTATGAGATCATTGTTTCTGGTAAGAAATGATGAATGGGATTTAGAAGATAGGAAGGCTTTGAGAGCCATTAGAGAATAACTGTTAGAATTTGATAATTAGTTATAGGTAGTAAGAGAGGGAAGACTCTAGAATGATCCTGGAATTATTAGGTGAATTATAGTGTTTACAAATCAGGTTACAATAGGAATTTGGGGGCTGATAATTATTTGCATACTCTTTCCGTGATGTGCCACTCTTGCTACCTTAAAGGCATCCTCATAGAATGGTTCTCCTCAAAGAAACTATACAGATGAACTTAAAAATGGAGGAAAGTAACAACTTTTATAAAATTTGATATAAATGAAGACATATTAGTGTTAATTACCCATCTGACCAGGCAGGACCTTTAGTCCCTGTGAAATCATCTTGAGACTTCTGTGAATTCATCTCTAAAAAATCTGTCAGCAGGGATACCATGAAGACCTGTGTTCTTGCTTCAGCATCCTTGTGTCTCCTATCCTCTAATCCACTTGAAGGTGTTTCAGTATCGTCTGAGCTGGAACATAAGGATGCCATCATCTGTCCCCAGAGTACCCTTTCCTGGTGTCCTTGGAGCCACCCACTGTCCTTTGCAGGTAGTGGGAAATAGGGTCTCCATAAAGATAGCTATGTTCTCTGCTCTGTCTCATTTTGTCATATGGCCTCTGAGCAGCAACCTCTCTAGTGCCATTAACTCATATAGTCCTTCAACCTTTAGTCCTAAGCTCTCTTCTTGATATTTAAAATAAGCCTCAAGAGGTATGTGTGGGAGTGTCTCCTTTTCCCAGTCTACCCTAATATTCTAAATTAGACAGTAGCCCCCAAAAAAGAGACTTGAAGCATATCGTTCATGCAAAGACAAGATCAGAGAGGGGTATTTATTTATTTATTATTTATTATTATTTTTTGAGAGTCTCCATTAGTTTTATAAAAATCCAAGTTATGTTTGGCTCCACTGAGACATCTTGGTATATTTCATTTTTTTTTTTAAAGTCTCAACCACCACACCTTCATGTTTCTATCCATCCACACTCTTCCACTTGTGTATTTTTAGAATATACTTTTATACTGAGAGCTCTCAATCCCTGTGGGGACATCTCTTCTCTATGGCAGATTCTCAGAGAGAGATAGGGCGTTCTTTATAATCACTCTCTTCCAAAGTTTCTTGGAATTCTGTAAAGATATCCTTGTTATCTTTTTGCTTCTTGGACGTTGGGTAAAAAGCTGAACCTGATTTTTCAGCATGGCCCTATTTCTTCATTCTCCATAGCTTTGCTGTATTGTTCTCAGTATAACCATCTCACTATAGTCTGTAGAGTATTTGTGCTGTAATGAACTCTAGGGAGAGCCGCCTGTCCACCCCTTCTCTCTATCCCCCCTCAGTTTATAGATAACAGAGTCCCATAGATAGAACCTTTAGGTCAGAACCGGGACTGGTTTGGACTCCCCTGACCCCATGTCAGTTACTTCCAATGCACAGGAATGGGGCAACGTGAATCAAATTGGGTCCTTATAATAGCACTGTGAGTATGGGACATGTGAATTTATTTTATGAGTGAGAAAGTAGAAACTCAGATATTTAACTTCCCCAGGTTCGTACCACCAGTTAGGAATGGAACCATTTGGGATCCATCTTCTTTGTAGTGTTTCTCTCTGACTTCATGAAAAATTTGAGGAACTGTGATTTTAAATTAAACTTGTAACCTAAGGTTCACCTTATCTAAGAATGTTGTGACAGATGCACAATATATAACCACATTTTTTTTGACCAGTGCATTTCTTGAAATCTGGAGCTTTATCTATGAATTTACTGACAAAGAAATGAACTGTTATTTTTTCTTCATGCCTCAAAAATGCCATTGGAGGAAAATCTTAATAAAAAATTCATCAGCTTGGCAGGAGGGTATTTCTGAAATCTCACCTGTCTGTGCTGAATTAACTTAGAGACAGTGAAAATATTTAAAGTTTATCATTTGCATTTTCTTTCCAAAGATGGCACTTTTTCTTTAATTTGTCTGGTTATATCTTTTATGACGAGCTGTTTGACATGCCTACTTATAAGTTAGAATTTTTATAGTTTTTCACTTTGAGGGAAATTAGATCTGTTCCTGAGTGTAGGAATGTGTGAACATTTTAATCCGTCTCCCAATGTGGTTAGGAAATGCAACCAGTAAAAGGACCTTGTAAATTTAATCCTCCCTAATGGAATAAAAAATATTTGACTTTCTGCAAACCCTGGGTTGCAGTAGAACTGACTTCTTCCCTATGCCGCTAGCTAGATGTGTGACCTGGGGTGAACTTGAGGCTCTCTGGTCCTGTTTTCTATTTTCAAACTAGGTAATCTCTGAGATCCCTTCCAGCTGTAGAATATTAGGTCCCTTGATTTCTGTGGTATCGCCTGACTGTAAACTCAGAGTTGACTTATCTTGTCTAGTTAGGAACTGCATCGTTGTTATAAAGAACAAATAAGATAATGGGTATTAAAGCACTTTGAAAAGCAAAAATCATGAAGCAAATGATAGGCATAATTATTATTTTAGGACCCAGACGATTTTTCATTTTTTTCTAAGTAGTTAGCTGCTTAGGTAACAGACTCTTTTCTAAGCGAATTTGATATAAGATATAATTTTCTCTTTTGAAAGGAAAAGAATTACAAGGTGTTATATTCTACATAAAGTCTATAAAACTCCTTTTGTTTAAAAAGTGATTCAGATTACATAATGTGCAGGAATGAATTCCACCTTCTACCCAGACGGGCAGTGTGTTCTGTGTGACAGGATTCAGTTGCTGGGAGCGTAGTCACATTGAACCAAGTATATTCTGGGCTTCCAAAAGGAACAAAAAAATAATTGTGAATTGAGAGGCCCAGGGTCTTGTCAGAAGACAGGTTTAATAAAATTTATAGTAGAAGGAACCACAGAGTTCATCTGGTCAAAGGGTCATAAAATCAAATGTCTTTTGGGGTCAAGTGAGGGACAGTGCTGTACTAATTGGGGCAGCTGAAAATCTGGATTTTATGGGGTTAACACTTCAGATTTCTAAATGTTGGAGAATGAAGTTTCAAAAGAGGATAAGATCTAGTGTATGGAATACTGAGTTTAGGTCTCTGATCTAGACAAAACCCCATCATTAAAAATGATTTTAAAATTCTTTTATCCATTTTATATATATATATAAAATGCTTTAGAAAGACTAGTTTTCAGACCAGCCTGTGTATATATATAGACATAGAGAGAGAGAGAGAGAGAGAGAGAGAGAGAGAGAGAGAGAGAGAGAGAGAACTTATTATATGTTTAGGGATTTTTCCTAGCTCTAGAGATACAAAGAGGAGTAAGGCCAGTCCGAGGGAGTCAGTCATACAAGTGAGGGTAATTGTGTAATATGAGGGTACTATAAAAGAGGTGTGTCCAAGGTAAAGGAGGAGAAGATACACGAATGTAATCCACTGTAGGTGGATTAGGTGTCTTGTATCTCTCACCATAATTTGGGGTAGTCTATTTTTTTAATGTACCTTTGCTGATATGTTAGGGGTATGAAAATTTATAAGGCTACTTTGAAAATAACATTCCTAAGCTTCATCAGGCATGATTATTGTTAAATAAAAGATAAAATTATTTTTTTCCAAGCTGAAGGAAAGTTATCTGTTGAAAAATAAAATAGAAGAGGAACCTCAGAGCACCAACAATTATAAACTTCAAGTGAGAAAGAATCAATCAAATCATAACATGTACTTAATACTTGTGAAATGCCTTAGATTTTCTTTTCTTTTCTTTTTTTATTAAATTTATTGGTTAATAAAATTATATAGCTTTCAAGTGCTTTGCTTTCAGTTTTAAAAGTGCTTTAAAAAAATTAAATAATAGTGACAAATAGTTTGTAGCTAGTTATAACTGGAAAGTATCTGAAAACACTGGTAACTGAGCTGGTGGGTGTTCCCAGCTGAGCTGCATAGGGAGGAACATGTATAATGTTTCAAGGGATCTGCAGGAGATAATTTGTTTTCTTTTTTGACTGAGAAAGAGGGTACTGTGTTCCTCAAATTACATGGAGGATGAGAATAGAGGAACTAAAATGATCAACCACATAGACTTGTTTCTTATGCCTTTGGTTCATAAAAGAGAACTATTCCAAGCAAATCCAGAGAGAGAGAAACTATTTTATTTTTTTCATTGAAAAATGTTTGACATATAACTGTAAATTTAAGGTGTATGACATGTTAATTTGATTCATTTACATATTATAATATGATTGCCATTGTAGTGATAATTAGTACCTCTGTCATATCACATTATTTCTTTTTAGTGGTTGGAATAAAATCTAGTCTCTTAGCAAGTTTGGTTATGATACAATATTGTCTGTATTCATTATACTGTGAATTAGATTGTCAAGATATTTTCTTGGATGGACATTGGCTTCTTGGGTACTGGGCAGATTGTATAGGTCTATCAGGAAACAAAACATGATAAGAGGGTAAAGCAGGGAAGATTTTCCCAGTCCCTTCCAGGAACATAGCATTTTGCCACTTGAGGAGTGATGACAATGGGGACATGAAGTAGACAGCACCTTTGCAGACATTGATATTCTCTGGGGATGGGAACCATCAGGCAGAGGAAGCCTGAGGTACTGCCGTGAAGCTTACTGAGCAAAGGACATCCACAGTGGGAGAGCAGGAAAGAAAAATCATGGCAGCTGCTTTAGAAAGACTAGTTTTCAGACCAGCCTGTGTATGTCAAATGCCCCTAGGCACTTCCAGAAATACTGGGAGCCAACCAGGGGGAATTTTTTTTATTGCAGAAACTCTTCATAAACAGATGAGGGTGAGGGTAGGAAACTGGGCTTGTAGTTGTTAATATCACTTCATTTACATTAATAAATAAAATGTGGCCCAGGGACATTTCAATTGTTAAATTTCTAGAGTATGTTCACTTTTTGCTCACAGCATTGCTATACTGATCCAGAGCACATGAAATTTTTGTATTTATAATGAAAGACTACACAATTTCCTGATCCTGTACTTTCCCCCTTCTTGGTACAGAGAGCAGAAACTTCCTAATGCATATGGTTGTGAGAGAGTGCCTTGACTCATCATTTGGAAAATCAGGCTACCTGAATAGCATGGATGCATTAAGGTGCTACCTTCTTAGATAAGATTTCTGTATACCCTTCAGAAACACTTGGGAATGTTTCACTGGGCTGTGACTATCTGATGGTGACAAGTTGACCCAATCCTGATGGTGTGGGGTTAGTCCAGGATTTTGCAGTTATGGTTGATATGGAAACTATTGACAAGTGGTTGCTTGACAAAGATTTATGGAAGCTATTAAATTCTGAAACATTTACCTGGCAGAAATAGAAGTTATTTGGTGGCTAGTATGAGTTTATTTTCCCATGGGAAAATGGGGAGGTAAACAAAATATAGATATCTAATCTATCCTCAAATGTATTCCTGACTCAGCGGCATCACATTAGCTCTTCCCCTTGCCTGCACTGAAATTTGCTGTTTCTATCTCATATTTTTCTTATTGACATTCTTATCTGTTCCTTCTCCCTTTTTTGGTCCCCATAAATACATGTGTCATACAAGTAGACCTGACCTTTCCTCTCTTGCTCACCACTGTATTCCTCTCATAAGACAATACTTGAAAAATAGTAGGCACTCAAAAATATTTGTTAGAAAATGAATAATATTGATGTCATTTGGCAGTATTTTAATAAAAAAATTGGTAAACAAAAGTTTCATGGTAAGTTGTGTTTTTCTTTATTTTTTAAGTTTTTTGAAAAACTTTTGAATTAATTTTAGAAAAGTTACAAAAATTCTATAGAAAATTCCCAGAAAACTTTAGCTCACCTTTTCAGTAATATTAATGTAATACTGACGCCAGTGATATCAATGTGATACTACTAACTAATCTACATACTTTATTAAAAATCCTTCAGTTTTCTTATAATGACCTGGATTAGTCCAAGAACCAATCTTTGATTACTTGGTTAAGGAGGTGTCTGCCAGGTTTCTTCACTGTAAATTTGCTGTTTCTTTTCCTCTATAAATATAAGTCTGATAATCTATAATAAGTATCACATAAATATGATAACTGGGGAGGTTCTTTGAGACTATACAAATATACTGTTTCTCATCACATTTTTGCTTACTAATTTTAACAGCCACTATAGTTTTCACCTGCAACAGTTATTACTGTAGTGTTTTCTTAATAGTAATTTTCTGTTTTTATCATTTCTTCTACATTTATCAATCAGAATTCTTCAGGAAGGAATTGTTGTACCTTCTCCATTTATTTATCTCTTCGATTACTTATTTATATTAGTATGGATTCATGTATATTTATTTTATTCTATGGGATATAATCTAATATCATTGTGATTTATTTTATTGCTCTGTTTGTCCCAGATTTTGTTATCAGGAGGTCCAGTATGTTGGATCACGTTTCCCATCATTGCAGCCCATTAATTTTTGAGCACTTCTTACTTTCAGGCATCACATGGTATTTCAGGTTCTTTTTGTATTTTCTTAGTCTCAGATGCTGAATCAACCATTTACCAAGGAATCCTGATTCCTTTTATTAGAAAATGGATTTAGAACCCAAGATCTTGGCTAAAAGTTTGCTGATTGCTCTGAGGTATCCTGGTTTCTCAGCTCTTTTGGCATCATGTTTATGGAGGGAAAATCCTTTCCCCAAAGTATCCTCTAAAAATCCAAAGTATTTACCTGTCTGCATCTTCTGCTGTGCCTCGGTGACACTTTTAGGATGGGAAGTGCCATGATCTTAGTCCCTAGAGTCTTTTCTTCCCCTCTGATGAACGTATATATTTGTGGCTTTGCTTCAATACCTACTGGTACTTTGACTTCCCATTCTTATGCTTGTCACTCTCACCTCAGTATTATTTTATTTGAATTAATTTGTTAATTAAAGGATTCTTATAAGTGAGCCTGCTAAATGTCAGGCTCTATGCTAGCAGTCATGATGAATTTAGAAAAGAATTATATACAGTTTATACCCTCAGATTTAGTATGAGACAAAATATAAACATGAAAAAAAATAGTATAAGGCAGAAAGTATAGAAAAACAATTTGAAGTTCTTCTCTTTTCTATATTTGTTTTACATTCAACTTGAGGAAGGGGAGAATAGAGGTGGTTTTAAGGTGGAGGTGTCATCATTCTCATCTCCCATACCCCCTTTTACTTAGTCTTCTTGCTCTGGAATATTCTCTTCCATGTCTCTAACCATTGCTTGGCTGTGTCTTTATTCTTAAGTAGCCCATCTTTCCCTTCAACAGACACATAAGAATTGCCTGTCACCATCATTTATGCCTCTTAATTCCCCCTTAAACTCCATTTGCTTTATCTGGCTATCTGTAATTATTCTTTTATTCGTGTTGGAGGGTGGGGTTGTTGGAGCTCCTAGTCCTGAGTAAGACATTTAACAACCTGTGGTCCTTTCTGAATTGTGAACCAGTGGATTAGAGACTGAAGGAAACTCATAAGGCAAAGGGTATTACTCTTTGTGTCATTTCAAAAAAAACACAGTGTGTCAGGTAGATTCTATTGGAGGATGTGACTTGGCCTGAGGCTAAGGCAAGATCTTCTTCTACATTTGTCATCTCTAAATTTAGACCTTGGAAGCAGTCTTTGAGAAAGTTGAGCATGAAGAGTAAGCTCCAAGCATACTCTCCTAGCCATGTAAATAGAGGTTCAAAGTCTGCTTCATTACATTTGAAGGACAAGAGAGAAAGCAGATGGGCCACTAATTTTTTCAGTGCAGTGGTACCTGTTTCCAAGATAGTGGGATCCAAAGCACCTTACTTTGTTACCATCCCTCCAGCCTGAACTGTTCGTTCCAAAGTTGTCATTAGTTGAGTGGGATAGAAAAAGGAAGACCCGCACAGAAGCATGAGGACAGTGGAATATGGCTCCCAGCCTAACGGAGCCCATGTAACCTGTTTTTTATGCCTACGCACAGTGCTGCCTCTGTGTGTCTCTGTCAGACAAAACCATGGCTGAAGCCATACCTATTAACCTTTCATCCTGGGCCAATACACAGCTTTATTTTTATTTCTTGTTACTCAGATAATAACTCTTATTTCAATGGTTGACCTGGCAGATAATTATGGAACAGACCATGTATAGCTTAATTATGAAACTTGAGAGAGTGGATAATTTTGTCTTCCTAACAGTGGTTTGGAATGTTAAGGAATTTCAGGAAGGAAGAAGCAGACACCATACCCACTTTTAAATAACATCATCTCTGGAGGTATCTCGTGGAACTTGATGAAATTGTGTAAAGTCCCATCTACTTGATCTCATGCCTTCATGTCCTGCCAAGTGAATAACTGGGGAAAGCAGTCATAATTTCTCATGTTTATAGAGTCATTTCTGGACTACAGTGCTCTTTCAGTCCTCTTTGCTTCTTAGCCTACACGAGCCAAGCCTTTTACGTGTCCTATATAGATGTTTACTTCTTTCCAACATTAACTTGAATTCTTTCTACATTTCAGTTTTCTCTATCTTCTCTGATGTTTTCTTTTAATAACCTCTTCAATGACCTTAGTCTTTACTTTCTGTCTTAATTTCTCTTTTTTTTTCATTATGTAAACTTTTCTTCTTTGTACTTGAGAATGGAGTCCAACCTTCTGATCCTTCTAGTACCTTTGGCTTTAGGTAAGTGTTAAAAAGAGTTTTCTTTTTTCCTTTCTTGTTTCCCCCTCAAAATTATTTAAGATCTATACATACCTTGCTACAATGAGCATTAATGTTTTCCCAACGTCCAGTTCATAAGAGAAATAAATGTTTCTTTAATGAACATGCTCCCTACAAAATATTCACTCTGGTATTCATGTGCTAAGGTGACAGTCATCTCCTTACTGTGCATGCTTTTATTACTAAATGCCCTGCTGTAACTGAGAGTGCACTTTTCTGACATTTTAAACTTTCTAAGACAATTGGCATAGCCCCTCAATAGATTTTAGTTTGAGAAATCTTTTTCTTGTTGGAAGATGTGTGTTTAGGCATGATGGTCATTCCAGTTTCTAAATTATCACTACCAAGAGTATATATGTCAAACATGAAGTTTCAACTTAAAAAAAGAAGTGAGATTATGAGATTCTTCTTAATCTTTTGGAAACCCCTATAATTTTGATACAATGTATAGAACCAGCAAGCATTCAGTGAACTCACTTGATGGTGATAATCATAACTCAAATGAATTGAATTATTTACGCAGAGTAAAGTAATGACAAACCATTCTATATAAATTATCTAGGAAAACAGTGTTGCTAGGCAATGAGACTCATATCCTTAGATCATTTTCCTGGAAAACCTACTATAAGCTATTGTTCAAAGGTATTTCTGCAGTGTGCAATCCATCCACTAGAACCTGAAATATATAAGGCATAAAGAGATTTAAACTAATGTATTTAATGCCTAGCCTTGTAAAAGCACAAATTTCTGGCTTATTTGGGAAAAGTTTGAGTGATGGTAAAACAAATGGCTTTCCCTGTATGATTAATCCCTCTATGCAAATAAAGATAATAGAAATGTTTCATAAGGTAAATGGAGGCAAAAGGAATTTGTTCTTACTCCTCATTGAAAAACAAAGCAATGTTACATGATAGTAAAAAAAATAGGCTTGAATCCTAACTCTTGGTGGAAGGAATCTTCATATATTTTATACCAAATACAGTTTTATAATGTATTGTGAAAGGTTAAAATGGCAGGATGTCTTTTTTCTCATTGAAAGTTTGAAAGGTTTATAGTTCCAGCTCATTAGTCAAAATTAAGTAGAAAAAAACAGTTTTCTGATGGTATTTTCAGTACAATTGTCAGTAAAACAATAATGTAATGTGCATGAGCAAGCAAACAAAATTTGCCAATATAGACTTACCATTTAGATGAACCAAAAAAAAAAAAAAAAAAAAAGAAACTAGAAACAAATAGAAGAAAAAACAAAAAAACATGCAGCCTTTTGAAAGGTCTTCACTATTATTACTACCACATATCAAAGTCAGCATGACAGCAGGAAAAATGCTGAACCAGTGTCAGATTTTAAATGAATTTGGATTAAGTCATCTAACTTTTCTGAAAGTACTTGCTGCAAATAATATATCTATGACTGAAGTAAAATTTTTGGTAATACTTTCCAAAAGGTAGTGTAGGGGTAGCTGAGGTAATGGGAAGCTATTAAAATCTGAATCACTCTACACGCACCTCTCCCCCACTCCCCACAATTATACAGATCAACAAGAAAAAGTAAAAGCACACACATTTTATGCCTTCAAAATCCCTACACTACAGAGGATATTAAAATTTCAAGTTACCTATAAATAGAAAACAATAATTTTAAGTAGCACCTATGTCTTAAGTTTCTGTCCTAAGCCTTTGTGGAATTCTAAGATGTCTGGAAAAATGGTATGGAAGAAAATGGCATGCTATTAAATCACTTCTAGAGAGAGAAAGTTCTAGATTTTCACACCCACAGAGGACAATAAGAAACAGTGTTCTTGGGAGATAAGAGCACTATCACAGGGAAGGGATTTAAGTTTATGAAGAGCTTTAGGAAGATGTCTTAGAAAGAGATATACTCTTAGAGAAGAAAAGAATAAAAATGAAGAAGAAATACTTTGGAAACAAAAAGGATTGAAAGGAAAGTGGTAAAAGGAAAAAAAAGCATGAGATGGAAATTTGAATCTTTCCAGACAAATCTAAAAAATGAAAGGACAAAAAATCTTTTTGGTGACTTCTCAAAAAAGCCACACCCTACAGAAAGTGCTACACCAATGGAAGAGGATAGTCTTGACTAGGCATCTTGTAAATCACCCCGAATGTTAGCTTTGTTCATTCAATGCTAGGATGCACAGTCTTAGCTTTACAAAGCTATTTAAATAAACACACACAACAAAAGAGAAATGGAGAATAAGAACTTTTGAGCTAATGATAAATTTCTCATAAAACCAACCATAAAACAGGAAAAAAAGTATCAGAATATTCTAAACTGAATTAAATAGCCTCAAACACATGTGAAGTAACACATCACATCCAAAGTTCAAAGATTGATAACAGAAAAGGATAGAAGATAAATAAAGTAAGAATTGATTAGAATTGCTAAAGAAAATAAGAAAATATAAAATGATTAAATTACAAGTGTCCAAGAGAGAATCGATATAAATAAAAATCTAACAAAGGGCATTGAGTAAAGCCAACAAAAATAGCCAATAGAATAAGAATGAGATAAGTAGTAACTGTATAAAAAAATGGTCAAAATATAAGCCAGGAAAAAGAGATCAAACATATATAATGAAAAAACTACAAATAAAATTACAAATCAAAGACATTTTCCAAAAATAGACCAGAATCTACATATTTAAAGGATCTATAGGGAGCCTTGGGAAATTCATTATAATCAGTCAACTCTAAGACATACCTAGTAAAATCTTTAGACCTTAAAGACTCAGATGAATTTTTAGGGTCTCCAGGAAAGATTAATTTACAAGGCCAAGAGAATTATACTTGCATTAGACTTCCCAGAAGTAATAAATAAAGCAAGAAAATAATGGAGCAGCATTTTCAAGGAATGAGAAAATTGTAAACAATAGATTATATGTTTAGCCAAACTGTCTTTCAAGTATCAAGACAGTAGAAAAACATTTGGGAAAACAAGCACTCTAGTTCCTCCCTGGTGGGAATAAAAATTTATACTACTCTGTGAGGCACAATTTGGCAAGATTTAAGAAAACTAAATATGTTTGTCTCATTCAATGTAGCAAGCCAGCTTGTAGGAAATTATTCCAAAGATATCCATATAGCAGTATACACAAAATTCATATACACAATGAATATATACATATATTCATTGTAGCATAATGTGTAGTTGAGAAATATTAGGAACAACCTGAATATCCACACATAGGAGAGTGGTTAAATAATTGAAGTTACATTAACCCAATGGAGTATCTCAGGAGTATAAAATAATGAGAAAGGTTCCTATGAACTTATATAGAGTTATATAGAGTTATAGGTGAAAAAGTATTCTCACTTTTGTATAAAAGAGAAGAAGAAATGAAAAAATATACATGTATCTACTTATTTCTGCAAAAAGAATCAAAAGAAGGAAAATAAAAACGTTAATAAAATTGGTTACATACTTTGGGTGAATGGGTTGGGGTGGAAAGATGGAGAATGGGATGTTACTTCTTTAAGAATATCCTTTTGTATGCTCTTGAACTTTGAAACCATGTTAGTGGAATAACTGACAAGGAAGGCCAAGAGAAATACTTGGGTCAGACTTCTCAGGCAACAAAGCCAAAGAATAATAGAGCAGCCTTTTCAAGAAACAAGGAAGAAGAATGTAAAGAAAGGATTGAACATTATCATTTTACGTACATTAAAAAAAACCAATAAAAGAAAACCTCGATAAGAATGAGGAAGAGGATTCCCTATAATTGAATATAAACAGAAACAATCACCCCCAACTATATCTCGCATGAATAATGAAAAACAAAAACTAACTTTTGAATAGTCCTTTGTGTTCTATCAGACTAAATACCAAATAAATGATAATCAGATACTGAACACTGAATAGTAATTTTATTTTTGTAATTGTATGTATGGGCTAACAAATCTAAAACTATTTTCTGTGTATTTTAGGAATAGATAAATATATTTATACTAATGGTTGCCAGATTTCTCAATTTAGGGGGAGAGAGCTACAAATTCAGAAAGAAGATTGGAATGAACCAGAGTGATGGATTGGAAGTAGAGCGATCAGTTTGAATTCTGTGTGTATGTATTGGTTCATATATGTTTACGCATACATAGATTTATTTCCTAACTCTTCCTGCTGAGATATCCTGGAAGCAATGACACATCAGCAGCAAGAGACATATGTAATGAGCAGGTCTTAGCTTCTCAATATCATTCTCTAGTAAAAGTACCATTTTTCCTTGGAGACATAGCTGATTTGAAGGCTGAGGTATGAAAACTACAGTATGAGCCTAAAGCATCTTGTAGCAAAAACAAAGAATTGCTCAAAGATTTATGAGAATAACCTGAGTATCAAAATAACTAATGATTGCAATGGACTATAACCCATCAAGTAAAGAAATTTGTGAATCCACGCTGATATAAACTTAAAAGATGATAGTAACTTTACAAAGGAGGCAACCTAGCAGACACTATATTAATCAAGTAATCAAAATCATCTGTCATGAGCAGGAATGGAACAAATTATCATGCACCTCCTGACAGGCATTGAGCAGGACACAACATAACTTAGTTGTGTGCCTTACAAAGTAAACATAACCTGCATACAATTATGAGGAAACCTCAGACATAAATTGAAGGACATTCTATAAAATAACTGAACCTAAAAATATCAGATCATGAATGTAAAAAATTATAAACTATTCCAGATTAAAGACATTAAAGAGATATGATAACTAAATGCAATGTGTGATCTTGCACCGGTTTTTTCCCCTATGATCAGTAAAGAACATGATTGTAAAAATTAGCAAAATGTAAATGAAGCTGACAGATAAGATTCTTAGAAAATGCACTCTGCTGCATTTATGGACAAAGAGCTTCGTGTCTGCAATTTATTCTCACAGTTCAGAAAAAATGGAAAGAGGGTAAAGGTAGTATGATGTTAACAATGGAGACTTGGTGAAAAGTAAAGAGAAATTATTTGAATCCTTGACAAGTTTCTTCAAGTTTAGAATTATTCCACAAAAATGTCAAAAAAAGTAAAAATCTAAAAAAAATTCAGTGCATGTATTTCTAGCTCATGCTTACAAATAGTGTCTGTTTACCATTCTTCAGTTATAAGAACCTTAAGTATTTAAAATTGATATGATGTTTTCTACCATTTATATCTATACATAGAAATTATATATGTTATAAACAATCTCAGAAATCTAAACGGTGCCAATGAGTTAGAAAGCAATAGAGAACGTAGCAGTATCTATGTGACGTATCTAGTTATAATTCAGCAAATGAGTAACCTCTGTGTTGTTCTCCTGCCTTACCTGATTATTGATCCGTTTTCAATGCTTGTTAGACAAAGTCAAAATTAAACAAAATCAACATTTCATCTGTTTGCACATGTGCCATCCAGTGCAAAAAGATAACTGAATTTCACACTTTCAAATGAGAGAATATTGGCCTGTGTGTTATTCTTGGCCAGTATTTTAATTGCAGTTTGTTTTCTTTTTATTCCCCAAATTTGTTTTTACTATTGATGTTTACAATACATGTTTGTATATACTGACATGTTTATGATATTTTTGCCATTTCTATTTCAGTTCTTTTTTTGGAGTTTAATACTTTCATTTTTCCTGAAATATATATTCAGTAATTCCTTTAGTAAAAATCTATTGTTAAACTTTTCTTAAAAAGCTTTTGTTTGTCTGAAAAAAAGATCTTAATTTTGTTATCATTATTACCTGTCAAGGTAGTTATGAAATTTTTGGTTAATAATAGTTTTCTTTCAACATTTCAAGGATACCATTTTTTAAAAATCTTTTTAAGATACTATCTAGAATCCTCCTATATTTTATTTACTATCTGTATAAGTATGGCTCTTCTGTAGGTCAACTGTCATTATCTCTGCCTGATTAAATGATATTCTCTGTCTTTGCTATTCTGTGTTTTCACTGCTAGGTATAGATTTCTTGTTATTTTGCTTTCGATTTGTAATTTGCATCAGCAATTCACATTTCACCAAATACTGAACAATTCTCAGAGAATATCTCTTCAAATATTTCCTATTTACTGTGTTCTCTCAGGAACTCTAGGGGAACTCTTTTTCATTTTGTCTACCATTGTCTATCTTTTCTTCTGTCTCTCTCTCTCTGCTACATTCTAGGCAATTTCTTCAGCTGGGTGTAAATCAGATAATCCGTGTCTGGTCTGTGGACAAGTGCTGGCTCATAAATTTGTCCATGACAAAAATATAAAAACAAAACAAAACAAAAAACCCCAAAAATAAGTAATTGGAAAGTTTTGTAGCCATTTACCATTGTTGTGACATTATTGGTGATGTTTTAAGTAAACATAACACCCTGACATATTAGCCTGCAAATTTAAAAAGTGCTGCTTCACCACAGCTTGATGTGTATAGTTGCTTATGTGTATACACAGAATACCCATCTGACACTGTACATATTTATTATAATATTATTGACTATATTCCTTAAGCTATACTTTACATTTCCATAACTATTTTGTAGCTACCAATTTGTACTTCTTAATCTCTTCTCTTTTTTACCCACACCCTAACTTCCTCTCCCATCTGGCAACTATCAAAATGTTCTCTGTATCTGAGTTTTTTCTATTTTGTTTATTGATTTTGTTTTTTACATTTCACATATACATGAAATCATGTGATATTTGTCTTTCTCTGTCTGACTATGCTATATAGTATGCATTTAGCATAGTACCCTCTAGATCCATCCATGTTGTTGCAAATCATAAGATTTCATTCTTTTTATGACTGAACAATTTTTCAATGTATTTATGTGCCACTTCTTTATCTAATCGTTCATTGATGGGCACTTAGGTTGCTTCCATATTTTGGCTATTGTAAATAATGTTGCAATGGACAGAGAGATGCACACACCTTTTTGAATAGTGTTTTGGATTTCTTCAGATAAATACCCAGAAGTGGAATTGCTGGATCATATGGTAGTTCTATTTTCAATTTTTTGAGAAACCTCCAAACTGTTTTCCATAGTGGCTGCACATACTTGCAATCCCACCAAAAGTACATGACGATTCCCATTTCTCCACATTGTCAGCAATACTTGTTTGTTGATGTATTGCTGATAGCCGTTCTGACAGGTGTGAGGTGCTATGTCATTGTGGTTTTAATTTGCATTTCTCCGATGATTGGTGAGTTGAGTGTCTTTTCATATGTCTATTGACTATCTGTATGTCTTCATTGCAAAAATGTCTGTTCAGGTCTTCTCATTTTTTAATCAGATTTTTTTTTTTGGTGTTATGTTGTATGAGTTCTTTACATATTTTGGATATTAACTCTTATTGAATGTATCATTGGCAAATATCTTTTTCTATTCAGTAGGTTGTCTTTTTGTTTTGTAGATGGTTTCTCTCCCTGTGCAAAAACTTTTTAGTTTGGTATAGTCCCATTTTATTTATTTTATTTTATTTTATTATTTTATTTTATTTTACTTTATTTTATTTTATTTTTTTGTTGTTGTTGTTGTTTGTTTTTGTTTGTTTTTGTTTTTGTTTTCCTTGCCCAAGGAGACATGTCCAAAAACATATTACTAAATGCAATATCAAAGAGTTTACTGCCTATGGTTTCTTCTTGGTTTTTTATGGTTTAGGTCTTAGACTTCTGTCTTTAATCCATTTTGAGTTTATTCTTATATATGGTGAAAGAAAGTGGTCTAGTTTCATTTTCTTTGCGTGTATCTGTCCAATTTTCACAACACCATTATTGAAAAGACTGTCTTTACCCCATTGTATATTCTTGCCTTCTTTGTCATAGATTAATTAATCATATAGATGTGAGTTTATATCTGAGCCCTGTATTCTGTTCCATTGATTTATGTGTCTGTTTTTATGCCAGTACCATGCTATTCTGATTACTGTAGCCCTGAAGTATAGTTTGATATCAGGTAGTGTGATACTTCTAACTTTTTCTTTTTTCTCAAGATTTCTTTGGTCATTTGGGATCTTTTGTGGTTCCATATAAATTTTAGGATTATTTGTTCTAGTTCTGTGAAAAATGACATTGGTATTTTGATAAGGATTGTACTGAACCTATGATTTGCTTTTAGTAGTATGGACATTATAGTGATGTTATTTCTTCCTATCCATGAGCACAGTATATGCTTCCACTTATTTGTATTTTGTTCAGTTTTTTTCTTTAGTGTCATAGTTTTCCATGTATAGCTATGTCTTTTACCTTCTTGGTTAAATTTAATCCTAGATATTTTTGATACAATTTTTAATGAGCTTGTTTTTTTAATTTCTCTTTCTGATAGTTCATTATTGTATAAAAATGCAACTTATTTTTGATTATTAATTTTGTATCTCACTACTCTACTAAATTCATTTATCATTTCTAACAATTTTTGGTGGAATCTTTAGGATTCTCTCTACATACTACCATGTCGTTTGCTAATAATGACAGTTTTACATATTCTTTTCCAATTTAGATGCCTTTTATTTCTTGTTTGATTGCTGCGGCTGGGACTTTTAATACTCTGTTGAATAAAAATGGTGAAAGTAGATGTCTTTGTCTTGTTCCTGATTTTAAGGAAAACATTGTTAGCTTTTCACCATTGAACATGATGTTAGCTGTGTGGTACATCATATTTATTAATACATCAGTTGTATAATTTAACACACCTATTGCTTTTTTAAAATTTAATTTATTTTATTTATTATTTTATTTTATTTAATTTTATTTTTTGATAACTACTTCTAGGTAGAAGTGATATCTTGATGACCTTCTCAAGGATACTGCTTTTCCTAGTTAGCTAGAAAAGTATGCCATTAACAGTAACGTAAGAATTATATCTGCCAGAGAGATAACTAAGAACTAAACAATTTGATTAGCTTGAATATTTCACCACTATTGTTAGTTCAATGCAAACCAAGTTCTATCAGTTTCCCCTTAATTTTTAAAGTATTTTTTCCTCATGTATCAAGATCCTACTTGTGCTTCAGGCATTATGCTAACCAAAGCATATAAGAATTACAAAGGAATTACAAAGGAATGAAGACTCTGGTTTTCACCTAATTGGCAACTGACATAATTATGCCAAAGACCCACCGGGCTTGTCATATAGGAAAATATGGGTTGTATAAGGATTCTCTAGGAGGCATGACACCATTCTGGGATACCAGATTCTGGTACCACAGACCCAGATGACCAGCGATTTGACCTTTATATGAATACACAGGGCTCACCAAAAACCTAGATTCAGATTCACAGAAATTTATTGGGTGTTTGTTACATACTTGAAGTTACAACATTATTGTCCATTTAGTAACTGAGGGTAAAGGCTGTTACTCTCACTTTTCAAATAATGAAAGTGAATGTTAGAGAGGTCATATGATCTTCACAAAGTCACATAGGCTGATTCTTGGCAGTGCTGTGCCTGAACCTAAATTTTTAGATTTCTATTCCTTTTACTCTCATCCTGCTTCTAGGTGCCTGGTTACTCACTACCTGATTCTTATACCAAATGTACTCTCTTGGCTTAATTCAGTTTTCATTAATTTTACATTAAAGTTTAACTTTCTGGCTCAGCTTTTGTCTGATCCCCAGAGATGACAGAAACCTGAATACCATGCTGAAGTGATTGAACCTCTCCCAAAAAGGCTATATGAGGTTGAGAAATGACACTTTTCTTCTGCTCTATCATGATGTACCTTAAGCTGCCTAGATTGTTCTTTTCTTCTGTTCCTTAATATCTTGGGAATTGTGTATATGAACAAAGAAACCTTTGACACCAGGGATAATTTTAGAAATAAATGTGAGGCTATCCCATTTTGAACAGGTAACGCATAGGACCCAAAGAAAGACAACTCAGGAGAAGGACAGATGGGATGATTGAATGATTCTCAATAGTAAAGCTCAGGGAAGAAGAACATGTTGAAAAAAAATGCATGATGGTTTGCTGTTTTTATTCTCTAGTTCTAGAATCTGAGGTGACTTTTAATTTTAATTGTGCTTATAAGGAAGATAGTCTTTTATTGATTTCTCCCAGTTCATTAGCTTATGTGACTTTTGAACTTTATATAAATGAAATCATATAGTATGTATTATTTAGTGTAGTCTTTTTTCTCGATATTAATTTTTGTGAGATTCATCTGTGTTATTGTATGAAGCAACATCTGTATTTTCTGACTACAGTATTTCAGAGTATAATTTATTCATTCTATTGTTAATTTGTATATCATAATTAATAAGGCTGAGGGAATTCTTAATGTTTCCTGGAATATATATGCATTTAATTGTATTTTTGGATATACTTAAGAGTAAAACTGCTTTTCATTTAATTTGGTCTTCTCTGAGATGGATGGGAAATAAGAGAGATCTTGTTAAAATGCAGATTCTGACTCAGTAAGTCTGGAGTGGACCTGAGATTCTGCATTTGCATAAAGATCACAGGTGATGCTGGTGCTGATGCTGCTTGTCAACAGACCACTGTTTGAATAGGAAGGATTCACACAATATTATTTACATAAATTAAATACAAGACAACAGTGATACACATTGTTTGGAAACCCCATGCTGTGGTGAGTTTTGTGCCAACTTGGTTATGGTACATAGTTGTTTGGTCAAACACTAGTCTAGATGTTTTTGTGAAGGTATTTGTGGGTGTGATTAACACAGTCAGTTAACTAGAGGTAAAGTACTTTACTCTCTATAATGCGGGTGAGCCACATCCAATCAGTTGAAGGCCTTAAGGGCAAAAACTGAGGTTTCCTGAGGAAGAAACAGTTCTTCCTCAAGAATAAAATATAGAAACTCTGCCTGAGCTTCCAGTATGTAGATTTTGGACTCAAGACTACAACATCAACTCTTACTTGAATTTCCATCCTGCTGGTCTGCCTGATTTTATTCTTTCCAGTCTCCACAATTGCTTAAGCCAATCTTATAAAATGAATCTCAAGAGTTATCTGCCTATTTGTCCATCTGCCTGCCTACCTGGTTATCTATCATCCATTCATCCATCTATCTATCTATCTATCTATCTATCTATCATCTATCTATCTATCTATCTATCTATCTATCTATCTATCTAATCTATCAATCAATTACCTCCTATTCATTCTGTTTTCCTGAAGAAGTTTGACTAATAAAACATACAAACACAAACAAGAACATTAAAACAAAACACAGCGGTTGCCTGGGGCAAGTGTTAGGAAATGAGAATGTGATGAGAGGAGACAGAAAAATAGGGACTTTGCATGGGTTGGTGACGAAAATGTGCCATCACCTGGCACACGAATCATGAAAACAACTTCTAAACCTGGAGGTTTAACAGAAGAGAGAATAGCAAACATGTCATTCGAAGCAAAAAGGAATTGGTCCTAAACAGAAGACTTTTTTTTTTTTTTTTTTAGACAAAAGGGGAGGCTCATCTGCTCTAATAGGAGAGAGAACAGGATAGATGATGTGCCACTTTACTCCCATGGCTCCCATTTTTATATTTTCTATAAGATGGATGTTGGAAGCTCATATTGTCTGGAGACCTGAATTGCACAAAGAGGGGGAAGAAAGCCATTATTGGCTGCTGTGCAGTTCTAGATGGCATTATAAGCACGTTAATAGCTAACATAAGGAAAGGAGGCTGGATACAGAAGGTGACTGATATTCTTTTATGAGCTGAGACAAGCCATTGGTGAGGAAAATATAAAGTATATTTAATATAATAGCAGAAGGGGAGGCTACACACTAGGTATTGAAGAAATGGGGTTCAGGAAGAACTCTTATTTAGAAAATTGCTATTTATGTGGTGGTCATAGAATCAAAACCAGTTACTTTTTTTATTAGGACAAAGGACATATAGTCAAGTATTTTTGACCTAAAAGTGAGAGGTCTAAGTGAAAGCATCAGCTTTTCCTATTTGCGCTAGACAGTTTGATCCATATTTTACAGAAGAAGAAATTTCCTAGTCTCAAAATACCGATGGCAAAGCTAGTATTTGGTACTTAGTTTAACTAATGCCAAGATGTGTTCTCTTAAGGATGTAAACTCTGAAGTTAAGCAGATCCAGGTTCAAACCCTTGCCACTTACCAGGAATGGTCCTGTACAATCTTTCTATGCTTTAGTCTTTTTGTAACATGGGCATGGAAATAGTTTCTTCTGAATGAAATTGAGAAGTTAACCCATGTAAGCAGCCTTGCTTTGCTTAGCAGAATGCCTAGCATACAGTACCTGCTTAATGCATGATATTTCTTAATATTTGCTGTTAGAAACAGTGATCTCAGTATTAAGAAACATAGAAATTAGTTTTTCCAAGTACGACTCTGTGTTCTTGCGTAGTCTTCTAGTGACCTATGACAAGCCTTAGTTTAGTGAGACAGGCAACTCATGGTAACAGTTAAATCAAGAACAAAGTTCTTGTCCTTAATAGACTAACTTTAGAATCCTTAAATATTTGACCTCTTACAAAATAAAAGGGAAAATAAGAATCAATTCCATGTTCTTTCTCTAAAGGTTTCAGTTAAAAGTACTCCCATCAAGCCAAGCATTATTACATTATGAATAATGCATTATGCCTTTTCAGAGTTAAGAAAGATGCAAAGAACCCAAAAGTGTGTATTTTGATATTCAAAATTGTTACTAGTTATGTTGAAGGATTATCCGTATTTATTCCTGTTATGTTTATGGATGTTTTCATTGGAACCAGTCTTGTAACATTAATTCTATATCATTTGGATAAATAGAAAGATGTCACTCTTTTTTCCCTCTGATATATGTAAATATTAAACCACTATATTTTTGGTCTCCATTTAGGATGTTTTACTGCCTGTATTATGGGTTAAATTGTGCCCTGTTCCTCCCAATTCAAATGTTGAACCCCTAATACCAATATGTGGCCTTATTTAAAGGTATTCTTTTTTTCTTTTCTTTTTTTATTTTTATTTTTATTTTTTTTTGAGGTGATGAATATGTTCATTACTTTGTGTTGATGGTATCTCAGGTATATGCATATGTTAAATTCATCAAATTGTGTACATTAAATGTGCAGATTTATTGAAAGTTATATCTCAAAGCTGTTAAAATCAGTGTAAATATAAAATCAAAACAAAACATAAGGGCAGAACTTAAATATCCTGTAGGAATTACAATGAAGTCTTTGACAGTTCAATTGTCAACATGAAGGACTGCTAGGTGCATCTTAGCTATACTAAGTCAATGGCTTGAATTTCATTTGAACAACTTTTCCTTTAGAAAGACATTACGCTCTGACCAATAAAATTTCATGAAATTCTTCAGCAATTTATAAAACCAGATAAGGAGATGGGAATAATCTTTTATGTTGTATAAAACAGTGTAAGAGTTTAATGCACAATCAATCTCTGGAAAGAAACACAGGTACCTGGTAATAACATTTCCTCAGGAAACAGTGACTGAGGGCGACTGAAACTTATTTTTCATTTGTGAAATCTACAGATGTTGGACACAGTATATAGGGTCTTTATATAGGTAATCAAGTTATGATATCATTAGGAGAGACTCTTGTCCAAAATGAGTGATGTCCTTCTATAAAGGGGAAATTTAGAGACAGATACACACTTGAGAACACTATGTGAGAATAGGGCAAGAAATAAGGGTAATGTATTAATAAGCCAAGAGATGCCAAGGGTTTCCAGCAAACCACCAGAAGCTAGGGGACATACAGGGAACAGACTCTTGCTTGCACCCCTCAGAAGGAACCAACTTTGCTGATACCTTGACTTTGGACTTCTATCATCTAGAATTGTAAAACAATAAATGTCTATTGCTTAAGCTCCACCTAGTACATGGTACTTTGTTGTAGTAGTCCCAGCAAGTAATCTGGGAGGTGGCATCTTTAGCAGAAGATCCAGACTTTTTTTTTCACGTTTCAGCTCTGCTATATATTACCTGTGCTACCTTAAGCAACTTAATAACTTTGAAAAGCATATTCCTTATATCATTAATGGCCTGATGAACACTCATTCTTCATACTCCCTCTGCTGCTTCTTTGCTGGCAGAAATTATATGAAAGTCTGAGAATCATGATACTTGCTTGCTTTCCCACCTTCCCTCATAGTCTGAGAGACATAAAAAAAAGTTGGCTGGGGAAGACTTTCTTCCCTTTTAAAATGAGAAGCATGAAATAAAAAACTTTAAAAAAAATTCATTTGAGGGTCAGATATTATTTGTACATGTGATGCTTGCAACTGTGACTGTGTCTTATCACGTGAGACTAACAGTCAACACAGTGAAGATGGCAGGACAGAAAGATGGAGAACTGACATCACAAACAGTAAACCAACCCTGGACATACCTCACCTCAGACTTCCTGGGCCAGCCTCTGTTCTAATTGTTTTGCATGCATTAATCTTTTTCATCCTACAGTAAGAGTTGGTTCACTGTTTCTGAGAAAGCTGAAGCAAACAGTGCTTTAATTGCCCAAAGTTCTGCATATATGTACTTAACAGTAGGGTAAGGATTTGAAAACTGTCATTCTGTCTATAGAACCTGAACTCTTAACCAGTACACCAAAATGAGAAATCTTTCACGCTATGCTGAAGGCACCCTAATGGAAAGCCTCTCCTCTAATAAGAGAGCAAAAGCCCCCCTCTGATTTACGGTGAGGGTTTAATGAGAAAATAGGCTAATGTCTGGCAAAGCGCTTTGTGCACAGTATGTGCTCAATAAATATTCAAATTGCAATATATTCAAAATATTCAAAGAGTAAGCTACATAGATTGGAGGAATTCCCCATACTCCTCCCACCTTTAGAATACAGAGCCCAGCGCCAGAGCCTGGCCCTGGGTGAAATTTCCACTTTCAGAAGTAGCTTTTGGAGTGTGGAATTGGGACAACAACAGCTGCTACTTATTTCAGGTGTCAGAAAGCTTCAAGTTACTCCATGCCGGTAAAATGTTTGGGCCACTGGAGTCTCAAAATTACTAGTGGATGGTGGCAACTTGACTGTTGGGACAGAAGCAGAGGTGACTGGGATGTGATGACTCAGAGCATTGGCCTTTCCTTTCTTCTCCTCCTGTTGTTTGAGCCCCAGAAAAGGCTGAAAACAAAGTGGCCTGGAATGTCTTGAGAAGTTTGTTTCTGGAGAGAAGCTATTAAAAGGAACCTGGAGAGGCTGAGGTATCCTGTCATATCCTGGAATCCATACTCTAATTACTACTAACTTTCAAACCGCACATATTACTGAACTCCACAGTCATTATGGAAAGGGATGCATAGAGAGGTCTCGACTCAGGACATATGAAACCCTTTTTATGTGCACGACCCTGGTCCCAGTGTGAGACAGGATGTGGAACAAAGCCAGGGCTTGTGAAGACTGAAAGGGACATTAAATCCAGTGACTGTCACTCTTACATAGTAGAAATCTTGCTTGGAGGAAGAAATTAATATCTGACATACTGACACCATGGGAATCATTCTGATAAATGTAACTTAGCTCTTATGTGCCAGCATTTTCTGAAAAAGATTTGAACACTTTTTTGATAGAGGGCTTTTACAACTTTATTATACAAGGTATCTCAGTTTATGTATTTGGGGAGCAATTTCCTGTTCCTTGTGTTTTAGTTGAAATTTTCTGTTCCTTGTGTTTTAGTTGAAATTTTGCTCCTTTCCCAATTTACATAGCTGGCAATGCTCTGGCCATGCTATAATTTCTACAGATTCAAGCTCTTGCATCTTCCAGTCTCAGAACCTAAAAGCACTTATTAGTTTCCAGAGGCACATTCAGCTAAATGACATGTTTGATTTTTGTTGGCTTTATGAAATATTGGAAGCATCTCAGTTCTTCTCTGGCCTACTGTCTTTTCTGTTTTCTACCTTCTGTCAATCAGTGTCATCCCACTCACATCATTTCCCAACCAGGACCAACTTTCTCTTTCTGTCATAAAGAGTAGCTTTTGTTCTCGTTTTACCATTGCTCCATAGCCCACGGACCAGCTAAAACCCATGAATGACCTATAGCAACTAACCTACCCCTGTTTGAATGGTTTAAACATTTCCTCAACAAATAGAAGTCTCTTCCTATGGGGAATTAATATAATAGTCACTCAAGTACATATTTAAAAATTGAATGTCAATACTTTCCTGCTTTTTCAACATTCTAAGCAATATCTTAGTTGTTTTGTCTTGGACATTAATGTGGACGGCAGTGGTTGCCCTGTGTTAATTCTCTCAGCACTTCCAAGACTATTGATGCATGTGGCTCTATACAAAAGAACCACAGATAAATAGGCTTTATGAGTTCTAACAACTTTTCTGTCCTTAGTCCTTGATTTATCTTACATATTTAGCCTCTTTTCCTTTTAATGTTTGGCTTTTGTTCTGCTGTGAAGCAGAAAACCAGGAAATAATAAGAACAACAATAGCTGGTCTTGATCAAACAGGTGCCAGATTCTGTGCTAGCACTTTGTCTGCACTATTGCACAACTGTGAGACAGATGTTCTCATTCTCGTTTTCTTCAGATGATTAAAAGAAGTCATAGTGAGTAAGTAGCTCCATCAAAAACAAGCTGACACAGTGAGTGAAGAAGCCAGGATTCAAACTAAGAGTTGTCTGACTCTGGGACTCGTCATTTTAACCACGATGCTATACTGCTTAAATTGTACATAAAGAAAAAGTTACGATTTTCCAGAGGGTCTACATGGTTTCCATACAAAGTACATTTGCTTTAGTCTATAGAATTTGTGATGTTTATATTGTGTATTCAAAAGGACTATTGGCTCATTTATTGGATCTAAGTTTTGGGGTATTAGTGTGGGTTGAGGATCAGGGAAGACTTTCTTGTGAATGTGGTACTTGTGGCAACATTGGGACTGATTACTTGATTTTCACTATTGTCATGTATTGTTCATTCATTCATTCATTCATTCAGTAAGCACTTTCCATGCAATCAACACTGTAATGGATGTGAAAGATCAAAGATTCATATGGCTTAGTTATTTTAAGAGACTCCTTTAATCTCTCTGCACTGTCCTAAAAGATTCTGTATGACCCTAGTAAGATCATGTAGGAGAGTGAAGATAGGATGTGATCAAGAAGAGAGTGAAAAATTGGTAGTAGAGCTACCCAGGACTGGGAGGGTAAAAGAGTTTAAAAGGTTGAATGAGTAGGAATAAGCTTGAGTCAAAAGTCTTGTTTAGAAATCTAGAAAGATGAGGGCTTCTTCTAATTAAATTTCAGTAAAAAGGAGGTTTAAATGCTGACTTCATTTATTCTTTTATTCATGGACCAGACATGAGGTTAGACACCATGGAATCAGATTTCTTGCTTTTGAAAGGCTTGTTGGTTTTTGAGAAAGATAGAATAAGTCCATTCTTATATAATGCAATGGATTACAAGTCAAATTAGATGAATAAATGTGGATTTGAGAGCAAAATAACTCTGATTAGGGATTAGTCAAGAAATCCTTTGTAAATTAAATTACCCATAAACTGGGCTGCTAAATAGGGGATTGCTGAGAACTGAGTGGGTAGAATAAAAGAATCAGATAAGTATTTCTGTCTGTTAAATATGGAAATAATTTGTTCTTTTTACTTTTTGTTTGATAATTTGTTGAAATTATTTTTAATTACAAAAGTAATACATGACTATTATGTCATTGTGAAAATTTCAACTGGAATAGATAAAATCAGAATTCTCTCTGACCAACCTTCCTTCCAGAACCTCTCAATTCAGTTTTTAATTTCTCAGAATGAACCACTGTTACCAGTGTCATTGGGATCTTTTCTATATTTATTTTAAAACATAGAAAACAAATATTATTTGCTGCATTTAAATACAAATAGAATCAAACATATGGATGGTTCTGCAATTTGCTTTTAAACCTCAACTTTATGTCCTAGACCTAATTTACTTTTAATACTACATACTGTGTATAAATAGAAAGTGCATACAACAGTTTAACCATTCCCCTAAGGAATGAATATTTGTTATTTTTTCTTTAGTCATTACAAAGAATACTGAAATGAAGTCTCTTTACAAATGCGCAAATGTGTGGATAACAAAGAATAGAATTTCTGGGTCAAAACAAGTATATAGTTAAAATATTAATAGATACTGACAAATAGTTTTCCAAAACATTGCCACAACAAAAAGTTGAGCACATGTATTCTTCACATCTTTGCCAGGACTCTGTATTATCGATTTATATTATTAACTTTTGATTGAGTGATGGACAAATTAGAATTATTATGTTACATTTCCCTGTATGATAGTGATTTTGAGCATATTTTCACGGGTCTATTAGTCATTTGGGTTGTTCTGAGTTTCCTGTTCTCATCTTGTGTGTGTGTTTTTTTAATTTGTAGGATTTTAAATGTATGTAAGCTCATGAAATAGTTTATCATCAACGGTGCGAATGTTTTATCCCAATCTATCACTTCTTTTAACTGTTTATAGTAGATTTTCAAATTTTCAGGTTTTGAATTTTATGTAGTAAAATGTATTGGCATCTTCCATTATGGCTATTGTGTTCCATATATGTTTAAGAAACCTTTCTCTTCCTCACTGATGTAGCCATATTCCTCATTTCCAACAGTGAACAGGAAACTAACATGGTTAATTCAACCTGTTTTTAAAGCTGTAGAATTGCAATGAAATCCTATTAACACTTATAAAAATAAAGTAGAATGTGAGGGGAGAAGATGTAAAGAGATTTAACAACTGTATATTATCCATCTGTTTCTCAGGACTAATTAAATGTTTTTATATTTGTTGAATTGATGAATTTCAAGTTGATCTGACCTATTTTTAAACAACTGTTGAATAAAAGAATTCCAGAGAGATGCACAAGCATTTCATATTATTTTCAATATTAGTGGCTGCGAGCCACCTTTTTTTTAGGTGCTCCTTTCTTTTAGCTTCAGGTGCCTGGCTTTCTGTTTGTAAACTGATTAGCAAAAAAATAAATCTTTTCTAGATTTTCTAGGAGAGGTTTGGCTTCCAACTTCAGGTGTCAATGCTGAATTGGCTCTCAGTCCTTATTGAAGATTACTTATCCACAGGATATAAAGTAAATAACGTTTCCCACCACACACACACACACACACAATTGCTTTCTATAGATAAAAATATAGAAAACAATTGTAAAATCTTAAAAGTATTAGTCATTTAGTAATAGACTTAAAACTGAAGCATTTGACTTCTTAGAGAGAGACCAACAGGAAAGAAGTAACCAGCATAATATAACAAGGAGAAGATAAAAGTATCTGTCTTTAGCAGAACATCTGTGTGGCCCACAGCAATCCACTGATTGGAAAATTGGGCATTGCTTGGGCAGATGTTGGCCTGAGGGGGTCCAATAGGTTAATGAGCTCAGCAGTGGTAGAAGTGTCTGGTGTTATTGTTATGGACCACCTACCCACTGGTGGAAGGATCCAAAACTGTATTTTGGGTGTGAGGAATAGGTGACAAATGTTGGGTAGGGCAATAACAAATAGCAGTCTTCAGGTCTTAACCAAGTAAGCTGGAGTTCAAGGCTAAACTTTGATGCTATCAGAGGAATAGAAGAGCTAGTCAGATAAAGGCAGAGGGTTATTTCTATTAACAGGACTAATATATAGTTGTCAACACATTCACTGTTCATTCACTTAGTAAATATTTCCTGAGTACCTACCATATCTCAGGCATTAGGAATAGCAGTGAAAATAAGAGAAAAATCTCTCTTTATGGAGCTTGGATTCTACTAGGAAAAGATATACAATACATAAGTAAAACATAGACTGTCACATAATGGTATGGAGAAAGAAAGATCAAGGTGGAGGTGTCACAATTTTAAATAGAGTAGCTTGAGAGAGTCTGAGAAATTAGCACTTGAGCAAATATCTGAAAGAAGTGAGGAAGTGAGCCATACATCCTTTTAGGGAAGAGGATTTCAGACAGAGGCAAGTCTAAAGGTTTCTGAGGTGAGACAGTGCTTGATGTGCTTGGTTCAACCAGAGAAGCAGAACTAGAAAGAGATATATACAGATACAATTACTTATTATAAGGAATTCATTGGCTTATGTGATTATGGGGGCAGCTAAGCAAGTCTAAAACCAAAGTAGGGTCAGGAATGAAAGAATTTGAATGTGACGCAAGTCCATGGACATAAGGCCAAAGTGATTGTCCACAGGTAGAATTTCTACCCACTTAGGAAAGCCACCATCCTGCTCTTAAGTCTTTCTAATTGATTAAATCAGGCCCACTAGATTATACAAGATTATTTTCCTTACTTAAAGTCAAATTATTAAAAATTTTAGTTACATCTGCAAAATCCCTTCACAGCCCCACCTCAATTAGTGTTTGATTGGATAACTGGGGACTGTAGTCTCATCAAGTCCATGAATCAAGAATATCACACTATGTCCAAAGAACAGCAAATGGTCAAAATGATTAGAGGCATGTAAACATCTAGAAAGATAGAAAATGAATCAGAGGTAATAAAGGAGCCACTGTAAGGAGTTTGAAACTTACTTTGAGAGATGGAAGCCATTAGAGAATTTATTAGCAGAGAGAGAGAGCGAGATCAAGATCTAATATTTTAAAAGTATCACTAGCACTGTATAAGGGAATAGGTAGAGGTGGACAACATAATGTAACTCAGAGACTATGGGATTCTGGGCATCTTAAATAAATGTTAGCAGCTATATCCAATGATAATGTGATATTTTCAAAGCCTCGCTGGCCCATAGTCTTGTGGCCTAAACGGAAAACCTTGTGCATTTACTAGGATATAAGAACAATGACAGGCATTCAGGATCCCAAACTGATCAAGACAAAGCAGTATATAGCTTTTTGTTTCTCAAGAGTGGTGCCATTTACAATGAGCATTATTATTAGCTGGCCACCAGAAGGACTAAACTGTTATGTGATGTTGAATGCTTCAACATGGTGTGTGTCAGGATCCAGGTCTTCCTGTATTCTGTCCACCATGTGTAGGCTCCTGAGATAATTGGTACAGGGGATACCCCTGCCAAGGCACAGATTTTGCTACCTTGATTTCCTGACTTCTTCATTATCCGTTAGGGTTAAGATGGGGGTGGGGTGGTTGTGGGGAACCACCAAAAAAGAACTCAACAAAAAATTAGAATGACATAATAAAAATGCAATGATGTGTTAGCTGTCATTTCTTGACCCTTAACACCATGCCTGCTCTTTTTGTGGTCTCTTCTTTCTCTCATTGTTCTCTCACTGTTGCCAATGTGGTTAAGAGAGATGCTTGTTTGATGTTTGGAAGACAGAAGGGAGGTGAGCATTCTTCCACTGGCTGTGGTGGATGCAGACCAGCCAGGGTAACAGCAATGGTGTGGCAGTGGCTTCCTTAGACTCTGTGACTCTCTGTCTGTGTCCAATTTTTGAAGCAGCTGACAGCTGTGCTTTACCTGCAACTTCTTGCAGTTTCCTGATTTCTGGGTAGAGTGACCATACCTCCCTAACTTATGTTCCTCCAACACTTCTAAAAATTTACCAGTGACTTATTTCACTGTGTTAAATTCTGTTTTGTTTAAAATACAGCAATCCTAACTGACTCAGGGGTCTTCTCTATCTCTCCCTGCAACCTGAAGAAGGCTTCAATTTGCAAGCTCCTTCCTTAACTTTCATGGCTCTCCATCCTGGATCTTCTTTCCAAAGTAAATGGTCTGCAAATGAAGACCACTTCTGTCCAAGATGAAGGAAAAGAAGGATTGCTAGGAAGCCTAGGTGGGGCCAGAGGATGGTGGGAGAAAGGTAGAGAGACTTGATCGTGGGATGGAAAGAGAAAAAGAGCTGACTATTCTAAGCTCTCTGCATTTCTTTTTAAAAAAATTCATAGGGTACAACATTGGTTAATAAAGTCATATAGGTTTCAAGTGTACAATTCAATAATACATTATATATTGCATTGTGTTCACCACCCAAAGTCTAATCTTCTCTCACTATTTATTTGACCCCCTTTACCCATATCTACTTCTTCCTCTCACCCCTTTTCTCTCTGGTAACCACTAAACTATTGTCTGTGTCTATGAGTTTTTGTTTATCTTGTTGGCTGTTTTCAGTTTTATATCACATACAAGTGAGATCATATGGTCTTCAACTTTTTTTGAGGGGTCTAATTTAGCTTAGCATGATAGACTCAAGATCTATCCATGTCATAAATGACAGTATTTCATCTTTCCTTATGGCTGAGTAATAGTCCATTGTACATATGTACCACATCTTCATTATGCAATCATCTGTCGAAGAATCCTTTGGTTCTTTCATGTCTTGGCCACCACGAATATACTACAAAGAGCATTAAGGTGCATATTTTTATGGATAAATGTTTTCAGACTTTTTGGGTAGATACCCAGAGCAGAGATTGCTGAGTCACATGGTAATTCTATTTTTAATTTTTTGAGGAATTTTCATATTGTTTTCCATAGTGACTGTACCAATTCACATTCCCATCAGTAGTATATGAAGGTTTCTTTTCCTCCACAGCCTCTCCAACACTTGTTATTACTTGTCTTATTGATAATATCCATTCTTATGAATGTAAGGTGGTATTTCACTGTGGTTTTGATTTGCATTTCCCTAGTAGCTAGTGAAGTAGAGCATCTTTTTGTATGTCTTCTTGGGAGAAGTGTTCAAGTCCTCTGCCTGGTTTTTAGTTGGATTGCTTGTTTGTTTTTGTAAAGTTATATGAGTTCTTTATGTAATTCAAATATTAGCTCTTTATTGGAGGTGTTCCTTGTAAATGTCTTCTCTCATTCAATTGGTTGCCTCTTTGTTTTGTTGATGGTGACTATAAATTCTATCGTGACATAATAAAAACAGCATGGTATTGGCAGGAAAACAGACACATATCATGGAACAGAATTGAAAGTTCAGAAATAAACCCACATACATATGGACAAATAATTTTAACAAAGCCAAAAACATAACATAGAGGGGAAAAAAGCCTATTTAATACATGGTGCTGGGAAAATTGGAAAGTAACATGCAAAAGAATGAAACTAGACCACTGTCACTATACACCAAAAGTAATTCAAAAGGGATTAAAGATCTAAAGATAAGACCTGAAACAATAAATTGGATAGAAGAAAACAGATACTAAACTCAAGGACCTTGGTTTTAGAGAGGATTTTATGAATTTGACCTTAAAGACGAGAGAATTAAAAGCAGAAATAAATGGATGGGTCTTCGTCAAACTAAAAAGATTGTCTCTATCTCTTAAACCCTTTAAATACTTCCTATCCTCAAAACTAGTGATTTAGAGGTGTGTGGAAGAGGAGCAAGTAGTCTCATTATCTGTGCCTATACTTTATTTCCACCTGAACTCTCCCAGAATCAGTATTTTCTCATCCCTCTTCAGTCTTGCTCAGCTTTTTTTTTTTTTGAGGGGGGGTATTGGGGTGGGGTGGTAGAGTTGGGGTGGGGGTGGAATAGGGTAGGGAAACACACACTATTTCATTTATCAACATCCTCAGTCATACTTATAGACTTTAACTTATACAATTGTCACATGTACTGGGTTTTATTGTTGTTGTTATTGTTTTAATTTAATATAAAGAAAACTCTCTTAAGGAAAAAAAAGAGTTCAGGGAGGCTTGAGAACTTACATGGATTCACATAGCTGACAAAAGTGTACCTAAGATTCGATTCCAGATACCAGACCTCAAGTCTAGGCTTCTTTCTATCAAGACAAGGCTGCTTTCCAGGTAGAAAGAAACTTGGATCTGAAATCAGGGCCATGAGTAAATTGGAAGGAATTCTAGTATAATTTCTTAACACTTTATGCCTCAAGAAGAGTAGCATAAACAATGTTCCTGGGGCGCCCTGGTGAAAGTTTTTGGTCTATAGAATTAAAACAAATTAAAAAAAATTAATCTGATAACAAAAATAAAAGATTAAAATCTGTGTTGCATTTGTTGAATTCAGAAACTTTGGCTTAAAAATCTACTTAAATTTAGCCATGTCCTAGTCATGAGGGTTGTTTTAAAACTCTTTATGGTAGGAAAATGTGGCTAGGAAAACAGTAGGATTTATGGAAAAAATAGAGTCAGACCCTAGTCATAAAATAAGCTTACAAAAACCCTTTCAATATGGTTTTATGTGTTTATTAAATTAAAACAATTAGGACAGCAAAGTAAAATTAATATTGCTTTACATGTCTTAATTTAGTGATGATATTAATGTGCAATTAAATTCCTCCTACTCTTCCTTGCTAGAATTTTTTTGGATTTCAGTAAGTTGTTTATAAATACATTGAACATCACAGCAAATAATATGCAACTCAGATGTATACAATAAAGAGTCTATTTTGTTTAACTGTGCAAAGATTTTTTTATTTTGAGGCAGTTGTTGACCTGTCTCCTAGGTCCCACCCTGACTACAGAAACAAAAGCATTTTTGATGTTTGAGATGGAAAAGACTTTAGAGACTCTTATTTTAATTTACTTGTTATAGTTATTTCTCAATTTTATGTTTCTTAAAAACAAACCAAAAATGCTTTGAGAATTTATTCTTACTTTATACTGGGCTCTGTTCTAAGAATTTTACCTGGATAAACTTGTTCAATCCTCATAGCAAACCTCTGAGTTAGGGGTTGTCATTATCCTACCTATCTGCATTTTGCAGACGAGGAAACAGGCAGAAAGATTAAATGACTTGCTAAAGGTTGCACATTTAGTAAGGAGCAGACCCAAGATTCCTTTTTCTGGTGCTTTGACACGAGAGCTTCTGCTTCTAACCTTCTAGCCATTGCTCATAGAGCCTCTCTCTGTTCAGAGCTGTGCCACCTCAGCTCTTCCCAGGAGGACTTGACTCCTGAATCCAGGCCTCTCATTTCTCACCCTTCTGACACAATCAGAAGATCATCTAGATCTGATTTTATAGCCTCTTAGTGTTCCATCCCTTGCTTAAAGTTTCCTTACAAAAATTTTACTTCGTCTTCTTTTTTATTCCTAATTCTCTTGCCCCCCTTTAATTCTCTCTTCCTAACAGTCTCTTACAGAACAGATTCTTGGGTCCTATACACTGTAAATGGAATTCTATTTCATGAAAAGTCTTAGAGGTAAAACCTCTGTATTAAAGAACTTGATATAAGAGATATTCAAATTAGAGAGGAAGTACTGTCTCTCTAATTTTTTTCTCACTCAGACCTAACACCAAGAGAGCTCTTACCCTCAAAGTACTTAATTTTGAAATTAAGCATCTCTTTATCTAGTTACAAAAATAACATGACTGTATGTTATGTTAAAATAATGTATGACTGAATTGTTAAAATTTAGACAATACATAGAGTGTGTTTTAAGACTGTTAAAATCACCCCACATTTCTGCCTTTTGAAGGTAACCGTTGTTAGCACTTGCTGATGGAGTCACAGGGAGTGCTAATGATGAATGACTGAGAAGGTCCCTTGAATGCCTACTTCCAGTGATAGGTAAACCATGTCCCATTTTGTGTGAATAGCTTTTGTAGTTAGAATTCTCCCTTTGGAAGACAGATGGAATTACTTGACAGACATGCATCCATTCTTATTTCCACACCTTGGCAGTCATCACTAATTGATGTTGGTGTTTTATCAAGGAGCTTTTAGGCACTGCTGAGCCTTGGAGATGGTATTACAAACTAAACCTCTTTGCCATTCTTGCTCTCTGCTGACACTGGGCTATTCAACTGTTTTGAGGACTTTTATTTCATTTTCTACTGATATCTAAGAATTCTGAAAAATTACTTTTAGATGAATGACGTGCTTTGTATTTTTTTCAGAAAGTGTGGTGACTTAAAGCCTTTTTTTAATAGCAAGGTTTATCACCTAAATTTTTATCTTTCTTTGTCTTTTGATAACATTGAAAACCAACAATTAACAAGACATCTTTTAAGATAAAGGGCTGCCTCACATTCAGCTATGACTTATCCAATGCGTGCAGTTTGTTGCCTTTATTAGATGTACTTCAAATATGTACCATGGGGGGGAAAGCTGGGTCCTGCTCTTAAAACTGACAGTCAAGTCTTGTAACTATAGTTCTGCAATCATAAGTGCCTATTGTAATGAAACTGAATTACTTAGTAAGGTGGGCTGTGGGTGTGCCCTTTGCTTGTTTTCCTGGAGAAGTTCTCTTGCTCACAAAAAAGAGGTTAATAAACTGACAGATCCGACATTGTGGGTGTGCTGCCTTGGGGCATATCTTTCCAAAATAGTATTAGCAGAAGTAAGACCAGGGAGGGGCGGAGGAATTGGAGTCATCTCTGATTCCTCTTTCTTTCAATCCCCACATCCAACCCAATAGCAAATTCAGCTATATCTGCCTGCAAAATTTATCCTGATTCTGAGCACTTCTCACCACTTTCCCATTGCTCCCATTAATATCTTGGTTTCTCTACTCATTAGATATATAACCTTAGGTAAGTTATTTAATCTCTCTCTGCTTTGCTCATGTATAAAGTGGAGGTAATAAAGTACCAACCTTATAGAGTTATATGAGGATTAAATGAGTTAAGACAAGTACTACAAAAGCAGCTGGTAAATAGTGTTACTTCTATAACCCTACTACTTTTGTTTCTTGCCTTTACCAGTAGACTCCTAGCTGATCAACTCCTTCTACTCTTCCCTGCTCTCTCTATGGACCAATCACAGCAGCTTTGGACATTCCAAGTATTGTCTCAACTTCGGGGCTTTTGCACATTTGATTCTCTCTTCTCAGAATTACCTTCAACAAAGTTTTTGCTTCATTTGCTCCCTTACTTTATTCACATTTCTGCTGAAATGTTATATTTTCAAAGTGGTCTTCCCTGATCATTGAAACTAAAATAATCCTTAGCTTTCTCAGTTTTATTTTTCTTCATGGCATTTGTTACTACTTGGCATTACATTATACATGTATTTATTTGTTTTCCATTTTGTTTTTTGTTTTTCCCATTGCAGTAAGAGCTCCATGAGATCAGGGCCTTTGCCTGTTCTGTTCATTGCTATATCATGTGTAACTAGGTTTCCAGAGCAGACTTTCTAAGTTTATTACTGACATGACTTTTCATATTCTCAGAAATGTGTAAATGTGTGTATTTAGTATGGATCATAGAGTATTAGTGTTTAAAAGGACCTCAGGGATGAATCAGCCTAATATGCTCTGGTTTTCAGAAAAGCAACCTGGGGTCCAGAGAGGTGAAATCTCTTTGAGTTCACACGATGAATTGGGATGAGTTTGGAATGGGATGAAGGTCTTCATGATGTATTGAGAAGAACTCTGAGAATCATAAATTCCCTGATGTTGACTTGTCCAGACAGCATCTTGACCTTTAGTCATAGAGGTGGATTTTGTGAACTCCTGTCACTTTTCCTGTGGGGTGTCTTCAGGCTCACTGGTACACATTTTCTGATTAGTGATGAACCCCTGATTGCATGCGCCCAGTTTATACATTCCACCTCAGATTCTCTGTTGCTTTGATGACAGACTGTATTTGCACTTTCCTATTATTCTGATTCCTGACTAGTCATAGAACTTGGAACCTCCCCATACCTGTAGTCATCAAAGATTCTGTCCTTTAGTGTGGAGTTTCTAGCCAACTTATCCCCAAAATGCAGGTGAGATTCAGGCAAACTCCTAAGTGTGCCCAGCACTATGCTAGATGTTGGTAGAGACAAAAGACCCAGAACCTTATAGCATGGCTTGTAAGGTCCTTTTTTACGATCTGGGTTTGAACTTAAAAGGAACAGTCATGGTGTTCCCTGGGAAAAAAAAAAAATCATCATCCCTCCAATTTCAATACCACAGATTACATTCTAGTACTTCCCTTTTTCTACTTGTAACTTTCTCTTTCAACAGTTAAGAAACTTAACTCCTTTTAATAATTTGTGTTTTTTTTAAATAAAGTTATTTAAATTAGTTTCAAGTATACAGTATTTTGGTTAGACATCTATAATATTCATAAAATGATTCCCCCAATTGCTCCCTCCTCTCCTGATCCTCCACTTAGCTAACATATTGATGCTAACTGCATTCCTTCTGCCATGTTCCTCTGCCCATCTATAAACTACTAATTTGTACTTCTTTAACTCTTCACCCCTTTCTTTCAGCCTCCCAAACCCCCTTCTCTCTGTCACCAAACTGTCCACTATATTTGTGAATCTGTTTTTGATTAGTTTGTTCTTTTTGTTCCTTAGAGACTGCATATAAGTGAAATCATATAGTATCTATCTTTTTCTAACTTATTTCAGTCAGCATAATAAACTAGACCCATCCATGTCATTGCAAATGGTAGAATTTTATTTACTTTTTTAATGGCTGAGTAATATTTCATTGTATACATGAACCATAATTTCTTTATTCAGTTGTCTGTTGATGGGCATTTAGGTTGCTTCTATATCTTGGCTATTGTAAATTGTGCTGCCATGAATATTGTAGTGCATAGATTTTATGAATTATTGTTTTGGGTTTTTTTGGATAAATACCCAGAAGTGCAATTGCTGAGTCAAAAGGTATATCCATTTTTAATTTTTTGAGGAACTTCCATACTGTTTTCTATAGTGGCTATATCTATTTGCAATCCCACCAACAATGTATGAGAGTTCCCTTTTCTCCTCATCCTCGCCAACTCTTGTTGTTTTTTCATTTACTGATGATAGCCATTCTGACAGGGGTGAGGTGATATCTCATTGTGGTTTTAATTTGCATTTCTCTGATGATTAGCGACTTTGAGCATCTTTATGTCTATTGACCATCTGCATTTCCTCTTTGGAGAAGTATCTGTTCAGGTCTTCTGCCATTTTTAAATTGGATTGTTGTTGTTGAGTTGTAGAAGTTCTTTATAAATTTTGGATATTAACCCCTTATCAGATGTATCATTAGCAAATATATTCTTCCAAACAGTTGGTTGTCTTTTTGTTTTGTTGATTTCCTTTGCTATACAAAAACTTTTTAGTTCGATGTAGTTTCATTTGTTTGTTTTTTCTTTTGTTTCCCTTGCCCAAGGAGATATATCTGAAAAGAAATTCTTTTTAGTAATATCAGAGTTTAATGCCTATGTTTTCTTCTAAAAGTTCGGGTCTTGCATGTAAGACCCAAAATAATAATTTGTGTGTTTAAAAATTTTTGATTTTGTAATAATTTTAGATATACAGAAAAGCTGTATAGACAGTACAGTACAGAGTTTAGGTATATTTCTCACCCAGCCTCCACTAACAGCAGCATCTTGAATAACCCTGGTATATTTGTCAGAAGTTAAAAAAAAATTAATGTTAGTATGTTAATAGTAACTTAACTCCAGACTTCCTTCATATTTTACTACTTTTCCACTGATGTCCTTTTTTCTGTTCCAAGATCCAATTCAGGATACTGCCTGACATTTAGCCCTCAATATCATAAAGGTACTGTCCAATAGTGCTGGTTCCTGCAGGCTGAAGGTAAGGTGTGGGCCTATTGTCTGGGCTCTTTGACATAAAATTCAAATCTGTGGCTTCTCTGAACAAAACTGAATTTTGATTTTAGTTTGAAGTAGAGATGTTTAGAGATGTCAAGACACGGTACAGGAAAAGTCAGTGTAAAATAGGCATTTCTTTTTTCATCATGAAAAAACTTTAAGACCACAATATTATTTTTATCATAAGAACATGAATAATGTGAACAGTAGCTTTATATCACTGAGTGTTTTCTCAGGTACATTTTTGAGTCAATTTAAATTTTAAAATTCTAGACACACAGAAAGTGGGATTGGCTATGATTGGCAAACAGAACTCAGCTCTCAGTAGATGGTAGTCAACCCTTTTCCCTAAGATGAGCCTGTCATGGTGCTGGAAATTTTTACACATATTATTTTAATTATGCAAAGCATGGTATAGTTAATACTTTCCTCGTTTTGGAGATGAGAAAATTTAGCTCTGAAGTATTTGAAGTTTCTCGACATTACAAAGCAGGACAGCATAAGGGAGGAAAGGCGTCAAACACAGCTTTCCCTGATCCCAAAGCTGTGCCCTTCCTACTCCCCTTGGTGGGATCCATGTAGCAGCATGTGTATTTCTGAGAGTACTTAGAACTTTTCACATGAAATAAAAAATTAGGATTATAGTTATGGAAAGTGTTAATATTTTTCAAATTTTCTTCTAAAACTGTAGATCCTCACATGTGTTAACTAACATGTCAGTAAACCATATTTAAGTATCACACTTTGAAGAGGCTTTGAGCAGATATTTTGTCTTCAAGATAAACTTCATTGTCTCATGTGTAAGCACAATTGAGATTTTTTATATATTGTAGATTTCTAGAAAATTCTGCTAAAAAATTAAACAGCAGACTTACTAGAAGAGGATTTATGTTCCTAGAGTTCTAAAAATATAAAAAATCCTTGCTATTATTTTGACTTTTAGACATCACTTTAGAGAATGTGGTACAATAATTTTAATATCTTTAATTTTGTTCTCTGTATTCCCAGTAAGTGCACAACTAATTACTTAAATTTTATGATCCTCCAGGTGAGAATTAAAATACTTGGCTTCCAGCATATCAAGGGACATACATACCTCTTTATTCAATTTCTATACCACCTATTATGTTTGGAAAGGTACCTAACCTCTCACTATACTCATCAGTAAAATGGGATATAATAATCATACCTATTTGATAGGTTGCTATGATGATTCAGTATAATCATATTGTAAAACTTCTCAAAGAGTGCTTGGTATATTGTAAGCACTACATAAATAATTTGTTAAACAATTCAATAAGACTAGAGCTCCATTATAGGAACACCAATGGTAATAACCTTCATTGATTTCGTACTATGTGCCGTATTCTACCTGAGTGCAGTGAAGGAATACAACTTGTCTCAGTTGTACAAAAAGCTACTGCTATAGAGCTGGGATTCACATCAAGACTGAATTCGAAGTCTCTTCTCCTTCACTATAACACTTTCACTTTCATGAGAAGATAAAACAGTTTAACTTGTTTCTTCTTCAATTTTTCTTCTCTCTACCTCAAAATATTTGTCATGCCACTTTCCTTTCCACCACTGAGTTCCTTCTTTCTTCTCTTAAAGTGTCCTTTTTTCTTAAGTGAATTATTCTTTGTGGATAATTCTCTCTCCTTGGACTCTACCTTGCCAATCCAGTCAGTTTGATCTCCAGTCAGTTTTTTTTTCACCCATTCCTTCACCTCTTCCTCCATGTTTAGTCTGTATCCTTAACTTCTCAAGTTCAGTATGGCATAAGAGTCATGTTCTAAGCCTAGACCTGCTCCTGGCTGTATTTATATAGATGCACAGGTTCAAGAGTTCTCAGATCCCTTGTACAGAGAGCAAAAAAAACAACTCCAACTTTGTAATTCATTTATTGTGCAGAACAATTTAACTGATTGTTAAATCTTTCATATCTGAGCTATACCTAGAGGTGATGGCTTCACCACTCATCACCAAGCATTTGTCTTACTAGTTGGTCCAAATCACTACTACCTTAACATTAACAACTTTTTTCTTCCTACACGTTTGAGGACTAAAATTAATAAGACTTACTGCTTCAGAGTGCACATCAGAATGCTATTAAATTTGAAGACAATAATGAAATGTATCCTGTTTTTTTTTTAATGAGAATTTCCTGAATGAATTTGTCCACTGGTTTTTTTTTTTTGTATTAAACTAATGTATAAATTAGGGTTATCTAGACAAAAAGAACCAATTGGTAGTGGTGGTGGTAGTATGTGGATAGGGTGGACAGTGAGCCAGAAAGAGATTTTAAGGCATTGGTTCACACAGTTGTGAAGGTTGGCAAGTCCAAAACCTATAGGACAGGCTGACAGGTGAAGAGCCAGTTGTATATTTTGAATCTAAAGGCAGTCTGCTGGGAGAATTCCTTCTTATTCAAGAGAGGTCTGCCTTTTTCTATTAAGTGCTTCAACTGATTGGATGAGACCCACCCTTATCATGGAGGACCAATCTGCTTTGTAAAGTCTTCTGATTTAAATGTTAATCTCATCTAAAAAAACACCTTCACAGTATTCTAGATGTTTGACTAAAATAATGTTTGACTAAATATCTAGGTACCATGACAAATCGACACATAACATTAACCCAAAACTAAATCATATAAAAATTAACCCAAATCTATAACCCTAAACTAGTATTTCATGGACAACATATGTTAAAAATACAGGCCAAGGATCCTTTAATGTTAGGATAAGGGAATTTAAACTTTATTTTGTAGGTAAAAAAAAAATTCTAAGTTTTCAGTAGAGCTGTGACATGTACTTTGGGAAGATTATTCCAAAGGTAGCTGTATGTAAAACATAGGAGAAAGGAGAGGCTAAGCAGGGAGAGGAAAATAGGAGTCTGTTTAATTGTCTAGGCAAGATATATTATGTGACAATTGAGGAGTGGTGGCAGAAGTGAGGAAGGCAGAGTGACTTTCAAAACCATTTGGAGGTACAACTAAAAGAGTGGGTCAAATAACTAGATTTGGAAGTTAGAGAAGGGAAAATTCACTAATAATGCTAAGGCTTTAGGTGTTGGTAACTGAGAGAATAACAGTGACATTGGAAGAAGGAAAACTATTAGAGGAAGAGCAGGATTTGTAGGTGTTAGTGGAATCTCATGTCTGGATAAACAAACATTCTGGTTTCTTAATAGTTAAACATACATTTGGTAGTTTATAAAGACAGTTGAGAGCTGAGATTAGTAATTTCATGGGAACTCCATGAGAATAGTATAGCTATGTATATTACTTGATGATTATGTCAGGTCAAAGTGTTTTGTTTTTTAATTTCTCCTTACGGTTGAGGAATAAAACAGAAATTGTCAATAAAACCAAGACCTCTCTTGCTATGAGCCTTTTGTTAAAAAGTGGTGAATACTGAATAATGGACATTCATAAAACTAACTTAGGTGCTCAGTTATTGGGTATGGTGGTCTAATTTATCACCGTAGACATTATTGAGGCTGGGAGAATTAAGGTCATCAGTAAAATGGGATATAATAATAGTGGGATATAATAATATAATAGTGGCTTTTCAGGATTTAATAAAGAAAGTTAGTGGCTCATAATAATAACAATTCTATTTTCCTTCAAGTCATTTTGTTTCCATTTGTTTCATTCTTTGTTACAATGAGAAAAACCCCCAAGTTTAGCTTAAACCACTAATTCCAACAAAGATACTCTTCTTGCTTTTCTATAGTTTTTAGTTACTTTTGTAAGTTGTCTTTGACTGATTAAAATCCTACTAGCAAGTTTTCACAGAGGGACTCTGCCAACCCTAGAGTTCTAAGATGAGGGTCGGAACATTATTTACATAAGCCTATAACTGTCAATGAGCATGGGTTGAAGGAAGGCAGGAAAACACAACAAGTTAGACTTGAAAGCATATCTAGGCTGCTCCCCTTATGTCACAGATGAGCAAGCAGAAGTCAGGAGTATTAAAACAGCTCTAGGGTTAAGGCAGGGAAGTGTGTTGTCTGACTTTTGGTCCAAGAGTCTTTCACTGCGCCATGATCCAAGTACCTGGCATTGTGGTGAACCCTATGGAGGAAGCAAGAGAAGTATAAGCATGATATTTGCCCTCTTAGAATTATATGTTTAAATTAAACAAAGTTCTCTAACATAGTAAAAGGCACTTGCCTTTGTAATAAATACTTCACAAGTTGGGAAAGCTTTAGGTTCATTTTTTTTTGCCAGATTCTCTCAGTCAAAAATTTTCCACCAGACTTACACATCATTGCGACCATTTAAAAATCTTTTTATCAAATCCCTAGATTAGGGCCAGGTATAGTGACTAATATTATTCATCTAGCAAAAAATGAATTTCTTTTCCCAGTTAACCACATAAATGCCAGCAAACCTTGTCTTCTGTTCTGCCAGGGTTGTATCTGGAGAAGAATTACATTAATCGGGCAAGGTATATTGATATCTCCTATAAAGTGTGGCATATTATTTGATTCTAGGGAGTGTTTTCAGGTGTTCACTTCTATTGACATCTGCTGTTGAGCTAGGGACTTGTCTATAATATACATGTGATAAAATGTGTTTGACAGCTGCAGGGAGTCTCTGTGACTGATTGTATGGAACCTAGGAACAAGCAAAGCAAATCTCAGTGCATTTAGGTGGGAAACATGCATAAAAATGTTTTATTAGTTCTGGCTGGGATTTAAAGTGAAATATTTTTACTGGAGAATGCTGAAGAATTAAAAATGTATGATAGAGGAGTAATTTTGTGTAAAAGCCCACTATGTACATATGTACACAAAAAGAGTGTATAAAATGTGAAAGTGGGAGAATGCTAAACTTTTTGAAAAGTGGAAAAAGGCCAGGAAGGCAAGGCGGGGAGTGAGCAGAAGGGGCCATGTTTGACATTTCCTGAGAAGGATAAAAAACAAGGTCTTAGGAACCAAAGAGAACTTCTGATATGTCAATACAGAATGGATGGGCAGTGTACGCTCTGCAGCCAGGTTCAGTGAGACCAAGAGGAGCAAGACCAGGCTGATGGACTAGCAGAAAGCATAGTATCCTCATTTGAAAAATTAGTATAATGATGCTATTCTGCTAATAGAATTGTTAATAGAATTAAATGAGATGATGTGTGTAAAGCCCCTTTGTTGCTCTGAATGAAAGATATACTTCACTTATTAAACAGTAAAGGTGAATGTTAGCTTTAGGCTATATGTGGTCATTGCATTCCAATAACACTTATAAAATAATTTAAAAGTTTATGTGTTTCCATTTCAAAGTGAGAAAGTGGTATGAGAGGCTGGTTACTTGTTCAAAGTTGTTTTAAATAATCAGAAAATAGTTTCTAGATTTTGAAGGACAACACTTTTCATACAATATATTCATTTTACTCCCTAAATCAAGAAGACATAGGAATATAATGACAATTTAAAAGGCAGATTTATGTATTTCTTTAGTGCAAAAATCATCATCATACCCCCACAACATCAGTAGTACCCATCATTTATGCATTTTTTATAGACTCATTTCGGAAATGTTATGGTTTATCACAGTCACATAAATCAGTTTGCTGGATTTAATTCAATCTTTAAATGTCACTTGGAAGTGGGACAATAATATTGAGTCAACTTTTTGTGTGCGAGATTAAATAAAAGCAATAAAAGGAGATAGAGAAATCAACCAAAATTTGAGAAAAAAATTACTTGAGCAGGGAATAGATATATTAGATACAAGAACTTGCAAACTTTTTATAACTGTAGACTTCACTTTCTTTTAATACACTTAAGCAGTAACAGTTTTTAACTATTGTTCTTCATAAATGTTTCCAGAGTTCCAGAATTCTCTCCATTTATCTACAGTCTCTCTCATGCCACATATTAAAATCCTACTGAATCATCTAGGATAGAGTAAACTATGCTGCAGTCATCAACAGTGTCCAAGTCTCAGTGGTTTATAAGAGCAAAGGTTTGTTTCTCCACTGATATCACAGGGTCCTTCATTGTTAGTCAGCAGGAGCCCCCTTGGCTGAATATTGGGTTTGGGGTCTGTGTAAGGCCTGAACTGGGCAAGCTCAGTCCTGTTAGAAGGAAAATATTAGCCAATGAGGTTAGCAAACATGGGCTGCTAGTGCGGGCAATGAAAATGAGGAAAAAATGCTGTCCTTGGCATTGAGGAACTCTCTTCTTGGGTTGATGGCCTTTTTAGTGGCTTTAAGGGAGTAGCCAGAGTGAAAAAGGAAAGGCCTCCGAGGACATCACTCTGGTATGTGATGGCTGCTAGAGCAGCCTTTGTTTGAACATCTGTAGGTGTCCCTACCACAACAGGGCACAGGCAAACAGCACACACACTTCCACTTCCATTTGTGGCAAAGCAGGCCACAGAGGCATTTCTGAATTCAAAAGGGTAGAGATGTATAATTCTCCCCCATTGCAGGAAATTGAAAATAACTGGTTGCAAATAATACCCTGATCTATCCTTCAAGTATTTTCTCAACTGGCATTGAATCCTGGGCCTCAGCCAAAGTTTACCCTTCCTTCTCTAGATACTTGTAATATTTTCTCCCCCTTTCATGGCACATGCCATTTTTCATCATGTATTATGGTTATTTGTGAAGATCATGTTTCTGTTGATAGGTTGGTAGGGGAGCTGTTGGGGAGTATAGATTATACCTTATTAATTGACTTGCGTCTAGTAGTAGACATTGCAATATTTAACTTTTTTGATAAAATTAATGAGCCTGGATGAGAAAATACTCTTCTGTGTCTCTACACATGTATAAGAGAAGGCATCACCCTCAGGTATTCTGAATTGGGTAAAAGGGCAGTTGTTCAAAGATGAAACAAAATCTGCCCTTTACCTCATAAGCTTTTAATCCTGATATATATTTAAAAATATATACATATAGTGATATAATTGACATAAAATATAATATATTAAAATGTACATTATGAGTTAATATATATGCACATTATGAAAGGATTCCCACCATCCAGTTAATTAGCACATACATCACTTCACATAGTTACCTTTTTTGTTTGAAAATACTTAAGATCTGTTCTCTTACAAAATTACAATTATACAATACAGTATTATCCACAGTAGTCATCATGCTATACATTAGATCCTCAGGACTTGTTCATTTTATAACTTAAATTTTGTACCCTTATGAACCTCTCCCCGTTTTCCCCATGTCCCAGCCCCTGACAACCACCATTCTACTGTTTATATGAGCTCAAGTATTTTTTTTTTTTGAAGATTTTATATAAAAGTGATACTATGCAGTATTTGTCTCTGTCTGGCTTATATCATTTAGCATAATGCCCACCAGACTCATCCATTTTATTGCAAATGGCAAGATCTTTCTTTTTTTAAGGCTGAATAATATTTCATTGGATATATGTACCACATTTTTTAAAAACTATTCATCCATCTACAGACACTTAAGTTGTTTCTGTATTTTCGCTATGGTGAATAATGCCGAAAGGAACATGGGAGTTCAGGAATCTCTTCAGGGTAGTTGTTTTGTTTCCTTTAGCTGTGTTCCTAGAAGTTGAATTGCTAGATCGTATGGTACTTTCATTTTTAATTCCTTGAAGAAACTCCATACAGTTTTTCATAGTGGTGGTACCAGTTTACATTTCCACAGTGTATAAGGATTCTCTTTTCTCCACATAATTGCCAGTGTGTTATTTCTTGTCTTTTTGTTAATAGACATCCTAAAAGATGTAAAATGAAATCTCATTGTGGTTTTGATTTACATTTCCTTGATAATTAGTGGTGTTATGTATCTTTTCAAATACCTACTGATCATTTCTATGTCTTCTTTTGAGAAATGTGTGTTCAATTCCTTTGCCCATTTTAAATTGGGCTATCTTTTTTATTTTTGCCATTGCATGAGTGACATGTATATTTTTGATATTAACCCCTTATTGGATGTGTGGTTTGCAAATATTATCTCCCATTCCATAGGTTGCTTTTTTTAATGTTATGGTTTCCTTTGCTATGCAATTTTTTTTTTTAGTTTGATGTGGTCCCACCTGTTTATTTTTACTTTTATTACCTTTACTTTTAGTATCAAATTCAAAAAAATCTTTGCAAGGACTGATGTCAAGGAACTCATTCCTATGTTTTCTTCTAGGAGTTTTATGTTTTCAGGCCTTGAATTAAAATCTTTGATCCATTTCAAGTTGATTTTCATGTGATATAAGAGGGCTCCGTTTTCATTTTTCAGCATGTGGATATGAAGTTTTCCCATTACTATTTACTGAAGGGATTATCCTGCATTGTGTATTTTTTTTTTGGTGACTTTGTTGAAAAGTAATTGACCATATAGCATGAATTTATTTCTGGATTCTCAATTTTGTCCCATTAATCCATGTCTGTTTTTATGTCAGTGCCATATAGTTTTGGTTACCATAGCTTTGTAATAGTTTGAAATCAGAAAGCATGGTGGCTCCAGCTTTGCTCTTTTTGTTCAAGTTTTCTTTGGCTATTCAGGTCTTATATGGTTCCATACAAATTTTAGGATTTTATTTTTTTGGTGTTCCTGTGAAAAATGCCGTTGGTATTTTGATAGAGATTTTATTGAAACTGTGGATTGCTTTGGGTCATATGGATTTTAACAATAATTATTTTAATCCACGAACATGAAGATATTTTAATTTATTTGTATCTTCTTCAATTTCTTCCATTAATGCCTAATTTCAGTGTACATATCTTTCTTGGTTAAACTTACTTCTAAGTATTTTATTCCTTTTGATGCGATTGTTTTCTTAAATTCTCTTTAGGGTAGCTGTTTGTTGCTTATTATGTTGAATTAAAGTGGGCATCCTTGTCTTGCTCCTGGTTTCAGATTTTCACCATAGAATGTGATAATTGTGGGCTTGAGTTATGGCCTTTAGAGATGATTGTGGACTTGAGATATGGCCTTTAATATGTTGAGGTACATTCTATCTATATGTAACTTATTGAGATTATTTTTATCATGAAAGGATGTTGAATTTTGTCAGGTGCTTTTGGGCATTTATTGCAATGATCATATATGATTTTTATCCTTTATTTTTTTGGTGTATCACATTGATTTGTGTATGTCAAACCATTTAGAATTCCAGGAGAAAACCCCAGTCAATCATGGTGTATGATCCTTTCAATGAGCTGTTGGATTTAATTTGCTAATGTTTTGTTGAGAATTTTTGTATGTATATTCATCAAGGATATCGGCATACAATTTTCTTTTTTCCCCCCCCTTTGGTATTTAGATCAACATAATTCTGACCTCATAAAATGAGTTTGGAAGTGTTCTTTGCACTTCAATATTTGGAAGAGTTTGAGGATTGGTATTTCTTTAAATATTTGGTAGAATTCACTGAGGATAGCCATCTGGTCCTGGATTTGTCTTTGTTGTAAGGTTTTTGGTTACTAATTTACTCTCATTACTCATAATTAGTATGTTCAGATTTTCTGTTTCTTTATGATTTAGTTTTGGTAGGTTATATGTTTCTAGGAATTTATTTATTCCAGGTTTTCCATTTTGTTAGCATACAATTTTTCATAAATATTTTTTATGATCCTTAGTATTTCTCTCATTCATTATAATGTAGTATTTGTGTTTAATTTCTGATTTTATTTGCGTATTCTCAATATTTGTTCATCTAGCTAAAGGTTTCTCAATTTATCTTTTTAAGAGCCAGCTTTTAATTGTTATTGATCTTTTCTAGCCTCTGTTTCATTGTTTTCTCCCCCTCTGGTCTTTATTTCCTAAATTTGGACTTAGTTTGCTCTTTTGTTCTTCTTTCCTAAGGTATAAAGTTAAATTATTTGAGATTTTTTCCCTTAATGTAGATGTTATCACTATAAACTCCCTCTAAAACTGCTTTTGTTGCTTCCCATAAAATCTCAGTATGTTGTTTCCATTTTCATTTGTCTCAAAATATTTTTTGACTTCCTTTTTGATCCATTGGTCTTTCAAAATCACCCAATATACTTGCCTCCATATATTAAATGGAAATCAAGCAGTGATTGGAAATACTGCAAATGATGAGTCACTAGGGAGAAGAGAAGATGTGCTGTACTTTATCAAGTCTTTTGCCTTTAGATTGTGCAAGATGAGTAGGGTTCTGTACTTATAGCTGGTTAAGTACTAATGACCGCAGCTAGCAAAGAATTTTCTATTAACTCAGGCTTGAGTAAGTGAAGTACTCCTTACCTTTCAGTACTTTCAGATTTGCTGCTACATTGACTCTGGTTCATTTTCTTAACAGATAGTTTTCTAGAGAAATTCAACTTCATGGCAAAATTGAGCAGAAAATACTGAGAGTTCCCACATTTTCTTTTCCAGTCTTATTACTTGTTACTCTCAGGCTTCTTCATACCTATTAAGTGAATGGGTTGATCCCTTGGCAGCAGATTGGGTATGGGTTTGAGGTAGGCTTTTACTTGACTGATCAAGTCTTTATAGAAGAAATACACAAAAAATGTTTTTCTTAGCAAACATCTGCTTCTGAGGCAATGTAAATGAATAAGCAAAATGGCTATAGAGAGTGGAAACTACGAGGCAGAGCTTTGGAGAAATTACCCCCACCTTGACAGTAACTTTAAGAAAGGAGGGATGGGCAAGTGGGAGTGGGCTGGGGAGATGGTTTAGTTACCTTCAGGAGTTTCATAATCACTCAATTCTATACCCTTCTTTTTTCTCTTATTTTATTTGTCTTCACTTTGTCTTATTCCTCTCTCTCTTTTCTTTTCTTTTTTTTTGTACCTAGCTTTCTTACCCTTTTTGTTGTTCTTCTTGGAAGCCAAAATCTCTCTTTATTAAATGGACACACAGGTCATGTTTGTCATTTTTGAGACTTTCTTTCTTAAACTGCCTATTTCTGAATTCACACTCTATTAGCAATGGCTGATACTTTTTCCAATGTCAAATCTTCCTTGAGACTATAGGTTGTATTTAATACTGTACACATTTCTTTTGACTCAGTATAATTATATGTGTGAGAACTCAGAAGAGTTCATTAAAAATTGACTTAAAACATACATCATCGAAAGATACCTTAATATATTCTTTTCATAAACCTCTTACCATTCTGTCAATAACATGTCCAGGTATTATATATACATATTTTGAAATAGTACTTCATTTCTAAGTACAAATAAACATTGCTTTATATCTTTTATATATCAGTTTCTTAGAAGTTTGTATCCAGCCTACTTAACACAGAAGTATTTCATGTATGCTGAGAGCATTTTAAAAAATTTAAAAAAATAAAGTAATTACAGATTTCATATGTATAAAGTGTGAATCCAGGAACAGAAAATAATAATCAGAGGCACAGTCAAAATCAGTGTCTTTGAATACAGACGTTTAAAATGTCTACTAAAAAAATAGTTTTAAGGGATAAATAGCTTCCAAAGACCATTTTGGAAGACTGTGGATAAAATTAATGATTGCCTGTCACTGATGACTAGTTCAAGATATGCCAAATGATAATAAAAAAGTCTAAGCACTGTTAATAATTTTTAGAACAAATTTATTTTTATGACTATTTTCTCTTTTCTCCTGATTTTGCTTTAGGCTTCAGAATGGAGAAAAGAAATTCTCCCTTAACAGACTGTAAAGCTTTGAAGTATAACAAAAGGCTATTTTTACCTACAGACATACTTTATTTTACAGTGCTTCATTTTATTGCAATGTCACAGATGTTGCATTTTTTTAGATGCTAACATAACCAAATTTAATACATATATGTGTAAGGAAACCCTGCATATATCAGAGAGTCAGAGACCCCCCCCCCCCACACACACATACAGGAGAGATTCTGAGACAGAAAGGGAACATGGGTATATAGGGAAATTCTGAGCTGGAGATGAAGTAAGGTGACTTGGGAGCTTCAAAGTGTCATTGCAGGATGATGAGAAGAGCAGATGTTCAGTAGATAAAAGTTTTCTCTGCAATATAGGTGGTTCAAAAATTGATTATTGATGATAATCTCTTATTATGGGCAGGGCCCTTAGTCAAGTTCTTCTAGGTAGTTAAAAGAGAGGGACAGAAATTTCTCTTAAGCCTGAAGCTAAAATTGTCCTTATCTCAAATAATTCATATTCCACAGATGCACATCTTTGGGGTGACTTGTTCTGAACCCCCATAGTTTCCTCCTCTGAAATTTCCCAGAAGTTTTACATTCCAGAAGCTGAGCTAATAGATCATTCTATTACAGTCAGTTTTGAAAAAATTCAGTTTATTCTAACAGTTGTGTCTCGTTTCAGGAGGGTGATCCCTGTTGGCTCCCAGTTAATAAGAATCTTCTCTGTGGAAACAAAACAACAGAGGTTAATCCTTGGAGGAGATTATAATCTCAGTTTCTGAATTCTGAAGGCAGGCAGTCAAGATTTCTAGATTGAATGACTCTGTGTACAAGGTACTGTGCCTGTGCTTTGCAAGTAATATCTTATTTGCTTCTAATGCAGCCTTGTGATGTTTGTATCATTTCTATCTTTGAGAAGAAAAAGTTGAGGTTAAATGAGATTAGGAAACATGACCAACATCACAGCCAAACAGATCCAAGATTCAAATTCAAAAAATTTTCTGCCAAAACTTGTTTACCACATCTTGTTCTCTGTGGTGAAAAACTTCTGAGATAAAGCAGAAGGTGATCCAGAATTTTTTACTTTTAGAGTTTAGGACAACGTATTTCCTACAGGCGAGGTTTAAATGCCTTGAGCTTTTTCGATTTTGGTCTCTGCTGAATTCTTTTCCTAAGCCAATCTATGTCTCAGTCTCTGAATCATTGTCAGCTTTTTTGTGAACATAATTTATATCCATCATTTTACTTGGATCGTAGGAATACATCATAATGGCATTGCCCATGGCACTGGATCTCTAGAAGTTTTTCTTCTGAATATGAGAATTAGAAGATAACAGTTAGAAGGAAGGTGGTCTGTCAGCTGGCTAAATTGTGTGGCGTAAACTTGTGGCTCCTCCTGTATGGGCTATGGTTGAATGGTAGAGAATAGGGTGCAATCTGTGTGCCCATTGGATTGTTTATTTCTTATGGAAAGCCGAAAGTACAACTGCTGCTATGCAGCGTGAGATGATGCTTAGTACAGTGGTCTATGTCAAAAATGTGTTATTTTAATTTGGGGTGTCTTGAGGAGATTGATGGAGATAATGAATGTGTTGTCTCCCAAAATATTCATTGCAGTTAACACAGCTTTAGGCATATCTTTAACATTACAAAACTGTCTTTAAATGTTCTTTTAAAATATATTTTCTTCAAAGATATGCCTCTTCTTTGCCATATTTTCTTGCTCTTTTGATGGTAGAACTCTTTGAAATACAGATTTGTGAGATTACAATAATCACACAGTGATAGGCTAAATGTTATCACACTTGGTTTTTAACCATCGAAAGCTCTCTAGATTTTTTTTTTTAAAAGAATAATAGACAAATAGGAAAAAATCGTAGGGGATCTTAGAGATCTTCTGGTCCAACGTCTTTGTCTTACAATAAACTAGCATGCAGAGAAGTAATTGAGTTGGTCTCTAATTAGTTATTGAGGTAGAGATTCATGAATACTCCTAGTATGAATTCACTGACTATCTTTAGTGACAGAGAACAGAATGATAAACACCTTAGAATATGTGGTCATGTGAATACTTTCTAACCAATAAGCTAAAGTGCTGTGTAGTGTTTCTAAGATGTCATCTGAAGAGGGATATGACCTTCATCCTCATTTTCTATTCCATTGATGAAATATGATAAAACACTAAACTGATGGCTGGAGCACTACTATTTTAAACCATAAAGAACAAGAGTTATGTCCTAGGGATGACATAGCTGAGAGATTAAAGGAATCTGAGTTCTGTAAACTGCCATATTGGCACTAGAGTAAATGGACTTCTATCACGAGAGAGAAACACTTCTAACTTGTTTTAATCACTGTTATTTGGGTTTTCTATCACAGGAAATTGAACCTATTCTTAAATGGCATATCTG